>CAKXYN010000001.1:55892500-57142500 GCA_935064755.1 Tragelaphus eurycerus | reverse complement strand
TTAGACCACTGTTTACATTTTGATTCCCCCCATCTCTAACAGTATGTAAGCAATGATCTAATATGCTATCCCACCCCTCCTGTTATAGGGCTTCCCTGGTGGCTCGGTGGTAAAGAATCTGATTGCTAATGCAGGAGACAATGGATTTGATCCCCGGGTCGGGAAGATCCCCTAGAGAAGGAAATGCCAACCCTCTCCAGTATTCATTCTTGCCTGGGAAATGGACAGAGGAGCCTGACAGAGGAGCCTGGCAGGCTACAGTCCATGGGGTCACAAAAGAGTCAGACAAGGCTTAGCAACCAAATAACTCCTGTTAAAGTGTGTTCTCTCAGAAAGAGGGGAGAGGCTCTTTTATTCCTCTTGGATTCACCAATACCTAGAGCAAGAGTGGACATAAGAAACATAAAACTGCCTGATGAGTAAATGAATGAAAAATAACTAAAGGCAAGATTGGTAGAAAGGTTACAACTATTTTTTTTTTTTTTTTTTTTTTGAATGAACACAGGAAGGATAAAATCTAGCTGGGGCAGAGATAATTAAAGTATCATCTGTTTTATGTCTTTTTTTTCTTCCACATTTCTTTTTATGGGTGTCACTGTGATCTATTTGAGAGATGATGTAGAATTCTAATTGCCAATGAGAGCTCTGTGGAGGCCAGCATTAAACAGTATTTGAGTTGTCACTTAGCAAATGTTGGTAATAGATGGGAGACAACGTGCCTGGTGGAACAGTTCTCACCACAGTTGTCATCTGCTACACACACCAACCCAAGACATTTCTCTGCAGACTTCTGAGCAACAGTTAATATACTGGAGTGTTACCATCACTCCAGTACCCCTAATCCTTTTTTCGACACCAGTTCGGTGGTCTTTTTAAATGCAAGTGGTATTGGGTCATGTCCGTGATTAAAATCCACTGCTGCCCAAACTCCTTAACATGAGTTGCAAAACCCTGTGTGATCTGATACCCAACTCAGCTCTCTCCCACTCTAGCGTTTTTTAGCTGTCTTTGCCGAGTTCTTCTGGCCTCAGAGCATATGTTATTTCAGTTCACGCTCCCTAGAATTCTCTTCACTCTCTTTTTTGCCTAGTTATTGTCAGCTCAGACATCACATTTCTTGATGCCTGGACAAGGCTTATCATAAATCACACTTACCTCCCCATTTTAAAAACACTCATCACTGATGGTTTTACATTTATTTGTGAGTATTTGATACAAGTCAGTCTCTACCCCCAAATGCTTAGATCCACAGAGACATGTTTACTTTTGTGACCATGTGACTGTCTCTCTCCTAACACTGCCTAGCACAAAGTGGACACTCAGTAAGTGTCTGTTGATGAATTAATGAATGATTGATACAAGAAAATCTCTCTTAAGAGCATAAATCCAATAACTAAATATTGTTAAAGATCACGACTCAAGTGCCTAAAGATCACAAAGGTTAGGTCCCTGATAAAGAAAAAAAAATACCAATCCTGGTCTGACTTTTTTCTGGTAAAAGACAGTAATGACTCTTAGGCAAAGGAGAAGGTTCCAAGATCACTTAACAGATTCTATCTTATTCTAGGAAGTGATTCACCTGTGTGTGCATGCTAAGTCGCTTCATTCGTGTCTGACTTTTTGTGACCCCATGAACTGTAGCCCACCAAGCTCCTCTGTCCATGGAATGTTCCAGGTAAGAATACTGGAGTAGGTTGCCATTTCCTATTCCAGGGGAGCTTCCCTGCCCAGGGATTGAACCCTTATGTCTTCTCTTCTTAACCACTTCTCTTATGTCTCCTTCATTGGCAGACAGGTTCTTTACCTCTAGTGACACCTGGGAAGCTCTCACCTAGAGGTCACTAAATCAACACACCACATCACCATCTACAGTGCCCAGACAGATGCTTTCAGGGATAACTAGAAGCACTGATGTTAAAATATCCACAAATTTCCGTTGTGGCATTTACTTCAGGTGTCAAGGATATGGACCTTTTAGCTTAAATGTTTCCCGATTGTTAAAACAAAACAAGAGAAATGGCAAATCCCACTGTTCACATTTTGCATCTGGTTTTGGATATACTATGAATTTTGTAAACATACAGTAAAACACATTGATTGCATACTGACAGTCACTCATTCACTCATTCATCAACTATTCAATGACTCATTAAATATTACCCAGCCGAGGTAGACACACAGGGACACTATGTCTTGTCCCATGGTGCCTACACTCCAGTGGATGATAACAGCTAACATTTATTGAGCAAACGCTCTCCTTCCAAGCCCTGTGCTAAGAGCTTCACTTGCATTACCTCATCTTAATGTTTCTGCAAATCATGTAAGTTAATATAATAGGCATTTTGTTTGTTTGTTTGAAGACTGCCTAGAATCCACAGTTAGTAACAGCCACTGTTTCTCTTGAGAAATTATTCTTCCCAGAGACATTCTCTAGTAGGGACCCTTAGACAAAGGCACCACCCTCCCCAGCCAAGTGTCAAAATGTAACCCAGGCTTCTAAACCAAGCAAGTACTCCCTCCCTGGAATCTGAATATTGTGCAAAGAGAGAATGAGATGGAAAGGGGCTGCATTCAAACCAGACTTTTCTGATCAAGACATAATCTGGGCTTCCTTCTTCTTAATGTCCTATGCATGCTGCCTTCAAATCCATGATATAATCATAATAAACTATTTTTGCATGAGTTAGAACCAGTTTCTGTTGTTTATAACTCAAGAACATTAGTTATCACTGAAAAGATGACAAGATGGGTTGAGAAATGTATCCAAGGTCATACAGCTGGAAAATGGTGGGGTTAGGACAGAAATAGAACTAGAACTCATGCAGTCTGATTCTAGAAGTCATTCTTACTGTAAATGAAGATGCTGTCCATAGGTCCCATGGCTCGTAAGGTAATTTCCAACAGTTTCTATGCTGTCCCGTCTTGATCAAGGTTTTATGAATGTACTACAATCAGCTCATAGTGAAGTCCCTGCTTCACATCCTTGTTTGAGTGTTTGAAGGGACTTCTAGAGCAAAACATGGAGGTTTCCTCTATGCAATAGACTGGTGGATATTTGTGAACAGAACTAGCCAGAGTCTCCAAGACACCAACTCCTGTCACTTCAAACTGGACCCAGCGGCAGATGAGCTGGCCGCTGGCAGTCAGTAGCTTCCTCTGCATAGCACCCAAAGTGACCTTGGAACAGAATCAGCTACAGGTCTAAATGGAGCGTCCGTCTCCTTTCCCCTGTCCCCTAGCCAGAGGTTCATCAAGTTCTAGGGAGTAGAGAAACTCACTCCAAAAACATGCACCTAAAATCTTTGAGCCAGAAGTCTCTTTCTCTGAGTATTAAAGTGTTTGCTGCAGCTTCCAAAGTGAGTGAGTCAAGCCTGTGGGAAGAAAAAGCCTTGGAGAACCAGCAAGGAGGCACAGGGGGAGGAATACCACCAAGCCAGGGTTATAATCCTGCCCCATGACCTTAAAGACCTTGTCAACTCATGAGAGGAAGAAACATATATAAATACATTGTTGGAGTCCAGTGAAGAATCCAAGAGAATTTCTTTGGCTGTGTTGGTTGTGATTTCTCATGCATACAATAACAAGTTTCTGGCTTCCCTGGCACATATGCTTGAGCAATGTGTTGCTGTGTCTCTGACAGTTGGTGACATTTCCTTTGCAGTCAGTCAGCAAGATTCGTACAGAGGCTGTGTGTCCAATGAAGAAATCAACATCCTGAGTCCCATATTGGCTGTTAGTCATCATTTGTACCTCCATCCAAAACACATTCATTGAACACCTACTGTGTGCTCAGCCTAGGGAAAACAAAGATGGATCTGAAGCAGTTCCTGCTCCCTCAAGGAGATGACACACATACTTAAATAACTATATTACACAGTGATATTATTAACTAGAAAAACTGCAATTAACATTTAACTGTGCCAAGAACTACTCTAAAATATTTTGCATGCAATATTTCTTTTAACCTTCACAGTAGTTATGCTATTATACCATTTTATAGATGAGAAGTATGGAGAAAATGTGTAATTTCCCCAAGATCACACTAGTACAAAAAGCACGGGGGCAAAGTACTTCTGGATTCCAGGCCAAAGATGTTAGTCACATAGAAGAGAAGAGTAACAGGAAGATTTTGTAGTGAAGACAGTGTGTGAACTGGTCCTGAAACTCTATTAAGCTGGTATTAAGGAAACATGATCATATTTCTATTGTGATTCCTACCCTCAAGAACCATTGTTAACCTACATTCTTCATCCGAGAATTTCTTTTAAATCTGCTGGTACTGACAACAGACTTAACATGAAGGCTTTAGACTTATATTGATCTCTTTTTCAAAGCTTGAAAAAGTTCATTTTATTGTTCTGCTGTGTTTGAGATCTGAGAATTCAGTAAATTGATTAAAAAATTAACACAGAGTTAGAGGATCAATCGAAAAACTGATACCGTGATGGATTTATCTATTGGCCACAGGGCCATTCAACAATGAAAATCTTCCCACCAGGTGAGACTCTGGACATAAACCAATCCATCACTTCCAATATAAAAATGAAAGAATGAAGACACATCAAAGTGAAAAAGACTTGCCAAGGGTACACTCAGACTTTGTGTAAGAGCCAGGACTGGCACCCTTGCCTTCTGACTTTTAATCCAACATTATTTTGTATTAAAAACAGTAGCTTAATTTACTGAAGTATAATTGAAAGACACAAAATCATATATTTTAAAGTGTACAATTTGATCCATTTTGACATGTGGGTAACCTCTGAAACCATCACTAGAACAGACATAAATATTTTCATCGTCTTCAAATTTTTCCTTATGCTCCTTTATCCCTCCCTATACCTCCATTCCCAGGCAACCACTGATCTACTCCCTATCACTGTAGGTTTTCTTTTTGGGGAATTTTATATAAATGGAACCATAAACTAGGTACTTTTTTTGGGCTGGCTTCTTTTACACACATGGTTACTCTGAAATCCTTCCACGCTGTGTGTGTGTGTCCATAGCTCATTCCTTTTCAGTGCTGAACACTATTCCATTATGTGACTATGATGCAATTGTTCAGCCCTTCATCTGTTAATGTACACTTGGGTTGTTTTTGATTATGAGCTGTTGTAAATAAGTCCATGGTAAACGTTCCTGTACTTACGTTCCTGCAAGTGTTTGTAGGGACACATGCGTTCATTTCTCTTGGACAAATACCTAGGAGTACGGTGGTTGAATTGTACGATAGCTCCACGTTTGCCTTTTTCAGGAACTACCAAACTGCTTTCCAAAGTTGTACCATTTTACATCCCCACCAACACCGCATGTGAGTTCTACTTGCTACCCATCCTCTCCAACATGTAGTACCAATTTTCTCTTCAGCATTATTTTTATTAGCTGATAATGATTCCCATCACAACTGACTAGTCAAGTCTTTAATGCTGCACAAGTAGAGGGATACCTTTCAGTGTCTGAGTTCTGACATGATTTTCTGACCCCCTCCCCCTTTTCTTTTCTCTCCTCATTGGTTTTGGTAGGATAGCCTTTGCTCAAGTTGAGAAAAAAGAGTAGCTTTTTTTAGAGGAAAGGTCAATATGAAAAAGAGAAAGCTCTAACTTTCTTAGAGGTGTTCCCCTTTGGTTGAATATGAAAGCTTGCTCACTCAGCACACAGGAAGAGCTTTCCATTACCACCAGACTGGAGCTAGGAAAAACGCACAGACCTGAGGCTAGGAGCCTAAAGGGTCCAATGAAGGGGTAAAAAAAGCAGGGAGACCAATGAGAAAGCTCTCCATATCCCATTCTGGTAGGATCTTTACAGACCAAAAGGTAACCACCTCTTTCCTTCTGGACGTCTTCTCTTGGTTATCCCTGTAAGAAATCCATAAATACCTAGCATTAGTTATTGAATAATAATAATTACTACTAAATTAGCAGAGGCCTCATGTCAGGAACTGTACTAAGAATTTCACATTCAGTGTCTCATTTTCTTTCTCAGAACAACCATATGAGGTTGGTACTCCAAATCTTATTTGACATATGAGGAAAGTGAAACAGTTAAGTGACTTGTCCATGATCATCAACCTAGTAACTGAATAGAATTTGAACCTAGTTCTGACTGATTTCAGAACCCAAGTGCCTAACCACTCAACCACCATTTTCAATGACTGAATATGGATGTTGTGAACATAAGTGAATAGTAAATGAGTATGCCCCCACTTCCAAGTCTAACCCTCAATGAGTTTATTCTGTAGTGTCATGGATTGATTGCAGGCATTGCATGCCAAATATTCAAGGAATCTCTGCAATCCTTAAATGTTTGCCAAGAATAGGTCCTTCATGCTTTCTAAAAAATTCTGGAGGGAAGGGAAAATCCATATTTAGAACTTCGGTTACTAGCTGCATCGATCTTTTCTGCCTACTCTCAAGCTCATATTTCAGAGATTGCTGTAGTTTTTTCCGCTCTGAGTACCCCCCGCCCACAATGTTCAATGATTCTTCACTTTTGATATATGTATCTCACCTGGGGAGCTTGTTAAAAACAAAAATGTCAGGGCTTCACATTCTGAGATTCTCATTCCATAAGACAGGTTTTGAACCCAGCATCAGTATTTTCCAGGAGCACCCTACCTAAATAGAGAGGCAATTGTTACTTTGTAGCTGCCATTATCCATTTCCTAACCTAAAATCAACCCAATTTTATTTGAGAGAATTACTTCTATGCTGGGCTTGATCCCAGTGAGAGGGTAAATCCAGGCATTCATTCTCATAGAAGCCATACCCCTTTCCCATTGGTTGGTTTTGCTAAGGAATTTTCAGGTAAACTAAGGTTAGCCAATCATGTGGACTCTCGCAAGACTTTGAATTTTCAGGAAAGAAAAAAAATGGAAATGTTGCAGCTCAACAAAGATGTCCTGCTCCATCCAAGAGTTTCCTTGGACCTAACTTGTCCTTCATCCTACTTGCACAAATATCTTTTCAACAAATATTTCCTGTTCAAGTTACCCAATCAGTTTCTGAGGCTTGCAACTAAAGTGATACTCTGTTAGTATCACAACTTTCACAATGCAGGTTGTGAAAGAATTCATAGGAATATTAGCAAGAGGAGAAAAGAGAGTTTTTATTCACTTTCAAAGAGAAGAAAGGGACGAGACTCATAGAGTAGCATTTGCACTGAAAGGGGGTTTAAGTCTTGTATTGAGCTTCAAAGGGCAAAATGCAGGAAAAGGGGGTGAGTTCATCTCTATTTTGGTCCATAGTAGTACTCAGCTTTGCCTTGTCTCTATAGCGTGTCGTTTTTTGGAGAATAGACTTGCAGTCTTCCGTAATTTTCTAGTCCATGAATATCTTTTCAAAAGAGGCTTGATAGTGACTCTTGTGCTGTTCTATTCTGAACAATGTTAAATGCATTGACATGTGGGTGTTAGTTACTCAGTCTTGTCCAACTCTTTGCAACCCCATGGACTGCAGCCCTCCAGGCCCCTCTGTCCATGAGATTTTCCGGGCAAGAATACTGGAGTAGATTGCTGTTTCTTTTTCCAGAGGATTTGTCCGACCCAGGGATCAAACCCAGGTCTCCTGCATTGGATGCAGATTCTTTCCCATTTGAGCCACCAGGGAAGCCCAGGGGTCTACATATTCCATGATAACTCTGGAAAGGGATCCAAAGGCCAGCCTTTGAGAAACAGGGCCTTTAATTTTTAGTACTTCTCTACTTGGTCATTTTGGAAAAGGGCCTGTAATCAGTTCTAGCTGTCTCTAGCCATCATTCCCACATGAGTAAACTTGTCAAATCTTTTCAAAAACAAAAGGATACACAGTGTTCACAATATTTTAATCTTTTTCTTTTGTTGTCTCTGTATATAGTGAGGATCCTTTTTTTTTCCCTTTTGTCTTGTTCACTATTAAATAAGAACTCCAACATGCTGTTCTTAGGCTGACAAACTCACAATTACTCTTACTAGCTTTTCTCTGTTTGTGCCCATCAGGAGCTGCTATTATCCTAAAAGTAGAGAAACCAAGTGGACATCTGACAAGCCACTAATTAGCTGGCTGGTGGTGTGTTGGTGTAGGCCATGACCTCTAGGAACTGACTACAGTGTGAAGATCCATAGGAAAGCATGGAAAACCAAAAGAGTCACGTTGTTAGCAACTCTTCATGAAATGATGACATTCCAATGATAACAATAGATGCTAATTGTTCCCTCAAAGGAAGTTTCTATGGTAATGAGCACATGGTCACAGATTTTTGGCTAAAGAGTTAGTCGTTGCAGAACAAATTGTAGCAGAAAAGAATAGGGACTGTGACCCTCATTTCCCCCAGCTAAGGCGGTCTTATGTACTTTTGTGTTATGTACTGTTGTTAACAAACTAGTTCCGGATGCCACAGTTATCTTGCTCTTTAGAAGAATGAGCTTCTGGTGGGTTGTGAACCTCTGGGGTTTGAACGAGGGGTGGGCAGGATGTAATATTTCTTTATTTGGTAGTGCCAGGCCTTAGTTGCAGCACTGGAGATCTTCGATCTTCATTGTGGCATGTGGGATCTTTAGTTGTGGCTTGAAAATCCCATAGTTCTGGCATGTGCGGTCTAGTTTTCTGTTCAGGGATCAAACCCCAGCCCCCTGCATTGGGAGCACAGAATCTTAGCCACTGGACCACCAAGAAAGTCCCCTCTGGGGTTTTTGACTGGCCAACATCTTTATTTTTCCCCTTCTCTGAGAGTGACATCCAAGTATGCTTCTGGGAGACCACCATTTGCCCATCATAGTCTGTATATATTCAGTGAGAATAACACCATTACTAATATCTCATTATTTCCAAGAATGGGAATAGAACCTAGGCCTGGCTAGTCAGGGCATTCAATTTCCCTGGCCAGAGTGACTGATCCAAGATAGACAGTATGGCACAAGACAGACCAGTGACCCTCTTGGGATAGAGCCTTTGGGAAGATGGGAGATGGGGCTTTCAGCTGAGTTCATTAAGCTAGTTAGACCCAGGCCATTTTTGCCATCAGGAAAGGAGAGGCAATATCAGAATCAAATCAACTCAGAGAAAAGGAGAACCAGGAGACTGAGAAAGACATATTCCTGATATCATTGTATGAATCATTGAATCCATCCATGACTGAGGTAGCTCTACCACCTGGAGTTTTCAACTACACCAGCCACCAAATTCCTTTTTAATTTTGCTTCAGTTATTTTTGAATTGGGTTTCTGTCGCTTGCAACTACAAAAATCTTGAGTAATTCACATGAGAAGCAATATATTGAAGCCCCACACACACACCCCGCCCCCCCCACCCAACCTCCTCAACTTTCTGAATTACTCTTTCTGGTCTAGGAGGAAAAGTGGTATAGGCATAAGGGAAGGACAGGAAGCTCTTATAATTGAATTCTCCTGCTACAAACACTTTCCCACACATTTCCTAAGCTTTTCAGCAAAATCTTGTTTCCTTGCCTTCCTTCTGCACAATGTTTTCAAATTCAGAACATATGCTGAAGCATTCCAAATGAACTTGACTTCTGCTGTTTCTCTCTCTTAATGAAAGCATTTCATTTTGTGTGAATGACTGGCCTCCTCATCACCTGATGCCTTTCTTCCGCTTGTGTTTTTCTGTAAGAAGCAACAACAGCTTCCTGTGAGGCCGAGGTCATTAAACCTATCATGGCCACCCAATACTTCAGGCAAAGTCTCCATCAGAGTGAGTCACAAAGAGAAGACTCAAAGAACACAGGTCAGGGTCACCTCCTGGTATCCATCCTAATGTGCACACACCACTTCTTAATGCATTCACACCCCAGTGAGGGACACTAGGTCTTTGATATTTAATGGCTTTTCTGATGTGATGAGATGAACTAGTGAGTAGTCCAACATGCCTCACTAGTATGAAGTTATAAAGTCAGTTTGCAGCTTATCACCATTCTTGACCCCTCACAAGTAATTTATTGCCAGACCCTGTGATTTCTGTCAAGAAACTTAAAAGTGAAGCTCAGAATGCATAAATGAAAACATGATGGGACTTTTCTAGTGGTCCAGTGGCTAAGACTCCTCGGTCCCAATGCAGGGGGACCCAGGTTCAATCCCTGGTCAGGAAACTAGATCCCACCTGCCACAAAACAAAGATCAAAGATCACACACCTTCAACTAAGACCCAGATCAGTCAAATAAACTGATAAATATTAAAAATAAAAAAGAAAAGAAAAAGAAAACACAGGGGGTTTCCATACCTCTGGACCATAGTTTACTTGGCCCAAAGAGCCTCTGCTTTACATACATAACAAAAATAAAATCTAAAACTTTATGGAGAATGACTACAGACAAAGAAAAGATTAGGGAAATGTGAAATAAAAAATAGTAAAATCTGCCAAAAACTGGACTGGGAATACAAAGAAAAAGATTGGAAATCGTGCTGGAGTTTGTTGCTTAGAAAGCTAGACATAAAGTAGAAAATAGCCATAAATTAGAGCTCACAAATTTAAAAGTATTGCTTTCATTTCTTTTACAAAAAGAATGCTGTTTAATTGTAGAAATAGAAATTCCCTATAATCACAATGCCCAAAGACAAACACAATTAAAACTTTAGTGCGTTTCTTTCTTTTTTAATTGGGGTATGATTACTTTACGATGTTGTATTAGTTTCTGCTGTACAACCGTGTGAATCATCCATATGTATACATATATCTCCTCCCTCCTTCGCCTCCCTCCATCCTTCCCCTCTAGGTCATCACGGAGCACCGAGATGAGCTCCCTGTGCTATGAGCAGCTTCCCACTAGCTAACTGTTTTATACATTGGGTAATACATTTCTTTTATAACCAGACATACACACTGATTTAGAAAGCTATGATTATGTTAGCATTATTTATTACAGCCTGTTTGTTTAAGCATAATATTTTATGATAATTATTCCACATCATTAAAAATTCTAAATGCTACTTTTAAATTTTATTTTTTCAGTTAATTATTCAACATTTCAGATATTTGAAGAGGTATAAGGAACAATACCATGAGCACCCTATACCCACTCCCCAGCTTAAGAAGTTAATTATTACAAACTCAGTTGAAGCTTTCTGTATAAACTTCTGGAGTAACATTCCTATCTTCTCTCCACTAAGTATGAAGTTTTTCGGGGTACATAATGTTCCCTCATAGAAATATATCATAATCTACACATAATCAATGTATCATAATTAATGATTATTTTTCTTTAAAATTTTTTAACTTTTTATTTTGTATTTGGGTATAGCCAATAAACACTGCTGTGACAGATTTAGATGAACAGTGAAGGGATTCAGCCATGTGTACATACATAGCCATCCTTCCCCCAAACTCCCTTCCTATCCAGGCAGCTGTATAACCTTGAGCAGAGTGTAATGTGTTGTACAGCAGGTCCTTGTTGATTATCCATTTTAAATAGAACAATGTGTAATGTCTGTTCCATGAATGAACCTAGAGATTGTCATATTGAGTGAAGTAAGTCATACAGAAAAGGAGAAATATTGTATGACATCCCTTATATGCAGACTCCAGAAAGAAATGATACAAATGAACTTACAAAACAAAAAAAAAACTCACAGTCTTAGAGAATGAATTTATGGTTGCTGTCGCTAGGGAAAGAATGAGGGGGGTAAGGGACAGTTAGGGAGTTTGGAATTAACCAATTTTTTATTGCTGTTTTTCACAATTATGTATATTAGTGCAATGAACATCATTAAATATACATTTTTTACATACACATGTGTCATCATCTCAGGGTTCTCAGGTGGCACTAGTGGTAAAGAACCCATCTGCCAATGTAGGAGAGAGACATAAGAGATGCGAGTTCAATCCCTGGGTTGGGAGGATCCCCTGGAAGAGGACATGGCGACCCACTCCAGTATTCTTGCCAGGAGAACCCCATGGACAGAGGAGCCTGGTGGGCTACAGCCCATGGGGTCACAGAGTCGAACACGACTGAAGTGATTTAGCACACACACACATGTGATTATTTCCTTGAGACGAATTCCTAGAAGTAAAATTGCTTTTGCCCAATAGTAAGAGCATTTTGCTCCATATTGTTAAGTTGCCACCAAAAAAAGTTCGTACTAAGTACACCTCATCTCACCTGAGCATTGTATGAAAGAGCTTATGAGACAGCTGCACATGGAATATTGGGTAAACATCATAAATTTTGTTTCTATACCATCTTTTTACCTGGCCTACAAAGTGTCTGTTTCTGGGCACAGGTTCTATACCCAGCACTAGAGATACAGAAGTCAATAAAGGTCTATCAGTTTAGCAGGGAACAGCTCTGGAGTGTGAGGCAGAAGATGTGGATGCTGGAGAGGCAGCCTAGCAAAGTGATTAGAGCACTACTTTGGCAGCCAGGCTTCCCATTTGGGCAAGTTATTCAGCTTCTCTGTGTCTCGGTTTACTTATCTATGAAATATAGGGACAACAAATCAAACTTGTCCAGTATAACCCATAAATCTAAGTCTACAGTGAGAGTGAGAGTCACTTTGTCGTGTCCAACTCTTTACGACCCCATGGACTATACAGTCCATGGAATTCTCCAGGCCAGAACACTGGAGTGAGTAGCCTTTCCCTTCTCCAGGGGATCTTCCCAACCCAGGGATCGAACCCAGGTCTCCCACATTGCAGGCGGCTTCTTTACCAACTGAGCCACAAGGGAAGTCCAAGAATACTGGAGTGGGTAGCAGATCCCTTCTTCAGCCAATCTTCCCAATCCAGGAATCAAACCAGAGTCTTCTGCATTGCAGGTAGATTCTTTACCAACTGAGCTATGAGAGAAGCCCCAATCTAAGCCTAGAAAGACACAATGTGCAGTACCACTTGATTGAAATGCAGTGTTACTAATTCACGTACAGGGGCTTCCCAGGTGGTGCAGTGGTAAAGAATCTGCCTGTCAATGTAGGAGACATGGGTTCTTCCCTGGGTCAGGAAGAGCCCCTGGATTAGGAGATAGCAACCCACTCCAGTATTCTTTCCTGGAAAAATCTATGGACAGAGGAGCCTGGTGGGCTATAGTCCATGGAGTCCCAAAGAATTGGACACAACTGAGTGACTGATCACACACACATACACAACTCACCTACATGCACAGCATCTTAGGAAAAAGTAAGGGATTGAAAGGAAGGGCAGAGTAGCAGGTCAGAAAATAAAAACAAGAAAGGGAAGATGGGCAGGAAGGAGAGCAACAAGATTTCTGCTCATGGCACAAAAATTCACTTACTCTCCTAAGTAAGGGGGCCCAGGAAATGCCCCATGACAGTTCTCCTG
This sequence comes from Tragelaphus eurycerus, assembly GCA_935064755.1. Taxonomy (NCBI): domain Eukaryota; kingdom Metazoa; phylum Chordata; class Mammalia; order Artiodactyla; family Bovidae; genus Tragelaphus; species Tragelaphus eurycerus. The sequence continues at coordinate 57,129,243 of CAKXYN010000001.1, read as the reverse complement.
GGTCCCTGCCTGCGTGTCACCCCCAAAGCAGATTAGCTTAAATGCTTCATGACTGTGATCCGCTCTGCCTGCCTGAGGCTTCCTCTGAGCCGTGCAGAGGCCAGTTACTACAAGGGCTTTGGCTCCCGTGAAGAGGAGTATATACTCTGCTGACAAGAAGAAAGGAAAATATGCCCTCTCATTGCACGTCCAGAGTAATCTCCCACATACCATCACATAGAAAGAAAGCACGCTGAAGACAACATGCTGCATGTGATCCCATGTAGATACATATGAAACTATTATTCATTCATTCACACAGTAATTCATTCAAAAGTCTTTATTGAGGCCTTGTTATGTGCCAGGCAGAATATGCTCATTGGTGCAGGAGAGTTTCCATTCCATTGGCTGAAACTGACATTAATATCTTATATACTTGAGACCACTTGATTTTTTTAAGTAACAATTAGGTATTACTAGGCTAATACAATTTTTTTTTTTTGCTTTTGGAATATGAATGGTCTACAGCAGCTATTAAGACAGAGATAGAAGAAACAAATGAAAACACAAAACAAAGCAAGAAATAAACCACATCATGGGGGTGAGAGAGAGGTTCAAGAGGGAGGGGACCTTCGTATACCTATGGCTGATTTGTGTTGACATATGGCAGAAACCAACACAATACTGTAAAACAATTATCCTCCAACTGAAAATAAATAAAAATAACTAAATTTAAATAAATAAATAAACCAGGTCAAAGAATACTAGGAAAAAACCCACAATTGAAAGAAAAGCAGGCAGTTTAGGGAGAACAGGGGATTAAAATAAATCTGCTGTTTGAAAGAATCTTGTTTAATAATCTATTCTAGACCAACAGTCGGTAAACTTTTTCTTTAAAGGGCTTGATAGTAAATATTTTAAGCTTTTCAGTCTACCCAATTCCTGCTGAACTATTAATACTGTACTCCACTCTGTCATGGAAGGGTTGAAGCCAGTCAGCAGCAATACATTGATGGATTGGCTTGGCTATGTTCCAAAAAATCTTTATGAATGAACATAGTGATTTGAATTTCATGATTTTCACGTGTCCTGAGATATATTACTTCTTTGACTTTTTAACCATTTAAAACTACAAAAAATCTTTCTTAATTTCTGAGGAAGATTTGGTCTATGGGCCATAGATTGTCATCTGCTGATTTAAACAGTAGCCACCCATTCCACGGGTACTTCACAATACTTTGACCAGATCCCCAGCTGATGACATGTACATCATTTCCATTTTTCCCTATTACATGCAGTTCTGTGATGAGCATCCTTATACACATAGCTTTTGCATCCTTGAGTGTGTAAATAACTATCTTCTGTCTCTAAATCCATGCCTGTGTCCCCAGCAGGAGCCCATTTGAAAAAATTATATGGGAGGGGTTCTTAAGACAGTCCTGCTGAGCTCCAAATGCTAAGGATCATAATGGCTCTTTTATTCACTAACCTAATAATTCCATTTTTAAAGGGCTGTCAAACTGCCCAACATGAGTTATTTCCTGTGAAACCTGCTGCTTGTTTTCAGAAATCCATTGTCCTCAGTGTTTGCAGAATTGTCAAGATGGCCTTCACAGTTTTCTCCAAGAGGCTGTCAGAAACTTCATGTCCACTCTCCAGTCCTCCCCGCCTCACTGAGAGACCATTCCCCCCGCCCCAGCATCTCTCACTAGGCTCCTCATCCTGCCTTCGTTTTAAACATTGGATCAGTTTGACATGCGATTACCCTCCCACTTGCACTGTGACTCAAATACTTGGATAGGTGTTTGGTACATTTGTAGATTTTTTTCCCCCAACGATCCTCAACTTCTACTTATGTATACACTGCAATCTCTATCATGTCTACACAGTTTTCAATTTTTTTCCCTTTGTTTAAATCACTTTGTGTTTTTCTCTTCCATAAAACTATATTTTAAAATTATTTTTGAAAAAGGGATACCAGCTCGTTGTAAGAAAAACAAATGCAAGCTCATTAAACTTCATAAAAGTGTTAGTCATTCAGTCATGTCCAACTCTCTGTGACCCCATGGCCTGTAGCTCACCAGGTCCATGGAATTCTCTAGGCAAGAATACTGGAGTGGGTTGCTATTCCCTTCTTCAGGGGATCTTCCAGACACAGGGATTGTACCTGGGTCTCCTGCAATCCAGGCAGATTCCTTACCATAAGAGCCACCAAGGAAGCTCTCACCTTCATAAAATAGAATGTAAAATTTTCCCCTTCTCTGTCCCACCAATAACTCCCAACCCCAGAGGCAGCCATTATTCTCAGACAAATTGGGGCTTTAGCTGCATAACTCCTTATCTTTGTGAACTCAGACAAGTCACTTAACTTCTCTGAATCTTAAGGTCTTCATTTGTAAAATAAGAGTGATAATTCCTATTACCACAGATGTGAATCATACTTGTGAAGTTTAACCCATAGTACAGTGCCTGACTGTAGGGAATGTTCAGGAAACAGTAGCTATGTTAATATTCTTGATAGTTACAGCCTTACATAATCATTCCTCTGCATATGTGGTCATTATTTTTCAACATTGCATCTGATTTTTAATGCAGATGGTATCATTCTGTGTGTATGTTTAAAAAATTGTCAGCTAATTTATCTGGGGCATCTATCTTTATTTTGTCTGCATCAGGTCTTAGTTGGGGCTTATGGGATTGTTCTTTGCAATGCCTGAACTCTCTAGTTGTGGCCCGCAGCCTCAGTATTTTCGGTGCTTGGGCTTAGTTGCTCTGCAGCATGTGGGATCTTAGTTTCCCGACCAGGGATCACCCCAGCGTCCCCTGTATTGCAAGTTAGATTCTTAACCACTGGGACCACTAGGGAAGTTCCCTAGGACACCTATCTTAATCTTTTTAATACATTATAGAATACCAATGCATTGATATTCCATTACTTGCTTAATCATTCCATTATTGACAGTTATTTAGGCTTTCAAATTAGGTTCTCAGTGCTGAAAGGAACATTCTTGAACACAAAGGTTTGAGTTTCTATGGGAGTGTTTTCTCAGTGGAATCTCAAAAATGGAATTGTTGTGTCCATTTTTAATTTTAATAGTTATGACCCAAGGCAACCATCTGTTTTGCTCCCAGAATATTTCCAGCTTTCTGCCTTCCAAGGTCTCATGGGGGCTGCACCTCCTGGTCCCTTAGCCAGTAGAAAGGCTATGTGACTTGATCAGTAAACTGTGAGTACAAGGGACACGCGTCATCACCATACCATTGCCAGTTTGAAGCCTTGCAGGTATCCTTTATCTTCTGCCACAGTGACCAGCAATGCTCCAGATAGAGGCTGCTTCACCAGCCTGAGTCCTAGAGTGAGGACCGTGTGGAACAGAGCCTCAGGGGACTCACCAAGAACACACAGAATCAGTGAGAGGTAAACATGTGTTGTTTCAAACCGCCGTCATTTTGACTGTTGGTTACTGTGTCATAATTTGATTGACACACTGCCAAATTTCTCTCTGGAAAAGTTTTTTTTTTTCCAATTTACACTTGTACATAAAGTAAGTAAAATAGTCTCATTACTGTGTACCCCTTTGTGCAATTTTTCTTAATTTTGCCAATTTTTCTTTTTGATTAGTCTTATTAGATATGAAAAAAAAGTGGGTGTTTAATGCCTTAGGCACTTACCAAAGCTTTATTAATTTCACTCCCTCCTTATTTGTTAGCAAATCCCATTTTTTCAAAAATACCCTAAAAATACCCTAACTTTTCCCTCCACATTGCCTAATTTCCTTTCTGTCAGCCTCATTTTACATTTGCTAGCCTTAACAAGTACATATCCCATCCATATCTCTCCCCACTACCTTGATTTTCACATGATATTTTTCCCCCATAGAGGAGGAGTCACTCTATTTTATATGTGACTGTCTTGAATGGTCCTTTTGAAAAATTCACTCTAACTCCATACCTCTTACCTTTATTCTTCATCAGTTCAGTTCAGATCAGTTCAGTCGCTCAGTCGTGTCCGACTCTTTGCGACCCCATGAATTGCAGCATGCCAGGCCTCCCTGTCCATCACCAACTCCCAGAGTTCACCCAAACTCCTGTCCATCAAGTCGGTGATGCCATCCAGCCATCTCATTCTCTGTCGTTCCCTTCTCCTTCTGCCCTCAATCCCTCCCATCATCAGAGTCTTTTCCAATGAGTCAACTATTTCTCATAAGGCACAACAAATGTTAAGTGTGTATCCAGACCCTGGCCACTCTTTAAGAACCAGCTCAAATGCCACCTACTTCTTTAAGCTTCTCCTCCATCATTCCCAGCTCAAGGCAAGGATCCCTCTTCTAAATACCACGATTTTCTGTATCTCTTTCAGGTCACTCACTTTGTTGAACTGCAATTAGCAAAGTCTGCTCTGTGAACCCCACTCCAGCACTCTTGCCTGAAAAATCCCATGGATGGAGGAGCCTGGTGGGCCGCAGTCCATGAGGTCGCTGAGAGTTGGACAAGACTCAGCGACTTCACTTTCACTTTCATGCATTGGAGAAGGAAATGGCAACCCACTCCAGTGTTCTTGCCTGGAGAATCCCAGGGACAGGGGAGCCTGGTGGGCTGCCGTCTATGGGGTTGCACAGAGTCGGACACGACTGAAGTGACTTGGCAGCAGCAGCAGCAGCTCTGTGAACTGACCCTTCCTGTGTCCCTTTTGAAGCACATTATTCACTTACATGTAACGTATTTTGCTATCACTGCATTACAAAGTTGCATCATTGAGTAGCAGCTCTCACTGGGAGAGAGGGAAGGCAAGTAATCAGAACACAAGTGTGAAGGCAAGGTCTTCCAGAGAGGTATTTGGGAAAAGCCTAAAAGCTTTAAAATATGAATGCTCTCTCAAGCTCCCAGGACATTCTTGTATTTGTCTCATGGAAATTGTTCTACTGATAAAATCCAGGAAGAGAAGAAACAGAGGGTGTATTTTATAACCATTGGTGTCCAAACAAAAAGTCTCCACTGGGATGTGTCTATCTCTGGCTTGGGAGTATATAGTAACAGTGTGAACTTACTCAGGCCAATTTGTTTAAGTACAAACTGCTACTGCTGCTGCTAAGTCACTTCAGTTGTGTTCGACTCTGTGCGACCCCAGAGACGGCAGCCCACCAGGCTCCCCTGTCCCTGGGATTCTCCAGGCAAGAACACTGACTACTAGGTTTATTTAATAGAATATTCTATTTAATAGAATATTAAATATTAGAATAAATTATATTCTATCTAATAGAATATAAGTTCCAGGAAGGGACATAATAGTTGTTCAGTAAGTAATTTTTTAATTGGAGTATAATTGCTTTACAATAGTGTGTACGTTTCTGCTGTACAGCAAAGTGAATCAGCTATGTGTATATACATATTTCCTCTTTCTTGTACCTCCCTACCCTGCTATCACACTCCTCTAGGTCTTTGCAGAGCTTTGAGCTGAGCTCCCTTTGATATAGAGCAGGTTCCCACTAGATATCTGTCTTACACATGGTAGTGTATATATGACAATCCTACTCACCCAGTTTACCCTCTCCTTCCCTCACTGTGTCCATTCTCTACCTCTGTATCTCTATTCCAGCCTCACAAACAGGCTCATCTGTACCATCTTTCTAGATCCCTTACATATGCATTAATATACAATATCTGTTTCTCTCTTTCTGACTTCACTCTGTATGACAGACTCTAGGTCCATCCACATCACTACAAGTGACCCAATTTCCTTCCTTTTTATGGCGGAGTAATATTCCATTGTATATGTACCACATCTTCTTTATCTGATTATCTGTCGGTGGACATTTAGGTTGCTTCAGTATGTCATTTAATAGCTAGAGGTAGGTAAGTATAAACTGCCTCTCCCAGATCTTGCTGCAATAAAAGTATATCCAATACCATGTTCAATCCCACAGACATTTATTAGATAAGTATTTATCAGCAAAGAGAGACAAAACAGTCAGATAATCACTATGCTTGATAACATCCCTGCTCTCTGTTCTTTAATGTGTTCCAATCATTCTTTGCATGACAAATTCTCTTGAGATAAACACAACGTTCTTGAGGAAAGATTCAGTAAGCTTCTTAGAATCATCAGGCAAGCAGAATCATCTCACTTAGTGGATGGAGATAGGACCATATTAGAGTCAAACCACAGGCACCATTTTGAAAGTTGGAGGATAAAAGACTCACTAGTTTTATGTCTTCTTCATTTAAGATTGAGAAATGTCTCTAAAACATTTTAGCCAATCTACAGATCTTGAGCACCAGTCATTTTACTAGTGAAGACCCACTTCTAACATTGTTATACTAGTTAATGAGACCTTTGGTATTGGTCAAGGATAAATATAGTTAAAGCACTTGTGATTAAATTCATCTGGAGTGCGGTCTTATGAAGAAATGCAAACTGGCCATCTCAGGAACACATTCACAATCAAAGACTGACTACCCCTGGCGTGTAGCTTAAACTAATCAACCACATGCTTAGATCATACTATTTCAGCTGGCATAATGTAAAATCAATTACAGGAACCAAAACACAAGAGGTCACTCATGTCAGATTCTCAAGCACAGAAATTAGTGTTTAAACTCAGCTTCTGAAACCAGGAGGAGATGAACAATAGGCTCAGTAGGCACCTCTCTGTTTGTCTCTGGTCATATTAGCTTTTGTGACTGTGAAATAAAAAGGAGAATTTGATACACCAGGAAGACAGTTCTCCTGATAAATTGACTGTATATAATGGAAACAGCTAAGAGTGAGTCTCAGCTCTCCAGATTTCTCAGACTTTATCCCATATGTTTCTTCTCACCCCCACCACCCCATCTCATCACAAACTCTGGAAGATTTCTAACACACAGCTCTAAAACTGGGGATACAGGGCACTAGATGCTTTATTCCTTCTTCATTTTCTGTAAGAAGGATATAAAGGAGAAAAGACCTTCTCTTGGCCCTTCACCGAACTGCTTCTTCTCACCTGTGTGCATCTCCCCTCCCCAGTACAGACATGAAGTTGATGTAGAAGTAGAGGTGGAAGAAGTGGCTCTGGACAACCCTACTCTCACCCTCCTCTCCCCTCAACACTCCTCACAATGAGGGATATACTTTTTATGTCCATGGTATTTTGTACAACATCTTACTGTACCCCTAAAATTCCTCCACCAAGCCAAAGCTCAACATTTAAGGTGCAAATGATTGCACATGGCCTTTTATTATTCCTTCAGGATCTACATAATGCCTTTTAAGTGTTTTTAAAGTGTGTTTTAGGTCAGTGTTAATGGATAAAAAAGTGTTGAGTGGTAAGGCTCTGAGCATATGTCTAGATTTTTTACAATACTTCCTATGGAAATAATTTCCCATTATAAATCTTTGCACTGTAAGTTGCATTCTTCCCAAGATATAGCCTTGACATGTGATACAAACTCCCTGTCTTCTCAGGCAAGTCTTCTCTCCCCATCAGAGTGTAACAAGAGCAGGATCCGCATCTCTTTTTAGCTTTGTGTGTCCAGCTTCTAGATCAGTGTAGTGTAACACAGTAGGCCTTCAATATGAATTCTGGGCTTCCCTAGGGGCTCAGTGGTAAAGAATCCGCCTGCCAATGCAAGAGACTCAGATTCGAACCCTGATCCGGGAAGATCCCACATGCTGCAGGGCAACTAAGCCCTGCACCACAATCTTGTGCTCTAGAGCCCAGGAGCTGTGTCTAAAGAAGCCTGTGTACCTAGAGCCGATGCTCTGCAACAAGAAAAGCCACTGCAAGGAGAAGCCCCAGTCCCTGCTCTCCACAAGTAGAGAGACGCCCATGCAGCAATGAAGACCCAGTACAGCCAAAATAAATTAATAAAAATAGATAAAATTATAAAAAATATGAATTTCTTGAGTAGGTGGATAGATACTTTTGTGATCATGAGCAATTGGGAGCTGTTTGTGCTTAGTTGGACTGTGATTCTGCGTATAGACTTACCTTTGTTCTGAAATTATTTTCATAGTTCAACATGTTTAACTGTATCCTAAGTGCACATAGAAGTTTAGAGGTGTGGTTTATTTTATTTTTCTCCAACACTAATTCTACATTTTTATAGAAGTATGATAGGCATTATGCCAACCCTACATTATTTTTGCATAAAATTAATTCAGTGTAGTTGCCATTTTTTAAAAAGACTCCAAACTGTGAGGAGAATTGGTAGCTAAGCAATTTTATAACTAGAGGAAACCTTGGAGATTATTTAGTAATACTGGTTTACATCTATTGTGTACTGACTATAGTAGAAGGCTTTGTGCTAAATACCTTACAAGCAGGGTCTGATTTAATCCTTTTTCTTTTTGCCTCAGACTCCAAAAGAGCACTATTACTGATAATATCCTTATTGAAAATGTTCATGATAAATTTTTGCATTACTTTTGGTTTTTAAAATATGGTATTAAACCATTATTTATCTTGACTGCTGAGTGTTTGGCATCCCCTTACATTCTGCAGTCTATTCTTGGCAACAACCTTAGAAGGTGAGGACTATTATTTCTCCCTTTAGAAATGAGAACCCTGGAAATCAGACTAGTTACACTTGCCCAAGGCTTACAGGTGCCAGTAATGGTGGAACCAAGATTGGAATCCACATGATCTAGACATATCAGCTCTCAGCCACATAATTTCACAGATGGGAAAACTGAGACGCAGAGAGGCATGAGAATGCTTGGAGTCACTTGACAGCTCTGCCGTAGAGCCAAACTAGAGCCCAGAGTTCCTCACCTGTCTCTGAAATATAGCATCATAAGCCATTCATTGTGGATGCATTGTACTTATTCTCTAGGCTACACCAGGCTGAAGAATTTATTCTCTCAGTAACTGTTTACTAAGCATCTCCTAGTTACTGCACACTATTTACATGGTATAATGATGGCTGACTTCGTCGGCAAAGAAGCTAGAAAAAGGAAGTCTAGGAAGGCATTCATTTATTCATTCACTCTACTGTGTGATACACAGTGAAGTAAAATTCAAAAGGTTCATTGACAAAGGACACAGATATACAACTGAAAATTTGGCATAAAGTATGATGGCATCACCAACTCAATGGACATGACTTTGGGCAAAGTCTGGGAGATGGTGAAGGACAGGGAAACCTCACGTACTACAATCCCGGGGTCGCAGATTCAGACATAACTTAGCAACTCAACAACAACAAAATGATAAGCACAACCATGGAAGGGTTCAAAAGTTCAGATTTTGTCCAGAATCTGAAGGTGAATAGCTTTAGTAAGTACCTTCAGAATTTAAAACACTGTGCTAATAAGATTAAGAGAATGTACGATTCTCTTTGAGGAACATATAGCTGACCTGAAGAAAAAGATCATATGTACACATGTCCTGTATGTACCTGATCTCTAATGAGGTAGTTGACACTTTTAAGAATTCTCATAGTTTATAGCACGTGCCTGTCAGGCAGTCATTCATTCTTTCCTTCATTCATTAAGAATGTATTGTGTGCCTACATGTGCCAGCCGTTTTTTTAGGTATTGGGGATACAAGCATGAATCAAATGGGCAGAGCCTGTGTTCTCAAGAAGTTTTATAAACAGAGAAACTAGCTTTGTATAACAATGAATACCCAGGGACTACCTTGATGGTCCAGTGGTTTAGAATCCACCTTCCAATGCATGGGACATGGGTTCAATCCCTAGTCTGGGAACTATGATCCCACATGCCATGGGGCCCCTAAGCCCAAGCTTCACAACTAGAGAGCAACCACTGGACGTGCATGCTCTAGAGCCTGTGTGCCATAACTAGGGAGAAGCCTCTGCACCTCACTGAAAGATCTTGCATGCCACAACTAAGACCCAGTGCAGCCATATAAAAAAAAAAAAAAGGCAATAAATACCTAAAACAAGACAAAGAGACAGTGTGGTCAAGGACGTCTTCTCCAGGCATTGATGACTGAGCTGAGGCCCAAATAAGAAGAAAGATCCATTCAGTGATGATGTGGGATAAGAGCAGAGGAGGTAGCAGAGACTAAGTAAGAATGACCATGGCTGTGCTAGTAGGAGGATGTGAGTCGCTTGGTCAAGTGCAAATCTTTGCAACACCATGGACTGTAGCCCACCAGGCTCCTCTGTCCATGGCATTCTCCAGGCAAGAATACTGGAATGGGTTGCCATTCCCTTCTCCAGCGAATCTTCCTGACCCAGGGATTGAACCCAGATCTCCAGGTGGATTCTTTACCATCAGAGCCACCAAGGAAGCCCTTGGTAAGAGCAAGGAGGAAGGCTGAAGATAAGGTAAAAAGATAGACAAGGACCAGACCACGTGAGGCCTCATAGGCCACAGTGAGGACTTAAGATTTTAGTCAAATTTATCCATCTTATAACTATTCAACATCTACCCTCCAAACCATAAAATAAGATCCATAATTTTTAGATCCATAATCTAATCCAAAATAAGAACCATAAAATAAGCCCTGAGGACAGGGCTTTGTTCCTTTTGTTCTCCATGACATTCTCAACAGTCAGAGTAAGAAATGGATAGAACTGGTACTCAATTCCCCAAATAAGGGAATAAGGAAGAATAAGCAGAACTAATTAGAAATTGTGTCATTCTAATTGAAATTATAGACAATTGAAATGTTTCTTTTGACTTATTTATTTTTAGCATTTTTTTCTTCCCCTCAAATGCCAACTTGAATCATCATCTGTGTCTCCATGTGCAAAAATGATACAAGATAGATGGTATCCCATGGATGGAGGAGCCTGGTAGACTGCAGTCCATAGGGTCACTAAGAGTCAGACACGACTGAGCGACTTCACTTTCAATTTTCACTTTCATGCATTGGAGAAGGAAATGGCAACCCACTCCAGTGTTCTTGCCTGGAGAATCCCATGGATGGAGAAGCCTGGTAGGCTGCAGTCCATGGGGTCGCACAGAGTCGGACACGACTGAAGCGACTTAGCAGCAGCAGCAGCAGCAGGGTAAGTATTCTCAATGAAAAGTCTAAGCCTTAGCATTTGACTTAAGTAAGAAGATGTATGGTCTGCTCCAACACGAGGTTTTAAGAATCTAGTAGATATTCAATGCTAGGTATGAAGGCTGGGCTGTTTGAGCCTAATGCAGTATGCATGATAGTCAATTCTAAGTCAACCTTAGAATTCCCCACCAGGCTGGGTGAAAACTGCATGGGAATCTTCTTTCTCTTACCTGTCCTGCTTCCTTCTCCTTTTTTTCACAGTTTTGATCCCTAGCAAACATCTTGTATGCAAAACTCTATCTTAGTATCTGCTTCTGGAGAACCCAACTGGTGACATATTCCAGATGCTTGGGCCATTTCCTAGCACATGGATCATAAACATTCAAAAACATTATTATTGTTATTGTTATTGGCCCTAATGAAGGCAAGAATAAAACTGCTTGCTTGTACTCACTATGATTTTCTACAACTGTACTGAGATTAAATTTTTTCAGTGGCATTGCCAGGAATTTTGAACCTAATTCATCTTCACTCTTTCTTTCTCAGAGTGCCTGTGGACTCATTTATTTATTCTAAACCATGACTGACTACCGTGGGCCACCCTCTGAGCTATGCCAGAAATGAGAATAATACAGCCAGCCTTGCAAAGCATTTTAATTGGCCTCAACTAGACTCTAAGGTGAGTGTGGGACTTACTGCCCTCAGTAAGTAATCTTGTAAATGTTGTTTATCCCTGAAACATGGACCTCATGGAAGAATGGAAAGGAAGCAGGGGCTCCACAGAATGTGATAACAGTAAATTATTCTACCTCTGTTGACACAAAGAGAAAAGTTACAGTCAGCCAAGATAGATGCATCTTTTACTACCTCCCTTGGTTTTCTCTCAAGTTTATGCATAGAGGAAGCACATAATTCCCCAAGCAGATGGAAATTCTGGTTTCAACTATGGCCAAACTGATGAAGAATAACATGGAAATAGGCAAGAATATAGAAACACAGTGGGAAGAAAAAAAAAAACTTCAAAGACAACCAATTATTTCATTCGATCATTTCATAAGCATGCTGGATGCAAAGGCCAGCTATGATGCTGGGTGTAAGAGACACAGAAATAAGTAAGACAGCTCTTAGCCTTAAGAAACTCAAGGCTCTTAAGTGGATACTGAGGCCTATGCAGGCTTAGACTATAGAGAGTAGAGCATTTCTAATGGGTGTTTGTGTAAGAGCATCACATATGCATGAATATAAGGTCACTTTTAATTTTCTCAATTGTTTATCCACCAAAATGAAGAGAGTTGACATGTATTTGAGTCCTTATCAAGTCTCTCAATATAGGACATGTGCTCAAATATTTTAATTTGAAGAACAAATTATTAAAACAGAACCAACTTCAACAATGTTGGTTTGGGTTGATTATGGAGGTCACCTGATAATATTAAAAAAAAAAAATTAAAAGACAGAGAAATTTAAGACAGACAGACTTAGAAAGTATTCCTAAGTGTATAACTTCACAAATCCAAGAGTTATATTATTTATAAACAAGTCTTTGAAAGACCATTTTAGAAAGCAATTCAGGACTTTGATTTCAGCAGGGCAGACACTAAATAAACAACACTGCTGAATGAAACGAGTAAAAAGCCGGATTAAAAATATAAAAACCATCTGTTTAAGTGCTTTGCTGGACTGGAATGGAAAGACAGATTCTCCAGAGGCCAAGAACAGAAAAGCAGGGTGCCTGGGAGACATTCTTCTGAGACTATAGACACTGATTTTTTGGCAGTGAAAGCAGTTCAGAGTAAGTTCCTGAGGGGCTGGGGCTGGGGGTATACAGGGTGCTAATTTGGTGTACCAGTTACCAGGTGAAAGTGTATAAAGTAGAGACCCAAACAGGCTGTACTTTCGGTGCAAGGAGCAAGGAGAAATAAACCTGTGTACCGAAAGGAATCAGAAGAAAACAGCTCTGGGTGAACAGGGAAAAAGTTCCCCCGAGAGTCTGTAACTACAAGCCAGCCTTCACCGGGTTTGCAGTCTGAATTCTACCTGTGTGATCCAACAACACTTCCAGAATAAAATTTAACACAAAATAGGACACGATAATTTAACAGCTGTGTCTTTTCATCCTTAAAACTACAATAATTTTTTTTAAAAAATTCATTTTTTATTACACAGGTATACTTAACAATCATATTTTTAAAAAACAGAAAATACAAAAAGAAAAAAACATATGAACAGTTTTCAAGAAAAGCTATGCATTCATCTGAATGAATAAGAAATCATAGAGCATTTTAAGGACGGCAGCCAAAGGCAGCTATGACAGCAAAATGTTGAAAAGTAGCTTAACATAAAAAATGACTGAACTATTTTCCTAACTCTCTTTTTTTACTTTTTTTTTTTTTTGCCCTCTCATGTGAGAAAAATGAGGCAAAACTTCTGGGGATATTTTGGAGCAAAGTGAAATGATGCTTCTTGTTAATCTGCTAAATTAATAAGAGTTCGTACTTTTCTTTAATTATATCAATATTCAGGCTCACCAGAAATAATAATAGACTTATCTGGGCATTTGGGAAGCATTTAACACTAGGAATATCTCAAAAGCTTGTATAAGACGGAGAAGAGGAAAAGAAGTTAGATCCCTACGTGTATTCAGGTCACCAGGGATAATTAGTACAAAGGGAATAATTACCTTGACATATCTGTGTTTTCCTCTGATAATTACACACTTTCAGGTGTTCAAATTTGCTTTATTTGTTCAAAGAGAACCAGTGAAGGCCATAAAGCACATGGTTTAAATAATCAGGCTCTGAATTTCATCCAAATGTATTTTTTTTTTTTTTTTTTTTTTTGCCTCTATTACATGTTTTGCCCACCCTTCAACATTTTTTCGGAGAAGGCAATGGCACCCCACTCCAGTATTCCTGCCTGGAAAATTCCATGGATGGAGGGGCCTGGAAGGCTGGAGTCCATGGGGTACCTGAGGGTCGGACACAACTGAGCAACTTCACTTTCACTTTTCACTTTCATGCATTGGAGAAGGAAATGGCAACCCACTCCAGTGTTCTTGCCTGGAGAATCCCAGGGACAGGGAAGCCGCACAGAGTTAGACACGACTGAAGTGACTTACCAATAGCAATAGCAACATTTTTTTACAGACATTCCTAGTATATATAATTTCAAGTAATTCAGGCATCACTATAAATGTATCTATTGATGGACAATGAAATGAGGCTAATGTTCACCAATGCCTAAATAATTAGTAGCTCTATTCTGAAGACATAGCTTGGAAGTCTGGATGGAACTGTTTTAAATCCAAGATCAAGAGTCTCAGCATGATTCCATTCAAACTATAAAAACAGGTCTGCGTAGTATTTCATTAAACATAAAGATAGTTCTTTAATGAATTAATATTAACCTTACCTTTCTGATGGATGTCTTCAATAGGAAAAGCTAGAGCCCACCCTCTTAATTGGGCTCTTTGTGTATGTGCTCGTGTAGAACTGTTCGTGTAGAACTGTTTGCGACCCCATGAGCTGTAGACCACCAGGCTCCTCTGTTCATGAGATTCTCCAGGCAAGAATACTGGAGTGGGTTGGCATTTCCTCCTCCAGGGGATCTTGCCAACCCAGGGATCAAACCCACGTGTCCTACATCTCCTGTATTAGCAGGCGAATTCCTTACTACGAGCACCACCTGGGAAGCCCTTTATCTCTAAGATAGTCTAAAATAGGTTGATGGATGACTGCTTTCTAACTAAAGCCGACATCTGACCCACACTCACCAAAACTTGCCAAAAGGTGTTCTGCACTGCAGTCTAGGGAAGACCATGAAATGAATATGCCTTGAAATAGAGGCAGTTTGGAGAGAACATATTTTGGTTGCCTTATCCACATACCTTCTAGCCTTCTCTCTTTAAAAACAAAAACGAACCCACAAACTTCTCAGTCATGAGGTTTGGCTGGAATTGAACTCTCCTAAGAATCTAAAGACAGGCTGTTCAACCTGTGCTTCCTTCTCCCAGCTGGAGAGACTGGTTTTTTGGAGGAATTCTGAGAAAGAAGTGTCCTCTCTTTTCTGGAAAAGCTACTAAAATAATCCTTTCTCCTCTCTACTAAAACAGAAAAATGTGAGCAGTATCCCTGCTTCCAGCCTTCTGGGGACATATTTAAATGAAAAGACTTCCCTGGCGGGCCAGTGTTTAAGGCTCTGTGCTTCAATGCAAAGGGTCATGGGTTCAAACCCTGGTCTGGGAACTAAGACCCCACATGCCATGTGTCATGGCCAAGGAAATATGAAAGAAAAAGAGGAGGGGTGGAAGAAAGTGAAGATGGGAAGGACAACATGGAGAAACAAAAAGAAACTAGGCCCCTATTGATATGAGTGAACTACTAGATCAATCCATACCTGAAGTCTGCACCACTACTTAACTTTTCAGTTAAATAAGCTGGTAAATTCCCTTTATTGTTTAGGCTAATGCAAATTGGGCTTTCTGTTACTTGCAACCAAATAATTGCAAGTAACAGATACTTGTAATCTAGTTAATTATTAACAGAAGCTGAAACCAGATTAGAAGAACCTTAAAAACCCACAGAGTTGAATAAAATTATCCAGATTCAAAGCTTCAACAGTGTAGGGCATTTTACTTGACAAGCAAATGTAGCCTGAGTTTTAGAAAAGTTTACTTTATTACAATGAAAAGATTTTAACACTAGCATGTAGAAAAGTCTATTATTTCTTATAAAATGGCACATTTTGTTAAAACATTTTAGTTCACTGTGAAAAAAAAGAGCTGAGGCTAATACCTCAGTCCATTCACTATGCACGGGCTGTGAAGAAGAAAAAGAACAATTGTATAATTTCCTCTATCATCTCCATGGCAATTTGCAGTCTCCTTCATGAAATGTTTAATCCAAGAACACTATTTTGTTTTGTTTTTAATAATAAAGATAAGAATTCACAGAGATATTCTTTGAACAACCAAGATAAAACAAAGACTGTTTTGTCTTTTTTGGTATTTTGTCTGCTTCGTTTTTTCCTTTTCCTATTGAATACCACCAAAAAGTAGCACATTTAAAGGTTTCTTTGATATATCATATACCAGATTGTCTGGCCAATGTCCACCACCTGACCCCTTTTCTCTATCCACATGGTTACCACGCTGGATTCCTGGCAACTATGGTTAGCCCTGCCCACTCTTGTTCAGTCACTCTGTCACATCCAGCTCTTTGCAACTCCATGAACTGCAGCACACCAGGCTTCCCTGTCCTTTCGCATCTCCTGGAGTTTGCTCAAACTCATATCCATTGAATTAGTGACGCCATCCAACTGTCTTCGTCCTCTGTTGTCCCCTTCTTCTCCTGCCTTCAATCTTTCCCAGCATCAGGGTCTTTTCCAGTGAGTCAGCTCTTCGCATCAGGTGGCAAAAGTATTGGAGCTTCAGCTTCAGCATCAGTCCTTTCAATGAATAGTCAGGGTTGATTTCCTTCAGGATTGACTGGTTTGATCTCCTTGTAGTCCAAGGGACTCTCAAGAGTCTTCTCCAACACTACAGTTCAAAAGCATCAATTCTTCAGCTCTCAGCCTTCTATATGGTCCAGCTCTCACATCTGTATGTGGCTACTGGAGAAACCGTAGCTTTCACTACACAAACCTTTGGATTTAGTTTATTAGGCCTGAAATGTATGTCCATTCCAACAAGTCAAGGGCTCACCTTTAGAAATTTGACTTTGGAACTAAGAGAATGTCAGGTTAATTTCTTCCCTGTGACTAATGCAGAAACCTATAAAATCAGTCTGAGTGGTCATTCTTAACTATACAAACTGGAAAGTTAAGAAATCAAGTCTGCAGTCACATACTGTAATAAAAAGAATTCAAAGAACAAACAGTTGCTGAGTGCTTAGTAAGTGGCAGGCTCTTTGACTATCAAAGGACTTTGATAAGTCCTTCATGTATATCACTGCTTACTGCTAAGAATCACCTTTGAGGAAGCTGCTATTATGTCCATTTTGCAGGCGAGATCAATGAGTTAAGTAAACTGTTCAAGATCAGAGTTGTGTCAGAGCAAAGATTCAAACTCAATCTGTCTTCAGAGCATTTGCTTTAAACCACCACATCCCTTCTCTCGTTCCATTTTGTGCCTGTTTCAGATGTGTCTCTCTCTCTCTGCATGCTATAAAAGTCACTCAGTATTTCCATCATAAACTCTCCCATTTTCTTTAGTTTAACATGGCTTCTGTTTTATGCAGCCAAAAATGTCTTAAGGAGCACATTAGTGATAATCAGACATCAAACATTTATAGTTCCTAAGAAGGTGATAAAAAGTGAGTAAACAGATAAATGAACAAATTAATGTCTTATTACCAGAAATCCCCCTTTGCTGCAGGCTACTGGACATTGTAATTCGTAACAACTTCAGACTCAGATTCTCTGATCAGTGCTTCTTATTTGTGCCCTGTACAGAACAGATGCTCCATCCCTGGGCATTTTGGGAGTAGGTGGATAATTTCCTGGAAATTAATCAAGTTCTTCATGTTCTTAAAAGATGGCAGAGATGATACCCTCCTCTGCAGCCTTGGCATTTTAAAGGACAGATGCAGGACTCAGTCAGTAGTTAGAATCCAGGAGGAAAAGACAGTTAGGTTAAATTTTTGAAAAATAAAACCATATTACTTATGGCAAGGTTAACTCAAAGCTGATAATTGAGCTTTGGAGGCAAGCAATTCTGATTCTGAACTCCCACAATCTCCACCCCTAGGAGCTTTCTGACATTAGACAACTTTCCTAATGTTTCTCTAACTTTTATGCATTTTTAAGGTATTGCTTTGGGAATTTAAAAAGTACCAAAAAAAAAAGAACAAAGAAAGAAATAATAATGAGCAATATTTACCTCAGAACTAGTTGCCACTACATATTGGCTTGGGGCTTCCCAG
Source organism: Tragelaphus eurycerus (assembly GCA_935064755.1). NCBI lineage: Eukaryota > Metazoa > Chordata > Mammalia > Artiodactyla > Bovidae > Tragelaphus > Tragelaphus eurycerus. Next base: position 57,111,386 of record CAKXYN010000001.1, on the reverse strand, counting down.
GTGGTGCTCATGGTAAAGAACCTGCCTTCTAATACAGGAGATGCAAGAGATGGGGGTTTGATCCCTGGGTCGAAAAGATCCCCTGGAGTAGGAAATGACAACCAAGTCCAGTATTCTGGCCTGGAAAATTCCATGGCCAGAGGAGTCTGGTGGGCTACAGTCCATAGGGTCGCAGAGAGTCGGACATAACTCAGCACGTACACAAACACACACATCTTGGCTTATTTGCCCCATTTTCCATGTTTGCTTTCTAGGTTAATTGGTTGACTCAAGAAAAATTACAAAATGATGTTCACAAAGAATGATATGTGTTCAATATAAAGAATCCAACAATGCAGGGAAAAAAGAAGAAAGTTTATTTTAATTACACTAAATTTCACCATCTAGAAATCATTATTGTTTACATCAGGTGAACAATATTATGGAAATTTTTCTATGTATGTACACTGAAAGGTTGGCTATATAGATAAATAAATCATTTGAGAAATACTTTATTAAAATCAGATAGTTTCAATAATTTTTAAATAAAATATTTGATTTTATTTGACTTCAATAGAAAAAATAAACTAAGGGGACATTAGAGGAATTCTTTTTATAATTTTTAACTTCTAATTTTCTTAGCTTAAAAGCCTCAAATTCCAGCTGATGCTAATGTAATATCTCTACACTCCCTCACATTTACGTTTCCTAAATTTCAGAAGAAATAAGACCGTCAGATTGTCCCATGGTATTTTTTTTTAATTATGGCAAACTGTACATACCATTAAACTTAACCATTTAAACCACTTTAAAATATACAATTCAGTGGCATTTAATATATCCACAATATTGTACAACCACCACATCTTTCTACTTATAAAATATTTTTATCACTTCAAAAAGAAAATCCTACAACCATTAAACATCCTCTCCCCATCCACCTCCCTCTAGGAGGAAGGACAGGCTCTCCCCAAAATATCTCCTCAAAATAGTCATGGACACAGGAAAGTACAGAAGCCCCTTTCCGCAATATTCCTGGTTAATAGGTAATTTAATAATTCAATCTGACAAATACTAACTCATTTACGAAGTGGTCATTGTGAGCCACGCACTGCCTCTACATCTCACACAGTTCTCCTTGACTCCTCACCATAACCCTACAGTTCAATAGGCACTATTACCATCCCTTTCCGCTTAGAAAACTGAGGCTCAGAATGGGCTTGCTGCTTCTCAGCAGGTGGCATAAGTAGCGTTTAAATACATCCTCAGTCGGATGCCAAACCCATGCTCTTAACTCATACACTATCAGCCCATAGCTGAACTTCCCAAAAAGCAAGTTTTCAACCAAAATACAAAAATGAGTTCAGGAGAAGACGCCTCCGAGAAACTAATTTGAGTATATTGACAAGGAAGAAGTGAAATGAAATGTCGTTAACCCTGATACACCCAATCCATGAGCTTTACTAAAAGTTAGACGGTGCAGGTCAAATTGCATTATCTCCAAATACATAATACATGACATAATAGTTTTCAATCTCATCTCTTTCCAACATGTTTCAACATAAATAAAAACATGTAATCATGCTATCTTTTAATCATTAAGCCACATTCATGGACCGCTACTCTGTGCCAGGCACTGTGCTGGGCAGGTGGCACTTTTAAATCTGTTGAAAGATGACTTATCCCACATATTTAGCTACTGGATATGCTGTAAGTCTCAGGAAGACCAGTTGTCAGGAGGACCACTGAATGTGCTGTAGTCACGGCTTTCTTTTGAGGGGCTTGGTAATTAGATATGAGGAATGAAATTAAAGAGGAATTGGAGTATTTAAAACTCTTCTCACTATCTCCATCAATATTATTGTAATTTGATTAATCCTTATCCCTTTTCTAATGTGAAAATTAAATGTCAGCTAAGCCTAAGAATTTTACATTAAAAAAAAAATCAAGTCAATATGGAACAACCCAAGCGTGTTACCAGAATGAGACTACACGTACAAGTTCTTACACCCTTGCTGTGGAAGGCAGAATAACAGCTCCCAAAGATGTCCACAGGCTAGTCTATGGAACCTGCAAACATGTGATTTTGCATGGCAGAAAGGACTTTGCAGATGCGATTAAGGGTCTTGAAATGGAAAGATTCTCCTGAATTATTCAGGTGGGCCCATAGTAATCACAGGTGTCTTCATTAAGGAGACAGGCAAAGAGAAAAGTACATAAGATGAGAAAAAGAGAGTTCGAAGTGATAAAGTGTCATAATTCAAGGAAGCACACAGCCTCTAGAAACTGGAAAAGATGAGGAGAGGGATTCTCCCCTATATTCTCCAGAAGGAAGGTAGCCCTGCCAACACCTTGATTTTAGTACACTGAGACTGACTGTGGATCTCCAGAGCTGTAAGAAAATATCTGTACTGTTTTAACTCACTTAATGTGTAGTAGTTTGTTACAAACTAAAAACCTTGCAGACATAGCTTTCTGAATCATATGATGGTTAGATTTTTTTCTAACTGCAGTATAGTTGCTTTACCATGCTGTGTTCATTTCTATTGTACAGTAAAGTAAATCAGCTATACAAACACATGTATCCCCTCTTTTTTGGATTTCCTTCCCATCTAGGTCACTACAGAACATTGGGTAGAGTTCCCTGTGCTATACAGTAGGTTCAGTTATCTATTTTTTTTTTTTTTTTTTAATGGACAAAGGAAAGGATCAATGAGGGTGGGAGGGAAATGGGAAGAAAGAAGGGGAGTGATGGTGGGGAGGAGTATATGTAATTTCTTAACCAATGGCTTTCTGTTTTTAATCACAAAGAACACTTAAAAAAATCATGTTGAATTCATCCTATATTAGGAGGTTTGTTCTCGAAATGAAAAGTTCAGGAAACAAAAAGTCCAGTTTGGGTGTCCTCATCTTAGGCACATCTTGGTATTTTGTATTGGTAGGTCTATCTTTACCACAATATATTATTTAGGACAGGATCACATTTGTCACCTCTTCCTCCCTACTACCCAAAGTGGTACCAAACCAATAAAATAGTCAATAAACCTTTACAGAGTGAACAAATAAGTCTTTTTTTTTTTTTTTAAACTCTCCTGAGTGAACTGAATTTTTTGAGGCTCATAAGTGAATATGTTTTGCTCTTTACTTTGTCTATTACAGCCAGATTATATGAGTGGGGTATTAAAGTCTCCCACTATTATTGTATTGCTTCATATTTCTTCTATCATATTAATTAATGTTTGTCTTAGATATATCAATGCTCCAAAGTTGGGTGCATATATATTTATAATTGTTATAACTTCTTTTTGGATTGTTCCTTTAAGTCATTATGTGTAACCTTCATTGTTTCCTTTTCAGGATCTTTAAAGTCAATTTTATCTGATATAAGTATTGCTACTCCTGTTTTCTTATGGTCCATATTTGCATAGAAAATCTTTTTCCAGCCCTTCATTTTCAGTCAGTATATATCCCGTATTTTAAGGTGGTTCTCTTGTAGACAACATATATAGGGGTCTACTTTTTGTATCCATTTGACCCATTTTAGTCTTTTGGTTGTCTCTTGTAGACAAGGTATGTAGGGGTCTTGTTTTTGTATCCATTTGGCCAGTCTTTGTCTGTTGATTAGGGCATTCAGCCCATAAACGTTTAAAGCAATTATTGATAAATAAGATTTACTTTATTGTTTTGAGTTAGAATTTATACACCCTTTTAGTGATTCCTATCTAGAGAATGTCCTTTAGTTTTTGTTGGAGAAATGGTTTAGTGGTGCAAAATTCTCTCAACTTTTGCTTATCTGTGAAGCTTTTGATTTCTCCTTCATATTTGAATGAGATCCTTGCTGGATACAATAATCTAGGCTGTAAGTTATTTTCTTTCATCACTTTAATTATGTCTTGCCATTCCCTCCTGGCTTGGAGAGTTTCTATTGAAAGATCAGCTGTTATCCTTATGGGAATTCCCTTGTGAATTATTCGATGTTTTTCCCTTGCTGCTTTTAATATTTGTTTTTTATATTTAATCTTTGTTAACTTGATTAATATGTGTCTTGGGGTGTTTCACCTTGGGTTTATCCTGTTAGGGACTCTCTGGATTTCTTGAACTTGAGTGGTAATTTCCTTCTCCATTTTAGGGAAGTTTTCAACTATTATCTCCTCAAGTATTTCCTCATGATCTTTCTTTTTATCTTCTTCTTCTGGAACTCCTATGATTCGAATGTTGTAGCGTTTGATGTTATCCTGGAGGTTTCTGAAATTGTCCTCATTTCTTTTGATGCGTTTTTCTTTTTTCTTGTCTGATTCATTTATTTCTAGGATTCTATCTTCTAATTCACTAATCCTATCTTCTGCCTCTGTTATTCTACTATTTGTTGCCTCCAGGGTGTTTTGGATCTCATTTATTGCATTATTCATTATGTGTTGACTCTTTTTTATTTCTTCTAGGTTCTTGTTAAACCTTTCTTGCATCTTCTCAATCCTTGTCTCCAGACTTTTTAACTGTGATTCCATTTTGATTTCGAGATTTGGAATTAATTTCGCTATCATTATTCGGAATTCTTTATCAGGTAGATTCCCTATCTCTTCCTCTTTGGTTTCGTTTGGTGGGCATTTATCCTGTTCCTTTAGCTGCTGGCTATTCTTTTGTCTCTTCATTTTGTTAAAATTGCCAAGTTTAGAGTGTCCTTACTATATTCTGGTAGTTTGTTGAGTTCCCTTTATTGAGGCGGTTTACAGGTCTTTTCAATATCTGATCTCTGCCCTGTTACAGAGGGGGCGGAGATGAACACCCAAATCTAAACTCGCCAGGTTCTGGCACTCGGATAATCCTCAGAAGCACAGACTTGGTTGAGTCTGAGTTTTATGCCCTTCCCAGATCCGAGTAGCGCAGGTGATGAAATGTTCAGCCAGCACAGCTGCTGCGACTTATTGCCTCTCCGCCGCTCAGTTTTCTGGGTATACAAACAGCGCACTTTCTCAGGCAGATGTTGACCATCCAGAGCCCCAAGAAGCATGAGTCAGCACAGAAACCTACTCACAGTTCCGTTAAACAGTGTCTCTCTAGGGCTGTAATTGCCCACCTCCAGCCCTGGCTGCCTGTCACCAGAGTGGGACGGCCTGCAGCCGGCCAACTCTGTGCAGCCCTTTGTTCCGTAGGTAGTCCTGGTGGTGTCTTAAGTTAGGGCTGGCTTTTGATGTAGTAGATAACCAACAGTCTGGTTATTTCGCTCAGATAACACCCGAGATAGCCAGGCCAAATCCTTTCTCAAAGCAATGCAGGCCTCGCAGCTCCTCCTAGCCCAGCCCTCGCTTGCCAATAGCAAATGCTGGTGTCCGCGCCACTTCTCCGCAAAAGGAGCTACCGCAGGGCTCGTTTTCTCGTTTTGAAGACAATGAGTTGTCTTTCTAAGTGCCTGATATCCTCTGCCGGCATTCAGAAGTTGTTTTATAGAATTTATTCAGCATTCAAATGTTCTTTTAATGGATTTGTGGAGGAGAAAGTATTCTCCCCGTCTTACTCGTCCGCCATCTTAGCTCCTCCCTCCAGTTATCTATTTTAGACATAATCGTATGTATGTATGTCAGTCCAAATCTCCCAATACATCCCAACCCACCTTTTCCTCCCTATGGTATCCATAAGTTTGTTCTCTACTTTCGCTTTGCAAATAGGTTCTTCTGTACCATTTTTCTAGATTCCATATATATGCATTAATATATGATATTTGTTTTTCTCTTTCTGACTTACTTCACTTTGTATGACAGTCTGTAGGTCCATCCATGTCTCTGCAAATGGCACAGTTTCATTCCTTTTTATATATTCCACTATATGTATGTAGGGGTGGTTAGATGTTAAATTACCTCTGAATGTAAGATCATCACTTAAAAAAAGAAAAAAAAAGGTGTGCTTTCATACTAGTCTTTTTAAAATCTTGAGAAAATGAAATGGTCCTTTTGTGAAGGCAAAGGGAAGAGGAAGGCAGAATGGCACAAGGTGAAGTCTTACCTTTCAGAGAGTTCAAGACATTGTCTATAAAAATGGGGCTACCATGAATTTAAAAGACTGCTATGAGTGTAACTCATACAAAATCTACACAAACCCCTACTATGTGGTCCAGTTCCAGCACAGACTCATATTCAAAGAAACACAGATAAAACACAGATAAAAATCACAATTCAGAGCATCTAAAATCGTGATGCAAACTTTCAAGAAGATTATAAAGGAGAAAATTTATTAATAACTTCTCAAAAATCTGTAGCAGCAGCTCCAAAAATTCTCCTTTTTCTCTTCTACCCCCTAAAATTGTCCTCATCACCACTCCATCACGTGGTGACGCTCCCTCTCCACTCCAAGTCTCAATCCTTAAACACATATATCTGTGTTTCTCAAGTAGGGACCAGGGGTGCCACTAAACACCCTACGGTGCATAGGACAGCCTCCAAAACAAACAGCTATTTGGCACAAGACATCAAGGTGTCAAAGATGTAGATGAGTCTCTCCATCTCTTGATTTTCTTTTCATTTTGGAACACCCCTGCATTACAGAGGTAGCTCCCTAACCAATGCAGCAGCCTTCCCCTTTTAGAAACAGGGGAAGGAAATCACCCACAATCTCTTATAAAGTATTTTCTTTATCCCTATCCTGTAAGAATAAATTCAATAACATGTATAAATTTCCCAGCATGGTTGCTCAAACCATGGATGGTAATGGGTGCTCAAAAATTATCAGTTCCAAACCCTTTTCCAGAAGGGAATGAAGAATCCAATTTATTCTTAATATGATGTCCCCAATATAATAGCATCTCCCTACTGTGTCCTCCAACCCCAAAGTCACCTCAGATTTTTGAATATTTAAATTATAGACACTTCATCTGCTAAAAAGGAGTAATACATTCCCCAGGAGAATTATGTTTTAGAAATAAGAACATCAGAAAAACAGCAGAGAAGAGGATTACTGAAATCCGGTGTTCGGCTGCTGAATACCAAAGGCTTCAGTTAATATGTTTCAATATTTAAAATAAACAAAAATTTTATTAAGTTGCAGTCACAATGCATAAGAAGGGAAATGATTTATACCTGTTTTCAAAAATGTCTCATTTTTATTGTGATAACCATGAAGCTCTTAAAATTTGTTTGAATATATGGAATTTCAATTTGTATAGATTTTTTTACATTGAAATCATATATGCATATCATAAACTTTACCATTGTAACTATTTTCCAGTGTACAGTGTAGTGGCATTGTGTGCAATCACATCATTGGGTAAACATCCACACCATCTATCCTCAGAATTTTTTTCTTCTTATAAAACTAAAACAATACATCCCCACTTCCCTCCCCTAGTCCTGGCAGTTACCATCCCATTTTCTTTTTCTATGAATTTCATTATTCTAGGTACCTCCTATAAATTGAATCATACAGTATCTGTTCTTTTATGACTGGTTTAATTTCTCTTAATGTACTCAAGTTTTACTATGTTGTAGCACGTGACAGCATTGTATGTATATACTACATTTTGTTTATCTATTTATTCATCAGTGGACATTTGCGTTGCTTCCACCTTTTGTCTATTGTGAATTATACTGCTAGGAATATGGCGTATTTTTTAAATGCATGTCACAATGATTGTGTTTATATTTGTACATGTTTAAGGAAAGTTAAGCAAAGTTATGACCAACCTAGACAGCATATTAAAAAGCAGAGACATTACTTTGTCAACAAAGGTCCATCTAGTCAAGGCTATGGTTTTTCCAGTAGTCATGTATGTGAGAGTTCTTTGTATGTGAGAGTTGTATGTATGTGAGAGTTGGACTATAAAGAAAGCTGAGCACCGAAGCATTGATGCTTTTGAACTGTGGTGTTGGAGAAGACTCTTGAGAGTCCCTTGGACTGCAAGGAGATCCAGCCAGTCCATTCTGAAGGAGATCAGCCCTGGGATTTCTTTGGAAGGAATGATGCTAAAGCTGAAACTCCAATACTTTTGCCTCCTGATGTGAAGAGCTGACTCATTTGAAAAGACCCAGATGCTGAGAAAGATTGACGGTAGGAAGAGAAGGGGATTACAGAGGATGAGATGGTTAGATGGCATCACCAACTCAATGGACATGAGTTTGGGTGAACTCTGGGAATTGGTGATGGACAGGGAAGCCTGGCGTGCTGTGGTTCATGGGGTCGCAAAGAGTCAGACACGACTGAGTGACTGAACTGAAACTGAGACTGAAAACATGAAATTCAAGTTCTACTTTTACTGGCTGGTCAAATATTGCAACAAGTTAGGTTTTCTGAAACAAAATTAAATAAAACAGAATCAACTAGAGATAACATAATTACAGTAAAGTCAAGAATATCTGTACAGTATTTTAAGGGTTAAAAGGATGGTGCTCTTTAGTGAGTGTGGCCACATGCAACTCTGGGTGAGTAACTTCATCTTCGAATAATAGTTTTTATTTTTTATTGAGTAATTACTAAACAGAAGATTTTTTCCAAAGTTTGTTGGGTCCACACAATCAAAGGCTTTGGTACAGTCAATAAAGCAGAAGCAGATATTTTTCTAGAACTCTCTTGCTTTTTCGATGACCCAACGGATGTTGGCAATTTGATCTCTGGTTCCTCTGTCTTTTCTAAATCCAGTTTGAACATCTGGAAGTTCACAGTTCATGTACTGTTGAAGCTTGACTTAGAGAATTTTGAACATTACTTTACTAGCATGTGAGATGAGTGCAATTGTATGCTGGTTTGAGCATTCTTTGGCATTGCCTTTCTTTGGGATTGGAATGAAAACTGACCTTTTCCAGTCTTGTGGCCACTGCTGAGTTTTCCAAATTTGCTGGCATATTGAGTGCAGCACTTTCACAGCATCAACTTTTAGGATTTGAAATAGCTCAACTGGAATTCCATCACATCCACTACCTTTGTTTGCAGTGATGCTTCCTAAGGCCCACTTAACCTTGCATTCCAGAATGTCTGGCTCTAGGTTGGTGATCACAATATGGTGATTATCTAGGTTGTGAAGATCTTTTCTGTATAGTTCTGTGTATTCTTGCCACCTCTTCTTAATATCTTCTGCTTCTGTTAGGTTCATACCATTTCTGTCCTTTATTGTGCCCATCTTTGCACGAAATGTTCCCTTGGTATCTCTAATTTTCTTGAAGAGATCTCTAGTCTTTCCCATTCTGTTGCTTTCCTCTATTTCTTTGCATTGATCACTGAGGAAGGCCTTCTTACCTCTCCTTGCTATTCTTTGGAACTCTGCATTCAAATGGGTACATCTTTCCTTGTCTCCTTTGCCTTTTGCTTCTCTTCTATTTACAGCTATTTATAAGGCCTCCTCAGTCAACCATTTTGCCTTTTTGCACTTCTTTTTCTTGGGGATGGTCTTGATCCCTGCCTCCTTTACAATGTCATGAACCTCCATACATAGTTGGCTTAAAACTCAACATTCAGAAAACTAAGATCATGGCATCTGGTCCCATCACTTCATGGCAAATAGATGGGGCAACAGTGGAAACAGTGACAGACTATTTTCTTGGGCTCCAAAATCACTGCAGATGGTGACTGCAGCCCTGAAATTAAAAGATGCTTGCTCCTTGGAAGAAAAGTCCTGGGTGTTCTTTGGAAGGAATGATGCTAAAGCTGAAACTCCAGTACTTTGGCCACCTCATGTGAAGAGTTGACTCATTGGAGAAGACTCTGATGCTGGGAGGGATTGGGGGCAAGAGGAGAAGGGGATGACAGAGGATGAGATGGCTGGATGGCATCACTAACTCGATGGACATGAGTTTGAGTAACTCTTGGAGTTGGTGATGGACAAGGAGGCCTGGTGTGCTGCGATTCGTGGGGTTGCAGAGTTGCACACGACTGACCGACTGAACTGAATACCTTTGAATCTAATCTAACAAGGTTAGGTTTCATCAAACAATATCATGCCCTAATTCCCTCAACCCTATTCAATAGAAAGGAAACATGACCAGTGTATGTGTGCAGTGTTAGTCACTAAGTCATGTCCAACTCTTTGCAACCCCATGGACTGTAGCCTGCCAGGCTCCTCTGTGCATGTAATTCTATAGGCAAGAGTACTGGAGTGGGTAGCCATTCTCTTCTCCAGAAGATCTTCCTGACCCAGGGATCGGACCCATCAAACCCAGGTCTCCCACATTGAAGCAGATTCCTTACTGTCTGAATCAACTGTTTGGATACAGGTGCAAGATAAAACCTTTTCATAAGGATTGGATTCTGCTGAGTTAGTCAACTAGTCTTTGAAAAATAATTTCCACTCCCTCCAGTAAGAAATCCCTAGACACTTCCCTGGTGGTCCAGTGTCTAAGACTCCATACTCCCAAAGCAGGGTTACTGGTTTCGATCTCTGGTCAAGTAACTAGATCCAATTTGCCATGACTAAGACCTGGCACAGCCAAATAAATTATTAAATTTTTTTTTTAAAGAAATGAGGGATGGTATGGGGAGGGAGGAGGGAGGAGGGTTAAGGATGGGGAACACATGTATACTTGTGGCGGATTCATTTTGATGAATGGCAAAAGCAATACAATATTGTAAAGTTAGGCAAAATAAAATTTAAAAAAAAAAAAGAAATCCCTACATGGCCTCTGTACAGAGATGACTCTTGGTCAAGTGTATCAATTGCTTCCTATCTCTTCACCATTATGAATGAAAGAGCTGGCATATTGAAGTTTTGCTCACCAGAAGAGCATGCACAAAGCCTGCGACAGACGGATTTAACACCCTTTGACTTCCCGAATTCTAGGCCTTTTCATGTACCATTTCATCCACCAGGCATATCCTTCCTTGCCATGGAACTACTATCCATCTTTCAAGGCCCAGTTCCAACACCATGTTCCTCCATGAAATCTTGTAAAGCCTAGCAATTTGTAGGGTTCTTTCTCTGTTCAGCTCCAATAGTATTAATTCATGCATCTCTATTGATCTTTATCATATACTTCCTTGCTTGATTTTCATATGTCTGTCTAGGAAACTTGCCTTTTTCATCTCCAGAATCCTCATAGTGCTTAACTTGGCATGTTACAGATGCTCAACAAACATTGACTGGTGGATACTATCTATAGATCATCTGCAGCTAGGTGCTACCTGTGAAATTGAATTTGGTAATTTAATGCATTTATCCCATTCATATACCCCACAATCACCCTCCGAGTCACTGTTAGATTGATTTATTTTGAACAGATTATTTATTTTGGATTATTTTCACACTGTTTAAATCTCCTTGGTCAGAAAAATGTGAAAATGAGAAATGCAGAAAATCAGGAGCATCTTTGTTTCCCCGGATGGGAAAATCTTCTCACACTTGATTCAGTGCTATTCTTAATGACTTTGAGAATAGAAAAACAGACATCAACTGGATGACTTTAATAGTATGCTATGAAGTTTCCTGAAGATAAATAATCAAAAAACAGATGATTTCAAGACATTATGAATAATCTCAAGGGACACTGAACTGGGCCAGATGTCATTGCAAATAAACAAGTTTGGATAGGAAGACTGGTTGGAGATACTCAAACATGGACCAGTACCAATTTGCAACTTCTGTGAAGAGAAAGTGGATGGCCTTTTGGATTTATCAAAGCTATTTATAAAAGTCCACGAGGCTATGAATTAAGCATAAAGAATTAGAGAATTGGCAAGATATAAAAATACGTTGGCTGATGCTACCCAGAATTGAGGAGCTCACCATAAGTGTTGAAAGGTGTCTCTCTACCTTGAAGGACTGAGTAATACATAATGCTAAAGGAAGAAAGTCACACACAAGCAAAGATGGGAATCATCAACTTCAATATAAACAAAGATGTCAATTGGCAAGCAATATTTGCGATGAATAATTAAATCTAGAATTGGCTGAAGGCAGATTCCAAGTAATTCCTTAATGTAAAATCTAATTCACTGAATAACCTCCAGGGAACTTCCCCATGTGTTAGATGGAAATCAGAGTCCCAGGGATCTGGACATGGCTCTTGGAAAGACAACAAGCTGGCTACATTTCTGATGTTATCGCCATAGAGTCCTGCCCACAATCTCAGTGGGTTAGATGCCCAGTATTTCTTTTTTTCTCAAGTTAAAATCGTATAAGTATGAAATGATCATTGTACTTTAATATGCTTTGTAGTTCAGCATATTCTATTAAAGATGTTTGTACTTGAACAGCTCATACAACTCAGCAACAACAAAAAACAGATAACTGGGTTTCCCTGAGTCTAGTGGTTAAGAACCCACCTGCCAATGCAGAGGACACGGGTTTGATCCCTAGTCCAGGATTACTGCACATGCTGCGGGGCAACTAAGCCTATGCAACTACTGAGCCTGTGAGCCCCAGCTACTAAGCCTGCTTGCTGCAACTGCTGAAGCCTGTGCACTCTACAGCCTGTGCTTCACAAGAGAAGTCAGTGCAATGAGAAACTTGCCCACCTCAACTAGAGAGTAGCCCCCACTTGCTGCAATTAGAGAAAGCCTGAACACAGAGCCGAAGACCCAGCACAGCCAAAAATAAATCAGATCAGATCAGTCGCTCAGTCGTGTCCGACTCTTTGCGAACCCATGAATCGCAGCACGCCAGGTCTCCCTGTCCATCACCAACTCCTGGAGGTCACTCAGACTCACATCCATCGAGTCAGTGATGCCATCCAGCCATCTCATCCTCTGTCATCCCCTTCTCCTTCTGCCCCAATCCCTCCCAGCATCAGAGTCTTCTCCAATGAGTCAACTCTTCACATGAGGTGGCCAAAGTACTGGAGTTTCAGCTTTAGCATCAGTCCTTCCAGTGAATATTCAGGACTGATTTCTTTTAGGATGGAATGGTTGGATCTCCTTGCAGTCTCCTTGAAGACTCTCAAGAGTCTTCTCCAACACCACAGTTCAAAAGCATCAATTCTTCGGTGCTCAGCCTTCTTCACAGTCCAACTCTCACATCCATACATGACCACAGGAAAAACCATAGCCTCGACTAGACGAACCTTTGTTGGCAAAGTAATGTCTCTGCTTTTGAATATGCTATCTAGGTTGGTCATAACTTTCCTTCCAAGGAGTAAGTGTCTTTTAATTTCATGGCTGCAGTCACCATCTGCAGTGATTTTGGAGCCCAGAAAAACAAAGTCTGACACTGTTTCCACTGTTTCCCCATCTATTTCCCATGAAGTGATGGGACCGGATGCCATGATCTTCATTTTCTGAATGTTGAGCTTTAAGCCAACCTTTTCACTCTCCACTTTCACTTTCATCAAGAGGCTTTTTAGTTCCTCTTCACTTTCTGCCATAAGGGTGGTGTCATCTGCATATCTGAGGTTATTGATATTTCTCCCGGCAATCTTGATTCCACCTTGTGTTTCTTCCAGTCCAGCGTTTCTCTTGATGTACTCTGCATATAAGTTAAATAAACAGGGTGACAATATACAGCCTTGACATACTCCTTTTCCTATTTGGAACCAGTCTATTGTTCCATGTCCAGTTCTAACTGTTGATTCCTAACCTGCATACAAATTTCTCAAGAGGCAGATCAGGTGGTCTGGTATTCCCATCTAATAAATACAATTAAAAATGGGCAGAGTCTAAAAGAGATTTCTCCAATGCATCTACATTTAATCTAAAAATCTATTTGTCAATTCCTATTAAAAAGAAGACAAATTTAAACTGGGATCATGTTGAATTTATAGATGGATTGGTATGAATTGACATCTAACAATACTAAATGTTACAACCCATGACCATGGTATTTGTATATCCATTTATTTAGGTCTTTAAAATATCATCAGGGGAGGAGCTAAGATGGCGGAGGAATAGGATGGGGAAAACACTTTCTCCTCCACAAATTCATCAAAAGAACATCTAAACGCCGAGTAAATTCCACAAAACAACTTCGGAATGCCGGCAGAGGACATCAGACACCCAGAAAAGCAACTCATTGCCTTCTAAAGGAGGTAGGAAAAAATATAAAAGACAAAACAAGAGACAAAGAGGGAGGGACAGACCTCTGTCCCGGGAAGAGAGTCTTAAAAAAAAAGAAAAGTTTCCAAACACCAGGAAACTCTCTCACTGCCGAGTCTGTGCCAAACCTGGGAAGCATGGAGGCCATCATAACAGGGAGGAAAAGAAATAATCAATTAAAACCCACAGACTATGAGCCCCATGATAACTTTCCCAGCGGAGAAACAGTGCAAATGCCCGCATCCGCCATTAGCAAGCGGGGGCTGGGCAGGGAGGTGCCGCGGGCCGCTTCTTGGCGGGCTGCATTGGCCTGAATATTCAGAGCGCTACCTGAGCGGAATAATTTGGGCTGGCAAACCAGACTGTGGGATACCTACCACACGAAAAGCCAGCCCTAACCCAAGAGACTGCCAGGCCCGCGCACAGAACAAAGGACTTTACAGAGATAGCCGGCTGCAGTCCGTCCCCCTCCGGTGACAGGCAGTCAGAGCCGGAGGGAGGCAATCGCAGCCCCAGAGAGACATTATCCACAAAACTGTAAGCAGGCTTATTTGCTAACTAAGACTTCTTAGGGCTCTGGTCGGCTAACATCCGCCTGGGAAAGTGCGCCAGTGGTGCACTTGGAGGACCGAGTGGCGGGGAGGCGATAAGTCGCAGAAGCCGCATTTGCTGAACGCCTCATTATCTGTGCTGCTGGATTCTGCGAAGGGCACAAAACGCAGGCCCAACCAAGCCTGGGCCTCTGAGGACTACCTCTGAGTGCCTGAACTTGAGTGGCTTAGACCTGGGAGGGGCAAGCAGCCCAGGGCCGGTCGTGGATGGTTCCGGCAGGGAAACAGAGAGCCTAAGCAGAGTAGGCAGGGAGGCTACACGCGCCGTGAGCAGGGGTAGACCCAGTGTGGCTGAGCCACTGCGAGTGCACTCCAGTGGTATTCATTTGCAGTGTCCCTCCCTCCCCGCAGCGCGACTGAACAAGTGAGCCTTAAAAAAAAAAAAAGGGTGTCCACCACCACCCCCTTTGTATGAGGGCGGAAATCAGACACTGAAGAGACCAGCAAACAGAAGAAGCTATAACAGAGGGAACCACCGTGGAAGCGACAGGCAATAAACTAAAACCCCGTGGTTAGTACCAACTACAGAGAAAGGGGCCTATAGATCTTGAGAAATTTAAGCCGGAACAAGGAACTAGTCGAAAATGAACTGAACCCACAATACCCACAACAATAACAGAGAAAGTCTTATATATATGGTCAATATTTTTACCATCATTCTTTCTTTCTTTTTTTAATATATATATTTTTATTAAAAAATTTTTTTTAAAAAATTTTTTAATCCTCTAGTACTCCTGTAATTTCCACTTTTAGAATATTTTTTATAACTCTTGCGACCCCCTTTTTTTTTCTTTTCTTTTTTCTTTTCTTTTTTCTTTTTGTCTTTTCTTTTTTTCTTTCCTTTAACATTGTATTTTTGAAACTCCAAACTCTGCTCTAGATTCATAAGTTTAGCTTATTGGTAATTGCTATCAATTTTTTACCTATTCATTTTTTTTAATAACTTTTGTGACTTTTTCTTTTTTTTTTCCTCCCTCTTTCTATCTCTTCATCTTTTCTTTGACATTGTATTCCTGAAACTCCAAACTCTAATCTAGATCTTTAATCTATGCTTTCTGGTACATGTAATCAATTTGTGCCTATTACTGACTGAACCTGTCTCTCTCCTTTTCATTCCCTCCTTTTATCCTCCTGACCACCTCTGTCACCTTCCTCCCTCTTTTCTTCTCTGTATAACTCCGTGAACATCTCTGAGCAGTTCAGTTGTGGAGTGCAGTATAGAAGGAGAAGTTTTTGAGACTACTGTAAAAATAAGACCGATAACTGGAAGCAGGAGGCTTAAGTCCAAACCCTAATCCCACAGAACATTAATTGACAAGAGCTCATCAAATGCCTCCAAACATACACTGAAACCAAGCCAATATACAGGCTATCCAAAGTGACCCCAAAATCATAGACATCACATAACTCATTACTAGACACTCCATTGCACTCCAGAGAGAAGAAATCCAGCTCCATTCACCAGAACACCGACACAAGCGTCTCTAACCAAGAAACCTTGACAAGCCACCTGTACAAACTCACATACAGTGGGGGAACACCACAATAAAGAGAACTCCACAAACTGCCAGAATACAGTAAGGACACCCCAAACTCAGCAATTTAAACAAGATGAAGAGACAGAAGAATTCCCAGCAGGTAAAGGAACAGGATAAATGCCCACCAAACCAAACAAAAGAGGAAGAAATAGCAAATCTACTGGATAAAGAATTCCGAATAATGATAGTGAAATTAATCCAAAATCTGGAAATCAAAATGGAATCACAGATAAATAGCCTGGAGAAAAGCATTGAGAAGATGCAAGAAAGGTTTAACAAGGACCTAGAAGAAATAAAAAAAAAGTCAATATGTAATGAATAATGTAATAAATGAGATCCAAAACACTTTGGAAGCAACAAATAGTAGAATAACAGAGGCAGAAGATAGGATTAGTGGATTAGAAGATAGAATGGTAGAAATAAATGAATCAGAGAGGAAAAAAGACAAGCTAATTCAAAGAAATGAGGACAATCTTAGAGACCTCCAGGACAATGTTAAATGCTACAACATTTGAATCATAGGAGTCCCAGAAGAAGAAGACAAAAAGAAAGACCATGAGAAAATTCTTGAGGAGATAATAGTAGAAAACTTCCCTAAAATGGGGAAGGTAATAATCACTCAAGTCCAAGAAACCCAGAGAGTCCCAAACAGGATAAACCCAAGGTGAAACACCCCAAGACACATATTAATCAAATTAACAAAGATCAAACACAAAGAACAAATATTAAAAGCAGCAAGGGAAAAACAACAAATAACACACAAAGGAATTCCCATAAGGATAACAGCTGATCTTTCAATAGAGACTCTCCAAGCCAGGAGGGAATGGCAAGACATACTTAAAGTGATGAAAGAAAATAACCTACAGCCCAGATTATTGTACCCAGCAAGGATCTCATTCAAATATGAAGGAGAAATCAAAACCTTTACAGACAAGCAAAAGCTGAGAGAATTCAGCACCACCAAACCAGATCTTCAACAAATACTAAAGGACATTCTCTAGACAGGAAACACAAAAAGGGTGTATAAACTCGAACCCAAAACAATAAAGTAAATGGCAACAGGATCATACTTATCAATAATTACCTTAAATGTAAATGGGTTGAATGCCCCAACCAAAAGACAGAGACTGGCCGAATGGATACAAAAACAAGACCCCTACATATGTTGTCTACAAGAGACCCACCTCAAAACAGGGGACACATACAGACTGAAAGTGAAGGGCTGGAAAAAGATTTTCCATGCAAATAGGGACCAAAAGAAAGCAGGAGTAGCAATACTCATATCAGATAAAATAGACTTTAAAACAAAGGCTGTGAAAAGAGACAAAGAAGGTCACTACATAATGATCAAAGGATCAATCCAAGAAGAAGATATAACAATTATAAATATATATGCACCCAACATAGGAGCACCGCAATATGTAAGACAAATATTAACAAGTATGAAAGGAGAAATCAACAATAACACAATAATAGTGGGAGACTTTAATACCCCACTCACACCAATGGATAGATCAACTAAACAGAAAATTAACAAGAAAACACAAACTTTAAATGATACAATAGACCAGTTAGACCTAATTGATATCTATAGGACATTTCATCCCAAAACAATGAATTTCACCTTTTTCTCAAGTGCACACGGAACCTTCTCCAGGATAGACCACATCCTGGGCCATAAATCTAGCCTTGGTAAGTTCAGAAAAATTGAAATCATTCCAAGCATCTTTTCTGACCACAATGCAGTAAGAGTAGATCTCAATAACAGGAGAAAAACTAATAAAAATTCCAACATATGGAGGCTGAACAACACACTCCTGAATAACCAAAAAAATCACAGAAGAAATCAAAAAAGAAATCAAAATCTGCATAGAAATAAATGAAAATGAAAACACAACAACCCAAAACCTATGGGACACTGTAAAAGCAGTCCTAAGGGGAAAGTTCATAGCAATACAGGCATACCTCAAGAAACAAGAAAAAAGCCAAATAAATAACCTACACCTAAAGCAACTAGAAAAGGAAGAAATGAAGCACCCCAAGGTTAGTAGAAGGAAAGAAATCTTAAAAATTAGGGCAGAAATAAATGCAAAAGAAACAAAAGAGACCATAGCAAAAATCAACAAAGCCAAAAGCTGGTTCTTTGAAAGGTTAAATAAAATTGACAAACCATTAGCCAGACTCATCAAGAAACAAAGGGGGAAAAATCAAATCCATAAAATTAGAAATGAAAATGGAGAGATCACAACAGACAGCACAGAAATACAAAGGATCATAAGAGACTACTATCAGCAATTATATGGCAATAAAATGGACAACATGAAAGAAATGGACAAATTCTTAGAAAAGTACAACTTTCCAAAACTGGACCAGGAAGAAATAGAAAATCTTAACAGACCTATCATAAGCACGGAAATTGAAACTGTAATCAGAAATCTTCCAGCAAACAAAAGCCCAGGTCCAGACGGCTTCACAGCTGAATTCTACCAAAAATTTAGAGAAGAGCTAACACCTATCCTACTCAAACTCTTCCAGAAAATTGCAGAAGAAGACAAACTTCCAAACTCATTCTATGAGGCCACCATCACCCTAATACCAAAACCTGAAAAAGATCCCACAAAAAAAGAAAACTACAGGCCAATATCACTGATGAACATAGATGCAAAAATCCTTAACAAAATTCTAGCAATCAGAATCCAACAACACATTAATAAGATCATACACCATGACCAAGTGGGCTTTATCCCAGGAATGCAAGGATTCTTCAATATCTGCAAATCAATCAACGTAATACACCACATTAACAAACTGAAGAATAAAAACCATATGATTATCTCAATAGATGCAGAGAAAGCCTTTGACAAAATTCAACATCCATTTATGATAAAAACTCTCCAGAAAGCAGGAATAGAAGGAACATACCTCAACATAATAAAAGCTATATATGACAAACCCACAGCAAACATTATCCTCAATGGTGAAAAATTGAAAGCATTTCCTCTAAAGTCAGGAACAAGACAAGGATGGCCACTTTCACCATTACTATTCAACATAGTTTTGGAAGTTTTGGCCACAGCAATCAGAGCAGAAAAAGAAATAAAAGGAATCCAAATTGGAAAAGAAGAAGTAAAACTCTCACTGTTTGCAGATGACATGATCCTCTACGTAGAAAACCCTAAAGACTCCACCAGAAAATTACTAGAACTAATCCATGAATATAGTAGAGTTGCAGGATATAAAATCAACACACAGAAATCCCTTGCATTCCTGTACACTAATAACAAGAAAATAGAAAGAGAAATTAAGGAAACAATTCCATTCACCATTGCAATGAAAAGAATAAAATACTTAGGAATATATCTCCCTAAAGAAACTAAAGACCTATATATAGAAAACTATAAAACACTGGTGAAAGAAATCAAAGAGGACATTAATAGATGGAGAAATATACCATGTTCATGGATTGGTAGAATCAATATAGTGAAAATGAGTATACTACCCAAAGCAATTTATAGATTCAATGCAGTCCCCATCAAGCTACCAATGGTATTCTTCACAGAGCTAGAACAAATAATTTCTCAATTTGTATGGAAATACAAAAAACCTCGAATAGCCAAAGCTATCTTGAGAAAGAAGAATGGAACTGGAGGAATCAACCTGCCTGACTTCAGGCTCTACTACAAAGCCACAGTCATCAAGACAGTATGGTACTGGCACAAAGACAGAAATATAGATCAATGGAACAAAATAGAAAGCCCAGAGATAAATCCACGCACATATGGACACCTTATCTTTGACAAAGGAGGCAAGAATATACAATGGATTAAAGACAATCTCTTTAACAAGTGATGCTGGGAAAACTGGTCCAACACTTGTAAAAGAATGAAACTAGAACACTTTCTAACACCATACACAAAAATAAACTCAAAATGGATTAAATATCTAAATGTAAAACCAGAAACCATAAAACTCATAGAGGAAAACATAGGCAAAACACTCTCGGACATTCATCACAGCAGGATCCTCTATGCCCCACCTCCCAGAATATTGGAAATAAAATCAAAAATAAATAAATGGGATCTAATTAAACTTAAAAAGCTTCTGCACAACGAAAGAAACTATAAGCAAGGTGAAAAGACAGCCTTCAGAATGGGAGAAAATAATAACAAACGAAGCAACTGACAAACAACTAATCTCAAAAATATACAAGCAACTCCTACAGCTCAGTTCCAGAAAAATAAATGACCCAATCAAAAAATGGGCCAAAGAACTAGGTAGACATTTCTCCAAAGAAGACATACAGATGGCTAACAAACACATGAAAAGATGCTCAACATCACTCATTATCAGAGAAATGCAAATCAAAACCACTATGAGGTACCATTTCATGCCAGTCAGAATGGCTGCGATCCAAAAGTCCACAAGCAATAAATGCTGGAGAGGGTGTGGAGAAAAGGGAACCCTCTTACACTGTTGGTGGGAATGCAAACTAGTACAGCCACTTTGGAGAACAGTATGGAGATTCCTCAAAAAACTGGGAATAGAACTGCCTTATGATCCAGCAATCCCACTGCTGGGCATACACACTAAGAAAACCAGAATTGAAAGAGACACGTGTACCCCAGTGTTCATAGCAGCACTGTTTACAATAGCCAGGACTTGGAAGCAACCTAGATGTCCATCCACAGATGAATGGATAAGCAAGCTGTGGTACATATACACAATGGAGTATTACTCAGCCATTAAAAAGAATGCATTTGAGTCAGTTCTAATGAGGTGGATGGAACTGGAGCCTATTATACAGAGTGAATTAAGCCAGAAAGAAAAACACAAATACAGTATACTAAAGAGTTGGACACGACTGAGCGACTGATCTGATCTGATCTGAACGCATATATATGGAATTTAGAAAGATGATAACAATAACCCTGTTTACGAGACAGCAAAAGAGACACTGATGTATAGAACAGACTTTTGGACTCTGGGAACAGGAGAGGGTGGGATGATTGGGGAGAATAGCATTG
Organism: Tragelaphus eurycerus; assembly: GCA_935064755.1. Classification (NCBI taxonomy): domain Eukaryota; kingdom Metazoa; phylum Chordata; class Mammalia; order Artiodactyla; family Bovidae; genus Tragelaphus; species Tragelaphus eurycerus. Next base: position 57,090,296 of record CAKXYN010000001.1, on the reverse strand, counting down.
AAATATGTATAATATCATATCTGAAACGAGTCGCCAGTCCAGGTACAATACCTGATAACGGATGCCTGGGACTGGTGCACTGGGACGACCCAGGGGGATGGTATGGGGAAGGAGGAGGGAGGAGGGTTCAGGATGGGGAACACATGTATACTTGTGGCGGATCCATCTTGATGTATGGCAAAAGCAATATAATATTGTAAAGTTAAGCAAAATAAAATTTAATTAAAAAAAATATATATCATCAATATTTTCATTGTAAAAGTCTTGGATAGCATTAGTAGATTTTCAAGAAGTTTGTGTTTGGGAGCACTACTGTACGTGGAATTTGAATTTTATTTTTTATTTGCAACCCTGGTGGCTCAGATGGTAAAGAATCTGTCTGCAATGCAGCAGACTCAGGTTTGATCCTTAAGTTGGGAAGATCCCCTGAAGAAGGGATTGGCTACCCACTCAAGCATTCTTGGCTGGAGAATCCACATGGACAGAGGAGCCTGGCACAGTCTACTGGGTTGCAAAGAGTTGGATACAGCTGGGTGACTAACACTTTCACTTTTTCACTTCAGCATATAAATGCCCCATTTGGTCATGATATCTGATCCTTTTTATATTGTTGCATTCAATTTGCTGATTTTTATAAGAATTTTTGCATCAACACTTCTGAGGGATATTGATCTGTAACTTTTTTTTTAGTAGTGTCTTTCTCGGGTTTGGGTATTAAGGTTATGATGATGCTGTGAAAGTGCTACACTCAATATGCCAGCAAATTTGGAAAACTCAGCAGTGGCCACAAGATTGGAAAAGGTCAGTTTTCATCCCAATCCCAAAGAAAGGCAATGCCAAGGAGTGCTCAAACTACCAAACAATTGCACTCATCTCACACGCTAGTAAAGTAATGCTCAAAATTCTCCAAGCCAGGCTTCAGCAATATGTGAACCGTGAACTTCCTGATGTTCAAGCTGGTTTTAGAAAAGGGAGAGGAACCAGAGATCAAATTGCCGACATCCGCTGGATCATGGAAAAAGCAAGAGAGTTCCAGAAAAACATCTATTTCTGCTTTATTGACTATGCCAAAGCCTTTGACTGTGTGGATCACAATAAACTATGGAAAATTCTGAAAGAGATGGGAATACCAGACCACCTGATCTGCCTCTTGAGAAATCTGTATGCAGGTCAGGAAGCAACAGTTAGAACTGGTCATGGAACAACAGACTGGTTCCAAATAGGAAAAGGAGTACGTCAAGGCTGCATATTGTCACCATGTTTATTTAACTTCTATGCAGAGTACATCATGAGAAATGCTGGACTGGAAGAAACACAAGTTGGAATCAAGATTGCCGGGAGAAATATCAATAACCTCAGATATGCAGATGACACCACTCTTATGGCAGAAAGTGAAGAGGGGCTAAAAAGCCTCTTGATGAAAGTGAAAGTGGAGAGTGAAAAGGTTGGCTTAAAGCTCAACATTCAGAAAACGAAGATCATGGCATCTGGTCCCATCACTGCATGGGAAATAGATGGGGAAACAGTGGAAACAGTGTCAGACTTTGTTTTTCTGGGCTCCAAAATCACTGCAGATGGTGACTGCAGCCATGAAATTAAAAGACGCTTGCTCCTTGGAAGGAAAGTTATGACCAACCTAGATAGCATATTCAAAAGCAGAGCCATTACTTTACCAACAAAGGTTCGCCTAGTCAAGGCTATGGTCTTTCCTGTGGTCATGTATGGATGTGAGAGCTGGACTGTGAAGAAGGCTGAGCGCCGAAGAATTGATGCTTTTGAACTGTGGTGTTGGAGAAGACTCTTGAGAGTCCCTTGGACTGCAAGAAGATCCAACCAGTCCATTCTGAAGGAGATCAATCCTGGAATTTCTTTGGAAGGAATGATGGTAAAGCTGAAACTCCAGTATTTTGGCCACCTCATGCGAAGAGTTGACTCATTGGAGAAGACTCTGATGCTGGGAGGGATTGAGGGCAGGAGGAGAAGGGGACGACAGAGGATGAGATGGCTGGATGGCATCACTGACTCGATGGATGCGAGTCTGAGTGACCTCCGGGAGCTGGTGATGGACAGGGAGGCCTGGCGTGCTGCAGTTCATGGGGTCGCAAAGAGTCCGACACGACTGAGCGACTGATCTGATCTGATCTGACCTCATAAAATGAGTAAGGACGTATTCTCTCCTCTCTTTCCTGAGAGAGATTGTGTAATAGTGGTTTTATATCTTCCCTAAGTGTTTGATACCATTCACCAGTGAAATCATCTGGGCTTAGGGAGTGTTTTATTTGTGGGAAGAACTTTGATAATGTATCTCATTTCTCTAAGAGAAGTAAAACTATTGAGATTTTCTGTTTTGTCTTATATTAGTTTAGATAAATTGCATTTTTCATGAAATTGTCAGTTTCATGCAGCCTGTTGAATCTGTTGGCATAAAGTTATTTATAATATTATATTATCCTTTGATTGCCTGTGGGATCTGTAACAAAAATATCTATTTAAATCCTGATGTTGGTGATTTGTGTTTTGTTTTTCCATTGATCATTCTAGTTAGGGTGCCATCAATTCTGTTGATCAATTTAAAGACTCAACTTCTTGATTGGTTGATTTTCCTTATTCTTTATTTGTTTTTATTTTACTGATCCCTTATCTTTTACTTTCCCCCTTTTGTAGTGTGTGTATGTGTGCATGTGTGTGTTAGTCAGTCATGTCCAACTCTTTGTGATCCCATTGTCTGTCCATGGAATTCTCTAGGCAAGAATAATGGAGTGGGTTGCCATTCCCTTCTCCAGGGGATCTTTCTGACCCAGGGATTGAACTCAGGTCTCCTGCATTGCAAGAAGATTATTTACTGACTGAGATACCAAGGAAGATCCCCTTTTTTCTTTAGTCTAGGTACTTGTAAATATATAAATTTTGGTCACTGATGAAAAGTGAAAGTGAAAGTCATATCTGACTCTACAACCCCATGAACTTCACAGTCCATAGAATTCTCCAGGCCAGAATACTGGAGTGGTAGCTTTTCCCTTCTCCAGGGGATCTTCCCAACCCAGGAATCAAACCATGGTCTCCTAAATTACAGGCAGCCTCTTTACCAACTGAGCTATGACGGAAGCCCTTTGGTCACTGATATAAACATTTAAAGTTTTATCTTTTCACCTAAATGCTGTTTTGGCTTCATCCTAAAAATACCTGTTCAGTTCAGTTCAGTCACTCAGTCATGTCCAAATCTTTGTGACCCCTTGGAATGCAGCATGCCAGTCTTCCCTGTCCATCATCAATTCCTGGAACTTACTCAAATTCATGTCCATTGAGTCAGTGATGCCATCCAACCATCTCATCTCTGTCATCCCCTTTTCCCACCTTCAGTCTTTCCCAGCATCAGGATCTTTTCAAATGAGTTAGTTCTTTGCATAGGAGACCAAAGGATTGGAATTTCAGCTTCATCATCAGTCCTTCAATGAATATTCTGGACTGATCTCCTTTAGGATGGACTGGTTGGATCTCCTTGCAATCCAAGGGACTTTCAAAAGTCTTCTCCAGCACCACAGTTCAAAAGCATCAGTTCTTCGGTGCTCAGCTTTCTTCACAGTCCAGCTCTCACATGCATACATGACTACTGGAAAAACCATAGCTTTGACTATACAGACCTTGGTCGGCAAAGTAATGTCTCTGCTTTTTAATATGCTGTCTAGGTTGGTTATAACTTTTCTTTCAAGGAGCAAGCATTTTTAATTTCAGGGCTGAAGTTACCATCTGCAGTGATTTTGTGCCCAAGAAAATAATGTCTCTCACTGTTTCCATTGTTTCCCCATCTATTTGCCATAAAGTGATTGGACTGGATGCCATGATCTTAGTTTTCTGAATGTTGAGTTTTAAGCTAACTTTTTCACTCTCCTCTTTCACTTTCATCAACAGGCTCTTTAGTTCTTTGCTTTCTGCCATAAGTGTGGTGTCATCTGCATATCTGAGGTTATTGATATTTCTCCTGGCAATCTTGATTCCAGCTTGTGCTTCATCCAGACAGTAACAAATACCTGTTACATGTTCTTTATCATATAGTTTAAACTATTTTCTACCTTTCTCTGTAATTTCTTCCTTGACTCATGAATTATTTAGAAGTATGCTGTTTAATTTTTGAATATTCAATATTTTCCTAGATATTCTATTGTTATTAGTTTTAAATTTAATTCCTCTGCAGTCAGAAAACATCTTTGCATGATTTAATTTCCTATACATTTATTGAGACTTGTTTTATGACCTAGCTTATGGTCTATTTTTAAGAATGTATAGTGAGACCTTGAAAAGAATGTATATTCTGCATTTCCTTGTATAGTATCCTATTATTAATCAGACCAAGGTGGTTGGTAGTGTTATTCTACAAATTTACTAAATATTTTGGTCTAGTTTTTGTTTCAATTCTGGTAATGGAGTATTAAAAATTAGACCTATAGCTGTAAAATTATCTTTCTCCCTTTAATTCTGTCCTTGTTCCCTCATGTATTTTGAAGCATAGAAATAAACAGCAGGATATAGTTAGGAAACCTTCATTCAAAGCTGGGTAAGGCTGGGCATGGAGCAATGTTAGAGCTATTAATTTTCATCTTTATTAAATAATGATTGCATGTGTAGCAATAACAACATTATCATGCTGTTCCCAGCTCAGCCTGTAAAACTTTATTATAATAAAAATAGTGTTATCAGGAGAATCTGCAGGCATTTCTAGAACAAAATAACATTAGATGGAGTTTAAATGAGATTCTTTATAGAAGATTATCTTAAAATGTATAAACACAAGTAGGAGTTATAATCATCATCATCATCATTATAAAATCATAGTCCTCTTCTATCCAATTCCATCCTAAAAAGGTTATGTTCTATCAAGACTTTAGTATTCTTAAAGTTTATTAGAGCCATTTTTAAAACTCTTTAAAGAGTCATTATAGTGTTAGTCAAGAGGAGTTCTTTTCTATGAAAAAAAGGGGGAGTGGAAGATAAAAATATTCTGAAAATTGCAAAAAGTGCATTATATGAATATAATATTTGATAATAAATAAGTTTATACATAAGCATATGGAAAGCTGAGTAGGATATATTGGTACATTTAAAAAATACAGTTGTAGAACAATACATAATGTTATTTTTAAAAATTTCATGTCTGTAAATGCATATTTATATTTGTATAGGCCTAGATCAAGAATTAGGCTTTCCTGGTAGGTCAGCTGATAAAGAATCCACCTGCAATGTGGGAGACCTGGGTTCGATCCGTGGGTTGGGAAGATTCCCCTGGAGAAAGGAAAGTCTCCTCACTCCAGCATTCTGGCCTGGAGAATTCCATGGACTGTATAGTCCATGGGGTCGCAAAAAGTTGGACATGACTGACCGACTTGCACAGATCAAAAACTAAGTTATTAACTGTGGGCAGCGCTGTTACCTGTGGGCAGTTCCTTTTAACTTTGTGTAGTTTTATATTATTTGTATTCTTTCTTACAGTGAACATGCATTGTTAAGCAATATTTTTTATTTAAAGATTTAAACAAATCTTTATCTTGTGTCTCTCACTGACCACTCCATCCAACTAAGTCCTAACTCAATGTTGCTCTGACTAGGGAGCCCTAGGTGTCTTCTGTAGAACTTGTGACCCCCTGAGCCAATTTAATTTAATTAAGCTAATAAATAACAGCACAGGAGAAGATTCCTTTAACAATTTAATTTAAATGGACCTAGGTTCTTTCCGCTCTGCCATTTCCGGTGTATCAGTGACAGTGTTCGTTCAAAGGTATAAAAAAGCTGCTACAGTAGCAAAAAGCAACAGTGTCAAAAAGCAGGAAGAAAGATTTCTTTCAATCATTTCTTTCTTCATCCCAGAAAATATAATTTAATTTAAACAATGCTTTTTATTTGCATAAATAACACTTGATCAAAAAGGTCGAAGATACGCAAACATAAGTTAAATTTTCTAATATTAGGACAGAGTAGAATCTTGAATGAAAACAAAGGAATTCTTCAGTGAATTTACCTCTAAATTCCAAGGCTAGATAAGATTACTGGAGTATTTTTTTCATAAGTATGTGAAAATAATCTGCTCTGAAATTAATGATAATTATACATTGTAACCTGTTTGTTTTATTGAATTTTTAATCAAACTTTAAAAAAAATAAGCAAATACAGAGCTACCTCCTGAGCATTGCAGCAGAAAAGCAACCTTCTCCTGTGCTGTCATTTATTAGATTAATTAAATTAAATTGGCTCAGGAGATTACAAATTCTACAGAAGCATAAAGGAGGAAGACACACAGCGCTCCCTAGTCAGAGCAACGTTGAAGCAGGACTTAGTTGGATGGAGTGGTCAGTGAGAGACACAGGATTTGCTTGCAGACTGTAGCATCTTTAAGCAAATTCATTTTATCCCAATAAGCTATGCCAGCCTGCTCAAGTGTGGTCTATTAAAATGTAAAGTGATTAGGTAACAAAAAGTGCAATTACCACTGTGTCAAAAAGCAGACAGTTTTAGTTGCCAACCTAACAGCCATTTTCCTACCCTTCTTTCTTGTCGGCAGAGCCTTCCTGTATTCCAAGGGAAGCTGAAAATCCAGATGTTTAATATCGGAACCTCCTTGAAGTTAAGGTACATTGTGACTCAGGCCTGTCCAGTAGGACTGAAAGGGCGATATTTTCTGGGATGAGGAAAGAAATGATTGAAATAAATCTTTCTTCCTGCTTTTTGACACTGTTGCTTTTTGCTACTGTAGCAGCTTTCTTATATCTTTGAACGAACACTGTCACTGATACACTGGAAATTGCAGAATGGAAAGATGGAAAGAACCTAGGTCCATAAATCAGCTAGAGAACTCCACCTAGAAATCACATACTTCCATGCTTCTATTTTGCTTTGGGAGATAGAGTAGTCTGTGGTCAGATCAGGTGTGCAGCCGAAATTGGGGGCAAATAGGAAAGGTCAGGTGTTACCCACCTCTTTGACACAGCTTAGAAAATGGCTACATTGTTGCAGCAGAGGTATCAGATATGTGAACAGGGAAGGCTCCTGAGTCACCCATTGTAGTCTAGGAAGGTACTGGAGACAAGGCAGCTAGAAATGGCAAATGAAATCCCCACGGGGCAGCCTGCTTCCCATCCCAAGACAGAGTTGCATTTACAAGGGGGAATGGCATCTGTCAGGCCAATCAGGAATGAGATAAAACCTACTTACCTGGTTGTTTAAAGCAGATGCCAAATCCATCCAATCTACTTTGCAAGTCATTCTTTGTACAGAATTTCTCACTGTTGTCTTCAAGACCACACATCCTCCATGGTTTCACTAAGAATCCTCACAGCCTTCTTCCATGGTCCCAAAGAGGTACTTCTATACTTCACTGTTACTCCAGCTGATGGCTCTAACTCCTGGGCAATAATAATATAATAATGAAATAGCTGGGGTTTACGGAGTACTCATTCCATGCCAGGTGATATTTTAAGTGCTTTAATGTGTGTGTCTGTGTGTGTATGTTCAGTCTCTCAGTCATGTCTGACTCTTTGTGACCCTATGGACCATAGCCCACCAGGCTTCTCTGTCCCCGGATTTTCCAGGTGAGATTACTGGAGTAGGTTGCCATTTCCTTCTCCAGGGCATCTTCCCAGCGCAAGGACTGAACCTGCACCTCTTGCGTCTCCTGCACTGGCAGGCAGATTATTTACCAGCTCACAATAATTCAATAAAGAGGATTCTATACATGTGAGAAGATAAAGGTGCTGAGTAACCTGCCCAGCTCATATTTAGAGGGTAGCAGAGCTGAGCTACAATCCCTGGCAGTTTGGCTCCAAGGCCTGCATATCCAGCCCCTACACAAAGCTGCCTTATAGAAATAAGCCTGCTTTAGAAGGAAGAGGCGGAAATGAGGAATTAGTCCAAAGAACAGATGTGTGAAAATGACAGTGTAGGAAGTCAGAGAGGCTCCAAGTGTAAGAAGTAACACTGGAAAAAATGACTAACAATGTGAGAGACTTTCCCCATGTCACCAAATCCTTCTAAGCGCAATCTTCCGTATTTCCACTTTTTTCTGAAAAAGCAGAGAATGCACCATCGTAGTCAAAATATCTCCCTCACCAGCTTGCCAAGGTCACCAACCTCTTCTCCCGAAACTCCTACTTTTATGCTGTCCACTCCTTCATTACTCTTTGTTTAATAATGTATTTATCATCTGACAGACTTCAGGTGTAGGTTGCTGTTTTACTTACTGTTTTGGAGACACTAGACTGTGTTACCCTTTTGTGGCATATGACAAGGACTTGGTTTTAGTTGTCTTAAACACAAAGGAGCCACAACAGTGAGAAGATGTATAAGAAATTCCCCTTTTTCCTGGTGTTTGTCTCGCCTAAGCCCACAGTCAACATAAAACTAGTCCCCAAACATTCTCTCTCTCCAGCAACACCCACTCACATCCACTTTTCCCAGTGAGAATCCTGAAACACCAAAGAGACTACTAGATCAGAAGTGGTTTCAGTAGAACTTCTCTTAAGACAGTGATTGTCAACACCAAGTACTGGTAGGATCACCTGGGGAGCTTAAAAAAAAAGAACAAACAGAGTGGATGCCAGTCCCAGGTCAACCACATCAGAATCTTTGGGGGAAGAACCAAATAAAAAGAGAGTCCAGAGATAAATAAGGATAGAATTGAACAAGCCTATTTATTGACTATGCCAAAGCCTTTGACTGTGTGGATCACAATAAACTGTGGAAAATTCTGAAAGAGATGGGAATACCAGACCACCTGATCTGCCTCTTGAGAAATTTGTATGCAGGTCAGGAAGCAACAGTTAGAACTGGACATGGAAAAACAGACTGGTTCCAAATAGGAAAAGGAGTACGTCAAGGCTGTATATTGTCACCCTGTTTGTTTAACTTATATGCAGAGTACATCATGAGAAACGGTGGACTGGAAGAAACACAAGTTGGAATCAAGATTGCTGGGAGAAATATCAATAACCTCAGATATGCAGATGATAGCACCCTTATGGCAGAAAGTGAAGAGGAACTCAAAAGCCTCTTGATGAAAGTGAAAATGGGGAGTAAAAAGGTTGGCTTAAAGCTCAACATTCAGAAAACGAAGATCATGGCATCCGGTCCCATCACTTCATGGCAAATAGATGGGGAAACAGTGGAAACAGTGTCAGACTTTATTTTTCTGGGCTCCAAAATCACTGCAGATGGTGACTGCAGCCATGAAATTAAAAGACGCTTATTCCTTGGAAGAAAAGTTATGACCAACCTAGATAGCATATTCAAAAGCAGAGACATTACTTTGCCAACAAAGGTTCGTCTAGTCGAGGCTATGGTTTTTCCTGTGGTCATGTATGGATGTGAGAGTTGGACTGTGAAGAAGGCTGAGTGCCGAAGAATTGATGCTTTTGAACTGTGGTGTTGGAGAAGACTCTTGAGAGTCCCTTAGACTGCAAGGAGATCCAACCAGTCCACTCTGAAGGAGATCAGCCCTGGGTGTTCTTTGGAAGGAATGATGCTAAAGCTGAAACTCCAATACTTTGGCCACCTCATGTGAAGAGTTGACTCATTGGAGAAGACTCTGATGCTGGGAGGGATTGGGGGCAGGAGGAGAAGGGAACAACAGAGGATGAGGTGGCTGGATGGCATCACTGACTCGATGGACGTGAGTGTGGGTGAACTCCGGGAGTTGGTGATGGACAGGGAGGCCTGGCGTGCTGCGATTCATGGGGTCGCAAAGAGTCGGACACAACTGAGCGACTGATCTGATCTGATCTGATACATCTCTAGTCAACTGATTTTTGACAGAGGTGCTAAGACCATTCAGTGAAGAAAGAATAGTCTCTTCAAAAATTGACCCTGATAAAACTGATTACCCACATGCAAAAGAATTAAGTTGGACTTTTGACTCATACCATATACAAAAATGAACTCAAAATGAATCAAAGACCTAAAGAGCTAAAACTATAAAACCTAGAAGAAAACATAGGAGTAAATCTTCATGACTTTGGATTTGACAATGCTTTCTTAGATATGACACCAAAAACACAAGCAACAAAAATAACCAAAAATAAACTGAACTTTATCTAAAGAGTGAGAAGACAACCCACAAAATGGGAGAAAATATTTGAAGATCATATACATGACAGGAGTTTATTTAATGTCCAGAATATATAAAGAATACTTATAAACTCAACAAAAGAAGTACAAACAACCCAATTTAAAAATAGCAAAGGACTTGGAAAGATGTCTCCAAAGAAGACATACAAATGGCCAACAAGCACATAAAAAAAAAAATGTTCAATGTCCTTAGTCATTAAAGTGATACAAATTAACACCACAATGAGATCACATCCCCTAGGTTCGTCACAACCCTTAGAAAAGGAAAATAAACATTGATAGGAATATGAGGAAACTGGAACACCTGTGTATTGTCGTGGGAATGTAAAATCCTGTAGCCACTATGGAAACCAGTTTGGTGCTTCCTCAGAAACTTAAACATAAAATTGCTACATGATCTAGCATTTCCAGTCCAAGGTATATACCCAAAGGAATTAAACACAGATATTCAAACTAATACTTATACGAGAATGATCACAGTATCACTGTTCACGGCAGCCAAAAGGTGGAAAGAACCCAATGTCCATCAACAGATGAATGGATAAACAAAATGTGAGCTAAATGTTCAGCAGACTATTACTCAGTTATAAAAAGGCATGAAGTACTGATACATGCTACAACATAGATAATCTCAAAAACATACTAAGTGAGAGGAGCTAGACACAAAAGAAATATCCAGAGTAAGCAACTCCATAGAGACAGAGAGCAGATCAGTGGTTGACAGGAGCTGGGAATGTGGTGGAATGGGGATTAACTGTTTAACAGGTACAGAGTTTCCTTCTGGGGTGATGAAAATGTTCTAGAACTAGATAGAGGAGACTGTTGCACAAGATTCTGAACATACTAAATTTGACTAAATTGCACACTTTAAAATAGTTAATGGTTAATTTTCTGTTGTATGAATTTTACCTCAATTTTTTTTTTGCAGAATTGATTAATGTCCAACAAAATCATAAAGTATACCCTTTATGGTCTTCTGTTCTACCAGATAGAATTTAATTTCATCTGGCTAAATCCTATTAGATAAAAATATACAAAATCTCTGCCTCCTATGAGTGATGAAATGTCCTTGACATTGTAAAGTCAATCTAACACTGAACTAAATAACATTCAGGAACATCTTTCCTTTTTCTAAATTTTAGATATTTTTTTGCTGACTTACATATAGAGTCCACATTATCAGTTCAGACTTCACCTTAATCAGAGTTACTTTCACCTTTGGAGAGGGGTGCCTTTTTTTTTTTTAATCAACTGGCCTCCTTCAGGGCCTCCCCAATCAATTAGAAATGTTGAACATACTGAAACAGGGAAGGCAAAGTATTAGTATCCAGATATTTTTCCTCCCTAATTGCACTCATCTCACACGCCAGTAAAGTAATGATCAAAATTCTCCAAGCCAGGCTTCAGCAGTACATGAACCGTGAACTTCCAGATGTTCAAACTGGTTTTAGAAAAGGCAGAGGAACCAGAGATCAAATTGCCAACATCCGCTGGATCATCGAAAAAGCAAGAGAGTTCCAGAAAAACATCTATTTCTGCTTTATTGACTATGCCAAAGCCTTTGACTGTGTGGATCATAATAAACTATGGAAGATTCTGAAAGAGATGGAAATACCAGACCACCTGACCTGCCTCTTGAGAAGCCTATATGCAGGTCAGGATGCAACAGTTAGAACTGGACGTGGAACAACAGACCAGTTCCAAATAGGAAAAGGAGTACGTCAAGGCTGTATATTGTCACCCTGCTTATTTAATTTATATGCAGAGTACATCGTGAGAAACACTGGGCTGGAAGAAGCATAAGCTGGAATCAAGATTGCTGGGAGAAATATCAATAACCTCAGATATGCAGATGATAGCACCCTTATGGCAGAAAGTGAAGAGGAACTCAAAAGCCTCTTGCTGAAAGTGAAAGTGGAGAGTGAAAAGGTTGGCTTAAAGCTCAACATTCAGAAAACGAAGATCATGGCATCTGGTCCCATCACGACATGGGAAATAGATGGAGAAACAGTGGAAACAGTGTCAGACTTTATTTTTCTGGGCTCCAAAATCACTGCAGATGGTGAGTGCAGCCATGAAATTAAAAGACGCTTACTCCTTGGAAGGAAAGTTATGACCAACCTAGATAGCATATTCAAAAGCAGAGACATTACTTTGCCAACAAAGGTCCATCTAGACAAGGCTATGATTTTTCCAGTAGTCGTGTATGGATGTGAGGGTTGGACTGTGAAGAAAGCTGAGCGAAGAAGAATTGATGCTTTTGAACTGTGGTTTTGGAGAAGACTCTTGAGAGTCCCTTGGACTGCAAGGAGATCCAACCAGTCCATCCTAAAAGAAATCAGTCCTGAATATTCACTGGAAGGACTGATGCTAAAGCTGAAACTCCAATACTTTGGCCACCTCATGTGAAGAGTTGACTCATTGGAAAAGACCCTGATGCTGGTAGGGATTGGGGGCAGGAGGAGAAGGGGATGACAGAGGATGAGATGGCTGGATGGCATTACTGACTCGATGGACATGAGTCTGAGTGAACTCCGGGAGTTGGTGATGGACAGGGAGGCGTGGTGTGCTGCGATTCATGGGGTCACAAAGAGTCAGACATGACTGAGCGACTGAATTGAACCGAACTGAACTGAACTGAAAGATTTCTTCATCATCTTTGGCTGCAAAGAATATTATCAATCTGATTTCAGTACTGACCATGTGGTGATGTCTATGTGTAGAGTCTTCTCTTGTGTTGTTGGAAGAGGGTGTTTGCTATGACCAATGCATTCTCTTGGCAAAACTCTGTTAGCCTTTGACCTGCTTTGTTTTGTACTCCAAGGCCAAATTTGCCTGTTACTCCAGGTATCTCTTGACTTCCTACTTTTGCGTTGCAGTCTCCTATAATGAAAAGGACATCTTTGGGGGGTATTAGTTCTAGAAGGTCTTGCAGGTCTTCCTAGACCTGTTCAGCTTCTTCAGCTTTACTGATCGGGGCATAGACTTGAATTAGTGTATACTGAATGGTTTGCCTTGGGAACAAACAGAGATCATTCTATCATTTTTGAGATTGCATCCTAGTACTGCATTTCAGACTCTTTTCTTGACTATGAGGGCTACTCCATTTCTTCTAAGGGATTTTTGCCCACAGTAGTAGATATAATGGTCATCTGAGTTAAATTCACCCATTCCAGTCCATCTTAGTTCACCTATTCCTAGAATGTTGATGTTCACTCTTGTCATCTCCTGTTTGACTACTTCCAATGTGCCTTGATTCATGGACCTAACATTCCAGGTTCCTATGCAATATTGGTCTTTACAGCATCGGACCTTGCTTCTATCACCAGTCCCATCCACAGCTGGGTTTTGTTTTTACTTTTGCTCCATGTACACATAAACACCAAACTTTGCAGACTTTTTCTAAATTTCAGATGGCTTTATACTTCCAGAAAGGCATCTAGATAAATAATTCCTCTTCTGGCTGCCCCAAGCCATCAGGAGTGGCCAAATAACCATTTTAAAATGTTCTGTGTGATCTGCCAAACTCATTTGTGGACAAAATCTTCAATATGTATCTTTCAACTTTTTGCAAAGATCTACAGAATATATAAAATTGTTCTCTTTTATTGTAGGTTTCTGAAATGAGAAAATAAAATTGTGAATGGGTAGAAGGAAGCATAAAAGAGGAAAACTTCATAGACTCACTTTTTGGAGCTGTTTCATTATTTTAACTAATAGCCAACTACTGTAAAAAGACATTTATTTTGAAAAACTTATTTATTTTGCTCCACAACATTTATTCGCTCAATGTCACTCTTATGTACATAGATTACTGGTTAATGAAGTCTGGAACAGCTTTATTCAGCACACATTTTAGTTTTAAGCTGAAAACTCAATGAGCTCTCTAGATCAACTTCTAACTGAAATTAATCTTCACTTTTTTCTTTGGTTGAGTACATTTATAGCCCTCTCTTCCCCTCCCACTTACAAACTCATTATTTTCATCTGCTAATTTTGTTTTTAATTACTTATTTCTACCATGCTATACAATTAGATTGAATGGTTCTTGATTTAGTAAACGTTGGACTGTTTCAGGAAAAAAAAAAATGTCAGAATGGTATATTTTCTTTTTGAGTCTAAAATTAAAAATAAGGTTTACTTTGCATGCACCATTAAAGGTGATAAATCTTCCAGCTTCAGTTAAGAACATAGCAGCATCAAATGTCGTAGAAATTCTTTCTTAATGCCATTTATTTCATTTTGAAATTTAAAGTAGAAGTTAAGATCTTTTTAAAAAGGTCATGGAGTTGATGAACATAGCTTCTGGAAAGATGAGGAAAGCTACCAAACCAGGGCTAGTAATCACCTGCCATGGACCAGTACCCAGTGTGGGGTTTCAGATAAGGTATCCCTTCTCTTCAGGCTGAGTGGTAACAAATCCGCCTGCCAACACAGGAGACGAAGGTTTGATCCCTGGGTCAGGAAGGTCCCCTGGAAAAGGAAATGGCAACTCACTCCAGTATTCTTGCCTGGGAAATTCCATGGACAGAGGAACCTGGCAGGCTACAGTCCGTGGGGTTGCAAAGAGTTGGACATGACTGAAGCAACTGAGCTGGCACACATCCCTTCTCTTTGGGCAGGTGTCCATTCTAATTGATCAGGCATCTCCAGTTTCAAAGCTGAAAATCCAACATCCAGGAAAGCCTTTTAGTTCTGGGGAAACTGGGACAACTGTAACCCTAATGAACCATTTCAGCAAAACCCAACATTATTAATTTAAAAGCATCTCAAGTCAACATTTTGTATAAACAATTGACCCTCTTCAGGTTTATAATACACCCCAGAGATTTATTTTTTAATACCAAAGACATATTTAAGACAAGAATGGAAATCACATGAGTATCATGTCAGAGAAGCCTGGTAGCAGAAAGACTAATTTGCATTGGCATTTATAATGGAGAAAATTTACATATTACTTATGAAATTAAAAATAAAGATTGTTTTAAGAGACAGATTTGGAAATATGCCTAAAAGTTGCTAATCTGTGAGGAGTATAGAATAGAATTTCTTCTGAAGCTGAGATGTGTTATTGTTTTAAAATTTGAATTGTTTTGATTGGAGTAGGTGTAAATTTACGTAGTACAAAAGTTCAAAGGAACAAACAGAAAATGAGCAGTGAAGCATCTTTCCTCCCACCCTTTTTTCCCAGCCATTCCACTGCCTAAACAATCGTTATTAATTTACAATAATTGTCCAGAGATATTTTGTGCAAATATAAAAAAGAAATATAATTTTTAGAGGGTAAAATAATGACTGAAGATGAGATCAGAGCAGTGCAGAGATGCTAAGTTTGGAGTTGAAGGATAGAAGTTAGCCGAGCTGAAAAAGGCAAGGAAGAACAAAAGAACAGCATGTGTGAAGGGACAGAGTATGAAGTATCTTGGAGCACTTGGGGAACTGCAAGCCCTCAGGTCAGAGCTAAGGTACAAAAACAGGGGCAGCACTGAGAAGTTAATCTGGAGAGCCTGTGAAGCTAACACAATTTTTTCATGGTGAAAGTATAATTTTCATTTTAAATGAATAAGAACCAAAGAAAAGCAGCTTAGGTCTTCAAGGCGGTGGGGGTGAGGGTCTTGATAGGCAGTTCTCCAAGTCCATTTTGTACAAACCTCTGGATAATATTTTAGATAGTTTGGAGGGGAAGGATATCTACATTCAAGACCAAACTGAGTTTCTTCCGAGGCTGATGTCCATCTCTGTTAAGCGAACCACCAGCAAAGCTTTGGCAACGGTAGACATCAGAGGGAGTCATTTCAGCAAGGGCCCCTACTTACATGCAGAGTGCCTTGACAAACACTGTATATCCTTAAGAGTGTTGGAAAGTGCTGCTTTATACAGCTCCCATGAGCCCTGCCTCCTACAATCAGCTCAACAGATGTCATAGCTACGATCTTCTAGAAGGTGTCCTCTGTGACTGAAATCTCCATTTGAGAAGCTTAGGGGACACTATCCTCACTTGTGCATTCTCTCTGCATGTCAACAGACATCTGGCAACTGTAAACATATTCCCAGTTACTGAGCCAACAAATAGGGACTCCTGTTCTAGAGAGAATGGCTGGCACCACTGCATAGTAATTTCTAAGAAAAAAGAAAGAACTGCCACAATGCAACTCAGGAATTCCTTAACCTGGCTCTTGAAAATTAAAAGCACACAACACACAAACCCATAATTCAGGAAATTAAAAACACACACAAACCCAACTTTGATGTATTAGGTCAGAATGCAGGATGAGTAGTAAGTGTATATTTTTAAAAGAGCACCCCAGAGATTATAATGATCAGTCAGATTTGGGAGACTCCATCTATTAATTCAAAATGGGACAGTCCTCAAACACACTTTTGTTATCCTGGACTCATTCCAAATGAGCCTGATTGCACTGAGGCTGTTGAAAGGTATTTAATCACTTAGGTTGTAAGACTAACTTCTTGGCACTTTGGTAGTCTTCACAGCAGAGGAAATGGCCAGTGGAGAAAAACCCATTGGTGATGGGTCATTGAACTGTATTGGTGTACCTTAATACAGTAGATGTGTTCCAGAAAAAAGAGTGTATGAATCAAATTTTTATAAGTGGAATTTTTTTCAAGTGTACTACTACAAGACCTAAAGACTTAAGGGGACCATGTGGGGGCATTTTTCAAGTCAATATTTTATTTTAAATGTAATACATGCTCATGGTTGTTTTTTTTTTTTTTTTAAATCCCACTTATAGGAGAGAGGAAAATAATATGAAAAATAATATCACCCCTTTCTCTTCTTACTCTTCCCAAATAGTCAATTTTAATACTTTCTTGTTTTCTGGTCACTTTTGCTGCATATTTCAGTATGATTTTATAGAATATTTGCCTTTTTAAAATTCACCTATATGGGATAAACTCCACTCCATGTTAGGGCATAGAGAACCCCCTCATTCTTTCAACTGCTGAATGGATGTACCATGTAGAATCTATGTTAGGATTGCTCTACCTAGGGAAATTTGGGTGATTTTCCTTATTTCTCCTCTTTCTCTTTCTTTGTCTCTGTCTCTGTCTCTGTCTCTCTCTCTCTCTCTCTCTTGCACACACACACACAGAGCAATGCTCCAATAAATGTCTTTGCCCATATATGGACGTATGTCTCTAGGATAATTACCAAGTGAAATTGCAGAGTGAAAGAGCATGTACATTTTACATTTGGTAAATGTTTTCAAAATATATTCTTCAAAAGAATACACCCACTTCCCCTGCCATCAGCAGTGTATGGGTCCCTATGCTCCCACTTCCTCTCCATTTTATCAAATAGTTTCATCTAGGTCACTTCATTGGTGAAAAATATTATCTCATTCTTTCTTTACCAGTATTTATTTTAGTATGAGGGAAGATGAGCGTTTCTTCCTATTTTTACTGGCCACTTAGATCTCTCCCACACCCCGGCCTCAGTCTACTGAGAATTCTTTTGCAAAGACTTATTTTTCAAAGTGATCCTTAAAGCACCACGATTTAGTTCTTTTTAAGTTTCAGTCATCACAAATCAGCCTGAGTAAGTCATATCCAATGGATAACTGCACACAGGTCACTCTTATTTTGAGAAAGCCATTATTTGATCCTATTCACGTTCCATTTCTCTCCTTTGCTTTGCTACCAAGAGGCTGGTTCTTCTTTCCTCTCCATGAGTACCTTCCTCAGTCCCCAAGATCTGGTGTCTCTCCCCATCACGCTATTGAATGCGAGTCAATAGCGTGGTGGGGACCTTGGAAGGTCACCAAGGGCTTCCTTATCGCTAAATCCACAAACTCTGCTCTATAATCGTCCTCCTTCATTTGAAGTGGCACGTGGGTACTCCTCTGCTCCTTAACCTCTCTGGAGCGCAAATTCCTCAAGAGGAACTGATAATATCCTTTCTGTCTTGGGTTTATTCAGAGGTTTTAGTGAAAACATATGAATGTGCTTCATAAGCTACACAAAAACTACATAAATAAAAATTGCCATTATTGTCTGCCTGGGCCCCTGTGTTTTCCTTCATAGGCTTAGATATCAAGAGAAGTCGGTCTACTGAGGCACTCCCCTAGATTCCTCTCCTGTTCTCCCCCTTCCGAAGAAACTGACTTTTATTAAGCACCTACTGTGTGCCAGGCAACACGCAGGGTGCTGTGGAAACAGCACTAACCACTTATGGGAAACGTTCGGTTAAGTATTGACAATGTGCCAGTGTGGTTCTTAGAAGCCCATAGGGATAACAATGCTTAGTCCTTATATCAAGACTCAGGGTCAAGTATTATTTTACCTTTTTTTTTTAATTTTTAAAGATTTTTATTTATTTATTTATTTTTGGCTGTGCAGGACCTTTCTTGCTGCGAGGCCTTCCTCTGGTTGTGGTAGTATTGGCTACTCTAGCTGCAGGGCATGGGCTCCTCATTGTACTGCGGGGTCTAGGGAGTGTGTGCTCAGTACTTGCAGCTGTGTGGACTCCAAAGTTCGTGCTTCAGTAGTTGCGGTGCACGGACTTAACCGCACATTGCCATGTGGGACCTTCCCAGATGAGGGATCAAACACATGTCCCCTGCACTGGCAGGCAGATGTACTGCACCACCAAGGAAGGCTCCTTACCTCTGTTTTAAAGTTAGGAGTCTGAGACCCAGAGAGGTTAAGCAACTTATCTGAAGCTACACAGCTAGTAAGTAGGGAAGTAAGGATTTAAACGCAAATATCTATGGCTGCTCCGTATAACGGCCATTACCCTGCATTCTATCTTATGTGGTTATAGGTGGGTGAGATCATGTAGGTGTTTAATGTAGATGGGAATGAGATGTTGTTGCTGTTCAGTCATTAAATCGTGTCCAACTCTGTGACCCCATGGACTGCACCCCATGGACTGCAGCACACCAGGCTCCCCTGTCTTTCACTATCTCCTGAAGTTTGCTCAAACTCATGTCTATTGAGTTGGTGATGCTATCAAATCATCCCATCTTCTGCTGCCCTCTTCTCCTTTTGCCTTCAATCTTTCCCAGCATCAGGGTCTTTTCAAATAAGTCAGTTCTTCCCATCAGGTGGCCAAAATATTGGAACTTCAGCTTCAGCATCAGTCCTTCCAATGAATATTCAGTGTTGATCTCTTTTAGGATTGTTTGATCTCTTTGCAGTTCAAGGGACTCTCAAGAGTCTTCTTCAATACCACAATCTTAAAACATCAGTTTTTTGACACTCAGCCTTCTTGATGGTCCAGCTCTTACATCTGTACCTGACGACTGGAAAAACCATAACTTAATTATACAGACCTTCGTTGACAATGTGATGTCTCTGCTTTTTAATATGCTGTCTAGGTTTGTCATAGCTTTTCTTCCAAGGAGCAAGCGTCTTTTAATTTTGTGGCTGCAGTCGCCATCAGCAGTGGTTTTGGAGCCCAAGAAAATAAAATCTGTCACTACTTCCACTTTTTCCCCATCTATTAATATTTGCCATGAAATGATGGAACTAGATGCCATTATCTTAGTTTGTTGAATGTTGAGTTTTAAGCCAGCTTTTTCACTCTTCTCTTTCACCCTCATCAAGAGGCTCTTTAGCTCCTCTTCACTTTCTGCCATTAGAGTGGTATCATCTGCCTATCTGAGGTTGTTGATATTTCTCCTGGTAATCTTCATTCCAGCTGGTGATTCATCCAGCCTGGCATTTCACGTGATGCACTCTGCATACAAGTTAAATATCAAAGTGACAATATACAGCCTTGTCGTATTCCTTTCCCAATTTTGAAACAGTCCGTTGTTCCATGTCTGGTTCTAACTGTTGCTTCTTGACCTGCATACAGATTTCTCAGGAGGCAGGTGAGGTGGTCTGGTATTCCCATCTCTTGAAGAATTTTCCGCAGTTTGTTGTGATCCACACAAAGTCAAAGGCTTTGTTGTTATCCACTTGCTCTGTCTTGGCTGACTCTTTGCGGCCCCATGGACTGCAGCAAACCAGGCTTCTCTGTCTGCTTTAGCATAGTCGATGAAGCAGAAGTAGATGTTTTTCTGGTATTCTCTTGCTTTCCCTATAGTCCAACGAATGTTGGCAGTTTGATCTCTGGTTTCTCTGCCTTTTCTAAACTCAGCTTGTACATCTGGAAGTTCTCGATTCATGTACTGCTGAAGCCTAGTTTGAAGGATTTTGAGCATAATCTTACTAGCGTGCAAAATGAGCACAAATGGTAGTCTGAACATTCTTTGGCACGACCCTTCTTAGGGATTGGAATGAAAACTGACCTTTTCCAGTAGGTGCTAATGAAGGTAGACTCTTACTAGCAAGAATGTCAACATGGTTAATTCAAGGAAGAGCAGATTCTAGACAAGATTGGCAGAGGTGGTGTACAGGCCTGGGGTGGTTGGAGGGGAACTTTGACATCCAGATGAGCATAACAGCAGTGCTGCATGATGACCAGCTGGGGCCACAGCCACCACCTGTTTCCTTCTCTGCCACAGGAGTCCATGACGATTCTGTCTCGTCCACTGCCTGGAGGAAACAACAAAGAGATCAGATGTCACACCACGGTCCCAAGTCCCAAGAAAGGCTAATTCAAGGTGCCTGCAGGCAGAGAGAGCAGCCTGCTTTTTTGGGGGAGAAACTTAGCACGTTTTGTGTGGATAGTATTCTCTTGAAGCAGGCACTCAGAACTAGGAACTCTGGGTCATTCTGCAGATTCATCTGCTAGGTCAAAGAGAGACAAAATTCACTGGCCAGCCTCCACGCCAAACAATGAAAAAACTACCTAGACATTGCTATACGATTCTACCCAGGAAACACAAGTCCTGTGGCACAGTAATCTGATTGCGATTATGACACTGATGGCTGTAGCCATTTCTCATTCAACCCTAAAAAGCATGAATTGTACAACATGCTCCTTTTTAATGCGCCACCGAGAAAAAGGGCTTCTCAGAAGGCTTAGTGGTAAAGAATCCACCTACTACTGCAAGAGACACAGGAGATGTGAGTTCTGTCCTTGGGTCAGGAAGATCCCCTGGAAAAGGAAATGGCAACCTAGTCCAGTATTCTTACCTGGAGAATCCCATGGACAGAGGAGTCTGGTGGGCTGCAGTCCTTGGGGTCCCAAAGAGTTGGCTACAACTGAGCATGCATGCCACAACTCAACAACCAAGAAAAAGCACTACTACTTAACTTGTTGTGTGCCACCGATTGTAAGACACAGCCACATTTCTGAAAAGGTTAAAAATGGGGGAAAGCAATGTACATCTAAGAATTGACAAAATTGGTGATAGTAAGAACAGCTAAAATGTTAACGGGCATTCTGGCTGGTGCTTTGGATAACTTACGTTATTGAATCTTCAGAAGCTTGTGAGGGAGGCCTTACACTCCCTCTTTCACAAGTGAGGCCACCCTGTGAGGCTTGGAAGCACCCACTTCACACACAGCAGAACACAGACATGGCGGAACCCAGACCTGTCCACACCCAAGTGCTCTTCCTGTCACCACCCTCGGTCGGTTTGGAAAAGGTCAGTGTGTCCTTTGCAATGCCCAGCAGGCAACGTAGCATCTCTGAGACCAAGTTGGAGAATGAGTGGTGGTGGGAACAGTGCCCAGAGCTGCCACCTGCCAAATGAGCCTGGGACGTGTGGCAGACGACACATGTGGCTTCCTGAATGGTTTCCCCAAGGTCATCTAACACGAGAAAAGTTCAAGATGAGTTCTGGAATGTAGTTTACTAACAGGCCATGATTAATCTCCAGCAGTGAGCTTGGGAGGGTGACAAGCAGTGACATAGTGAGGTTGACAGCGAGCACGGTGGGTGGAGGGGACTCAGCCCCTCCTAACTTCATTTAATGTAGCTGAATTCTGGAAGCATCCACAGACAACTCGGGCTGGTCAGATAAAAGGACACTTCGAATGAATACCCTAAAAACAGTTGGCTATAATTGTGTTTGTCTCTATTATTAAATCTCCTACAAACTGATACTTTTGAATTGTGGTGCTGGAAGACTCTTGAGAGTCCCTTGGACTGCAAAGGGATCAAACCAGTCAATCCTAAAAGAAAAAAAATCAACCCTGAATATTCATTGGAAGGACTGATACTGAAGCTGAAGCTCCAATAGTTTGGCCACCTGATGTGAAGAACTGACTCATCGAAAAAGACCCTGATGCTGGGAGAGATTGTGGGCAGGAGGAGAAGGGGGCAACAGAGGATGAGATGGTTGGATGGCATCACTGACTCAGTGGACATGAGTTTGAGCAAACTCTGGGAGATAGCAGAGGACAGGGAAGCCTGGTGTGCTGCAGTCCATGGGGTTGCAGTCAGTCATGACTTACCAACTAAACAACAACACCACTCTGAGCTCAACCTCTCCACATCCTTGCATGGAGCCCCTCATCCTCACTGTTATAGCTGAGGAAATGGACAAAAACAAAGTCATCCAAATAGGGGTCAATGGGAACTAAAAATCAGTCCCCCGGCTGCCCAGTCCCATTCAAGCCTGTTGGTCTCTAGAGAAAAAAAAAGGCTGGATATTTTTACAAGGGAAATCAGTTCCATGATTAATAAGGGGCAGGAAGGCCCTCAGGCAACTCTCCCAACAGACCTAATCTTAGGGGTCCCCTGGGCAATCTCATTTAAATTGCTGATGCTTGCACCCTCTCCTCCCCTGTGCACTAAATCAAATTATCTAAGAATAGATCTAAAATTTGGATTTTTTTTTCAAAGTGTCCATGGTGATTCTTCTGAGCTGGATAGTTTGGAAAACCTTGCCCCGAGGGCAGTTCTTGTTTCAATAGTTGGAGGGTCAATGCAGTAGGGTTACCCTGGGTGGGCAAATTGATGGAATGGATACTAATCCTCTAGACAAATGGAAAATGGAAAGTTGTTGATTCTTTTTTCAGTTTTATTTATTGTTGTATTTTGGGCTGTGCTGGGTCTTTGTTGCTGTACGTGGCTTTCTCTAGTTGCAGCGAGCAAGGTCTACTCTCAGCTGCAGTGTTTGGGCTTCTCAGTGCTGTGGCTTCCCTTGTAGTGGAGCACAGGTTCTAGGCATGGGTTCAGTAGTTGCAGCTCACGGGCTCTGGAGCGTAGGCTTGGGCGTTGTGGCACACAGGCTTAGTTGCCCCGCACCATGTGGGATCTTCCTGGACCAGGGATTGAGCCTGTGTCCCCTCCCTTGGCAGGTGGATTCTTTACCACTAGACCACCAGGGAAAAATCCAGGTTGTTGGTTTTTTACCATTATTTTCTCTTAAAAGAAGTCTTCCAGCCAATTACCTGGACATGGGTGAGGAGGAGTTGTACCCTTAGTGGCTACAGCACAAAAAGAACATTCAAGACTGTGAATCAGGGACTGTTTTACTGGCTACTGTTACTCTTCATGAAAACAGTTGGTAGTTGGTATGTTATTCTTCCAATTTTACAGATGAGAATTCCAAAGCCCAAAGAGCCTCCTGGTGAGGAGTCAAGTATGAACGAAGCAAATGGCAGCTGAAGACATAGGAAGGAGTCTAAACTGGATTCAAGTAAATCCAGTTTCCATTTGGAATCTTATCTTAAGCTTTTTAAAAATCACTGGCCTTTGAGTTAAGAGGCATAAACCCTACTCTAAAGTAAATTAGCTTCCAACATGTTCTGCCATTTTAATTCACTTGAAAAAAGGTGACCAAAGCCCCAACATGACCAAATATTCTAAATTTTCTCCAGGTGTCACCTGATGAATTTTTTTTTTAATTGGCCCACTGCCTTATCATTATTATTAATAAGAATGGAGAAGATACTCATTGCACTTCATCTATACCCATTTGTGGTTCTAATTGCAAACTTACAAGAAAAAACTTTAACTTCTATCCAGATAAGACTACTCCATCCTTCTGAGTGTTGTGAAAATAATTCCTTAGTTCTGTTGATTGAAATTCACTGTGCAGAAGAATCCTTGTGCAGTTTGTCTAAAAGGCACATTCCTGGATCCCAGACCCTGCAATTTTAATTCAATAGGTTAGGTTTCCAGTGAAGCCCAGAAATGTAATAATCAACTGCCCAGTTGAATCTCACAGTGAAGTGAAAAGTGAAAGTGTCATTCAGTGGCAACTCTTTGCAATCCCGTAACTATAGCTCACCAGGCTCCTCTGTCCATGGAATTCTCCAGGCAAGAATACTGGGAGTGGGTTGCCATTCCCTTCTCCAGGGGATCTACCTGACCCAGAGATCAAACCTGGGTCTCCTTCATTGCGGGCAGATTCTTTACCATCTGAGCCACTGGGGAAGCCCATAATGAGGACCCATTTGTGAGAGTCTGTGTTAGTAAAACTTGTTTGTAACTGCTTTCTACACTTACTGTTTTCTTTCACTCCAAGGAAGCCTCTTTTTACATTCAACTCACAACATGTCAGAGGTGGCATGAGTTTGAAGAACAGGTGAATTACCAGCAGAGTGATTTATGAAGTGAAGTAACTCCCTCATTTAGGCAAATCAGCTCCCCCTTGTGGAATGTGTTCTACAGCAGGTTCAGGCCTCATAAAGGAACCATAGGTCCTGGTTTTGAGTTGATCCACACAACTCAACCACTAATATTCTTATGGTTGTCGGACCTGGAATTCTGGGAAAGCCATTTGGTTTCCAATGTCCTGCTGGAACAGAACACTGAACTTCTTGCATCTGATTTGATGCTTAGAGTTCCTGTTTCACTGATGGCATGAATAGAAATTAACTGAATTAGCCAGTCTCCAGTTTTCATTTGCACAAATTCACTTTGAATTTAATTCTTCAAGGTCTGCTTTCCTCAGAGCCCTCTCTTTTTAGAGGTAAAATGCCTAGATAAACAAACCACCAACAAAAAGGTTTTCCCCTTGGCTAATTCCAAAGATAGATAAACTAAAAGAATTTCATATAATAGGGTCCATCATCCTTTCTCAAACCAGTATTTTTTTTCTAAAATCTCTTAATTCTATGATAATCTCTTGTAATGTGTGTTTGTTGTATTATTTAAGATTGTTCAATTCTGCAATGGAAAGTAAGAGAAGCAAATAGGAAGAAGAGATGAAACTAAACATAGACGCCAAGTATCTTATGAGCTACATTAGACATAGATAACTGAAGTAGAGGAATATACATGCTAAACGTAGACAGGAAGCGAGAGGAAAAGTTGAAAGGCACTAGATATTCCTGCTATACACATAAGGACAAGATTCTTTTAAGGGTATTGTGTAGGAAATTTCACGGATGCAGTTGCCTCCAGGTACATGAATCATGCACTATTCAATCTGTGAGGTCTTAATTGCTTCCTATTAATGATGCTCATCCTGGTTCCAGGGTTTCTGCCCAAAAATAGGTTTTCTGCTCATCTAACTTTCTGGAGTACAGATGTTGACCAGGGGTACTTGCAGGCATCTCAGAGCAAATGTGTGTCTTGTCCCTGGTACCTTTCATTTTAGGGTATTTTACTCAAACCTCACTTCTGGTGCTCATAAACACACCATTGCCAGGAAGACTGCTGTGGCAGAGACAGAGGGAGAAGGAGAGCGAGAGTAAGAGAGAAGGAACATGCAAATATGGTTTGAGACTTTCAGCTCTTGGGTACCCTGTATTATTATGTTAGTCTGTCCCATCTTGTCCCCTTGGCTGTGCAACGTGGTTTTTTTAATATATTTAATTTACTTCTTTATTTATTTGGCTGCCCTGGATCTTACTTGAGGCACACAGGATCTTCGATCTTCACTGCAGCAGGTAGGATCTTTCAGCTGTGGCATGCAAACTCATTAGTTGCGTGTGGTATGCAAACTCTCGGTTAGGGCATGTGGGATCTAGTTCCCTGACAAGGGATCAAACCCAGGCCCCCTGCATTGGGAGGTCGGAATCTTAGCCACTGGACTACTGGGGGAGACCATGCAATGTGTGTTTTAAATTGCTTCAATAAGCCACACGATTTGAACATCTTACTTGGTATATGAGGCTTTTAGTTAAGTACTCTCTGAGTTAGCTTGCCTGGCAGTTTCTTTGGAGACTATCATTGCATCCAGGTAATTTCCTACAAACATCTGGTATTTTTATATTGTCTGTAACTTGTTTCCAAACATGTCAGTAGAGACATTAAGAGACATAAAGATAAAGGGGACTTCCCTGTCAGTCCATTGGTTAAGACTTCACTTTCCAATGCAGGAGGTGTGGGTTCAATCCCTGGTCGAGGAACTAAGATCCCATATAACTCAGGGCCAAAATACCAAAATGTAAAGCAGACACAATACTGTAACAAATTCAATAAAGACTTGAAAAAGACAAAAAGGTGTATGTGTTATCTATGTGCACTGCCCAAGGTGTGGTGAATTACCATACAAAGTACAGTAAGCAAGAATCCACACTCGGTTGGCAATGAAGGATCTTAATCAGGAAGCAACACACTGGAAAAACCCCTTCACCCAGAGCTTCAAATATCCCTAACTGAATCCACACCAGAAGTTTCATTAATTAACATAGGAGATGTTAAAAATAAGTTCTTGTGTGTGAAATGATGTGAAGTTGGCAGGAAATTTTGTACAGGCAATTCATTCTGGCGTGGATGAGGTATAATTATCTGGTGAGCCCAGAAGCCTACCACCCCCTGAGTGACACCTGAAGTTTATAACTCAGTTCAGTTTTGTGTCACCCAGACTGACTTTCTGGAGGCTTCTTTTATCCAATTCAGCTGGAAGGTTAGTCAATGCTGCCATTGCAACAAAGTCACATTTATCTTGGAATAAACCTTTCATGTGAAATGCTATTAATATCAATGGGCCTAAAATGACAAAGGATGGGGACTTTACTGAGTTCAGAAGGCTCAATGTGTGATGATTTTGTTTCTACTTGTCTCCACCACAGAATTAGATCTGAGGTTTGCCATCATTTTTTTTTTTTTTTTTCGTCATATTGTGAGGAAAAACTAGAGCCCTCACCTACTCTAATTATTGGAGGTTACCAATATCCATCAAAAAGAACACATGAATTGTGAACAACCAAATTGACTTAGGTTAATTTGAGGCAGAGGATGTATTAGGGTGGCAGAGGATGAGATGGTTAGGTAGCATCACCAACTCAATGGACACGAATTTGAGCAAACTCTAAGAGAGAGTGGAGGACAGAGGAGCCTGGCTTGCTGCAGTCCAAGGGCTTGCAGAGAGTCGGACCCGTCTTGAACAATTCAACATCAAATTAGTTATCTAGTGCTATGTAACAAATTACCTCAAAACTTAGTGGCTTAAGAAAATAAGCATTTTATATCTTTCCATTTCCATGGGTCAGGAATTCAAGAGTGGCTTAGCTAGGCAGTCTTGGCTCAGAGTCTCTTACTGAGGTTGTTGTCAAGAAGTCAATCAAAACTGCAGTCACCTGGCTGAGTCTGGCAGGTCTGCTTCCAAGGTGGCTCACTTACATGCCTGGAAGGATGGGACTAGATGGTGACAGGAGACCTCTCTCCATAGGAATCCTTGAGTGTCCTCAGGATATTGCGGATGACTCTCCCAGAGTGATTGAGCCAAAAGACAGCAAGGTGACAATGGCAATATCTTATACAATACAGAGGTAGGAATCACACCTATGGCCACTACCACATTCTATTCATTAGAAGTAAGTGATTAATTGTATAGCACAGGGAACTCTACTCAGTTGCTCTGTGGTACCTAAATGGGAAGGAAATCCAATAGAGAGGGGATATATGTATACAGATAGCTGATTCACTTTGCTGTGCAGTAGAAACAGACACAGCAGTGGAAAGCAACTATTTTCCAATTTAAAAAAGAAGTGAGTCTGTCCCACACTCTAGGGGAGGAGAATTAGTTTCTACCTTTTGTAGGGAGAAGTGCAAATTAAATTGTAGACATGTTTGAAAACCTCCACAAGGCACTTACTTGATCTTCATCTTTGCAAGTCTGATAGTGTTTGTTCTATCCATGTTCATACAATAAATATTTATCAAGCAAGTACTGTGTGCCAGGTTTTGCCTTAGAAATTTGGAATAGATCTCTAAACAAAACAGATGAGGTAGGAGGTGGAGCAGGGTGGAGGAGACCACAAACCCATGTTTAAGGAAAGGGAAGTGACAAGTATAAGAATATGTAATAGTTGTTGTTCAGTCACTCAGTCATGTCTGACTTTTGTGACCCCATGGAATGCAGCATGCCAGGCTTCTGTGACCTTCACCATCTCCTGGAGCTTGCTCAGACTCATGTCCCTCAAGTCGGTGATGCCATCCAACCTCTGTCGTCCTCATCTCCTCTGGCCTTCAATCTTTCCCAGCATCAGGGTCTTTTCAAATGAGTCAGCTCTTCGCATCAGGTGGTTAAATTATGGGAGTTTCAGCTTCAGCATCCATCTTTCCAATGAATATTCAGGACTGATTTCCTTTAGGATTGACTGGCTTGATCTCCTTGCAGTCCAAGGGACTCTGAAGAGTCTTTTCCAACAGTACAGTTCAAAAGCATCAATTCTTTGGCACTCAGCTTCCTTATAGTCTAACTCTCACATCCATACCTGACTACTGGAAAAACCATAGCTTTGACTATATAGACCTTGGCCAGCAAAGTAATGTCTCTGTTTTAGTATGCTGTCTAGGTTGGTCATAGCTTTTCTTCCAAGGAGCAAGTGTCTTTTAATTTCATGGCTGCAGTCACCATCTGCAGTGATTTTGTGCCCAAGAAAATAATGTCTCTTACTGTTTCCATTGTTTCCCCATCTATTTGCCATGAAGTGATAGATCAGATGCCATGATTTTAGTTTTTTAAATGTTGAGTTTTAAGCCAGCTTTTTCACTCTCCTCTTTCACCTCTATCACGCGGCTCTTTAGTTCCTCTTGATTTTCTGCCGTAAGGGTGGTGTCATCTGTGTATCTGAGGTTATTGATGTTTCTCCCGGCAATCTTGATTCCAGCTTGTGCTTCATCCAGCCCGGCATTTCACATGACGTACTTTGCATCTAAATTAAATAAGTAATCAGGATGACAATATATACCCTTGATATACTCCTTTCCCAGTTTTCACTGAAGAAGGCTTGTTTATTTCTTCTTGCTATTCTTTGGAACTCTGCATTCAGATGCTTATGTCTTTCCTTTTCTCCTTTGCTTTTTGCTTCTATTCTCTTCACAGCTATTTGTAAGGCCTCCCCAGACAGCCATTTTGCTTTTTTGCATTTCTTTTCCATGGGGATGGTCTTGATCCCTGTCTCCTGGACAATGTCACGAACCTCGTTCCATAGTTCATCAGGCACTCTATCTATCAGATCTAGGCCCTTAAATCTATTTCTCACTTCCACTGTATAATCATAAGGGATTTGATTTAGGTCATACCTGAATGGTCCAGTAATTTTCCTTACTTTCTTCAATTTAAGTCTGAATTTGGCAATAAGGAGTTCATGATCTGAGCCACAGTCAGCTCCTGTTTTGCTGACTGTATAGAGCTTCTCCATCATATGCAGCAATGTGAGCTCAGTCTACACGGATCTTCTGATTTTTCAAGAGACAGTGAAAAATAAAGACCTGTGTATGAAATTTCCAGAATTTTAATGTTAGTAAGTCGTTCAAAGGTTATCAAAACACTCTGAGGGAAAAAAGTCAATGGACCTAATTCAACCACAGTTTGCCATTTTACAATGTCTAAATGTTTACTAGAAAACAAAATTTCTGGATGACATGAGCAAAAGTAGGGATATGATACTGTTGCTATTTAATCACTAAGTCATGTGCAACTGCTTTGCGACTCCATGAACTGCAGCCCACCAGGCTCCTCTGTCCACGAGATTTCCCAGGCAAGGATAGTGGAGTGTGTTGTCATTCCTCCTCCAGGGGACCTTCCTAAACCTGGCATATAGTAATTGCTTGATAGATTTTTATTGTATGAACATGTATAGAACAAGTGCCATTAGACTTGGAAACGTGAAGATCAAGTAAGAAAGGACATGATAAGCAAGGTCTGCTGCTGCTGCTGCTGCTAAGTCACTTCAGTCGTGTCCGACTCTGTGCGACCCCATAGACGGCAGCCCATCAGGCTCCCCCATCCCTGGGATTCTCCAGGCAAGAACACTGGAGTGGGTTGCCATTTCCTTCTCCAATGCATGAAAGTGAAAAGTGAAAGTGAAGTCGCTCAGTTGTGTCCGACTCTTAGAGACCCCATGGACTGGAGCCTACCAGGCTCCTCTGTCCATGGAATTTTCCAGGCAAAAGTACTGGGGTGGGGTGAATGATAAAATAACACTTTAGCTAAGGTGGGGAAAGATGAGATGTTCATATATAAATCTCAGAAGTATTCACAGAAAGCTCTGCTGTCATCTTAGTGTTACTAATGATCTTGTACACTAATAGGTGCCTATATTTTTTAATGTTATAATGTTTTTAAGGCTTGCCACAAAAATCTTCGAGAAATAGAGTAGAAAAAATGGTATCTGGAAGAAACTGAAATCTTCTGCATTTTAATAACATGAATTTACAAGCTAGTATGCAATATTCTGGATAATTTTTGCCCTTTCCTTTTACTGAAAATAAAGCAATTATAGTATTTTTTAGAAATAGATGGAAATAGGGACTTCCCTGGTGGTCCAGTGGTTAATTGTTTCCAGGGCTGGGGTTGAGGGTTCAGTCCCTTGTTTGGAAACTAAGATCCCTCGTTTGGGAACTATGATCCCATGTGACTTGCAGCATGACCAAAAGTCAACAACAACAATAATAAAATATATCCCATATATGTCAGCTAAAAGCAAGGACCATATTGTACATTTCTCTGGTACTAGTTCTGAGCATAATATATAGTATTTCCATGAATAATGGATGAACAAGTGAAAACTACCCTTTAAAAATAGATGGAATTAGAAGTAGATAAAGATATAGAGATAGATATGTCCTAAACTCAGATTCTTGATTTTGGTGATTTAAATATGAGAGCTATTGGAAATTCTCTGGTGGTCTAGTAGTTAGGACTTAGCTGGGGGGTGGTTCAATCCCTAAGATCCCAGAAGCCACAAGACATTAAAATAAGAGCCATTAATACTCTTGCATGATCAATGTCCTTGTTATTCTCTCCATCTCCAAAATTATTTATTCTGTTCTAAAATGCAGCTTACAATTAAGAAATAGAAGTAATGATGTAGCATGTCTTGCTTCAACAATGTGAACTATGGAGCCAGTAAGATTTAATCTACCAGGATTTCAAATTTAAATAAGAAATCATTATGACTGACAGTCTGTAAATGAAGCAGAGTGGGTATGGATATTTGGTTTAGAAGGTGAATGACATCTGCAGATATAATCACAGGATTAAAATCACGAGGATATCAGAATTTGAGTTTTTGGCTGCAGTTTCTTGGTTCAATTTTAACCTTTAGGCAGATTGTAATATCTCTGTAAGGTTTTTATTTTTTAATTTGTAAAATGGAGATAATAAGGTGCACAGTTCATCCCACTGGAGAGATAATGAGGTCAAGCAAGTAAAGTTCTGCACATACTATCAATGCTCAAAAAGTGTTAGCTATGGCTATTGCTGGGTCGTTTGTCTTCCATATGGCCGCCTCCTGGGAAGGAAATCAACCTGCCTTGTATAGCTCTTCCTTACCCTCAAAATCCACAGGATTCATTGCAGGCCTCAATTTGGGCCAACAGCTGCTTTCTTCAAAGGCAGTTTAACATCACCAGGTGGGTGTTTGTTAAGTCCCTGAAAAATTGCCTTAATGGTCCTTGTATAGGTTCAAATCCTTGGAATTCTGTCTGTGACCTCTTCTCTCAGAAAGGGTAAATCACTTAAATTCTCAGCTTGTTTGCCTGGAGAAAAGAATAAAAAGTCACTTCCCCAACTGTGATATTAATTAGTAGAAGTAAAGTGTTTTGGAAATGTAGAATATGGTTAATTTTTAAAGGGTAAGACATAAATGTTAAGTGCAAAGGAATTTTATCATACTGTGGAGGGAATGTAACTGTTTTAACACTTTTTTTTTTTCCAGCAAAACATGGATGACAGTGATAATGCTTTGCTTTTGGGAGTCAGCATTCATTTTGAGCAGAGCGAAAAAGAGCTTTGGAAGATGAGGCAAGTTTTTTTTTATTTATTAATTTCTTTGGCTGGGTTGGGTCTTAGTTACTGCACGCATATGGGATCTTCATTGCATCATCCGAGATATTTCCTTGTGGCAATGGACTCTCTAGCTGTGGCCCTCAGGCTTAGTAGCTGTGGTGAATGGGCTTAGTTGCTCCAAGGCATGTGGGACCTTAGTTCCCTGAGCAAGGATTGAACTTTTATCCCCTGCATTACAAGGTGGATTCTTAACCGCTGGACCACCAGAGAAGTCTCATGAGGCAAGTTTTTAAAAATTGGAGGGGAAAAAAAAAAAAAAAAGCACTAGGAATTTTACATGATTGCTTTCTCCATGAGATCCCTTTTGTAAAAGTGATTTTTTTTTTCCAGTTTCCAAAGATTCCCAGTACTGAATACCTCTAGCTTTTAATATGGGCATAATAACACTCAACGGAGAAGGCAATGGCACCCCACTCCAGTACTCTTGCCTGGAAAATTCCACGGATGGAGGAGCCTGGTAGGCTGCAGTCCACGGGGTCGCTAAGAGTCGGACATGACTGAGAGACTTCACTTTCTCTTTTCACTTTCATGCATTGGAGAAGGAAATGGCAGCCCACTCCAATGTTCTTGCCTGGAGAATCCCAGGGACGGGGAAGCCTGGTGGGCTACCGTCTATGGGGTCACAAAGAGTCGGACACGACTGAAGTGACTTAGCATAGCATCAGATCAGATCAGATCAGATCAGTCGCTCAGTCGTGTCCGACTCTTTGCGACCCCATGAACCGCAGCACGCCAGGCCTCCCTGTCCATCACCAGCTCCCGGAGGTCACTCAGACTCGCATCCATCGAGTCAGTGATGCCATCCAGCCATCTCATCCTCTGTCGTCCCCTTCTCCTCCTGCCCTCAATCCCTCCCAGCATCAGAGTCTTCTCCAATGAGTCAACTCTTCGCATGAGGTGGCCAAAATACTGGAGTTTCAGCTTTAGCATCATTCCTTCCAAAGAAATTCCAGGATTGATCTCCTTCAGATAACACTCAAATTTCTTCTTTGTCACAAAGAGGCTCTCTGTTGAGTATTAAATTGCTCATTTTACTTGTGGAAGTGAGGGCCCCTGAGTCACCAAGTCAATGTAATAGATTTTACGATCTGATTTAGATTGGTGAGGTGTTCCAGAATAATGACTTGCTTAAAGAACTATTTAGCCCTTCAAAATGGAGGCATTATCCATTTGACCAATAAAGTGCACAAAGAAATCCTGAATGAGGGAATCATTGCCATGGCCCTTGTAAAATAACTGTTGCTTATGAGCAAGGAAACTGATCTGTTTGTATTTTTTAAGCGTGCTGATTTTATTATACCAGGCTTTAAAAATCCCCTGTGGAATAAAAGAGCAATACTGTCCCCATTGACTGGAGGAAATAGGGGCTGTTGGGCTTGGTGACTTTTCCTGAGTTTGTGATGGGAGCTAATGAAAGAGCCAAAATTAGAAGCACTAAGTTCCTGCACACTCTCCCTGTGGCTGGCTCTCCCCAACCCCCACCACTCCTGGCTAAGGCACTTCACTTTACTGTTTCCTGTTGGGTTTTGGAGGAGTTCAGCCCCTCCCTGTTCTTTCTCCTTTTGTCTGACCTTCCTAAGACAGGAACACTCATCAAAATTCTCTCTCCCAATGATCTGGTTGGCACTAGCCACTTTCAGATTTACCATAAAGAACAGGCTGGTGGCACCCCAGTACTTGGTGGATTTGTTTCAGAGGGACAGTGTGCCTCCAAAAAGGGACAGGCTATGATGAGCAAGGGTAGGGAAAATGTTTTACGAGAGAAGAATGAAACTAGTTGAGGAAAGGAAAATAAAATCTAAAGAAAGCCTGGAAGAGGAAGTATTAAGGAAAAAGAAACATAGTAACTGATGTTCTCTAGGGACTGGGAACAGAACTGGAAATCAAAAGATTTAAATTGCAGGAAAGAGGTTAAAAGAGTAGGAAATGTTCGGTTTCCTGGCTCAGTGAAGAAAGCTGGATAACTTGATGACAATAATGCCATGGTCAGGACTTAGAGAATTTGAATGCAATGCTGTCTGGGGCCAGGGGGTGGACTAAGTGGGTCTGTTGGGTTTGGTTAAGCCACAGGGTTTCAGGCAGTGCAAAAAGTAGAAAAATGAAAGTTGACAGGCAAGCAGAGGCATGAGGATCTTGGTCAAATGCAAATTCTGGTTTAGTACCCCTGAATGGGGCTTAAGCTTACATTTCTTTTTCTTTTGATTTGTTATTATTTATTTATTCGGCTGTGCCGGGTCTTATTTGTGGCACGGCAGGATCTTCGATCTTCGTTGTAGTTTGTGGGATCCTTAGTGGCAGCATGTGAACTCTTAGTTTGGGTATGTGGGATCCAGTTCCCAAACCAGAGATCGAAGCCAGACTCCCTGTATTGGGAGTGTAAAATCTTAACCACTGGACCACCAGGGAAGTCCCCAAGCCCACATTTCTAACAAGCTTCCAGAAGATGCTGTTGCTACGGGTCAGTGGATCACATTTTGAATAGCAAAGCCCCAGGCTACACTGTTATATGGAAATATAATGTGAACCACGTATGTAATTTAATGGCACCCCACTCCAGTACTCTTGCCTGGAAAATTCCACGGACGGAGGAGCCTGGTAGGCTGCAGTCCATGGGGTCGCTAAGAGTCAGACATGACTGAGCGACTTCACTTTCTCTTTTCACTTTCATGCACTGGAGAAGGAAATGGCAACCCACTCCAGTGTTCTTGCCTGGAGAATCCCAGGGACGGGGAGGCTTGGTGGGCTGCCGTCTGTGGGGTCACACAGAGTCGGACACGACTGAAGTGACTTAGCATAGCATAGTAGCTATCTTACAAAAATAAAACAAATTAATTAATATATTTTATTTAACCTAATTTATAAAAAATATATTTTAACATGAACTCAATATAAAATTATGAGAAGTTTTTTTCCCTCTATTAAGTCTTTGGAACCTGATATATATTTCACACTGACAGAACATCTCAATTTGGACCAGCCACATATGGCTGATGGCTTCTGTTTGGAGCAGTGCAGTTCCAGCCAACCTTAGCAAAAACGTAGCCAGTCCAAAAGCTGAGGAAAACTGTGCTTTCACCACCAGAACCCACTTAAGTAGGATCCAAGAATTCCCAGAGCCTTAATGAATTCCCTGCTATGGAACAGAAGTCCTAAAAATAAGATTATTCAACAGGATCTCCTGAGGACAAGATTAAAATACAGATTCTTTGGCTTCATCCCCAATTATTTTTTAAAAAATCTTTTTATTATAAAAATGTTAACAGGGAACTCCCTGGCAGCCCAGAGGTTATCCTGTGCTTCCATTGCAGGGGATATGGGTTGGATCCCTGGTTGGGAAACTAAGATCTGCCATGCCACAGGGAATGGCCAAAATTTTTTTCTTAAATATGGGCATCTGTACCCTGAAATAGAGAAACTGGAGTATCAGATGTCTTCTGCCTTTGTAATGCCATTGATGTGTCTGTTAGAGAAACTGGGTTGCCACTCCTCCTTGACTTGGAGGGTTGCTTCCCTATGGCGTTATTTCGCTTATCGTTCTATTTCCTGCATTTCCTGAAAGCTGGCTTTCATTGCTGAAGAATTCGTGAGATGTAGGTCCCAGAGATTCTAACTGGGGCAGAGGTTCTCACTCCTGGCTCCACATGGGAAACAACACAGAGCTTAAAAATGTCATGTGCCAGGGCCCCTCACCTAGAGCTTCTAATGTAATTGGTATGGGGTATGGTCTGCACATAAGGCTTCTAAAAAAGCTTCTGATGGTTTTAGTAGAGCAAGGGTGGAGAACCACTAGATGAGACTAGGTGGCTTGAAAAAGAGTCGATGGCTCTGTAAAGATCTGGAAACAGGCCTTCTCTCCCTTTTCACTCACCTAAACAGCCTTGCAAGGTTAGCCTCAGAGACTGCTCAATGCTAAGAATTAGAGTCACCTGGGGAATTGAAATTACTCTGAATGTCCAGATTCCATGACCAGAGAATCTGATATAATTGTTCTAGGATGGGCTCTGGTATCTTTCAGGTATCCCCTACTTTAATGGTGATTTAATGTATAGCAAGCATTTAATTTAAATATCTCTCAGGATTTAATGGTTTTTCTAATATGTAGCAAGGTTTGAGATCTGAGACAGTGCTCCAATTATAATGAGCATATCAATCAACTGAGGATTCTGTTAAAGTACAGATTCTGATTTTGCAAGTCTGGATGGATGCCCAGGTTCTTCATTACTATTGAACCCCCAGGTTGTGTTGATGCTGCTGGGACAGGTTTGAGGAACAAGGGAGTAGATGCAATATGTCTACTATAGAACCAGAAAGAACTGGCTTTGAACTCTGCTTTTGCAGTTTACTGTCTTGTGTGGCTTTTAGAAATTCACCTCTATGAGCCTTTTTCCTCATCTACAAAATAGGGTTCTATAATGATACCTACCTTTACCCATCCCATGCCAGGTGTTCAGGAAACAGGACCCTCTTATACTGGCTGAAATCAGTAGCACAGGAACCTAGTTAAAAGTTGAGACTTTTTCCAAGCTCTTATCCACTGATGCTAGATCAGAAATCTGGGGAAGTTTGTTTGCTTTTTGGTTGATCCTTTGTTTGAAATCCACACCAGGTTTCACCAAGGACTCTTACCTTTAGACCTTTGCACATGCCATTCATTCATTGTGCCTGGAATACCCTTTCCCTGGTGGCTCAGATGGTAAAGAATCCCCTTGCAATGTAGGAGACACAGTTTCAATCCGTGGGTGGGGAAGATCCCCTAGAGCAGGAAATGGCAACCCTCTGCAGTGTTCTTACGGAGTGCTTAGTAGGTGCCAGACAAAGTGCTTATGCATGATCTAATTTAGTCTTTATTCATACTCAGTCATGTCCACCTCTTAGCCACCACACGGCTTGTACCCTGCCAGGCTCCTCTGTCCATGGGATTCTCCAGGCAAGAGTACTGGAGTGGGTTGCCATTCCCTTCTCCAAGGGATCTTCCTGACCCAGAGATTGAACCTGGGTCTCCTGAATTGCACACAGAAATTCTTTACCATCTGAGCCACCAAGGAAGTTCCATGGACACAGGAGCCTGGCAGGCTACAGTCCATGGAGCCACGAAAGAATCTGATACGATAGAGCAACTGAGCAAAGGGCACGTATGAGGCCAGCATCTGTATTCTTCTCCTTGTCGCTAGGGTTTCTGCTTGGCAAAACAGAATTTCAGGTTATCCATGGCCTGTCTCTTCACTTCTAGTCCTCCTTACCTCGAATTGGTTTCCCTCCCACTCTGCTTTCCCCAGCACTCTGGATGAACTGTCTTTATGTCACTATAAATCACAGCCGGCACCACGTATTTCTATGACTATGCTGAAATAAAAACCCTTTTCTCACCATCTGCCTGACTTGCCTCCATGTCTGAATCTCAGCGGGTTCTTCATGCTATGACTTTCAGGGCTCAGAACACATGCCAAAAGGAAGGCATCTATCCTGAGTTTGAGGGAGAAAGCCTCCTATTAACATCTTACAAACTATAAGTTCAGATCGTCTATTTTTAGCCCCATGGAACAATTTGGAACCCTATAAATCACATGACCATGTAAACTAAAGTAAAACCACCTCTTTCTCACACTTACAAAAAAGTTTATATTTTTTTTCTGTTTTCTAAAGTTGACAGACCAAAATAAAAAGTTTGCTGTGGCTTTCTGACTTTACAAATGTGTCTTCCAGAGGCTTTCAACATTGTTCTGAGTGTTAACAGTTCACAGTGGAAACTGATCAACATCATTAATAGTTTTCTAGTTCAACAGCCCTCTCCTGTCTGAATGACTTTTAATACTTCTTTCTTTCCATGTGCTCCCCACTCAGGCGCCTGACTTCCTCTCAGTTTCAAGTTTTCGTTGTGTCTTTTGAGGAATCAAATACATTAAAAGACTTTTGTTTCCCAGTAGAAATGTCCTATGCTAAGTAAAGTGACTAAAAATGCATCTTCTTTTCAAATTAGAGGGGGAGAAAAAAATACTCTCCCTATCAGTATTTTCAAAGCGAATTATTTATTCACTGATTCAATAAGCAATTCCTGGATGTTTGCTGTGTTAAGAATGTTGTGCTGAGTGCTAGGGAGGGCATCTACAGAGATGAAAATAATGAAAATAAAGTCTGTCTCGAAGGACCTGAAAATCTAGGAAGGGAGAGAAACCTACATATATGAGCACCTATAATATGACCACAAAGTGAAAGATGTTTCTCAAAGCCTTCCGAAGTCCTCTGAGATTTTCCCTGTACACTCTGTTTACAATGTAAATGTTAACCATTGTGTTTTTTGTTTTGTTTTTACGGGAGCGCTCCTACACTGGGGGTGGAAATGTAAGTTGGTGCAGCCACTAGGGAAGACAGTATGGAAGTTCCTCAGAAAACTAAAAATAGAACTACCATATGATCCAGCAATCCCACTCCTGGGCATATACTTGGACAAAACTATAATTCAAAAAGATACATGCCTCTCTATATTAATAGGAGCACTGATCACAATGGCCAAGACTTGGAAACAAGCTAAATGTCCACTGGCAGGTGAATGGAAAACCACTGTGATTTAAGCACTTGCCTAACCTATGTCTCCTTGGCAGGGCTGTAAGGACTCTGAGGTCACAAGTCTTATTTCACTACCTCTCTGGTTTAAGCAGATTCTAAGGTGCTGGATGAAAGAATGGGGTGGGGGAGGAGGGATGGGGAGGAGAGAGTGTGCGCTAATGGCAGAGCCGGGACCTTAAGGGTAAGAAGTTATTCCTGGGCTCCAGACATTCAAAGTGTTTCTGAAGATGGAGGTAAAATTTAAGTCAGATTTTCAAGTCTGGGAAGAATAAAATTAGCTAAAAATGAGGGAAAAGACACTCAGGCTTAAGAAATGATATGAGGAGAAGAATCTGAAGAATAATTCCTAAGTTTGCTGTTCCTATTAAACCCAAGATAGAGACATTAAGAAATGTTAAGAGGGCGATTAAGAAGCAGAAACCCTCAGTAGCGGAAATGCCAGTGACTGAGCTGGTAAAAAGCCTGGTGGCTATCCCTCTTTCATTCATTAACCCAACATGTTTAATTGTACATATCGAGCCCTAATTATATGCATGTTGTAGTCCATGCTCTGAGGGCTCAGCGGTGATCGATTCAGGTTTGTGAGTTTCCTGCCTGCATAGGACTCATGCTCCACTGGAGTAGATAAACCAACAAAGCCAGACACATATATCATGCGCTAATTTACTGTGAAAGAGTGTGCAGTGACAGAAAGTGACCAGGGAATGGCACTTTAGCAATGATTCACCTGGACCCCACAGCTGTTGTAAATTATGATTTTGGGTGGATGAAGTATTTTTTTTAATAACTTCAAAAAAAAATACCCAAGTCATTGTTTTTGGTTGC
This sequence comes from Tragelaphus eurycerus, assembly GCA_935064755.1. Classification (NCBI taxonomy): domain Eukaryota; kingdom Metazoa; phylum Chordata; class Mammalia; order Artiodactyla; family Bovidae; genus Tragelaphus; species Tragelaphus eurycerus. The sequence goes on along the minus strand of CAKXYN010000001.1, from coordinate 57,050,742 downwards.
TTTTCCCAGCTCTCTGCTATTCCAATAACAGAGCAAAAAATTATCTCTTCTGAGACCTTGAAGAAAAAAATGTCCAAACAATTGGCCCGTTCATTCTGTGGATCAACAAAACTCCTGGTAGTGAAGAGAAATCCAGAAAATGGAATCTTGTTTAACCTTGTTTAATCCAATTCTTCAGTCTTCTGTCATGTATCTTTATGGCTCTTTTGCCCACCCAAATTGCTAATGTGGGAAGAAAGACACCTTCATTACTGAGAACTCAGACATGATGGATGATGATGTAATGATTTATTTGCCATTGCTGGAAAACTGAGCTGAACATGTTAAAACCTCATTGGAGAGAAGCAAGATTAAACAAGAATGTGGCTATTAATGTGGTTCAGAGAAACATGAAATAATGTGCCTTTAGAGGCTTTTAATGCATATACAACTGTATAGTTTTATAAACATACTCATAAATAGTTATCAGTCTATCACTCATGTATGCTACAAATACTGCTGAGCACCTACTAAGTTGAAAAAAAAAATGTGTATGATGTTGGAATATAAAAAGAAAAACCAGACAGTGAAAACTTGGTTTCAAAGAATGCATGGTTTATAATTGAGGTATGGCAATGGCACCCTACTCCAGTACTCTTGCCTGGAACAATAGTGTATAATATAATCCAAAATTAAAGAAATGATGGATGGAAGACAGGTATCTGTAATTTCTGCCTGTCTAGCATATATTCTCTTTATTTTAGTAATAGCAAGTTGATTTTTCTTCAGGGAGCAACAGCCCCCACATCCTCCATCCATGTGGACTGGATCAGTTTGGCTCTCACGTACCCTCATGCCCCTTACTCTTGCTGTCTTTCACTCTGATAGCAGTAGGCACATGACCAGGCTAAGCCAGTCAGCATATTCCATCTTTTGGCTGAAGGGTGGCTTGCTCCAAAATTCCAGGAAGACAATGGACTCAAGTTGGTCGAATGCTAGTCACTTCCATCAAGCTTAGAATAAATCCAGCCTAGAATAAGAGAGACAAAAGTTGGAGAGTTCAGTTCAGTCGCTCAGGAGGGTCCGACTAATTTGTGACCCCATGAACTGCAGCACACCAGGCCTCCCTGTCCATCACCAACTCCCAAAGTTCACCCAAACCCATGTCTGTTGAGTTGGGGAGTGACTTTCACTTTCTTTTCTTTGCTTGCATGGGAAATGAACACAAATGTATGGTAGTTTGAACATGCTTTGGCATTGTCCTTCTTTGGGACTGGAATGAAAACTACTCTTTTCAGTCCTCTGGCCACTGCTGAGTTTTCCAAATTTGCTGACATATTGAGTGCAGCCTTTTAGGACTTTAAACAGCTTGCCTGGAATTCCATCATCTCCACTAGCTTTTTCATAGTAATGCTTCCCAAGGCTCACTTGACTTCACATTCCAGGATGTCAGGCTCTAGGTGAGTGATCACACCATTGTGGTTATCGTGGTCATTACCACCTTTTTTGTATAATTCTTCTGTGTGTTCTAACATCTCCTCTTAATATCTTCTGCTTCCGTTAGGTCCTTACCATTTCTGTCCTTTATTTGGCCCATCTTTGCATGAAATTTTCCCTTGATATCTCTAATGTTCTTGAAGAGTCCTCTAGTCTTTCCCACTCTGTTGTTTTCATCTACTTCTTTGCATTGTTCATTTAAGGTCTTCTTATCTCTCCTTGCTATTCTCTGAAACTCTTCATTCAGTTGGGTATATCTTTCCCTTTCTTCCTTGTTTTCCCTGGTCTTCTTTTCTCACATATTTGTAAAGCCTCCTTAGGCAACACTGCCTTCCTGCATTTCTTTTTCTTGCAGATGGTTTTGGTCACCACCTCCTATGCAATGTTACGAACCTCTGTCCACTGTTCTTCAGGCACTTTTCTGCCAGATCTAATCCTTTGAAGCTGTTCATCACCTCCACTGTATAATCATAAGGAATTTGATTTAGATCATACCTGAACGGCCTAGTGGTTTTCCCAAGTTTCTTCAATTTAAGTCTGAACTTTGCGATTAGGAGCTAATAATCTGAGTCATAGTCAGCTCCAGGTCCTGTTTTTGCTGACTGTATAGAGCTTCTCCATCTTCGGCTGCAAAGAATATAATCAATCTGATTTCGGTATTGATCATTTGAAATGGCAACCCACTCCAGTACCTTTGCCTGGAAAATCCCATGGATGGAGGAGCCTGGTAGGCTACAGTCCGTGGGGTCGCAAAGAGTCGGACGCGACTGAGAGATTTCACTTTTTCACTATGTGTAGAGTCATGTCTTGTATGATTGGAAAAGCAATTTGCTATGACCAGTGTGTTTTCTTGACAAAATTCTGTTAACTTTTGCCCTGCTTCATTTTGTACTCCAAGGCCAAATTTGTCTGTGACTCCAGGCATCACTTGACTTTGTACTTTTGCATTCCAATCCCTACCAGCAACAGATGAGAGTTTCATATGCCAGGCATCCTACCCACTACTAGGTATTGTCAATCTTTTTTTTTTAAAGTCATTTTAATAGGTGTACAGTGATACCTTCAGTTCAGTTCAGTTCAGTGGCTCAGTAGTGTCCAACTCTTTGCGACCCCATGAATCGCAGCACGCCAAGCCTCCCTGTCCATCACCAACTCCCGGAGTTTACTCAGACTCATGACCATCGAGTCAGTGATGCCATCCTGCCATCTCATCCTCTGTCGTCCCCCTTCTCCTCCGGCCCCCAATCCCTCCCAGCATCAGAGTCTTTTCCAGTGAGTCAACTCTTCGCATGAGGTGGCCAAAGTACTGGAGTTTCAGCTTTAGCATCAGTCCTTCCAAAGAAATCCCAGGGCTGATCTCCTTCAGAATGGACTGGTTGGATCTCCTTGCAGTCCAAGGGACTCTCAAGAGTCTTCTCCAACACCACAGTACAAAAGCATCAGTTCTTTGGCGTTCAGCCTTCTTCACAGTCCAGCTCTCACATCCATACATGACCACAGGAAAGGCCATAGCCTTGACTAGGCGAACCTTTGTTGGCAAAGTGATGTCTCTGCTTTTGAATATGCTATCTACGTTGGTCATAACGTTCCTCTCAAGGAGTAAGCGTCTTTTAATTTCATGGCTGCAGTCACCATCTGCAGTGATCTTGGAACCCCCAAAAATAAAGTCTGACACTGTTTCCACTGTTTCTCCATCTATTTCCCATGAAGTGATGGGACCAGATGCCATGATCTTCGTTTTCTGAATGTTGAGCTTTAAGCCAACTTTTTCACTCTCCTCTTTCACTTTCATCAAGAGGCTCTTTAGTTATTATGACTTAATTTTCATTTTGGTAATGGATTATAATGTTGAACAACTTTTCGCATGTTTACTTGTCATATATATATCCTCTTTGGTGAAATATCTATTCATTTGTTTTGCTCATTTCTGCTTGTTTCCTTGTTGAGTTTTGAGAATTCTTTAAAAATCCTAGATACAAGTGTTTTGTTGGATATGTAATTTACAAATATTTTCTCAGAATCTTTAGCTTGACTTTTCATTCTCTTAACAGTATCTTTTTTATCTTGATGAAGAGTTTTTTATTTTGATAAAGTCTTAGTAACCATTTTTTCCTTTTTATGGACTGTGTTTTGGTGTCTTGTTGAAGAACTCTTTGTCTAACTCAAAAGATTTAGAAAAATATTTTGGAAAAGATTCTGACCTCTGAATTTTTTATTATTTTGTGTTTTACCTATAGATTTATAACCCACTTTATTATTATTTTTTAATTCAAGTTTAGTTGATATACAGTGTTGTATTAATCACTTCTGTAATCAGCAAAGTGATTCAGTTATACATGGATACACTTTCTTTTACACTTTTTACACTTATACATGGATACACTTTCAGCAATATGTGAACCATGAACTTCCAGATGTTCAAGCTGGATTCAGAAAAGGCAGAGGAACCAGAGACCAAATTGCCAACATCCGTTGGATCACTGAAAAAGCAAGAGAGTTCCAGAAAAACATCTATTTCTGCTTTACTGACTATGCCAAACCCTTTGACTGTGTGGATCACAATAAACTGTTGAAAATTCTGAAAGAGACGGGAATACCAGACCACCTGATCTGCCTCTTGAGAAATTTGTATGCAGGTCAGGAAGCAACAGTTAGAACTGGACATGCAACAACAGACTGGTTCCAAATCGGAAAAGAAGTATGTCAAGGCTGTATATTGTCACCCTGCTTATTTAACTTATATGCAGAGTATATCATGAGAAACGCTGGACTGGAAGAAGCACAAGCTAGAATCAAGATTGCCGGGAGAAATATCACTAACCTCAGATATGCAGATGACACCACCCTTATGGCAGAAAGTGAAGAGGAACTAAAAAGCCTCTTGATGAAGGTGAAAGAGGAGAGTGAAAAAGTGGGCTTAAAGCTCAACATTCAGAAAATGAAGATCATGGCATCTGGTCCCATCACTACATGGGAAATAGATGGGGAAACAGTGGAAACAGTGTCAGACTTTATTTTTCTGGGCTCCAAAATCACTGCAGATGGTGACTGCAGCCATGAAATTAAAAGACGCTTACTCCTTGGAAGGAACGTTATGACCAACCTAGATAGCATATTCAAAAGCAGAGACATTACTTTGCCAACAAAGGTTCGTCTAGTCAAGGCTATGATATTTCCAGTGGTCATGTATGGATGTGAGAGCTGGACTGTGAAGAAGGCTGAGTGCCGAAGAATTGATGCTTTTGAACTGTGGTGTTGGAGAAGACTCTTGAGAGTCCCTTGGACTGCAAGGAGATCCAACCAGTCCATTCTGAAGGAGATCAGCCCTGGGATTTCTTTGGAAGGACTGATGCTAAAGCTGAAACTCCAGTACTTTGGCCACCTCATGTGAAGAGTTGACTCACTGGAAAAGACTCTGATGCTGGGAGGGATTGGGGGTCGGAGGAGAAGGGGACGACAGAGGATGAGATGGCAGGATGGCATCACTGACTCGATGGTCATGAGTCTGAGTAAACTCCGGGAGTTGGTGATGGACAGGGAGGCTTGGCGTGCTGCGATTCATGGGGTCGCAAAGAGTTGGGCACGACTGAGCGACTGAACTGAACTGACACTTTCTTTTCTTTTCTTATATGCTTTTCCATTACAATTTTTCATAGAATATTAAATATAGTTCTCTGTGCTAGGCAGTAGGACCTTATTGTTTATCTAGCCTATATTAAAAGCATACATCTCCTAACCTCAATCTTCCACTCCAGTCCTCCCCTGATTTTCACCCCCATGACAACCACCGTTCTGTATTTATAAACCATTTTGAGTTAATTTTTGGTTAAGGTGTGAGATTTAGACTGAGGACTTTTTTTTTTTTTTTTGCATATGGTTGTCCAATAGCTTCATTCCATTTATTGAAAAAATTGTCTTTCCTACTGACATTATATTAAACAGTCTTTGCATTTATGTGAAAATCAATTTGCCATGCTGATGTAAGTCTATTTATGGGATCTCTGTTCTGTATATTTTACTCTTCTATGTGTATATACCTCCACTGATATCATATTGCCTTGATTAGTGTAGTTTTATAGTACATCTTACAATCAAGCAATGTGTGAACTTCCAACTTTATTCTTCCTTTTCATAGTTAGTTGCTTATTCTATTTCATTTTTTCCCCTTAGAGCCACCTTGTCTGTATTTACAAAAAATCCTGTTTGGATTTTGAATGGAGATGCATTAAATTAGTAGTTTGGGATTAAAATATACACACTATTATATAAAACAGCTAACCAACAAGGACCTATTGTATAGCACAGGGAGCTATACTCAGTGGAAGAGAATGTAAAAAAAAGAATGCATTTATATTTTTTACATATATGTATAACTGAATCACTTTGCTGTACACTTGAAACTATCACAGTATTATAAATCAACTATAATTCAATAAAATGTTTTTAAAAATAAAAAAATATTAAAGATAATGCATTGAATTTATAGATTTGTTGAAAATTTACATCTTAACTGTAATGACTGTTCCAATCCATGAATGTGATCTGTCTCTCATTTATTCAGCTCTACTTTGGTATCTTCCATTGTCGATTAGTTTTCAGCATACTATCTTGCACATTTCTTTAGATTTATACCATGGTATTTCATTTTCTTATATTGTAAATAAGTTTTTGAATATCAGTTTTCAGATATTCACTGCTGATGTGAAAACATAAAAGTTAATTTTGTAGGTTGACCTTTATATTCTAGAACCTTTATAAATTGATTTATTTGCACCAAAAACTTTTTTGGTAGAAAAAGTGGTGCTGGTGGTTAAAGAACCCACTTGCCAGTGCGGGAGACATAAAAGACTCAGGTTCGATCCCTGGATTGGGAAGATCCCCTGGAGGAGGGCGTGGAAACCCACCCCAATACTCTTGCCTGGAGAATCCTGTGGATAGAAGAGCCTGGCAGGCTCAGTCCTTAGGTTCTCAAAGAGCCTGATATGATTGAAGCAAATTAGCAGGCACAGGGGACCCCTATATAGACAAACATGTCATCATCAAAATAGGGGAAGTTTTATGTCTTGCTTTCTAATATGTATGCCTTTTTTGCACTGTTTAATTTGTCTAGGATAATGGTGAATAAGAGTGATGAGAGTGGATATCCTTGCCTTGTTGTGTGTCTTGAGGGAAAAGAATTTAGTCTCTTACCATTTACTCATACAAAGTATGACTTTAGTTGATGATTTTTTGGTAGATGCTCTTTATCAGATTAAGGAGTTTCCCTTTTTTCCTAGTTTTCTAAGAGTTTTTATTTTTTTCTTATCATGGATGGCTGTTGAATTTTGTCAAATCCTATTTCTGCTTTAATTAATATCACCATGTAGTCTTCTTTAGTCTGTTAATAAGATGAAATATAATGACTGATTTTTCAAATATTGAATCAGTGTTTTATTCCTGGGATAAATTATACTTGAAAATGGTATATTATTATTATTATACATTGCTGGACTCAATTTGCCAATATTTTGAGTAAAGTCCCATTTTTTTGTTTAAGCCAATTTGAGTTGAGTTTCTGTAACTTATGAGTCCTGACTAGTATTTATATGTTCAAGCAAGTACTGTGACAATTCCTAAGAAAGTACAATAATTTCTGAATGTTGTGGATAGGAAAGCTTACACAAAAGAGTAAAGTTCTCTATTTCACAAGCAGTGAAGATAGAAATTATACAGTAAAATTAAATCACTGTGTAAGTTTCTATAGTTGTTTTAGTAAATATTCCTAGACTTGCATCACAATAGTAAATTGTTTCTAAAGTTTAGAAATAGCTTTATTTTTGAGATTGTACATGTAGTATATACAAGTTATAAGAAATTTAAACAACAAAATGTAAAAAATAGTATATATAAATTACCTGAAATATTATTAGTTTATTATATTATCACATAACCACATTAATAAAATTTTATATGTACTGTCTATAATGGTATTTATCAAACACTCCTGCAAATTAGAATCATCTAGGAAGTTTTGAAAATCTTGACATCTGTGATCTACCTGTAAAGATCAGGGTTGTGACCTTTGACTTCAGACTTTTGAAAACTCTCTCAGTGACTCTAATATGCAGCCAAGTTTGGCAACCTTGCTCTAGAACGTAGATCTTATGTGTACCCAGTAACATATGCATGTGCTTGTTACTGTCTAAAAATTGAATCAGATATTCTTTAATGTTTGCAACTTATTCTTTAAAAATTAAACATTATTTTCAGATAATTATATAGTTATAACAAATAACAGAATTCCTCAAAGTATAAAACATAGTTTTACAGTATGACCCAACAATTCCATTCATTAATATATACCCAAGGGAATGAAAATATATGTCCACACAAAAATCTGTGTACAAATGCTCATGATAGCATTATTCATAATAGCTGAAAAGTAGAAATGACCCAAATAGTTATCAACTGATGAATGGATCATCAACCGATGCATGGATAAAATATGGTATATCAAGAGAATGAAATAATATTCAGCCATAAAGAGAAATGAAGTACTGATATATGCTACAAGGCAGATGACCCTTAAAAACTTTATGCTAAGTGAAAGAGGCCACACACAAAAGTCACATGGTGTATGGTTCCATTTATATGAAATAACCACAGCAGACAAATCCACAAGACAGAAAGCCCATTGGGGCTTGCAAGAAGCTAGAGAAGATAAGGTGATGCGGGATAGGGAGTAAGTGCTTAATAGGTATAGGGTTTCTTCTGAGGTTGATGAAAATCTTCTGGAATTAAACAGGAGTGATGGTTCCAAATAGGAAAAGGAGTACGTCAAGGCTGCATATTGTCACCATGTTTATTTAACTTATATGCAGAGTACATCATGAAAAATGCTGGACTGGAAGAAACAAGTTGGAATCAAGATTGCTGGGAGAAATATCAATAACCTCAGATATGCAGATGACACAACTCTTATGGCAGAAAGTGAAGAGGGGCTGAAAAGCCTCTTGATGAAAGTGAAAGTGGAGAGTGAAAAGGTTGGCTTAAAGCTCAACATTCAGAAAACGAAGATCATGGCATCTGGTCCCATCACTACATGGGAAATAGATGGGGAAACAGTGGAAACAGTGTCAGACTTTGTTTTTCTGGGCTCCAAAATCACTGCAGATGGTGACTGCAGCCATGAAATTAAAAGACGCTTACTCCTTGGAAGGAAAGTTATGACTAAACTAGACAGCATATTCAAAAGCAGAGACATTACTTTACCAACAAAGGTTCGCCTAGTCAAGGCTATGGTCTTTCCTGTGGTCATGTATGGATGTGAGAGCTGGACTGTGAAGAAGGCTGAGCGCCGAAAAATTAATGCTTTTGAACTGTGGTGTTGGAGAAAACTCTTGAGAGTCCCTTGGACTGCAAGAAGATCCAACCAGTCCATTCTGAAGGAGATCAATCCTGGAATTTCTTTGGAAGGAATGATGCTAAAGCTGAAACTCCAGTATTTTGGCCACCTCATGCGAAGAGTTGACTCACTGGAGAAGACTCTGATGCTGGGAGGGATTGGGGGCAGGAGGAGAAGGGGACGACAGAGGATGAGATGGCTGGATGGCATCACTGACTTGATGGGTGTGAGTCTGGGTGACCTCCGGGAGCCGGTGATGGACAGGGAGGCCTGGCGTGCTGCGGTTCATGGGGTCGCAAAGAGTTGGACACGACTGAACGACTGATCTGATCTGATCTGATGATTGAACAACCTGGTGAGTACACTAAAAGCCGCTGAAGGTGACTTGCACATTTTTGAATTTAAAAATTTATGATATGTGAATTATATCTCAATAAGGCTGTTGTTAAAAAGTAAAACAGAAAAATAATAATGTGAGGTCTCAGATACTCTTTACCCAGTTTCTCCCGATGGTAACATCTACTGAAACTATAATAATATAATATTAGAACCAGGATACTGATGGTGATACAGTCAAGATACAGAAAAATTCCATTTGCTATCTGTATATTCTCTTGGGTGAAATGTCTCTTCATTGCTTTTGTTCATTTTCTAATTGGTTTATTTGTTTTTACTCTGGAGTTTTGAGATGTCTTTAAATATTTTAGATACTAGAGCTCTGTTGGATATATGGTGTGTAAATATTTTCTCTCACTCTGTATCTTCTCAATCTCATCTTATGAGTTTTCAGAGAGTAAAAGTTTTAAATTTTTGATGAGGTCAAATTTAATCAATGTCTTTTTTTTTTTTTTGGATTTGGCTGTTGGTGTTGTTTCTAACAACTCTTTCCTTAGCTCTGAACTCTGAAGGTTTTCTCATTTTTCCTCTAAAATTTTATGCTTTTATATTTCACACTTAAATCTATGATCTATTTTAATTAATTTTATGCAAATTGTAAAGTTTAAGCATAGGTTTATTCTTTTTATAGATATATATAATTTTTTAATGGAGGTATAGTTGATTCACAATCAATGCTGTGAATCAACTGCTGTATAGCAAAGTGATTCAGTTATACAATAACTACATTCTTTTTCACTATTATTTTCCATTATGTTTATCACAGGATATTGAATACAGCTCCCTGCACTGTACAGTAGGATGTTGCCGTTTACCCATTCTGTATATGTTAGGTTTTATCTACTAACCCCAAACTCCCACTCCACCCCTCCCTGCCTCCCCCTTGGTAAACACAGTCCATTCTCTGTGTCTGTAAGTCTGTTTCTTTGTTACTAGATAAGTTCATTTGTGTCCTACTTTAGTTATATATATATAATTAAATTAAATTTATTGACTTTAAATTTAATATATTTATATATGTATATATATGATTAAACTGTGGATACACAACTGCTCCAGCCTTTTGTTGAAAAGCCTGTCCTTCCTCCATTGAATCATTTCTGCACATTTGTTAAATCTATCCAGGTCTAATCCGCAGAACTTTCTGCAATGCTGGAAATGTTCTACAATTGTACTCTACAATACAGTATGTTCTATGCGTGTCTGCTAAGTCAGTTTGGTTGAAAGAATGGTTCAAGTCTAATATTTCATTGTTGATTTTCTGTGTGGATGATCTGTCCATTGGTGACTGGGGCAAATTGAAGTTTCCTACTATTATTATATTGTGTGTTTCTCCCTTGAAATCTTTTAATATTTGCTCGACATATTTAGGTATGCTGATATTGGATGTGTATATATTTATGATGGTTATCTCTCTTAATAAGTTGACCCCTTTGTAACTATAATGCTCCTCTTTGTCTCTAATTACCATTTTTTGGCTTAAAGTCTATGTTGTCTCAGTATAGCTACCTCTGCTTTCTTTTGATTTCCACTTGCATAAAGTATCTTTTTCCATCCACTTACTTTGAGCCTATGTGTTTCCTTAAAGCTGCAGTGAGTCTTTTGTAGGCAGTACATAGACAGGTCTACTTTTTTTTTTTTTTTAATCCATTAATCCAGTCTTTAGATTGAGAATTCATTTACATTTACAGCAATTACTGATAAGTAAGGGTTTCCCTCATAGCTCAGTTGATAAAGAATCTGCTTGCAATGCAGGAAACCCAGGTTCGATTCCTGGGTCAGGAAGATTCCCTGGAGAAGAAAATGGCAACCCACTCCAGTATTCTTGCCTGGAGAATCCCATGGACAGAGGAGCCTGGCAGGCTACAGTCCACGGGGGCCCAAGAGTCAGACACGACTTAGTGACTAAACCACCATCATGAAGGAGTTACTGCTTCCTGGAGAGATCAGCAGGTAAAGAATTGCCCTGCAACACAGGAGATGCGGGATTGATCCCTGGGTTGGGAGGATCCTCTGGAGTAGGCCATGGCAACCCACTCCAGTATTCTTGCTTGGGAAATCCCTTGGACAGAGAAGCCTGGCGGGCTATGGTTCATGGGGTCACAAAGAGTTAGAAACGACCGAAGCAACTGAGCACAGCACCCAAGGACTTACTGGTGCCACATTATTGTTTTCTGGCTGTTTCTTGTTATTCCTTTTTACCTCTGTTGCTGCCTTTCTTGTGAATTTTATTAGTATCCTAATCCTAGTATTAGGATTCTCTTCTCTTTACTGTTTGTGAATGTACTGTAGATTTTTGCTTTGTATAGTTACTGTGAAGCTTCCATGAAACATCCCATAGCTGTAATAGTCTATTACACACTGGTAAGTACTTAATTTCAAACACATACGAAGACTCTACCCTTTTATTCTCTTGCCCTTTATTGTTTTTGGTTTTTTGGTTTGGGGGTTTAGTTTATTTCATTTTTTTATGTCAAAATTTATTTCTTTCTTACTGTGTATTCATTAACAGATTATTATAGCTATGATTATATTTAATACTCTTTTCCGTTAACCTTTATACTAGGATTAATTGGTTAACACTTCAGCAGATTACAATATGATAGTATTCTGAATTTGACTGTATACTTACCTTTATCAGTATGTTGTATATTTTCATATAACTAATTATCATCTTTCCATTTCAGCTTAAAGAATTTCCTGCAGCATTTCTCTTAAGGCAGATGTAGTGGTGGTGAATTCTCTTAGCTTTAGTTTGTCTAAGAAAATCTTTCTGTCTTCTTTATCTCTGAAAGACAGCTTTGCCCAGTGAAGTACTCTTGGTTGGCAGTTTTTTTGTTTTTTTCTTTCAAAACTTTGCATATATCAACTTACTCTCTTTCGATATATATGATTTATGTTTAGAAATCTGCTGGTAACCTTAGGGGGGATCACTTTAAATTACAAGATTTTTTTCTCTTACTGCTTAAAAGATTCTTTTTTTTTTGATATTTTAAAATTTTATTGTAATTTGTCTCAGAGAAGTTCTCTTCAAATTGATTTTGTTTGGTTTGTTTGGTGACTTTTGAAGTTTGTGAAGTTAGATATCCAAATCTCTGCCCAAATTTGGAAAACTCTCAGCCATTATTTATTTAGATAAGTTTTCTTTCCCCCTTTCCATCTGGAACTTCAATAATTTGCAGTTTGCTTCTTTTGCTAGTATCTCATGTATCATACAGGCGTTCTTCATTCTTTTTAATTTTTCCCCTTTGCTTCCCAGTGATTGGATAACGTCAAAGTTCCTGTCTTCTGCCTCAGATTCTGTATTCTGGCTTGATCTATTCTGATATTCGTGCACTCTGTCACAGTTTGAAGTTTCATTCATTGTATTCTTCAGCCCTGGAATTTTAGTTTAATTCTTATTTATTTTTTTACGATTCCTATTTCTTTCTTAAATTTCTCACTTCGTTATTGTTTTTCTGACTTCAGTGAATTATCTTTCTGTATTCTCTTGTAGCTCATTGAGTTTCTTTAAAATACCTATTTGAATTCTTTATCCAGTACATTTCTGATCTCCATGTCTACGGCTTTGTTTATAAAAAGATTATTGTGATTCTTTGAAGATTTCATGTTTCCTTGATCTTTCCAAGTTCCTTAATGGTTTTGTTGTTGTCTTTGCATTTCTAGTGGAAATGGCAACCCACTCCAGCACTCTTACCTAGAAAATTCCATGGATGGAGAAGCCTGGTAGGCTACAGTCCATGGGGTTGCAAAGAGTTGGACATGACTGAGTGACTTCACTTTTGCATTTCTAGTAGGAGACACCTTCTCCAGTCTTTATTAATTACCCATTCCAGTGTGTCTACACTCATATATATATATATATATATTTTTTTTTTTTTTTTTTTCTTCCTCCAATGGTATGCTCTAAATTCTCCTCTGGAAACATGAAGTCCCATATAGGCTCTGTCATTCGTGGGAGATTTTCCAAGTGTTTTCCAGGAGTTCCCAAATGTCGCTGAGAGAGGCTGAAGCATGTTCACAGGCTACTTCAGTCACAGTCAGGACTGAGGTCGGACTATGTATTACCCAGTGCATGGCAACTTCCAGGTGCCTTGGTGTATAGTGCTGGATCCCACAACCCTTTTGTGGATGAATGCCAAATTTTTGTTGTTTGGGGGACAATAATGAGGGATATCTTATGTTGCAACTACAAATGCTTCTGTTTTTTAAAAAGAAGTTCCTCATAGAAAAGTGCAAATGTGTGAGAAATGTAAAGAAGAAAATAAAAATCAGTGGTAATTTTACCAACCTAAGATAAACATTTAAAAGGTTACAGTGTATTTTCTCCCAATCATTTTATATATATAAAGTATCTTCATAAACATCATTTAAATGGCTATGCAGTAATCTATAGTAGGTGTTTCAACATACTGTTATATACAACTTGGATTATAAATATTTTTGCAAAGAATATCTTTGTAAATATTTTTGAGGCATTTATGGTTATCTCTGATTGTGTGTGTGTGTGTTTGTGTGTGTGCATTTTGTCACTCAGTCGTGTCCAACTCTTTGCAACCCCATGAACTGTAGCCTGCCAGGTTTCTCTGTCCATGGTATCCTTCAGGCAAGAATACTGGAACCAGTTGCCATTTCCGACTCTAGGGCATCTTCCTGACCCAAGGATCTAACCAGAATCCTTGCATCTCTTGCATTGGCCAGCGTATTCTTTACCACTGGGAAACCCTGTCTCTGATTATCTCTGTTTTAAGTGTACTAAGTTTAATTTGGGGTCAAATAATATGAATGCTTTTGAGGTTTTTGATACATACTGACCATTTGTCTTTCAGAACATCTACAATTTGTCTTCCATTGATATATAGGAATATCTTTTTCACTGCATGTTACCAAAATTTAGTATTATTAAGGAATACTTTATTTAAGAGCTCCCCTGGTGGCCCTTCAATGCAGGAGATGCAGATTTGATCCCTGGATCAGAAAGATCTGCTGGAGGAGGGCATGGCAACCCACTCCAGTATTCTTGCCTGGAGAATCCTGTGAACAGAAGAGCCTGGCAGGCTACAGTCCATGGGGTTGCAAAGAGTCACATACAACTAGATAGACTGAACACGCATACCTTTTTTAAACAAATGTTTGCTTATTTATTTGGCTGCACCAGGCCTTAGTTGCAGCAAGTGGGATCTTGTTGCAGTATGAGGGATCGATCTAGTTCCCTGATCAGAATTGAACCCAGGTCCCTTGCATTGGGAACCAGGAGTCTCACACTACTGGACCACTAGGGATGTCCTAGGAATACTTTATATGTAAATTTTCTTCCTTGTTTGCTTTTTTAAGAGGTTGCGTTGCTAAGACATTTTATAGGTCTGAAAAATCAGCCATTTCAGAAAAAAATAGGGATTCTGCTTCACTAATAGAAAAATATTAAACAGAAAAAACTAAACCCATGGCTTTCACATTATTTCATATTTTTTTCTGAAACTGTGGAAAAGATTTTTACAGCTGTATGAAAAATATTTTAGCGTTTAACACATTCAATGTCAAAGCATTATTGTGAATTAGTTAGTTAAGTCGCTTAGTCGTGTCCGACTCTTTGCGACCCCATGGACTGTAGCCCACCAGGCCCCTCCATCCTTGGGATTCTCCAGGCAAGAATACTGGAGTGGGTTGCCATTTCCTTCTCCAGGGGATCTTCCTGACCCAGGGATCAATCCCAAGTCTCCCGCACTGGAGGCAGACGCTTTAACTTCTGAGCCACCAGGGAAGCCTTATTGTGAATGGCAGCATAATATTCCACTAAACAGGGAAATAATTATTTAATTGACCCCCCTCCAGTTGAACATTAATTTTTTTCTACTCTTTACCTGGAAATACTGTGATGAGGCTTATTGTTCATGAATTGTTATCACCATCTCTGATTACTCTGGATCTATGATGTTTTTGAGTCATGTTATTATAATTTTTGGCTCTGACTCCTTTAGCATTTAGGTCTGGTAACTAGGTTTCAGGACTTATGTCTGAGCCTAAGTTACTCCTGTGACCGAACTGCTTTAATCCCCAGATCCTTGTTAGCCTCACATCAAAGTACCTAACCTCTCCCTCCTTTACTTTTCATCTATAATTACCATTGTTCTCTTAAAATAGGGATAATAATCTTTCCAATCTGAAAAGACTGTTGTCAAGAAGTTTCTTTTCTGACTATCCTTCTTTGTTCTTCTAATGTGATGGAAATCAAAAGGGAGCCCTGCCTCCATCACCAGGTTGGTCAAGTCCAGTACTTTGGTCCAGGCAGTTATAGGACCCGAGACAGGGATATCAAAATATATCCAGGGGAATCAATATGGACACTGGGGAAGGTCCTTTTTGAGAACAAAAGTCACAGGAGCCAGTCAAGGAAATCAAAGTAAGGGAAAGCAAAACCATGAGACCTTAAGCAGGTGCATGGAGGCATCACTGGAGCTCATGCACTCAGTCTAAACCAAAGTCTTGAGTTTGCAAGCAGTTTCAAATCGATAACTTCCTTTCTTGGCTCCAGTTGACTTGTTTTAGGCTTCCTACTCATTAAAAAAAAAAAAAGAACCTCATCAGTCGTGTTTGCTGTTAGTATTAAATCTGACTTCTGAAATAGTATATTAAGCTAGCCCCACTACTTGTTTATTCTGTTTAGGCAGCTGGATATAGAGTTTTATGTAATAATGAATATCATTATTATTAGAGGACTTTGAGGTTTTTCTTTGTCAGTTTTTTCAGAATAAGCAGTTATGCTAAGTCTAAATTTCTTTTCTCCTAAAATAAAACATCGCCTCAAAATGCAAAGTCAGAATGACTAGAATAGGTTTTCTGTACAGTTTTGCAAACATTCATTTGTGAGGTGGAAAATATGGTCACAACTGTGATTTGTCTACACATGAAAACCATTTAAGGGCTCTGTTTAGAGTTGCTGTAACAAAGCACCACAAACTGGGTTGCTTAAAACAACACAAATGTATTGTCTCAAAGTTCAGGAGGCTTGGAGTCTAAAATCAAAGTGTCGGCAGGGCCATGCTCCCTCTGAAACATGGAGGGGAAATCTTTCTTACCTCTTCCTAGTTTCTGGTATTTGCCATCAATCCTTGGTGCTTCTCAGCTTGTAGATGCATCCCTCTAGTAACACGGCCAACTTCTTCCCCTGTGTTTGCACATCATTTTCCCTCTGTGCCTATATGTTGCTGTTGTTCAGTCATGTGCGACTCTTTGGGATCCATGGACTGTAGCCCACCAGGCTCCTCTGTCCATGGGATTTACCAGGCAAGAATTCTGGATTGGGTAGTCATTCTCTTCTCCAGGGGATCTTCCTGACTCATGGATCAAACCCCCATCTCCTATGTCTCCTCATTGGCAGGCAAATTCTTGACCACTGTGCCACCTGGGAAGCCTACTCCCCTCAAGGTCTAGGGCCTATTTCCACCTTCCCCTGCATCTGGGCTTTTAGATTTGCTTTAACCAACAAAATGCTCTGGAAGGGACTTCCCTGGTGGTCCAGCGGCTAAGACTACGTGCTCCTGATGCGGGGCACCTAGGTTCAATTCCTGGTCAGGGAATTAGATTCCATACACCGCAAGTAAGACCCAGCACAGCCAAATAAATAAATATTTTTTAAAAAATGCTGTGGAAGTGATGTAATGCCACTGCTAAGTCTAGATCTCAAGATGCCTTGCAGCTTCCACCTTCTGTCCTACTGGCCCGAGAGTTCGGTGTGAATAAGTCTGAGAGAGGTTACTGGAGAAGTCATTGGCTGAGATCTGAGGGGCCTCAGCCAACAGCCAACACCAGTTGGCAGGGATGTGACTGAGGCTATCTTGTCCTGTGCAGACTTAGCTGAGCCTCTGGAAGCTGGTGCCATAGCTGCATGTGTGACCTCAGACAAAACTAGCCGAGCTGCCTAGCTGAGCTCAGCCCAAATTACTGGCCTAGAGAATCCAGAACAAACAGAATGGCTATTGTTTCAAGTGACTAAATTTGGGACTGATTTTTTTTACACAAGAAAGACATGATTGCTACTGTAGGTTGGTGTCAGAAGTTCGAGTCTTCTGATGTTGACTATCTCAATCACTTCAGGTAAATTACTTAATTCTAAGAGCTCCTGCTTCTTTCTTTATAAAAAAATATAAAATGTGGATATTTCACTGATCTTTTGCCATAAGCCCCAGGTTTCAAGTTTTTAGTTCCAATTGAATAAAAACCCAAATTAAAGAGGTAAAAAGAAACAAAGGAATTTAGCAGCTTAAGAAACTGAAAAGTCCAGCATCTGACCTGGGTTTAAGTAAGATTAACTCAAAGACACAAGTGATGACATCAGAGGTTTGTTGGCCCCTAGCACTCCCACACCCGACCCCACTTTCCTCTGTGTGTCAGCTTCACCCCAAGCAGGTTCTTCTCAAGCCTCCTTGCTTCTTGAGGCTGAAGTTCATCCAGCTTGGATAAACCCAGGAGGAAATTTGACTTTCACTGGACCAGGTAGAAACACGTAGCCATATCTAAGTCAGTCATGCCAGAAGGTTGAGATGGTCCAAACAGTCAAGCTGGGACAGGTGAGGTGAGCCAGTGAGGCAGAGAGGCAGAGGGTAGAGATGGGGGAAAGAAGGGGTTAGGCTTCCCAAGACCAGCTGGGAGATTAGCACAAAGGAAGCTGGAATGCATTTCTTAGAAGAAAAGAAATGGGGGCTGAGCAGGTAAAAAAATAACAGATGCTCAGTCCTTATTTCTAAAGCTTATTAAGAACATAACAGTAATAGTTTGTTTATTAATTGCTTATTAGGAACCTGGCACTGATCAAATAACTCTGTTCTGTTTAACTCCTTCTAATCTTCTCGATTAAGTGTAGGTGTAGTTATTATTCCCTGTTGACACATGAGGAAACTGAGGCATTCCAGTGATGAAAAGTTAAATGGTTAAGTTGCCCATAGTCAAGCAGATGTGTATCAGAACCCAAACAGACTGGCTTGGAAGCTGTTGCCTTTAGCTATCAGTCTGTACTCAAAACAGGGGCTTTCCAAGTGCTCCGGTGGTAAAGAATCCAGCTGCCAATGCAGAAGACACAAGAGATGAGCATTCGATCCCTGGGTCAGGAGGATCCCTTGGAGGAGGAAATGGCAACCCACTCCAGTATGCTTGCCTGGAAAATCCCATGGACAGAGGAGCTTGGAAGGTTATAGTCTGTGGGGTTGCAAAGAGTTGGACACAACTCAAGTGACTGAAGATGCAATACTCAAAAGAGATCAACAGCACTATGATGGGAAGAATTCTAAGATGATCCTCAAGATTCTTACCCGTGGTATATAATCCTCTTCTTATATGGGTGAGACCTGTGAATGTGAAAGGATAGTCACTCGTTGATTAGGTTACATCATATGCCAAAGTGTTGGAATTGTCATTCCCAAAATTCCTTCACAGCAAACTGGAAGGAGCTTCTTTTGTTGGTTTTATTTATTTTTTTAAATTAATTTTTACTGGAATACAGTTGCTTTGCAATGTTGTATTAGTTTCTACCATACAGCAAAATGCATCAGATATACATATACATATATCCCCTCTTTTTTGGATTTCCTTTCCATTTAAGTTACCACAGAGCATACAGTAGGATTCCCTGAGCTACACAGTAGGTTCTCATCAGTTATCTATTTTATACATAGTATCAATAGTGTGGCTTCCCTGGTTGATCAGTGGCAAAGAATCTGCCTGCTGATACAGAAGACTCAGGTTCAGTCCCTGGGTTGGAAAGATCCCCTGGAGAAGGAAATGACAACCCTCTCCTGTATTCTTACCCGGGAAATCCCACAGACAGAGGAGTCCGGCCAGCAAGAGCTCATGAGGTTTCAAGAGTTGGACTTAGTGACTAAACAACAACAAAATCAATAATGTACACAATATCAAATCTGGTCTCCCAATTCATTGCACCCCTGAAACCCTTGGTGTCCATACATTTGTTCTCTACATCTGTGTCTCTATTTCTGCTTTATACTAAGATCGTCTATACCTTTTTTCTAAATTGCACATATATGTGTTAATATACAATATTTGTTTTCTTCTTTCTGACTTACTTCGTGTAACAGCTTCTAGGTCCATTCATGTCTCTACAGATGACCCAATTTCATTCCTTTTTATGTCTCAGCAACATTCCATTGTATATATGTACCATAACTTCTTTATCTATTCCTCTCTTGATGGACATTTAGGTTGCTTCCATGTCCTGGCTATTGTGAATGGTGCTACAGTGAACACTGGGTTCATGTGTCTTTTGGAATTACAGTTTTCTCTGGGTATATGCCCTGTGGTGGGATTGCTGGGTCATATGGTAGTTCTTTAATACTTTGGCCACTGGATGGAAAGAGATGACTCATTGGAAAAGACCCTCATGCTGGGAAAGACTGAAGCCAAAAGGAGAAAGGGGCAGCAGAGGATGAGATGGCTAGATGGCATTACGTACTCAATGGACATGAATCTGAGCAAACTGGGAAACAGTGAAGGACAGAGGAGCCTGATATGCTGTAGTCCAGGGGTTCGCAAAGAGTTTGACAGGACTGATACTTTGGCCACCTCATGAGAAGAGTTGACTCTTTGGAAAAGACTCTGATGCTGGGAGGGATTGGGGGCAGGAGGAGAAGGGGACGACAGAGGATGAGGTGGATGGATGGCATCACTGACTCGATGGACGTGTCTGAGTGAACTCTGGGAGTTGGTGATGGACAGGGAGGCCTGGCATGCTGTGATTCATGGGGTCGCAAAGAGTCGGACACGACTGAGCGACTGAACTGAACTGAACAACAGCAACAAATACTAATTCTATTTTTAATTTTTTTAAGGAATCTCCATACGGTTCTCAGTAGTGGCTGTATCAATTTACATTTTCACCAACAGTGCAAGAGGGTTCCTTTTTCTCCATACCCTTTCCAGCATTTATTGTTTGTAGATTTTTTAAATAGTCTGACAGGTGTGAGGTGATATCTCATTGATTTCCATTTCTAATGCAAATTGATTAGTTGAGCATCTTTTGATGTATTTAGTTGATCATCTTTTCATGTGTTTGTTGGTCATCTGAACATCTTCGAAGAAATGTCTATTTAGGTCTTTCACTCATTTTTTGATTCGGTTGTTTGCTTTTATGATATTGAGCTGCATGAGCTGTTTATACATTTTAGAGATTAATCCTCAATCAGTTGCTTCATTTGCAAATATTTTCTCCCATTATGACAGTTGTCTTCTCATTTTGTTTATGGTTTCCTTTACTGTACAAAAGCTTTAAAGTTTAATTAGGCCCCATTTGATTATTTTTGTTTTTATTTTAATTTCTCTAGGAGGTGGGTCAAAAAATATTTTGCTGCAATTTATGTCAAAGGGTATCCTGCCTATGTTCTCCTGTAGGACGTTTATATATAGTGTTTTACATTCAGGTATTTGATCCATTTTGAATTTATTTTTGTGTTTGGTGTTAGGGAGTGTTCTAATTTCATTCTTTTACATGCAGCTGTCTAGTTTTTCCAGCACCACTTATTAAAGACGCTGTCTTTTCTTTATTGTCCTGTTGGTTTTAAACAGGTAAGATGTTATATTGTTAGGGGGCCACGTGGCTGGGACTGGAATGCAGCTTCTAGCTGAAACATACTTCTAGCCAACAGCCAGCAAGAAAATAAGGACCTGAAAATCCCATGGATGGAGGAGCCTGGTAGGCTACCGTCCATGGGGTCGCAAAGAGTCGGACACGACTGAGCGACTTCACTTTCACTAAACAACTCAAGTCATAAAATGAAAGCAAGAAACTGAAATCTGTCAATAATGTGAATGAGTTTCGAAGAGGATCCTGAGGTCCAGAAGAGAACCCCTAACATCTTGATTTCAGCCTAGGGAGACTCGAACAGAGGCACCCAGTTACGCTGTGGCCCAGCTTCTGATCCACAGAGCTGTGAGATAATACACGGATACTAGATTGTTTTAAGCCACCAAGTTTGGGAATAATTTATTACCCAAACCAGCACCTTCTCTCGGCAGCCTCATTTTCACATGGGGTAGAGAAGCACTCCCAGGGCTGTTCACACTTTTGTTGGAACTCACAGGATCCTTCACACCAATTGTCCTGGAGCCCTGTGTGATGCAGCCCCTGTCATCATCTAGGGGGAGCAGGTCGTAATCAGCAGGTGAGAGTACCGTCAGGTCCACTGCCTGTCATTTTGTGCCGCTAACACTTGACAGAGTATCTGGTGTGTATGAACTGTTCTGTAGTTGGTTGTAGAATGAATGAAAAGGCTTCTCATGTGGTATGCCTGTAACATTCTATTTTATTATGGAAACTGATGGGGCCTGGGTTGTGGGCTGGTGCTTCCAAGAGCACTTTCTGGTATACTTCAGCCTAGGGCTACCACAGTCATCAGCCCTGATCTAATTAAATGTTAATTTGATTGTGGGCCTTCTATATTGTAAGGGTAGTGGTAATTCACTCTCCAAACCCATGGGAAGTATTCCCTACCCGACGTCATTTCTCCTCATCCCACATTTTAATGTCTTCTCAAACCATCTTTTCTTTGCCTTTTCACATCTATGGAGGCAGACAGACCTGAATACCTTAGCTTTGCTTCTCACTAGCTGGGGATCCCGAGAAGGCAATGGTGACCCACTCCAGTACTCTTGCCTGGAAAATCCCGTGGACGGAGGGGCCTGTTTTTTAGGCTGCAGTCCCTGGGGTGGCTAAGAGTCAGACACAACTGAGCAACTTCATTTTCACTTTTCACTTTCCACTTTCATGAATCTCAGGGACACGGGAGCCTGGTGGGCTGCTGTCTATGGGGTCACACAGAGTCGGACACGACTGAAGCAACTTAGCAGCAGCTGCAGCAGCTGGGGATGTGTTATTTTACTCTCCTGTGCATGGTTCCTTGTCTACAATGGGGAGAATAATTCTTATTGCCGTAAAGGTTGTGAGGGAGTGAATCCTTACTCTGGAAGGTCCATACAGGTCATGGGCCTCCTCTTTTTGTTCATAGCTGTGTCCCCAGGGGCCCCTTCCCTTCCTCAATAATTGCTCAATGATTTTATAGAATTAACAATTTAGAGAAAGAATTTAGCACAGTACCTGGTAGATGGTAAGCATTCCACAACCGGCAGTTTTTATTACGTTATTTTGCAGAGGAAATTCACTTGGGTAGGTCTATTCAGGTGTTCTGTCCTGATTCAAATTCCAGAGATTTCTCCATTTTATCACTCAGTTTTTAACGAGCTAGTCAGACATGCAAGGGTCCTATGCACCTCTTTGAAAGCTCCTACTGACCAATGAACATCCCTTAAATACAACACTCCCAAGAAAACCGACCCTCTCCGAGCATTTATGGGGGAGTCGGATTCGAACAAAACCAGGAAGGACCAAATGCCAAAGCAAACAAACGACTCAGTCTCCACCCTGGGGGAGAGTGTTCACCCCCGTTTTGCTAAAGATAGAGCGCGGGCCCTCCCCGGGAACTTCCTGGCTTTTATTAGTTCGTAATCCCAAATGCAACTTTTCAAACGTTTTTCTTCTGGAAGTGTGGGTGTGAAAGTGCTTCCCTAATAACATCTTGCGGGAGGCTCTCGAACATCTGTACATTTGAAAACCTAGCATCCGGTTGGGCTGTTTGGGTGGGTGGGGTACCCTGCGGGGTGGGATGAAGCAGCAGGGGCAAGTTAAAAACAAGTCTAAATGGCGTTTAAACAGAGGCAGAAAAATTAGGCAAAAATTACAAATGGCTAATTACTTTGGCTCAGTTACACGTTTAATCAAAAGCCTGTCTCCCCCACTTTTAGCACCGGCGTTAAGAGGGGAAAATAGGGCGCTTAGAAGTCTAAGCGATAAAGATCTTTCTCTCCACGAACTAAGGGACAAAACTCATTACAGATAAGCCCTGTCCTCCCATTTCACTCGAACGCCTCTCCACGATTGCTAAAGAGGTTGCCGCTCCCAGCGTAGCTGCCGGGAAATCGGTCCAGCCCCGGGGCGCAGCTTTCACCCAGCCAGGGGTAAGAGGCGCACTTCCTGCGTCCTCCCCGCCACCAGACTGGAGTGCGGGAACGTTCCCTCCTCCCGTGGAGCTGCGAGTTGGGAAATCTCGGCCACTGATCAGCCGTGCCGTGGGGAAAGGGGGCGTGGGACTCGAAAGGGCTGAATCTTGCAAGCCTAGGATCGGTATTCCTCCCCTCCCCCACCCCTCCCCCTCCCCAGCCGGGAACAACGCCAATGGAAGCCCGAAAAGGAAAAAAAAAATTAAATCGCAAAGCGGAGCCGGAGTGCAAAGGCCGCTCGGCTTTGTTTCCTGGCGGGGGAATTCGTCGGTCTGGGGGCGCGAGCAGGGGGCGAGCAGGGCGCGCCCCGCCGTGGCGCTGCCAAGGCGAAGAAACCCAGAATGAAACCTTGCCGCCCTATAAACGCAGCCAGCCGCCCCTTCCTCTCCTCAAACCCGAGCCGGGGTGCCCCCGAGTCTCGCCATCCGCGACCAACGCAGACGGGGGGCGTGGGGAGACCGTCCGACCGACCGACCCGCTCAAAGAGTGGCGTCTTTAAGACCTCGAAAGACGGGAAACGGGCAAAGACTCGCCGGCCCGCGAAAGCAGTCGGCCTCCTCCCTCTCTCCGATACCCGACCAGAGCGGGTCCCCAGTCCAGAAACTGCTCCGGCCGGCTCAGCAGCGCGCGGGGAGAACCTAGTTGTGGGACGCCCAAGGCGGGAACCCCGCGCTGCAGCTTTAAGAGCTCGAGGAGCGCGCACCCGCGACCGGCAGCCCGGCTGCGCGTCCCCGCGGTCCCGCGCGCCCACTGCTCGCGCGCCGCCGCCGCCGCCGCCGCGCGTTCCCTGCTCGCTCGCTCGCCGGCTTTAAAGTCTCTGCCAGGATCCATGCTCACATGTTACTTCCTGTATGGAGGCATGGCTAGTTTCCAGCCCCGCGCTCCCCGATCCTCCCCAGCTCGCGCCAGAGCCACAACTTTCAGGAGCATGGACTGAAGGCGCCCTCGCCCCTGCGCCCCTCTGAGATCCTTTGTGTTTTCCTCGGTTTCCTCCGGCTGTTCTATTTTGGGGGCTCTTCGCTCTCCCCCGCCTCTACCCTCCCCTTCCCCGCTTGCAAACATGCCTCCTTCCTTCCCGGGGCCCTGGAAGGAGCTGCCTGCCTGAAGCCCGGAGACGCCGCGCCGCGCTCAGCCCCGCCGCCGCCCGCCGGTTCTCGGGCTCCGCTGCCGACTCAAGTTGGGGATCTTCGGCTACTCGCCGCCGCCGCCGCCGGCGGTCTCTGCCTGCCCGGGGCTCCGGGCATCGCCGCCGCCCGCCGACTCCTCGCCCTGCCCGCTCGACTCGCTCCTTTTTGAACATAAAGCAGCCCTTCTCCGCCGAGGATCGTCCCTAGCGTGGCTCTGCGTTCTCGGCCACTTTTTGAGATTTTCCGGGGGGCGCTCGGCGGCTTCCCAGATTCTAGAGGGGGAGTCGGGCCGCCGAGCGCGGGGCCCCCGTAAAGCAGGCGAGCAGGCGAAGAGCCGGGGCTTAGCGGAGGCTCACACCGAGGCAAGAACTTATTCAACAAGTTTACCCCCCTGCCTTCCTCTTTTCGATGTGCGTTTTCGGACATGCGGAGGTTACTGGAACCGTGTTGGTGGATTTTGTTCCTGAAAATCACCAGTTCCGTGCTCCATTATGTTGTGTGCTTCCCCGGTGAGTGCTGACCGCCGAGGGGACGCGGCCCTGGCCAGCGCGCGAGGGGGAAGCGGAGTTGCCGCCGGGGCATGGAGCTCAGGCGCCCGTCCCAGGGACCCCGGAGAGGTCGAGGGGGTCGAGCACCCGGGGAGGAGCACCCGGGGAGGAGAGAGGGATCCGCTCCGCTGACTCTGGCGGCGTAATTTAGGGAGGCTTGTGGGGAGGGTGGAAGCAAAGAGCTGGCCGGGGAGAGGAACGGGAGCCGCAGGGGTCTATTTCTCGCTCGGCTTTGGGGGCCTGGGGGAGCCGGAGTCGGGAGAAGACTCGTTCCGCTGCTCCGCCGCTGTGCAGGAGAGCTAGAGCTCTGAGGCTGTTGGGGACAGTGGGGCGATGGGGAGGATGCCTCTGTGCGTTTGTGGGGGCCCTGGGTGCGTTCCCCGCTCAGGCGAGGACTGAAGGAGCTCAGAAGGGGGGATTGGATTTGTTGCTCCGCGACTCTTTCGAGGGGCTGATGTTCGTGGAGTGGAAGCTCGAGGCTGGCCGTGGAGGATTGGGGATGTCGGGAGCAACCTGCTTTCGGGTCTCGGGGGTCAGGGACGACCTCAGCTCGGGGCTGGGGCGCGGGCTGCGCTTCGGTGCCGGCGCGAGGGAACCTTCCTGGTTCAGGGACCTGGGCGCGGTGGGAGAGCAGGGAGCAGGAGGTTTAGGGAGATCAGTGACTCCCCCATACCGGGCCCGCGGCCCCCTTTGCTTGGCTGGGCTGCTCGGGTAGGGGAGTGAAGGAGGGGTTGGGGGGAGTCGGCGGCTGGGTTGCTGTTCGCTCCCGGGCGGATTTTTTTCTGTCTCGAGCCCTGCCTCGCACCCTGCCTACCTGCGTCTTTGCCTTTTTGCAGGCTTTTAGCAGCTGGCGGACCCACACCCGCACCCTTCTGGTCGGGTTAAGACAGGAACACTGTTGACCACTGATGAAGATAATAAATCACCACACGCAGGGTGTGCGGCTCGGCGATCCTCCACTTCCAGCCCTCCATCGGCCGACCCGCCCTCTTCTTTCTGCTAGGGGAGGGCAGAGGCCAGCTGCCTCCGTCTTCCCTCTTGCAGCCCCCTTTATACCGGGCTGCAGCCCCGAGCTCCCTTGAATCTGTCCGACCCCCTCTCCCTGGTGGAGGCCACGTCCCCTCTCCTAGTCGGGGAAAGGGTGGGAAGAAGGGTACCATTCATTTTTAATCCTTTGCTCTCCTAAGGACAGGGAAGCTCCCGTTTTTCTGCCTTTTCATCCACCAGCTCCTGGATATTCGGAGGTGGGGGTTATCCAGAAAAAAGGAACGTGCTCCCCCTGGTCACAGCCGCCTGTCCCCTGGTGGCCCGAGCGCAGATTTTGGTGCAACGGGTCCCCCAGCTGCGTCGTGCGCCCTGAAGCAGGGCGCGGGCGCTCTTGCTTGCTCTCTGGGATGGGCAGCGAGGGTCCCCTTTGCAGGCAAGTGGGTGCCTCGAGGGGCAGAAAGGCAAAGCATGGTCTTTTCTTCGGCATCCCGCTTTTCCCTCTGCGCATCCTCCTGTCCCTGGAACAGCACAGAACTCCTGCCACAGTCCTGAATCCCAGCTCGGATGCGGAGTCAGGACGTGTGTCCACACTCGACCCGAGGCCTGGGTTTGTCCACCAGGCTCCTGTCTCCACCGGGGGCTGGAGGCAGTTTTGACATTTACTCCTAAACATTCCCTCCACCACTCCTCAGCATTTGTGTTAACCATCTGCCCCTTCTAGACTCTTCTTTGCCGTGGACTTGCCGCCAGAGTGGGCTCAGGCGCACGCACACTGGGGTTTAGCTTTGTAAGGGTCACGCTTAAATGGGGGCAGTGGGAAGCAGCCAGAGAACAATCTAGCAGCCTTGCGAAATACAAGGAATTTCTGATTCCACTTCTGGCGTTCACTTTACACTCGGGCGTACAGTCAGTGGGCCAGCCGGGATTTTTCTTTTTCCTGATGTCTGAGGAAGCCTAAAATCCAAAATGGGACCGCCAGTGATGCCCCCTGTTTAGAGCTGGGACAGTTTTCATCTTCCACATTTCCTATGCCTGCCTTCGCTGCGAGGTAAACAAAGATCCCATTCCGTAGTTCGGGAGGCAAAGGGTCTAAAAGGGAAAGGGCAGCTGTGCCCATGGAAGGAGGGTTGTGGTTTGGAAGAGTGCCGCCGGAGAGGGTGCAGCAGCAGGCTTAGCAACCAAAGTTAAAATGTCAGAGCCGGAGACATCGGCTTTGGGTTTTCCGAAAGTGCCGCGACGCCGCTGGACCTCAGGGGGCGCCCCCGAGCCACTTGTCAGGCTCCCGCCACCCCCGCCCGTCGGACTCGGCCGCCTCGGTGCGGTTGGGGCCGCGGTGGGAAAGGGCTGGGGCGCTGGGCTGGCAGCTGCAGATGCGCCTGGGAGCGGAGACGCGGTCTCAGCTTCGCCCTGCTGCTCCTGGGTGGCTCTAAACCGCCCAGGAGCGGTGGGGACCTGAGTTCGCTTTGGGACGCCCCCTCAAACCTGGAAAGCGTTTGTCTGGTTGGTACCAGGGATAAAGATGCTTCTGGTTTGCGTTAGGGTCCTCCTTGTGACATCTTAACGAAAATCCCTTGTTATTTTGCGTTCCCTCTCAGAATCGCGCCAACTTTTCTGATAACGTTTTGTTCTCAGCTCCTGTTCAGGATACAGGGTAGCTGTAATTTGAAAAGGTTTTGGAAACATCGTCCTGGCGTGAGTTTTTCTCCAGAAGATGGGAAACAGTGGCTTTTAGTCTCTCAACAACGGTGTGATAGCTGTGGGATCCACATCACCCTTAATGTTTCAAGTGATGTTTTCCACTTTGCAGAGCATAAGTGTTATCTACATGATGTAGTGCATAGTATCTTGTTTTCTGACATCTTAAAATACTCATATGGAAAATTTTATAAAAATGGAGAAACTTAAGGGGCCCCTGAGAATCCTCTGTCCAGCTCTAACAATTACAACTCAATTTTTGCTCTTCCATTACCCACCTCCCCAATACCCCATTATTTCAAATCTTATCCATAGTTCATTTAGGCATTTGGTATATATCTCTAATCATTGGGAATTTGTTCATCTTACAGCATATACATTATTACTTGAAAGGGTTAACATTTTGTGTACTTTATATTCTTAAGCTTTCAAAAGAAACTTATAAAAAATTTTCTTTTAAGTTGATTTCTCTTTCCACCCTCAGAGAGAAATCCTTCTCTATGATTCTGGTATGTTTTGTAGGATAATTACATCTAGGAGGCTGATATTGGAAATGTTTTAGATGGATAAGCTCTGCTGTGTACCTTGGATGTGTCAGAATTGGAGGACCTGTGATTGATGTCTCCAGAGTCTCCCTCTGAGCTGGCTCTTGGTATATTTGCATCTACATGCTTTGGTCCTGGTGGCCATCCTTCATAGCCTTATTAGAAACACAACACACATAAGTAATATGTCGGCAGTCTTACTCTTGAGGGATGGAGTGAGAAGTCACACACCTCCAACTCCTTTCCCAAAGTGTCTTGTTTGAAAATGAAGGATGTTTGTTCAGTCTTGAAACTGGGTCCTTTTGGTGCAGTGATGGAATAAACTCTTTTGTTTCCTTCTAAACAGTGTTCATGTCACAGAGTTGATGAAGTTAGAATATTAGTACAAATAGACATGACAGAAAGAAGTAGGGAAGTTGCTCTTGGTGGAGGCAGAAGGGTTACTGGGAAGGCTGGCTGAAATTAGGAAAAAAAAAACTAACCAGTTTTGAAGCTCTGGGCAACTCCCCTTAATTATGGACCCATTTTCACAGAGTAAAAGATAATGTTGTTTACATGAGGCAGTACAGGGAATGCTGATGATTTAACACAGCAAAATAAAACAAAAACCCTTTCTGATTTCATCTTTCTATTTCTATTCTGAAAAACTCCCAAGTTTATGTGGTATAATCAGTTACATATCAGTGCACTAATTGAAATGAAGCTTCTTGCCTCTCATGAAAGAGCATTTAAGATGCCTCAGAGCAATTGCTATTAGGGATCTCCTCCTGCTTCCTTACCCTTTCTCCTCATTTTCCTAGAAACTTCTTGACCAAAAGGACAATCTGGACACGTCAGCCGGACCTAGGGTGAGGAAAGAAATTTAATGTTGCTGGTGCTTTGTTGCTTTTCCTATTTTCTCTTATGGTAAAATTAAAAAAGAACCTGAATACATAACATTCAGCATTCTAGTTAGAGCGTGCAGGACAATGCAGTGTCATTTCTTAGCAGGATAAAGTGGTAATAGGGGTGTGCTTTCTGAGTTGCAAAACTGAAAAATATTGTGATTAACACTTTAGTCCTAGGGCATATCTTTCATAGAGTCACATTTCAAAAATCAGTTTATGGTAGAAATTCACAGCATCTGAAGTTATCTCAGAAGTGCTTGATCTCCCTCCCCACCCCCGCAATAAGCTCTTGCTATGCTTTGGTTATAGATTGAACATTATTAGGTGATGGGTGGTAATGACCTGAAACTTCGTTTTTGATTGTCTGTGTAGAGAATAAAAGGTCTGTGTATCTCACAGTATAAAGGAAGCCAAGAAAATGTGCCCTGCCTCCACTTTCAGTTCTCCCTCTGAGCTTGATTTAGGCAGAGCTGGTAAACTACTCAGGGAGGGCCTCGGGAAAGTGAGACTGTTCTTCTGAGAAGAGCCTGCCCCCAACAGGCAGTGAGAGCTGCTTGTGGAATTCTGTGGCTGTTGCAGAACCAGAATGAGGCATTGGAACCAGAATGAGGTTGCCTGGGCACACATGAGGCCCTCAGTAAGTAATCCCAGATGATTAAATGATCTGATACCTTTGTTTGCCTGAGCAATGGGAGTGATTCTCTTGCTTGTGTAAGATCCAGGCCCAGAACTATGGCAGGGTTCTGTGCCCTCAGAAGATCAGATGCACATGTGAAAGAAAGATACCTGTTACACACTGTGCTTTGACTCTTGTATTTTTTAGTTTCCATGGAGGTGAGCATGCGTCCTTCTACTCCACCATCTGGAACCACTCTTAATTTACGTGCAGTAGTAACCTAAAAATCACTTGAAAAATGATAGATATTTTAAATACCCTGTTTATTTCTCCCTGCTTTTTTCCCTACAATTCCTTTTTGTTTAAAATTTTCAAGACCAAGGATTTGTTTATGTCTTAAAAAAAAAAAAAAGAAAAAATGTCTGAAGGTAATGTAGGTGGATTTCCTTTTCAAAAGTCTGTGATGACCGGAATATATAACAGGTAAATTTGTGGTTTTTCTCCTCTGATGAGAAGGGCAGTGAGGTTTATCAATGATGGATGTGCAAGATTGCTTGAGGTAGCTCGAGGGCTCCGTGTGCAAGTCTCCTCCTGTAAGGACACCTCTAATCGGAAAGGCCATTTCCTTGGTATCATTCATAGCAAAATGTTTGGTGTTTTGACAGAAAAAAAAAAAAATCTATGTGAGTTGGCTTGTCGGGCCTATGCAGGCTCGAAAGTTCTTAGGACTACATACAGCACTTGATACGACTCCTTTAAAAAACATTGTGAAAAGTGTTTTGAGGGCTGGTTAGGGGAGTGCCAGGCAGCTCACCAGGTTCTACATGTGCCTGATTTCTCTTTCTGAAGCCTTCTTAACTGAATTGGATAGTGTTCCTGCTGTACTGCCCACTCCAGTATTCTTGGGCTTTCCTTGTGGCTCAGCTGGTAAATAATCCGCCTGCAATGTGGGATACCTGGGTTCTATTCCTGGGTTGGGAAGATCCCCTGGAGGAGGGAAAGGCTACCCACTCCAGTATTCTGGCCTGGAGAATTCCATACATAGACTATACAGTCCATGGGATTGCAGAGTTAGACCCAACTGAGCCACTTTCACTTTCCCTTTCATTTGCCTGCTGCACTTGGGGAAGACAGTGGGAGGCAACTTCCACATTGAAGGAGGATCACTGTGCTGTTTTATCTGCTTGTGGAAAGGAGAAATCCCAGTTCAGTTGCTTAGTTGTGTCCAACTCTGTGCGAACCCATGGACTGAAGCACGCCAGGCTTCCCTGTCCATCACCTGACTCCCGGATCTTGCTCAAACTCATGTCCATCGAGTCGGTGATGCCATCCAACCATCTCATTCTCTGTCATCCCCTTCTCCTCCTGCATTCAGTTTTTCCCAGCATTAGGATCTTTTCCAATGAGTTGGTTTGTCATATCAGGTGGTTAAAGTATTGGAGCTTCAACTTCAGCATCAGTCTTTCCAATGACTATTCAGGACTGATTTCCTTTAGGATGGACTGGTTGGATCTCCTTGCTGTCCAAGGGACTCTCAAGAGTTCTTCTTCATCACCACAGTTCAAAAGCATCAATTGTTTGATGCTCACCTTTCTTTATGGTTCGATTCTCACATCCATACATGACTCCTGGAAAAACCATAGTTTTAACTAGACAGACGTTTGTCAGCAAAGTAATGTCTCTGTTTTTTAATATGCTGTCTAGGTTGGTCATAACTTTTCTTCCAAGGATCAAGCATCTTTTAATTTCATGGCTGGAGTCACTATCTGCAGTGATTTTGGAGCCCCCCAAAATAAAAGTCTGACACTGTTTCCATTGTTTCCCCATCTATTGGCCATGAAGTGATGGGACTGGATGCCATGATCTTAGCTTTTTGAATGTTGTTAATACTGTTTCTTTCCTTTCTAAACCAGGTAGCTATGGAAAGTTGTTTAAAATACCTCAGAATATCATCTCAAGCCAGTTGGTCTCTGCCATTACTGGCTGTACTGCTTTAGATGAGTCACTTAACCTCTCTGTACCTTGCTTTTTTCCCCCTCTCTTCTCTGCAAAATGGCATCGTGTGAGGACCCTGAATTCCAAGGTCTTCATGAGGCTTGGAATGAGCATGCTTGCCAAAGGACTTAGCTCTGTGCATGGTGAACAGTAAGTGCTCAATAAAGTAACCATGTTTATTTTTTGTGTATGGAAATGAGTTGAGTAGGAGTATAGATAAAGGAGAAAACTGAACTAAAACAACTGTATGTAAAAACAAAAACATTTTCAAAAAATTTATATAAACTTGCATGATAGGTTTTGTGCCTGTATTTGCTCTTGAGTGCAAGGTAGGCTGGCACAGGGAAATTTCATGTATAATTAGTAAAATGGTTACATTTTAAGGTTTAAAGAAATGAGACAGCCTCTGTGAAGTCTGAGATACCTCCTTACTCCCACCTCAAAGGTGGTCTGTTCTTTCCCTGCTTAAAGATGAGAAATGGTATCTGCAGGCTTAAAATGTACCATGTGAATCTTCCAGGCCCTTGTGTGGTGTTACCCATTGTAGAAAGTGTTGCTTGGTCTTGCACCCTGGAATGCCCAGCCCCCTTTTAAGACCTCTGTGCTGTGTGGTATTAAGGAGAAAGGATCTACCTGTGACTCATTTCTGGATTTTAGTTGTATGCCACTATTGGAAAGCAAGCAGTGGTCTTTGGGTGTTGCTTTTATTTTGTACTTGAGTGACACTTGAACACATTCATGCCCTTGTCTCCATATCTTCATGGATTCAGACCTGCAGCGTATACAAGAGAGAAGCACACACGGTGTGTGCAAAACTCCTGCCCTCTAATCAGGTTTTCTCAGACAAATCAGATGATGGTTTTCTGACCAAACAACAGAATACAATTTAAACTACTCAACTTGGCTATTTCTGGGCTGCAGCAAAGTGACACAGTTGGCTGCTGAAATTTAGCGACTAAGAAAGAAGCAATGAAAGCATAGTTCATGGAATATGTAACACTTCCATGTAAGAAAATAGAACAACTGGTCTTATTTTTGGGTCTGTGATACTGTTTTCTTAACGAGGAGGAGGAAACAGGTTGCCAACTGATACTGCAGTGGGTATACTTTTGAGGAATCCATATGAGTTATTAGATGAATCCAAGAGGTATTTGATTTCTGACAGCATTGCAGCCACATGAATTTCACAGTGTACTTAAATCAGATAAACTCATCAGTATAGAATAATTTGGATAGGACACATAGCTGTTAGCCATTTACCAAATATAAAAGCATAAGCCAGATTAATGAGGAAATGTCATTGACTTTCCAAGAGTCAAGTTAGTCACGAGTCATCAAAAGGATTTATTTTCAAAGCCATAGTTATTTATAACAAATGAGTTCTGTTCTTTTGCTTTTTTTAAATATCACTTTTCCTGAAGTGTTTTGATTCAGTGAGTGTGGAGGTTAAGAGCTGGCCATGGCCTTGGCTATGTCGCTGGTTAGCTGGCATGTCACTATGCTATGCTATGCTAAGTCACTTCAGTCGTGTCCGACTCTGTGTGACCCCACAGACGGCAGCCCACCCGGCTTCCCCGTCCCTGGGATTCTCCAGGCAAGAACACTGGAGTGGGTTGCCATTTCCTGCTCCAATGCATGAAAGTGAAAAGAGAAAGTGAAGTCGCTCAGTCATGTCTGACTCTCAGCGACCCCATGGACTGCGGCCCACCAGGCTCCTCCATCCGTGGGATTTTCCAGGCAAGAGTACTGGAGTGGGGTGCCATTGCCTTCTCCGGGCATGTCACTATGCCACTGGGCAAATTCCTCAACATCCTCTTGAAGTGGGGTTGGGTGGTAGTGGGGATCTGTGAGTCCCAGTTATACACACCTCTTATTCAGGAACTACACTAGGATCTCAGAGGTCCAGGTTGAAATTCTATGTTATGTTGCTATGTTGAGAAAATGGCCTCATTTTTTTAATCTCTAAAGTGGGGACATTGATTATAACAGCCCACACTCACCAAGCACTTGCCATAATCTTGCTGCGGTCTGTGAGTTTTTTATATTCCTTTAATCCCCTCTGCAAGAAACCATGAATATCCTTACTTAAAGATGAGGAAACTGAAACCAAAAGGAAGTTATCGCTTGTTCAAGGTCACCTTTGCTCTTCGTGAGAGTAGCTAAAATGTCTCTCTAATTGTCTCTCAGAATTATTTTGAATCAGAATGGTTTCTGTTCATTTGGAAGATGCTTTTCCTAATTCCGCAGGAAGGCAGATTAAAAGACCCAGCCTTTCGTATTTAATGCTACTGCTTTTCCCATAGAAGCCAAGTACCATAAACACTGGGTGAAACAAAGGTGTCTTCCTGTATTTGCTACAATTAAATAAGGAAGTAATGCAATTAGTATAGGATTTTATTTGGTTACATTGAAGAGATGACCTTTCTGCAAATTACTTTAGCTTCTGAATAAGCTGATAATAACTGTGGATAGAGTGAGTTTGTTGGTGTTTTTTCTGACTCCTCTTCAAAAGAATCTAAATTGGTTTAGTTTATAATTCGAGAACTTTTGTTTGGGGCGATAAAGATAGTTATGTCATAATAATGGGGTATTATTATCATCCTATCTATCATTTAAATGTGGGCTGCAGGCTCGAGTTATGACTTGAGGAAAATGTCTAAGTGAAGTCGTACTTGGCTGGAGAAAGTTTGGGTTCTGGATTTTTACCTCTGGAGTTTAGAACTCGCCATGGAAGCCTGCCAAACCAGCTGTGGAATCTGGGCAAGACCCTAGGTTTCTTTGGGGTTGTCTTCCTCACCCTTAACAAAACATTCTTCTGGAATTTTAGGGATTGTTGATTCCACACTGGATGGTTTCAGAGGTTGTGACTTCTGTGCTACACGAGTGCATTGCCCAGTCCATATTATAATGTGATTTGTCAGGGGTCGTTCTGGTTAGTTTTACTCTGACAGTTGGCTTTTTAAGGCACTAAGAACCCTTTCATTATTTCTCAGACCCTGCTGCAGAATATCCTGAGGGAGTTAGCAAATGGGATAGTGAGTGGATCTTGGTTAATGAAATGCCTGTAAGCTGTTTTTTTTTTTTTTTAAACAGGAAACCTCATTTCTCCTGGAGTCCTTGTTTAAAAAAAAAAAAAGATTGGAAGTTTGCTCATGCCTATGAAGTTATGCCTGGCTTTTAAAACTTACTGAATGTGATTTAGAATTGGGAGAGTGGTGGCCGGGCTTCCCTGGTGGCTCAGAGGTTAAAGCGTCTGCCTGGAATGCGGGAGACTGGGGTTCGATCCCTGGGTCGGGAAGATCCCCTGGAGAAGGAAATGGCAGCCCACTCCAGTACTCTTGCCTGGAGAATCCCATAGAGGGAGGAGCCTGGTAGGCTACAGTCCATGGGGTTGCAAAGAGTCGGACACGACTGAGCGACTTCACTTGTCAGGGTTCATTATATGAAATGAACCACCCAACCTAGTTCCAGAGCGTGCTCTGGAAAAGAGAAACGGAGAAGGGACAGTCATTCGGGTTATCGGGAGCTCTGCAGGGGGCATCTGGCATTTTTGGCTGTACTGTGTTGAAAAAAAGGTTGAGTTAAAAATTGGAGTATTTCTCATTCATGTCATCAACAAGTGTGTCCTGAATACCTGCAGCACACCAGGCACTGGGGAGATAGCGGTGACCAAAACAGAGGGAGAGCCTGCCTTCATGGGGGCTTCTCGTAAAAATCTAGGTAACTCCTGGAAAATCGGCAGGTGCAGCAGCCTGGGGCACGTGTCTTCCTTCGAGACAATAGTAAGATGGAATTAAATAGTGGCTGCCCCTTGAGAGAGGGGCACTCACCTGGCCCGCAGTGGTTATTTACAATACTCAGCTGATCCCTGGAGGTGTTTGCCACCAGCATGCCTGATTTCTAGATTTTTACCCGAGGGACATTCTTTTTTTTTTTTTTTAAATCTTTTTGCTGTTGGCTTGTTTGGGGTTTTATATTGCCCAGATTGGCTGTGTGTAAATATGTACGTGTGCGCATGTGCTAGCGCGACGGAGCCCACCATTGGCTGAAGCCGTGGAGTCATTCCTGTCTGCCTCAAGTTCAGCCGTCCGGGTCTGTCCTTTTTTGGCTCTGCCCTAGGCTGCTGCTTGGATGCTTCATCGTAATGCGGCAGATTTCCTGCTGATCTAAATGGCAGTTGGCTTGTTCGGTTTTAAAAAGTTACATTTCTTTTTTTTTTACAAAAGTTTCACTTTGAAGAACTAGGGCCTTTGTTCACTTTGTTGTTAACCAAACTACCCAAGACGGGGATGATACCGGAAGGCCAGTGACCACACAGTGGAATGTGAGTAAAGTAATATTGGAGATGTCCCCTTCCCAAGGAGCTTCATTTTTTCACATAAAGTCCCTGACCCAGTAATTTTTTCACACGTGACACCTATGTATGGATTTCTGATACATGACAGAAATATCAGGAATCTTAATTTTTCCAACAGCAACATAGGAAAACCTGGACTTGGGATGGAGCGGTGTGTGTGGTTTTTGATGTGAGCAGTTGCAAGGCTGAGGAGGTGATTTCTTCACCCTAAGTCCAGCTCTGTTTGTCATTATAATATGCCATCGACGTGAATTGTTCTCTTATGATTTAGAGCCTGATGAGAGTCTGCTGTTTGCCCTCTGAGGGCAGGACTTACATCCTTCCTCTACCTACTGAATCCTCAGTGTCTAGGTGGTGGTAGTCATATTCGACTACTGATAAAAAAAGTGCAAGTGTTAGTCACTCAGTCGTGTTCAACTCTTTGTGATCCCATGGACTGTATGGTCGTCTGACCATGGAAATTTTCAAGGCAAGAATCCAGGAGTGGGTAGCACTCCAGGGCATCTTCCCAACCCAGGGATTGAACCTGGGTCTCCCATGTTGTGGGTGGAATCTTTACCATTTGAGCCGTCAGGGAAACTGAGCAAAATTACAAAAATTAGAAAAATTGCAAAATTACAGGACATTGTGTAAGACAGTGATACCCTTGTATGTGCTTTCTAGAAATGTCACACTGTATCCGCTTAAGAGACATGTTACTCAAAGTCAGCATCTTTATTAAGAATTCAGAATGTGTATAATATATGTTGTCGTGGTGTTTGAAGTCCATCTTTGAAAACAGAAGCTAAATGTGTGCTTTCTGTCACTCGTCACCAAGGTATTTATTGCTGAAAATGACATATTCTAATTAAAGGTCAAATTTCTTATGTGGCAGCAGGACTAGGTTTTGATGGTCACAGATCTTTTGTTTTCTTCTCTTATGGAATAATTGAGGCTAAATTCTGTGAACCTGGTGTGTGTTTGCATTAGAAATGCCCTTGGCTGTAGGGTTGACCCAGAAGTATTAGGCAATCTCATTTCTGCTTGGGTTGTCCTGGTGACAGGGACAGTAAATATGTGGAGTATAGAAGAGCTTCCGAGAGCTGAGTGTAGATCCGTTGCTTGGTAATGGCTTTGGGCAGACTGATCTAGAAGAAGGACCAGAAGTGACCACTTGGGCCTGCTTGACCGGTACTGGTTGACTATCCTGTCAGCTTGATTAATCAGATATTGACTGTGCATCATGTCATTCCAAATATGCTTAGGCAGAAGTTAAGTTTTCTAGAACACATTGCTAGTCGATGCCTGCCTTCTTTCATTCCTCTCCCAACTAGTTGTTTTCTGTTCTAAAACTAGTCATTTTCTCGGCTTACATGTGCGCAAGGGCCACATGTGGAGGGTGCGGAAAATCACTTGACAGTTTTAGGCATCAGCCCCTCATTTTCTCAATTGGTCAATTTGCGCAGAAGATGCTGAAATTGTTTTATGTGATGGAGGGTGGCTAACTCTGGCATGAGAGTTCTTCCTGAACACTTTTTAGGATGTGCTCTTTAAAAGAAAAACACCTCAGTTACTGCAGCGAATTAACTGACTTGAGGGAGCTGCTGATTCCTGAGGTTTCTGCCTTCACTCGAGATGCTGAGCGGAGGGAAAATTGATTTTTGGAGAATCTGGGGGAACTGTAAGCACTCTGACCAGATAAACAAAGCAGTTTGTGGAAATAACTCTCAGATGCCTGGGGGACCTTTAATAGGATTTTGAGAAAATGAGACTTGAGATGGGTGGATTCAGATGAAAGAAGCCAGTGGCAAATGCATGTTCTTAGAATTGCACAGATCTGTCGGTCAGGTTAACTGGCTCAAGTTAGTGAATCTTAGTTTTGGGGTGTACTAACTTGGCCCTGAACGTACTTGATTGGTTTTCTCATCTGTAGAATGGGCATAATGAGAGTTTCCGTCTCCCAGAGTCCTTGTGAGGATGGAATGAAATTCTGTATGCAAAGCACCTGGAAAGCATTAAGCACATAGGACAGCATAAGTGATACCTTCCTTTAGTAGCTGTTAGTTAAGATTTGTGAAAGAAGCACTTGCCTAACTATACAGTCAGTTAACCCCACGCAACCCTGAGCAAAGCTAGGAGGGCTGGACCTCAGGGAGAACAGAGATCCCCAGTTAATGAAGTAGCGCAACAGAATTGAACTTGGCTTTCTGGATGACATCATGTTCCTTCTCTGCTAGCAGAGTAGGCAGTGGATGAATGAAGGTCCACGTGGCCACTCAGGAGCATTGTCTGTGGACGGTCTCTGTTAGCTAGCATCTCTGTTAGCGTGAGGCTGTTCTCATCCGTGGGTAGGATGTACATACCTGTGTATCGCTGTTAGTATGAGGCTATTCACATCCCCTGTGTGCGTACAGATGGAAACATTCAGTGACAGTCTGCACTGTGCCACGTGTGTTTTTTTCTCTTTCCTGCCCTTGTGTTTTTTTGTAGTTCTTTCTACACAGGGATTGCAAATTGACACGTGAGGCCCTTCATCTTTACCCTTAGCCATGGCAGATATTGCTCATTGATCACAGAACTCTTTCCTGCCTTTGCAAGGATTGAACTGGGAGAGGACTTTAGTGTGGTCCCTGTGCTGTACTGAGACATGTTAGCCAACCTGTGAAAGGAGTATAAGGAGAGGCAGATCTAGGGAGCTTTTACATCCTTGCAAATATGTTTGCTGCTATATAAGCAATTTTAAAGCTATATAGCTATTTTGAAATTGCCCCCAAAGAGCAGGTATTGATAGCAAGTACCTTGTGCAAAGGTTTCCTGATCTATGAAATTGATTTGGGCTTGTATTTGACTCACAGGCATTTATTCGAGGGGAAGGAAGTCCAATCTCTTGGCAGGGGTTACATCATATTCTAATGGGCAAGCCTTACTAATGGAGATTGGGGGATCTAAAATTAGTTGCTTATTTTGCCTTTCTTCAAAGCCCAGAGGTTTTGCATCATATTATGGCTTTTGTAGGACTGTTTATATTCCAAAGCAACACCTTTCTGAATTCTTAGCTATTTAAGTAAGTGTTAAGTATGGCGTGGTGACAGCAGTTTTTAAAACTGTGACTGAATAAATGGATCCTTTACCTCTGTTGTTTATACCTGGTAAAGTGTCTTGTGTTTACTGTGAATACATTCATTGTTTCCTTTAGGGTAGCTTGTTTCTCAAAATTTAAGTGGTCCTCTGATCAGTATTGTTTCTGATAAGGAAATTGGAGAGTTAGGATAAAAGGCAAAAGGAATTCTTCTGTGAAGCTGACATCAGATAAATTTGTGGTGTTCTTAATGCACCAGGTATTAATACTTGGGTGACACCAGGTGAGCCCGTATTTGTTTCCTGGGTGTGGATTTCCTCCCCAGAGATCCCTTCCAATGTTGTTGTTTAGTTGCACAGTCATGTCCAAGTCTTTTGCCACCCCCGTGGACTGAAGCCCTCCAGGCTCATCTGTCCATGGGATTATCATTTCCTTCTCCAGGAGATCTTTCAGACGCAGGGATCAAACCCGCGTCTCCTGTATTGGCAGATGGGTTCTTTACCACTAAACCACTTGGGAAGCCTTCTACTGTTGTACAGTTCAGTCAAGTCTTATCCAATTCTTTGTGAGCCCATGGACAGCAGCATGCCAGGCCTCCCTGTCCATCACCAACTCCCAGAGCTCACTCAAACTCACGTCCATCGAGTAGGTGATGCCATCCAACCATCTCAACTTCTGTCGTCCCCTTCTCCTGACTTCAATCTTTCCCAGCATCAGGGTCTTTTCCAATGAGTCAGTTCTTCGCATTAGGTGGCCAAAGTATTGGAGCTTCAGCATTAGTCCTTCAAATGAACACTCAGGACTGATTTCCTTTAGGATGGACTGGTTGGATCTCCTTGCAGTCCAGGGGATTCTCAAGAGCCTTCTCCAACACCCTAGTTCAAAAGCATCAGTTCTTTGGCTCTCAGCTTTCTTTATAGTCCAACTCTCACATCCATATGAGACTACTGGAAAAACCATAGCCTAAAGTAGACCTTTGTTGGCAGAGTAAAGTCAAGTCTCTGCTTTTTAATATGCTGTCTAGGTTGGTCATCACTTTTCTTCCAAGGAGCAAGCATCTTTTAATTTCATGGCTTCAGTCACCATCTGCAGTGATTTTGGAGCCCAAGAAAATAAAGTCTGTCATTGTATCCATTGTTTCCCCATCTATTTGCCATGAAGTGATGGGACTGGATACCATGATCTTAGTTTTCTGAATGTTGAGTTTTAAGCCAACTTTTTCACTCTCCTCTTTCACTTTCATCAAGAGACTCTTTAGTTCTTCGCTTTCTGCCATAAGGGTGGTGTCTTCTGCGTATCTGAGGTTATTGATATATCTCCTGGCAATCTTGATTCCAGCTTGCACTTCATCCAGCCCGACATTTCTCATGATGTACTCTGCATATAAGTTAAATAAGCAGGGTGACAATATATAGCCTTGACATACTCCTTTCCCGATTTAGAACCAGTCTGTTGTTCCATGTCCAGTTCTAACTGTTGCTTCTTGACCTGCATACAGATTTCTCAAGAGGCAGGTCAGGTGGTCTGGTATTCCCATCTCTTTCAGAATTTTCCAGTTTGTTGTGATCCACACAATCAAAAGCTTTGATGTAGTTAATAAAGCAAAAGTAGATGTTTTTCTGAAACTCTCTTGCTTTTTCGATGATCCAGTGAATGTTGGCAATTTGATCTCTGGTTTCTCTGCCTTTTCTAAATCCAGCTTGAACATCTGGAAATTCATGGTTCACATACTGTTGAAGCCTGACTTGGAGGATTTTGAGCATTACTTTGCTAGCGTGTGAGATGAGTGCAATTGTGCGTTGTACTGTTGATCCTTAGCTATTTTAATAGTATATACTGTTGAGCCTTTGCTAATTTACTATGAAATGTCTGGGAAGCTGTGCCGTCCAGTATGGAGACCCTGCTCGGCCACATGTGGCCATTGAGCACTTGAAATGTGACTTGTTCCCAACAGAGATGTGCTTTTAGCATAAAGTACACCTTGCATTTCAAAGATACATGAAACAAGTAGGTGTGTGCTTAGTTGCTCAGTCTTTGTAGGTCAGGAATATCCCCTGGAGAAGGGAACAACAACCCACTCCGATATTCTTGCCTGGAGAATCCCCATGGACGGAGGAGTCTGGCAAGCTGTAGTTTATGTGACCCCATGGACTGTAGCCTGGCAGGCTCATCTGTCCATGGGATTCTCTAGGCAAGGTTCTGGAGTGGGTTGTGTTTCCCTTCTCCAGGGGATCTTCCCGACCTAGGAATTGAACCTGGGTCTCCAGCATTGCAGATGGATTTTTTACCATCTGAACCACTAGGGAATCCCCGAAAATAAGTATGTATAATATTAAAATTTTACATTGTTGAATGTTTTAGATATATTTTAGATATATAGGGTTAAATGTACAACATTAAGATGAATATCACTGCCTTTTTATTGTTTCACATGACTATCATAAAATTTAAAATAATATACGTGGCTCCCATTCATGGCTTGCCCTGTGTCTTCGTCGGATAGTGCTGGTCTAGGGTGCTCCTTCAGACTTTTCCTGACCTTTCACAAGAGCATTTCTTAGCCGTAGTCCCTGTGTGACAGCAACCACGTCTTCTCTTCCTGCCCCTTGAAGCCACAGGACCGAGAGAGACCTTTGTCATTGATAGAGCGTTTCCTTCTGAAAAGCACTGTCACTAGGCAGCCCTGGAGTCTGGGTGGTATCAGGATAGAGGGCTGGGCCTTTGTTTGCCTGACTGTGAAAGGGGGTAATAGTCCCTGCTCCGTGAGGTTGTTGAAGGAGTAATTGAGGTAAGTCACAGAATGCATTTGACACAGGCCTGGCAAACAGAGGCACTTGAAAATAATAGCCATTCTCGTTTTAGCTCCTGAGTGGGCATTTTACAGAGCTCCAGACTTTTGTGTCTCCCCTTTCTGGTTTCTAGCTGGTGATGCCTTGAGGGACCTGTGGAGGGTTACAAACAGGCTTGAAGCCTTTTAAGATGCCAGCCTCTGCTGTGGAGGAAATCTAGGACTGTATAGAGTTGAGCATCCTGATTGCGTGCTTGCTCAGCAGTTCAAAAAGCAGCGGGGACCTTAGACATCTCTGGAGGTTGCAGGGGTCCGCAGAGGTCTGCAGAAACTCCTTGACAAGACTGCTAATGGGTCACAGTGCCCATTCTCTCCTGCTGGT
Source organism: Tragelaphus eurycerus (assembly GCA_935064755.1). NCBI lineage: Eukaryota > Metazoa > Chordata > Mammalia > Artiodactyla > Bovidae > Tragelaphus > Tragelaphus eurycerus. Next base: position 57,008,443 of record CAKXYN010000001.1, on the reverse strand, counting down.
CGGGGAAGCCATAGAATCTTTCCTCACACAGGCTCCTAGGCTCTTGCATTTACTCTCCAGGGTGTTTGGATTTACTGTGGCCCAAGTTCTCATTTTTAGCCAATCTCGTACCAGATCCAAACACTGAACTCTGCATATTACGAAGGAGCGATCCAAGCTTTAACACAGCTGTGGAATTGTTGAGGTGGATTGGGTGGTGTCTTTGCATTAGTACAGTGTAGAGACTTCCTAAATGTCTCTAGAGGATGTTTGATTCCTTCTTCCAACAGACTGTTAAAAGGAGAGGCTCATATAGGGATATGAGAGATGGACCATAAAGAAGGCTGAGCACCAAAGGATTGATGCTTTTGAGCTGTGGTGCTGGAGACGACTCCTGAGAGTCCCTTGGACTGCAAGGAGATCAAACAAGTCGATCCTAAAGGAAAACAGCCTTTAATATTCATTGGAAGGACTGATGGCCGAAGCTGAAGTTCCAATATTTTGGCCACCTGATGCCAAGAGCTGACTCATTGGAAAAGACCCTGAGGCTGGGTAAGACTGAGGGCAGGAGGAGAATGGGATGACAAAGGATGTGATGGTTGGATGGCATAATCGACTCAATGGACATGAGTTTTTGCAAACTTTGGGAGATAGTGAAGGACAGAAGCCTGGTGTGCTGCAGTCCATGGGGTCATAAAGAGTAGGATACAACTGAGCTACTGAATGAAGAACAAATTTGCCATCCTACTGCTTAATTTGGATGTGGAAAATAGGGTGAATGCAAGAAACTAACATACTTGTATCAGAAAGCTCAGGTCTGCCTACAAAGTTTCTAGCCAGGGTCCTGCATGTCCCTGCACATCTCCAGGCCAAGAATTTGGGCAGGAAGTGCTGCTGCTGGGGAGCAGAGCAAGCAGTGAGCTGGCTGGGAAAATCCATTCCCATTTAATTGTTCTTTCGGGTTGTGGATTGGGCTATTTCCTTCCCAGGGGACCATGGGCATGGTTGACACATATCCTTTGGTGCAGCTGATAAGAACCTGGGCTTCAGTTGTAAGTTTGTTTACGAGGGATAACCAAGGATGTTGAAGTCTTCAAGCTAGGGTGTTGAAGGGGTGTCAGAGGCTCCTCAGTCCCCACCCCCGCCCCTAGCTCTGAGCTTGCCTTGGAAACCCAGGGGAGAGATGATGAGAGCAGCTGTATGTACCCACATGGGAAGCGGAAGACAAGGAGCTCCCTACGGATCTTTTCAGTCTCTTCAGCGGAGCCAGATTTCAGGGTGACTCTTAAAGGCAAATAGCCCTCCAGGCCTTTCTGTCCACAGAGAGCTTTAGTGTTTCCCTTGCTGAATTAAGGCTGGTCTGTCCCTTTTCAGGGATGGTGTGATCGCCCGTGTGTGCTGCTGCTGACAGCTGCCCACTTCCTTGTCCTTTCTCTGGGTCTGGGAGTTTTATTCCTGGGTAGTATTTCCTGCTTCAAGCCCTGATTTCTTTTCTCTCTTTATTTTTTGGCTGTGCTGGGTCTTCGTTGCTGCGCAGGCTTTTCTCTAGTTTGGGGAGTGGGGGCCACTTTTTGTTGCAGTGCTTGGGCTTCTCCTTGCGGTGGCTTCTCTTGTTGCAGAGCATGGCTCTAGGGCGTGTGGGCTTCAGTAGCTGTGGCTCCCCCTCTCTAGAGCACAGGCTTAATAGTCGTGGTACACGGGCCTAGTTGGCTCTACAGCATGTGTGATCTTCCTGGATCAGGGGTTGAACCCATGTCTCTTGCATTGGCAGGTGGATTCTTTACCACTGATCCCCGAGGGAGGCCCCAAGCCCTGATATCTAGCATGAACACCCTTGTGTCCAGCCAGTTTTCCAGGGAAGAGGGAAGGTATCTTGGAATTCTATTACTCCAGCAAATGTGTTTACAGTGTTGTTGAGTCGCTAAGTAATGTCCGACTCTTTGCAACCCCGTGGGCTGGAGCACACCAGGCTTCCCTGCCCTTTGCCATCTCCCGGAGCTTGCTCAGACTCATGTCCATTGAGTCAGTGATGCTGAGTATAGTACGGCCATTTATTGAGCAGCTGCTACCAACATGATGAGCATCATTCTAGGGGCTGCTGCTAAGTCACTTTAGTCGTGTCCGACTCTGTGCGACCCCATGGACTGGAGCCCACCAGGCTCCTCCGTCCATGGGATTCTCCAGGCAAAAGTACTGGGGTGGGGTGCCATTGCCTTCCCCGATTCTAGGGGCTGGACCCATCTAATTTGAAATTCATCCTTGTGCTTCTCAGATGAACACATGGAAGTTTTGCTTAATTAAGAATCTTACCCAGCATCAGATACCTTTGGAAGTGGTGGAACCAGACTTCTGCCTCCAAAGCTAGTGATGTTTTCCCTAACAACCTGTTATTGATACTCAGATGGTAAAGAATCTGCCTGCAGTGTAGGAGACCCAGGTTTGATCTGTGGGTCAGGAAGGTCCCTTGGAGAAGGGAAGAACAACCCACTCCAGTATTCTTGCCTGGAGAATTCCATGGACAGAGGAGCCTGGTGGGCTACAGACCATGGAGTTGCAAAGAGTCGGATGTGATTGAGGGACTTACACTTTCATTTTCACTGGTATTGATACTTATTCTTACATAGACGAGTACCTCTATGTACTCACATACGAATTGCACTTACTGGATTGAACTCTGTGTAGTTTGAGACTGATATCTGAGTTCTGAAAAGGGGAAAGGCCAGGTGAGTGAGAACTGAAGGTCAAGTCGGACAGATGTCGTTCTTGGCCACTGTATGGGATCCACTCTGTGTGTATTCTGACGGAAGGTGGATGAAATGCTAGATTGCATTTTAAACTCAATAAATGATAATGTGTGTTAATAGAAGTAAGGGGAAAAAAAAGCCTTACTGGATAAGTGTATTTTATTCCTATGGCTAAGAATAAAAAAGTAAAAGGATTTAAAGACTATTATTTTCTTTTGGCCGCAGAAACCTTTCAGGAGTTCTTGGTAAGTTACCTTGGGTAACAGGATATAATTATACTTTTCATCCGCGGAGGGCATGTTTGCAAGTTAGTGTGTGATTTGTATTTAGTTTCTGGAGGTTTCTGAGTAGTTAGAAAAGTATTGTCTTTGATGGAGGTAAATTATTTGTGTTTCCTTCATTGCTATCTTACCCCAGAGCCTGGCAAACACATGTCCTTGTCCTCTGATTGCTCCTGGATTCAGACTTCTGCTCAGATGTTTTTGTCCATGATGTTTGGGGCACCATCTGCAGTCAAGGGAACCATCATTTAGTTGGGGATGAAGTCAACTTTTGCTTCTTGGTGGTGGGTCCTTTGAAAGTCTGAATAGGTGGACTCTGTGAATAATGAACTCGGCTCTGCCAGTTCTGTCCTAAAGGAGCTGTTGTAAATCTAGACTCATCAATTCCCTGAGAGAAAGTTGCCAAGGTTTGTTTTTTTCCTGCTTTCTTTCTTGCCACACCTGTTAATTAGTTCCAGACACTAGCTAATCAGCAGGCAGGCGTGAAAGCTCAGGGGTGAGAAGGAAGGTCAGATCAGCTTTGTCTCCTCACCACCAAAGCCCTTGTTTTAATAGAAAGGTTTTTCAGTCTCCTTTTTCCTCTGCTCCTGCCTCAGTGTTTGAGTCATTTCTGAGTGCAGGGCTACAGACAGCTGTGGGGCTTTTTCCGCTGTGATGTAAGATTTGTGCTTAGCAGTTTGGGTGCATGTGGCCACAAGAATGTGAGCAGGAGAGAGCAGGGGCAAAGAATGCAAAGGGTAAATGAGAGCACCCAGAATTGTGTCTTTTATCTTGGTGGTTGCTGTGTGCCTATCTTTTTAACTGGGAACGCTGAATATATAAAATATCAGGTGTATTATAATATGTGTGTATGTGTGCGTGCTCAGTCATGTCCGACTCTTTGTGATCCCATGGACTGCAGCCTGCCAGGCTTCACTGTCTATAGAACTCTCTAGGCAAAAATCCTGGAGTAGGTTGCCATTTCCTCCTCCAAGGGATCTTCCTGACCCTGGGATGAAACCGGCATTTCCTGCATCTCCTGCATTGTAGGCAGATACTTTCACATTGAGCCACCAGGGAAGCCCATATTATAGTATATCAGTGTTAAAAATCACAAGGGTATCAGTAGATTTGGGCAGAGTGATAATTTTTTTTTTCAATACATTATCTCTCATCACATTAGAATGACTCTGAGATAGATACTCCTTGTCTTGGAGGGCAGAGAGACAATAAGAGATGGATCCATTTGGCCACGAAGGCAAAATGCAGCTAGGAAGTAGCATAATTTGAACCCAGCAAGCGTTTTCCTATGTTTGACAACAGTGAGATCAGTGTCGAATTAAACCATGGAATCCTGTGTCACTGAGATGCTGGGAAACAGAGGACGACCAGGCTCACTCTTGGGTGAAATCAGTGACTTCTGGACTTTACAGTTTTGAGTCCATAGATAAAAAACGAAGGCCTGAGCTGTTCAGTGGGGCAGTATGTTCTTTAACTTCTAAAGGGGGACATCCTCTTGCACAGTATTGCAAGGAAAGTTACAGGTTCAAGTCAAATGGAAATGGAAACTTCACATGTATAGATTTGCTTGGTGTTACGGGGGTTCTAGAAATGTGTGCAAATTGGGAAAATAAGTGAAAGCTGCTAAATCCATATAATAGAGCTCTGGAATACTGATTCAGTCGCTTAGTGTCCAGGAGCAATAGAGTAATGAGAATGATACCTTCCTGGGAGTAGGGACTTGAAAGCCTGGATACTATCTTATATATATACCCAGGGAAGTGGTGAGCAGAGGCAGTAATGAGCTGGTGAAGGTGGTTGACGAGTGGGCAAAGTACTGCAGTTCTGGCACTCGGACTGGGTCTGCCGTGTATCTAGGCTGCTTCCTTATGGCATAAAACCATTAGTGATTGTCATCTTCATTGTGGACACTGTTGGGATTTGAGAGGCTCTCAATGTTGGATGCATTGACTGGACTTTGAATGCCAGGCTTAGGCATTTGGGCTTGAATTTGGTGGCACTAGTGGTAAAGAATCCACATGCTAATGCAGGAGACCCAAGAGATGTGGGTTTGTTCCTTGAGTTGGGAAGATCTCCTGGATTAGGAAATGGCCACCTGCTCCAGTGTTCTTGCTGGGAAGATTCCATGGACACAGGAGCCTGGTGGGCTATAGTCCTTGGGGCCACAAAGAGTTGGACTGAACTGAGTGACTGAACACACACCCATTGTTGTCTAGAGACCGTAAGTTAGCACATGGAACAGCTGAATGACTTCCTCACGGTGGTCCTGTGTACTGAGACTGCAATGTCATCTTGCTTTGTCATGGACTGTCTTTGTGTCCTGTAGCCCCTGTTTCTTCATCTACAAGGTAGAATAATAATTGCTGTCTCATATGATCCTAGCCAGCACATAACTGTCATTAATTGTTATTTATCTATTCGTTTTTGTAGTGAAACAAGTAAAATATTTGTTAGGAGGAAAGAGTACATGTGGGTAGACACGTGGGCTGGCTCAGAGAGAGAGAGTCACCCTATTATGATTGTGCCCTTGTTTTTGCCTGCCCAGCATCCCTTTACCATTTCTTTCCCTCCTCTTTGGGTATTGATTCCTCCTCCATACTCTTTGAAGGGACCTTTTGTACATCAGGGAAATCCTAGATTTGCCTGGTGGCTCAGACTGTAAAGTGTCTGCCTACAATGTGGGAGACCCGGCTTCGATCCCTGGATTGGGAACATCCTCTGGAGAAAGAAATGGCAACCCGGTCCAGTACTCTTGCCTGGAAAATCCCATGGAGGGAGGAGCCTGGTAGCCTACAGTCCTTGGGGTCGCAAAGAGTTGGATATGACTGAGCAACTTCACTTCTGCACTTCAAGGGGGCTCTTTTGAGGTCCAAAAGCCAGGCTAGGCCAGTCATACCTTCTCTCCCTGGAATTCGACACTTGAGGCAAGTGTCATGAAGATCTCTCTCTCAGTTCCTCCTGCCTGAATCCCCTGAGCTACTCTATTCCTTGCCTTTCAGAAGCTGAATTATTTGATGGTTGATTGGATTCTTTGAGATGTCCACTTCAGTTCAGTTCAGTTGCTTAGTCGTGTCCTACTCTTTGCGACCCCATGGACTGCAGCACACCAGGCTTCCCTGTCCGTCATCAACTCCCAGAGCTTACTCAAATTCTTGTCTGTTGAGTTGGTGATGCCATCCAACGATCTCATCCTCTGTCATCCCCTTCTCCTCCTGCCTTCAATCCCTCCCAGCATCAGGGTCTTTTCAAATGAGTCAGTTCTTCACATCAGGTGGCCAAAGTATTGGAATTTCAGCCTTAGCATCAGTCCTTCCAGTGAATATTCAGGACTGATTTCCTTTAAGGCTGACTGATTTGATCTCCTTGCAGTCCAAGGGACTCTGGAGAGTCTTTTCCAACACCAAAATTCAAAAGCATCAATTCTTTGGTGCTCAGCTTTCTTATAGTCCAACTCTCACATCCATACATGACCACTGGAAAAACCATAGCCTTGACTAGATGGACCTTTGTTGGCAAGATAATGTCTCTGCTTTCTAATATGCTGTCTAGGTTGGTCATAGCTTTTCTTCCAAGGAGCAAGCATCTTTTAATTTCATGGCTTCAGTCACCATCTGCAGTGATTTGGGAGCCCAGGAAAATAAAGTCTGTCACTGTATCCATTGTTTCCCCATCTATTTGCCATGAAGTGATGGGACCAGATGCCATGATCTTAGTTTTCTGAATGTTGAGCTTTAAGCCAACTTTTTCATTCTCCTCTTTTACTTTCATCAAGAGGCTCTTTAGTTCTTCTTCACTTTCTGCCATGAGGGTTGTGTTATCTACATATCTGAGGTTATTGATATTTCTCCCAGCAATCTTGATTCCAGCTTGTGCTTCATCCAGCCCAGCATTTGTCATGATGTACTCTGCATATAAGGTAAATAGGCAGGGTGACAATATATAGCCTTGACATACTCCTTTCCCGATTTGGAACCAGTCTGTTGTTCCATGTCCAGTTCTAACTGTTGCTTCTTGACCTGCATATAGATTTCTCAGGAGGCAGATCAGGTGGTCTGGTATTCCCATCTCTTGAAGAATTTTCCACAGTTGTGATCCACACAATCAAAGGCTTTGGCATAGTCAGTAAAGCAGAAGTAGATGTTTTTCTGAAACTCCCTTGCTTTTTTGATGATCCAGTGGATATTGGCCAATTGATCTCTGGTTTCTCTGCCTTTTCTGAATCCAGCTTGAACATCTGGAAGTTCACGGTTCACGTATTGCTGAAGCCTGGCTTGGAGAATTTTGAGCATTACTTTGCTAGCACGTGAGATGAGTGCAGTTGTGCGATAGTTTGAGCATTCTTTGGCATTACCTTTCTTTGGGATTGGAATGAAAACTGCCCTTTTCTAGTCCTGTGGCCACTGCTGAGTTTTCCAAATTCGCTGGCATATTGAGTGCAGCACTTTCACAGCATCATCTTTTAGGATTTGAAATAGCTCAACTGGAATTACATCACCTCCACTAGCTTTGTTCGTAGTGATGCTTCCTAAGGCTCACTTGACTTCACATTCCAGGATATCTGGCTCTAGGTGAGTGATCACATCATTGTGGTTATCTGGTCATGAAGATCTTTTTTGTACAGTTCTTCTGTGTATTCTTGCCACCTCTTCTTAATATCTTCTGCTTCTGTTAGGTCCATACCATTTCTGTCCTTTATTGTGCCCATCTTTGCATAAAATGTTCCCTGGTATCTCTAATTTTCTTGAAGAGGTCTCTAGTCTTTCCCATTCTATTGTTTTCCTCTATTTCTTTGCATTGATCACTGAGGAAGGCTTTCTTATCTCTCCTTGCTATTCTTTGGAACTCTGCATTCAGACAGGTATATCTTTCCTTTTCTCCTTTGCCTTTTGCATCTTTTTTTTTTTTTTTCAGCTATTTGTAAGGAGATGTCCAAGAATATTTCAATACATTGTTTTTCTGTTTATGTTAACCAAAGATTGATTTGGGTCATTTTCAATCAAAGGACACCAGGATCAGCTAGAAAATACATCAAAGGGAAGGTAACTAGGTGCATTAAGACGGACAGGAACCATCTCCCTTGCCTGCCAAAAATAGTCCTTTCATAATGGCTTCATTTCTCCCTTTGATTTTTTGAGTTCATTCATTCTGAGCTTTTTATCTTCAGGAATAGGAGGACTTTTATTTTGGTGCAGAGGATGGCCTCTCTTGAGGAGACATGCTGATAACACTTAGCCTTAACTGCATCTCTTGATTTTATTTGTAAATGAGAATCCTAAGGATCTGTAAGGAAATGAGTAAAACTTAATTGAACAACATTTAGAGCTGGAATTTAAAAAAATAATAAAAAGAGTCCGTAATGGTAAGAGGCCCTGGAGGATGAGATGAATGGGAAACGGTGCATCTGGGTGTCTGTTCTGCCCGCACCGAATTCTGTCTATCACGTTTTAACTACAGCTGAGACCGGAGGTCAGCCAAGTATCTGATGGCCTCTAGAGTTTGTCTCTTTTATCATATCTTGTCCTCATTCACAGTTTCCTTTGCTGGTGTTATTGGACAGCAAGTGTTCCAGCCTAAATTAAAATCAATAGGAAGCAATTTCATTTGTTTTTAACTATGGAGACAAGCACTTCCAGCAGAGTACTGTACTTCCAAGTAAAGTTCAGTTGTGTTTTCGTTTGTTTTTTTTGGCTTCTTTCTGGCTGGAGCCCAAAAGGCATTCCTTTTTCAGCGTGGGCTTTGCTAGTGTTGCCCTGCTTTGATTTAAGGCCTTGTTGGCATCATCGTCTCTTTAAAACTGGGATTGTTGGCATCTGAATTACTTTTGTGTTTTATAGAGTCTTGGCAATCAAAGCGCCGTTGGGTTTGTCCAGCTATTGCGTGGGAGCTTGTTAGAAATGTCAGTCTTCGCCCGCACCCTAGACTAATGGAACTGGAATTTGTCTTTCAGCAAGACCTGCAGGTGACTTGGGAGCACCTTGGAGTTGAAAGACTGCTCTCTGTTTGAATGAGAATGTGATTTTCATCTACTTGGTTTTCATTAATACAAATGTAATAAATGTTCATTGTAGAAAATAGAGGAATTCATAAAGGCACGTAGAGAAAAAAGAAAATCATCTGTAACTTCCACACATTTATTTAGTTGTTGGTCTACAGCCTTTTGGTGGGCTGTTGGTATCATTTTGTGAAAGATATTAAAACATCATAAATTCAGCATAAAGCTTAATTTTTAGGAAGTGAAAAGTGAAGGTCCAGGTTCTCCTTTGGTCAAGAACAGGAGATTCTTAGTGAGAAAGAGCGTCTCTCCTCCCTAAACTGTATCATTTGTTAGGGACCTGCTGTGTGCCAAGTACTGCTACCTGCCTGCGGGACCCATATGTGGGTAGTCAGAGAGTAAGATGACAATTAAGACCCTGACGGGGCTTTTGAACCCTATCATGCATTTTCTGGACAGTTGAGACCAAGGGAATTATTAATAAGGATTGCTTTTTACTTCACTTTTCTCCTTTTTATTTTTTTGTGTTGTTTTGCTGCTGTGGATTTTGAATTATTTGCCAGTTTAATTGCTTTCATCAGGTGATGGATTCCTCTGATTGAGCAGACCTTTCCATCTGAAAATATCTAGGATTTGAAACTTAAGGTCAGGAAGGACATCTTCTCCAATGGGGGAGGGGGAAAACGGTGGTTGTCTTGGCAGCGGAAGCTTGCTAATTACCCTGCCAGTTGTAGTATCTATTTATGACAGAGGCACTGGAGACCCAATTAGCAGGTCATTCTCATGTGAGGGTTTTGGAGTTGAACTCTGGTGTGTGAAGATGGTATGGCAACCAGCAAGCAACTTCTCAGTGCAGGGGAATTGGGGATGGTTTCAGATCCCGTTGCCTGGGATTGCCACAGGTCACTGATAGGAAAGAGAAGCTCTGCTGTTCCTTCTGTCCCTGTGAACCCACAGGTTCTAAAATTGTGTTGTCTGCAGGGCCGCCAGTGCGAAAAAGTTACTACTCTTGTGAGAGGCCGCCTTCCTGGAAAGGAACTGGCCCTGTGATGAGAGGAGGCCAGGAGAGTCATGAGAATCAACAGTCTGGAATTAAAGGAACAGGACCTGCTGGGGGACAGTCCTTTGGGACTAGATTCCATTTGTCTTGGGGCGGGGATGGTAAGGGAAGGAGATTCCCTTCCTTGGAAGGAATCTACTTGGATTCTTTGACTAGTGTTACTATGCAAATGGCTGGACATCAAGAGACAAGACTGGGTAACCTTTTTCTCTCCTTGTTTATTCCTTTATCATTATGGGGCCAGGTATCCCCCAGGTAGATCTGCTTTCTTCCACCCCTCCACCAACAGGACGGGTATAGAAGGAATGTGACTGACCTGGTGGGTGCCCCAGGCAGAACGGTTGTCTGTGATGGCCTCACTGTCGGGGCTTGAGGGTATTTTGACTTGTTTTTAGTCTTGTGAAGGGCTTCCCTGATAGCTTTGTTGGTAAAGAATCCGCCTGCAATGCAGGAGACCCTGATTCAATTCCTGGGTTGGGAAGATCCGCTGGAAAAGGATAGGCTACCAATTCCAGTATTCTTGGGCTTCCCTGGTGGTTCAGCTGGTAAAGAATCCACCTGCAGTGTGGGAGATCTGGGTTGGGACCATCCCCTGGAGAAGGGAAAAGCTACCCACTCCAGTCTTCTGGCCTGGAGAATTCAATGGACTGTATAAGTCCATGGGGTTGCAAAGAGTTGGACAAGACTATCACTTCACAACTTTCACTTCACTTCAGTCTTGTGAAGACATGAGACACCGTCTTGATTTTAGCTGATTTATAGTTGTTAGCTGATTTATAGGAGTTGGTGATGGACAGGGAATCCTGGCATACTGCTGTCCAAGGGGTCACAAAGAGTCAGATACGACTGAGTGACTGAACTGAACTGATAGCCGTTTTTTTTTTTTGGTTTTTTAGTCACTAAGTCATGTCCAACTCTGTGACTCCATGGACTGCAGCATGCTACGCTTCCCTGTCCTTCACGGTCTCCCAGAGTTTGCTCAAATTCATGTCCATTGAGTCGGTGATGCTATCTAACCATCTCATTCTTTGCCATCTTTTTCTCCTTTTGCCTTCAATCTTTCCCAGCACCAGAGTCTTTTCCAATGAGTAGCTTTTTGCATCTTATGGGCAAAGTATTTTTTACAATATTTAATAAATAAAAAATATTTACATTATTAATGGCAAATGTCACCTTCCATAGGCAAATTTTTGCCTTCCATTTTGTGAAACAGAAACAACAGAAAGCAAGTAAGCATGCTCTTTATATAAGGTCTTTGAGAACTTGTTGGAATCATTTATTTTTAGTCCTTAGATTTTTAAATTTTGAAATGATTTTGAATTTCCCAAGAAGGTGCAAAAATAGTACAAGGAATTTCTGTATCCCCTCTGCCCAGAGTATCCAAATATTAAGTTTAACACATTTACTTTCTCTTTATTTTCTTTTGGACAGTTTGAGAGGAAATGGCAGATACATATTTATGTGTATATATGTGTATATACACATGCATGTATATACATACATATGTGTCTATGAATGCTTAGTAGTTCTTTTTTTTCCTTCAAGTGGCCCAGTTCTGGAGACTCCTGCAACAACTAGCAGTTAACAGTTCTTGTTTAGTTGCAAAGTTGCGTCCGACTCTTTTGTAACCCCACTGACCATAGCTCATCAGGCTCCTCTGTCCATGGAATTCTTCAGACAAGAATATTGGAGTGAGTTGCCATTTCCTTCTCTGGGGGATCTTCCCGACCAAGGGATCCAACCCCGGTCTCCTGCATCGTCAGGCCTGTTCTTTACTGCTCAGCTGCCAGGGAAGCTAGTTACAGCTCTACAGACAGGAAAAACTTGTTACATATAGGAGTCTCTCTAGTTAGTAGGATTTCTTCTAATACAGGAGTCAGCAAACTAGACTGGGCCCAAATCAGACCTGCTCTTTGTTTTTGCCCAAGCCAGTGCATTAAGAATGTTATTTTACATTTTTGAACTGTTGAAAAAATTTAAAAAATAATTTGAGACATGAAAATATGGCATTCATATTAAAGGTCGGTAAATCATGTTTTATTGCAGCATAACCACACTTTTGTGCTTACAAGCAGGAGCGTACTGTCTGACCTGCGGGCTTGAACTATTTCATGTGTATATTATATAAACTGTGACCCATTAAAGCAAAAGTTGGCCAGGTCCTCCCATAACACCATGTTATTAATGAAACTACCACTTGCTGAATGACATATTCCAGGTCTTGAACTTAGAGCTATGCAGGTATTAATTTAACCCTCACCACAACCCCATGAGAGAGAGGTCACCTAAGATACCTCCTTCCAGGATATTATGTCCATCTAAAAATCAGAACCTTGGAGCTTTGAAGAGAGCACAATTTTCCCCAGTTACATAGTGAGGTGAAGGGGCTGGGGTTTTGAAAGCAGCTGTTCTGCACCTTAGCTCTTGGTGGTTCAGGCTCACTCTGGACTTGGAGGATTTTGGTGATTACTGGGATGGGTTGGGTGTGGATGCAGGTAGCCTGGGCCACTAGACTGGTCTGTGCGGTTGGGATAGTCTTCTGCATTGCTGTGTCTTTGGCATGCTGGGCATGGGGCAACTGCTTGGTGTGAAAGGATGGAGGAATGGATGGAGAGATGATGCCCAAGCCCAGTCTGGAAAGCAGAACTGGAATACGGGGCTATGGTCAGGGTCAGTCGTTAGATTTACCAAGAACAGCCACTTCAAGGTGGGCTAGATGAGCGTCTCATAGCCTTAGGACATCTGAGGCAGGAAGTTGAGGAGGTAGTGAGAGATGAGGCTGGAAGAACCCAGGGTGTCAGACCTAAGGTTTCCTGCATATTTGAGTGAGTGTGACCGAGAATAGCACAGACCTTTGCTAATGCCTGGGGGTAGTCTCTGTTTCAAGGACTGGTGCCTTCTCAGGATGCTGACATCTTATGTTTCTGATAGAAATAATGGGCCAGGAACACGAAGCATCTACTGTTGGCTGTTGACACCCCTGTCCTTTATTTTTTTCTTAAAAAAATAAAAAAAATTGCATATAATATATTAACATGTTCTTTCTTAGAACATTTCAGGTAAATCTTTAATCTGTTGACTACTTCTTATCCTGCCTTCCCAGAGTGTGAAACTATTTTAATAGATTTACATATAGTTATAAAAATATATATGGGCTTCCCAGGTGGCTCTAGTGGTAAGGAGCCCGCCCAGCAGTGCAGGAGGCATGAGAGACTTGGGTTAGATCCCTGGGTTGGGAAGATCCTCTGGGGGAGGGGCATGGCAACCACTCTAGTATTCTTGCCTGGAGAATCCTATGGACAGAGGAGCTTGGCGGGCTGCAGTCCATTGGGTCACACAGAGTTGGACATGACTGAGATGACTTAGCATGCAGTCATGCATGCAAGAATCTGCCTATGAACCAGGAGAACCAACTTCAGTCCCTGGGTTGGGAAGATCCCCTGGAGAAGGGAATGGCAACCCACTCCAGTTCTCTTGCCTGGAGAATTCCATGGACAGAGGAGCCTGGCAGGCTACAGTCCACGGGGTCACAAAGAGTCACACACAACTGAGCAACTAACCCTTTCACACATACTTACAAATAGATTATTTTTACGTAAATAATATATTGTATATAGCATGCTGCTGCTTTTTGGAGGGATTCAGTAATGATTTAAAAAAAAAATTTCATGGATGATACCTGATAATTTTAACACAGTCCTGTTACTTGCAGTGTGGGATTCCATTGTTAAGAATAGGCTGCAGAGGTAATGAGGTACTTTCTTCCTGGTGGTCCCTGAAGTCACCTGACACAGAATAGTCTTTATGGATATCTCTTTGTGCACGTGTCAGTATTGGCTTCTGGTCAACACAGAGAATTGGAAGTGCTGGGTCATAGGTTCGTAGAAACGCGAGTCTTGGTAAGTTCATCCCTCCGCCTGGTCTTGAACACCCTAGGGTATGATTCTGTTTCTTTTCCTTTTTGGAGGTTGAGAGGGCAGGAAGATAAGCTTGCTGTGGTATTTGCAGGCCAAGTGTGCAGGAGTCCAGGGCTGTCCCCTGGACTACGTCATTGGCCTCGTGATGATGGGCTTTCCTCCCTCAGTTTGTTGTGTTACAGAGGTGTGTCACATTTGCCTGGGCATCCTTGCCTTCATGCTGACCTGGGTCCAGAGGTGTCCACCCCAAGGTAGTGGTGTGAAAACTAGTTGAAGAGGCAGTAGAAAGAGGGGGAGAGTAGTGAGGAGTGTGGAGGAACTAGAAAGAAGGTGCAGGTGACAGGTTTTGAACTTGGCAGTGAACGCATGATCTGTTCCTCTTTAGAAATGCTGTGCTCACTGAAGCACTATGATACAGTTGTTGGGTGGGAGTGGTATACAGGCTTTGGAACTGGGTATCAGATTTGGTTTTCCTTGAGAATTATTTCTCAAGGGTGAGATTCCAGAAGATAATGGATGTGAAGGGCCACACACAGTTGCCTAACATTTACTACATGCTAATTCTGTGTTCAGTCCCAGTTACTGAGCTTTGTGCTGAGGTTAGAAACGGTGACTATGATGTGTAACTAAATGAGCATATGCGAAGTTTTGAAAAAAGTAGTGAAAGTGTTAGTCTCTCAGTTCTGTCTGACTGTTTGCGACCCCATGGACTGTAGCCTGCCAGACTCCTCTGTCCATGGGATTCTCCAGGCAAGAATACTGGAGTGGGTAGCCAGTCCCTTCTCTAGGGAATCTTCCTGACCTGGATTGAACCCGGGTCTCCTTCATTGCAGGTGGATTCTTTACTGTCTGAGCCACCACGATGAGCTCAAAAGAGACAGAGAAACTGCTTGGAGTCCTCTGATAGAGGCACAGGAGAGAAAAAAAAAACAACCATGACTGAATCTTCTCTCTCTCTGCAGCTTAAACTGTGGTAAAGCCAGTGGATTCTGGGGCATACCAGTTTTTGTTTTTTTTTTTTGTGAAGCGTATACCTAACCAAAATGATTTTAAATTATTTTCTTAGTCATTGTAAGAAACACCCCTCTTGGGGAAAGGAGATGGATCTGTCCCCTCTTCTGAACTTAATACACAGATTGTCTTTGAAAATCACCTCCTCTTTGTCGGTACACCTCAATAAAGCTGCGGGGGGTGGTGAAGGAAAAGAAACCACCCTCTTATACCTCCCTGAAGTCTGACTGGTTCGCTGTAGCCCCACAGTAGATGCTAGGGAGGCAAAACCAATATAGGATAGTTATTCTAGACAGTTCCAAATCTTAAGAGCCAAAGTGTCGTCGTTTGACCACATCACCCAGGAACTTGTTAGAAATGTGGATTCTTACCCGTCTCAGCCTCCACTCTGGATCTGTTCTTAGCAAAACGGCCCAAGTGATTCCTTAGCATGTGGAAAGTTTTGAGAAGACGGGGCCACTTGGCCCCCATCTATATGTTCCTTCTCTGCAGCGTTTCCCCCACATAACCATAGGCACCTCTGTCCCCCATCAGGACAGACACCTTTGAAATCCTAAAACTGTGTGTGTCAGGAAAGGCCCAGCTGGGCTGAATCAGTTTCAGGAAGCCCTGTACTTTCCTTCACTTTCCCAGGTGGCCCAGTGGTAAAGAACTCATCTACCAATACAGGAGATGTAGGTTCAATCCCTGGTTCGAGGATGTTCCCTAGAGGAGGAAATGGCAGCCCACGCCAGTAATCTTGCCTGGGGAATTTCGTGGACAGAGAAGCACGACAGTCTGTGGCTACTGTCCGTGGGGTCAGACACAACTTAGTGACCAAACAACAACAATACTTTGCTTCACCCCTGGAATCAGCATGTCGACTATATAAAAATAATTAAATTACCAAAAAAGGACAAAAGGTGGTCCTGACTGTTAAAAAAGAGCTGTGGCATAGGTTGCAGTCACTGCTTCAGACTTAAAAGTCTCCTCCTTAAAGGTAAGCTGTGTATATACACAGTTGTCCTTTTCTTAGCTAAACAAAATGAAATGGGATTTTGAAAATTGGGGATAGATGAATGAGGTCTTTATAATAATCACTTGCATTTACTCTTCAGTTCTTGTTCTTGCTCTTTTCATTTCCTTTCAGATGGAAGCATTTTTAATGAGATAAATTGGGAAAAGGGGGTCAGGGAAACGAAAAGACAGAAAAATTCTGCTGAGCTTGGTAGCTATTCTCAGTTCTTAAAGTGCTTGAAAAGTAATACTTTGTTGCTACTAAATCTAATTAATAGCTAGCTGGTACTCATCAAGACCTCATTTCTTTCGACCTGGAAGGCAGTTGGAAAGATACACGGATCTGTGTATTATCACAGCAAACGAAATCTCTCTTTTTCCCTTAATGACTTAGAGTTTTATCGGCAATGTTGGCAGCAGATAGACAGCTGGGTTTAAAAAATAGAATGCATCTCAGGGTGTTCACTGTGGCATGTAATAAAATGGGCATTGATCAGATCAGATCAGATCAGATCAGTCGCTCAGTCGTGTCTGACTCTTTGCAACCCCATGAACCGCAGCACGCCAGGCCTCCCTGTCCATCACCAGCTCCCGGAGGTCACCCAGACCCATACCCATCGAGTCAGTGATGCCATCCAGCCATCTCATCCTCTGTCGTCCCCTTCTCCTCCTGCCCTCAATCCCTCCCAGCATCAGAGTCTTCTCCAATGAGTCAACTCTTCGCATGAGGTGGCCAAAATACTGGAGTTTCAGCTTTAGCATCATTCCTTCTAAAGAAATTCCAGGATTGATCTCCTTCAGAATGGACTGGTTGGATCTTCTTGCAGTCCAAGGGACTCTCAAGAGTCTTCTCCAACACCACAGTTCAAAAGCATCAATTCTTCGGCGTTCAGCCTTCTTCACAGTCCAGCTCTCACATCCATACATGACCACAGGAAAGACCATAGCCTTGACTAGGCGAACCTTTGTTGGCAAAGTAATGTCTCTGCTTTTGAATATGCTATCTAGGTTGGTCATAACTTTCCTTCCAAGGAGTAAGCGTCTTTTAATTTCATGGCTGCAGTCACCATCTGCAGTGATTTTGGAGCCCAGAAAAACAAAGTCTGACACTGTTTCCACTGTTTCCCCATCTATTTCCCATGCAGTGATGGGACCAGATGCCATGATCTTCGTTTTCTGAATGTTGAGCTTTAAGCCAACCTTTTCACTCTCCACTTTCACTTTCATCAAGAGGCTTTTTAGCCCCTCTTCACTTTCTGCCATAAGAGTGGCGTCATCTGCATATCTGAGGTTATTGATATTTCTCCCGGCAATCTTGATTCCAACTTGTGTTTCTTCCAGTCCAGCATTTCTCATGATGTACTCTGCATATAAGTTAAATAAACAGGGTGACAATATGCAGCCTTGACGTACTCCTTTTCCTATTTGGAACCAGTCTGTTGTTCCATGACCAGTTCTAACTGTTGCTTCCTGACCTGCATACAGATTTCTTAAGAGGCAGATCAGGTGGTCTGGTATTCCCATCTCTTTCAGAATTTTCCATAGTTTATTGGCATTGATAGAATTACTTAAAAAAATAAAACAGTTTTGAAATTGGAATCTAAACTGGGTACCAGGCAGCCCTGATTCTCGACTGAGTCTCCAACCTTTTCCTGAATATTTGGATCAACAAGTCTTTGGGAGCCTATTCTCTGCCCAGCGCCAACTAATCAGAATGCTGTGGACCAAAATGGATTTAAACACAAAGAGAGGGTGAAAATGCTCATCCGGGAGGGGGAGGGGGTGGGCGGGGGATTATAGTGCCCAGCCCTGCGTCTCTGCTGGTGTGGGGTGCAGCTGTGGGCTGTTAGTGGCGAAAGCATCTCCTCCATTCTGAGCAGACCAAGTATGAATTCCATTCTGAGCAGACCAAGTATGAATTGACCGGGTTAGCTGGTGTGCTGCCGGCTCAAGTAGAGCAGCTCAGGCCCTAATTGTAGCGATCAGACATAGGGAGTCCAGGCAGAAGGGGAGGGGCAGCGATTGCAAATGCTGCTTATTTCAAGGGCCAGAGCTGCTTCCGAGGGCTGCCTGAGTACCCCGTGTTCATTCACCACCTCCCTTATCCAAATCAATTATTTCTGTAGAAGCACACCCAGGACTGGATGATGTTTCGTGTTTGTCAGGTAGAGTGTTACTCAGTTTGGCAAATATTTGTAAAGTATCTACTTTGTGCCAGGTCGTTGGTGTAGCAGTTTAAGCCTCAGATCCACCATTTGGTTTGTCACAAGAGCACAACCAACATCCATCAGCGCTTTGCATGTCCGTAATTTATACTATGGTAATAATCTGGCAGCCCTGCTTTCAAGCCCAACTCTTATCAATAAAGCATGACAGAGAAATCTGCACAGTGTGTTTGGGGAAATAGATGACAGGAAGAAACACGATGTTACAACAAAATTGGCCTGATCCAAGCATAGCTAAGGTCTGACATGGACAGGGAATGGTTACAGTTAATTAATTTTTTTTGTTGTTGTTGTTAAATCATTTTTAATCTGTTGTGGGAAAATGGAAGTTTTCCTTAATCCAGATGAAAAGTGAGAAAGTCTGTCTGTTTGCAGATGTTTGTCATTTAGTTCAAACACACAGATGATAGTCTGCATATTTTGGTTTCCATCTGGACATGCTCCGTGTGCCTGAGTACAGAGCACAGTGATAATTTCCCACCTCCCTGGACAGAGCTGAGCAAGGCATGGGGTATTTCCTCTGTAGCCTGAATGTAGCTTTGCCATCTGTGTTACGGTGGACGTTGGGATCAGCACAGTCATTAACATGTGAAGAATTTTATTCATTGTTTTCTTACTTTTTGCCTATAGGGAGAACAGTCTGATTATATAGTGTTACTGCTCAAAGAAATTAACTGAGTAAAACCATGGAAACTATCACGTCTTTCCTTACAGTTGGGAGTGTGGCCTTAAAGTTTGGGTGTTCTCCGTGCTGTGTCAACAATGCTGCAGGTCCAGGAAGGGGACCAGAACCTTTGGTAAATGTGTATTTCTTATTGCTACTTGAGGGAACGGGTGTTAAGAATTTCATTTATAACTTGGTAGTTTGGCCCTAGGCCTTGACCCTTCTACTAAATGAAGTAATATCATATTCATAAGCTATTCAGTAGAAGGCAGAGTACCATTTATATACACGTACTCATTGGAAAAGACTCTGATGCTGGGAGGGATTGGGGGCAGGAGGAGAAGGGGATGACAGAGGATGAGGTGGCTGGATGGCATCACCGACTTGATGGATGTGAGTTTGAGTGAACTCCGGGAGATGGTGATGGACAGGGAGGGCTGGCGTGCTGCAATTCATGGGGTCGCAGAGAGTCAGACGTGACTGAGCGACTGAACTGAACTGAACCAGCTGTGTAGCTCTTGGTGGAACTGTGTTTTAAGATTTCCATATAGGATTAGATTTGAGTTTTAGTCTTGTATCAGCTTTATAGGTTTGGGTATCTGGTTTATATAATGAATAAGAAGTCTAGTTAATATTCGCCTCAAGGTAAAGGTTAGAAAATTTATTTAGTGCCATTGTATTCTTTAGCACAATCTGAAAATTAAAATATTTTTTAAAAAGAAAGCATCTTTTAATTTATACACTTTCAAGGCAAAACCTATTTAGGCAGGTGGACAATCGTTTTGAAAACAAATTTGAACACTCTTCATCCGAATTGAGTGTCAGCAGGTATGGCAAAAGGTATGATTTTTAGAACAATTTTCAGTAACTCTGGCCAAGAAATATCTCAAGACAGTTTTCTTCAAAAGTTGCTTAGTGTGAAATGCTTGGGTTAAGGCAAAAAAATTCATCTCTGGTCTCCTCTTTCTTGAATTCCCCTAAAATTAATTTCAGCTTTGTTTTATCTCTGTATGTGAAGACACTGGATACAACATTTAACTTAAAAATAAGTGGAATCTTGAAGTTCACATTACTTGTGCTATTGTGAAACAGTATACACATTCATTTCTACAAGTTAAAGGATTACTTTTGAAAAATACAAAAGAGCAAACTTATCAGTGAGTTTCAGACTTTTTTTTTAAAAGCATAGAATGCTTCCTTCAAATCTCATTGTTCTTGTTGAAGCACAGAATATGAAACACATAAAATGCCTTATTTATTTGGCAAATAATCGGGAGGCTGCTCATGAGACCCTTGCCATCTTAGAGTTTACAATAGGTACTGTTTTTTTGTGTGTGTTTTTTTTAAGAATTTTTCTTTTGTTTTGACTGCATGGGCTTTCCTTTCTCTAGTTGTGGTGAGCGGGGGCTGCTCTTTTGTTGTGCTACGCAGGCTTAGTCCCTCCATGGCATATGAGATCTTCCCAGACCAGGGATCGAACCTGTGACCCCTGCGTTGGCAGGTGGATTCTCAACTACCACCAGGCAAGTCCCAGTGTTTGTTTTTGATATAGGCCAGCCCTTCCCTTTTTTTTTTTTTTTTTTTTTTGATGAGGACAGTGAGGTCTGAGGTGTCCGAGACTCACTCAGATTAGTGAGTGAGTGGTAGAGGTGGGTTTGAACCTCACAACTCTTGGTTGCTATTCCTGATTATTTCCTCTTTGACAGATAGAAAGGATGATGAACAAAAATGATAATTGGACACATACAATTTCAGAGTCTCAGCTGTTTTTCAGAATTGAATAGTTTTCTCAAGGGTTTTATGCCATTTAACTCAACTTTTAGTAACTATGTAAGTGATTGATGTAAATGGTATAGAACATTTAATGTCAGTTTTCACTTTTCCCCTGGTCTTTTAGTGGTAGGTTATTGCCAACTGCCCACCTTGTCTAAAGCAGCCAAGTTCATTTGTTAAAAGGTTTGATTGAATCTTTTTACCATGTCAAATCTGGTATTAGGTCATTGTCTTGAATTTAGAAAACTTGTTTTAACAGCCTATGTGTAGTTTGCTTATAGCATGTTTATTTAAATCTATTAAAATGGACACATTTGCAAGGGCATTGGAGATCCTGTATGTCTTTGATAAATTTGTGAGCCATTTAATTGTTTTATTGTAGCCTTATAGTGATAATTTATGTCAAAATGCATAGACAGAGTGCTTTGTGTTAGTAATTAGAGTCATTTTCCTAATATGAAACTTATCCCCTTGAAGCCTTTGGAACCATTATCTTGGAATATAAAACACAAAACATTATTCTAGCATGGGAAATCCACTTACCGGGCACAGTTATTGCTGTCGTTTGTTTTTTTTTTTTACCAACTAAGATAGGCCTTTGGAACCAAGGGACATTGGCTATGGGAAGGACCACTGGCAGGCAGTGAATAGAAGTTTTGCACATGCTTGTTTTGAAACTAGGCTACTTCTGTTCAAGGTTGACTGGTCTCAGTGGTAACAAGCTTAAAATGAAATAATGCCTTTTTACCAACACCATCTTGATTCTTCTTGTATGGGCTGCTTGAGCCAATGTAACACATAATGTAGAGCAAAACAAGGAATCGATAAAGCCATTAAGCAGCTCACTGTCTGGCCAGGAATGTTGATGAATGGGTTTTCATTTCCCCTTGGGTGTTTTTATTCACCACGCGAAGAAAAGGAGCAGGCCAACAAAGTAGAGAAATTGAGAAGAACGGCTTTCCTTGCTTG
This sequence comes from Tragelaphus eurycerus, assembly GCA_935064755.1. Taxonomy (NCBI): domain Eukaryota; kingdom Metazoa; phylum Chordata; class Mammalia; order Artiodactyla; family Bovidae; genus Tragelaphus; species Tragelaphus eurycerus. Next base: position 56,986,832 of record CAKXYN010000001.1, on the reverse strand, counting down.
AGGCGGCCAGTGCAACTCGCATCTCTGTCTTGTCCCCTCGGAGACTCCTTTCTCTTACCTGTGAGCCAGGACATGGGGTTGCTCATCGTGTGCTGCCCCTGACTTTAAGGTTTATCAGTGGATGATAGACTGGACTTGTCAGACACACTCAGTAACTCATGAATCGGTTAAATTGGTAGCTCCGCTCAGTCATAAGACCAGTGCCCAAGAGCTTGGGTGCGATGGCCTGATGTGGGACCACAGGAGAAAATGTCAGTTTGGTTGTCATATTCGTTTGCTTGGTTGTGGTATTCGTTTGCTTGGGCTGTAGTAAGAGGGTAGCACAGTATGGGTGGTTTACACAGTAGAAATGTATTGTCTCATTGGTCGAAGTCCAAGATCAAAGGGTGGACGGCATTGGTTCATTTTGAGGGCTGTGAGAAGAATCTATTCCCTGCCTCTCTCCTAGCTTCTGGTGGTTTGCTGGCAGTCTGGCATTCCTTGGCTTGTAGAAGCATCGCCCTGATCTCTACCTTCGTGTTCTCATAGTGGTCTCCCTGTGTGCACATTTAAGGGTGTTAGTTGTATTGGGTTAGGGTCCACCTAATGACTTCATCTTTTAAAAAAATGAATTTCTTTATCTTTATATTTGATTGTGCTGGGACTTTGTGTCATGGACTTGGCTGCTCCATGGCATGTGGGATCTTCCCTGACCAGGGACTGACCTGGGGTCCCCTGCATTGCAAGGTGAGTTTCTTAACAGCTGGATCGATCACCAGGGTAGCGCAGTGACTTCATCTTTACTTACTTCTGTGACGACTCTGTTTCTAGCTGAGCCCGTATTCTGAAGTACTGGGGAATTTGGCCCTGAGGTTGGAATGTATGAATTTGGGGAACGCAGTTCAAGTGGTAACATGGCTGGTTGTATGTCTTTAAAATTTCAAGTCAGAGTGGTTTCAGTCAAGCCATCTACAGATTGAAAATGACTAAGCATACACTCTATTTCACGTTTTTTTCTAGGAAAGAAAAAAAACCACAGGTTTCACATAACCTGTGTTCCTTACTATAGCAAACAAATATATTCATGCGTATGAAGCTAGTATAGACTTCATAATGGAATAGAATTTAGGAAACCCTGTAGATGAGCAGGAACACTCTAGAATCTTCTCATCTGTTTTTTTTTTTTTTTTTTCTGGGTATTAAGAAACATAATAGTTCCAGTCTGTAGTTGCTTACATGAAGACTTTGATTGACTTTACTCACACTCAGTAGATGGGACAAATGTTATGCAATATGTGTACAATATTATAACATGAAAACATGCACTGCACTTTTTGGGTGATTTCAAGGGAACTGACAAGGATAATTCTGACTCTTGTTGAAACCTTGTACACTGACTTTTGAATATAACCTCACTACCCTAGCTGGTAATCCATGCTAATTAAGTGAAAGTTTGATCATGATGGGTGTTTTTTTGATTGAGGGGGCAAAAAATAGCCTTAAGGTCAAGGGTTTTCAAGTCTGCCATAAGCAGTGGAACTCATTTTGCAAATAGGACAGGCAGCTCACTTGCCTGCATAATCCTGTTTGTATCCCACAGTAGCCCCATGAGAGCAGATACTGTAATGATTAAGCTGAGGCTTAAGCTGTCCAGGAGTTTCCCTGGTCGCTCAGGGGTAAAGAGTCATCTGCCTGCAATGCAGGAGACTCAGGTTCGATCCCTGGGTCAGGAAGATTCCCTTGGAAAAGGAAAGAGCAAGCCACTGCAGTATTCTCCATGGAGAATCCCATGGACAGAGGAGTTTGGCAGGCTACTGTCTATGGGGTCAAAGAAAGTCGGATACGACTGAGCGCCTAAGCAATTGGCAACAATGGTGGGATTCCAGCCAGGGGTGCAAGATGCACCAGGCTCGTTGAACCCATGTCCCTCTGTGACTGGGTTAATAGGACGTTCTTAGGCCTCTGTTTCAGGCCCCTCTCGCCTTTTGCCAGCCTGTGCGTGCCAGAGGGGCTGAAGCTGTGGCTGTCTTGCTCACTCATCAGAGTGCGCAGCTCGTAGCTGCCGTGGTGATGGATCATGGTGTTCAGAGCAGGGGAAGACCAGCTTCCTCATGGTGGCTTCGGTCAGGCATGCAGCTGTGTGGTAGAATCCTGGAGCATGCTGGGCTGGGGCTCGCGGCAGCTGCCTCACACACACGGGCTTCTGATTTTTCTCTGTGGGTCACACTAAATAGTCCATTGTTCATCAAGGAGAGGGGAAATTGATTTCGAATTACTCCTGTATTGGTTAAAACCCAAACTGCCACGAATGCTTTATGGGATCAGGGAGAAGATAGGCCCTGGGTTTTAGCTGCACTAAAACCTGCTTAATTAACCGAACACTGTGTATTACCATCCGACAGCAAGTGTGCCCACTCTTCTGCAGAAGGGCTTGAGTTAGAAGACTGAACTCCTGAGGGCCAGGAGTGGCTGAGACCTGTGCAGGCACAGGATTTATGCTTTATGAGCTTCCCTTCCGCTCTGCGCCTCCTTGGCCTGACATCAGGAAGCTGCTTCTGCAACCTGGGGAGAACTGGTGGTGAAGGTGTCGGGAAGTTTGTGAGCTTGTTATTAAACACAGTCTTATAAAGCACAACATTATGTAAAATTTACAACCAAATCATATTTACGAAGTAAAAATACTCCTCAGTTCAGTATTTCAGTTTAAAATTTTATATATTTTTATTTTTTATTTTTGGCCGTGTTGGGTGGCTGTGGGGGTTTTTCCTCTAGTTGTGGAGGGCAGGGGCTACTCTCTCGTTGTGGAGTGTGGGCTTCTCATTGCTGTGTCTTCTCTTGTTGTGGAGCGCAGGCTCTAGGACCCTAGGGCTTCAGTAGGTGAGGCTGCCAGGGTCTAGAGCACAGGACCAGTAGTTGTGGTCCACGGGCTTAGTTTTCCTGTGGTGTGTGGGATCTGCCTGGATTAGGAATCGAACCTGTGCCTCCTGCATTGACAGGCGAATTTTTTTACCACTGAATCACGAGCGAAGCCACCTAAGTGAATGCATTTTATTGTTGTCTGTGCTCTTGAGCTTCTGCCTGGTGTATCTGTGCGGTAGAGACGCTGTCTGAGGATGTGCTGCTGTAGATCTCTTTCCTGGTCACATTAGTGCTGTCACGTGAGCAGGGTGAAATGAGCTGGGTGGGAATATTCACACGATGGTCATCAGCACGTGCTACAGGGCAACGCTCTATTGAAGTTTCAGCTGGAAAGGAAAGAAATCGACACAAAGTAGCTCAAGTGGATAGAAGAAAGTATTGATGCCATACTGTAAGGGTGTACCAGGTTCAGGCATGGCTGGGTTCAGGTCCTCCACCCGTTTATCAGGTCTCTCTGTTCCTTTTTGGGCAGTTCTTGTGATGTTGATAAATGGCCACCTTCAATCCCCCAACATCCATGGACTTTGTTGACATAGTGCTCCATATGCTCCATAGTTCTTTTTTTTTTTCTCAACAACAAAATTTTGTCCATGGTGTATGTCATCTGAGATCCTAGTTCCCCAGCCACTGCCCCCTGCATTGGAAGCATGGAGTCTTAACTACCGGACCGCCAGGGACATGATCTCTCTCTATTTTTTAAATTAATTAATTTTTTTATTGAAGGATAATTGCTTCAGCCATAGGTATACATATATCCCCTCCCTTTTGAACTTCCCTCCCATCACTTTCCCCATCCCACCCCTCTAGGTTGATCGCGAGCCCCTGTTTGAGTTTCCTGAGCCATACAGCGAATTCCCTTGGGCTATCTATTTTACATATGGTAATGTAAGTTTCCATGTTCCTCTTTCCATGCATCTCACCCTCTCCTCCCTTCTCCCCATGTCCATAAGTCTATTCTCTATGTCTGTTTCTCCACTGCTGCCCTGTAAGGAAATTCTTCAGTACCATTTTTCTAGATTCTATATACGTTAGAATACGGTATTTTATCTTTCTTTTTCTCACTTACTTCACTCTGTATAATAGGTTCAAGGTTCATGCACCTCCTTAGAACTGACTCAAAGGCGTTCCTTTTTATGGCTGAGTAATAATCCATTGTGTATATATACTATAACTTCTTTATCCATTCGTCTGTCGATGGCCATCTAGGTTGCTTCCATGTTCTAGCTATTGTAAATAGTGCTGCAGTGAGCAATGGATACATGTGTCTTTTTGAATCTTCTCTTCCATATTTTTACAGAGAAGAAATCTTCCTGAGCCTAGATATCATGTTTTACTCTTAATTATCGAGACTTGGGTCACATTGGGCTGGGCTAATAACTGGACAGGCTCAGATAATGTCCTCACCACTGTGACTGAGGTAAAAGGTAACCCCCTACCTTAGCCTGTTGGAATGGGTTTCTCCTAGAAAAGACGGGTCTTTACCAAAGGAAGAGAGAAGGAGCATCCAACAAGTGAAAGTTCTTCTTTGGATCCTGGAGTGACAGACACATCCTGAGTGAATGACCCTGATAAAATTTCAGGGGTCTGGACATGGAATTCCTTATCCTTCCTTAGCACCATTGCCAGTGAAACACAAATGGTTTGGACAACTGCCTGTGAAATACAAGCTTTGAGTAACGGGCAGTCCCTGGTAAGTTTTTATTTTTGTGTAAATCCTCCATCTACTTGACATGGGCCTCCTTTAAAGACTTATAAACACTGTCCTGAGAAAATGCCACATGAATTCAGAAGTCAGATCAAGCTGTGTTCTTTGGGATTCGTTAAAGCTGAAATGCCTGGGGCCAAATCCTAGCCAGATGGATCAAACGTTGCACCAAATCTGAGGCTGCACAGAGTGGAGCGCACTGATACGCTCATTGTATAGGACTTTTCTGTGCCGTGAAAGGGCAGCTCCACAAACTCTTTAAATCTTACATGACTTTGTTTTCAGGGGGTCTGAGAATGTAGCTGGACATTTTTGATTAGGAATCTCTCTCTCATGCTTCTCCTTAGAATTAAATTCCCCATGAGTCAGCCTGTCAGTTCAGTCGCTCAGTCATGTCCAGCTCTTTGCAGCCCATGGACTGTAGCATACCAGGCTTCCCTGTCCAACACCAACTCCTGGAGCTTGCAAAAACTCATGTCCATTGAGTCGGTGATGCCATCCAACCACCTCATCCTCTGTCGTCCCCTTCTTCTCCTGCCTTCAGTCTTTGCCAGCATCAGGGTCTTTTCCATTGAATCAGTTCTTTGCATCAGGTGGCCAAAGTCTTGGAGTTTCAGCTTCAGCATCAGTCCTTCCAATGAATATTCAGGACTGATTTCCTTTAGGATGGACTGGTTGGATCTCCTTGTAGTCCAAGGGACTCTCAAGAGTCTTCTCCAACACCACAGTTCAAAAGCATCAATTCTTTGGTGCTCAGCTTTCTTTATGGTCCAGCTCTGTCAGTCAGTCAATTCAGTCGCTCAGTCATGTCTGACTCTTTGCAACCCCATGAACCGCAGGATGTCCAGCTCTCATATCCATATATATCAGCCTAGAGGTGGGCATTATTCCCCTTGATGAAGTCACATTTGAGGAGGGCCAACCTGGAAAGGAAGGGAAGCTGGATTCTTGTTGATGTCTTTGAGCTGCTGAATCTACCTGTGACATAATAAATTCTTGATTGTTAAATCAGTGCTGGTCAGGCTGAGAAACTGACCAGGGAGAGGGCCTTAGTCCATTTCTAGACCCAGTGAACTGATGGTGATAAAGGTAGGGCTCTAAGCACCCCCACCATCTTCCATGATGCTGGGCTGCGCTGTCACTGAGGTAGGGTTAGGTGCTAAAAGAATGTCTTATACCTTTACTGTGATCCCTTGTTATTGGTTGCTTGGCTCTGTCTAGTATTATCGAAATAATACTGCATCCTTTTGTTGAGAAGGATGAACTCTATGGGTAAGGGGGGCTTTGTTAATTACATCCACCAAGGAGGAAGGAGGTTCAGAGTGAGAAGTGGGGAGCAACACTGTATGTTTGCCATGTGGTCCGATTCAGCCTGAACATTACTGAGGTCTTTGGCCTCTGTAGAGGGTTTGATATAGATTAATATAATGAAACTATGACCTTTTCCATTTATGAAAATTATTCTTGAGGTTTATAAGCCTTCATTATGGAAAGAGCCTCACCCTTTACGAACCCATGGACTATAGTCCTCTGGGCTCCTCTGTCCATGGAATTCTTCAGGCAAGAATACTGGAGTGGGTTGCCATTTCCTCTCCAGGGAATCTTCCTGACCCAAGGATCAAACCCGGGTCTCCTGAATTGCAGGCAGATTCTTTATTGTCTGAGCCACCGCTGCCTCTATACCCAAGGAATGATTAAGTTGTGTTTAACGTAATCCAGAAAGTTTCAGGCTCTTGGAACAGCGCAAAACAGAAAGAGGTCCCTATCTGACCTTTACTGTGAAGGTAAATTGGCTGGAAGCGTCCCCACCATCTCTAAACAGTTCAGATGTTTCTTGTTCCTTTTTCAAATAAGAAATAACATTGTATTGTATTTATTTATTTTTTAAAATACTTATTCATTTATTTGGCCGCACCAGGCCTTTGTTGCAGCATGCAAAACCTGGGCTCCCTCCATTGGGAATTCAGAGTCTTAGCCACTGGATTACCAGGGAAGTCCCTAACACTGCATTTTAGAGAAAATGTTTTCTTATTTTTATCAGTTTATGTAGGTTATTCTTCACAGTCTATTTCTAATTAGTTAAAAACTAAAGATAATCCTTCTACTCGTAATAGTATAGGTAAGCCTGGTTATGCGCAATGGAGGTTCACATTTAAATTGTTTTCACCTGATGTGGAAACGCAGTGAAGTGTCAACTCCCATCTGTACTACCTGGTTTTGAATCCCGGTTCTGCCACCTGCTGGCTGTGGGAGCTTCGCAAATTGCTTAATTTGTTTTTGCCTCAGTTTCCTGATCCGTAAAATAAAAGCAATTATAGTGTTGACCTTGTAGGGGTGTGCAGATTAACAGTTTAATACATGAGCCCATTTAAAGTGCTTGGACCAGTGCCTGGGACACTGTCGGCGCTCCGTGTATTTGGTACTAGCCATCATCACAATAATGATAATAAAATCTGGAAGACTGCTGCTACTGGCTGTATCATCAGGTTTCGTTAAGAGATTTTGAAAGACCTGAATCACTTGGTAGATGTAGTGTCGCTCTTTCTTAGATTACGAGTGATTTATCGCTGGATATAAAAAATTGCCCTGGGAAAAAGCATGGAGAAGGAGTCCCCATAGGGCAAGGATGCTGGTCCACAGCCAGCAGTCCTCATAGCAGATGGATAAAGAGATTATGTAGTGTGTTTGCCTAGATGGATTTGGCTGTATTCAGGGTGATGGTAAGTATAGGAACTGATTGTTACTTAAGAGCTCAACACTAAAGCATGCAGCATTTGATAAACATTTGTCTGTTAAATGGCTGTTCCTTTCAAAGGTAGGTCATTCTCTCGTTTTATTCACTTAAATGTTACTTATTCTTTTACCGGGGAAGGCAATGGCACCCCACCCCAGTACTTTTGCCTGGAAAATCCCATGGACGGAGGATCCTGGTAGGCTCCAGTCCATGGGGTCGCTAAGAGTCGGACACGACTGAGCGACTTCACTTTCACTTTTCACTTTCATGCATTGGAGAAGGAAATGGCAACCCACTCCAGTGTTCTTGCCTGGAGAATCCCAGGGACGGGGGAGCCTGGTGGGCTTCCGTCGATGGGGTCGAACAGAGTCGGACACGACTGAAGCGACTTAGCAGCAGTAGCAGCAGCATTCTTTTACCTTCTCGTTCTTTTTCTCTGGATGGCAAAAGCAGTATGAGTTTTTGAACAAAAATCCTAGTCACCTTGTAATAGTTAAAACGTATGGGGTTGAGAGCTGAAAAACCTGGATTCCAGGTCTGAAGATACGTATTCTGCCATGATCTTGTGAGGACATTAGACAACCTCTCCTGGGCTCAGTCTCCTCATCTGGAAAATGGGGATAACCTGTTCTCAGAACCTTGATGTGCTCGTCAAATGGAATCCTGTATGTAAAGAGACTAGGACAGTGCCTTCCTTGTCCATTTTTTTTTTTTTTGAGCAAATAATTTTTCTTTAATTTTTCCCTCCAGTGCACTGAAGAACCATTCAGTGCTGCCGGCATTCGATGCGATCCTGGGCTACGAGTCTGCCCATTCCTTTTCATCTGGTCCTGTGATGGCAGAACTTGTCATCTCACCTTTACTGTTTACTATGACCTCTGCGTGATCTTCAGAATAAAGGACCACACCATCTTTTCTCTAGCGTGACCTCTGTTGTCACATTACCACTGCTGGATGTACCTTCTTTCTGAGCTCTGGTTTGCCTTTCTGGAACGTGACCGTCACCGTGTCACCCACACCAGCAGCAGGAAGTCTATTCAGCATCCCTTGATCCCCTTCACAGAGATGATATACAGATTTTGGCTCCTGTGTTGTCAGCACAATTGATCATGGCCCCAGCCGGAAGACAGAAAAGTGTTAGTTGCTCAGTTGTATCCGACTCTTTGTGACACCATAGACGATAGCCCTCCAGGCTCCTCTGTCCATGAGATTTTCCAGGCAAGAATACTGGAGTGGGTAGCCATTCCCTTCTCCAGGGGATCTTCCTGACCCAGAGATCAAACCCAGGTCTCCTACATTGCTGAAAATTCTTTACCTGCAATGACAAACACCGGTCCACTGTCTCCTTTCTCACAGTCTTCAAGCTAAGAATTGTTCTTATATTTTTTTAATGGTTAGGAAAAAGTCAAAAGAATAAGATCTTGTAACATAGGAAAGGTTTACGAAAATTTCAGTGTCTGGAAATAACATCTCATTGGAACCCTGTCATGCCTGATCCCTGATGTATCTTCCCTGGTTACTTTCAAGCTATAAAGGAATGAGTAGGTACAGTTCTGATGCGCAGCCTAGAAAGTAAAAAATCTCTATGTGGCTCGAGTTTGCAGATGCCTGCCATCTGAGCCACCAGGAAAACCCCAGGAAATCTGGAATTTTGCACCAGAGGACTCACCACGTACTTGCTTTGACATCTTGAATGCCAGAAAGGGACAGAAAGTCTCCTTATCATTTTAAAATTTTATCTTTTTTGCCACTTTATTTCACACCACTGTCTTGCTACCAAATCAGCAAACTTGGAAGCTTTTCTGGGATTTTTATGTACAGTATGCCATTTTTTGCTGAGTTTTTTGAGAAGAGAGCCTAGTTAGCGGGGAGAGAGCACTTTCTCTTTCATATTTTTCTAGTTTGAAGCTGTTCTCCTCAAATCTGTGGGTGAATTACGGCAGGCATCCATAAACGCTGTCAAGAGCCACTGTAGAGATTTTGACTTTCTAGGTAGCCCAACGCAACTGTATCTACTCATTCCTTTGTAGCTTGAAAGTAACCAGGAAAGATACGTCAGTGATCAGGCATGACAGGGTTCCAATGAGATGTTATTTACAGACACTGAAATTTGAATTCCGTAAACTTTTCCTGTGTTATAAGATATTATTCTTTTGACTTTTTCTTAACCATTAAAAAAATATAAAAACCATCCTTAGCTTGAAGACTATGAGAAAAGAGACAGTGGATCAGTGTTTGTTGACTCTAGCATTAAAGTTTTGATAAATAATTTTATAATGTATGCAGTGATGAGGGCTCTAGAGCTTGTCTGGCCAGCGTCTTGGAATCAGAAGCATCTTTCAGTAATATTCATGGGGATTCTGCAGTTTGATCACTATTTTCTCCGATGGCCTTGGTGCAGAGTGAGGTGCCTGCCTGCTTCTGGTTCAGGGTTCAGTTCAGTTCAGTTGCTCCAGTCATGTTCGACTCTTTGCAACCCCATGAATTGCAGCACGCCAGGCCTCCCTGTCTATCACCAACTCTCGGAGTTCACTCAAACTCAAGTCCCATCAAGTTGGTGATGCCATCCAGCCACCTCATCCTCTGTCATCCCCTTCTCCTCCTGCCCCCAATCCCTCCCAGCATCAGAGTCTTTTCCAAAGAGTCACCTCTTCGCGTGAGGTGGCCAAAGTACTGGAGTTTCAGCTTTAGCATCATTTCTTCCTTTAGAATGGACTGGTTGGATCTCCTTGCAGTCCAAGGGACTCTCAAGAGTCTTCTCCAACACCACAGTTCAAAAGCATCAATTCTACGGCGCTCAGCCTTCTTCACAGTCCAGCTCTCACATCCATACATGACCACAGGAAAGACCATAGATAGCCTTGACTAGGCGAACCTTTGTTGGCAAAGTAATGTCTCTGCTTTTGAATATGCTATCTAGGTTGGTCATAACTTTCCTTCCAAGGAATAAGCATCTTTTAATTTCATGGCTGCAGCACCATCTGCAGTGATTTTGGAGCCCCCAAAATAAAATCTGACACTGTTTCCACTGTTTTCCCATCTATTTGCCATGAAGTGATGGGACCAGATGCCATGATGTTCGTTTTCTGAATGTTGAGCTTTAAGCCAACTTTTTCACTCTCCACTTTCACTTTCATCAACAGGCTTTGTAGTTCCTCTTCACTTTGTGCCATAAGGGTGGTGTCATCTGCATATCTGAGGTTATTGATATTTCTCCCGGCAGTCTTGCTTCCAACTTATGCTTTTTCCAGCCCAGCGTTTCTCATGATGTACTCTGCATATAAGTTAAATAAGCAGGGTGACAATATGCAGCCTTGACGTACTCCTTTTCCTATTTGGAACCAGTCTGTTGTTCCATGTCCAGTTCTAACTGTTGCTTCCTGATCTGCATATAGGTTTCTCAAGAGGCAGGTCAGGTGGTCTGGTATTCCCATCTCTTTCAGAATTTTCCACAGTTTATTGTGATCCACACAGTCAAAGGGTTTGGCATAGTCAATAAAGCAGAAATAGATGTTTTTCTGGAACTCTCTTGCTTTTTCAGTGATCCAACGGATGTTGGCAATTTGATCTCTGGTTCCTCTTCCTTTTGTAAAACCAGCTTGAACATCTGGAAGTTCACGGTTCAACAGAATGGGAAAGACTAGAGATCTCTTCAAGAAAATTAGAGATACCAAGGGAACATTTCATGCAGAGATGGGCTCGATAAAGGACAGAAATGGTATGGACCTAACAGAAGCAGGAGATATTAAGAAGAGGTGGCAAGAATACACAGAAGAACTGTGCAAAAAAGATCTTTACAGCCAAGGTAATCACGATGGTGTGATCACTCACCTAGAGCGAGACATCCTGGAATGTGAAGTCCAGTGGGCCTTAGAAAGCATCACTACGAACAAAGCTAGTGAAGGTGATGGAATTCCAGTTGAGCTATTCCAAATCCTGAAAGATGATGCTGTGGAAGTGCTGCACTCAATATGCCAGCGAATTTGGAAAACTCAGCAGTGGCCACAGGACTGGAAAAGCTCAGTTTTCCTTCCAATCCCAAAGAAAGGCAATGCCAAAGAATGCTCAAACTACCGCGCAACTGCACTCATCTGGTTCAGGGTACATGTGGCCTATTTCCAGTTAGAAAAGTTAGTGCTGTGAGCCAAGGTAGCTGCTGGGGATGAATTGCCTGATTGGGTCCCTGAAAAGTTGTTAACTTCTCCACTGCTGTTGAAAGGAACTTCTGCTTTATGCATTCTCCAACCTGTTTTGTTCCTTGTTTTTTTTTCCTCCCTCCTGTCTTCTCCACTCTAAAGGTGCATTGGTGTATTCTTATTGCAACACTTTAGAGATCGTGGAATGGGCAGTCGGCAGCTATATCCCATAATAGCAGGATAATCAATGGAAAGAGATAAATTGCCAGGTTGTAAATCATGTGAGAGAATTTGATGATATCAGCTTTGGGGGGAGTGGGATCTTACTACTTGTTCTGAATTCTCTGGTTCCTGGAATTAATTTTTTTCTTTTTCTTTGGTATTTGTAGTCATTTGATGGAACAGCCTTTTCTGTGAACCAGAGGATGACAAAGAACAGATCAGCTGTCCTGCACATGCTCTCCTTTCCTCTCTCTGCGCTTACCCTGGTATAATTTCACATCTAGAATGTGAAATGCTATTACTATAGCCATGGTCAGCACTGCAGAATGGAATAGACTTAGGCTGTTAGAGTTGAAAGAACATTTATTCCTCCATATTCAAAAGTGAAGACAATCACACCCTGCACACTAGGACACTCAAACAATCTAGCAGCATTCTAGCAAATGCAGTTAACCAGCAATAGAAAGCAAAGGACTTTTTTTTTTCCTCTCCCTATTTTTAAGAGAAGTAGACTATGCCTTTTACTTTCTGACTTAATGCAGAGAGATAAAAAAATGCTAAAGATATATATTTTTTAAGGCCTAAAGCAGAGATATTTTGGAGTCTTTTCATCTAGCAAATCCAACTCCCCTCTTTAAAGCAGAGCATCAGGATTGCTTCAATATTTAGGTATTAATACTCCCTTGTGGCTCAGGCAGCTCTTTGAAAATGAATTTCTCGGCAGTGCTGTCACAATTAAGGAAGACATGCTGAGGTGAAAGGGAATTTGTGTGTTTCTTAGATTGGAAGGATATGTTGAGTCAAATGAACATTCTTTCAAGGTTAAATTATCTATTTAAAATCCTCCCAATTACAGTGCCAGGTATAATCTTTGATGAGATTCAGGCAGAACAGATGACTTAATCTGTGGGAGAGAGAGTCTCTTTGTAAAGAAGGAAGCTGTGAAATCATAATGAAGTGGACATTGTTTATGATCAGGGGAAAATAGTTACATAGATTGAGCATGGTGTAGTCTCAGTAAACCATGAGCCAGCATTGGCTCATTAAAGGCCTCGTAATACAAAAGGATGGGTGGGTTCTTTGTCCTGTTTCTTCTTTTTTTCTTTTTTTTCTTCTAAGAATCAGGAGATGATCATCATCAGAAAATCACCAGCAGTATACTGTGACCTGTATGCACTCTGACCCAAGGAACCAGGATGGTATATACAGTTTTGTTTAGAAGGTGGACTCATAACCTGGGTTTCTAGAACAGTTATCCAAGTCCTACTGGCTTTACCTCAAAAATAAATCTGGCCAGAGCTCTCTGTCCCGCTGTGATATTGACTTGGTCCCAGCCACCATCCTGCCTAGGAGACAGCCTTCTAAGTGGTTGTCCTACTTCAGAAGCATCTTCTGTGACACATGATAAACCCAGATTCTCACCTATGTTCCTGCTTTCCCTTACATCATCTTGTACTCATCCCTATTCACTCCCTCCCTCCCTTCTTCCAGTTTTGTGGCTAGGATGGTCCTAAAGTTCTGGCTCCATCCTGTCTCTGCATCCTGACAATTGTTGCCTGGGGTTGCCTTCATGGTGTAATACTTAAGTATAGACCCTGGAGCCACACTGGTAGGTTCAGATCCTGGTTGTGCTACTAACTAACCTGGATGAGTTACTGAAACCTTTGTCTCAGCTTCCTCATCTTTAAGTTGAGTGTAACACTAATTCTACTTGAAATACTTAATAAAAATTCTACATAAGGTTGTTGTGAGGAATACATGAGTTAAAATATGGAAAGCACTTAGACCATTGCTTTGCCCTCAGTAAGACTGCATAACAGTTAGATGATGATATCATTTTGTTGTATAGTCGGTGTCAGAATTGTCTTCTCTACCCCTAGGATTTTTGTGTGTTTGGTCCTTCTCGTGTGTGCTTTCTGAGTGACCTTCCCTGTTCACTTTGTGAAAGTGCTTGTGCCTTCCATAGCCACCTCGCACTCAACTCATTACAGTTAAAAAAAATTTTTTTTTTCAACCATAGAAGAAAAGACAACCTATAGGATAGGAGAAAATATTTGCAAACAATGCAACTGACAAGGAGTTAATTTGGAAAATATACAAATAGCTTATATAACTCAATATGAAAAAGCAAACAGGGACGTGCCTGATGGTGCAGTGAGTAAGAATCCGCCTGCCAGCCCAGGGGACATGGGTTCGCTCCTTGGTTCTGAATGATTCCAAGTGCCACAGAGCAACTAAGCCAATGTGTCATGATTTCTGAGTCCACACTCTGGAGCTCCCGAGCCACAACTACTGAAGCCCACGTGCTCTAGAGTCTTCTCTGCAACAGGACAAACCACTGCATTGAGAAGCTTGCATACCACAATAGAGAGTAGCCCTCCAGTCCTTGCTCCACGTAACCAGAGCAGCCATGAAGACCCAGCATAGCCACAAATAAATAGATAAATAAATAAATAACAGAATTCTAGTTAAAAAATGGACAGAAGACCTGAATAGACATTTCTCCAAAGAAGGATTACAGGTGGTTAGGAGACAGATGAAAAGATGCTCAACATCACTAATTATCAGAGAAAGGCATAGCAACGGTCAGAATGTCTACAAACATTTGTCTATAGGATTTACTGTCTACAAATAATGAATGCTGGAGAGAGTGTGGACAAAAGAGAACTCTCCTACACTGTTGGTGGGAAAGTAAATTGGTGCAAGCACTATGGAAAACAGTGTAAAGGGTCTTTTAGAAACTAAAAAGAGAGCTACCATGTGATCCAGCAATCCTGTTCCTGGGCATGTATCTGTAAACGACAAAAACTCTCATCCAGAAAGACGCGTACACCCCAATGTTCATAGCCACACGAATGACTAAGACTTGGAAACAACCTAAATGTCCATCAACAGAAGAATGGATACAGAAGATGTGGTACATCTACACGGTGGAACATGACTCAGCCATTCAAAGAATCAAATATTGCATTTGTAGCAGCATGGATCACTTAGAGAATATCACACTGAGTGAAATAAGTCAGACAAAGACAAATACTGTATGATAACAATTAAATGTGGAATCGTAAAATAATACAAATGAATTTACTTAACAAAATGAATAGCCTCATAGACATAGAAAACAAGCTTAAGGTTACCAAGGGGAAAAGGGGGTCATGGGGGACATATGGGATTAACAGATACACACTGTGTATAAAATAGGTAAACACAGGATTTACTGTATAGCACTGGGAACTATATTCAGTATGTTATAGTAACTTCAATTGGAAAATAATCTGGAAAAGTATATAAATAAGTTGGCTGTACACTTGAAACTAGCACAATATTATAAATTAATTATACTGTAATTAAAAAACAGGGCTTCCCTGGTGGTTCAGTGGTGAAGAGACATGGGTTCAATCTGTGGTCCAGGAAGACCCCACATGCTGTGCAGCAACTATGCCTGTGAGTTACAGCTATTGAGCCTGTGCTCCACAGAGCCCGAAGCTGCAGCTACTGAAGCCTGAGGGCCTAGAGCTGTTGCCCTGGAACGAGAGAAGCCACCGCAGTAAGCCCGCACCCCACAGCTAGAGAGTAGCCCCCACTCGCCACAACTAGAGAAAAGGCCTCGCAGCAATGAAGACCCAGCATAGCCCAAAATAAATACAAATTAAAAAAAAAAGAAATTGCAACAAATAAAACTTACCCCCCTGCAAAATAGTTTGAATTTATTGCCAGCCTCGTGCCCTGTCATCTCTGAATACTTGTATGTATTTCCTAGATACAAAGATACTCTCCTGGAGTGCTCTACTATGTCCATCACAACTGAGAAATTAACTTTGATACAACATTGTCATTTAAATATCAGGCCTTACTCAAATGTGCCCAGATTCTCCCGATTAATAAAGGAGCCATTTGAGAGCATGTGCCAGTGTCCTTTATTTCTGGAAGATTCCTCAGGCTTCCTTGGACTTCTGTGATCGGTATTTTGAAGTTAACAAACCAATCGTTTTGTAGACTGTCCATCAATTTGGGTTTATCGGAGGACTCTTCACCAGTAAATTTGGTTTATGTGTCAGGGCAGAAATATCACTGAAATAATGCTGTGTTCCTTTCATCGAATCTTAATCAGGTGGCATGTGGTTTCCTTCTGTCCCTTTGCTGGTGATGTTGATAAAGACAACATCTTCCAGGCTTCTCTATTGTATACTCCCCCCTGCCCGCCTTTAAAGTCTTTATTAAATTTATTACAGTATTGCTTCTGTTTTACATTTTGGTTCTTTTACTTCGAGGCATGTGGGATCTGAGTTTCCTGACCAGAGAGTGAACCCATACCTCCTGCATTGGAAGGGAAAGCCCCAGTCATTGAACCATTAGGGAAGTCTCCTTCACTGACTTGAAGGCCATTGTCTTTAAACTTTCATACTGTTTATTTATACATCAGTTGGAAATCATGAATTTCTGTTTCACTCAATGGGTTATAATCTATTACTATCCTTATTTTGATGCTCACAGTCACCCCACACTTAGGTAGTGGGTGTTCCTTCCAGCCATTTCCTGTGTCCTTTTGATGTGTATTGCTATCATTATGTCAGTGCTTCCTTACTTTCTGGAACAAGAAGTTCTAGGTTTATTTTGTTTCGCCAAGGTGTTGAGGAACCATGGAGCTCTGATTCCTTTTAGAGAGGAATGAAATTGAGAAACCAAGAACTGAGCATTATATGGAAGTTCATTGCTCCTGAGATGTTATAGTTCCCAGACCCTCTTAGTGTACACAAATAGGGATTGTGTATGTCCATGTATGTGGGGCTTCCCACGTGGCATTAGTGGTAAAGAACCTGCCTGCCAGTGCATCAGACATAAAAGATACAGGTTTGATCCTTGGGTCAGGAAGATCCCCTGGAGAAGGGCCAGGCAACCCATTCCAGTATTCTTGCCTGGAGAATCCCATGGACAGAGGAGTCTTGTGGGCTACAGTGCGTAGAGTCACAAAGAGTCAGACATGACTGAAGCAATTTAGCATGCATGCACAGTAGTCTTATCCATGCACACACACACACATTTACATCTATGTACTACTGGGTTTTTATGTATTAGAAATCACAAGTTCACTACCTCCAATTCCATTTTGACACCACTTGGCTCAGTTTAGTTTTCTCTTTTCTGTAACTCCCCTTCTGTGGCCGTGAGAAACTCAAACCATCTTGAATATAGGTAGTTATTCAATGACTTGCTCCCTATGTTGGGCCACTCTTCCATACACACATCCTTTTTAACTCTCAGATACCAATAGCCCATCCAAGTCCTTCACCCTACCCCTTTTGCTCACTCCGCTCTATCCCACAGACCCAGAAGCTGTCTTCACTATACTTGGGCGCTGCTTTGTGAACAGATTGTGCTTTTATGGAAAGAGAATGGTAGCTCTGTCTCCTGGCAGAGAGCAGCCCTATGCTGAGGTACTCAGCTTGGCACATGGAGGATGTGGGCTGCATTTCACTACCCTAGATTGACCTTTGTCTTGTACATTGAGTATCCAAGTTGATGTGGCTCTTGATGAGTCTCCTCCTGGGCTACGCTGGATTGATCCATGGTGGGCTCCTAACCCACTGCTGCTGTTCTCAGAGATTCGCTGCTGTATTGAACCAAGGAGATTTGACTATTGGAGGATGTTGGCGATTTGAGAAAGGATTTTACTGGTAGCTGACTTTTTGCCTTTTGGCCCTGGAAGACAAGAAATTGGTTAGACAGACAAAAAAGAAAGTTGATGCAAAGAGAGAACATGGAGATGGAGGACTTTTGGAGCCTTTGTAGAGGAACTGAGTGCCTGATCTAGTTTGTGTCTGAGGCTAGCTGCATCCCTGTTTTGGTATTGAGCGACAACCCCATGTTCTTACACTAAATTGACTCTTGAAGTTAAATTACCTCAATGCAAGTCTTATGTCCAAGCCCCAAGTCAAGGGACAGAGAAGTTCTCTGTGGAACTGCACAGACTGGCAAAGAACCTGGATGCAGGGGTGAACCATCCAGCCCACCATGAGGAGGTCAAATTGTTCGCCAAAGGCTAACCCATTAATAAGCGGCAGAGCTAGGAATCAAATGAGGTCTGTCCAATTAGGATGTCGGCATTTAATCACTTTAGCATTGCTTCTGGCTATAATAGTCAGGGACTTGATTTGCATGTGGGTTTATCAGTGTGTGCAGACAGTTTAAAAGGGGATTCCTCTCCTTGCTCTCTCCTGCTCTCTTGTTTGCAGGAAGTTTGCTTTCAAGAAGGTAGCGTTAGTCAGATACAGAACTTCTTCCAAGAACCAGATGGCCTTCATTTCTTTCTTCCTGATTAGCTATATAAAGCTAATTGTCCAACTGAGAGAGGCTTTAATTTTACAGGCTTACATGGGAGGCGTGCTTATCCTTTACAGCTTTTCACCCCCTTCTTGCCTTCCTTGCCAGAGGCTCTGCTCCAGCAGGGAAACCTGAACCCAGTGTTAACAAATTTTGGAAGTTGGATTTTTAGAATCATCACATACTGGATAGGTGTGAGAGCACTTCTCTTTAATTCTGTGGGTTAAAAGCTGGCACGCGTTCTTCTGAGGTCGTCCATTCTGTGTCTTCTTTGGTTTGTCTTATTTTAAGTGGCTTCGACCGACGGCTGGAGTTTGTGAGGTAGTTTTTAGATAGTGTCTGCATTAACGTTCTGTAGAGAGAGGGTTGATTGTACTGCAGACCATATTAAGGAGTTGTAATATAAAAATTACACCAAATTATAAACATGCAGGGGCACATTATTATAACTAATTGCTAAGCTTACAAAGAGGCCAAGTGGTACTTGGTAAATCTTATTATTTAGCGCGGTGGAAAAACTCTTTTCCATCAGTGGAAATATTATACTGAAACATCATGCCTTTTATGCAGAGTAAAGATAGTCGTGGCTGGAATGCAGAATCAGCCATGTGCTGTGTGAAAGATGGCAGGCTTAGAAAAACTATTTGTATTTCTGGCAAATTGTCTTAACAGAATCCTTATGCCTTTCTAATTTAAAATATGAAAGTTAAAGTTAATACTGAAGTTACATCCATTAAGAAACTGGTAAAACAGTTAAGTCTCCTAAGCCTAGAATCTAGTGTGGGGCGTGTGTGTGTCTTGCTCGCATAGGTATTGTGAATTCACATTGCATTCCCTTGTAAGGATTTGCCATTTTTAATTAAGACTAAAACATGATGGGTATTCTAAATGAGGCTTGATTATAATTGTAGATGGCAATTGAGCTTTTGGAAGCTGGTTTCTTTAACAGTTAAATAAAAATTGTCTTTTTTAGTACTGGTTTGTAGAAGTTCAGCAGTGGTTGTTTGGGGAGAAAAAAAAGCAACACTTTTACAAAACTCTTCCTTTCCATTAAACTGAATCTCACAGTATATCCATCTTCTGTTAAGTGGGTTTGACTCTGAAAAAATTTTTCTGAGGGCTTTTCTTGACAATTGATTAAATAAAAATTTTTGGCCCATAAAACTGTACTTTCTGGAGATTTTCTGTTGTTGAATATGAAAAACTGTGACATATTTTCCAAGTGTTCTTCTCTGGGTAGTTATTGATCCAGTGCAATAATAAAGTGGCAAGTTTTGTTTGTTTTTTTTTTTTTTTTAAGACAAAGAGTATCTTTCACTATTCATTGACCTTTACTGATAAAAATTAGCCTAACCTTCTATTTGGTAGATAAACTTGACATTGTTCATTGTCCCAGAAAGGTTTATACTTGTGATAGACATTGCTTGAGTATGTAGTGGATTTTCATTTCTTGTTCCCAGTGTAACCAGGCGTTCACAATTTTGTTCCCCCCACCTCCACCTTTTTCAAGGGGACATTATTTGGTAATGCCTGGAAACGTTTTCAGTTGTCAGAACTGGGAGGTAGTGATATTGTCCTTTGCTTGGTTGAGGCTAAGGAGCTGCTAAAGGTCCTGCAGTGTACAGGCCAGCCTCCCACAGGGAAGAATTATCTGGTATAAAATGTCAGTAGTGAGGCTGTAGAGAAGCCCAGCACTAAGCAGAAAACTTAGTCCTGCCTTTGTTCCCCACTGTCAAAAAAATGGGTGTGGATTTTCCACGGACCAGCTTTCCCGGTGGTTCAGATGGTAAAGAAGCTGGCTTCAATCAATGCAGGTGACCCGGGTTCAGTCTCTGCGTTGGCAGGATCCCCTGGAGAAGGGAGTGGCAACCCACGCCAGTATTCTTGCCTGGAGAATCCCATGGACAGAGGAGCCGGGGGGCTACCGTCCATGGGGTCACAAAGAGTTGGATACGGCTGAGACTCTTAACACACATGCTCCATCTTAACCTCCCATTGCGGTCCCAGTGGGTAGTGCATTAAACATGAATTGTTAAGAAATAGTATTTTCTGGAAGAAGTCAGCAAGGAAGTTGATGGGAGTGATGAACCAAGTATGTGTGGCTTGGAGACAGAGTTTGTGTAACCAGCCTTGGGGGCAGTGGATTGCTTTGTCTGCTCTTAGAAGTCTCCCTTTATTAAAGGAGATGTCACCCTTAAATATTAACTTATACGTGGTAGATTCAACAAAAGTTGATGATGAAAACATCTTAATAAACGACTTTACACCACTGTGTTCCTCCTTCACAATGAATTCTGCCTAATGAAGATTGGCTGTGTACAGCCACCACTGCTTAATTTTGTTGCATTTTGTGTGCACAGCTCAGAAAATTAAGAGACCTGGGAACTAGTCTTGAGCAGAATAATAACAGGACTTTCTTGAGTGGCAGCACTTTTGATATGTGTGTGTGTGTGTGTGTGTGTGTGTGTGTGTTTTACCCCTGACATACGTGACTGGAGGAATAAGAGAGGAAGATGTCATGGGACTTATAAACAGCTGATAACAACAGGCTCCATTTGCATTTTGTAGCTTGCCTAGCCCCCCCTGCTCCTTCAAGCACATGTGTAGGGAATTGAAATTGCAGTTTGCCTATTATGTGTTGGCAGTAATCTTTCCAAAAAAATTTTATGTTTCAAAATTAGGCAGCCAACAGCAGTAGCCAGTGATATATGGAGCTATTGATGTGAATTGAATTTGCAGAGGGAAAATGGGATTTGGTTGCAGTATGAACTCGTAATGAGGTGGCCCCACAGATTTGTAATGGTCAGCCATTGTTTGTGCCCAGAATCAGCTAGGAATCAAATACCTTTCAAAGGAAGACTGAAATAAGACTTGAGTTCCCCCCTTTTTTTTTAACTAGCTAATGGAGTGGTTCCAAAGTGATGTCACTTACTTTGGCTCTTGAGGGCACAGGAAGTTAAGAAATTACCCTTTTAGTAAGCATGTGGACCAGTGGTCCTCACTGATCTCATTCATTGTCTTGTGAGAAAAAATTTGGACCCTTGCCCTCATTATATGTATATTTATTTTTATCATTTATGTATATGTGTTGTTACACTAAAACATTATATAAATTATAAAATGTGAAACACTATAACACATGAAGTAAAAACATTTATGGGGAAAAGGTTGAATTTTTCTTATCCCCAAGGAATCATCTTACGTACCCCTGGGTGGCTGGCGCTGGGAACGGCAAGCACTGGTATCGCCGTAGGTGGCTTGTGAGGTGCTGGAGAGGATTGGGCTGCCTTCCTTCCATATTGCAGGCCTCTCATTAAAATAAGTGGCTTAATCTTGAAACTTTACTGTGATTGTGTGGTGTGAACTGCAGATGGAATTGGATTAATATTAAAGATTCAGAAGTGGTTCTCCTCCCCAGTTGCACAGTGTGGAACAGAAATAGAGTAAGTCAGCTAAAGCTGACCTCATGTTTTATCTGAATTCTATGCCTTAGAAGTTTACCTCCTAATTTATCTCAGTTATTTTCTTTTTTTTTTTCCTCTTTTGGTCCCTACCTCCCTAACTGCTTTCCTTTCTTTTTTTTTTTTTTTTGGTGCCGGGGGAAACTGGGACACAGTAATTCCAAATATATTTCTTCTCCGAGAATCAATTAGATTTTGTAGGTTAAGAGTAGAGGGTTTGGGACTTCACTGATGATCCAGTGGTTAAGACTGTGCACTTCAACTGCACAGGACATGAGTTCAACCCCTGGTCAGGGAACTAAGATCCTGCTGTGCGTGTGGACGGAAAAAAAAAAAAAAAAAGAACTAGGAGGTTTCAAGTTAAATTAATTCCAGCCAATGAGTAAATGGATGTAAGAATTAATAGATTTACCGCTTGGTGAAAACTGTGTTGCTTAGGTGATTTTGCTGGGCAAGCTGGTAAATTCCTCTGATTCTCTGTTTCTTTATCTGTGAAGGTGGGGATCATGGCTAACCCCTGCAGTTTTCTGTAGTGTTAAGTGAGGTGTGTGTGAAATAGCCAGCACAGAGCCTGGCGTCTAGTAAATGCCCATTTATTTATGGTGTAATTATTCTCAGCAGTTCCTGTTCTTTTTGGAATTCTTGGAAGTATTTCTCGAATGTCTTCACTCACTCTGACTAACACTGATTTCCCCGACCTCTGTCTGAGCTGTTAGATACCAAAATGATTAGTGCTACTGTGTAGCCGGGCACGGTTATCACATCATTTACGTAGGTGTTCTTCTCCTTTGCTTCTCCCCAGGTAAATTCAGTTTCTGGAGGGTGGAAACCAAGTCTTCACTTCACCTTTTCTTGCCTCCCTCCCCAGCTCCAGGCTGAGTGAGTGATCTAGGAACTAGGAACTGTTAATTGTGAGGTGAAAAGGCATGTGTGGAGTCAGAAGACCTAGCTTTTGTTTTTATCAGAAGACCTGCTTTGGAATTAGAGAAGGTGAATGAGTTGCGGGCAGCTGAAAGAAAGATTTCAGAAAGGAGATTTTGCTAATTGCAATTAGTGCTGAGCAGAAGTTGGTACACTTCTGTAGTTTCCTGTTGTCAATCACTTTGGATGATAATTTTTTTTTGCTCTTATTTTTAAGTGACAGATTGCAGTACATATTTTAGGACCTGCCACCCATTTTGATATGAAAGATTATGTTGTTACAATTTTAGACAGTGCAGGTAAAGACCTAATTTTACTAAATAACAGGGACTTGAGAATCCTGTAAATTGCTTTCCTCTTGCCATGGAAAGTGTTTTTCTCTGATTTATTATGCAAATTATGGCAAACCCTAGAACTGAGCAAAGTAAAAACTTTTTATGTCTTTTAGACTCTGTTTTCTGGTTTTGCTCGTTCTGTGACAGTCTTACCTTCATGAAGGCAAGAAGTATAAACTCTGTGGACTACTGAACAAAGATAAAGGACAGTATATTTTGGTTATTTCCAGTTAGCAACCACCTCTTAATGAATCAGATTAAGTGCCTCAGTCACTTCCTCTTTTACAAGTTGTCTTTAGGAAGCACATTTGTACCCTACCTGCAATAAAACCAAATTAGTATTTTGCTACTTTTATGAAAAGTGGTAATATTGTTTCCCTGTTAAAGAATTTCAGGCATCACCCCCCCGAAGCTGAGGGAGAGGCTAATTTTCCATGATGTATCTTAATATCAGGGAAATAGCTCACATATATATCAAACTGATAGAAGGAGGTTTTCCTGATTGCTAGTAATGGGATGGATTCTGAAGGACTTAGTCAAAATTTGGCTTTGTAAGGGCACTACAGGTTTATTCTCAGGATGAAGGAAAAATGCAATCACTGACTTGGGAACGGCTGGAACCAGGACAGGGAACTGATGACCAATGGGTCTTGGAAAGAATCGGCCCCTCCTGTGTCTTGTTTTTAGGGAAGACACTCTGCTCAAGATTAAGATCCATTTCTAGGAGAGGTTTTGGTTTGCTTGGCTGGGCAAGACAGCCAAGGATATCCATGCAATATCCTGCATGAATATTGCAGAGGAAAATTGGGGGATCATGGCAAATAGAAGGGGAAAAAGTAGAAACAATGATGGATTTTATTTTCTTGGGCTCCAAAATCACTGTGGATGGTGCCTGCAGCCTTGAAATTATTAGGAAAATTAATAGAAGATAGTTGCTCTTTGGAAGGTAAGCTATGACAAACCTAGACAAGCATATTAAAAAGCAGAGACATCACTTTGCTGGCAAAGGTCCATATAGTCCAGGCTATAGTTTATCCAGTGATCATGTATGGGTGTGAGACTTGGATCATAAACAAGGCTGAGTGTTGAAGAATTGATGCTTTTGAATTGTGGTGCTGGAGAAGACTCTTGAAGTGTCCCTTGGACTGTAAGGAAATCCAACTAGTCCATCCTAAAGGAAATCAGTCCTGAATACTCATTGGAAGGACTGATGCTGAAGCTGAAACTCCAGTATTTTGGTCATCTGATGCAAAGAGCTGACTCACTGGGAAAGACCCTGGTGTTGGGAAAGATTGAGAGCAGGAAGAAAATGGGGCAACAGAGGATGAGAAAATTAGATAGCATCACTGACTCAATGGGCATGAATCTGAGCAAATTGCAGGAGGTAGTAGAGGACAGGGGAGCCTGGTGTGCTAAACTCCATGGGGTTGCAAAGAGTCAGACATGTTGAGTGACTGAACAACAGCCTGGACAAGTGAGTGGAAAGGACCATGAGGTTAACTACAGCCTGAAATGTCTTTCTCTTAAGGTTGTCCTCACCATGGCTCCAGTCATAGAGTGGATTGTCAAATGCTGGAACAGGAAGGGCTCCAAGCCCCTCGGGGATGAGTGGGTGACTTGTTCAGGGGGTGCTACAGCTGTGACTGATGGTCATTTTAGTTTTTGTTACCTTTGCGTCTAGCATCAGGCTAAAGAATGTAGTTCCTGAGTAATGTTATCTAACATTGGGGAAGAGAACCTCTTTGAGTTAGCAGAGATTGACAAGGAAAATGGATGGGATGCCTATAAATGCAAGCCTTCTATAATTGGAAAGGTACAGTTAAAGAAGATGTGAAGAAAACTTCCAGTTCCTGTTTGTAGAAGCCAGGAAGCCAAGTAAAGGACTACCTGCAAAAAGCTTCACCTGTTTGAGGATTATAAATATTACTTGACTAAACAAACATCCAAGGGATTAGTAGCCAGCAGGGTAGGTGTTTTCCTAGATTTTACTGCCAAGCACTGAATGAAGCCTCTAGTATCAGGTAGGCCAAAAAGTTAACTTGGGTTTTTCCGTAATACGTGAGCAAACTTTTTTGCCAACCTGGTATTTATGCAGAAAACACTGATGTTTGAGGGCACATCTGAGGGACTCTTGGCCCTATGGCTTTCTTGGATACTTAGGAGTTCTCACATTACCAGAAACTCAAAAGGAGAGGCTGCTGAGCTCAGGAGCTACTTCTGGGATCCTCAACTGACTCTTATCCTTTTTCAGTTAGGACTACCCTTTCATAAGGTTTTGGGTTTTTGGAGAGTTGCAGTATAGCATGGTGGTTCCAGGTATGGTACCATTTAATGCTTGTGAACTTGGGCAAATTTCTAACCTCCTAGGGCCTCTGATAGATTTGCTTAATCAAGATTCATTCTCTCCTTCCTTCTGATGGAATCTTTGTACCATTGGGGATTGCAATGAACCTAATAAGAGCCCTTCATTTCTTACCTTCCCCTGCCAATAAGGATGATTGATGAATTACAAGTGAAAGTTATTGTTTGGGGTTTCCAGGAAAGTTGTTCTGAAGGGATTCATTCATTTGGGAAGTGTGTGCTTTTTGATATTTCGTAGTTTGCATTCCTAATGTGAAATACAGATGTGATAGCTTGGAGCTGCAGCATTCATTTTAAGACCATGAGGGAAAGGCCGAGGGAATTGCAGAGACTGAGACATCTTTCCCTGCAGGCCCCTACCTCCAGACTTGTTACATGAAATAACCCTTTTGTCTTTTACGTCTCTAGTGGATCTCTGATAGTAGCATCAGAATATAGTTCCTGCCTACTACACTGTTTGTGGGAATGTAAATTGGTGCAGACGCTATGGAAAACTGTATGGAGGTTCCTCTAAAACTCAAAAATAAGAGTAGCTGTATGATCCTGCAATCCTTTCTGGGCATATATCCAGAGAAAGCTGTACTTTGAAAAGATACATGGACCCCAGTGTTCATTGCAGCACTATTTACATAGCTGAGACATGTAAACAGCCCAAATGTCCATTGACATAACAATGTGGTACATGTATACAAAGGAATACTATTCAGCCATAAAAAGTGAAATGATGCCATTTGCAGCAATATCTATGGACCTAGAGATTACCATACTAAGTCAGAAAGAGAAAGACAAATAGCATATGATATCACTTATATGTAGCATCTAAAATACGACACAAATGAGCTTGTCTGTGAAATAGAAACAAAGTCCCAGTTCTTTCTCCTTGACTAGGAGGTGGCTGTCTTCTCTTTGTATGCATGTCGTCTGTGTACAGATATAACTTTTTTTATATAGACACCAGTCATAATGGATTCCCATAATGGATTAGGGAACTCTAAAGAACTCTTTGTAATTTGATCACCTCTATAAAGATGCTCTCTCCCAATAAGGTCATTTTGTTAGGTACTGGGAATATATCCAGCATATCCTTTGCAGGGTGGACATGATTCAGCTTATAACAGTACATGTGTAACGTGTTATCAGTGACGTTTCAGTTTCTCACCATTTTTCTGGTAACAAAAACCCTTGAGCAAAAAAAATCAGATGTTATTTATGAGAAATTACCCCCCAAGTGTTCTTTTTTTGCTAATGACTTTTAACTTACTGATTTCTAGATCCTGGAATCAGCAAGAGCTTTCGAATTCATTGTCGGTTTTGGGCAGTTGTTTAGCCTTGCCTGGTGGCTCAGACGGTAAAGTGTCTGTCTACAATGCGGGAGACCTGGGTTTGATCCCTGGGTCGGGAAGTTCCTTGGAGAAGGAAAAGGCAACCCGCTCCAGTACTCTTGCCTAGAAAACCCCATGGACGGAGGAGCCTGGTGTCCATGGGGTCGCAAAGAGTCGGATACGACTTCTCTTTCACTTTCTTTGTTCTTACAACTCTCTTGGATTTGGGTGTTCTCTTGGTAGGTTTCAAGCTCATTACTGAGAACTACAGTAGTCTACTGTGCATCAGTCCAGAGATTTTGGAATTCCTTAGGACATTTAATTTTTTAAAATATATTCTTTATTTATGTGGCTACACTGTGTCTTTGCTGCTGTGTGCAGGCTTTCTCTAGTTGAAGCCAGTAGGGGCTACTCTTTAGTTGCTGTGTGTGGGCTTCTGATTGTGGTGGCTTCTCTTGTTGCTGAGCTTAGGCTTCAGGCTGCTTGGGCCTCAGTAGCTGTGGTGCATGGGCTTAGTTGCCCCGTAGCATGTGGGATCTTCTCTGACTGGGAATTGAACCCATGTCCCCCTGCACTGGATTCTCAACCACTGGACCACCAAGCAAGTCCTAGAATAGAGTATTGATGTGGCTACAGTCATACACGTGGGATTGTTGGTGAATTCATGTGACTGAGATGTCCCAGAGTGTCACCTACTGTGTTTCAAAGTCTCGATGCCCCAGGCTACCGCATCTATAACAATACCCGTGAACAACTCAGATTACGGTGAGTTCAGTAACAGAAGTGAAGTGAAGTGAAGTGAAGTCGCTTAGTCGTGTCCGACTCTTTGCGACCCCATGGACTGTAGCCTATCAGGCTCCTCCGTCCATGGTATTTTCCAGGCAACTGTGCTAGAGTGGATTGCCATTTCCTTCTCCAGGGGATCTTCCCGACCCAGGAACTGAACCCAGGTCTCCCACATTGCAGCCAGACGCTTTACCGTCTGAGCCACCAGGGAACAGAGGACCTGTTTAAATCCTATTCTGAGCATAATTACTTAAAAATGCTGATGTTTCCACCGTTGGAGAATTTCCTCAACTCTCTTTAAATCTGGAAGTAAGTTAAGCTAGTGTTCTTAGAGCTGCTTTCTTTTCCCTTGCAAATATTTTAAGCATTTATCTCTGGAGTGAAGCACTTTATGCGTTACATAAATAATTCTTCTGTCCCAACAGGGTTTTTCTTTGAAGCTCAGTTTTAGGTGACTTTACATGTTTGGAGAGGATTGTCTTCAAATAAAAGGCGTAACTGAAGAACAGTTGAATAGGAATCTAGAGTGGGATTCAAATATAAGGTAAAATTGATGACATCCATTATTGTTTTATAGATGAGTTACTTTCATGGTGGCCTAATTCTTCATAAGGGCTTCCCAGGTGGCTCAGTGGTAAAGAATCCACCTGACAATGCAGCAGATGCAGGTTTGATCCCTGGGTCTGGAAGATCCCCTGGAGAAGGAAATAGCAACCCACTCTAGTATTCTTGCCTGGGAAATCCCATCAACAACGGAGCCTGGTGGGCTACAGTCCATGGGGCCACAAAGAGTTGGACACATCTTAGCAACTAAACAGCAACAGCAAAGTTCTCAAGAAAGCCTTTTTTAAAAACAAAAAGTGCATTTTTCAGTACTCTAATTGTCCATCCTGACAGCAGCCAAAAAGAAGGACTGCTCTTATCTCCTTCCTTACCATTTACAGTAGACGTTGCTTATTGCCAGAAAATCTATTTTTGCCTGCTGATTTGCCATTAAAAAGGGATTTTGTAACCTGAATTCCATTTTTTTTTTAAATTTAACATAAAGAGTTACATTTTCTGTATTGGCAGATTGTGGAATAGGTAGGTGACTTGAATATGGTCTTTTTTTTTATTGGGTGTTACTGTTCAAAATCTATGTGTGCAAGGAACTGGGAAGGGTTTACATGTGAGCAGGAAGAAGATGATACTGGGGTTAGTTCTCAGCATCCCCCCAGTTCCTAAGCTTCTCAGACTAGAGAGCTCAGCCCGGGGAGGAAGACTGCCCCTTTTTAACTGATGTGCTGTGTTTTGCTGGGTGCCAGTGTTCCAGCAATGTCAGGAGTAAAGACTTGGTGGAGGGGAGGAAGTCAAATTGACGAGACGTTAAATTGTCAGTTTAATTTATATGATCCATCTCACCACTTACGATGTATTTTTGAAAAAAAAAAAAAAAAAAAAAGAGTAAATGGAATCAGATCAAGCTTCTCCATCAGATGCTGAGGCTAGAGCATGATGTAAAATGACAGACCTGGCATGCCATCAGCAAAACTCAGAATGAGGGAAATTTTATACTTTAAACCACCCACCTTTGTTCAACAAATACTGGGTTGGCCAAAAGTTCATACTGGTTCTCCTGTAAGGTGTTACAAAAAACCTGAACAACCCTTTTATCTAATTCAATATATTAAACAGTTTAGAGAGACAGAGAACCTTGGGATTAAAAGAGCTTAAAGGGATGTAGCAACCAAATGCAATCTGTGAACTTTGGAAGTTAGATCCTGACATGATCAAATCATTGTTAAACTTTTTCTGTTTTTTGAGATGGGGAAATTTGAATTAGATATTATTTGACTTATGGCATTATTACTTTTTTAGGGATAGACAAGATAGTAGTGTTGGAATTATATTTTTAAAAGGCCTTATCATTTAGTGATCAGATCAGATCAGATCAGTCGCTCAGTCGTGTCCGACTCTTTGCGACCCCATGAATCGCAGCACGCCAGGCCTCCCTGTCCATCACCAACTCCCGGAGGTCACTCAGACTCACATCCATCGAGTCAGTGATGCCATCCAGCCATCTCATCCTCTGTCGTCCCCTTCTCCTCCTGCCCCCAATCCCTCCCAGCATCAGAGTCTTCTCCAATGAGTCAACTCTTTGCGTGAGGTAGCCAAAATACTGGAGTTTCAACTTCAGCATCATTCCTTCCAAAGAAATCCCAGGGTGGATCTCCTTCAGAATGGACCGGTTGGATCTCCTTGCAGTCCAAGGGACTCTCAAGAGTCTTCTCCACCACCACACTTGAAAAGCATCAATTCTCTGGCGCTCAGCCTTCTTCACAGTCCAGCTCTTACATCCATACATGACCACAGGAAAGACCATAGCCTTGACTAGGCGAACCTTTGTTGGCAAAGTAATGTCTCTGCTTTTGAATATGCTATCTAGGTTGGTCATAACGTTCCTTCCAAGGAGTAAGCGTCTTTTAATTTCATGGCTGCAGTCACCATCTGCAGTGATTTTGGAGCCCAGAAAAATAAAGTCTGACACTGTTTCCACTGTTTCCCCATCTATTTCCCATGTAGTGATGGGACCAGATGCCATGATCTTCGTTTTCTGAATGTTGAGCTTTAAGCCAACCTTTTCACACTCCACTTTCACTTTCATCAAGAGGCTTTTTAGTTCCTCTTCACTTTCTGCCATAAGGGTGGTGTCATCTGAATATCTGAGGTTATTGATATTTCTCCCAGCAATCTTGATTCCAACTTGTGTTTGTTCCAGTCCAGCGTTTCTCATGATGTACTCTGCATAGAAGTTAAATAAACAGGGTGACAATATACAGCCTTGACGTACTCCTTTTCCTATTTGGAACCGGTCTGTTGTTCCACGTCCAGTTCTAACTGTTGCTTCCTGACCTGCATACAGATTTCTTAAGAGGCAGATCAGGTGGTCTGGTATTCCCATCTCTTTCAGAATTTTCCACAGTTTATTCAAGAAAATCAGGGATACCAAAGGAACATTTCATGCAAAGATGGGTACAATAAAGGACAGAAATGGTATGGACCTAACAGAAGCAGAAGATATTAAGAAGAGGTGGCAAGAATACACAGAAGAACTGTACAAAAAAGAGCTTCACGACCCAGATAATCATGATGGTGTGATCACTGACCTAGAGCCAGACATCCTGGAATGTGAAGTCAAGTGGGCCTTAGAAAGCATCACTACGAACAAAGCTAGTGGAGGCGATGGAATTCCAGTGGAGCTATTCCAAATCCTGAAAGATGATGCTGTGAAAGTGCTGCACTCAATATGCCAGCAAATCTGGAAAACTCAGCAGTGGCCACAAGATTGGAAAAGGTCAGTTTTCATCCCAATCCCAAAGAAAGGCAATGCCAAAGAATGCTCAAACTACCGCACAATTGCACTCATCTCACACGCTAGTTAAGTAATGCTTAAAATTCTCCAACCCAGGCTTCAGCAATATGTGAACTGTGAACTTCCTAATGTTCAAGCTGGTTTTAGAAAAAGCAGAGGAACCAGAGATCAAATTGCCAACATCCACTGGATCATGGAAAAGGCAAGAGAGTTCCAGAAAAACATCATTTAGTGATAGATACTGAATTAATTATGGGGGAAATTATGATGCCTGGAATTTGCTTCAAGTTTATCCACTTGGAGCAGGAAGTGGGTCGAGGTAAAAAGAAATAGGATTTTCAATATATGATAATTGTTGAAGGTAGGAGATAGGTATGTGGGGACTCTAATATTTTTGAAAGTTTGAAATTTTCGTAGCAAAAAATTGAATCGTATGAATGACCTACCTGTCGTCTATTCTTCGTGATGGCTGTTGACTTGATAAGACCTAGTTCTTTTTAAGTTTTCTTGGGATAATGAATATTTTAATATATAACCTTTTACCTCAAAGTAATCCAGATATAAATATGGTCACTAACTACAGCAGCCCAGCCTCCAAACATTGACAGATTTTGCTTAATGACCCATTTTCCTTCATTTGAACTCAGCCCTGTGGAATAACAGGAATGTTTTATTCATCAGACTTCACTTTTTATAAATTTTCGGATGCCTTGGTAGGAATTAGCAGGTGTTTAATTATCAATGGGAGGATTCTTTATTTGCTGAATGCAGTAGAAGGTCATTAAAAGAAGTTTGAAATATGGAAGAATCAAATGGGAGAACTTGATGGGGTAGGGGCTGAATAAGTGTTCTCCTGTGTCCTGGGTTTATTAAGGTCAAGTGAGGTGCGGCCTTAATGTTTTGCAGCTTCATTGTAAACTGAGCCAAAAGGAAACTTTTTCTGCCCTTTGGTCCAGCATTCCTGTGTGAAGAGAACAGCCACAATGGAACACTGCCAAGTTTGTTTGTTTTTTTTTTCCCCTTGTGTCATACCTTAGACCTTACGTTAAGATGGTTACGATAAGCTGGGATTTATGTACAGATTTATTCCCTCTCTCAGTGTTGAGGCATTATTTCCATTTTTCCATTTTCTTTCGTGCCAAGTGGTTTTTTGTTGTTGTTGTTGCTCATTGTGTGTGTGTGAAGTACCCGCTGTGTAAGCTCTGGGCTAGGCACAGAAGAACAAAACAAACTGAAATTAGAGTTTTTTGCTCTTTTGTCTAAGTTGGTTGTAAACTGTCTTTTGCGCCTTCTCATCTCTCCCCATTGCCATCCCCCCATTCTCTTGTCTTGTTACTTTTCTGTTTTTCTGGCAACATTGCCCTTTCAGTTTGTAATGACCAAGTTTGTAATCCCTTATCTCCGTTTGTAATCCCTAAGGTGATGCTCAATTATTTGGATCTGGGATAAAGGCATGATTAAGTTGAAGCAGTTTAGAGCTGGGTGAGAGTTGCCTGGGGAGCTAACATGTATGCGCTCTGACCCTGTAGCAGGTACTGTCCACAGAAATACCTCCTTTGTGCCATCCCCCAAATCCCGCAAGGTTAAAAATCACTCTCGTTTTACAAGGAAAGAGAGGAAGCTCAGACAGCCTGAGCGACTTGATCAGTCCTCATGACTGCTGAGTATCTCTATTGGTCAGTGTGGCCTTGTCTATGCAAAACGGTGCTTTTAACCAACTCCACGTGTACGTTCCCCAGGGCGAAGGTGATGAGGGCTGTTTTTCAGTGAAACCTCAGCCACCCGTTTTCTCTATGATGTTGTTTCGTATTGATTCTGTATGGGAAGTTGAATGGCAGGGAGAGGGTCAGGCTTCTGTGCTTTCACTTTGGACACCTGCACAAATTTCAGGTTGGCCTAAATTTGATGTTTAACTGAAATACTTTCTGGACAGAACAGGGGCACAGGAAAGACAGACAGACACTGGTGACTTGGTTACTGTAAAATAGATTAGCTAGCTCCTTGTTTGCAGCACTGCTTTGTCTCAACCAGAGAGTTGAAAGGGTCTCCATGATGAGATCTTTGTGAACATAGACACTTACGAGCCTTAAGCATCGCAGAAAAGCAGTATCTTCTTTTCAAAGAATTTTAAAAAATTATGTGCTTTAAAATTTCTTGGCTACACCATGTAGCATGTGGGGCCTTAATTCACCAGCCAGGGATCGAATCCATGTCTCCTGCATTTGAAGCACTGAATCTTAACCACTGGACCACCAGGAAGGTCCAACAGTATGTTCTTAAGGCTTGCAACTGGTGATAAATTTTGTGGTCTTTGGTAAGAAGGAGATAAAAAGAATAAAGGCTTCCTGGAGATTGTTTTGAAGGCCTGGGGTGTAGTGAAGTGTAGTAAACAAATTCTAATTGATCTAAAAGCTCTCCAGTGTTGTGAGTGTGCCATCTTCAACTTTGGGCTCCTTTTGCCTTCAAGACCTCTTCTGTCAGGCTGGTGAGGAGCATCGTGCCAGGAATGAAGCCTGGTGTTGGAGCAGAACGTTTGAAAACAGTTAGATGGAGAACAGCAATTTCAAGTAATGGACAGTAAATCATCAAATTGGAGAAGTTACTCTAGCTGGGATGCTGTGCCCAAAGGTGCCAAGCACAGGCTGATAACGGAGACGGGCACTTAAGTAGTGTTTCTTGGCCACGGGGCAGCAGAAATTGGTCAGCTGGATGTGTGCTTTAAATGGATGGTGTTATTAAGGAAATAAAATGATGGGGAGAGGACTGGAGGCTTGCTTTCTGGACCTTACTCCAAATCTTTTTGATGGAGTTGTTGGCTGGAGCAGATTTTGAAAAAGTACTCATTTAGATAAAGAGGTTGTCATGCTCTTTATTCTGAAAGAGTTTACTTGAGCTAAGTCACTTAATATGAACAGATTCCACTGTATTGGCAGTCCACGTTCCTATATGAATTAAAAAGCCACAGAGAAATAAAACTAACCTCTCTTCAGTGTTTTAGGTATTAATCTGCAAGATGTCTCTTTAGGACTATAGTATTCCATGCTTTCCTATTATAATGACTTTTTCCCCAAGTCAAAGATTCTTTGTCTTGTCATCCACACCCAGTCACAAAAAGAAGTTACTGTCTTTTTTTTTTTTTTTTTTTTGGAGAGTTCTTTGGGGAGATCTTTTAAAAGACTGATTCAGCGGAAGAAATTTTCCAACTCAGTTGACATTTTTTGCAATGTGTTTGTAGTTTGGCATGGTTGAAATTATGTATCGTGTCAAGTTTCTTCAACAACAGGGGTAGAAAGAAATATTAGTGTACTTTCTCCAAAGTGCTCTAGTAATTGTCCCCTACTAAAGAAATGTATCTTTAATGTGAGAAGAGGATATCTTGCCATTTGTGGTAACATGGATGGACCTTGAGTGCATTATCCCAAGTGAGATAAGTTAAGCAGAAAGACAAGGACTGTGTGATATCTACTTGTATGTGGAATCTAAAAAAAAAAGCCCAAGTTAAAAAAAAAAAGAAAATCTGTCTGAAGGGAATTCCCTGGTCAGGGTTCTGTGCTTTCACTGCTGTGACCCAGGTTCAATCCCTGGAGAGGGAATTGATACCCTGAAAGCCACGTGGTCAAAAAAAATGTATCACTAAAAACTCAAATTCTTTATCTCAGTGAGTAATCCCCTAAAGCAAATGTCTTGTGATATGGAGAAGGAAATGGCAACCCACTCCAGTGATTTTGCTTGGGAAATCCCAGGGACCAAGGAGCCTGGCGTGGGCTACAGTGTGAAAAAGAGTCAGACACAA
The DNA here is from genome assembly GCA_935064755.1 of Tragelaphus eurycerus. Lineage (NCBI taxonomy): Eukaryota > Metazoa > Chordata > Mammalia > Artiodactyla > Bovidae > Tragelaphus > Tragelaphus eurycerus. The sequence goes on along the minus strand of CAKXYN010000001.1, from coordinate 56,952,485 downwards.
CTTAGCGACTAAGCATGCATACATACAAGTACCTGTATGTCAGCTTACATATAAGAAACCTAAATCATAGAAATCAGGCAACTTGCATGTGGACACAGAAGTATTAATTATACTCAGGTGTTAAGATCCAAGGACACAGAAACGATTTATGTCAGTTCTTTCTCTGACTGAAATCTCCAACCACTGTGTTTTCCTCCCGTTTGATAGATTCTGGCTTCCTTGTATTGTCTGTTTTCTAGACGTTCTCCAGTGTTTCCTTTAAACTGGCTAAGTACTTAACTGTGAAATAAGTTATGAACATTAGATCAGGGATTTTATCGAAGATTTAAAACATCAGGTACCACAAGTTCTTTGCCTCTTTATAGTCTAAATTCAAATCTAATGATTCTAGTTTTCTCTATCTAGAATGCTTGTTTCACTTGTTTTCTTTTGGAAAATTGTTAAAGGTTTTAGTTGAAGCATAGCCTCCTCTGTGGATCCTTTTATGATACCCTAAGATAAGCAGGTTCTTATCCCCCGTTGCACATGACTTCACTGAAACATGATTGTTCTAACAATTATTTTCCTGAAGTTTGTAAGTTCTATGGGGTGTGAGAGGCCTCTTTTAATTTGCATAGCACAGTGGTTCTCAAACTTCAATATGCATCAGAATTATCCGGGACTCTTTAAACATAAATTGCTCACTCCTCCCATTCTCCCCCGCACCCCCGAGATTCTAACTCTGTAGTTCTGGGGTGGGATGGTGTTTCTCATATCACACTGTTGTTGCCTCTAGGCTGGTCTGGAATTTGAGAACTGCTCACCTATCAGCAGATACATAAAACTGTGTGAGATGGACACCTGGCTGTAGATGGATATTTATTCTTCATGTTGCTAATAAGTTTTCGGTATGAAAAGGATGAGCTATTAAAAGTATTGATCAGGCATGAAACTGATTCCTGCCCAGTGAGAAGAGACCTCAGGAGAGACTGTGCACGTTCACTGAGTTTCATCTTCATCTCCAGTCTTCCTGCCCTGTTATTTCCAACTGATAGAAAGTGGAGATGAGTGTGTGCTCAACTGTGTCCAACTCCTTGCAACCCTATGGACTGTAGCCCCTCAGACTCCTGTCCATGGGATTTCCCAGGCAAAAACACTGGAATGGGTTGCCATTTTCTTCTCAGGGGATCTTCCTGACCCAGAGGTCGAGCCTGTGTCTCTTGTGTCTTCTGCAATGGCAGGCAGATTCTTTATCACTAGCTCCACCTGGAAAGCCCAAGAAAGTAGAAAGATAGACTCCTAACTTAGAAAAGAGGAGCTTCAGCTTTCTGTGTCTTCTGCTTTGTGTCTATAGGTACTTTGATGCGTCTGTTTGCATAATTTTGGTGGGGTGGATATCACTCAATAGGAATTGGATTTTAAACATTTTTTGGAAACCATTAGATTTAAAATAATTGTCTGTGCCTACATGAAACCAAGTTAATTATTTGGTGTTTTTCAATAAAACAACTTACATTTTGTATTATTAAAAAAATAAGTATAAAAACCAAACTCATAAAAACAGAAGAACATTCTGGTTACCAGGAGATGAAGGTGGGGAGATAAGACAGATATTTAAGGATACAAGCTTACAACAAGTAATAAATAAGCCCTGGAGATCTACTGTACTCTAGTGACTATAGACCAGAGAAGGCAATGGCACCCCACTCCAGTACTCTTGCCTGGAAAATCCCATGGGCAGAGGAGCCTGGTGGGCTGCAGTCCATGGGGTCGCTAAGAGTCGGACACGACTGAACGACTTCACTTTCACTTTTCACTTTCATGCATTGGAGAAGGAAATGGCAACCCACTCCAGTATTCTTGCCTGGAGAATCACAGGGATGGGGGAGCCTGGTGGGCTGCTGTCTATGGGGTCGCACAGAGTTGGACATGACTGAAGTAACTTAGCAGCAGTAGCAGTAGCAGCAGCAGTGACTATAGACAGTATTTTGCTGTAATCAACAAACTTGCCAAGATACTAGGACTTAATTATTCCTAAGATACTAAAACTTAATTATTCCAACCACTAAAGAAGAGATAATTATGTAATGTGATAGAGGTGTTAATTAGCACTGCAATGATCGTCATATTACAACATATGTATAACAAATTTATGTTTGTTCTACACCTTAAATCCACACAATGTTATATATCAAGTATGTTACAATTAAAAAAGATTATATCTTTAATTGAAATCCAAATCTTGAAACTGTGGGGTAGGACCTATTATTGTCATTAAGGAATCAGAGCTAATGGTTCTAGTTTTACTAACTTGAAATTGAACAGTTATTAAAAAAGGGTAAATGAATAAGTCACTAGCAACTTTTGATTCTCTGATTTGTTAAGTGAGTATATTATTTTCTAAAAATTATGTTTGGTATCTACAGATGTTGCCAAAGTTTTCAAAGTTCCCCCTTTTAAAAATTTTTGTTTGGTTGGTTGTGCTGGGTTTTAGTTTCAATATGTGAGATCTAGTTCCCTGAGCAGAGATACAACCCAGGCTTCCTGCATTGGGAGCTCAGGGTCTTAACCGCTGGACCACCAAGGAAACCCTTTGTTTTTTTAAACAGTTAGATTACTATCAGTGTCTTTTTTCTACTTACATGTGACTCTTACTCAATAGAGAAAAGGAATATTGTAGACACATGGAAAGCATACCCTTGGTTTTTCAGTGATGTAGTTAGTGGTGGTATAGCTTTGAACAAGACATCAATAATCTGTCCTTTAAACAACTCATAATCTGGTGACAAAGAAGAACAGGTAAATAATAAATTGCAATAAAATGATACAGATGCTCTGCTTGTAGTCTAGAGTAGAGGCAGTAGAAATCAGTAATAGGGAGTTATCAATTCTGCCAAAGTGAGATTTGAGTCAACAGTCTGACATCTGCTAAGTCGCTTCAGTCGTGTCCGACTCTGTGTGACCCCACAGACGGCAGCCCATCAGGCTCCCCCGTCCCTGGGATTCTCCAGGCAAGAACACTGGAGTGGGTTGCCATTTCCTTCTCCAATGCATGAAAGGGAAAAGTCAAAGTGAAGTCGCTCAGTCGTGTCCGACTCTTAGCAACCCCATGGACTGCAGCCCACCAGGCTCCCCCGTCCATGGGATTTTCCAGGCAAGAGTACTGGAGTGGGCTGCCATTGCCTTCTCTGTCTGAGTGGGCTGCCATTGCCTTCTCTGTCTGACATCTAGAAGAGGTGATAAGATACATAGATAATGCTTACAATATTGAAAAAAAAAAAAGTGATGTGTTAAAAAAGGTAGACAATTAAAGTGCTCTGTGTTTCTTGAGAAAGAAATTACTTTTGTTTTAGATTAAGGATGCCTCCGTATGATTAATGATAATTTTGCTGTACATTCAGCAGCAAATTTCAGTTGGCATCGAACTTTCAAAAGGATTGCACTGGACAAAAAGTTCATTCAGATTTTTCTGTACCATTGTATGGAAAAACCCCAAATGAACTGTTTGGCCAATCCAGTATATCATCTGCTAGTTCCACAGAAAATCTGGGAGGCAGTTGAGATATATTAGACATTGGCCCAGAGAGGTAGGCTGACATACCAAGAGGGGTCACACAGCAGGTGATTACACAAGACTGTGTTTGAGTTTAGCATTTCTGACCTTTATTCCACAAAGAACCAGAGTTATCACATCATGACTTCCATTGTTCTTCTCTCCTCTCCTTGCCCAGAGCTTCAGCGGATGAAGCTTTCACTCTGGATCTTGGCCTGTAAGGCTCCATATGAGTGGCTCCTATTTTCAACTAGGACTAGCCTTGGGCAAGTTCCTGAGGCCTTCCCCCACCGCACCCCCCACCCCCCGCCCCAACCCTGTGTTCTGGCTGTTTCAGGAACATACCAGGCTTGTTTCCACCACTACATTCTTTTTATTTATTTATTTTTGGCTGTGCTGAGTCTTTCTTGCTGCTAGGGCTTTTTTCTACTTGCGACAAGCAGGGGCAACTTTCTAATTGCATTGGGTGGGCTTCTCATTGTGATGGCTTCTCATTGTGGAGCACAGACTCTAGGGTGAGGGGGCTTCAGTTCTTGTGTCTCGTGGGCTCAGTAGTTGTGACTCCAGGGCTCTAAGCAGTTGTGGTGCACAGGCTTAGTTGCTCTGTAGAGTGTGGGATCTTGCGGGACCAGGGATGGAACTGACATCTCCTGCATTGTAAGGCAGATTCTTTACCACTGAGCCCGTATGGAAGCCCCACCCCAGCATTCTTACACATGATTTTCTAGTTGTTTTGAAAACCAACTCCAACTGCCTTCTTGCTTTGGTTCGTTGTTAAAAAACCTCAGGGAGACTTCCTTGACCTCTTCATTTTAAAGTTCCCCCCAGCCTCGCATCAGCCTCCATCTCTGTTTTCTGTGCTACTTTTGTGGCACTTAGCACTATCAAAGGTTTTAGTTTTCTGTTCATCTGTTGAATGTCTTGTAATCCCAACTGGAATGTGAATTTCATAAAGTGGGGTGGCCAAAATTTTTTGTTGTTGCTGTTCACTGATGTTTCCCTTGTGGCTGGGATATAGGAAATACTTGGTAAGCGTTTACTGAATAAACAAGAGTCTTTCATTGCTTAAAGTATGATTGGAATAGTTTTCCAGGAGCCAGAAATGAATAGCACTGAAGTGACTTTATAATTTTTTGTTTATAGATTGGAAATCTGGAGTTTAATCAGGATAAGTTTGATGTGAAACACAGACCTTTAATTTAATTTTTGAATTGTTCGTTACTAATGTATAGAACTGTGATTGATTTTTGCATATTCATCTTGGATCCTGCAACCTTGTGGAACAGTTAGCTCTGATAGGTTTTTTTTTTAGTGGATTCCTTAGAATTTTCTGTATGCAGGATCATGACACCTGCAAATATATAGTTTTGCTTCTTCCTTTCAAGTCCGGAAGCCTTTTTGTTTCTTTTTCTTGCCTAATTGCCCTGCCTAGCACCTCCGTTGTAGAAGTGAATCAGAGTGGCCCCCAGAATAGAAGTGGTGTGGGAGCAGACACTCTTATTACCTTGTTAGCGTTGGTGGAAAAGCATACAGTTTTTTGAATATAATGTTCTCTGTGGGTTTTCCATAGACTTCCAGTATCAGTTTGAGGAAGTTCCCTTTTATTCCTCTTTTTGCCAAGTGCTTTTATTATGGAAGGGTGTTGGATTTTGTCCTATGATTTTTATGCAGAAAATTAAACTTTTAGACTGGAACTCTTTAAAGCATGCTTTCATGACCCCCACTCAGCAGAGGTTTAGGAGTTTCCGCCTTTCCTCCCTTGAGCGCTCCGTCTGGAACATCGTTTGTCCCGGGCTGCACTGTCCGCCAGGGATGCCTCTGTTGCCCTCTGGGAGCAATGCTAGTGATGAGATGTTTCCCTATATGTCTTGGAAACAAACTGCTGGACTGTGATGCCATATCCGATGTGCACGCGCTGCCACGTTTGTTTTGCGGGTGTAATACTGTCAAAGCACTGTTGAGTGAGCGGATTCCGAGCTGTTGATATAGTTCAGACCTTGGCAGTTCTCTAATCTCCGTGAAGCTTTAGTGTTTGATTGCATTCGTTTGCCCTGCAAATAGTCAAGGGTGTAAGTGATCTCAGAGAGAGAATATATCTAAAGCCTGTATTTATAATAGACAAGGTTCGACAGAGAGTGGAGACCTTGTAAAACACACAGATGGACTTCCTGAACGAGTAATAAAGACTTAACTTCTACCTGATAGAGCCTGTCAAACAGCCGTATTACAGGCGTGATTGGGTTGCATGAGACTTCAATTCTTGATGGTAAAATAACATCCAGGAAAGTGAGTTGGTGAAAAAACAAGCTGTCAAGCCTGAGAAAGAAGGAAAAAGGATGATATCCATATAACTGTGTCGTGTTAATTTAGTAAGATCAATAGTTTGAGCCACATTAGTATTTTTTGTTGGGAACATTCATATGATACTATGTCTTCATTACAGTATTAAAAAAGCACTAATATTTTTAGAACTTTTGGATATTTATTGGAAAAATATGTATATGTTGGGATCTCTGTTTAGGAGAGGGTCCTGTCCCTTTTAATTAGTGAATGCTATTGGGTGGTATTTTAATTTTAGTTAGAAATTGTTATATAGTTGATGTGGTGGTACTAAAAATATTGAGAGGTTATGGTGATGGCTCATAAGGTAAAAATTAAGTGAGATGCTCTGGGAAAAGCCTCATCATCATGTTGTTGGTTTTTACCAACTATCCAGTCTTGATTTATGTTTTTATTGACTCCATTTTTTTTTCCCCATTGAAGATACATTTTCAGTTTGGATCCAATCTTTTTAAGTCAACTTAAAAAAAATTTATATTTTAATTGGAGGAAATCCATTTTATAAAACAAAAAACTGAGTTTTGAGCTTATTGCTTCAGGAAGGTCATACTGTTAAATGATGGAGTATGGATGTGATTCCAGGCAGTTCCCTCGTGGCCCATTGATAAAGAATCCACTTGCCACTGCAGGAGATGCAAGAGACTTGGGTTTGACTCCTGGCTCAAGAAGACTCCTGGAGAAGGAAATGGCAATCCACTCCAGTGTTCTTGCCTGAAAAAATCCCAAGGACAGAGGAGTCTGGAGTGCTACATACAGTCCAGGGGGTATCAAAGAGTCAGACATGACTGAGCGCGTGCACACACACAAACACACACACACACACACACACAGAGCTTACCACATTTAGTACTTAAAACAGTGTTTTTTGTTTGAAATATAGTTGATATACAATGTTGTGTTAGTTACAAATGTACAGCAAAATTATTCAGTTCAGTTCAGTTCAGTTGCTCAGTCGTGTCCAACTCTTTGCGACCCCATGAATCGCAGCACGCCAAGCCTCCCTGTCAATCACCAACTCCCGGAGATCATCCAGACTCACATCCATCGAGTTAGTGATGCCATCCAGCCATCTCATCCTCTGTCGTCCCCTTCTCCTCCTCCCCCCAATCCCTCCCAGCATCAGAGTCTTCTCCAATGAGTCAACTCTTTGCATGAGGTGGCCAAAATACTGGAGTTTCAGCTTCAGCATCATTCCTTCCAAAGAAATCCCAGGGCTGATCTCCTTCAGAATGGACCGGTTGGATCTCCTTGCAGTCCAAGGAACTCTAAAGAGTCTTCTCCAACACCACAGTTCAAAAGCATCAACTCTTCGACGCTCACCCTTCGTCACAGTCCAACTCTCACATCCATACATGACCACAGGAAAAACCATAGCCTTGACTAGGCGAACCTTTGTTGGCAAAGTAATGTCTCTGCTTTTGAATATGCTATCTAGGTTGGTCATAACTTTCCTTCCAAGGAGTAAGCGTCTTTTAATTTCATGGCTGCAGTCACCATCTGCAGTGATTTTTGGAGCCCAGAAAAATAAAGTCTGACACTGTTTCCACTGTTTCCCCATCTATTTCCCATGAAGTGATGGGACCGGATGCCATGATCTTCATTTTCTGAATGTTGAGCTTAAAGCCAACTTTTTCACTCTCCTCTTTGACTTTCATCAACAGGCTTTTTAGTTCCTCTTCACTTTCTGCCATAAGGGTGGGGTCATCTGCATATCTGAGGTTAGTGATATTTCTCCTGGCAGTCTTGATTCCAGCTTGTGCTTCTTCCAGTCCAGCATTTCTCATGATGTACTCTGCATATAAGTTAAATAAACAGGGTGACAATATACAGCCTTGACATACTCCTTTTCCTATTTTGAACCAGTCTGTTGTTCCATGTCCAGTTCTAACTCTTGCTTCCTGATCTGCACATAGGTTTCTCAAGAGGCAGGTCAGGTGGTCTGGTATTCCCATCTCTCAGAATTTTCCACAGTTTATTGTGATCTACACAGTCACAGGCTTTGGCATAGTCAATAAAGCAGAAATAGATGTTTTTCTGGAACTCTCTTGCTTTTTCGATGATCCAACGGGTGTTGGCAATTTGATCTCTGGTTCCTCTGCCTTTTCTAAAACTAGCTTGAACATCAGGAAGTTCATGGTTCACAAACTGCTGAAGCCTGGCTTGGAGAATTTTGAGCATTACTTTACTAGCATGTGTGATGAGTGCAATTGTGCGATAGTTAGAGCATTCTTTGGCATTGCCTTTCTTTGGGGTTGGGATGAAAACTGCCTTTTTCCAGTCCTGTGGCCACTGCTGAGTTTTCCAAACTTGCTGGCATATTGAGTGCAGCACTTTCACAGCATCATCTTTCAGGATTTGAAAGAGCTCCACTGGAATTCCGTCACCTCCATTAGCTTTGTTCATAGTGATGCTTTCTAAGGCCCACTTGACTTCACATTCCAGGATGTCTGGCTCTAGGTGAGTGATCACACCATCGTGATTATCTGGTTCGTGAAGATCTTTTTTGTACAGTTTTTCTGTGTATTCTTGCCATCTCTTCTTAATATCTTCTGCTTCTGTTAGGTCCATACCATTTCTGTCCTTTATTGTACCCATCTTTGCATGAAATTTTCCCTTGGTATCTCTAATTTTCTTGAAGAGATCCCTAGTCTCTCCCATTCTGTTGTTTTCCTCTATTTCTTTGCATTGATCACTGAAGAAGGCTTTCTTATCTCTCCTTGCTGTTCTTTGGAACTCTGCATTTAGATGCTTATATCTTTCCTTTTCTCCTTTGCTTTTCGCTTCTCTTCTTTTCACAGCTATTTCTAAGACATCCCAAGACAGCCATTTTGCTTTTTTGCATTTTTTTTTCCATGGGGATGGTCTTGATCTCTGTCTCCTGTACAATGTCGCGAACCTCCGTCCATAGTTCATCAGGCACTCTGTCTATCAGATCTAGGCCCTTAAATCTATTTCTCACTTCCACTGTATAATCATAAGGGATTTGATTTTAGGTCATACCTGAATGGTCTAGTGGTTTTCCCTACTTTCTTCAATTTCAGTCTGAATTTGGCAATAAGGAGTTCATGGTCTGAGCCACAGTCAGCTCCCGGTGTTGTTTTTGCTGACTGTATAGAGCTTCTCCATCTTTGGCTGCAAAGAATATAATCAGTCTGATTTCTGTGTTGACCATCTGGTGATGTCCATGTATAGAGTCTTCTCTTGTGTTGTTGGAAGAGGGTGTTTACTATGACCAGTGCATTTTCTTGGCAAAACTCTGTTAGTCTTTGCCCTGCTTCATTCTGTATTCCAAGGCCAAATTTGCCTGTTACTCCAGGTGTTTCTTGACTTCCTACTTTTGCATCCCAGTCCCCTATAATGAAAAGGACATCTTTTTTGGGTGTTAGTTCTAAAAGGTCTTGTAGGTCTTCATAGAACCATTCAACTTCAGCTTCTTCAGCGTTACTGGTTGGGGCATAGACTTGGATTACTGTCATATTGAATGGTTTGCCTTGAAAACGAACAGAGATCATTCTGTCGTTTTTGAGATTACATCCAAGTACTGCATTTCAGACTCTTTTGTTGACCATGATGGCTACTCCATTTCTTCTGAGGGATTCCTGCCGGCAGTAGTAGATATAATGGTCCTCTGAGTTAAATTCACCCATTCCAGTCCATTTTAGTTCGCTAATTCCTAGAATGTCGACATTCACTCTTGCCATCTCTTGTTTGACCACTTCCAATTTGCCTTGATTCATGGACCTGACATTCCAGGTTCCTCTGCAATATTGCTCTTTACAGCATCGGACCTTGATTCTATCACCAGTCACATCCACAGCTGGGTATTCTTTTTGCTTTGGCTCCATCCCTTCATTCTTTCTGGAGTTATTTCTCCACTGATCTCCAGTAGCATATTGGGCCCCTACTGACCTGGGGAGTTCCTCTTTCAGTATCCTATCATTTTGCCTTTTCATACTGTTCATGGGATTCTCTCTTTTTTTTTTAATTTTTATTTTTATTTTATTTTGCTTAAATTTACAATATTATATTGCTTTTAGAATACATCAAGATGGATCTGCTGCCAGTATACACGTGTTCCCCATCCTGAACCCTCCTCCCTCTCCCCTCCCCACACCATCCCTCCAGGTCGTCCCAGTGCTCCAGCCCCAGGCATTTGTTATCGGGCATCATACCTGGACTGACGACTCGTTTCAGATATGATATTATACATATATCAATGCTATTCTCCCCAATCATCCCGCCCTCTCCCGGTCCCAGAGTCCATAAGTCTGTTCTATACATCAGTGTCTCTTTTGTTGTCTCGTAAATAGGGTTATTTTTACCATCTTTCTAAATTCCATATATATGCGTTAGTATACTGTATTTGTGTTTTTGTTTCTGGCTTACTTCACTCTGTATAATAGGCTCCAGTTCCATCCACCTCCTTAGAACTGATTCAAATGTATTCTTTTTAATGGCTGAGTAATACTCCATTGTGTATATGTACCATAGCTTGCTTATCCATTCATCTGTGGATGGACATCTAGGTTGCTTCCATGTTCTGGCTATTGTAAACAGTGCTGGTATGAACACTGGGGTACACGTGTCTCTTTCAATTCTGGTTTTCTCAGTGTATATGCCCAGCAGTGGGATTGCTGGATCATAAGGCAGTTCTATTCCCAGTTTTTTGAGGAATCTCCATACTGTTCTCCAGAGTGGCTGTACTAATTTGCATTCCCACCAACAGTGCAAGAGGGTTCCCTTCTCTCCGCACCCTCTCCAGCATTTATTGCTTGTGGACTTTTGGATAGCAGCCATTCTGACTGGCGTGAGATGGTACCTCATAGTGGTTTTGATTTGCATTTCTCTGATAATGAGTGATGTTGAGCATCTCTTCATGTGTTTGTTAGCCATCTGTATGTCTTCTTTGGAGAAATGTCTATTTAGTTCTTTGGCCCATTTTTTGATTGGGTCATTTATTTTTCTGGAATTGAGCTGTAGAAGTTGCTTGTATATTTTTGAAATTAGTTGTTTGTCAGTTGCTTCATTTGCTATTATTTTCTCCCATTCTGAAGACTGTCTTTTCACCTTGCTTATAGTTTCCTTTGTTGTGCAGAAGCTTTTAAGTTTGATTAGGTCCCATTTGTTCATTTTTGATTTTATTTCCGATATTCTGGGAGGTGGGTCATGGAGGATCCTGCTGTGATGTAAGTCACAGAGTGTTTTGCGTATGTTTTCTTCTAGGAGTTTTATGGTTTCTGGTCTTACATTTAGCTCTTTAATCCATTTTGAGTTTATTTTTGTGTATGGTGTTAGAAAGTGTTCTAGTTTCATTCTTTTACAAGTGTTGGACCAGTTTTCCCAGCACCACTTGTTAAAGAGACTGTCTTTAATCCATTGTATATTCTTGCCTCCTTTGTCAAAGATAAGGTGACCATATGTGTGTGGATTTATCTCTGGGCTTTCTATTTTGTTCCATTGATCTATATTTCTGTCTTTGTGCCAGTACCATACTGTCTTGATGACTGCGGCTTTGTAGTAGAGCCTGAAGTCAGGCAGGTTGATTCCTCCAGTTCCGTTCTTCTTTGTCAAGATAGCTTTGGCTATTCGAGGTTTTTTGTATTTCCATACAAATTGAGAAATTATTTGTTCTAGTTCTGTGAAGAATACCGTTGGTAGCTTGATGGGGATTGCATTGAATCTATAAATTGCTTTGGGTAGTATACTCATTTTCACTATATTGATTCTACCAATCCATGTTCATGGGATTCTCAAGGCAAGAATACTGAAGTGGTTTGTCATTCCCTTCTCCAGCAGACCACACCCTGTCAGATCTCTCCACCATGACCCGCCCATCTTGGGTTGCCTCACACAGCATGGCTAAGTTTCACTGAGTTAGACAAGGCTGTGGTCCTAGTTTGATTAGATTGACTAGTTTTCTGTGATTATGGTTTCACTGTGTCTGCCCTCTGATGCCCTCTTGCAGCACCTACCATCTTACTTGGGTTTCTCTTACCTTAGGCATGGGGTCTCTCTTCACCGCTGCTCCAGCAAAGCGCAGCCGCTGCTCCTTACCTTGGACGAGGGGTGTCTCCTCACCGCCTCCCTTCTTGACCTTCAACATGGGATAGCTCCTCTAGGCCCTCCTGTGCCCTCGCAGCCAGGGCTCCTTGGACGTGGGGTTGGTCCTCCCGGCCGCCGCCCCTGGCCTCAGGCATGGGGCTGCTCGTCCCGGCCGCCATTATACATATATAAATATATTTTAACATTCTCTTTTTTAATAGCTTGTTACAAGGTAATGAATATGGTTCCCTGTGTTATACAGTAGGTTCTTGTTAGTTATCTATTTTATATATAATAGTGTCTGTATTTTAATCTCAAACTCCTAATTTATCTTCTTCCCCTTGCTCTTTGGTAACCATAAATTTATTTTCTATTTGTGCTACTTTTATTTCCTTTTTGTAAATAAGTTCATTTGTATCATTTTATCAGTTTTTTCAATTCCACATAAAAGCAAAATCATACTATTTGTCTTTCTCTGCCTAATTTATTTTATTCAGTATGATAATCTCGAGGTCCATCCTTGTTACTGCGTTACTTCATTTTTTTTTATAGCTGTATATGATATCTGTGTGTGTGTGCATGCCACATCTTCTTTATCCTTTCATCCACATGCAAAACTAAACTGAAATGGATTACAGATTCAAATGTAAAACTGGACGCTGTAAAACTCCTACATGTTTTATACTTAAACATTCTTAATTCAGTGTCTAATTCTGCAATTACTTAGGTGTCATCCATGACAAATATTAGAATTTTAGTATTGTAGAGACAATTTTTTTCGGCTTTCGGCCCACAATTGAAATAAATGCCTTTGGTTGTAGTCTGACTGAAATGTCCAGTCAGATCAGATCAGATCAGATCAGTCGCTGAGTCATGTCCGACTCTTTGCGATCTCGTGAATCGCAGCACGCCAGGCCTCCCTGTCCATCACCAACTCCCGGAGTTCACCCAGACTCATGTTCATCAAGTCAGTGATGCCATCCAGCCATCTCATCCTCTGTCGTCCCCTTGTCCTCCTGCCCCCAATCCCTCCCAGCATCAGAGTCTTCTCCAATGAGTCAAGTCTTCGAATGAGGTGGCCAAAATATTGGAGTTTCAACTTCAGCATCATTCCTTCCAAAGAAATCCCAGGGCTTATCTCCTTCAGAATGGACTGGTTGGATCTCCTTGCAGTCCAGGGGACTCTCAAGAGTCTCTCCAACACCACAGTTCAAAAGCATCAACTCTTCGACGCTCACCTTTCTTCACAGTCCAACTCTCACATCCATACATGACCACAGGAAACCATAGCCTTGACTAGATGAACCTTTGTTGGCAAAGTAATGTCTCTGCTTTTGAATATGCTATCTAGGTTGGTCATAACTTTCCTTCCAAGGAGTAAGGGTCTTTTAATTTCATGGCTGCAGTCACCATCTGTAGTGATTTTGGAGCCCAGAAAAATAAAGTCTGACACTGTTTCCACTTCTTTCAGTGCTGAAGAACTCACTACAGCATGTTGGTTGTCTTTTTTACTGCTGTAAGTTCATTCTGACTCTGAGCCACTCTGAGGGTCAAGTTACCTTTCTTAAAAATTATATTGCTGTCTCTATTTAAATTTATAGGCAACTGAATACTCCAGATTTTTTTTTTTTTTGAAGAGGAGTGTAGTTCAGCTATATTCGCATAGAATTTATATGCCATATAATCACCCATCTAAACTATTTTTCTTACATTTACACAATCACCACCATTCCTTTTTTATTTTAGTTGCTCAGTCATGTCCTACTGTTTTGTGACCCCGTGGACTGTAGACTGACAGGCTCCTCTGTCCATGGAATTCTCCAGGCGAATGTACAGCAAAATGATTCAGTTATACATAGATAAATATATAACATTCTCTTATAGTTTGTTAAAAGGTAATTAATATAGTTCCCTATGTAATACAGTAGGTCCTTGTTACTTATCTCTTTTATATATAGTACTGTTTAAAATACTACTGTAGCCATTCCGTTCTCCGTGGGATCTTCCTGACCCAGGGATCGAACCTGGGTCCCCTACATTGCTGGTAGATTCTTAACCATCTGCCCTACAAGGGAAATCACCACTACAAGGTTCAATTTAAGAAAAGAAACCCTTTACGTTTTCTCAGTCATCCCATCCTCATTTTCCCTTAATCCCTCCTAGCTGTAGGCAGCTACTAATCTATTGTATTTTTATAAATTTGTGTATTCCAGACACTTCCTAAAAATGAGATTATCAATAGGTGGCCTTTTGTCCCTGACTTTTTTCACACAGTTGAATGCTTTTCAGGGTTCATCTGTCTTTTTGCATGTATCAGAACTGTATTCCTTTTTACGGACAAATAATAGTCCACTCATGAATATACCATGTTACGTTTATCCATTCATCGCTTGATGGGCATTTGAGTAGTTTTCACTATTTGGCTGTTAAGAATCATGTCGGTATTAACGTTTGTTCCAAATGCTTTTTTGACTAAACAGTCTGGTCTCTTTATGTTTCTGGACTGCATTACTTATTGATCAATCTGAATACAGTATTTTATATGGTTAAAATCTCCTATTGTTGGTTTTTAGTCAGGTTCCACTTTGCTGGGTTCTTTGACATTTTGGTTCTTTGATTGATTGTGTGATCTGTTCATTTCAAGCTTGTATACTGTCTGTTCTTTAAATTTCCAGCCTCTAGCTTCATCTAAATCGTAGATCAAAATACTGTTCAGTGTGGGGTGGCTTCTCAGTCACATGACTTGTTACTGTGGAGGAGGTAACATCTTCTCCAGCCACTGGTCTGTGTGCAAATAGGGAAACAAAAAAACTTATCTAGAAGAGTATTTATTTGTGTTTTGGCGGCGTGGCACAACACGTGGGATCTTACTTTCCCGATCTGTATTGAACCTGGACCCCCTGCTTCGGAAGCATGGAGTCCTGACCCCTGGACGACTATGGACGTTATGGAAATGGTATTCTTTTATGCTAATATGAAGTATTTAAGGTTGTAAAAATGTCCCTTTTATTTTTTCCAGCACCAAGTTGTTCTGATATGACAGGGTTATCTGTGCCAATTTCTTATATTGAGTTGTTTCCTATTCCAGCTCAGATGAGAATCTGAACCCTGACTCTCGCACCATTTATTATCAGAATGACCTTGGGCAGGTTCCCTGAAGTTTACTTCGGTTTATTTTCTCATCTGGAAAGTGAGGCCAGTAGGAGCACTTACTTTACAAGGTAACTGAACGAACCACATGAAAGGATCCTTACCAGCTGTTCAGTGTGTGGGGGGCACGCTGGTAAGGGCTGTATTTCAGGGAAGAAGAGGGAGGGTAGAGAACTTTCTGTGGCTGTCCCAGTGCCAGAGCTGGAGCCACACAGATTAGACAGGTCCTGTGGCTTGGGAGCCTCTTTCCCTTAGGGCTTTAGTTTCTGAAGGAAATGAAGTTGTTGGTGATTGTGGAGCACACACCTGTGGACCTTCTGATTTCCTGGGAGTTGCTCAGATTCCAAGGCTTCCCAGGTGACTCAGTGGAAAAGAATCAGCCTGCCAATGCAGGAGACACGGGTTTGATCCATGGGTTGGGGAGATTCCCCTGGAGGAGGGCATGGCACCCCTCTCCAATATCTTGCCTAGAGAATCCCCATGGACAGAGGCGCCTGGGCGGGCTGCAGTCCATGGGGTCACAAAGACTTGGATGTGCATGCACGCAATCCCAGTTTCCAGTGCTGTCCAGCATTTGTGTGTGTATTTATCATTGTTGCCCTTGTGCTGCCAAGATGTCAGACACATCTGAAATTCAGCTGGTCACTATGCACAGAAAAGTCCTGCACTAGAACACAGGCCAGGTTTGACTGAGGATCTTCTCTGCTTGGGATGATGATACACTAGGATAGCCACCTTATCATTCAAATCTGAAGTTGTTATTTATTCACACTGGAATAATCTTGTTAAGAAAACTGTATATAATCTCTGCATTATAATTGGATTTCAGTTATCACTTGGAGCTCTGACTCAGTCTTGTGGAATTTTAAGGACATAATTTAAAGAAGACATTCCTGGTTGCCTTTTAAAACGTGGTTTCTTGTCCTGAGATTTGTCAAACCTTCAGCCATAGTTTTGTGGTCCTAAATTACCATTTGCAGATATTCATATAGCCTGGTCCTTTGATCAGATCAGATCAGTCACTCAGTCGTGTCCGACTCTTTGCGACCCCATGAACTGCAGCACGCCAGGCCTCCCTGTCCATCACCAGCTCCCGGAGGTCACCCAGACTCGCATCCATCGAGTCAGTGATGCCATCCAGCCATCTCATCCTCTGTCGTCCCCTTCTCCTCCTGCCCTCAATCCCTCCCAGCATCAGAGTCTTCTCCAATGAGTCAGCTCTTCACATGAGGTGGCCAAAATACTGGAGTTTCAGCTTTAGCATCATTCCTTCTAAAGAAATTCCAGGATTGATCTCCTTGAGAATGGACTGATTGGATCTTCTTGCAGTCCAAGGGACTCTCAAGAGTCTTCTCCAACACCACAGTTCAAAAGCATCAATTCTTCGGCGCTCAGCCTTCTTCACAGTCCAACTCTCACATCCATACATGACCACAGGAAAGACCATAGCCTTGACTAGGCGAACCTTTGTTGGCAAAGTAATGTCTCTGCTTTTGAGACAATGCTATCTAGGTTGGTCATAACTTTCCTTCCAAGGAGTAAGCTTCTTTTAATTTCATGGCTGCAGTCACCATCTGCAGTGATTTTGGAGCCCAGAAAAACAAAGTCTGACACTGTTTCCACTGTTTCCCCATGTATTTCCCATGCAGTGATGGGACCAGATGCCATGATCTTCGTTTTCTGAATGTTGAGCTTTAAGCCAACCTTTTCACTTTCCACTTTCACCTTCATCAAGAGGCTTTTTAGCCCCTCTTCACTTTCTGCCATAAGAGTGGTGTCATCTGCATATCTGAGGTTATTGATATTTCTCCCGGCAATCTTGATTCCAACTTGTGTTTCTTCCAGTCCAGCATTTCTCATGATGTACTCTGCATATAAGTTAAATAAACATGGTGACAATATGCAGCCTTGACGTACTCCTTTTCCTATTTGGAACCAGTCTGTTGTTCCATGACCAGTTCTAACTGTTGCTTCCTGACCTGCATACAGATTTCTTAAGAGGCAGATCAGGTGGTCTGGTATTCCCATCTCTTGAAGAATTTTCCATAGTTTATTGTGATCCACACAGTCAAAGGCTTTGGCATAGTCAATAAAGCAGAAATAGATATTTTTCTGGAACTCTCTTGCTTTTTCCATGATCCAGTGGATGTTGGCAATTTGATCTCTGGTTCCTCTGCCTTTTCTAAAACCAGCTTGAACATCAGGAAGTTCACGGTTCACATATTGCTGAAGCCTGGGTTGGAGAATTTTGAGCGTTACTTTACTAGCGTGTGAGATGAGTGCAATTGTTCAGTAGTTTGAGCACTCTTTGGCATTGCCTTTCTTTGGGATTGGGATGAAAACTGACCTTTTCCAATCTTGTGGCCACTGCTGAGTTTTCCAAATTTGCTGGCATATTGAGTGCAGCACTTTCACAGCATCATCTTTCAGGACTTGGAATAGCTCCACTGGAATTCCATCACCTCCACTACCTTTGTTCGTAGTGATGCTTTCTAAGGCCCATTTGACTTCACATTCCAAGATGTCTGGCTCTAGGTCAGTGATCACATCATCATGATTGTCTAGGTCTTGAAGCTCTTTTTTGTACAGTTCTTCTGTGTATTCTTGCCACCTCTTCTTAATATCTTCTGCTTCTGTTAGGTCCACACCATCTCTGTCCTTTATCGTGCCCATCTTTGCATGAAATGTTCCCTTGGTATCTCTGATTTTCTTGAAGAGATCCCTAGTCTTTCCCATTCTGTTGTTTTCCTCTATTTCTTTGCATTGATCACTGAAGAAGGCTTTCTTATCTCTTCTTGCTATTCTTTGGAACTCTGCATTTAGATGCTTATATCTTTCCTTTTCTCCTTTGCTTTTTGCTTCTCTTCTTTTCACAGCTATTTGTAAGGCCTCCCCAGACAGCCATTTTGCTTTTTTGCATTTCTTTTCCATGGGAATGGTCTTGATCCCTGTCTCCTGTACAGTGTCACGAACCTCATTCCATAGTTCATCAGGCACTCTGTCTATCAGATCTAGGCCCTTAAATCTATTTCTCACTTCCACTGTATAATCATAAGGGATTTGATTTAGGTCATACCTGAATGGTCTAGTGGTTTTCCCTACTTTCTTCAATTTCAGTCTGAATTTGGCAATAAGGAGTTCATGGTCTGAGCCACAGTCAGCTCCTGGTCTTGTTTTTGCTGATTGTATAGAGCTTCTCCATCTTTGGCTGCAAAGAATATAATCGATCTGATTTCGGTGTTGACCATCTGGTGATGTCCATGTATAGAGTCTTCTCTTGTGTTGTTGGAAGAGGGTATTTGCTATGACCAGTGCATTTTCTTGGCAAAACTCTATTAGTCTTTGCCCTGCTTCATTCCGTATTCCAAGGCCAAATTTGCCTGTTACTCCAGGTGTTTCTTGACTTCCTACTTTGGCATTCCAGTCCCCTATAATGAAAAGGACATCTTTTTTGGGTGTTAGTTCTAAAAGGTCTTGTAGGTCTTCATAGAACCTTTCAACTTCAGCTTCTTCGGCGTTACTGGTTGGGGCATAGATTTGGATTACTGTGACATTGAATGGTTTGCCTTGGAAACGAACAGAGATCATTCTGTCATTTTTGAGATTGCATCCAAGTACTGCATTTCGGACTCTTTTGTTGACCATGATGGCCACTCCATTTCTTCTGAGGGATTCCTGCCGGCAGTAGTAGATATAATGGTCATCCGAGTTAAATTCACCCATTCCAGTCCATTTTAGTTCGCTAATTTCTAGAATGTCGACATTCACTCTTGCCATCTCTTGTTTGACCACTTCCAATTTGCCTTGATTCATGGACCTGACATTCCAGGTTCCTCTGCAATATTGCTCTTTACAGCATCGGACTTTGCTTCTATCACCAGACACATCCACAGCTGGGTATTCTTTTTGCTTTGGCTCCATCCCTTCATTCTTTCTGGAGTTATTTCTCCACTGATCTCCAGTAGCATATTGGGCCCCTACTGACCTGGGGAGTTTCTCTTTCAGTATCGTATCATTTTGTCTTTTCATACTGTTCATGGGGTAAGCCTGAGGGAGGAGAGGCATCTTTTTTACTGATTCTCTTTAGATACTGTCATGGAAATGATTCTGAGTTGTTTTTTTTTTTTTGTATCCAAGATTAAGAATATTTAAATTAATATCTGTATGTAGATGATTTCTTTCTGTTTAGTGAAATGTCAGAACTGTACAGAGAGTAGTATTTCTCAGATGTACATACAGACCCCTTATCAAAGGGGAAAGTATTTTGCAAGAACCCTGTGAATTTATCCAAGCTCCACAAACAGAAGATACTTGTTTTACATTGAGATGTCTTTTGACTGCCATTTATCAGAGTTCTTGCTTGGTTTGGTGTTCATAAATGGGGATGCTTTTTTTTTTTTTTTATTATCGTAGAAATAAAAATCCTTGAACTTGTTTTAAAAATACCCGAGTGGTCTTTCGACCCCATTTTGAGAAACCCTGCCCCAAAGATGAGCCTTTTGATAGAAAGTGAGGGATCTGATTGTTTCCGGGAGGTTGCATGCTGTGCATCCATGAAACTCTGGTTATAAGATGTGTTCTTTTCTGTGATTTTGTAAACCAGAGGTTTTCAAGTTTGCAGGTAACATAATTAAATGCATATATGTGTGTGTATAATATAAATAGGTATTTGACCCATGGACTGCAGCACAACAGGCTTCCATGTCCATCACCAACTCCTGGAGCTTGCTCAAGCTCACGTCCATCGAGTCGGTGATGCCATCCAACCATCTCATCCTCTGTCGTCTCCTTCTCCTCCTGCCTTCAATCTTTCCCAGCATCAGGGTCTTTTCTTTACATACCTGATGATCCTGTTGTACTATCCTTGCATTCTTTCCTGACCCTTTGAGCTGCACTGTTGCTCTGTTGCTTTCTGACACAGCTCTTTCCTTTGTACTTGCCTGGTTGAACTTGTGACTCTGAGGCTAATTGAGAGGAAGGAAATGGTGACTCAGCTCTGTGACCTTGTGTATTTACCTGTTGTTTGCCCTTTTCAGCTGCTGGTGGTCGTCGCATCCCTTGGCTTGTGGCTCCATCTCTGTCTCTGTGGTCCCTCTGCAGCCTCCTCTCCCGCCTTGGCTTCACTCTTCACAGCTCCCTTGGCTTCACTCTTACGAGATTACTTGTCAGGGCATTTAGGGCCCACCTGGATAATCTAGGATAAATGCCTCTTCTCAAAATCCTTAATCACATCATTTGCTAAGTAAAGTGATATTTACTCTTTGACCATGTAAGGTGACATTCCCAGGTTCTGGGCATGACTATGTGGATTTATCTTCTTGGTGGTGGGATAGTACTATTCAGTCCTCTTCTGTAAACCTGAAGCATTGCATGGTTTCTAGCTGACAAAAGCCACCATTTGTGTGTATAATGAGTAAAGTGAAAGTGAAGTCGGTCAGTCATGTCCGACTCTTTGCAACCCCATGGACTGTAGCCTACCAGGCTCCTCTGTCCATGGGATTTTCTAGGTAAGAGTACTGGAGTGGGTTGTCATTTCCTTCTCCAGGGGATCTTCCCGACCCAGGGATCGAACCTGGGTCTCCCACATTGCAGGCAGACTCTTTACCCTCTAAGCCGCCAGGGAAGCCCTGTATAATGAGTAACCTGAAAAGATATTTTATATAACACAGGCAATATAGCCAGTATTTTATTATTATTTTTTTTATATAGCCAGTATTTTATAGTAACTATAAATAGAGTATAAACTTTAAAAATTGTGAATCTTTATGCTGTATACCTGTAGCTTACATAAGTTTGTACATAAACTATATTGCAATTAAAAAAATAAAAACAAACAGCAAAAAATAAGGAAAGGATCAGTGTACATTACTGGATGCTCAGTGGAAGAATATCACTCAATCTTGAGAGCTGCCACTTTTCTTTCCAGGGATCAGGGTGATGCGTTGGTCTCCTGTTGCATCATTTTCTGTTTTCCGTTCAGTAAAAACTTAGCATGTACCAGGCTTGGGGGTAGGCATGGGGGATGCCCTTCAGAGCATTCAGGATGCTATGCCTGTCTTTAATTGGGTCTGCATTCCTCTGGAGATGCTCAGTGTGTTGCCTCCTACCACTTGCCAGCCTTCTAGACATTTCTCTCACCCTGTCTTCCCTCTCAGAGTGTCCTGCCCACGGTCCACGATTGACAGCCTCGTTTCCCGGTTGAGCGCTTCATGTGAACATAAAAATTCATAGCAGCCTTAAGGGAGGAAATGCAGCTGAAGCGGTTGGTGGGCAAGGGACAGCCGTCACTGTCTTGTCTCTCCCCAGAATGAAAGCCACCCTCTGGAGAAATCAAGAGTTGGACACGGGGTATATAACCTGGGTGTTTCCAACACTAAAAATAGGCCCTCTCTCTAGTGTGTGAGAGACACATTCATCATCTTCATCTTCATTGTCATCTTCATCATGTTCATTATTCTCTTCCTCCTGCTGAACACAACTTGTTGAGCAAGTGTTGGGGTCAGACTCTGTTCTTTTTGTACAGTATCATATTTACTCCTCATATGACCCTGCAAAGGGGCTCCTGTTATCCCATTTAACTGAGGAGGCAGACAAGGCTTAGGGGAAAGGAGTCACCTGCTGCTCGTGACGCGTGTGTCTGCCTTGTTTGGTTCACAGCCTGAGTTTTATCATTAAACAGTCCTCCCGCTTTGTTCATTTTGGATTTCAGGTTTTTAGAAAATGAATCTTAACACAGAAATAGGGCTTCCGTCTTTGGAGTTCCTTTCTTCCTCCTTCAGTGCTTTAAGTGGGAAGGTGTTTGCAGATCAGAGAAGCTGATGGATTGCATGGTGCCCTTCACTGTTTGTGGTGGGGGGGCTCTGAAGAAGATAGTGTGGAGATTGACAGGAGATCGGGGGAAAGCTCTGCCAACTTTAGCTGGAGAAGGTCCAGGCAGGTTTTCTTATTTCATGAAAATGAAGACTTATTTGCAGAGAGGAATCTGAAGCTTCGTTCTTTGGCCATCTCCTTGGAGTATCCTGTTAGCTCTGAAATACCCCTGCTTCTAGTGAAATGGATAAAATTCCTATCTCCCTTCTTCATTTCCCCACCTTTTCTCAAATATGTAGAGAACACCCACTATAAAGCTTTATTCCTGCAACTGAGATATGACGATGAACAGAGGCAGATGGAAACTTTCGCCTCTTTGAGTGCTTATGTGAATGTGTGTGTATGCTCAGTCCTGTCCAGTTCTTTGCGACCCCCTGGACTGTAGCCCGCCAGGCTTCTCTCCCCATGGGATTTTCCAGGCAAGAATACTGGAGTGGGTTGCCTTGTCCTACTCCAGGGGATCTTTGTGACCCAGGGATCAAACCTGTGTCTCCTGTATTGGCAGGCTAATTATTTACCACTGTGCCACTTGTGAGCTGCCTATATGTACATGGGACAAAATGAAAACCTCAGGAGAGCAGGAGAGCAGGAAGCCACAGCTCATGGCTATCCTGTGGAAGTCAGGTGCATTGTGAGCGGTTGGTTAGCTGATAATTACCTGTATTCATTTGACGAAGAGAGATCTTGCGAATGTTTATTCCTCTTTGCTTTCTTCTGTGCCACCCTTTTTCTTAATTTTTGAAGGAAAAGCACTGAGTTTGTTCTGACTCTCATTTAGGTAAATGTTTCCGGTTCATTTAAGGCTTACCATCGTTTGTGTTTTGACCTGCTCCAGCAGATAGGCTTGCGGTTCTTGTTTAAAAAGATGGTCCTTTAGTATTCATATAGAAACTTAATCCGGTTTAGGAGTGTCGGCAGATGCCCCCTGAAATCTGACAGTGATTAAGAAAAAAAACCAATTACTTTGTTTGGTTTGGGAGGAGTGGAGCCCAAATCTAGAGGCATACTCCTGGGCTATTAGAATTTCGTTGCTTATGCCTCTTAAAAAAATTAAAAGCAGGAAGTAAATTCTGCCTGCTGCAAAGAGCTGATATTTAGGATGGATGGGTCTAATGTTGTTTTGCATTTATATTTAATGGCTCGGGCCCCTTCCTGTGGGCTGGTGTACATTTAGCTAATGAATGCTTTCTGAGGAGACCTGGTGGACAGTAAGGAGGTTATGGCCAGCCTCCCTGTGGAAGCCCCAGAGAGGGATCCTGTGGGCTGGCCGCGGAAGCCAAGGTAGGCCTTAACCTGTGGTGGTGGTGTCATGCTCCCCACTCGCCTGTATTGTTAGTTTATAGAAATCAA
Organism: Tragelaphus eurycerus; assembly: GCA_935064755.1. Taxonomy (NCBI): domain Eukaryota; kingdom Metazoa; phylum Chordata; class Mammalia; order Artiodactyla; family Bovidae; genus Tragelaphus; species Tragelaphus eurycerus. Next base: position 56,929,201 of record CAKXYN010000001.1, on the reverse strand, counting down.
AGGCGCAAGGCAGAAGCCCATGTGCTGACCCTGAGTTATTGAATCTGCTCCTCTGGCCATTTTTCACAGCCTTGGAGCTGCCCTGCAGCCGCAGAGCCTGACCCTATGGTGGGGTGCGCGTTGCTCTTGCCTCAGGCCCGCCAGCCTCTCGATTTGTAAAGCCATCGTTAAATTGCGTTGCGACTGTGGATTCCATTTTTCTCTTGTACAGTTTGTCACTTCTCTCTGCTCTGCTGCCCTCCTGCGAGGACTTTTCTCTGCTGGCCTCTGGGGATTTTCTGTGTGGTTTGTGATGCTTGTTTCCAGTTTGGGGTGTAGCCCAGGGTCCTCTGAGGGTTCTGGCAGAGCCATGGAGGAGTGGGCTGTTTCCCAGAGCTGGACTCAGCTGGGCCCATGCCGGGGAGAGGTGGCCCCCCTCCATCCCTAGCACAGGCCTGCACTGTGCTGCCGGGCACTGCAGAGAGTGAGTTCCATGTGGATTCCATGTGTGTGCCCTAGGCTGCCGTTTGTGCTGGGTGTAACCCTGCAGGACCCCCTGAGGCCATGCTGGGACAGGCCCTTCCCTCATCCCCTCTGCTTTGGCTCCTCTCTGAAGTTCTTAGATCATAGTATCAGGCACACATTTCCTGAGTTGTTTTACAGGAGGGGGCTAAACCCCCCCCCCCCAAATGCAAGAGATAAACTATTTGATGACCTTGAGCCCCCAGACCTAATGGAGACAAAGGGTTGATCATGTTACTAACCCCCTGTGACACCATCAACCTATCAGAGAATTTTGCAGTGGCTGATCACAACCCTGGACCCCTCTTCCCTCACTTTGCCTTTAAAAATGCTTTCCTGAAACTCATGGGAGAGTTTAGGCTTTTTGAGTATTAGCTGTCAGATTCCTTGTCCTGGTGAAAGTGAAAGTTGCTCAGTCATGTCCGACTCTTTGTGACCCCATGGACTATACATCCAAGGAATTCTCCAGGTCAGAATACTGGAGTGGGTAGCCTTTTTGTTCTCCAGGAGATCTTCCCAACTGAGGGATCGAACCCAGGTCTCCCACATTGCAGGCAGATTCTTTACCAGCTGAGCGGCAAGGGAAGCCCAAGAATACTGGAGTGGGTAGCCTATCCCTTCTGCAGGGGAATCTCCTGGTACATTACAATAAATGCTACACTTTCCTTCTCCACTCCCTGGGGTCAGTAGGCTGACTTTACTGTGCTCAGGCGAGCAGACCCAAGTGACTTAAATTCAAGTGTGTCCATCCTGACCTTTTGGGGAACCCTTTGAACTCCAGATCTGACTTGACAGTAATGAGGCTTTTGGTTGGAGCTTCTGATCCTTCTTGGTGTAGTGAAAGCTTAGATGTGCATGTATGTAACTTAAGAATAGCTCCTAATATTGAGAGTTGTGCTCGAGGGGATGTTTTTCCTGTAAAAGTGATGAGTGATTCAGTAACAAAAATCGAGGATGGCCGTTTTGCATTCCACTTAGGAACTGACGGATCTAGGCATGGGGCATCAGCGTGTAATATCACGGAGGGAACAGAATACGAGCCTTTAAAGGTGGAACTCATTAACCTCTTCAGAAGTACTCTTGCAATGCCCTGCTCCTCCTGCCAGAAACAAAACATCTTGACCTGTTCAAGTGTCCAACTACCAATTTCCAGGAATTAGAGAGGACTGAAAAGCATGGTAAATCATACTGCAGGAATACAATAGGCAAAGTCCAGACTAGCCAAGCATCTGGGTTTTTTTAAATGAAAAAATTGCAGGGGCAGATGAAGAGGAAAACCTGTAAAGATTGAAAAAGACTTATCAATGACTCTGGATAGACCTTCCTTGAATCTTAATTCAAATGAATTAACTAGTAAAAACTAGGCATTAGAAATGGGACAGTATTAGGGAACTATCTTTAAATTATTAGGGGGTGATAATAGTTCTGGTGTGTGTGTTTTTAAAAAGCCCTGTCTTTTAAATACTTTTGGATGAAGTTATATAATGCAGGTTTTTTAGAGAATCTTTGTTGTGTGTGCTCACTCCTGCCCAACTCTTTGTGGCCCCATGAAGGCTCCACCTTCATGGGGCCCCATGAAAGCCCCACCAGGCTCCTCTATCCATGGAATTTTCCAGGCAAGAATACTGGAGTGGATTGCCAATTCCTCCTCCAGGAGATCTTCCTGACCCAGGGATCAAACCCACAACTCCTGTGTCTCCTGCTTTGGTAGACAGGTTCTTTACGGCTAGCGCCACCTGGGAAGCCCATAATTTAGGTAGGTTGCAAGTAATACTCAGGAGGGAATATAGGTAGGCATTGTGGAACATGATTGGCTATGGGTTCATGGTCTGTGAGGCTGGGCCTTGAGTATATGGGACTTCTATTTATCTCAGTGTTGGAAATTTTCCATAATTGGAAATAAAACGACAGATATGATAAGATCTCTCCAAAAAAGCTTTCCCTTGTATGAAAGCCATATGTGTTCATTTTAATAAATGCAGATAAAATAATCTATCTTTGAATTAGATGCTTTGAATATTTTCATTTATTTGTATCTGTGTACGTGTATGGGTTTTTCTTTTTTGGGTGAAAGTGAATACTGTTATCCTCCGTTACAACCGCCTCTTTTAAGTGAATTGTTTATTTTCCATATTGTCCTAGGCCATTAAATACGGTTTAAAAACTTTGAAAATTGACTGTCAAGAAGTCTTTAATGGTTGTATGATGATTTTATGGAACAATGTTTTTATTGTTAAATAAATGGTGCTTAAGATTTTTGTATTATAATGAGTGCTGTAATTAAACTTCTTCTAACTAAAACTGAACACATATCTTTCTTTCCTTAAACAAATTCCTTGAAAGTGCTAAGGCAATATCCATCCATCCCCAGTGTTTCTGATAGCTTTTGCTTACATGCTTTGCATGTGAAGTGTTCTTAATTTTCTTCTGTATAAGTTTCTTTTTTTCTTCCAGAATAGTAAGCTTCTTCAATTTAGGCCCATATTTTCAGTATCCTTGTATCTTATAAACTTGTCTATGTGTCCATGAATATTCACACGGCTTTTTCCCTGGATTTTCAAAAGAAACATTATTTTTATTGGAGCCTGGCAAGGAAGCTGCCATTTCTGTTAGTTCAAAGTGGCCATGTAGCACCTATAAAATGTACTGAGTATTCAGTATTTTCATCCAGCTAAAAGCAATGAGCCCCAGCCTATGCTCTCATATGTGTTCATCTGAAGGTTAAATTCCCTTTGTAAGAATGGAACTGGGCTGGAAGAAGCACACGCTGGAATCAAGATTGCTGGGAGAAATAGCAATAACCTCAGATATGCAGATGACACCACCCTTATGGCAGAAAGTGAAGAGGAACTGAAAAGCCTCTTGATGCAAGTGAAAGTGGAGAGTGAAAAAGTTGGCTTAAAGCTCAACATTCAGAAAACGAGTATCATGGCATCTGGTACCATCATTTCATGGGAAATAGATGGAGAAACAGTGGAAACAGTGTCAGACTTTATTTTGGAGGGCTCCAAAATCACTGCAGATGGTGACTGCAGCCATGAAATTAAAAGACGCTTACTCCTTGGAAGGAAAGTTATGACCAACCTAGATAGCATATTCAAAAGCAGAGACATTACTTTGCCAACAAAGGTCCATCTAGTCAAGGCTGTGGTTTTCCCAGTGGTCATGTATGGATGTCAGCGTTGGACTGTGAAGAAGGCTGAGCGCTGAAGAATTGATGCTTTTGAACTGTGGTGTTGCAGAAGACTCTTGAGAGTCCCTTGGACTGCAAGGAGATCCAACCAGTCCATTCTGAAGATCAGCCCTGGGATTTCTTTGGAAGGAATGATGCTAAAGCTGAAACTCCGATACTTTGGCCACCTCATGCAAAGAGTTGACTCGTTGGAAAAGACTCTGATGCTGGGAGGGATTGAGGGCAGGAGGAGAGGGGAGGACAGAGGATGAGATGGCTGGATGGCATCACCAACTCGATGGATGTGAGTTTGGTTGAACTCTGGGAGTTGGTGATGGACAGGGAGGCCTGGAGTGCTGCGATTCATGGGGTCGCAGAGTCGGACACGACTGAGCGACTGAACTGAACTGAAGAATGGAACACTGAAAATGAAAGTGCAAGATGACTCTCTGGTGCTCGTATTTCATGCAGGTTTGGAAAAAGACTCACTTAGTGTTTCAAATTGCTTCTTGGTTGCAGCCAGCTGCTAGGGTTGTTTAGAGACTTTGTATAAACTTTTAGTTTGTGATGAGAGTTCTGCCCCTTGCATATCTCTGTTTTGTTTTCTCCTTTTCTCACGCTGGTCTGAATGTAGGCCTTGTTCATCCTGGAAAGGATGGATATGACATTGGTTTGTGTTTCCAAATTCCCCCAAGAGCCTGTCCATTTCTCATCTCTGCAGAAGGGAACTTTAGTAACTGTGCAGTGAGATGTTTGGTTTGGAGGTGGGAGGGTGTTGAGAGAGGTTTTTTTTTGTGCCCATAAACAACAGACACATTATAGGAGGCTCATTTTATTTTTAATTTTTATTTAACAAATATTAAAAAATTTTTTTTTGACTGTTGTGGTCTTAGTTGTGGCAATGGGATAGTGATCTTTGTTGCGGCTTGCAGGATCTTTTAGTTAAGACATTTGATCTCTTAGGTGCGGCATGTGCGAGGAGCAGGGATCGAACCCAGGCCCTCTGCATTGGGATCATGGGGTCTTAGCCACTGGACCACCAAGGAAGTCCCATTTTAAAACATGAAAGGCAGTGCCATCCAGAGGTGAAGTCACTCATCTAAAGTCACAGTATTGATAGTGAAAGTATGACCCCCAACCAATCCTTCTATGAAGGGAACCCAGCAAATGGGGTCCTCAGGACCTCTCCTTAGCTTTATAAACCCCTTGTTATGGATTCTGTCAAAAGCCTCAGAGGACAGTGATCAACTCTAGCCTAGTGGTTAAAAGCAAAGGCCATCGTGTACATAGAACCGAGTTTGGAAACTGGCGTGCCACATGTAGTTTCATGATTTTGACAAGACACATGAACCTGTGCCTCAGTTTCCCCATATGTAAAATGGTGGATAAGGAATTGGGCCCATCTCACAGGGTGCTTGTGAGGAGTAAATGAAATAATAAATGAAACACTGCGTGTGTTTAAAGTGATTAGGGGGATGCCTAGTATGTAATAATGGCTTTATAAATAATAATTATCGATATGGTGGCTTTCTGAGAAGCATCTAAGGCATCTCATGTAGCACTGGGGACTGTAGTGAGCATATGCATGTTACGCGGTCAGTCTCATTGTATTTTATGATACTTTAGTTTACCTCTTCCAGATCAGCTGGGACACCATTTCTGCCTGAGTTTACACTTTTATACCCTGAAGAAAAGAAGAGATTAGGCTCCCAATCCCCTCAACCCAGCCACCACCCTTGCCATTCAGACTCTGTGAAATCAAATCCATTATGTATACAGCACCTACCCTAACAGATAATCACAATCACATGTAAATTATGTTGTGCACCTTCAGAGATTCAGCAGATGTGTGAATATTTAGTTATTAATAACTAATTGGGTGCTAATTATGTGCCCTGGAGTTCTTGGAGCTGATAAAGAGGTGTCACCTACTGTGTCAGGCCTCTGTTCAGCTCTGGAAAATCATTTTTGGCAGATGTGCTGAAGTTACCTTTGGGCTTTAAGTTTTGAATGTTGTCTCCCACAACTCTTGGGTTTATCTTTTTTGGGGGTTTGTGGCATCTTCCTTTGAAATTGATGTGGCTTCCCATGAGCAGAAATTCCATGCCTCGTTTCTGAAGAGGAGGGTCGCTGATATGTAACCACAGTTTTTCATCTCTTAAGGAAAGAGAGGGACCCCATGAACTATGAGTCATCCCAGGGAAGAATGAAAAGCTACTGAAGGGAATTCAAGGACAATTCTAAAACCCAGTGGATGTTGATGTATTTTGGGGAGATGACTATTTTTGAAGGGCCTTGATCTTAGATCTTGTAAGATTTGGCTTCAGCACTGAGGATCTCCATCTCATATATGCCCCACACCAACCTCATCCCATCAGTAGTTCTACCTCCATCCCAGTTGGTAATAGTTTGACTTTCATTAACTGGAAGTTAATGAAATCTTTCAGTTAGGAATCCTTGATGTGGAATATGATCCATGCTATCTTAAGATTTATGGAACCATGTAAAATGAAAGGATGCTGTGAATGAGATAATCTTTGAAAATACCACCTTCTCCCCACTTTGTCTCTCTTTACTTGCAAGCTTTACATTGCTGGGCCTTTTTCCCTCCTGCTTTGTACAGACAAGATAGTCATTTGTCTTAAAGTCAGTCCAACGAGAGAAGAAGGTGTTGTTTTATGGTTGACAGAACCTGTTTGCTGCTAGGAAGTTGTTAGAACATTAAGTCTGCCTGGTTTGCTCTGTCTTTTAAAATTAGCTTCATAAGCACACACAATTGAAGACACTCCTGAGCTTGGATATTGCCTTTCCTGTCTACCCAACTAAGAGCATTTAAAATAATCGAAGCATTTCTAGACTAAGGATAAAAAATGTAAAAGATGTAAGGAAAAACTGAAAATGAAAGTACACAAATAGAAGCCTAGGCTTAGCAAATATTGACAACAGTTAATGCCTCTTATTGTTCAGATTGGCAGTAAACCCAGTGTTTGGGTTGAACCGCAGAAAATAATAAGTACCTAGCTGGGTTGTGGTTGATGGTTTTGTCCACCCTCTACATCCCTGTTCTCTGTTGTGTTTTTGGCTGCTAGCTCTCTGAGATCACTTTCTTGATTGGGCTTTCCCCATTCTATGAGTCCTGGTGCAGGCATAGTCTGTGTGATGCTCGTTTCCAGCCTCCCTTGCAGCTAGGGTGGGGACATGTAACCTGGACTCAGTCAATGACATACAGCTGTCCTGGACTTTGGATCTGTTGCTAGTTTTGCAAAGACGAAGTCACCAGTTTTGTCAGTGACTACAACAGTGGTGGCAGTGGAGGGGCCTATTTGACTTCACTGGTTTGGTTCCTGAGCTTGGTTATCTCTCTGTCTTTTAAAACATTTTCTTGGCACAGCATGTGGGGTCTTAGTTCTCCTACAGGGATCGAACCTGCACCCCTTGCATTGGAAGTGTGGCATTGTAACCACTGGATTGCCAGGGATGCTCCCTGAGCTTGGTTATTGAGCCCAGGGGTTGGCTTGTTTGTTTGTTTTTCTATAAAAGGCCTCCTAGTAAATATTTCAGGCTCTGTGGGACATACAGTCTTTGTTAGAGCTAATCAATTCTGCTGTTACAGTATGAAAGGGGCTGTAGACCATGTGTGGATTTGGCTGTAGTTTGCCAATCCCAAATCATGCCTGCCCAGTGATCCTGGGAGATGAGCTACCTAATGCTTTCCATAAATTCTTTTTCTTAGATTGGAGTAGATTTATTTTGCTTGCCTCTAGGATATGCATTTTTACTTCCAGATTCCTTAGTTCTAATTTACTGTGTGTAGGGGCTGTAAAATCCTACCTGCTTTACACAGACACAAATAGGACTGTCCTATCTCCAAAGAGATGGCAGCTCTTTGAGAGTAAAATACGGCTCACTCCTGATTCTCTGCAGTACATAATTTAAATCTTAATTGAAAATATTCTCTTTGCTCAAAGCTCTGGAGTTACACATCCAGAAGTACTTCCATTCAAGCTTTTTCCCCTGCAAGAGTCCTGGATACACAGTACACAGTCTCCCTCAATGGTACATTCTTGATAACTGTAGTATATCAAAACCAAGAAATTGACATTGTCCCATCCACAAACTTTATTCAGACTTCACCAATTTACACGTACCCAGTTGTGTTTGTGGGTGCGTGTGTATGTGTAGTTCTCTTTTTTTTTTTTTTTAATGGCTGCACTGAGTCTTTTTTGCTGCTCTTGGGCTTTCCTTAGTGGTGAGTCAGGGCTACAGCTTCATTGCTGTGGGTGGGCTTTTCATCGTGGTCGCTTCTTTTGGTGTGGAGCATGGGCAGTAGGGACTTGGGCTTAAGTAGTTGTACTACTCAGGCTAAGTAGTTGTGGGGCCTGGGCTTTGTTGCTCCATGGCATGTGGCATCTTCCTGGATCAGGGCTTGAACCTGTATCCCTTGTGTTGGCAAGCGAATTCTTAACTGTTGGACCACCAGGGAAGCCCAGTTCTTTGCATTCTTATTGTATGCATAGATTCATATAATCATCACTACAAGTAGGGTATAAGACTGTTCCACCATCACAAAGATTCCTTCTGTTGCCCTTTACAACCACGTGGAGCCCACCCTTGACCCCTGGCTCTCAGTTACCTATTGTCACTTAAAGCATGTGGACAAATACAGTTGTATAGTATGTCACCTGTTGGGGTTGGCTGTTCACTGGGCACTGATTGCTCTGACCGCCAGGTTGCTGGTCCTTTCCACCGCCCCACCTCGCACCTCAGTGATATTCTGTGGTACAGATGGATGTAACTCAGTTGGTTCAGTCATTCATCTGTTGAAGGACATCTGGGTTTTTCTAGAGTTGGACTATTGCAAATAAAGCTCCTACAGACATAAGTTTATAGTTTTTTGAGTTCAGCCTAGTTGATTGTTTCTTTGAGATAAATGCCTGAGAGTGCAATTGCTAGGTCAGGTGGTAAATACGCGTTCAGTTTTATATGAAACTACCAAACTCTTAGAGGCGGCTGATAACCTGAGTTGGCAGTTTTCGAAACGTCCCTTCATTTTCCTCTCTTTCAAGCCATGATCTCTATTAATTTTCCCAAACAGTGATTGCAGATCTCCTATATCACAGATATCGTACTGCTGCTGCTGCTAAGTCGCTTCAGTCATGTCCGACTCTGTGCGACCCCAGAGACGGCAGCCTACCAGGCTCCCCGTCCCTGGGATTCTCCAGGCAAGAACACTGGAGTGGGTTGCCATTTCCTTCTCCAGTGCATGAAAGTGAAAAGTGCAAGTGAAGTCGCTCAGTCGTGTCCGACTCTTAGCGACCCCATGGACTGCAGCCCACCAGGCTCCTCCGTCCGTGGGATTTTCCAGGCAAGAGTACTGGAGTGGGGTGCCATTGCCTTCTCTGAGATATCATACTAAGCACCGTTAACTATACTATCTTATTTAATCCTCATAATAACTCTCCAAAGGAGGGTCGATACCATTACTTCTCTAGAGAGGGAATCTGAATCAGTGTGTGTAATTAACTTGTTCACGTTCATCCAGGTTATCAAGAGGCAGATCCAGCAGCTCATATTCTGTCTTGGAGTCAGTGTTGTTAACCGCCTTGCTAGACTGCCTTCCTACAGTGCACCGAATGCACTGAGATGTTCCCTTACAAAATGTCCTCATTCTCTTCATGGCCTTTTTGGTGCTAAGTCACTTGAGTTGTTTCCGACTCTTTGTGGCCATATAGACTGTAGCCCGCCAGGCTCCTCTGTCCATGGGATTCTCCAGGCACGCATCCTGGCGTGGGTTGCCGTCCCCTCCTCCAGGGGATCTTCCTGCTCCAGGGACTGAACCTGCGTCTCTTGCATTGTCTCCTGCCTTGCCGGCGGATTCCGAGGTAAGCCTTGGATGGCTTACCACTGAGCCACTGAGGAAGCCCTGTGGCCTTTTGGGGGGTCATTATAGCCTGCCCACCTACTGTCACTCCCTCTCACCTATCCACGAATCCTCTGCCACTTTGGATTGTATTTGCCCATTTGCTTTTGACATAAATGAAGCCCAAGGCATTCCACTAGTTCACAAGTGGAGGCTTAATGTTTGGCCTAACGAATCCTGCTACATGATCATTTGAGAAGGTCTTCACAGTGGAAGTAGTGAAGAATTACTGTTGGATGGTGTAGTGAGCTACACTGAGAATGAAGACTTTATGAGATTAAAATAATCCCAATACACTTCTGCAGCTTCTATGTTTGTGACCCATGTGATCCTATTTTGTGCCCAAGCCCTCATATCTAGCTATCAGTACCTAAGCACAGAAGAGTCCCTGGCTTACCCAAGGAACCCATCTTTTCCTTGAATGCCTTCGTGTGTTTCAGACACAGTTCTAGGCTCCAAGGATCCAGCTAGAAGACACTTAGCCTGCCCCTCTCAGGGTGCACACATTCATCCCAAGAAGGAGCCATGGAAACTGAACAGTAAAAGAGAGTGTCCAGGGAAAGAAGGAAATGCTCGCAATTGCTTATGGGATAGGAGACATTTTCTTCTGGAATGCACTTGGTAAAATACCTAAATTCCTTTATCCTGAGAAAAAAGGCATTTCATTTTGTGCCAACAGCTAAACGCAGTTTTTTTTTTTTTTTTGATTGGGATGATCCCAGGCTAACGAACCAAGGGTATGCCTGCATCTCCTCTGCGTTCTGCTGCTCAGCACACACTACTGATCACCCATTTGGCTGCCATCTGGGATACACTGCTTCCAAAGAGAGAGGGCAGAAAATGTTCTCTTAGGTTCTATTACACAGTATTGGAAGAAGAATGGCATATTGGTTGACTGTTTCTCCAGAGACTATCTTCATGTGCTCCTTGTGTATTTCAGACTCCCAACTGGGAAGAGTTGTGGTGACCATGGTGAGTGAGGGCTTGGATAGTGCCTTTCCACGATAAATTCTGATCTTTGCTGAAGCAATAGACTGTCCTTTCCTTGAAGTTCCACAGCAAGCCCACAAGCTAAGAAATGCATGCAGGTTTAATACAGTATATATAGTGATGCTGAGGACTAGTCAGATATGGCAACTTTGGGTTACTTTGGAACAAAAACTAGAGCTTCATTGTGCTAAAATGTAGCACCAGGTTCTTTGGTTGTATCTTGACTCCTCTCAAGCAGTTTGTCCTGTTTTATAGATTAGCAAAGTGACTTAACATTTTAATTTTTCTACTCAGGATCATATGGCTGGTGACAGGGCTTTTATGAATAACTGGTGGAGCCCTGGCTTGGAGTTTGGACTTTGCTTTGTGATGTCCTTAAGCCTGTTACTTCAGCCAGCTGTTAATGTTCTGGCTCATCAAAAGCAGATTTTAAATAAAGATCACCCTTTACAAAAAATAGCCAAATCCTAATAAACATGACACTGGGTTTTACTCCTAAACTTAGTGAATGGCATCTCTCGTTTCTCATGACGTCTCCTTGTTCTTAACTCTCTCTTTTCTTCCCAAAAGAAAAAAAGTAAAGCTTTTAAGCACCCAGGGTTACAATGCTGAGTGGTTGTGTTTTTCCCAGTAGAAAGGCAGTGGTGCCGAGTGGAAGTATGAGGGGCAGACCTGCACGCTGCTGTTGAGAAATGATCTTTTGATGCATCTGAGTCATAAAACCAAATCAAGACAGTTAAGAGTGGAGGCTGCATATATCATAATCCTAAAAACATCGAATGCCAGCGAAGGATTATGGTATTGGCCACTGCCATGTCCCTGGGAACATCAGCTGGAATGTGTAACACAAGATTTTTGTCGAATGAGACTAATGTTTGAAAAGTGTGGTGGAGAGTTCTGTGCAAAACTGCTGAGAAGCAGCCAAAAAAAAAAGGAGCTCATGAATGATTGAGGCCTGGCCGGGAGAAGGGGAATTTGGCACCTAATTTAACAGGATGGGCTAGGTCTCCAACTGTTAGGTGCATCTGCGGTTTCATGAGGAACACCATGGGACCTCAGGGTGATGACTGTGCTAGCAAGAAGTTTCGTGTTTGAGCCCTTGTGTTTCTAACCGGCAGTGTTCTTTTCTGCGGGATAAATATTTCCGAGAGCTGGTGTGAACATATAGTCAAATTAACTAAACATCTCATCATCAAATGTGCAGTCAAGTTTTATTTTAAAATTTATTAAAGCCATCATTTTCGGCTGCTTTGTGTTGACTCTTGACTTGGAAATGAGCTTCTTTGTCAGATGTGTCCCTTTGCAAGGGACTTTCACCAGTGTTTGGCTTTATAGCTTGCTTTTTTAATTTACTCTGTGCTGTAAACTTAATTTTAACTACCAATAAAAGTTTTAGGAATCCTATTTACATCTGAACAATGATTCAGCAAGTTGAACATATATTTTTTTGCCATGGAATTGTCTAGTGAAAAATTTATGATTCAGCTCACTCTTAATGACTTAGATGAGTTATACATTTATCTGTGTGTCTGTTTATATTTCTTTCCTAAATGCCTTATACTTTTAGGACCCTATTCATCAACCTCAATTATACAGGTGTATGTGGACAATCTCTTCCTCTCTTTTTATTTTTAAAGGAAAAACACAATTACTATTTGCTTCCAGATGTGTGTGTTGGCTATAAGATAAAAATCCCAAAATACTTAGCAGACCATCTGGTGTCTTGGTGTTGAGTTTGTTGATTAAGTCCTTGATTACTGATTTCTGGTCTTAACAGAGGTAATTTTAACCCCTTTGGATTTCTACTTTAAAAAAGTTGTTTGTATTTTGTCCTATTGTTAATCTTTCTTTAGAACTTTCATAAACAGTTTTGGTGGTAGATAGTACAAGCCTTGTTTATATGTGGGTGCATTTCCTAGTTGATTGGTGATCGGATGTCTGAAAAGGCCCAATGAGGCTGGAGGATTAAGCTCATGGGACATAACTTTCTTGAGGAGATGGCACCTGGTCTGTATGGGAATCGACTTTCCCTGGATTCATTGACATTGAGCTTGAAGCTAAGCAGTTTCCATTCACCCATCTGTTGGAAGTTTGGGAGTATGTATGTTGAACTTCGTGGGTCACTTCTTAATGTCGTGGCTCTTGTGTGTCTTGGACAGTGTTAAAAGCTTCATAAACATTATCCCCTGGAAGTCGTATAAGAATTAAATGAATAGTGCTCTGATCCTCATTTTGCAGATACAGAGTGTGTTAGCTGTTGTAAGAGCGGATCTTCAAGTCTCCGTGTGCCTGGCTTTGCAGTTGGAATTTTCTCCTCGGTGCAACTCCATGTTCTCTTGGATGGGACACGTGCTGAGCCCCAGCTCTGTGCTGTGGACAGTGGTTAAGGGGCCATAAAAGAACAAATGTTTCCCATCCCTGTTCTCTGTAAAACTTGCTCTGCTGGTAATGAAGCATTTTAAGGACAGTTAATAGTAATTTTTCTTTTCCTCTTTCTTTTTAGGATAGGCCTTTAGACTCCCCATAGAAAGATTTTCATCCTAAAATCTCAGATGGAGTTCCTTAACCTCGGCACCATTGTTGTTGTTGTTGTTACTGTTTAGTCACTAAGTCATGTCTGACACTTTGCACCCACATGGACTATACCATCCGCCAGGCTTTCCTGTCCTTCACCATCTCCCAGAGTTTGCTCAAACTCATGTCCATTGAATAAGTGATGCCATCCAACCATGTCAACCTCTGCCATTCTCTTCTCTTCCTGCCTTCAATCTTTCCCAGCATCGGGGTCTTTTCTGAAGAGTCGGCTCTCGGCATCAGAACCACTGGGGTCCAGTAATTCTGTGTTGTGTGGAGCTGTCCTGCGCCTTGTGGGATTTTCAGCAGCATCTCTGGCCTCTACTCAGTTGATGCCTCTAACACTTCCCCTGCCTCTCAGATGGACAACCAAAAGGATCTCCAGGCACTGCCAGATGTCTCCTGGGGACAAATGCCCCCCATTGGGGAACCAGTCTTCTAAAGGAACTGCCAGCTATTTGTCACTAGGTGAAGGATCAGAAGCCTGTTTTGGCAGCTGCAGAATCTCCCTGTCAAAGGAGGGGAGATTTACGGCACAACCTCCACATGCCATGGAGGTAGGAATTGTGTCAGCCAGCAAATTCGTATTCATGCTAGAACATTTTATAAATATGAGATAGAGGAAAGGCAATTTTTTAAAAGTACTTGTAAGTAAAACACAGAGGAACATTTAAGAATCATCTCACCATCTAGAGATAGCGGTGGCTTGGTGTTCTGCTCTTCATCTTGCTAGTGTTCTATCTGTATGTACTATGTCTAAGACAAACATGGTCTCCAGACAGGCATAGAAGGGATATATTGTCCATGGTGTTTTGCTGTCTACTCTTTCACTTTATGTTGTGAACACTTCTCATTTCTTTTAAGTCTGCTTCTCCAGCAGGGTTTATAATGGATAGTACACCTTCACAGCTATTGCTCATCATTTTTAACAGCTGCAAATAGTAATCCTCAGTTAATGGAACGATGTCTATCTTTCTGCTGGACATTTAATTTTTTTTTAGGGTTTTTGTTTTTTTCTTGTTCCTAATAATGCTTTGATTTATTCCCCAAGTGTTCATTTATAATGTTCTAGGTACCAAGCATTCCTACTTTAGGTACCCAAGAGAGAACAAGTAAATAAAAACAACCTCTGCCCTGAAGGTTCTTACAGTCAGCTAGTATCTGTAGCTTGCCATTGTATGTATCTTCCTTTGTTTGTTGGGGTCCCTGTGCCCTCTGCTTTCTCCTATACCTGTCTGTTGTCCTCCACTCCGATTTCCTTTGGTCTTCTGGACAGCAGCTTTGTAGTGTAAGGGCTCAGCCTCTGTGAAAGGGAAGCTGTAAAATCTGCTTGCTTGTGAGATTAGAATTAGCCTTGGCTCAGACCGCTCCTGGTTTTCTAGTGAAATCTCCATGAGTCAGAATCTACGGGAAACAGCATGTGTATACTTGGTTGACTGGGGGAGCTGTCAGGAAACATGTAAGGCTAATTAAGGAATTTAGTTTGTTACTAATACACAGAGAGGGACTGAATGGTGTCTTTCTTGACCTGCTTTTCTTGGCTGGCCTCATGGGAAGCCCTGGGCAGCACGGGAGAGGCATGAAGAGGGTGTGAGGTTGGCTGCCTTTCCTGAGTCTTTGGCCTTGGCAAATAACTAAGTCTCTTTGGGCCTCGGTTTACTCTTGTGCCTCTTAGAGTTGTTGCTCGATGTGGATCGGATGTGGGAGTCGCATTTGAAATGGGGTCTGGGAAGTGGTGATCACTCGAGAAAATGGAGACTGGTATTGTTCCCATTCCACCTTTGGGCAGCATTTTGCATCATCCTGTGAGTACCTGCTGTGGACATGCTGCAGAGCAGATATTTGCCATTCTTTCTTCATTTTTTTTTTTTTTAATGGACCATTTTTAAAGTCTTATTGAATTTTTTACAATGTTGTTTTGTTTTGTTTTGTTTTTGGCCTCGGAGCATATGAGACCTTACTTCACCAAACAGAGATTGAAACCACACCCTTTGCATTGGATAGTTAAGTCTTAACCACTGGATCACCAGGAAAGTCCCTTGACATGCATTCTCATAGCAGATCAACGTAGACGGAATTCTGTCCATTTTTGCTTCATATATTTTGAGGCTCAGTTGTTAGTGAATATATATTTGTAACATCTTTCTGGTCTGTTGACCATTCTGTCCACATGACCTAGGGCTTGATTGGTTTTAACTTCCAGCCTCTGACAAACAAGGCTTCCTCTATGTTTTCTTATCAGCTTGTCTAGATGTGAGGCAGAAGGGACCCTGGTTGCCTAGTTACCCTGCAGGTGGTTAAGTCTCTGAGGCCCAGTTGGTCCTGAGTTTCACATGGCGTGTTGTTCGGTCACTCAGTTGTGTCTGACTCTTTGCGACACCATGGACTCCAGCATGCCAGGCTTCCCTCTCTTTCACTGTCTCCCAGAGCTTGCTCACACTCATGTGTATTGAGTCAGTGATGCCATCCAACCATCTCATCCTCTGTTGTCCCCTTCTCCTCCTGACTTGAATCTTTCCCAGCATCAGGGTCTTTTCTAATCAGTCTTCAAATCAGTTGGCCAAAGTATTGTCGCTTAAGCATCAGTCCTTCCAATGAATATTCAGGACTGATTTCCTTTAGGATTGACTGGTTTGATCTCCTTTCAGTCCAAGGGACTTTTAAGAGTCTTCTCCAGCCCCACAGTTCAAAAGCATCAATTCTTCGACACATGGCATAGCACTGCCTTAAAGACTGTTTTCTTTCCTCCATTATTTCTCCTTATTTCATCTCTGATGCTCCTCTTACCAGCATTTCACCACATTTGTAAGTTATATTTTTTTCACATATTTGTTGACCTGCTCATGTATCCTCTTTATCCTGTGGATTAATATAAGATTGACACTATCCATTTTGTTCATTTCTGTACTGCGTGTTCCTATAACAGTGCCTGACGCCGAGTAGGTGCTTGAAGATACGATTGAGTGAATGCTGTTACTGAAACATCTCAGTTAAGAAGGAATGTCCGTTCAACTCAGTTGTTTCTCTTGATGGTGTATTCAAGTTGATACACGGTAATGCCTGGGTACACAGTTTGGTTGTTTCCCTCTTACTGGTGGATGCCATTCATTTCATCAAAGGGTTTCCATCAGCATCCCACTTCTGATGCAGAAGGTGAGGTGACACAGAAGTGGTCCAAGTCTTAGGGATTAGGAAATGTAGAATTGAATTGCTTGTTTAACCTCCAGTTTATATATGAATAATTTAAGAGCTGATTGTTCCATAAAATTGTAAACTAGCAAGAATGCATTTTAAGGAACAGATCCTGTGGTGAATGGGTTTCCAGCGCAAAGAGGAGATACTAGTGCCAATTACTTGACATTAATGCTGGCCATTCCCCTTCGTTGACATTATTTTTAAAAATTAACTTTTAGGAGTTTCTTCTCCAGGTTCAACCTCCAAATAGTTCACCCTGATTTTGTTTGATGAATCTACTAGAATTCAAATTCTATTTGATTTTGAAACATTAATTGTATGTTTTAGATGGATTGCCTGGATAGTGTTCAATATTCTTGTGTATTGAAGATATTTTCTTGTTTCTTTCCTTTCTAGCCTCACAGACTTTTAATTTTTTTCATTAGTTTTTTGCTTTTTGAAACAGTGTTTTTACTTATTCTCCAGATATGATTTACAACCTACTTTATACCAGGCACCCAAGGTAGAACAGTGAACCACACAGATCCTGCCCTTGTGGTGCTTATTCTGTTTAATAGTATAAGCTCACAGCTAGATCATTGTATCTTGGATTTGTTTTCGGAGAATTCATTATGCCCTCTTCTTCCTTGGATATGCTCTCTCCCTTTCCTCCAGCTTTTTTAGTTTAAGATGAAATCAGGTGATTAAAAATGAAACGAATACAGGAGCCTTTCAAGCAGTTATTCACAATGGCGCATTTGGGTTTTTCTCTTCTTAGAGAGTGTGGTTCACGTGGCTGCTCAGAGTGCTGTGTGGGTCTCCTTGCCCTTAGGCCAATAGACAGCAGTCAGCAGTAGAGATGCCTGTGCTTTGCTTTCTGAAAAGTGGGCCGCTGAGCAGCTAGGCTTTGCTTGGCTTGGCCTTTCTGCTGTTGGTCATGTGAGTGTGCACTTGCACAGTGGTTGCTGTGCTGTCCTGGGCACATGCACTGAGTACCCACCCTGTGGATATCTCCATGAAGAAGATGTTTGGCAAATACAAAAACTCCAGGCTCTGTAATGGGATGGAAAGAGGACCTAACTTGCAAGGGCTGTGAAAGCTGCCAGGATAGGAATGTTCTAGCCTGGACCAAGTAGGTTATCAATACCTGCGTATTCAGAGCTGGTCTTGCAGTTGGACCTTGTGAGTCCAGATGTCTCCCACAGGAAGGTGTCCCAGGGGAGTGACTACGTGAAGTCTCAGGAACAAGTACACGGTTATAGGAAGCATTGTGCTATCCTGATCAGGAGCTTGTACTGGCCCTACAGTCTGGATTCAACTTCCAGTTCTGCCATTAACTATTTTCTGTGACCGTGGCAAAGCTGGAAGACACTTTGAGCTCATGTTCTATTTCTCCATCCCTCAATAGGGGTCTAAATGTCTAACTTAGCCACCTTGGTTTCTATTGCCCCCTAACCCACCCCCATCAGTCACACTTGTGATTTCAAGTTTTATTTATCATTTATAGCCAAGATAGGTGTTTTTGTTGTTGTTGTTTATTTCTCCAGCTTGGATATAAATTCTCTGAGAGTCAGGGACTTTATTCACTTTTTTTTGACTGCTCTATCCCAGCACCCAGCACGTAATATATAAAATATTTGTAGAGGAGAGGAATGTTTGCTAGAGGCTTGTGGTCATTATGCTGTGCTCCTTGGCCCATGTTTCTTTGCTGCTTCCAAGAAAGAATCATCTTTAAGTAAGAACTCAGCCTATGTCTGTGTTTTAGACATGGATTCTGCCCACTATGTCCTTGGTATTTAACTTCTGAGTCTGTCTTCAGACCAAGAATGTAACACTCATTCTCTTGGCCTGCTCTGGAGGATGTCTTTGGGAGTAGTCGCTGACACTTCTCTGCATGAGTTCTGCTGTCTTTTCTCCTGCCACCGCCTCATTTTCTGGTTTCTGTTTTTCTGACATTGCCCCACGGCCTGGCAGGGGCACCCTGGGACTCCTGCAGCTTCAGAGACCTGCTGATCCCTTACTTTTAAGGGTCCTGAGCTGTGACCTGATGAACATCAAAGACAGAATGCTGGTGGGGTTGCTGTTTTTTTTTTAACTCCACAGCTGTCAGTTTGATTAGCTGTTCTCAGGGCTTCATATAGGCATCAAAAATGTGTGTTTTCTTTCATCAACAAAGGCAATGATTGTGCAAGTCCAAACAGTGCCTCTCAGTTGAGTACTTTCTAGTTCAATTTTCGATAGCTCTTGACCGACTGCATTCTGTTCTGTTGGAGAGGAAGATGGTTTGATGGTGCCGAGTACGTTTCTTAAAGTGAAAAAGGCTTCGCAGATAGTTTCTCCAGGCAGTGAAGCGTAGAAGAGAGGAGAGTTAGAAAATAAGGACCTGTGTCCTGATTTTGAGCAGTCGCTCTCTACAACTCCCTACCCTTCCTAAAAAAAAAAACCCCTCAAGCAGATAAACATTAAAAAAAAAACCTCAAAATTTTTAATTGTCAAATTCTTTGTCTGTCTGAAGAGTGGATAAGATTCTGTATAGTTTGGCTACTAGATTTCATTTTGCGTGTCCCTGGTGGTTAACAGGTACAGACTGCCTGGAACATTGTGCTGAGAAGGATTTTGAAGTCATATCTGAACCTGGTGGGAAAGTGTCACGATTGACTTATTTCTGGCGACTTTTTACCTGAATCAAATGATGCTAATTTTTCATACCTGGATGTCATGTAAAATTTCTTTAAAAAATTAAAAAGGACAAAAACCAAGTTCATTTAATTGGAAGAACTGAGTTGACTTTTTAAATAAAGATAGATGTGAATTATAAGGGAGCATATCGATATGGTGGAAACCATGAACATAGTCTGAGAGAGAATGAAATTCTATAAACATTAAGTAGATGAATGTTAACTTTCCTGACAGGATTGTTTTGGGGTTTTTAGGACACGTGGAAGTTTGTGATTTCTAAAAGCACGTTTGCGTTCTCGGTCGTGTCTGACTCTGTGACCCCACGGACTCATCCCGCCAGACTCCTCTGTCCATGTGATTTCCCAGGCAAGAATACTGGAGTGGGTTCCCATTTCCTACTCCAGGGTTCTTCCCACCCAGGGATGGAAGCCACATTTCCTGCATTGTCAGGCAGAGTCTTTACCACTGAGCCACCTGAGAAGGCCTTTTCTAAAGAGTGCAGAGGCGTTGTGTTGTGTTCAGTTTCTTTTTTGACTGAAGTTAGATCTGAACTCAAAGCCTACTTAATCACTCTCTAAGAGGCCTTGGCACCCCACTCCAGTACTCTTGCCTGGAAAATCTCATGGACAGAGGAGCCTGGTAGGCTAAAAATATGAGGTTAAAAATATGCCTTTGCAGAATCAAAAACGATACACATTTAGAAAACTATTAGTTAGAGAATAGATATTTCTTGCCTGGTAGGCTGCAGTCCATGCATGGGGTTGCTACGAGTCAGACACGACTGTGCTACTTCACTTTCAGTTTTCACTTTCATGCATTGGAGAAGGAAATGGCAACCCAGTCCAGTGTTCTTGCCTGGAGAATCCCAGGGACGGAGGAGCCTGGTGGGCTGCTGTCTATGGGGTTGCACAGAATCAGGCACGATGGAAGCGACTTAGCAGCAGCAAGAGGCCTTACATACAGAGGCCTAACATACAGCAGTGAGGAAGAGTGGTCAAAAACGTGCGCTCTGAAGCTGGACTGCCTCATGAATGTTCATGTACCTAGTGAGTGATCACGTTATTTAACTGCCCTGTGGCTCAGTTTCTGCTTCATGAATATGGACAAAATAGGCATGCCTACCTAGTGTTCAGTTCCAACCCAGTTCAGTTAGCTCTCTAGGCTCCTCTGTCCATGGAATTCTCCAGGCAAGAATACTGGAGTGGGTTGCCATTCTCTTCTCCAGGGGATCTTCCCAACCCAGGGACTGAACCCAGGTCTCCCACAGTCCAGGCAGATTCTTTACTGTCTGAGCCACCAGGAAAGCCCACATTCAATCACATATTGACAATAATGAGGATTATTGGACATAAGAAACTTAAAAGGATTCATTAAGCAGGTTTGAACATCCCCCCACCCCCACTTTTAAAAAAGCTGGCCTTACTGATTGCTGATACTATTCTGAAGTCTAACATTTTATTTATTTATTGAAAGTTGGCCTTTTTTGTTTAAAGGAGTTAGTTCTGGATGGAGGAGTTGCAGATCTTGACTTTGGTGAATATGTTATTTCTCTCCTAGTTTCTATATGCTCTTTCTTGTGCTTGTATATGTCTTATTTATCTGGCTGCCTGAGGCAGTTCAGAATATGTAAGTATTTATGCAGCTGAATATTTCTGAGAATTATGGCATCTTTGGTGAATAACTCTAGGCTGAGACATTTTATTATCCTATAAATATCAAACACTAGAAATTAAAAAGTAAGTTTATTTCATTTTTTTTTTTTTTTTGGTAAATCCTACTCTCTTTATTTTGCAGAAAATAAGAGATGTTGTTTGCAAATCACCTAGCTTTTACTGTCCTTTCTATAGAGTGAGTAAAAGGTAGATATCCATTTGTGCATAGATATCAGTATTCTTATGTAAAGAATTCAGTCTCAGACACTTAAGAACCCAGCACCTATGAAATAGTTCTGAAACATGACTGTGGAAAAGAGAATAATGGTTTAAGAACAATGGTCTGTCATAAAAACCAATCTCTTCTAGTTTCTTTTTCAAAACACCAGTAATTTAAATTTTAATAAGTATAGGCCTAAAGCCTCATTAAGGATGAACTTCTTTCCTTGTAATCATACACACCTTGGTACAGCTAACTTTTAATGAGATCTACTTAGCAGACCAACCAAACAAACTAGTTCTAAACTTCTAGGTCTCAATTTCTGGTTAATAGGCTTGAGTTTTCCTGAAGCTCTAATTTATTCTCATCTTAGACAGGGTTATAAGTTTACAGTCATCTTAAAATATGTCCACAAATTCTTGATATTCCTTGTTTCAGGAGCTGAAGTTAATTCTCTTCTTATTGAGTATGGACTGGACTTAATGACACAGTTCTAAGGAAAAGAATATAGGTAATAGTGCCTTTATAGATTCAGTCTCTAGAGAGACTTGGTTTCCTCAGTCACTCACTCTGGGGGAAGCCACCTGCTGGAGCAGCCCTTAGAGAGGCTCATGTGGTGAGAAGCAGGCCTTCTGTGGATAGCCATGTGAGTGTGCACGTGCATCCTCCATTCAAAGTCAGCTACTTAATCTACAGCCTGGCTGACACCCCGACTGCAACCTCATGAGAACTCCTGCGCCACAGCCACCCCCACCCCTGCCTCAACTAAACTGCCCTGGAGTCCATGACCCACAGAAATGTGATAGTGTTTGTCATTAGAAGCCATTCTGTCCTGGGATAATTTGTCACACAGCAATAGATAACTAATACAAGTTAATGGCTGGGCCTCATAGATAAGAATAACCGGTCATCACTGAATCCATAAGCAGGTGCCTTTCCTTGCCATACTCTTTACATGGAAGCCAGCAATGGTGGGGACCCTGGGAAAGTCCTTTCTAGAGCTAGAGCTGAGATTGTTTTGGGGTCAGATTGAGTACTTTGCACGCACAACAGAGATCTCTTCCAGTTGCCGTTTTTGATGATCGCCTATCTAAGAGACGATGGTCACTTGACACATCTGGCTGTCAGTCTGCAGGTAAACAAGGGAAGGCAGAGCAGCTGCTCTAGATGCAGAATACAAACATTGGCTTCTGGTTTATCTTAAAGTCTCCAGTTGCTTCTGAAATGATGCATTTGTAGAGTTTTCAATTTCATTGGAAATAACAAGAATATTGACATTCCACTCAGACTTGAATTGCACTTGCCACCAAGAGCAGTGAGTCTGTGCCATTAACTTCTGGACGTCTGGTGTCATGGAACGTGGAATGGACATCATCATGTGATTTTGAGCTGGTGGTAGAATCTCTTTGAGCCTCCATCTTCTGCTCTGTGTAATGGGGATAACTAATTCCTATCTCACAAGGTTACTACAAGGTCTGGATACCATGTGTTTAAAGCAGGCCCTGGAATGAATGGCCGACAGGAGGTGGGCATATATTTCTCAAAGTCCTGAGAATTAATTCTGGTTGTGTTGGTCTGAGAATGAATGTGAAACTGGTCATGTTGCACTTCCTGCTTTGGCAGAATGAGTCTGGGTATTTTAGTTCCTTAAATTGTCAGTGATGAGCTCAGAAAGTGAATGGATGGATTTGATTTCATATATGTATCATATTAAGTGGATTATCACCAGGCTTCCACTCTCAAATTCCTTTCAGTCGAGCTGATGTCACACACCCTTCTCATTTCCAAGAACATTAACATGGCAGCTCTGAGTCATAGTTATCCACAGGAAGGGACATTCCTGGGCCTCATTTATGGGACAACTGGGAGCAGAGCTGTCAATACTGATGGACCATCTCCTGTTCTTACAATCTTCAGTCTAAGAGGCTGCCCAGATAATTTTTATTTCACTAATAGTGTTTTAATCAAGTGACCTCGTAGAAATCTTGGATATTCAGTAAAAACAGTTCTACTTTTTTTGCTGTAAATAATACTTACGAATGATAGTTTCAGTTTCGAGGTTTAAAAAAAGGAAACATGGGAAAATAGTAGGAATTGTCTGTCTAAAGGGTAATAAAAAGTTTAACCAACTGGACATACACTATTTTTGTGTTAGTTTTGTTTGTTTTGGTACTTCTGGCGAATAACTTTCTGATAATTCTTAGCACTAATATTAGTATCACCCCTGTTTGAATGGGGATTGTCATAGGGGGATTTGTATTTAATGTCAGATTTTTTTCTTAGTATCTATATATTTTATTGAATCATAGTTGCCTTACAATGTTTTGGGTGCACAGCAAGGCAATTCATTATATGTATACACATTATACTATTTTTGAAATTATTTTCCATTGTAGGTCATTGCAAGATATTGACTATAGTTCCCTGTGCTATACAGTAAACCTTTGTTGCTTGTTGCATGTCTATTTTTTTTTAATTGGAAATCTAGCATCCTGTTCATATTAAATAAATCAAACAAGTGGAATCAAAATGTCAATTTTTTTAGTTAGAACAAAATTGGTAAGTTTCTAAAATATCTATATTATACATACTATTCCCTGGTGGCTCAGTTGGTAAAGAATCCACCTGCACTGTAGGAGACCCAGCTTTTGTCCCTGGATGGGGAGAATCCCCTGGGGAAGGGTGTAGCAACCCACTCCATTATTCTTGCTTGGAGAAGCCCGTGGACAGAGGAGCTTGGTGGGCTGTAGTCCATAGGGTTGCAAAGAGTCAGACACGACTGAGTGACTAAGCATACAAATGCATGTATAGTATTTTCCTGAGTGAGCTCTGGGAGTTGGTGATGGACAGGGAGGCCTGGCGTGCTGTGATTCATGGGGTCGCAGAGTCGGACACGACTGGGCGACTGAACTGAACAGAACTGTACAAAAGTTTTTGTACTATTCTTGATAAAGCTTGGGAATGTCAGATTTTGTTCTGTGTGTTTTTTTTTTTTTTTTGTATTGCTGGGCAGTGAGGTTAGGGGTGGAATTCTGAGGAAAGGAAATCTTGTGTAGTAGTAGGTGGAGGTCATCTTGATTTGCAAGCTCTTACCTTTATACTGTTTAGAACTGGAGAACCTAGAAGAGTTAAGAAATGTGATCCAAGAAATACCTTGTCTGACCTTCTGCAGTACTTGCCTTCCTCTGTGTTTTCACTGTCTTCTTCCTGGAAATGTGATTTTCAATCTACTGCAGAAAGCCAGAGAAATAGGTTTGTTTTTGTCTGTGGTTCTTTTATAAAGATGTGTGTACCTTTTATGGAAGCTCAGTTGCAAGTTTGGTCTGAATTCTAACTTTAAAAGTATAAAGCAAAGACACTGAGTTAAAACACACAAAGACATATTTAAAGGTTTTATTTTTCTAAAAATCAAATGTACAGATGAAGCTCTTTTACTGGGAATTTTATGTGTGAATTCAAGAAATCCCCAAAGTCACATCAAATATTATATTGGAAAGGATAGAAGTCTGGTTCTTGAAGTCTCACTTTTCTTTGCGTTAGTGGCTAATTACACAGGGAACCAGAGGCAGGTGGCTGTGTATCTTACTTGGTAAATAAAGAACAAGGTTAACCTCTCCAGAATGCTGGTGACTATTGAGTTTGGGCAGACAATCCTATAAAAGAGAAGGAGCTGCAGAGTGTAATAAACTCCCAGGAGCTCGATAAAACCTCTGTTCCTCTTATGCTGGCTGGTCAAGATCAGGGCACCACTGCTGAGCTGTGGAACGCTCCTTCCTTGTTCAAAGGTGATGAGTTTTCTCCCCTCCTGCTATCTGTCTGAATTACTTCTGGACCTGATGGAGACGGGGACTCTCTTTTGATAGCAGTTCAGAGACTCTGGATATCTTATTTCTCTCAAGTTAGACCTACCAGTCTTCATTTGCCAAATAATTTCCACTTCTGCGAAGAGTGTGTAGTAAACCTGCCAGGGTTGTTTTCAGTTCTCTGCTGTTAGTTGCTTTGGGTCCCTGATTTCTGGAGCAGGCAGACCACCCTCACCCCTCTCTGTGCCATCTTTTCTGACGTCTGCCAGTGGACCGAAGGGAAACCAACTTTGTAGAGTTGTTATGTAGGTGAAATGAAGTGATAAACACATTGTACTTGATAAGTGATGTCTATCATTATTGGTTTTCTCAAAGACAAAGCGAGGTTTCTCAACCTTAGCACGACTGCCATCTTGGGCTGGATAGTTCTTTGTTGTCGCCGAGCACGATATGTACCATAGGATGCTGAGCAGCCTCGCTGATGTCTTTCCACTGGATTCTGGTTGGAAACGCCTTCCGCCTGCTTGTGATACCAAAGATGTTTCCAGACAGATTTGGTTATGATCACCTATGACAAGGTACTTTGGAAAGTCTGATGTCAGATTTTTCCCTTTGATCCAAAATGGTGTAGAAGTTGGAATGAATGGGTGACCTTCATTTACTGTTACCTCCTGTATTTAGTAAAGAAATTCTGTAATGATACTATGTACTTATTCATTCAGTTGATGATTTAAAAGGTGATTTTACTAATACTTAAGCCAAGCCGTCTGCTACTTCCTCTTGCTTGAGTTAAACTAGCATTAATTGCTTTGGGGTGGACTTTGAAAATAATAGGAGTAATGCTCTCCTGTGACTCCAAATAGTACTAGAACAACTAAATCCAAAGAGAATCATAAAAATCTTAAGAATAAGTTCAAAAGGTAACCTCATTCCCAACAAACTGAAAAAAAGTTAGTTCATTTTAACCTCCATAAATCTCTTTAAAAATTTTGTTTTTCAGGTGTTGACATAGGGATGAAGAGAAAATTTCCAACTTCTCCTAGAAAGCCTGGCATCTTTAACATAGGCATAGTAGAAATAAAAATATATGTATTTGGTACTGATTCTGGGATAAAGATATTAGTCACATTAAAAATAATGCTTATAGTGAACTTTATGGTACCTCATGCGAAGAGTTGACTCATTGGAGAAGACTCTGATGCTGGGAGGGATTGGGGGCAGGAGGAGAAGGGGACGACAGAGGATGAGATGGCTGGATGGCATCACTGACTCGATGGATGTGAGTCTGAGTGAACTCCGGGAGCTGGTGATGGACAGGGAGGCCTGGCGTGCTGTGATTCATAGGGTCGCAAAGAGTCAGACACGACTGAGCGGCTGAACTGATCTGAACTGAACTGAATATGTACCAGCTTCTGTTTCTATATTAATTCTCTTGCTTCTCAGAATAATCCTATGAGGTAGGTTCTGTCTTGGTGGCATCTCTCTCTGCATTTTATAGACAAGGAAACCAAAGCCAACAAAAAAGTAACTTGCCCACATTTACTTCACTATTAAGTGGCAGCTTATATCTTTAACCTCATTCTATGAATTCTAGGACTTGATTCTCGAGACCTGGGGTTGGCAGATCACAGCCAGTGGGCAAACATCTGGCCCCCTGCTTATTTTTGTTAATAACATTTTATTAACACAGCCATACTGTTTGTTGACTTCCTGTCTGTGGCTGTGGTCTTGCTGCAGTGGTGAAGTTGAGTGGGTACGACAGAGGCCTTGTGGCCACCATCTGGGTTCTTTACAGAAAAAGTGTGCCCATTCCTGCACAAGATCAAGACTGTTCTCATCCACTGATGTGGTCCATAAGGGTAGGAAAATGAAAGAAATGATGCTTGTATTGACTTTTAAATAGGAGTTAGCTAACATTCATCTTATACATTGAAGGTCCAAGTATTTGGTGTCATTCTTAGCATTAAGGTGAATGTCAAAGTGTTTATAGGCTGCATCTCTTCTTCAGGGCATTCCCAGCAGTTCTTTCTGGGAGAGGGGAAAGGAATACATAGAGTTAAATATGTGAAAAATGGGAGAGAGCTTGGCAAGACATATAGAGAGACACTTGTCAGTGAGTGTGTAATTAAGGCATTGCAGAAATGGGAATGGGTGTGGACAGAATTGCTTTACAAGATGGGCTTCAACTCCTTGCAAAATTTGAAAATTGCCCTCTTCAGGTTTCCATTCTTCTTCAGGCTTTTCTGCAAGAGCTTCAGAATAGAAACTTATCGCCTGTGGATTTTTTTTTTTTGGAAAGTAAATGGCGGCCTGATGGGTGGATCTTTATAATACCATGGCTCAAGGTTGGGGGAGGGAGAGACAAGAAATGAGTTTCTTTTGTCAAATCAGAAATTATGCAAATTTTACAAAAAGTATTAGAGGAAATGTGTAAAGCTTTAATTGGTTTTATGGTTTTATCGCTTTCTTTAAAAGGTTACTTTGTGAGCATTACCCTCCGCTGAACACTGTAGACACTTCCTGAAGTTTAATGAGATCTTTTAGTAAAAGCACAACAAATGTGACTCTTCAGTATTTTCAAGAGACGATATTATTTTGGGCTATAAGTATGTTACGGGAGGCTTCATTTACCAGGAGGATTCACTCCACCACACAAGCGCTTCTTTATCTGAAATTACTATGAGCTGCAGCAATAAGGCTTTCTGCTCACACCTAATTCACGGAATACTTATTTAGTATATATTAAATCAACGGTGGCCTAATTTTTTTGGCTCTTTTATCACGCTGACTTTTACTTAATGTAGAAATGCTTTATAATTATAATTCTGTCCCTTGGTAAAACTAACACTGTGCATTGCATTCTTATTATTGACAACTCCTCAGTCCTTGTGAGTGAAGGATTCTAGCCACTCTCTTGAATTGGTTATTTGCAGTTTTTATTTATGGTTGAGGGGGGACTCATCAAAACTGATCTTGCGTAGATCAAAACAGAAATAAAAGTGCAGAAAGGTTTGTTTCAGCGGAGATTTTTTCCTTTACCTCCCTTCCTCTGGGATTGATGGATGGTGTTTGTAGTTTAGAGCTTGAGATGTTATGGGTCGCACACTGAGACCCAGAATTGAGTCAGAAGGACCAATTCCAAACAGTGTGGCGTGCTTGGGTGCTTGTCTCGTTACTGAGGCTGGAAGTCTGAGCATCCTCATAGTAACGACAGCACAGTGACACCTGCTGCCTGCCCATGGCTGTCAGCGTCTTCAGGAACATCCAGTCCTGTTCTTCTCATGCCCGTTACAGCCTGACCACCACAGGTAATTGCACTTCTGTGTCTATTTCAGATAGTCTATTTAAAAGTTTACTAAGAGACCCTACAATATACTGTTGAATGTATGAGTGTTTGGACTGTTTATTTGAATCAAGAAATTTGCTGTTTATAAGCAATTACATCATATAGGTTTATCACAACATTTTATAGAACATGTAACTTTTTTGAGGTATGTGCCCTTCATTGCTACAAAAACTAGACAGACTGGCACAGGTTGAAAAGAGACGTGTCATGTCCTGGCATCGCAGGTGACTGGTTGGCAATGAAGAGGTGGCAGGTGGGGCTGGGAGGTCCCACGGGCCAGAAGGTGCTTTGTCTGGGAATGAGTGCAGGGGTGTGCGGCCGCTCCTGCTGGCGAAGGGGCAGCTTGATAAGGTGCTTAAAGCCTTAGTCCTGGAGTCCAGCCGACCTAGACTTCTGTCCCAAACCTGGCTCACTGGCTTGTTTGACCTTGGACAACTTTATTCACCCCCTTTCAGCATTAGTTTCTATTTCAGGCCATTTGGGCTGCTGTAACAAAAATACCATCAACCAAGTGGCTTATGAGCAAGTTTATTTCTCACAGTTGTGGAGGCTAGGAAGTCCAGGTTCAAGTTGTCCTGTGGCATATGGAATCTTCCTAGACCAGGGATCAAACTGGTGTCCCCTGCAATTGCAAGACTGCAATTCTTAATCACTAGACCACCAGGAAAGCCTTGGAGCCTCAGTTTTAGGGGCATTAATTTCAATCATGAGGGCTTTGCTCTCCCGGCTCAATCCTCCTCCCGGTTGTCCTACCACCATCAATCCAGGGGTTAGGATTTCAAAATAAGACTTTGAGGGGACACAAACACTTAGAGCATAGTCTCCTTGTCTCTTTGATGAGGTTAAATACCTGCCTCATATAGCATCTTGGGAAAGTGTTACTAATGAAAAACTATATGGGGTCTGCTTTGCAGTAAATGCTCTGTAAACGTTAGCTTTTTAAATTTGAATTTGAAGGATTGGGACTCAAGTCTGTAGGTTTGTGGCTAATCTTCAAATACTTGGGAAGACCCACAAGGGGGTTGACATAGCCTAAAATCAAGTTCTTCTTGAAATTCTTTCAGGCCAGCAAGGTGTCGTCTAAGGATGCCAAAGAATTAACTCATTCTCAGTGGTCTCAAAATGTCACCATGGCTTTCAGATGTACCAAAGTTATTCTTAAGAACACCTTGCTTGGGAGGAGTGCATTTTGTAATATTTGTTTAAATTATGTTACAGAGCTTTGCGGACTTGTAATCTGTGTTCAAAACAGCATTATCTGTCCCCATATTGATCAGCATCACATCTTTTACTTGCTTATCTCTGCTTGCCATATGGTCAGACTCCAAAGCTAGACCTTGAGGAGACTCACTAACTCATTAACCTCTCTGACAAGAAATATAAACCTTCCTGAAGGGGACTGGCTGTGGGAGACAGTATTTAAAATCTCTTTCAGGCCTACTGCGTGTTCCTCAGTCCCAGTCAGAGGCATTAGCCTCAGTGTTAATTCTCATACAACAGGCACACATTTGTAATGGGTGAGTTTATGCTGCTATTTAAAAATGGTTGCTTTGTTTTTCTGAGACATAATTAAGTAGTACAGCAGGAAAGACCCTCTCCTTGACGTTTTTTGTTCTCATTGTGGTTGTTGAAATCTCAGCCTTCTCTGGAGTCGCCCTTACCTGGGAGAGATGTGAAGGAGAAACACCTGAAAAGTGGAAGAATTGGGCCAGGTAAGGCAAGGTTCAGTTGACTCCAGTTGAGAACATGATGGTCTCCAGGCTGAAATGGGATCCTCGAGAGACTTAGATGTTCATAGGAAGCCATTTTTTTTCTCAGTGATTTGATTATTGTTTGAGGTCTTAGAATTTTCCTTGACATGGGGTGAAAGCTTTGCAGAGAACACTGTTTCTTAGAGCATCTCATGGTTTGAAGAATGAAAGTTAGCAGTTGTCTCTGTGTGTAAGTCCCTCAGTTGTGTCTGACTCTGTATGTGAAGCAAAACTTGTCCCTGCTTCTAAAGCCAGTTCTTCCTACTTTCTCAAAGGAACTAAAATTACTGTGAAGTCGTGGCTTGGTCAAGGTTCTTCTAAAACTCTGCGTTTTTTGGTAAATAACCAAAAACCTGAATGATTCCATAGGATAAAATACTAGATTTGAGACTTTTCAAAGGTAGGATCGCATTGTGATATTTCAGCCTGCTAAATGAGGGCAATACATGATAGATATTACTATGTGGGCATGCTCAGTTACGTCAGACTCTTTGCAACCCCATGGACTGTAGCCTGCCATGCTCCTCTGTGCATGGGGTTTTCTAGGAAAGAATACTGGAGCAGGTTGCCATTTCCTGCTGTAAGGGATCTTTCAAACCCAGGGACTGAACCATCGTCTCCTGTGTCTTCTGCCTTGGCAGGTGCATTCGCTGAGCCATCTGGGAAATCCTAGTTGCTATAATTCAGCATTGAGTGCAGACTTGGCTTTCGGTATCAGACTGAGTAGAAAATAAAACATCTTCTTAAATATGGAACTCTGAAATAGCACTTGATTGGAAGGGAAATGTTGACTTGAGTAGAATCACCTGGATACTGAGTCCTGTTACCTTCTCTTTCAGTGTTGGATTTTACTGTTACCTTACGTAGCTAATGGAGAAGGCAGTGGCACCCCACTCCAGTCCTCTTGCCTGGAAGATCCCATGGACGGAGGAGCCTGGTAGACTGCAGTCCATGGGGTCGCTAAGAGTCGGACACGACTAAGCGACTTCACTTTCACTTTTCACTTTCATGCATTGGAGAAGGAAATGGCAACCCACTCCAGTGTTCTTGCCTAGAGAATCCCAGGGACGGGGGAGCCTGGTGGGCTGCCGTCTGTGGGGTTGCACAGAGTCGGACACGACTGAAGTGACTTAGCATAGCATAGCATATGTAGCTAAAGCCAGAATTTGTTGTTGTTTCATTGTTAAGTTGCTAAGTCATGTGCAGCTCTTTTCAACTCCATGGACTCTAGCCCACCAGGCTCTTCCATGTATGGAATTTCCCAGGCAAAAATGTTGAAATGGGTTGCCTTTTCCTTCTCCAGAGGATCTTCCTGACCCTGGGACTGAACTTGAGTCTCCTGCATTGGCAGGTAGATTCTTTACTGCTGACCTGCCACGAAGTGTAAATACATACTCTATTTTTTTTTTTTTTTAATTAATTTTTATTAGACTATAGTTGTTTTATGATGTTGGAATAGTTTCTGATGTACAGCAGAGTGAATCAGTTATACATATACATGTACCCCCTGTTTTATAGATTCTTTTTCCATATAGGTTCATAGAGTATTAAGCACAGTTCCCTGTGCCATACAGTAGGCTCTTATTAGTTACCAGTTTTATATATACTAGTGTGTATATATCAGTCCCAATCCCCCAGTTATCCCCCATCCTTTCCCCTCTGTAACTATAAATTGGTTTTCTACGTCTGTGACTCTATTTGTCTTATGTACACTATTTTTATGGAGTAGAGGTAGAAAGAGAAGAATCCTCATTTTTCCAAAAAGTTAGATTGATGTTGTGCTGGTATCTGTTTATTTAGCACCTCTTTGTTGCACACCTGTTTGTTGAATTGGTTGCAAGAGAATTTAAAATAATTTTATCTTGACCTTTAATTTCTTTTTTGCAGTTTCTCTGTCACCTTATATGAAGTAGTTGGAGAAGTCCTGGAATGTTTTTCAATCTCTGAATGGGATTGACTGTTTAGAAGTTGCCAGACAGTGTCACTAGGTGACAAATCTCTGTGTGTGTGTCATGGTTACAGTCTGCTTCCCACCCCCCAAAAAAAGAACAATTATATTCAAGAAATTTTCTGGCGCATTTAAAAACAGCTGGGTGAAAGTCATTTTAAATCCCCAAATCCAACACATTAGTTCTTTTATGCATTTAATTAAGCAGAAGTTAAAATAAATTAGAACAGAAGACATTCAGTGCTGATTGTTGAATCAACAAAGCAAGAAACAGCCTAGCATTACCCTACCACAGATGTCTGTCACTCAGCACTGTTGCCCTATAAATTTGCATCAACTCTTAACATTTTTTGAATAATGATTTCTTTTCTAGTAAAAACTGGCACGTGATGTATAGCAAGTAAGGTTATTTATACAAACTTCATTTCTGCATTTGCATTCTTGCCTGCGTACATACTATTTTTTTCTGCTTATAATACCTTTACATTGCTGGATTCTTTTTGGGTAGGGGAGGGGGAGACTAACCTAGATTGGTAAGGTTTAGAAGACTTAGCAAATACATAAATAAGATAGATCAGTACATTTGGATTATTATTAGTGGAGATGACTGCTGAGATTGTTTCCTTTTTAGTATTAAAATATTCTTAAGGACAAGATGAGTTTGAGTTTGACTTTATAATGTAAGTACTGTATGATCGGTTCATTATAGGAGTAGTTGATTAAAAATACACCATCTGGAAACTTAGCCCTATATTCTCCTCACTATAGCTATCAGTGTTCCCATTTGGGTGACATTTACTTTTTTTCCTAATATGTATGTACTTTTGACTTTTTAAAATACAAGATTATGCTTTATAGGCAGCCTTATATTACCTTTTCCCTCCATTTAATAGAGTTTCACAGTTGATACGATATCTGGTATTGCCTTTCAAATAATTGAGAGGGCACCATGAGGGTATGTCTAGTGTTTCTGCTGAAACAAGATTTAGGCTTGATTTTTCAAAAACTTTTCTTCAGCTGGGTAATGGGTACATAAAGATTTATTATACTCTTATTTTGCACAAATTTTGAGTTTTCTTTAATAAAATAATTTGTGTGTGTGTGTCAGTTAGTGATAAACACCTGCCCAGGTCCCATCACTTCATGGGAAATAGATGGGGAAACAGTGGAAACAGTGTCAGACTTTATTTTTCTGGGCTCCAAAATCACTGCAGATGGTGACTGCAGCCATGAAATTAAAAGATGCTTGCTCCTTGGAAGGAAAGTTATGACCAACCTAGATAGCATATTCAAAAGCAGAGACATTTCTTTGCCAACAAAGGTTCGTCTAGTCAAGGCTACGGTTTTTCCTGTGGTCATGTATCGATGTGAGAGCTGGACTGTGAAGAAAGCTGAGCGCCGAAGAATTGATGCTTTTGAACTGTGGTGTTGGAGAAGACTCTTGAGAGTCCCTTGGACTGCAAGGAGATCCAACGAGTCCATTCTGAAGGAGATCAGCCCTGGGATTTCTTTGGAAGGAATGATGCTAAAGCTGAAACTCCAGTATTTTGGCCACCTCATGCAAAGAGTTGACTCATTGGAAAAGACTCTGATGCTGGGAGGGATTGAGGGCAAGAGGAGAAGGGGACGACAGAGGATGAGATGGGCTGGATGGCATCACTGACTCGATGGATGTGAGTCTGAGTGACCTCCGGGAGTTGGTGATGGACAGGGAGGCCTGGAGTGCTGCGATTTATGGGGTCGCAAAGAGTTGGACACAACCGAGCGACTGATCTGATCTGATCTGATCTGATAGATGAACAGTGTTGTCTTTCAGTCCTTTGAACCACGTGTGATGCTGTTAACAGCATGGACCCTAATTTGTAGCACAGTTATAATGTAACCATCATTGACTTGTTAGATCACAGTTTTAGGGTCATTCTTGGAAATGGATGCAAACTTGTTTGGTCATTCTCTTAAGAATTTGTTGGTTAAACTTTTTTTTTTTTTTTTTTCATTAATCACCAAGGAATCTTAAGTTCTGATAACTATAAAGATGAGCACCAGAAATCTTTATTTAGAAAAGTTAATAAAGTTTATGTTCATTGAAAGGACTGATGCTGAGGCTGAAACTCCAATACTTTGGCCACCTTGTGCGAAGAGTTGACTCTTTGGAAAAGACCCTGATGCTGGGAGGGATTGGGGGCAGAAGGCGAAAGGGACGACAGAGGATGAGATGGCTGCTGGATGGCATCACCGACTCGATGCACATGAATTTGGTTGAACTCTGGGAATTGGTGACAGACAGGGAGGCCTGGCGTGCTGCAATTCATGGGGTCGCAAAGAGTCGGGCACCACTGAGCGATTGAACTGAACTAAACTTGTGTCTACATGGGTCAACCATTTTTTATCTGTTTCTCCAGTTAGTGATTGAGAATTCTGAGTGAGGAATATCATGTATTCCATGAACCTCAAAGATAATTTGAGTAAGAATATATTGTAGTGACTGGTGGCTCAAACTGTGAAGAATCTGCCCCCAGTAACCCAGGTTTGATCCCTGGGTCGGGAAGATACCCTAGAGGACATGGCAACCACTCTGGTATTCTTGCCTGGGAAATCCCGTAAACAGAGGAGCCTGGCAGGTTACCGTCCATGGGGTTGCAAAGAGTCAGACATGACTGAACAAGTGAGTATGGCTGGTGGGCTGATGGGTGAGAAGTCGCCTTGCAATGCAGAGGATGTAGGTTTGATTCCTGGTCAGGAAGCTAAGGACCCGCCCCCGCCCCCGCAGTGCCCCAGGGCAACCCAGATCATGAGGCACAACTAGAAAGAACCCTGCATGCCACAGGGAAGATTCCACTTGCCACAGCTAAGACCTGACTCAGCCAAAAATAAATAAATATTATAAAAAGTGCCGGGGTCCAGCCCCGGTGGATCCAGGGATTTCGAAGGGGAGACGGCATAGGCGATCAGGAAACAATTGCTTATTAAAATATTAATTAAAGATATAAAGAGTGATGAAAATGAAGATAGCTCAGTGAGGAGGAAATTCAGTGAGAACATTTTGTGGCGAGAGGAGGCTAAAGAATTCAGCCAGAAGGTAAGAGAAAGAATGACATGGGGAGACCAAACTTCGGTGAACAAGGCCCTGCACTTTTTTTTTTTTTTCCAAAGTAGTTTTTATCCCTTAAGTTATGCATAGGGGATAATGGGGGAAGGGGTGGAGTCATGCAGGGACAGCAGTCCCTGAGCCAGGCTTTCAAACCTATCACACGCAAAAGTTTAGGTGAGTTACATCATCTTCTGGCCCAGAGGCCTATTAACATTTTAAGGAATTTATTTTCTCTAAAGGTGATTATTCTAAAGTCAGGCGCCACCCTCCAAAAGAATTGGAGTTGCATTTCTATAGGGCAAAGGTGTGGTGGGTTGTAACAAGAAAAGAATTAACTCAAGGGTCCAAGGTTACAAACATTAAAGCTACTACTTACATTTCAATACACTGCCAAGGACACAGTAGGTAAGGGATATGGAGACTTAGCAGCAAACATTGGCCCAACCAGTGAAAAACCCTTCACCAATACAATTTCTAATCAATCTTTTAACTGCTCAAAGGAATCTGTGTTTAGACAGTTTAGAACATCTCATGCCTCTCACAGTTGGGAGGCTCTAAACAATCTCATGTGGCCGGAAAAACCTATTCACGCAGGCTAGAGGATTTCCAAAAGGAGTTTGTAGGCTGAAACACTGTCACACCCAGGAATTATTAACTGGAGCTGTAAGTTAGCTTTTTTTTTTCAGAGAAAGGTAGTGGGGGACAGCCCCCTGTAAAGTCAGAGGTGAGAACACTAAGCAGAAAGTAGGCACACTCCTGCTTTTTGGCGAGTAGATGCTCGAGAACCTCCAAGGGGCTCCTGAGGCTCGATCGCCCTTGCGTTATTGCCAAGCCTCCTTCCTCATGACCTTTGTCATGGGCGGAGCGCTAATCCAAACTGGCTCCCGACAAAAAAGAATATCAATTACTACTTCATACATGAGCTTAAATATGGAACAGATTCTGTGCTATATATGGTACTTGCTTCATTCAGCTGAATCTTCACAATGGTCTCAGAGGCAGTTTCTAATCTTCCCATTTTTCAGATGAGAAAATGAAGCTTAGAGTGGTAAAGCAACCTGCTCAGTGAAGGCAACCCTGCTAAATACAGATGTTTGAACACTATGTGTGCGTGTGTCCTAAGTCGGTTCAGTCGTGTCCGACTCTGTGCGACGCTGTGGACTGTAGCCCTCCAGGCTCCTCCGTCTATGGGGTTCTCCAGGCAAGAATACTGGAGTGGGTTGCCATGTCCTCCTCCTGGGGATCTTTCCGATCCAGGGATCGAACCTGCATCTCTTATGTCTGCTGCAAGGATAGGCAGAGTCTTTATCACTAGCGCCACCTGGAAAGCATGTAGTCAACCGGTTTAGTAGTTTGAATCAAAATCTCAGTGGATCTGTGGTGAGGGTTTGGTTGATGTGTATTTACTTACTAATTATAATACATGCAAATGGAGTGCCCTGGATGTTAGCCCTGGGATTACCTGTCTAAAAGTTTCTTTCGTATTCGTGTCTCCGTTGCTAAATCTTAGCCTCATTCCATTGTCATTCTCTTTTGATTTGGAGTAAATCTGACTTCTAAGGTGCAGGGTCCCAGAGTGGTAAAGCGGCTTGCTTGTGTGTTAGCAGTTTGCGAAAACTGGCAGCCCCCTTTGATGTGGAAGACCTAGAACAGACATCAGTTATAAACAGTGTTTATGATTACTGGGCCATGCGATGGGAGGGGAAGGGAAGTGACTGGCAGAGTTTTGCAAGGTAGCTTCTGTTCAGCGATTCCTCCGAATTAAAATTTATGAAAGCTGTTTGGGAAATTCAATACCGAGAGGTACAGACACCTCGTTTGGAAACATTGCTAGCAGTGCATAGGGCCTGAGCAGAGCCTCATGTAGAGCAAATGGGATGCTTAATCATCATTAGACATAGGGTGCAGGCCAACCGGTCCACTGGGGCTGTGGCTGGGAATAGCTTAGTCCTCTTGGGCAGCTTCCAGTCATCGTTACGCCAAAGCCATGGGTGCCATTGACCGCCCCAGAGCTGAACGAACAGGACACATGTAAAATGCCTTTTTGAAAACCAGTAGCTGTGAAAACCATTGAAAATACCTGACAGGGTAGCCTGGTGAGTTTTTAAAAATGGATGAAGGGGTAAATAAATGTTCATGTTTGATCCAGGGATGAAGTCATCAATGTGTGTTTTACAACGACTGCTCAGTAGTCTAGCTCTTTACAAAGTTGTCTGAGTGCACAGAGTGAGAGTCAAGAATAGGGAGGAGCCAGGTGGGATTAGAATTGTCAAGTACAACCTGATGGGATTTCCCTGCATCCTCCTCTTTATTTTTAAAGAAATTATGTCCATTGTAGCTTTTCCCTTTCTCTTTGGATCTCTGAGCTTTCTAGCTCAAAGTATCATTCAACAAGAGGGACCCGTCCGAAATACAAAGTTCACTGACTCAGAACCCGAAGTGCATCTCCCATCTGGGCTTCCAAGTTTCTCACTTTGTCATCCCATGTTTTCAGAAAAAAATTTCCTGAGCTATTTTGCAATCCTTTTATAACCACGTGCCACTTTGATAACTATTGAAAGTAACTCTTTGTTCTTCCACTTTCAGTTGGTAGATTGACTGAAGCTTTAGTATTTTTATGTATTTAAAAATTTTTATTTTCTTTATTAGACGGCACCTTGTCTCAATTGCAGCAGGCAGGATCTTCTAGTTTTGGCACGTGAACTCTTAGTTGCGGCATGTGGGATCCAGTTCCTGGACTGGGGATTGAAACCGGGCCCCCTGAATTGGAAGTGTGGAATCTTAAACCACTGGACCACCAGGGAAGTCCTTGAAGCTTTATTTTTGTTTTCCAAAAGAAAATGCCTGTCCTAGAACCTAGTATACTCTTTGATACTGTATTTTTCACCCCTAAGTTACGGATGCCTCTGAATGTCCACTCTTCAATACAAATCTCTCTTTTAGATTTTTTTTTTCCATTTTTCTTACTCATATACTTTTCTGGAATAGTGGCTTTCTTTTCTCCCCCTTTAATGAAGATAATCATTGCTAAGTTAAGTTTAAATGACTAGGAGAAAGAGAGATATTCACGAGGACCCGATACTCAGCGGGCTGAGGTGGTTTTACAGTCTAATAGAAACACTGCAAGACTGTGCCATAGTCAAATTGGATACTTTGGAAAGCTTGCTGCCTTAGGGATGGACGTGTATGAAAAGTCCCAAATGGGTACATTAATTGATTTTGATTACATGACTCCAAAGCGCGAGCATTTCAAACTGTTTTCAAGCTAATGGCTGCTGCATTTGGTAAGGGATCCAACTGTGCATTGAGTTCATTATAAAAGGAGCTCTTGATAACTCATCAGGACGACTGGATGCATGCTAGCTTTTTTGAGGAGTTGTTTAGGTTCAGTGGGGCTTGTATTGTTTATCCTTAAAAGATTCTATACATTTTGCACCCCTGCCACCAGCCAGATGAGAGTGACTGTGGTTGGCACTCGAAGAACCTTTAACAGTGTGGTCGCAAAGTTTCCTCGTTAAGATTCCAGCTAACCTCTGTAATCAGAGGTTCACTAGGTTTAATCAAATTCGATGGAAAGTTTAGGAAGATTCCCAGCAGAAGTAAAAATCCTTGACACTTTGCCCCCTTCATCTTGTCCCACTTTTCCTCAACTGCCCCACTACTGGAACATTTTCTCAATTTCGATTGTCCCCTCAAGCAATGTACTAATTAGACATTACAATTTCCCAGCCTCTCAATCCCAAAGCAAAACTGATGAACACAGCAAACCAAAGCATTTGGGCTAGAAAAGAACAAAGACGTGCCTGCTGCAGAGATTTGAAGCTGGAGTCAATACTGGGAACCTGAGTAGGGTGACCATATGTCCCGTTAATGCCAGCTTGTCCTTGTGTAATTATTAACAGTCCCTCCTCTTCACACTCAAAGGCATCCTGTTTTAGCTAATTATTTGGTCATCATAGGAAAGGGTGAGGGTGAGTGAAGTAGGCTGCTGGGGGGTTGGCATGATGTGGTGTATGGATTGGTCCGCATCTTGGGGGTCTGTGTGTGGTGGTGGCTGGCACTTTATTGACCAGCAGTGCCCTGGCTGGTTGTGTACCCAGTGTTGCCCAGTTGAGTCTCAAGTTAGAAATCTGGATTTTTAGGCAAAGCTTTTAAAGATTTTAAACTGTTGGCAATTATTTAGCTTTATAATTAATTTTAATTAATTAAAATTATTCAGCTTTATAATAAACTGTGCGGCAGGCAAAATATATGGGTGACCCATTGGCTGCTTTTGAAGAAAGTCCTCTATTTCCTTCGAAAACCAAAAGGGAAACAAAGCAAAACTCAGGAAACCACAGACACAGGTGATCAAGAGGGAAAAAAGAAGACATGGATGGATACCAGCCTCTAATATGGGATTCATGGCTGAGCAGGCTTTTCCTTTGCCTGTTTCTGATGATCAGCTTCTGGTACAAAAGTGCTGGGTGGCAACGACTAGAGATGCAGGATGCAGGAGAATAATGCTGGTACCCGCGTGGCTTTTGGTGTCTATGTATAACCTGCTGGGTGATGGAAATTTGTACATGACACATGTCAGGTGCATTATGGAATGTGTTTAACTGGAAGTAAGAATGGAATAGAAATCATTGTTTTTCAAATGTGGCCATGGCTTGTAGGTCGTGAGTTTTTGTTTCTTTCCACAACGTGTTTTAGGTGAACAGCTTTGCTTTTGTGTCCGGTTGAGTTAATCTTATATCTTTATGTTCTTTTAAAAAAAAAAAAAAATGTAATAATGCCCCGGCTTCTCTGGAGC
The DNA here is from genome assembly GCA_935064755.1 of Tragelaphus eurycerus. Lineage (NCBI taxonomy): Eukaryota > Metazoa > Chordata > Mammalia > Artiodactyla > Bovidae > Tragelaphus > Tragelaphus eurycerus. The sequence continues at coordinate 56,889,585 of CAKXYN010000001.1, read as the reverse complement.
TATTTCTGTCTTTGTGAAATAGGCGATTTAAGGTCTATCCTGTCCTAAAAGCTTTTAGCCTGTGAAAAGCTTCTTTTCGTGCTTTTAAAACCTTTACTCTATGTTTAGAATAAATGGCATTCCTGGATCTGTTAAATAGGCAGTTAATAATGCCATAGAAGCTGCCCATTGTACAGCCAACCATAAAACTTGCTCTGAGGGCAGGACATGTATTGGAATATTCTGTAATAATCAAATGTTGAAACGTTACAATCAGCTGTGACCCTACAATCTGCATTCTTAATTGCAGTCTTCATTTACAGTGCAATATTGATCTGCTTTGAGTAGTTTGTCCTGAAGGTTGACTGGATTTTGGTAATCTATTCATGTCAGAGTGCCTGCTAGGACCAGCTCTAACTCAGCTCCTTAGAGGCATCCTTGTCATAGGGTAAGTCTAGGTTTGTTTCACCTTGATGTATTTCCTAATATATGGTTCGTTCTCTGGGGATAGTTTTTCATTCCACTTTCATAAAATGTGGATTATAAGCACTCACGCCCCATGTAGTTTTTTTATTAATTTATGGCTGTGCTGAGTCTTCGTTGCTGCGTGGGCTTTTCTCTACTTGTGGCGAGTCAGCGCCTCCCTCTAGTTGCGATGCCCATGCTTCTCATTGTGGTGGCTTCTTGTGTTCCGGAGCACAGGCTCTGGCGCGGTGGGCTTCGGGAGCTGCGGCACACAAGCTCAGTAGTTACAGCTCGAGGGCCCCAGAGTGCTCAGACATCAGTAGTTGTGGCCTGTGGGCTCTAGAGTGCAAGCTCAGTAGTGCGCACTGAGCCTGGTGCACAGGTTTAGTCACGGCAGTGCGTGGAATTTTCCCATACCAGGGATTGAACCCCTGTCCCCTGCATTGGCAGGTGGATCCTTATCCCCTTATCCTTACCACCATGGAAGTCTGTTTTTTTTTTTTTTTTTTTTTTTTTTTTAATGAGGCATAAATGAGCTGCTGCTGCTGCTGCTAAGTCGCTTCAGTCGTGTCCGACTCTGTGCGACCCCATAGACGGAAGCTCACCAGGCTCCCCTGTCCCTGGGATTCTCCAGGCAAGAACACTGGAGTGGGTTGCCATTTCCTTCTCCATGATAAATGAGCTAATTCATATAAAATGTTTGATATGAGAACATAGTAGGCATCAAATAAATGGTAGCCGTTTTGATTTCTCAAATTTCTTTCTTTTTTAAATCTTGAGTTTTGAGTTAATAATTTTGTTGACCAGCGAGGAGAGTTAAAAAATGATGTTGATTTCATTTTCTTGATTATTGAAATATGAGCTAGTAATGAAAATAAGCAGAACATGTTAAGAAGAGGTGGCAAGAATACACAGAAGAACTGTACAAAAAGGATCTTCAGGACCCAGATAACCATGATGGTGTGATCACCCACCTAGACATCTTGGAATGTGAAGTCAAGTGGGCCTTAGGAAGCATCAACACGAACAAAGCTAATGGAGATGATGGAATTCCAGTTGAGCTATTTCCAGTCATAAAAGATGGTGTTGTTAAAGTGCTGAACTCAATATGCCAGCAATTTCGAAAACTCAGCAGTGGCCGCAGGACTGGAAAAGGTCAGTTTTCATTCCAATCCCAAAGAAGGGCAATGCCAAAGAATATTCAAACTATGCACAATTGCACTCTTCTCACACTCTAGCAAAGTAATACTCAAAATTCTCCAAGCCAGGCTTCAACAGTTCATGAACCGTGAACTTCCAGATGTTCCAGCTGGATTTAGAAAAGTCAGAGGAACCAGAGATCAAATTGCCAACATCTGCTGGATACGCCAAAGCCTTTGACAATGTGGATCACAACAAACTTTGGAAAGTTTTTCAAGAGATGGGAATACCAGACCACTTGACCTGCCTCCTGAAAAATCTGTATGCAGGTCAAGAAGCAACAGTTAAAACTGGATATGGAACAACAGACTGGTTCTAAATTGGGAAAGGAGTACGTCAAGGCTGCATATTTGTTACTCTGCTTATCTAACTTACGTGCAGAGTACCTCATGTGAAATGCCAGGCTGGATGAAGTGAAAGCTGGAATCAAGATTGCCAGGAGAAATATCAATAACTTCAGATACGCAGATGATATCACCCTTAAGGCAGAAAGCAAAGCGGAACTAAGCCTCTTGATGAAAGTGAAAGAGGAGAATGAAAAAGTTGGCTTAAAACTCAACATTCAGAAAACTAAGATCTTGGCATCCAGTCTCATCACTTCATGGCAAATAGTGGGGAAACAGTGGGAACAGTGAGAGACTTTATTTTGGGGGGCTTTTGGGCTCCAAAATCACTGCAGATGGTGACTGCAGCCATGAAATTAAAAGGCACTTGCTCCTTGGAAGAAAAGCTATGACCAACCTAGATGGTGTATTACTTTGCCAACAAAGGGCCATCTAATCAGAGCTATGGTTTTTCCAGTAGTCATGTATGGATGTGAGAGTTGGACTATAAAGAAAGCTGAGCACCAAAGAATTGATGCTTTTGAACTATGGTGTTGGAGAAAGCTCTTGAGAGTCCCTTGGACTGCAGGGAGATCCAATCAGTCTATCCTAAAGAAAATCAATCCAGAATATTCATTGGAAGGACTGATGCTGAAGGTGAAGCTCTAATCCTTTGGCCACCGGATGAGAAGAACCGACTTATTGGAAAATACCCTGATGGTGGGAAAGATTGAAGGTGGGAGGAGAAGGGAACGACAGAGGATGAGATGGTTGGATGACATCACTGACTTGATGGATGTGAGTTTGAGCAAGCTCTTGGAATTGGTGATGGATGGGGAAGCCTGGTGTGTTGCAATCCATGGGTTTACAACGAGTTGGACGTGACTGAGAGACTGAACTGAACTAAATGAAAACAAATGACATGAAATTTGAAGGATGATTGAAATTCAGATATAGACTGTGAATTAAATTATGGCAATATTTAAATTTCCTGAGTTTGATAGTTGTACTCTAGTTGAACGTGCCTATTCTTAAGAAATTCACTGATGTGTTTGGGGTTCAAGGCATATAATGCCTGCAGCTTGCTCTCAAATGGTTAAGGTGATGTGTATGTAGAGAATATGAAGCAGGTGCCGCTAAATGGTGACAATGATGGGTGTGGGTGAAGAATGTATAGGAGGTGTTTGTCCTATTCAACATAAATTTTTTTTTTTTGGAGACGGTGAAAAAAACATACAGCTGGAACTTATTCACCAGGTAAGCCAAATGATTAAATTAAATTCTCTTAGAGCCTCCCATCAGAAAGTGGGATAAATCCTTGTTTATCTTATATGTGATAGTGTACATCTGTTACTCTCTTACTACAAATATGTCCCCCCTTTCCCCCTTTCCCAATTGTGTCTGATTCTTTGTGACCCAAGGGACTGTAGTTTGCCAGGCTCCTCTGTCCATGGGATTTCCCAGGCAGGCACAGGGGAGTGGGTTGCCGTGTCCTTCTCCAGCAGATCCTCCTGATCCAAGTATTGAACCCGAGTCTCCTACATTACAGGTGGATTCTGTACTTTCTGAGCTACAAAGGAAGCCCTCGCTTAGTATAATAATCTCTAGATCCATCCATGTTGCAGCAGATGGCATTGTTTCTTTCTTTTGAATGGCTGAGTAGTATCCCATTGTGTTTTTATACACACACTCTCCCACATCTTTTTCCACAGCACAGGCAGCTGTAAATATCTTATAATAACCTTAATGGAAAAGATTCTGTAAAAGAACATATATGTATATATAACTGAATCAAATGTTGCTGTTCACCAGAAAATAACACGATATTGTAAATCAATTATACTTCAACTACAAAAAAAATTAAATAAAGTGAGTTCCTCCCTGTTAGAGAGTTTTCTGATCTGCTCTCCTTTCCTACCCTTCAGTTCTTCACTCCCGGGTACAGTTATTTGAAAAGTGGAACTTCTTTGCCCAGTGGTTAATGTTCCTGATGTTTCATTTCCAACTCCAAATCATAGTCTTTTGTTCCTGACATTATAATCATCACCACAAGTGGCTAATTGTGATGTCACAAACAGGGGATTATGACTCAAATGAGGAAAAAACAGCAGGGGTGGATTAATTTCTAAGCAACGAAGAAGATTCTGTTTGGTGCAAATGCCCCAGGGTAATAAAATTGAAAACCAGAAAAAGGCGAGAGGAAGACAAAGCTGAACATATGTGATCTATTAGCCAAATTGCCTTTGAGTGGAAAGCTTTTTTCCCCTTTTCCCCTCCTTACTTAATTTTCCATGTGGTGTGAATAGCTCCTCTTTGGCAGATAAATGGATTTGTTTTTAGATCTAACGAAGCTCAAGGTGTCTTGCTGACTAATTACAGGGATGTCACACCTGGGCTGAAAAAGTGAGTCATTATGGAGCCATCGAGGTGTGTTTATTTTCCGTAAAGTGGAGTTGCTCTTTGCAGTCTGCATCAGACAAGTCGGGCTATAAAGATGAGCACAATGGCTGCAGACAGCTGGGCTGAGCATTGACAGCCGCCCCAATCTGGAAACCCGGGCGCTTATGGCCACAGCAGAATGAGAATGACACCCGTCACTCCGGCTCAGGACAGTTTTCTGAATGGGTGACATGTAAATGAAGCGGTGATAACAGCTGTTGCTATGGATTGGCCTAGAATTAGTAGTCAATTCTGCGTGGAACTGTAATTTTCAATTCCAAGTCAAGGATGTATTTTTTTCCCCTTTAGGAAATGTGTGGTTCCCATGCTCTTTGGTTAACCAACGTCCAAATTCTGCTGCAAATGACAGTTAACAGCTCCTTTATCCCTAGGGTTGTTTGGCTGTCTCAGGAGTACTCTTGAAATTTGTGGCCTTTTTAAAAACCATGGTTTCAGTAGCCAAACTAAACTGGAAATCCCTTTGAGTATTTTTCTCCCCCCTCATCAGAGGACATCACGTTCCCTTCTCCCGTCTGTTATGGTCCGCTCTGCTCTTGGAGCCCTCTCTCCAGTTAGGACTTAACTCTTTTCTGAATTTTGGAAGCCGTCTTGAAAAACGCCGAGGAAAGAGTTGAGGTTCTGGTTTGGCATCAAGTGAGCAAATAAACCCACATTTTAAAAACATGGTAAATTTAGTTATAAGAAAGACTTCCTATTTGAGTCTAGGCATTTAATAATAACCTTGCTGCACAAAGTAGGCATTATATGATTATTATCTTGGGGCTGTGATTAGAATACATTGTTATATTAGTGACGTTTACAAACGTTGTAACTTCATCCGTGGTTTAGATGAGACTGCTCCGTGGTACCAGGAGACACGGCATGACTTGGTCTTGTTGTCCACACTGTTGTGACATTCTCTGGGGACAGAACAGCCATGAGAAACCAGGCCTCCACTTGCCACTGTTTTCTCCTGACTTCTGGAGTGACTGGAGATGTTTTCTGGATTTTTCAGAGTAGCTCAAACAGAAGGGTTGTTGTCTGGCTTATGAGGCCATGGCCATTGCTCCTGTTTCTCACGTGGGTGTGTGGTTAGGGTGTGGGGGCAGTGGTGGTTTTCCCTGGTGTTTCCCTATTAGCATGCTGTGGGCAGCATGCAGGGCTGTGTCTGTGTGTGTCCTTTGGGAAGTGGCCGGCTCTTCTTTCACGTGAACCTACGTTTAGTTTTTCCTTGGAGGATTTGTTTGGAGCATTTAAGGCTCTTCAAAAATACAGTCATTTGACTGTGGGTTTTCTGTGAGCCAGTAGTTATCCTACTCCAGTGACTTTAGGAAAAACACAGGAAATGTGTCCAAGTCCAGAGGGGCGCTCTCTGCACGTGACAGGAGCTTCCAGACCTGATTCCTATTGTGGGAAGTCTCACACCAAGTGCTGCAGGAAATCGAAGAGTCACAAAAGTGGTGGCCTCCCATCCGGCAGTGTTCACAGCTCCAAGTGGGAACCCAAACTAGACCATGGGAAACCTCTCAGAACAGGTTCAAAACCAAGAGTCAGCAAATGTGGATTAATGTAGATTGCCTGTGAGATTCCAGGGACTTGAGGATTTCATTTTTTTTGAGAAGGATTCCTGGAGTAGCTGGGTTTGGGTGAGTGAAAGTGAAGTGGCTCAGTTGTGTCCGACTCTTCGCGACCCCATGGACTAGCCTACCAGGCTCCTCCATCCATGGGATTTTCCAAGCACGAGTACTGGAGTGGGGTGCCATTTCCTTCTCCAGAGGATCTTCCTGACCCAGCGTCTCCTGCATTGTAGGCAGACCCTTTACCGTCTGAGCCACCAGAGAAGTCCCAGGGTTAGGGTACTAAGTTTTTAAAGACGTTGTAGAATACGGTGAAGATGGTCATGATCTATGTCACCAGAGACGTGAGTTCCTTCTCTGCAGTTGACTGAACCTGAGACACATTATTTAACTCTTCTGGAGGTGATTCTCTCCCCGCCCTACCCCCTCTGCCGTTTTGTCTCTGTTTCCGTCTGTGCTCCCTCTCTTGTTCTCTCTCTTGAACGCAAGAGTACGTACCTGCCCCATAAGGTGATTTTGATGATTACTTGGGCCAGTGCCTGTGATGAGTTGGGCAGAGTGCCTGCACTTATTAATTGAGAATTTGGCATTATCAGTGGATACAGAAAGTGGGCAAGATTGGGAAGCTGGCGTGTATTAACAGGAGTGCTCACGAAGAAGGCTGAGACTGAGCCCTATTGTGGAGGGCGGGTTAGCTCGGTTAGAAAGGAAGATCTGATGAGGACGGTGAGGAGGGTTTGGTGTAGATGGAGAGGGTACCCTTGATGAACCAAACAGGGTACCCTATTCATGTCAGTTCAGGGGTGTAGATGCTGAGCTCCTGGTGCAAGGAGTTCACAGTGGGAGAGGGGGAGTTAGTTTGTGACAGATAAAGGGATAGGAGGCAAGATTGAATAGGGAGAGCCCCTGAACTCACTGCAGGCCGGACACAGTGCCAGCCCACCCCATGGGAAACTCTGGAGAAAAGCTGGCTCACTGTTTATTATATGAGTACAGCTTTGGGCAGAAATGAGCAAGCCCCAGTACCCCCTCCCTCTGTAGCCCCTTGACTTGGCCCCAGAGTTGCTTGGATCTTGAAGGCATCTTGCAGCCGAGTAGCAAGTTTTTCCTTGACAGGTTTTCCAAGCGGCAGGCACCCCCTCCCAATCCTCCCCACTAACTGGCTATTCTGCCATCTATACTGGTGTCTCTGTTCTGTCTTAGTTTCCATCTTGTTTATCTCCTTCACAGCCTTTTATCATCAACTGTAATAAAAACTGTGTACACGTCATCTCTCCTGCCAGAGTGTGGCCCTGTACCTGTCTAACTGGATGCTGGCACACCTTATGGGCAAAGAGTGAGCATTTCTGGGCAGCTGGGCATCAAATGGGGTCAGGTGTCTTATTGGCATGCTCTCTTCTTTGGGCTTGGAAGGATTCCTTACCTGTTGTTGGACGCAGCCATTGGGAGCTCTGGCTGAGCTTCATGGGGCCATGCTTTGTGACTTAATCCTCCCTGCATTCCAGCATGGGGAGGGACCAGCTTGTAGTTGTTTAGTAGAAGGATACATGCGTGTGTGACCACTTTATGGAGGAGGAAACTGAGTTTAGAGAACTTAGATATTCAGACTCTCCAGGGTCACTCAGCTTAGGAGTGGCAGAGATGGGACTTCACCTGTTTCTGCCCGCGAGTACTGTGATCTGCACTGCTCTGCTGTCTTGAAGCAGATGGGATTGGGAGTTAGTGAAAGGAAGCAAAGGAAGTTTTGGTCCATACCAGTCCCCTGAATCTCTCATTGTTCTCTGTGCTTGCATGCATAGCTTTTTCGGATTGACCTCTGCTGTGAATAGCTGGTGAGACTGTGGGGACTTGGGTAACCTGAAATGTCACAAGCAGGGATTTGAGATAGGTATGGTTTCTGTGAAAGCATTAGGCTATATTCATCACCCTTATACATACAATGACCTTTTATCCAGCAACTCTGCCCCCAGGTGCTTTTCCTGTATGTGATCTTCCACAAGTGCAAAGTGACTAATTTCAGGGTGATTCACTGTTGCAGTCTTTGGACTTGAAGAGGTTTAGAAACAACCCGATAGCCCATTACTAGGGTCTGTTTTAGTAAATTGTTGTTGTTTACTCTGTCAGTCATGTCTGACTTTTGCGACCCCATCGACTAGGCCATGAGGCTCCTCTGTCCATGGGATTTCCCAGGCAAGAATACTGGAGTGGGTTGCCATTTCCTTCTCCAGGAGATGTTTCTGATCCAGAGACTGAATGCATGTCTCCTATACTGGCAGACGGATTCTTTACTGCTGAGCCACTCGGGAAGCTTGTTTTATTAAATTGTGGTAAGCTAAATAATGGCATATGTGTCGCTGTTACAATCAGTTAAGTAGCTTTGAATGGATACATATGTTTATCCAAATACCCCCATCTTTATTTCCCTGCATATCTTGTTAATTGGTGTGGGGGTGGGAAGAGTGGGGGAAGCAAGGTCCATAATAGTACTTGGATTAGGTTACTTTTCCCTAACATCTTGGTAGTAGGTGTTGCCATGAGGGATGTATTAGAAGGAGGTGAGGGAAGAAGAGAAAGTATCCACTGTTGATTTTGACTTTGACTTTTTAAATATATGTGTGTATGATTCATTCAAAAAACTTCAATTAAGAAATCTGCCCAAACTAACCAACCCCAAATGAATTAGGTATTGACCATTAGGACTAGAAAGAAATCATATAATCAGTTAGACATTGACATAAAAGGAAAGCTCCCTTTATTTCCTGTTGAAGGAAAAGCATCATGGAGATTTTCACCCAATTTGGAGGAAATACTGGGAATAATTCCACTTGAAAATCTTTTTATCTGGCTTGTCTGGAATTTGCTCTGGGAGACCTTCAGTGGCACCTCAAACTGGAATGTAGCCATTTCCCAGGGTGCTCACAGAGCCAAATTTGCAGTGGAGGGTCATGTGCTGTCTGTGTTAGCTCTGTTCAACATAACAATGGTTAATTCCGGGCTAGGTGGGGCTGTCTACCATCCAGATGTGTCTCTCAAGACCATAAATGGACTTTGGGGTGGACATTAGGGAACTTGGCCTGACCTGAGTAGAGGTGGCTGTGGGACCCTTCTTTTTTTTTTTTTTAATTTTTAAATTTATTATTGAAATGTAGTTGATTTATACGTATATATTGGGGGAGCTCATTGGAGGGACTGATGTTGAAACTGAAACTGCAGTCCTTTGGCCACCTGATGCGGAGAGCTGACTCATTTGAAAAGACCCTGATGCTGGGAAAGATTGAGGGCAGGAGGAGAAGGGGACGACAGAGGATGAGATGGTTGGATGGCATCACTGACACAATGGACATGGGTTTGGGTGGACTCCGGGAGTTGTTGATGGACAGGGAGGCCTGGTGCACTGTGGTCATGGGGTCGCAAAGAGTCAGACACGACTGAGTGACTGAACTGAACTGAACTGATGGGGCTTCCCTGGGAGCTCAGCTGGTAAAGAATCCTCCTGCAATGCAGGAGACCTCAGTTCAGTTCCTAGGTTGGGAAGATCCCCTGGAGCAGGGCATCACAACCCACTCCAGTATTCTTACCTGGAGAATCTCTATGGACAGAGGAGCCTGGTGGGCTACAGTCCACGGGGTTGAAAAGAGTTGGACACAACTAAGCGACTAAGCACAGCACAACGAAGCATATATATATATGGACTGCCAGGGAAGCCCGGCATGCTGCAGTCCACGGGGTCACAAAGAGTCAGACGTGACTTGGCAACTGAACAACAACAAAATGTATATATATATACACACACACATACACACATATGTGTGTTCTGCAGTCCATGGGGTTACAAAGAATCAGACATGACTTAGCAGCTGAATAACAACAAAACATATATATATATGTGGCACCCCACTCCAGTACTCTTGCTTGGAAAATCCCATGGACGGAGGAGCCTGTTAGGCTGCAATCCATGGGGTTGCTAAGAGTCGGACACGACTGAGCGACTTCACTTTCACTTTTCACTTTCAGGCATTGGAGAAGGAAATGGCAACCCATTCCAGTGTTCTTGCCTGGAGAATCCCAGGGACGGGGGAGCCTGGTGGGCTGCCATCTATGGGGTCACACAGAGTCACAAGTAGGAGCTTGCTGTGTTCCATTCTATATGTAAAAGCTTACATCTGTTAAACCCAGTCTCCCATGCTGTCCCTCTCCCAACCCCCGTCCCCATTGGCATCTACCAGTCTGTACTCTGTGTGGGACTCTTTTGGAAGTTATTGGTTGATGTTACTTTCTTCTCCCAAACAAAGTGACTGCGATGAAAAGAAAATGAAATCGTGAACTTTCCTATTTATACAAAAGTATGAAAAAGAATGAGAAGTTAGGAAAGCATGAATTATTTCTTAAGTAGGACTTCACAGCTTCATTGGTCATAGAAATCTTTTTATTAACACATTAGACAAATTCTTTAGAGGCCAATTTGCATTCACTTAGAGAAACATTTGCGGGGGTGGTGTATACTAGGCAGCCATACCTGCTGCTTTTCGGGAAATCAATTTGTTAAATAGCTCTCAAACTATGACAGCTTTATGGTAGGATTATGACTTTTTTTGTTTCCATGTCTGCTCAAGGGCTAACAGAATAAGACAGTTTAATCACATGCCATTATGTTGATAGGGGTGTGGGAAGCTCAGATGAGCCTCCAGAAGTGGAATTGGGTACCCGCTTTTACAATCTGCTTCTTAGCAGGAGTGGTTGAAGTACAGCTCCTCAATAATTACATGGTTTGGGGATGTACCCACTGAGGCCCTTTTTCTAAGGGGGTCTGACCTTACTGAACTTTGGCTAACATCAGCTTCTCTACCCAGGGCCCATCGAGGTAGTTGTCAGGGATCGTGTGTGGCTGATGCCAGAACCTTAGCTTCTGTGTATCTGTGGGCTTGCTTAGTCTCTCAGTCGTGTTCGACTCTTTTGTGACCCCACGGACTCCAAGCCAGGCTTCAGCAATATGTGAACCGTGAACTTCAGATGTTCAAGCTGGTTTTAGAAAAGGCAGAGGAACCAGAGATTAAATTGCCAACATCTGCTGTATCATCAAAAAAGCAGTGAATTCCAGAAAAACATCTATTTCTGCTTTATTGACTATGCCAAAGCCTTTGACTGTGTGGATCACAAGAAACTCTGGAAAATTCAAAAAGAGATGGGAATACCAGACCACCTGACCTGCCTCTTGAGAAATCTGTATGCAGGTCAGGAAGCAACAGTTACTGTACTGTAACAGGAACTGGACATGGAACAACAGACTGGTTCCAAATAGGAAAAGGAGTACGTCAAGGCTGTATATTGTCACCTTGCTTATTTAACTTATATGCAGGGTACATCATGAGAAACGCTGGGCTGGATGAAGCACAAGCTGGAATCAAGGCTGCTGGGAGAAATACCAATAACCTCTCATATGCAAATGACACCACATTTATGGCAGAAAGTGAAGAAAAACTAAAGAGCCTCTTGTTGAAAGTGAAAGAGGAGAGTGAAAAAGTTGGCTTAAAGCTCAACATTCAGAAAATGAAGATCATGGCATCCAGTCTCATGACTTCATGGCAAATAGGTGGGGAAACAGTGGAAACAGTGGCTAACTTTATATTTTGGGCTCCAAAATCACTGCAGATGGTGAGTACAGCCATGAAATTGAAAGACACTTACTCCTTGGAAGGAAAATTATGACCAAGCTAGATAGCATATTCAAAAGCAGAGACATTACTTTGCCAACAAAGATCCATCTAGTCATGGCTATGGTTTTTCCAGTAGTCATGTATGGATGTGAGAGTTGGACTATAAAGAAAGCTGAGCGCCAAAGAATTGATGCTTTTGAACTGTGGTGTTGGAGAAGACTCTTGAGAATCCCTTGGACTGCAAGGATATCCAACCAGTCCATCCTAAAGGAAATCAGTCGAGTGTTCATTGGAAGGACTGATGCTGAAGGTGAAGCTCCAATCCTTTGGCCACTTCATACAAAGAGCTGACTCCTTGGAAAAGACCCTGATGCTGGGAAAGATTGAGGGCAGGAGAAGAAGGGGACGACAGAAGAGGAGATGGGTTGGATGGCATCACCGACTCCACAGAGATGAGTTTGGGTAAACTCCGGGAATTGGTGATGGGCAGGGGGGCCTGGCGTGCTGCAGTCCCTGGGGTTGTGAAGAGTCAGACACGACTGAGCGACTGAAGTGAACTGAACTGGACTGTAGCCTGCTAGGCTCCTCTGTCGATGGGATTTTCCAGGCAAGGATACTGGAGTGGGTAGCCATTCCCTTCTCCAAGGGATCTTCCCGACCAAGGAAGCAAACCTGTGTGTCCCGTATTGCAGGTGGATTCTTTACCATCTAGCTACCATGGATGCCTGCAGCATCTCCGTAAAGTGGTGCCAAATCAAATCTCAGAGACAAAGTTTTGGGTGAAGTAGAAGTGGGTAGCTTTATTACTTTGCCAGGCAAAGGGGGCCACAGTGGGTTAATGTCCTCAAAACTGTTGTGTCCTAACTTGCAGAAGATCGTGAGAAGTGTTATAGTAACTGTGCAAAGAGGGCGTGACCAGCTCATGGTAGTTCTTCTGATGGGTTGATGATGAGATAAGCAGGAGTCAGCATCATCAACCTTCAGGTACTACTGGTTTGGGGTCTGCATTCTTGTGGACAGCATACCATCATTAATCATTACCTTTTCCCTTTGAGAAGGGGTTTCAGTATCTGCAGAATAGCTCAAAGATACTGTTGTGAGTATCTGTTCCTGGGGAAACAGGACCTTTTTCCAAGGCTGGTCTTGACTGTTTCTCCCTGGTCGTGCATCCCCTTCATTCCATAGTTAACAACTGCTTGACTCTGCCCACTGGAACCCAGGGAAGGTCATAGAAGCTGAAAGAAGGCTGTTTGCTGTTTTCAGAGAAATGGGGGACACAGGAAGTCTTTGTTCCCAGGAGCCCCACAGGGCACTGCGTGGGTATCATTGCCAGTTGGGGATGTTGTCAGCAGAGAGAACCCTCCCCACGCCCCCAGAGTAATCCATATTTTCAGCCAGATTTGTATTATTTACTAGAGATTGGGCAAAGACCAGGATTTAGACCAATCTTGCCCTGGAAAATAGTTACCTGACCTTAGGTCACAAAAGGGCTGTGTCCTGACCAACCTAGGGAGCAGGTCCCCAAGTTGCAACCTCGACTCTGTATCCAGGAGTTTGTCACCCCAGTTGGGGATCTTTGAGGAATGAGAGCAGATAAAGCATGAGCTCATCCTAGGCCCCGATTCCTTGGCCGCCTCCATCTTTCCAGTGACTCAGAGGCTGCCAGCCGTGAAAGTGGTCTTGACCTTTGTCAGTGATTAGCCATGCAGTGGGGGAAGGCCCTTTGTGTTTCCCTCTGGCCTGGGGCTCTTTGATGCATTTGTTGTTGTTCAGTCACTCAGTCGTGTCTGACTCTGAGATGCTATGGATTGCAGCATGCCAGACTTCCCTGTCTTTCACCATCTCCCAGAGCTTGCTCAAACTCATGTCCATTGAGTCAGTCATGCCATCCAACCATCTCATCCTCTGTCGTCCTGTTCTCCTCCTGCCTCAGTCTTTCCCAGCATCAGGGTCTTTTCCAGTGGATCGGCTCTTTGCCTCAGGTGGCCAAAGTATTGGAGCTTCAGCCTCAGCATCTTTGGTGCCATCTGATCTGGCTGCTCACGGAAAGGGATGTGGGCAACTTCAGGTCCAGTCCTCCATTCCTAGTGTTTTCCTTACCAAATGACATAACTCTTACGTTTGCAGAATTCAATTGTGAGTGGCCTTGTCAGCTGCTACTTTAAATTCTGTGTCCTTTTCCCTTTTCTGGGTCATTGCCTAGTAAATGGCAACATTGCCATACCCCAGCTTTCTTTTTCTAGGTTGTTTTGTGTGAGGCTTGTCCGTGGCAGAAATCGTAGGATGGGTTGACCTTGACTTTTGCCTGCAGAATGCATGAGCTGTCCTACCTCGATTCTCAGTGCATCAGGGAAAATATCCTAACGTGTTTGGTGTAACCTTTCACTTTACTCAGAGGTCAGAGGTTGAGGGGGTTTGGCAGTGGACCCTGCTATGGGTTAAGGAGCCCGTGTTGGCACATTAGACCGTCCTCAGCCCTGGGATCCTGAGTCCTATTTGAGGACTTTTATTATCATAATAATCCACCACTCTGGGCTTTATGTTCTAGGAATGAAAATTATATTTACCATTAACCTTGGGAAAATATTTTGCAATCACATTTGGAGCTCTGGTAACAAACATCCCTAATGCCAAACAGAAGTGATTTGATGATTGGAATTACCTATTTGGGGGAATGATTAATATAATTCTATCATCATCATCTATCTATCAATGATAATATAATATAACTCTATCATCATCTGTAATAAAGTGTTGAAACTCTGTATACATTCACACAGGTGTGTGTACCCACACACGCACACCATGACAGTTTGTTTACTGAATCTTAGAAAAACTCTAGAAGGATTTTCAGTAAGACTACATGCATATTTATGATAGTTTGTGGCATACATGAAGTTCACTGTGGAGGGGGCATTGGGAAAGCACCCCCAAATAAATAGATAATCAGCTTCCTCTAGGGCAGCTGGAAGGGAATGAGACTCAGTGTGAGGCTGATGGTGACGGCCCGGCTGGGAAGCCTGGGTCTCTGTGACGTGATGCTGACACCGTAGCATCCTTGGAAATTTAGGCACCAAAGCTGAAGTGTCAAGGGCAAATGTGAACGACAGGCATTGATCTGCATTGTATCTACTTCCCTCAGGGGGCATTTCTGTGTCGCATCAGAAATTCTAGTCTTTCTATTTATTGACAGTGAATAATTTTCTCAAACAATGAAGGCGAACAAGCTAGTAACAGTAATCACAGTGATGACAGAAGTCTGTCTCCTTGTAGAGTGTACTTATTCCATCATTGAATTATTTGACCAGAGAGCTTGAGGATTCAACCAGCTTTTAATTATTTTTACTGGAAGGGTTTTAGGAAAATCAGTTTGTGTTCTGAAAAAAATTCTCCAGCTATGAAGTGGGGTTAGTAGAGTTAGAAATAGCATTCGTCTCCAATGCTTCGGATTGAAAGCACATCAGCAGACGGCTCATCAGTCGGGAAGGGGCGCGCCTTCTGCGTGTGTGTTTCCTGCCTCCCTCTGGGCACTGTCCAAACCCTCCCTGGGCTAGGTGATAAGGGAGAACTTTGCCAGGCTTTGTTCTGGCATTAGTCCCAATCGGGCAGTGGACTTCGCTTGTTGTGACGACTTGACCAATCTCTTACTGTTTGCAGCAGATGGCTTTGAATGCACATGTGGTTTGGGTAGTTGCTGTTACTTTTTGTCAGTGCGGAGGTTCCTGGGTTCTTCAAGGCCACGAAAGCCAAGAAGAGAGAGAGAGGGAGATGGCAGAAAGCCACGAAGGGGCAGAGTCACATTCCTTTCTTAGTGTTGATTTCAGGGTAGCCCAACAGTCTATTCTCTCCAGGATAAGAGGCAATTGCTTCAATGTCCCTGTGCTGGATGGGGACACGTGGTACGCACACCAGCTGTTTCAGGACCTTGTCGTTCTTGTTTTCCATCTCCTGGACATCTGATACATGCAAAGTGGAGGAAATGTGCAAAACAGTGGAAAATGGGTTGAGCAAACACAAACAAAACCCAGCAGAGCCTGGGACCCTAAAACCACTCCGTGCCTTCACTCTTCTGGTCCATGAAATGTTGAGTTGATGCCTCCTTCTCCTAATCACCACTCATCAAGGCCAGCACTGTGCTGTTTATAGGATATGCATCTTAAAGAGAAAACGATGCACTCAGTTTCTGGTAGTTGACTCCAGTTCTCTTTGAAATGCCCTTCAAAGTATTTGACCAGAAACAAAGCTCTTTTGAGTTAGAACTCTGTTCGCTTTTTAGCTTGTGTCAGGTTTTTGCTAGGAAATATGTTTTTTAAAGGAGATTAATAGACGATACTCAATGCCTGGCAGTTTTAGATTTCAGCACCATCTTCGTTGAAAGCCACATTAGTATTTTTTTTTTAACCTCAGATGAAACTGCTTAGAGAATGATTGATTTTTGTAGAGAATTGCTGTGTTTTTACATTGACAAAATAAAATCACTTTATCTGTCAATATAGGAATGATTAAATAAAATATGACACAAAAATGTGGAATATTAGGCACTTTCAAATGACATTAGTCTGTGTATACTGACTTGGAAAAATTACTGTATTGTTGGATGATAAAAGCAACTTGTACAATATAGAGTATAATCCTATTTGTGTTTTTAAAAGGGTTGTAAAGACCAGCCTATATATGTATATGTATTTCTGTGTGTGTATTTGTGTATGTATTGTAATCATACACAATTTTCTGTGTATGTATTTGTGTGTGTGTATTTGTAAACACTTAGCTATAAACTAAACTGTGTTCTTTCAGAAACATGAAAGAGCATTGAGTAGAAGGGGGCAAAGGGTGGCCAGCATGCTTCATTTGGACCTATGTATTGTCCTAATGTTGCGCAGGGAGGATGTATTTATTCACCATTGTTGTTCAGTCGATAAGTTGTGTCTGACTCTTTGCAGCCCCATGGACTGTAGCATGCCAGACTCCTCTGACCTCCTCTATCTCCTGGAGTTTGCTCAGATTCATGTCCATTCAATCGGTGATGCCATCCAACCATCTCATCCTCTGCCATCTTCTTCTCCTTTTGCCTTCAGTTTTTTTCTCAGCATAAGAATCTTTTTCAGTGTGTCCCTTCTTCGCACCAGGTGGCCCAAGTATTGAAGCTTCAGCTTCAGCATCAGTCCTTCTAATGAATATTCAGGGTTGATTTCCTTTAGGATTGATTAGTTTGATCTCCTTGCAGTCCAAGGGATTCTCGAGTCTTTTCCAGCACCACAGTTCAAAGGCTTCCCTGAAGGCTCAGTGGTAAAGAATTCTCCTGTCAAGCAGGAGAAGTAGATTCTATCCCAGGATCAGGAAGATTCCCTGGAGAAGGAAATGGCAGCCCACTCCAGTATTCTTGCCTGTGAAATCCCATGGACAGAGGAGCCCTGTAGGCCACAGTCCATAGAGTTGCAAAGAGTTGAATGCAACTGAACAACAATATATGTATATACTCAGTTCAGTTGCTCAGTCATGTCTGACTCTTTGCAACTCCAGGGACTGCAGCACATTAGGCTTCTCTGTCCATCATGAACTCCCAGAGTTTACTGAAACTCATGTCCATCGCATTGGTGATGCCATCCAACCATCTTATCCTCTGTCATCCCCCTTCTCCTCCTGCCTTCAATCTTTCCCAGCATCAGGGTCTTTTCCAATCAATGAGTTAGCGCTTTGTATCAGGTGGCCAAAGGATTGGAGTTTCAGCTTCAGCATCAGTCCGTCCTATGATATTCAGGACTGATTTCCTTCAGAATGGACTGGTTGGATCTCCTTGTAGTCCAAGGGATTCTCAAGAGTCTTCTCCAACACCACAGTTCAAAAGCATCAGTTCTTCAGCTCTCAGCTGTCTTTATAGTCCAACTCTCACATCCATACATGACTACTGGAAAAACCACAGCTTTAACTAAACAGACCTTTGTTGGCATATAAATTCTGGAAAGTATCCCAACAAGACGAATGCTCTCAGTAGTTTGTCTTTGGTTACCATTTGGGTTCCCACCAAGAACAGGTAGAACACCAAGTATTTTCGGGTAATTTTAATACTTTGAAGGGCAGGTGGGGCTTTGCTAAGAGCTGGTAGGTATATTGGAATACTATTAATAAAGAGGAATGATCTTTGAAGCCCGACTCATAATGAATTTACTTGGGAGAACAGAAGTGGCATATTACTTCATGTGCAGATTGAAATACTTTTTAGGTTATGAAGACTACATAAGATAAGAAAGATAAAGAATGAGCATTCCATTCTGTATTTATAGTTATTTTTTCTTTTGTATATTCCAGTGCCAAACTGTGAATAATACATGATAAACAACAAATTTTCTTTTGCTCACATACAGTGTCCTCTCTTTTAAGGATTCAGCTGCCCTTCAGTATATATGGTGCTACTTAATGGTTTGATACAGAGTTTTGTGTTGTACATAAGTCGCAAAATAACGTTTTTAAAACTTGAAAAGATAGAGAACTGGCAGTGTGTAAGACACAAGGAGTTGGACTTCCCTGGTGGCTCAGACGGTAAAGCGTCTGTCTACAATGCGAGAGACCTGGGTTCGATCCCTGGGTTGGGAAGATCCCCTGGAGAAGGAAATGGCAATCCACTCCAGGACTACTGCCTTGAAAATCCCATCGACAGAGGAGCCTGGTAGGCTACAGTCCACGGGGTCGCAAAGAGTCGGACACGACTGAGCGACTGAACTGAACTGAACTGAAAGATCATGCCTTACAGATTTGGACAAATCATTGGTCAAGTCTCCCTTGTACAACTTGCAATACGTTCTTGTAATAAGGTTTCAGCTGGAGGTTTTCAACTATTGTGGTGTGATTAAAGAAAATCACTTAACTGTATACAGTTGATGTGAGTATTACATGAAGTAATGTACAACATAAGTACAGTTCATGGCAGTGTTGTTGATAGGTGTTAACCTACTATTACTGTGGTAATATGATCAGAAGTGAAAAATTCCTGGCAAATGTTAGCTACTTCTGTGTAAGCACATGTAAAACTTAAGAGCATGGTGTACATTTTATTCAGTATCTTCACAGTCCTTTCGTTAATCATTGTTTTTATAGCAACAGGATATGATGTGAGACTAAGAACTTTTATTAATTGGTTGCTATTCCTTGGAATCA
Source organism: Tragelaphus eurycerus (assembly GCA_935064755.1). Classification (NCBI taxonomy): domain Eukaryota; kingdom Metazoa; phylum Chordata; class Mammalia; order Artiodactyla; family Bovidae; genus Tragelaphus; species Tragelaphus eurycerus. The sequence goes on along the minus strand of CAKXYN010000001.1, from coordinate 56,870,793 downwards.
AAATGAAGAAAAGATTAACAGTGAAAGAATATTAAAAATGCAATTTGCTCATTTGTTACATTAGATGATTCAGTTTTATGGAGACGTAGGCTTTGCATTAATGTCCAACTATTTAGCATGATGTAAAATGATTAATATATGAGAAATTCTGAATTTAGTCCCTGTCCAAAACTTGTTAGAATAGATGATTTTTATGTTTCCATTAGGTTTTGTGATGGGAAATAATATATTTTAAGTTAGAGAATATTCAAATACTTCTTCTTATTACCCATGAGATGTCCTAAAAGTTGGCAGTGTATTCCTTATCTGCTAATATATTCTGAACTCTTATGGTGAAATGCCTAGGTAACGTGTTAGAATTGAATATATATTCATTATCTGTATTGTCTGTTAGCCAGGATCCAGTAGATTAAGCAGGCATTTTCTTTCCATTAAGTGGCTGGATTAGAGTGCTAATGAACCCCAAAAGAAGGTTGATCCTTGTCCTGGAAAGGTGGGCTAAAATATCCCAAGAAAAGAGACAGATGTGTAATCTTCTGCAGATCAGTCACTCAGTCGTGTCCGACTCTTTGTGACCCCATGAATCGCAGCACGCCAGGCCTCCCTGTCCATCACCAACTCCCGGAGTTCACTCAGACTCACGTCCATCGAGTCAGTGATGCCATCCAGCCATCTCATCCTCTGTCGTCCCCTTCTCCTCCTGCCCCCAATCCCTCCCAGCATCAGAGTCTTTTCCAATGAGTCAACTCTTTGCATGAGGTGGCCAAAGTACTGGAGTTTCAGCTTTAGCATCATTCCTTCCAAAGAAATCCCAGGGCTGAACTCCTTCAGAATGGACTGGTTGGATCTCCTTGCAGTCCAAGGGACTCTCAAGAGTCTTCTCCACCACCACACTTGAAAAGCATCAATTCTTCGGCGCTCACCCTTCTTCACAGTCCAACTCTCACATCCATACATGACCACAGGAAAAACCATAGCCTTGACTAGATGAACCTTTGTTGGCAAAGTAATGTCTCTGCTTTTGAATATGCTATCTAGGTTGGTCATAACTTTCCTTCCAAGGAGTAAGCATCTTTTAATTTCATGGCTGCAGTCACCATCTGCAGTGATTTTGGAGCCCAGAAAAATAAAGTCTGACACTGTTTCTACTGTTTCCCCATTTATTTCCCATGAAGTGATGGGACCGGTTGCCATGATCTTCGTTTTCTGAATGTTGAGCTTTAAGGTATTAAAAATTGTCTGTGTTGGAGTTGGTGAGGGAGAGGGGGAAGACAACAATGAAATCTGGCTCTGCTTGGGCTCCTGTGTGGAGAGGAGGTAAAGGAGGCAAGCTGTTCAAAAGTAAGTGAAGTTTGAATTGTGTAGGAAATGACTCAGTTGTGCTTGAAAATTCTTTCTGCTATAAGAGGAATAAACTGTGAAGACCTAGGTAAAATATGGTGATTATATCTGATAACACTGTTGTGTAATAGAAATTTGCTTAGAGAGTGGAACTTACTTGTTTTCTCTCCCTTACAAACACACACACACACACACACGGATGTGTTAATCAACTAGAAGGGGGAGTTCTTTCACAATGTATATTTGTATAACATCACCATGATGTACACATTCAATATAATTTTACTTGTCAGTAATAGCTCAATAAAGCTGAAATAAAAGAACTGCTAGGTAAATATAATTTTTCATGACTCTTACTCCAGCCTTTCCTGATTTGGTAGCCTGTGTTTTCTAGTCTCTTATTTTTCAGGTTCCTTACTCCAGCCTTTCTTGGTTTGGTAGCCTGTGTTTTCCAGTCTCTTCCTCTGCAAACTAAATATTTGAAAGGAAGGAGAGTGATTTTTCTTCCTTCCTACTAAAGTTGAATTCTACCATACTATTTAACCATATATTATATCTTTTAATTCAGTCTAGTCACATAAATACCATTTTCAATAGTTAATATAAACATTTCTTAGAATGTGTTAAAAGCTGGAGAGGAGAAAAAATGAAACAGTAAGAAGATATTTATAGTGCAAGTCAACATCAATCCATTTTATACACATACACAGACACACAAGACTTCTGCCTACATCTTTCTGATGACTAATTATACTGGTACATTCCAACTGCACTTTTTCTGATTTCACTTCTTCTTTCCTCTTCTGATCCAGAATCGACCAGAGTTTTTTTTTTTTTTTTTTACTACCTTAGTGTTTAATATTTAGGAAAAAAACTAAAGCTGGTAAGGGATGATATATGAATGGATTTTCTAAAATTCCCTTACATATTGAAACTCTAGTAAGATAACATATTATTGAATGACAAAGAACAACATGTTTGATAAAACATCAAATTAGTTAGAGTGTGGATTAAAAGTACAGTTTACCCTTGATCAGTGCAGGAGTTAGGGGTTCTGACCTCCTCACCCCCATTGAACAAGAGCATATAACTTTACAGTTGGCCCTGTGTTCACACAGTTCCCTGTATCCACAGCTCCTCATTTGTGGACCAACTGTAGATCCTGTAGCACTGTAGTATTTACTGTTGAACAAAATCTACATATAAGTGGACCCATGCAGTTCCAACCCATGGTTGTTCAGGGGTGAGCTGTATTCTTACTATGTACCTACACCTGGCCTAGAACAGTGTCAGTCATGTCCGACTCGTAGTGACCCCATGGACTGCAGCCTACCAGGCTCCTCCATCCATGGGATTTTCCAGGCAAGAGTACTGGAGTGGGGTGCCATTAGAGAAGAGCTAGTGCCTATCCTTCTAAAAATCTTTCAAAATATTGCAGAGGAAGGAACACTTCCAAACTCATCTACAAGGCCACCCTCACTCTGATACCAAAAGACAACACACAAAAAAGAAAGCTACAGGCCAATATCACTGATGAACATAAATGCCCAAAATCCTCAACAAAATTTTAGCAAAGAGAATTTGGAAACACATCAAGAAGCTCATACACCATGATCAAGTTGGGTTTATCCAGGAATGCAAGGATTCTTCAATATATAGGCAAATCAATCAATGTGATACACCTTATTAACAAATTGAAAAAATATGATCATCTCTGTAGACCTTTGACAAAATTCCTAGATGTCCATCGACCGAAGACAATGGCACCCCACTCCAGTACTCTTGCCTGGAAAATCCCATGGATGGAGGAGCCTGGTAGGCTCCAGTCCATGGGGTCGCTAAGAGTCGGACACGACTGAGCGACTTCACTTTCACTTTTACTTTCATGCGTTGGAGAAGGAAATGGCAACCCACTCCAGTGTTCTTGCCTGGAGAATCCCAGGGACAGCGGAGCCTGGTGGGCTTCCGTCTATGGGGTCGCACAGAGTCGGACAGGATTGAAGCAACTTAGCAGCAGCAGCAGCAGCAGCAGCAGCACATATACACAATGGAATAAAAATGAACGAATTTGAGTCAGTGATGAAATGGATGAACTCAGAACCATTATACAGAGTGAAGTGAGTCAGAAAGAGAAAGATAAATATCATATTCTAATGCATATATGTGGAATATAGAAAAATGGCACCCAAGATTTTATTTACAGGGCAGCAGTGGAGAAATAGACATAAAGAATAGACTTATCGACATGGGGAGAGGGGAGGAGACGGTGAGATGTATGGAAAGAGTAATTTGGAAACTTGTATTAACATATGTAAAATAGATAGCCAATGGGCATTTGCTGTATGGCTCAGGAAACTCAAACGGGGGCTGTATCAGTCTCGAGGGGTGGGATGGGGCAGGAGATGGGAGGGAGGTTCAAAAGAGAATGGATATATGTAAACCTATGGCTGATTCATGTTGCGGTCTGACAGAAAACAAAATTCTGTAAAGCAAATATCCTTCAATACAAAATAAATTAAAAAAAAAAAAAAAAAAAGGCCTAAAAACAATTCCTGCAATTGGCATGAGGCTTCCTGATGTCTTAAAACTGTTGTACTTTGTGGGTTCAGTTATATTCCATGCTCTGCTGGTTAATTTAGTTTCTAGGTCTCAATTTTCTTCCCTTGAGAAGGACTTCCTCTGACTAAAGGATTTCTTTGTTCCTTTGTCGTCTCTGAAATCCTGTGCCTTGTGGGGCCCCATTTACCCTCTGCATTTGAAACACTGCTTTCATATTTCAGATTAATAATACAGTATTACAGTAAATACACACTAAATTTAAGTACACATTAATATATTCCTGGTTCAAAAACGGTAGCGAGAATGAGTGAATGAATATTATTTTGGCAAGAGAGTTGGATATACGGATTTAAGGAAACATTTTGTGAATGTTCTGTTGCCCCGTCAATGTGCGGTTGAGTTGGTTGGAATATGAACACCGATTATTTTTGATGGAAAACATTTATTCATTTTGACTGTGCTGGGCTTTGGTTGCTGTGTGCGGACTTTCTCTAGTTGGGGCTACTCTCTAGCTTTGATGCTTGGGCTTACGGCAGTGGCTTCTCCTAGAGCACGGCTCCAAGACACACGAGCTTCAGTAGCTGTGGCTCATGGGCTCAGTAGTTGCAGCTCTCAGACTCTAGAGCGCAGGCTAAGTAGCTGTGGTGCACAAGCTTAGTCGCTCTGCTGCCTGTGGGATCTTCCAGGACCAGGGATCGAACTGGTGCCCCCTGTGTTGCTGGGTGGATTCTAACCACTGAACCACCAGGGACGCTCAAACACAGAGCTTTTAAACTAACACTTTGAAGGTCTTTTGAGGAAAAGCCCTATCACATGGTTCTGCTCATGTTGTAGAGCTTATAACTCCCCTAGTGCTTCTCTGGTTACAGTAAGCATTTTCTGTTGTTACTGTAGAGGTCTACACATTGACGTCTTAAGTGCATAGCCATTTAAAAAATTCAGACCACGTGCTCTTTTCTTTTTTTAGCAGTAGAAGGAAATTTTGTTAACCTTGTTAACTGTGTGCTAAGTTGCTTAAGTTGTGTCTGACTCTTTGCCACCCCATGACCTGTAGGGCACCAGACTCCTGTCCATAGATTTCCCAGGGAAGAATACTAGAGTTGGTTTCCATGCCCTCCTCCCGGTGATCTTCCAAATCCAAGGATCAAACCCGCGTCTGTCTCCTGCATTGGCAGGTGGGTTCTGTACCGCTAGCGTCACCTGGGAAGCTGAACCTTGTAAGTAGTACTTGCTAAATGTATAGAAACAACATCTTATTCAAGGCCAATATTAAAACTTTCCCTCAGAGACCAAGAATGGTAAAGGATTCCTATTATCATCACCACTATGACTTCCTCCTTCTCCTAACTTTGTTGTGGTGTAATTGGTATACAAAAACAAAAAAATCCCATGGTCATTTCTAATGTGATACTGTCCTACGTTTTATAAGCCTTTCTTACTGATGGGTTGTGTCGACCAAGAGACATAGATGGTTGAAAACAAGAGAAGAGTTTTATTTCAGGGCTTAGAAATTGCAGAAGTACAGATTTGGGTAACATAAAAAAAGAGTATTCTGGTGAAGAGAGTCACAAAGACTGTTTTGTCATAAAGTCGAAGAGTTATGAAAATATTGCCACAATGTTGTTAGAGTTGTCTGGCCATGAATATGATGGACTTTGACGCAAGAAAGGGAATATTTGTCCTTCAGGCATAGGCTGTCTGGAGTTACCTTAGGGTAAAGGTTCCAATAATTATCTGGAGTTCTAGAACATTGAGCAAATGTTCTGGATGCCTGGGTTACACAGAAGTGTTCAGAGTTTGTGTTTCCATTTAGGCTGAGATGTGCGTACATCATGCTTCCTCGGTGACCTGCTGGTTCTGTGTTAGGGAACTCTCTCAGCGGTACTGATTCTCATTTTGATTTTCCTTTCACAAATGCATGGAGCCCCTACCTTGTATGTGTAGACTAGGTAGGAAGCATGACTGGCATCCTGTGCTCTCTTCAATGGAAAAACACCTTTTCCTGGCTTTTGCTAGTGTAGGGCGGTGTACAAAAAAGGGTTCTCTTTTTTTCCCCCCAGAGAGTGTTTTGAAAAGCTAGTGTGTTTAGTGTTTTCATGCTTGACTTGTTCATGGTTGATCTTGGAGTCACACCTGGTTTTGAATACTGCCTGCTCCCTGTGACACAGTTCTGTGATCTGAAAGTGCCTTCAACTCTGAGCTTTCTGTGTTTCATCTCTCTAGTGGGAATGTGGCAATCTGCCTTCATGCATTTGCTGGAAGGGTTGATGGGACCCATGGAAGGTGGTCGTGACACAGTGTCTGGCACATGGGATATGGGCAGTTACGATTGACCAGCCATTGCCACTGTCATTGTTATGGTCTGTGCATGGGTTGGAAAAGCATTGCCAGACATGAGACAGAATGAGAGAGCAATACAGTTTATTAGAGTGGGACATGAACTCTGGGAGTTGGTGATGGACAGAGAGTCCTGGCGTGCTGCAGTCCATGGGGTTACAGAGTCAGACATGACGGAGCGAATGAACAAACTGATGTCCTAGTAAAATTTTATTCATTAAGAACATTTATGAAACATTTATAAAAATAGGCTGGATTTGGCTCATATATACTGTGTAAACAGACGAAGCTGTTTGTCAGTAACACCTTACATACAAAAGCAGGCAGATTAAATTTGGCCCGTAGGATGAGGTCTGCTGATCCTTTGTAGTAGTAGTTCTCAAACCTTTTATACTCAGGAGTCCTTTATAGACTTAAAAGTTAAGGAGGACCCCTCAGAGCTTTTGTTGATTTGGGCTGTTTCTGTTGATATTTACTCTATTAACATTTTAAATTGGGCTATTTAAAGGTTATTAAGTCATGAAAATAACACCAATAAAACCATTGCATGTTGACATAATTTTCATGACAAGCAACTATTTTCCAAAGCAAGAAATCTTACTGGGAAGAGTTTCACTGCTTTACATTTTTACAAATCTCTTTAATGTCTGACTCAATAGAAGACAGCTGGATTTCTGTAACTGCTTTTGCACTCAATCTGTTGTGATGTTCCAAGCCATATAGTTTCTGAGAAACTCACAGTCTATCTCCTGAGAGCATCTTGGGAACCTCAGGGGGCCATTTTGAGACCCCTTTGTTTCTTAAAGGATACTTTGAGAATCATTGTTCTATTGACGTTGTTAAGAGGAATTAAATTAGGTATTACCTTATAAGCACCAGCTGCTTTTACCTGTTATTTCCAAGTTCCTTTGTCATCTTATTCTGAGCTGGAAGTGAATGAAGGCTGCAGTGTTTTCCGCTTCCTCCTGTCACAGAAAGCATATTTAAGTCATGTGGTAGGAGTTTATGAAAGCGGGCTTGCTTTATTTTCTGAAATGATTGTCACCTTAGCTTAAATTGTCTGCTGCTGCATCACAATAGAATTTTACTACTGTAGAGAAACAAAAGCCTGCAGATAGTCTGAATTCATTGGAGTAAAGAGGAACAAAAGAGGAGCTTCAGAACAGGAAAAATGCCTCTGATGACAAAGAAGCCTCCAGGAATGATTTGCATAAAAGTGAAACACTTGAAAAGCTCCAAGAAATTAAGGTTAAATACAAAAGGAGATTCAACCCTAGAATGGCTGCTTTTGAAATTACTTTTCAGGATTTTCAAGAGCAAATGTTTTGTACTTTAGTGTTGAGGGCCCTTGAACTCTAGGGCAAAGACACTTGGAACTGTGGATTCTTTGGGGAAGTGTTTTCGTGGTCTTCTTGGAATTAATCCTTATTTAGTTGACTTGGAAAACCTTGAGAGTGTTCATATCTGTTTTGTCCGTATTCCTCTGTGCAGCCACTACCACTCAAGGGTTTCCATTTGCTCGTAAGATTTGACTTTTGAACGAATTAATAAGTTGACTCATGCATTGCTAAAACCATTCTGTGAGATGTGAATACAGTCCCTTAAATGTGAGATTTTCCTTGTAAAAGTAGAATTACTTTGTCTGGAGTATTTTTTTGTTGTTGTTGTTCTTAGATATTTGGGAATAAAACCAAAATAAGCTGAGAATGTTCAACAGTGAAGTTGCTTGTAGCACTGACTAGACCAAAAAGATGATTAAAGTAATTCAGCACTGGGCTAAAAGCCTGTACTTAAATTGCCTTTTCTTTTATATTTAGCTTAACTTTAAGGGAAATTTATAACTAAATTGGGCTCAATGAATTCCCTGGTTGCCTAATTTTATTACACATTATAACATATTTCTGTTTAATTTACCTCTTATAGGCATTTACACTTGTGTGAGAATATGTCTCTGTATTCGGGAGATAGTGAACTTGACTGGCTTTGGAGGTTGAACTCTAGGGCATCTGTTTAAAAAGGCGGCGGGGGGTGGGGGGCAATGAAACAATCCTCTGTTGTTCCAGAGTTCTCATTTGGGGTTTTCTCTTCTCAGTGTGGAAGGATAAAATACCCTCATTTTCTCAGACACGCTTAGCTGTGTCACTTTCCTTTTGTGTAGCCTCCCTTTCCCCATTTGTTACCTCTGTTCCTTGTATTTCCCTTTGCCTCTGTGAATGCTACGTGGTGTGCTTCTCTACTCCACAGGAAATACATGTAAAACATGCTAACAACTCCGGTAGAAACAGATGTATGTCCCCATTGTTAAGGCTACCACTGTAAGCTTTGCCTCCAGCCTCGTCCAAAGGCCTTGCCATATAGGGAACCCCAGCAGGCAGCCACCCAGTGCAAACAGTGCAGGAGGGAAAGGCTCCTGGTTTTCTGGAAACGTGTGCAGTGGAAGATTGAGGATGCTATCCGCCCCATCCGGCCCCTGCCCTTCTCGGTTGCCCTTCAGTCTGTTTACTGTTGGTTGCATATTTCTGCTGTGTGTGGATGGCGCCCTCCACCATCAGACCATATGGGCTTTTTCCTCTGGTGATTAATGAGTCTGCATGCTGGGCAATCTGATCTCTGGGGACTTGTTTCCTCTTGGTCTTGTCAGAACATGCAGAAGAGCAGCATGAGACTTCTCACATTTGCACCCACTGCTAACAAGGTATCTGGCAATTCCTCGGCAGCAGCACCTTGATCGTAGGGCTGGAGCTGCAGTTGGAAGAGTCTGGTCTCATTTCAAAATCTCTGGTAGGTCTGAGTTGCAAGCAGCCCTGGTGACATTTTTCTTATTTATGGTGTGTCTCTAGCTGCATATAATCATCACAATAGTATATCTATTCTGTTTGTGCTGGGTTTTGTTGTGAACCAAAAGATAGGGGTTAAAAAAACCATAGCCCACATTCAGTGGCTAGTTCTTACTGCTGCAGTATATTAATGACCTGAAATAAATGCAGAAATATCTTTAAGAATTGTTATCTATCATCATGATGATGATAGAACTCATAGCAGCCTATGTGTGCTGGGGCATCATGGTAAGATTTCATTCGTCCTTACCCTGGTCACAGTTTTACCACCACTTGATAAGAAAGGGAACTCTAAAATGTTATCTCCATTTTTGAGACTGGGAATTTGAGGCCCCGGAAGTTAAGATCTCGCTTTCAGTATGTAAGGTAGTAAGTAATAGCTAGATTTTTTCGTTTGTCCTTTTCTTTAAATGATTAAAAGTTAATTTTGCAATTCAATTAAAACATAGGTTGACATGCAAATCAACTTATATATTTATAGGCAAAGTAATGCATTTATACACACATATACATTTACATGCAAATTGATTTATAACATGAATTAATACTAATCATAACATTAATATTAACATTATAGACAATATATTATAAATATGCACTGTGCTTAGTTGCTCAGTTGTGTCCCACTCTGGCAACCCTGCCAGGCTCCTCTGTCCATGAGGATTCTCCAGGAAGAATACTGGAGTGGGTTGCCATGCCATTCTCCAGTGGATCTTCCGATCCTTGGGATCAAATACAGGTTCTTCTGCATTGCAGATGGATTCTTTATCATCTGAGCCAAGTATATAACATATAAAAATAAGTAAAAAGATTAATTAAAGTATTTCATGTATGTGTGCAGCACATTTGAAATGTGTGGCTGGAGATATTCGTATAGGTGCGTTACTGTTTTCACCTGAGTGATTGCCTTCCAGATGAGACCATTTTTAGCTCCTGAGCCGCAGCAGTCACTCCTTTTCACCCTCAACAAAATACTTGCTGTTACTCACCAGAGATAAGGTTTGACTGTTGTAGAACTGCAGACAAATGGAACCACACAGTACGTCCTTTTTGGTGTCTGGCTTCTTTTGCTCAGTATAGTGCCTGTGAGTCCATCATGTTGTGTGGGATACTTTGTTCTTTGTTGTTATCATTGCTCAGTCATGTCTGACTCTTTGTGACCCCGTGGACCAAAGCACACCAGACTTCCCTGTCCTTCACCTTCTCCTGAAGTTTGCTCAGACTCATGTCCATTGAGTTGGTGATGCCGTCCATCCATCTCATCTTTTGTCAGCTCATCTCCTCCTGCCCTCAATCTTGCTCTTGAGTTTTCATTTAATACGTGCATACATCACAGTTGACCTTTCCTGCTGGCAGATCTTTGGGTTCTTCCCAGTTTTTAGGAATTAACTGCAAAGAACATTCTTGTAAACCCCCATCGGTGCACATTCATAGGCAATTCCCTTGGGTTCCTACCTTTGGGAATCATTTGGTGGGTGTAGAGCTTGGATTTGAACCTTGGTCCTTTATCCTCAGAGCCATGGCAATGTACCACTGCCCTTTGCTGCTGCCCATAGTTTAAAAATCTCCTGAGGTGATGGAGTTCTGGTTGCGAACTGGTCCTTGGAGATGTGAGAAGACAGAAATCTGTTTCCTCTTCTCCCGTCTGCTGTTGCCACAATCTCACAACTTTGCACCAGACATAGGAATTTCTCCCCGCCAAGCAATTTATCCTGTTCTCTGCAGACACTAACTGGCTGTCCTATGATTTAATTCAGTCTGCTTGGAGATGGCATCAGATGCCACAGGATCAACACTTAGTCCCACAAGCCAGGTCCTCCTTGCTCCACCACACACACACACACACACACACACACACACACACACACACATATCAGATGACAGGTGGGCCCCCAGGTTACTCAGAACTTCTGTCCAACCTTGGCTACAAGATGGGCTACTCACAACCCCTTCCTCTGATTTAATCATTTCCTATTTGAAGCTTTCGAACTGTGGTCTTGAATAAGGCTCTTGAGAGTCCCTTGTCCAGCAAGGAGATCAAACCAGTCAATCCTAAAGGAAATCAACCCTGAATATTCACTGGAAGGACAGATGCTGAAACTCCAATACTTTGGCCACCTGATAGGAAGAACCAACTCACTGGAAAAGACCCTGATGCTGGGAAAGGTTGAAGGCAAGAGGAAAAATGGAAGACAGAGGGTGAGATGGTTTGGAGGGCATCCCTCACTCAATGGACATGATGAGTTGGAGCAAACTCTGGTAGATAGTGAAGGACAGGGAAGCCTGGCGTGCTCCAGTCCATGGGGTCGAAAAGAGTTGGCACAACTTAGTGACTGAACAAGAATGGCTCACAGAACTTGGGAAAAGATTTACTTACTAGATTTCTAGTTTATTACAAAGGATGTATTAAAGCTTATAGATGAAGAGTCAGGTCAAGAGATATGTAGGGTGTGGAAAGGTCCCAAGAATATGAGCTTCTGTCCCTATCGAGTTTGGAGGCTTGTCACCTTCCTAGTACTTGGTTCCATCTTGGTTCACCAGCCTGAAAGCTGTCCACCTCCTCCTCTGGGGATTTTATTGAAGCTTACTAAAAAGTCGCCTCATTAACATAAGCTCAGGTGTGGTTGAAAGGGGCTGGTTATGAATAGCAAAACACTCCTTTCATCTTTATAGCTTTTATCACTTAGGAAATTCCAAGGGTTTTAGAGCTTAGTGTCAGGAACTGGGACAAAGACCAAACCTCTATTTGTTATTATAGGTCATAACATCACAGATGTTTCTTAGCAACTTGTGTTTGCCCCACTTTTACCAGACCATTAAACTGTTTATCATTTTCAGTTTGTTTTCAACCTGATGCTTCTTTGTAAAATAAATAAGAAACACGAGAGGACGGCATCTTATCAGTATTGCTTGTTTAAAAGGTTTTGAAGTTTCAGTTATAATAATGTCCATTTCCACAAGATTAGAACTATGTAACGGTGTTTAACTAGACTGATGCTTTTTCTATTACGACTGTATTTTATTTAATAGTAAGCCTTGGTACTAAATGTTGAGGGATTCCTATTCAGAAAGGAGAAATGATGTTTCTAAGATATTCCCTGATGCTGGGAAAGATTGAGGGCCAGAGGAAAAGGGGTCGACAGAGGAAGAAATGGTTGAGTGTATCACTCACTCAATGGTCAGGAGTTTGAGCAAACTCCGGGAGATGGTGAAGAGCAGGGAATCCTGGTGTGCTGCAGTCCATGGGGTCACAAGGAGTTGGACATGACTGAGCGACGGGACAACATTCCATGGACTGGGGGATTTGACATCATCTATCGTATGCTCCCTTTTTGCCAGTTGGTTGTGTGGCCTTGTGAAAGCCACTTCTACTTCCTTTTTAAAATAAGATGTATGGAATTCTTAAAGTATTTTTATGTATTGATTGTTGGCAGTGCTGGGTCGTTGTTCCTGCGCCAGTTTTTCTCTAGTTATGGAGGTGACAGTGATACTCCTGGTTGCCACACGTGGGCCTCTCTTTGAAGTAGCTTCTCTTATTGTGGAGCACGGGCTTAGTTGTTCCAAGGCACGTGGAATCTCTCCAATCAGGGTTCGAACCCGTGTCTCCTGCTTTGGCAGGTTAATTCTTCACCACTGAGCCACCAGGGAAGCCCCAGATGTACAGAATTCTTCACCTTGCCTTGGTGGTTCAGATCCCTTTGGTAATCTGAAGGGCGACTCTCTCCTTTGAAAACCAAATACGAATTTCTGTTAAATCTCATATGAGCTTGTTCATGCATATTTACTCAGGATTTCTTGATTATAAAGGATATTTCCAATTCTAATTTTAGATGGAAGTTCACCTCTCTGCATTTGAAGGAGAAATCTTTTTTTTTGTATCAGATTTTTTTTGTCTGGGGGATGCCAGTATTTACTGTCATTACCAAAATGAAGATGATATTCCATAGTCACCCAGTAACCAACGTGAACTAGATGCAATTGTTGGCCCAATGTTAAGAACATCTCTGAGGACTACTACTCCGAGGCAGCCTCGTGCTGGGGTTGTGGAAAAGTAAATAAGCCGTACTCCAACCCTGTCTCTCTGAGGATTCCTGTTGCAGTGAAAGGACCTGACTTGGTGAATGACTGCTGGGAGGTTAGGCAGTGCCATAGTCAAGACCACAGGTTCTGGAGGTAGACCAGACTGGCATCTGTGATCTACATGGGCCAGTCATTTAACCCTCTCTCTCTATGCCTCAGTTTGTTAATCTGTTAAAGAGTATAATAATTCTACCCACCCATAAGGATGGTTGAGGCTTTACACGAGTCCATGTAGGGACCCACCCTTAGTAGTGTGACACTCTGGACCATGTCGTTGTTTTGGAGCCACTGTCCTGCACATTTTAGGATGATTAGCAGCATCCTTGGCCTCTCTTCACTAGGTTCCTTCATGTGTAGCAATCAGAAATGTCTTTAGGCGTTGTCAGCTTTCCTGTGGGGTGAGTGCCTCTCCTCAGTCCTTTGTAGTCTTCCCTTACAGGCTTCTTCCCAGATGGCTTAGCAGAAAAGAATCCACCTGCAATACGGGAGATGCAGGTTCGATCCCTGGGTCAGGAAGATCCTCTGGAGAAGGAAATGACAACCCACTCCAATATTCTTGCCTGGGAGATCCTATGGACAGAGGAGACTGGCAGGCTACAGACCTTGGGTCCCAAAGGGTTGGAGGTGACTTAGTGATTAAACAACAACGGCACAGAGTCTTCTGTTAAATTCAGTTTTAAAAATACTTTGGAGAAGTTATTAGTGACACTTCCTTTAAAGGATAAACTCCTTTGAATAAGTCATAATTCCTTCCCTGATGCCCTCTTGATGGGAAACAAAAACAAAATGCTAACAAAGCCCAGTTCACAAAAGTCTGTTTGTACCCTGCTGACTGAATTATTGATGCGCTCTCTGAGATGAACCACATTCACTCAGGTGGGATTAGTACCTATCTGCCTCTTGGAGAACAGTAGGTATTGCCTGGCGCCTGCCCCTGGCTGCTCTGTGTAATGTGATGGTTTCTGCGACCTGCCTATTTGCAGCCCAGCCTCCTCGGCATCCTGCAGACAGGGTTTATTCTTGTCCTGGCTCAGAACAGACCTCCTAAGTCACGATAGAGCCAGGCTACTTTGCTGAGAGCACTAACCTGTTGGGGGGTGTGGGCTGTGACAGGCAGCTGGTGAGCTTAGCTAACACACACAGTGAGGACTTGGGGTGGCTGAGACACAAGCAGTGTTAAGCACCACACACCCCAGAGGTATCAAAGTGTCTGGGGCACCTGGGGCTTGGAGTTGGTGAGGATGCCTGTGAATGGGTGTGAAGAATAGGTGGAAATAACACTGCTGAGAAAGTGCTTGGAAACTCAGGAGTGAAGTAGCAGGTTCTGATGGGTTTGGTTGTTGAGGGGGAAGGAGTCAGATGTTGGAAGATGCATGAATAGATTCAGATTCTTTCTTTAATCGCCCTTTCTTTGTTCAAGGATATTATTTGGTTTCTGGGTTTGGACCAGTTTAAGGTAAAATTGGAGGACTGATGTGAAGTAACTAGTTTTTAAGATTGTCATCAGCTTGCACAAAGGAAAAAAATGTTTTGTCACCAAACAAGTATGAGGAACATGACCATAGAATAAAGAGGAGTTGTTTATGTTGAACAAATACAGGATTATGGAACACTGCCAGTGGTCCTGATTTTTTCTTCCTCCACCTTGGCCAGGTAAACGTGTCATCATGAGTTCAGTTCAGTTCAGTCGCTCAGTCGTGTCCGACTCTTCTCGACCCCATGAATCAACTGCTCCATTTCTTTGACTGCCCGAAGAGGGGACCGACCGGTTTATCAACAAACCGTAGTGTTTTTTATTTGCCAGTCTTGGTGACGACTGGTGGTCGAGCAGAGCTGTGTGGCGCACGATGTTTCAGCCAGCCTGGGTCAGGGCATTCATCTCCCATTTTCCCTGCCCTCCTCTCTCTGCCCCTGTCTTTTGCCCTTTCTGGAGCTGCCCTGGCAAATTGAAGCAATACACAAGCATCCCTCTGCATCCCAAGATGTCGCAAGTCTCTCTCTGCCTTTCGTTTCTCATTGTTCGTATTTACCCTCTGGGACAGGTGTGTTGCCAAGGAGCGAGTCCCCTGGTGTCCTCCCCACCCAGGTCTGGAGAGGGATGGCTGATTTGAAAGCCTAATGCAATCAGGATTCAGTGCTTTTAGCCTGTTCACAGTCTGAAATGCTTTGGGCACTGAGGCTTAATGGAGAACTTTTACAGTTGGGAGCACCTATGATTAAAAAAAACCCATTTAAAAAAATACCTGGGAGAATGCCAAGGATGCAGCTGCACACTGACCCCTTGAACAAATGTCTAGTAGGAACTACCTCTGCGATCCTAACCAAGGCCCTGACCTGTCTTTTTTAATTGTAATGAATAATAAGTAGTGATGTGGAATCTCTAAAGCTAGAAGCAATGGAAGACCCTAATTTCTTGCTTTGGATAATGAGCATAGAAACAACCTAAACTCAGTTTCTTTCCTTGATTTTTTTTTTTTTTTTTAGTTATTTGCATGGCATGTGGGATCTTAGTTTTCAAACCAGGGATTGAACCCCAGCTCCCTGCATTGGGGGAGGATAGAGTCTTAACCACTGGACCCCAGGGAAGTCTCTCTTTCTTTTATTTTTATCTTTCTGTTTTTACCAGAGATTAAAGTTTTGATTTTTTTTTTTTAGTTAAAAAAGCAATCTCTGAATATTTCCCAGTTTAAAGAATACTAACAGTAGACAAATACATTTGCCTAGCCCCTCCTAATTCCAGACACTTCTGAAAAATAAATATGAGTTTTGTGCATACACTGTGCTTTTACATTTGGAAAATAATTTTCATATTACATAAATCACATGTGTATTGTTAGACAATCTGTGTGTTTCCTCCACTTAATATATCTTGGAAATTGCAAAGGTCATTCTGTAAATAGTGTCCACATCTTTCTTAACTGCCGCATTTTATTCTACAGTATAGATATTCCATGATTTATAGAGCTGTTCAGAGTTGTATGCTACAAATAATGGTGCGGTAGAAGATTGACTTAATACATACATCTTTATGCACCTGTGTATTTTTATCTGTGATTAAAAATACAGAAGATGAGCTGTTATTAGAGGATATTTTTAATTTTGTAATGTATATTATACTGCATCCAAAAAGCTGTGTCTCCTTATGTTATTTCCATCAGTGATGACTGAGAAGACCATGCTTCTTTCTCCATGTTCTAGCCAAATGGTGATCAAAGTTTGATATAAAATACTGAGTCACTGGGGTGTGGTGACTTGAATATTATTGATCCGTAAGAATGACGTGAGTGTTGTGGTTAGGTCATCACTTGAGCGGTGACCCCCCTGCCCCCTACCACCTCCAGGAGTCGCTGTGGATCTCCAGCAACACTTTCACACCCCAACAGGTAGATTATTAATTCACCAAAACCTTGCTTTGTTGGATCTTTCCTAATGAGCTGGCTCTTAATTAAATGGAGCAGTATGTTAAGTTTAAATCACAACGGAAACCAGTCTGAGTTTCTTAAAATGTTTTGGAAACATTCTATTTAATGTGATTACTTCTAAATTGCATTTGAGGGCCTTGCCCTAAGAATAAAAATCATACTTTGTGATAATTTTAGAAAGTGTCACAAAGTCTGGCCAGTTTGGATTCTAAGTCTGTCAGAGGAAATAAACACCCGTGGTGAGACCATAGAAAAACAAAGTAGAAGGTAGGTTATTTCCTCAATAAGCCAGGGATGGCTGAACTGTTCTTGTTTCCATTTAGGGTTTTACTCTTGCCTGCAACCTGATGGAGTCAGAGCTATTGTGTTCCCCACTTTGCAGGTGAGTCCACCGAGGCAGACAGGAAGCAGCCTGCATGCTGGGGTTACAGTTAGTAAGGGATAAGCCAGACAAATGCATGTGATGAAAGTCTGCCTAATTCCAGTTCCTGACCAGGAATCAACAAATGTGACCTACCACCTGCTTTTGTACAGCCCACAAACTAGGAATGGGCTTTATATTTTTAAATGGTTGCATTTTAAGGGATTAAATAAATGCCTACATTGTCTTGATTTTTGCCTCTTGCCCCATAGAGCCCAAGATGTTTAATATTTAGCCCTTTACATGAAAATTTTGCAATTTCTTCCCTTGACTATTAGTCCTTAACTACCTAAGACTGACTACCTTCACTCAAGTGGGGAAATTGGCTAGGCTAGTGGTTCTCAAATATTAGCATGGGTCAGAAGCACGTGGTGGCTATGGGGTAAATTCTAACACAGATTTCTGGACCTATCCCTGAAGTCTGCAGTGGGACCGCAAAAGTGGGATTCTAATTGTTTCCCAGGGAGTTGGACTCTGCTGGGCCTGGACCACACCAGAAACACTAAGCAAGGGGGATGGAGTGGAATTAGGGATATCGGCTGTGGAACTGTGAGGGGGTCTCAGCCCAGTTATTTGCAGTTGCAGCCCCTCCAAATTAGGGCCCTAGGCTTGGAGACTGACAAAATGTGCATTCAGCAAAGAAGGCTTCTGTGTTGACGAGGAAGAAATTTAACCTGTGTTGGCAACAGCTGTCTGAAAGTGGAGATAGAGCTTCAAAACTTCAACTTTTTCATTCATTTAATCATAAATATTGTTGAAGATATATTTAAACGTCTTTGTTATCTAAGTGATCATTGGTATCAGTTAACTGATAATTTGCTATTTGCTGAGCTCTGTACAGAACATTTATAATAATCCTATGAAGTTAGATGATAGTGTCGTCACTTTATTTTTTTATTATTATTATTTTTTTTTTTAGTGTCGTCACTTTAAAAGTAAGGAAGGACTTCCCTGGTGGTCTACTGGTTAGGACCCTGTGTTTTCACTACTGAAGACATTGGTTCCATCATTGGTCAGGGAACTATGATCTCGCAAACCATGGGTTGCGGCCAAATATAAGATGTAAGAAGGAACTTCCTGTCACAGTTGTGTGGCAAGTGGCCACAAATAATTTAGACTCTTGTTTACGATACAGCTCCCTCCCCTGCATTCACCCTCCACCATGGCTACCACATGAGAATCCTGTTTATTTCTTTCAGCGTAGAAAAATGTTGTTCTGGGGAGAAAAAGGGCCCATTTGGCAAAATGTTGTTAGTATTATCCTTTTCTTAGAAAAAGCTTCTGTGACTACCATAACGGTCATAATTATTTTTAAAACTTTGAATTATGGAAAACTCTTTACTAAGAGAAAATACACCATACACTCACAGTTTGCAGATGTGAATATGTTGTCACTGTTTGTATGGTCAGGCCACTCATGATGGCTGTTCTCTTGCTCTCTGTCCATCCGTGGCCCACCCAGTGTCTGCTTCACCTCTTACATACCTGATTGACCTTCCTGGATACCTGCCACAGACCCCAGCTGGTGATTGTTCTTATCAAAGGGGTGGTGAGCTGCACGCTTCCTTACTGGTTTCCCTGGTAACTAATGAGCCCACCTGAAGTCAGTGTCAGTTCCCTTCTAACTGGTAATCCAGCCTCCGCCTCCATCCCTCTGGGAGAGAAGACTGCCGCCATGTTCCCGCCTCTGTCTTGCCCGAGGTGAGGAGTCTCTTAGACATGTAAGCTCCCACTTTTGTTTAACTCCTTATGTTGCTGTTGCTGACTCTGGGCTCTCTTCTTTGATCTTGAAGCTGGGCTAGCTAGGGCAGGACTTGTAGGCCTGCTCTGTGCAGCCCAACACAGTTGTTTAAAAGATTTTTCTTTTTTAAGGAGTTAACACTAGAGAATTGTTACATCCGTGAACATCTTTTCTCTTTCCTTTCCTACCCAAAATGATGCCTGGTTTTGTGTATGTCTGTTTACAGATAACTAGCCCCTCAGTCATGTCTGCCTCTTTGCAACCCCGTGGACTGTAACCCAGGCCAGAATACTGGAGTAGGTTGCCTTTCCATTCTCCAGGGGAACTTCCCAAGTCAGGGGTTGAACCCATGTCTTCTTCATTGCAGGCAGATTATGTACTGAGTGAGCCACTAGGGAAGCCCATGCATACTTATATATGTAGCAAAACTAAAAGAAATGCAAGGGAAGTCCTTATGCTTCAGCATACAACTTTAGAGTTGGTTGTGTGTTGACAATTTATTGAGTAAATACTCTGAGAAATTAGATGAGTCATGTTTTCTGATGTTCTGGGGATTTGAGGCCAGTGTATATACAATCTTATACCAACTTCAGGAATTCCTGTCTGGCACCACAGATCCCCCGTTTGATGATAATATTTTATTGTTTTGATTTTCTGGTGTCTTGCAAATTCCTAGAATGCGTGTCTTTGGTTTTTCGATCTTTAAGTTCTTATCAGAATTTTGATAGATCCTTTGAAGCAACAAATATTTTTGACTCTCTGCGGGTACCGGGCATTTTGCCAGGCTGGGGAGGCTACAGGAGAGAGAGAGAGAGATGACTAACCCTCCCCCATCGAGCCTATATTCAGGTGTTTACAATTCTCTTCTGTGTTCCTCCAATTTATTGTAGTATGAGTTTTCTAGAAATTAGTAATGAAAATGTGTGAGTTGCTCAGTTGTGTCGGACCCTTTCCCACCCCAGGGACTGTAGCCCCTCCAGACTTCTCTGTCCGTGGAATTCCTGTAGCCCAGGAATACTGGAGTACGTAGCCGTTCAGCAGTACTTACAATCATTTCTGTGTGTGGCAGGCAGTGTCCCAGTTTTTGGTTCGTAGAATGTGGTCACCTTATCTATTATGTGGTAATGAGGCATCTACGCTTTTATTAAATGCCCTGCGAAAGTTATGTGCCCATTTCCCTTTGTTATTAGACATTGTGCTAATTGCACGGGTGATTTAAATGTTAAAAAGGCATTAAAGCATTTGTTGTAATAATTAACAAAGGATTGGTAGGTTACAAATGAATGATAATGCCATATTTTTAAAATACAGCATTATATATCTCTGGAAAGTGGGATATGTTATGAAACATTAATATGCAAATGAGAGATTTGAACTGAATGCTCTCTAAAATCCTTTCCAGTAAGTTCTTTCTGGTGTTTGAAAGTAAGAGCTCCACATGAATGGTGTCACACTTCTGAAGACCTCAAGGAGAGGCCACAGCCTGCCTTTTAAACCTTGAATAGTGGTCTAGAGATTGCTGATTCTCTTCTTTCTCAGAAATAGAAACTCTGTTTTTCTCAGTGAACACAAAGCTACATGGAATAAAGACCAGACTACTGCTATGGTAGTTACATGTGATTTTAATTTTGCTTTATTTGAATATAAGTGGAAATAATGACTCATTGGAGAAGACTCTGATGCTGGGAGGGATTGAGGGCAGGAGGAGAAGGGGACGACAGAGGATGAGATGCCTGGATAGCATCACTGACTTGATGGGTGTGAGTCTGGGTGGCCTCCGGGAGCTGGTGATGGACAGGGAGGCCTGGCGTGCTGCGGTTCATGGAGTCGCAAAGAGTCGGACACGACTGAGCGACTGATCTGATCTGATCTGAACATGCAGTTTCCAGAAAGTTGCCTTAAAGGGAAGGAGGCAAGTCCTTTATATCTTCTTTGCTGTTGGCTGGAATGTGGACATGATGGCTGGATATTGAGCAGTTTCTAAGGCCCTTGAAGTTGGTATTTCAGGCAGTTAGGAGATAGAAGCAGTACAGGCAGTGCTGTATACACAGTTCCGCAGTGTTCTTGCAGAAGGGTCTCTGGCTGAGAAGTTGAAGGGACTGAGGTTCAGCCCAGGCTCTGCTTCTCAAGGAGTATACGTGGGGAAAGGTTGGGCCTTCTCCTTTACACAAAAAGATCATGTGCTTAAAAATCGATGTACCTACAGGACTACTTTCACCTGGAGGGGTACCTTTTTCTAATTTATTCAGAGGTACCACAGGAGCCCTCTTACTATGGAGTGCCGCCTCATCTCCAGACCGCCCTGCATGCCATTAGTGGGAGACAGTAGTAACCCTGTAGCTTGTTTAGCCTTGCTTGGAACATTGCACGGGCAGAGGAGCCTGGCGGGCTACAGTCCATGGGTTCGAAAAGAATCGGACTGAGCAGCTCAGCAGCAGCAGCTTGTTCAGCCACTGTTATTTTGACATTTTCATTACTGGTGAAAGTGAAAGTAACTCAGTCGTGTCTGACTCTTTGCGACCCCATGGTCTATACAGTCCATGGAATTCTCCAGTCCAGAATACTGGAGTGGGGAGCTGTTCCCATCTCCAGCAGATCTTCCCCACCCGGAAATTGAACTGGAGTCTTCTGCACTGCAGGTGGATTCTTTACCAGCTGAGTTGCCAGGGAAGCCCATTAGTGGTAGGTGGACCTCAGTCTGGTCAATAGATCACTGTCTTTTCCATTGCAAGGCTTTCTTTGATTTTTTTGGGGTCTATGTTTTGCTGATCTGTGAAAAAAGACACCACCTCTGGGCAATGTATGTTGATTGAAGTGTTTGTTTTTTTAAATGGGGATATAATTGCTTTACAATGTTGTGTTCATTTCTGCTGGGCAACCATGTGCATCAGCTAAATGTATACATGCCTCCTCTTCCTCTCGAACCTCCCTCCCACACCTCTAGGTCATCACAGACCACTAAGCTTAGCTCCCTGTGCTCCATCCACAATTCTACAAATGACCCAATTCCACTCCTTTTTATGGCTGAGTACTATTCCGTTGTATATACGTACCACATCATTATCCGTTCATTTGTCAGTGGGCATTTAGGTTGCTGATTGAAGTGCTTTGCAAGGTTATCAGGAGCCCAGAGGATAGGGAGGCAACTGAAGTAATCAACACTGGCTGTGGGCTGGGAGCAAAGTTAGGGGAGGTTTGGAACTGAGTGCTGAAGGTTGGCACCCTCAGGGCTGGGAGTCTGGTCAGAGGAGCAGCTTCTGTTGTCTGGGACAGTGAAGTACAGCCTGGCCTTTTCTCCTTAAGGAGCTCGTTCTTGATTCAGAGCTGCCATGAGAGCAGGGTGTCCACGTGTCAAGGTGTGCATCACGTGTCCTGGCTCTTTCCCTCTAGCTCCTGTACTTGGCACATGCTCATTTGGGTCAGCTATATACCTACAGTGAATGGCACATACTTTCCCCAAAAAGTATTGAAGTTGATGCTGAGCTGGGGGATGGATGATGAGTATCAAAAAGAAATAAAAGGCAAAAAGAAAAGAAAGAAGTAAAAGAAGATAATAACACCACATGACCACACCACCATGTGATCTGTAAAGCAATGGGATGTGCACTGATTTCCCACCAAGGGTCTACTTTTTGGTATTTAATTTCCCACCCTCAGGAAGGGAGTGCTCAGTCTGTTTCTGTTCTCTCGCAGATCCGTCGGCTGATCCCGTGTGATTGCCTGCTGTGCACATGGTGCAGTGTCAGATACGAGGGGGTTGTGAGGACGTAATAGATGGAGAGGGTCCTCCCTGCAGTGATATAGCCCTGGGCTCTCTAATATGCATCTGTGTAATGGCATCACGTGGGTGGAGGGAAACTGTTACATGTAGGATGGATAGACATCAGGGTCCTTGCATATTCAAAATCCTGTGATAAACCATAATGAAAAAGAATATTTAAAAAGAATGCATGTGTGTACCATGGAGTTACTTTGCTGTACATAAGAGATTAACACAACATTGTGACTCTCCCATACTACAATAAAATTAAAAAGCAGAATCACATGGAAACTGAGGAAATGGCTTTGCCGTCTTTGCTCCATTGCCACCTGCCACTCCCCTTCCCTTTAGAGCTCTTTGGGGAGTGGTTGGTTTGCTCTTTTCCCAGAAAAGGGGCTTCAGTCTCAACTCTTAAGAATCTAATGCCATCTTGAGCCCTACGGAGGTATGTTTCTGGCCTCTGAAGTGCTATTTTGTGGTAATTTTATGGTTTTTCTTTATGAATAATTTACCTAGAGAGTCCTAATATCTTTGGAAGCCAGTGAATTTTGGTGTTCATCGAGGAAATGTCTCAACCTGAAGAGAGAAATCAATTTCTTATTACAAAGCAAAGCAAAACATATGAGGTCATCTACCCTATGGGAAAGCAGTATGTTTTGTAAGCATTATTTATTAAGTCAGGACCTCAAATTATTGTCCCTTCTTATAAAGACATTGTATATCCGTTAATCTCATTTTTGTCCTCACTGCTTACTCTCTGTTTAGGATTATGAAGCATTTTATATTAACAGCATTTTAGGGCTGAAAGACCAGCTTGTGCTTAAACCATTTTGTAAAAATATTTGCCTAATCTTTTTATAAAAGTTCTCAAGAATGTTGACTCCATAACCTATTTTGGTGACTTCTTTGTCTCAAGCTCTTCTAGCCTTTGTTGCAAGAGATAAATGATACTCCTGTCCAATTTTCATAAATGTTTCTTGGAATCACATGTTGTAAGAAGTTTTTATACCTCTTAATCAGTCCAGTGTAGCTGTTTTTCTCTTCCTCCTATTATTCATCTCTGAACGCCCAAAGGAAAGTCAAACAGTAGTAGTAGCAGTAATAGTCATGGTTACAACTTACTAAGTGCCTTGTAAGCAGTGCATAACCCTGACCATGGCCCAGTGACATATAGTCTGTTGTTATTTCCATTTTATAGATGAGAAACTAGGACCCAAGTTCCCTGGACCAAAGGCAAGAAGACCCAGAACTTGAGAGATCTCTGCCTCAAAACTAGTTCTACTGCTGCTGCTAAGTCTCTTCAGTCGTGTCCGACTCTGTGCGACCCCATAGACGGCAGCCCACCAAGCTCCGCTGTCCCTGGGATTCTCCAGGCAAGAACAATGGAGCGGGTTGCCATTTCCTTCTCCAATGCATGAAAGTGAAAAGTGAAAGTGAAGTCGCTCAGTCGTTTTCGACTCTTAGTGACTCCATGGACTGTAGCCTACCAGGCTCCTCCATCCATGGGATTTTTGAGGCAAGAGTACTGGAGTGGGGTGCCATTGCCTTTCTCAGATCAGATCAGATCAGTCACTCAGTCGTGTCCGACTCTTTGTGACCCCATGAATCGCAGCACGCCAGGCCTCCCTGTCCATCACCTACTCCTGGAGGTCACTCAGACTCACATCCATCGAGTCAGTGATGCCATCCAGCCATCTCATCCTCTGTCGTCCACTTCTCCTCCTGCCCCCAATCCCTCCCAGCATCAGAGTCTTCTCCAGTGAGTCAACTCTTTGCATGAGGTGGCCAAAGTACTGGAGTTTCAGCTTTAGCATCATTCCTTCCAAAGAAATCCCAGGGCCGATCTCCTTCAGAATGGACTGGTTGGATCTCCTTGCAGTCCAAGGGACTCTCAAGAGTCTTCTTCAACACCACAGTTCAAAAGCATCAATTCTTCGGCGCTCAGCCTTCTTCACAGTCCAGCTCTCATATCCATACATGACCACAGGAAAAACCATAGCCTTGACTAGGCGAACCTTTGTTGGCAAAGTAATATCTCTGCTTTTGAATATGCTATCTAGGTTGGTCATAACTTTCCTTCCAAGGAGTAAGCGTCTTTTAATTTCATGGCTGCACTCACCATCTGCAGTGATTTTGGAGCCCAGAAAAATAAAGTCTGACACTGTTTCCACTGTTTCCCCATCTATTTCCCATGAAGTGATGGGACCAGATACCATGATCTTCATTTTCTGAATGTTGAGCTTTAAGCCAACCTTTTCACTCTCCACTTTCACTTTCATCAAGAGGCTTTTAATTCCTCTTCACTTTCTGCCATAAGGGTGGTGTCATCTGCATACCTGAGGTTATTGATATTTCTCCCGGCAATCTTGATTCCAACTTGTGTTTCTTCCAGTCCAGCATTTCTCATGATGTACTCTGCATAGAAGTTAAATAAACAGGGTGACAATATACAGCCTTGACGTACTCCTTTTCCTATTTGGAACCAGTCTGTTGTTCCATGACCAGTTCTAACTGTTGCTTCCTGACCTGCATACAGATTTCTCCAGAGGCAGATCAAGTGGTCTGGTATTCCCATCTCTTTCAGAATTTTCCACAGTTTATTGTGATCTGCACAGTCAAAGGCTTTGGCATAGTCAATAAAGCAGAAATAGATGTTTTTCTGGAACTCTCTTGCTTTTTCCATGATCCAGCGGATGTTGGCAATTTGATCTTTGGTTCCTCTGCCTTTTCTAAAACCAGCTTGAACATCAGGAAGTTCACAGTTCACATATTGCTGAAGCCTGGCTTGGAGAATTTTGAGCATTACTTTACTAGCATGTGAAATGAGTGCAATTGTGCGGTAGTTTGAGCATTCTTTGGCATTGCCTTTCTTTGGGATTGGGATGAAAACTGACCTTTTCCAATCTTGTGGCCACTGCTGAGTTTTCCAAATTTGCTGGCATATTGAGTGTAGCACTTTCACAGCATCATCTTTCAGGATTTGAAATAGCTCAACTGGAATTCCATTACCCCCACTATCTTTGTTCGTAGTGATGCTTTCTAAGGCCCACTTGACTTCACATTCCAGGATGTCTGGCTCTAGGTCAGTGATCACATCATCATGATTATCTGGGTCGTGAAGATCTTTTTTGTATAGTTCTTCTGTGTATTCTTGCCACCTCTTCTTAATATCTTCTGCTTCTGTTAGGTCCATACCATTTCTGTCCTTTATCGAGCCCATCTTTGCATGAAATGTTCCTTTGGTATCTCTGATTTTCTTGAAGAGATCCCTAGTCTTTCCCATTCTGTTGTTTTCCTCTATTTCTTTGCATTGATGGCTGAAGAAGGCTTTCTTATTTCTCATTGCTATTCTTTGGAACTCTGCATTCAGATGTTTATATCTTTCCTTTTCTCCTTTGCTTTTCGCTTCTCTTCTTTTCACAACTATTTGCAAGGCCTCCCCAGACAGCCATTTTGCTTTTTTGCATTTCTTTTCCATGGGGATGGTCTTGATCCCTGTCTCCTGTACAATGTCACGAACCTCATTCCATAGTTCATCAGGCACTCTATCTATCAGATCTAGGCCCTTAAATCTATTTCTCACTTCCACTGTATAATCATAAGGGATTTGATTTAGGTCATACCTGAATGGTCTAGTGGTTTTCCCTATTTTCTTCAATTTAAGTCTGAATTTGGCAATAAGGAGTTCATGGTCTGAGCCACAGTCAGCTCCTGGTCTTGTTTTTGCTGATTGTATAGAGCTTCTCCATCTTTGACTGCCAAGAATATAATCGATCTGATTTCGGTGTTGACCATCTGGTGATGTCCATGTATAGAGTCTTCTCTTGTGTTGTTGGAAGAGGGTATTTGCTATGACCAGTGCATTTTCTTGACAAAACTCTATTAGTCTTTGCCCTGCTTCATTCCGTATTCCAAGGCCAAATTTGCCTGTTACTCCAGGTGTTTCTTGACTTCCTACTTTTGCATTCCAGTCCCCTAAAATGAAAAGGACATCTTTTTTGGGTGCTAGTTCTAAAAGGTCTTGTAGGTCTTCATAGAACCATTCAACTTCAGCTTCTTCAGCATTACTGGTTGGGGCATAAACTTGGATTACTGTGACACTGAATGGTTTGCCTTGGAAACGAACAGAGATCATTCTGTCATTTTTGAGATTGCATCCAAGTACTGCATTTCGGACTCTTTTGTTGACCATGATGGCCACTCCATTTCTTCTGAGGTATTCCTGCCCTCAGTAGTAGATATAATCGTCCTCTGAGTTAAATTCACCCATTCCAGTCCATTTTAGTTCGCTGATTCCTAGAATGTCGACATTCACTCTTACCATCTCTTGTTTGACCACTTCCAATTTGCCTTGATTCATGGACCTGACATTCCAGGTTCCTATGCAATATTGCTCTTTACAGCATCGGACTTTGCTTCTATCACCAGACACATCCACAGCTGGGTATTCTTTTTGCTTTGGCTCCATCCCTTCATTCTTTCTGGAGTTATTTCTCCACTGATCTCCAGTAGCATATTGGGCCCCTATTGACCTGGGGAGTTTCTCTTTCAGTATCCTATCATTTTGCCTTTTCATTTTGCCTGTTCATGGGGTTCTCAAGGCAAGAATACTGAAGTGGCTTGCCATTCCCTTCTCCAGCGGACCACACCCTGTCAGATCTCTCCACCATGACCCGCCCATCCTGGGTTGCCCCACAGGCATGGCTTAGTTTCATTGAGGTAGACAAGGCTGTGGTCCTGGTGTGATTAGATTGACTAGTTTTCTGTGAGTATGGTTTCAGTGTGTTTGCCCTCTGGTGCCCTCTTGCAACACCTTCCATCTTACTTAGGTTTCTCTTACCTTGGGCGTGGGGTATCTCTTCCTGGCTGCTCTAGCAAAGCACAGCCATCGCACCTTACCTTGGACAAGGGGTCTCTCCTCACCGCCGTCCTTCCTGACCTTGGAGGAGGGGTATGTCCTCACCCCCGCATTTCCTGACCTAGGGTAAATCAAAATCACTCCTCTTTCTCATGAACAGTAAGTTGTTACATACTGAACTTTTACGCTTGAAGGAGAAACATGGCTGTTACTATAAGAAGTGGTTTGTAATTTTTTATAGGTATTAGAATATATTAAGTTCTTGTTTGAATCAAAAGGCAATTCCTAAAAAAGTAAGACTCAGAGAACCATAACAGATTTAGAAACTTCTTCATTTTCTTACTGTTTGTGTGTTACATTCAGGGAAGAATTTGTTAATGACGTTACTTAGTTTATTAAAAGATTCCTTTCGTATTCTTAACTGTGCTTCACTTTAGCCCTCTGCAATGGCGGGGGTAGAAATGAATGGCAAAATGTCATGTAGGTTCTTCCTGTGTGCTGGGGAAGGCAGGATTCCACATGTCATATCCACTTGAATGCATTTTCGGTTTTAGTGAGTTGAAATGGTGTGATGTCTTGATACCATCCTTTAGCTTTAAAATCCTGGGCTTTTTTATATTTTTTATGAAGATTGAGAAAGAAAGCAGGGAAGATGGAAATTTTGCCAGTATCTCTATTGCTCTGAAAGAAATCAGAGAAATTTGGTGTGTCCTGAATAGCAGCTTGGGGATGAGATTCGTGCTTAGTAACTTTTCTTTGGCAACTAGAAACCAGGTCCTTCGGAAAACAGAGGGTGATGACGTGACTCAGATTTCTAGGACAGCTTGAGGAGCTTGCCTAGGTGAGCTGGATTTTCTTTTTTCTTTTCTTTCTTTTAAAAGGCTGCATGGCCCAGCATGTAGGATCTTAGTTCTCCCACTGGGGATTGATCGTGCACCCCCTGCAGTGAAAGCGACCCATCGTAACCACTGGACCCCCAGGGAAGTCCTGAGAGCTGGAGTTTGCAGAAAGGTGTTGATGTCCTTTTGGCCTGCTGCTCTGTCCCTCTCATCCTGGTCCATTTGTAATAGAAACATGGAATTCAATACTATTGAGTGGGAGCAGTTGTTGAATTGTGATATGTGCAGTTAACTTGAAGCCTGGGTCTTAAGTTGAACGGGGATAAATAATCAACACTGAATGCTTACCTGTTACAGCTCTATGGGTTTTATAAATTGTCCCTCGTGATCCCTCCTAAATGGTACAGATACCAGCCATCAACCTGGCTTTACTGAAAATTCTAGAAGTCCCTAAGCCTCATTTTAGGCAAAGATCTCTGTTTTAACCCTTGTAAAAGCTTTCACAAACAGCATGGATTCCATATATGTACTGTTAGGTTGCTTTGCCTGCTGCTCAACCATAAAATCTTACCATGGAGAGAGACAAAGGGCAATTAAGTATGACTCATACACACTTTGGAAAAGAATTTCTTTGTTCACTGGTGTTGTATATGACACTCGATGGATGTGAGTCTAAGTGACCTCCGGGAGTTGGTGATGGACAGGGAGGCCTGGCGTGCTGCAGTTCATGGGGTGGAAAAGAGTCGGACACGACTGAGCGACTGATCTGATCTGTTGTATATGACACTAGTGTTGTATATGAAAGTGCAATTGAGGCAAGACTCTTGAATTAAAAGGAAAAGAGTCCCAGAGTTCTCAAGCATTCATCAAGGGGCCTTGACCTTGGGGTTGTGAGGGTGACTGAGGTATGGAGGCTTTTTCCTATGAAAGCTGCTGGGGAGTGGTGTCCTCGAGAGCTCATGTCCTTTATACTTTGTGGTTGCTATAGGCTCTTCTAGGTCTCCCTGATCCAGCTGTGATGCACCCTGAGGTCAGGCCTTTGCTGGCAGGCTTGGTGTAGTGGTCCAGAAAGGGAACCAGAGAGAGGTGGAATAAATCTCTACAGTGGTCCGTCTTTCTCCAATTTGTTTCCTTACCCTTTTTATCTTCTTCTCACGCCATTTTCTCTTCAGGGTGGTTGTGTGTTCATCAAGTCTTGTTTCTGAACTGAGTCTGTGTGTGAGGCTTGGGAAAGGCAGAGCTAACAATTGAGTTTCTCTGATCATCACTTTTTTAGAAAAAAACTTTATTTATGATCATGCCGGATCTTAGTTGAGGAACACAGGATCTTTAGTTGTGGCATATGGTATCTAGTTCCCTAACCAGAGATCGAACCGGACCTCCTGCCCTGGGAGCATGGAGTCTTAGCCAGTCGACCACCAGGGAAGACCCTCTCTGATCATCACTTTAATGGATCTTTATTGAATGACAGAAAAGTGTTATGGGGGCAGGGAGAGCAGCAGGTTCTTTCCTTTTTGCTTCTCTTCTCTCTTGTATTCCTTCAGAAACTCCCAAGATGTCTGTTGCTTCGTCATTATTGCAGTGCATCTCCAGTGGGGGTGATTTTGTTACTCAGGATACATTTGGTGATGTCTGGAGACATTGCTGCACTCAATATGCCAGCAAATTTGGAAAACTCAACAGTGGCCACAAGATTGGAAAAGGTCAGTTTTCATCCCAATCCCAAAGAAAGGCAATGCCAAAGAGTGCTCAAACTACCGCACAATTGCACTCATCTCACACGCTAGTAAAGTAATGCTCAAAATTCTCCAAGCCAGGCTTCAGCAATATGTGAACCGTGAGCTTCCTGATGTTCAAGCTGGTTTTAGAAAAGGCAGAGGCACCAGAGATCAAATTGCCAACATCTGCTGGATCATGAAAAAAGCAAGAGAGTTCCAGAAAAACATCTATTTCTGCTTTATTGACTATGCCAAAGCCTTTGACTGTGTAGATCACAATAAACTATGGAAAATTCTGAGAGAGATGGGAATACCAGAGCACCTGATCTGCCTCTTGAGAAATCTGTATGCAGGTCAGGAAGCAACAGTTAGAACTGGTCATGGAACAACAGACTGGTTCCAAATAGGAAAAGGAGTACGTCAAGGCTGCATATTGTCACCCTGTTTATTTAACTTCTATGCAGAGTACATCATGAGAAATGCTGGACTGGAAGAAACACAAGTTGGAATCAAGATTGCCGGGAGAAATATCAATAACCTCAGATATGCAGGTGACACCACTCTTACGGCAGAAAGTGAAGAGGGGCTAAAAAGCCTCTTGATGAAAGTGAAAGTGGAGAGTGAAAAGGTTGGCTTAAAGCTCAACATTCAGAAAACGAAGATCATGGCATCTGGTCCCATCACTACATGGGAAATAGATGGAGAAACAGTGGAAACAGTGTCAGACTTTGTTTTTCTGGGCTCCAAAATCACTGCAGATGGTGACTGCAGCCATGAAATTAAAAGACGCTTACTCCTTGGAAGGAAAGTTATGACCAACCTAGATAGCATATTCAAAAGCAGAGACATCACTTTACCAACAAAGGTTCGCCTAGTCAAGGCTATGGTCTTTCCTGTGGTCATGTATGGATGTGAGAGCTGGACTGTGAAGAAGGCTGAGCGCCGAAGAATTGATGCTTTTGAACTGTGGTGTTGGAGAAGACTCTTGAGAGTCCCTTGGACTGCAAGAAGATCCAACCAGTCCATTCTGAAGGAGATCAATCCTGGAATTTCTTTGGAAGGAATGATGCTAAAGCTGAAACTCCAGTATTTTGGCCACCTCATGCGAAGAGTTGACTCATTGGAGAAGACTCTGATGCTGGGAGGGATTGAGGGCAGGAGGAGAAGGGGACGATAGAGGATGAGATGGCCGGATGGCATCACTGACTCGATGGACGTGAGTCTGAGTGACCTCCGGGAATTGGTGATGGACAGGGAGGCCTGGCGTGCTGCGGTTCATGGGGTCGCAAAAAGTCGGACACGACTGAGTGAGTGATCTGATATGATCTGGAGACATTCTGGGTTGTTATATCTCGGGGGGAGGGGCTCGCTAAATCTAATGCTTCAAGACTATCAATGCTGCTTGAACGTGAAAGTGAAGTCGGTCAGTCCAACTCTTTGCGACCCTGTGGACTGTAGCCCTCCAGGCTCCTCCATCTATGGGATTCTCCAGGCAAGAATACTGGAGTGGGTTGCCATTTTCTTCTCCAGGGGATCTTCCCGACCCAGGGATTGAACCCAGGTCTCCCACATTGGAGGCAGACGCTTTATCCTCTGAGCCATATCAATGCTGCTTAACATTCCACAAAGCCCAGGACAGTCCCCAATGAAATATTAGCCTACCTCAAATGTCATAAGTGCCCAAATCGAGAAACCCTGCTCTACTGAAGTGTCTCTCTAGCCAACGTATGGGCCTGTCTTGCCTGGCACATGTTTCACTTGCTGGTTTATCTGTCTGAAGTATATCAAAATACATCAAACTCGTTTCCTAACCCAGCTTATCAGTTTGTTTTAATTTGGATTGCCAATCTTTGTCCTACACAAGGCCAAACTAATCATGGCCCCCAAAGAATCACAGTTTCTAAATTAGTGGAATCAGAATTAGAGGTTTTTCTCCTTGAGAGTCATGCAAATTATGAATCATCTAGACAAAGATGCTTCAACAATCCACAGTGAACTTCTCCAGCATATTATGGGTTAGTGAGTAAGAGGAGAGATTTTGCATTTCCAATGGTAGTCCAGCAGGAAGCTGTCATCTCTCGGGTTCATCACTTACGTACCAAGCCATGGACTTTGTTACATTTCTGGTCTCCCTTGCACTACACCGTTTGTTTCATTGGCCTTCCCTTGGCTCTTAACTTCCTCCAGGAAGCCTTCTTTTCTTCCTCACGTTTAGAGTCATGGCTCCTCCCGTGCAGCTACCCTTTTGGTAACATGACTCTTGACTCTTTGGATCATGATGACCTGTTGTTGACTTTGAGGGCCAGCCCCTGCTACCTAATTCCCTCCTCCCAGACACATAGTAGGGCCTCTGTAAATGCTCGTGGAATGACTGAACGGAGGAAAACTGAAAGCTAGCAGTTTGCTTGGTTACAAAAAGAAGTGTAATAGAAAAAAAAAACTCCGAACCAGAAAACATGTGCTTTGGTGTTGGTTCTCTGATTCTCACTTATCAGACAAGTGGATAAATAAGTGGGTTGAATGAATGATTCTAAATGGGGAGCCTTTGTGTTTCTCGTGAGCACTCTCTTGTGTACAGTGCTGTTACAATGAAAGTTGATCTGCATTATTAAAAAGCAAAAGGGTGTCTGTGTATCTGGAATCACAGCAAGCAGAGTATTGTTTAAACATCAACTCAGATCTTGTCGCTGCTCTGAATGACACCCCTCTTCCAAGCGATAGTTCTTACCATGAGCATCAAGCATCTATGCCGTCCAGTCCCCAGCGCCTCTTTGACTCGCCCCCTCCCGCCCTTACTTCTCCACCTCACTCTGCTCCAGCCACACTGGCCTCACTCACTGATCATCACATGCCCCAAGAACCCTCCTACCTCAGTGTTTTGTGATTGCTTTTCCTTTTGCCTGGAATGATCTTTACCACTGAGACCTGCATGGCTTCTTCTGTACCACCTGTGGGTCTTTGTTTGGGTGTCCCATGGTGGGATTGAAGGCAAAAGGAGAAGAAGGCGGCAGAGGATGACATGGTTGGATAGCATCACTGATTCAAGGGACATGATAAAGGACAGGGAGGCCTGGCGTGCTGTAGTCCATGGCGTCAGTTGCAAAGAGTCAGACACAACTCGCCACTCAACAACAGCAACCTGTGTTTGGAAGGCCTTCTCTGGCCACTCCATCTCAAATTACAGCCACTCCCCAGTTGCCTTATTTCCTGTCTCTGATGTGCTTTTATCCTCCTGAGCTTCTTTTGACATTCTATCTATTTAACTTATTTCTATCTCTTCCTCTGTCACCTCCACCTCCAACCTCCTTAGAGTAGAAGTGCCATGATTCCATTCATTTTTATTGAATGGCAGCAGGCAAATGGAAAAGTTTACGTATTACAGTGAACTCAACACATGTTCACAACCTGAATATACCCATATAACTAGCTACCAGTGACTCGGTGATAAGGAACCCACCTGCCAATACGGGAGACATGGGTTCGATTTCTGGGTTGAGAAGATCCCCTGGAGAAGGAAATGGCAGCCCCTCCAGTATTCTTGTCTGGGAAATTCCATGGACAGAGGAGCCTGGCGGGCTACAGTCTCTAGGGTTGTGAAAGAGCTGGACACGACTTAGCCACTAAGCAACAGCAGCAGCACACAAAGCCACGTTCATTCCTCTTTCTAGTCACTTCTTTCCATTTTAAGGGCTACTACCATCCTGAATCCCTGGTAGGGACTTTTCACTGCTGTATCCATAGCACATGTTGGGCACAAAGTCAACACTAGTTGAGTTTATTAAAAACACTGGGAGAGATCCCCGTACGTCCTGATTTCTAATGCTGGTCTCTAATTGTGGATTAATCTCAATCATTGGAAAATACAATTAGAGGCTTTTGAAGTATCTGTTTGCCAGACACTGGCTGCTATAACTTAGCCTATTAGATGTGTCACTTGTTTCTGCTGTGTTGGCCTTGATTATTTAAGTATTTTACCTGTGATCTCTGTAAGTTCACTCTTCCTGCTCGTAGTTTTAATTTACTGTCTATTCTGTTTGCTAGGCACTTAATCAGACATCTCTCTGGTGATTGTCTTACAGGATTATTTAACTTCTTCTGGCCTTTCAACTACATTGTAAATTCAGCCAAGCGTAATAAATTTGTACCAAAACTTGCCCTCTGGTCTTGATTCTTTCCTAGCTGAAATTATTGCACATTTCTATTCCTGGTTACTGGCCACTATCCGGGACTTTGGGAGTGGGGTTTCTCTTCCAGTTGGATGCCTGCGTGAGGTTTGCAGCTACTGTAGGTAGTGTCCTCAGATTTGATTATACTGATAACCATTTGAGATGTGATAGTGAGTTATGGTTAGCGCTTCCTCTAAATGTATATATGCCTGCAAACTCAAGAATCAGTACGTCATTAATGAGTGAAGTTATTGGGCTTTTATCCCGGCAAATAGCAGAGAAGTGTCCAGAGTTCCTCATACAAAGCAACATATCAGCTGGCTGTGGGGCTTGACTGTCCACAGGATGGAATATCATGCAGTCATTAAAGATCAGAAAGAAAAGCAATATATTTTAGGACCAATTTTGTGTTCTCTTTTTCTAAAACCATGTCCTGTGTACTTGATTCTCTTAATACTCACAGCACACCCCCCCGCGCCCCCAGCCCATAGGCTGTCCTGTAAGCAAGACCCAAGTATCACTTAGAATGCTCTCAGCTGCAAGTCAGGAGAGACTCAACCCTGAGCAGTGAGAAAATGGAGAAAACTGTTACCATTCATACTAGATATCCAGAGGTGGTAGATTGCCAGGTAATCAGTGGCCAGCCACTGTTCATTGTGAATGCAGATGGTTCCCATCTTTCTGCTCTGCCATCTGTTTTTTCCTGAGAGGTGTTCTTTTCGAGGTGGCAAAATGGAGCTATACAAAGTCTGCCATCCAGACCCTCCGATAGTGATAGAACTGTTAGGACCACGTTACCCAGAGTTGAGATTTAAGGCAGCCTCTTTGAAGCTGACAGCTGAGTGGTGGAGGATGGATTCAGGCCAGTGAACCTGGGTTCTGAGGAGTGAGGAAGGTGGGGGACACATGGGCCTTCATCCCACTTGCTGGAATGCGAGTTGGGCATTTGGAGCATTTTTTTTTGAGTGAACTCAAAAAGTGAAGAGTCAACAACTTCAGAGAAACCTGTTAGTGTAATCGTGTGATTGGGGAATTAATATAGTAAATTTGTTAATATCTATTTTGGTTCAAATTTAAAACTTAGATGTCTTAGAAAAGGATTTAGTTTGCTATCTGGCACACAGATTCTTAGTATGTTAAGTGTGTAAATGTGCTACCTGCAGATAGTAGCATTGTTTAATTTAAATGATTTGGGGGATAGAAATGGGAATTTAAAAATTTGGGGAGAGGGTTCATGGGGTTGGGCAAATTTGGATAAAAGTTGGTTTTGTAACATGTCCCTGTGTTAAAACTATTCAGTATTCAATCTAGGCCAGATATTTAAATCTTTGCTTGTTTTCCTTTCTTCTTTCATTTCAAGAAGTGTTTCTGTGGTAGAAATTTATATAATGCATCCTTTAATTGTTACATTGTTCAAAGGCCTGTTAATGCATCACCCTCATATTTTATTTCCAGTATTTTGTCAGATGATCAACAGAAAATTCAAAGTAATGGTGGCTTCTCTACTTTTTTCCTATTCAGTTCAGTTCAGTTCAGTTCAGTCGCTCAGTTGTGTCCGACTCTGCGACCCCTTGAATTGCATCACGCCAGGCCTCACTGTCCATCACCAACTCCTGGAGTTCACTCAGACTCATATCCATCGAGTCAGTGATGCCATCCAGCCATCTCATCCTCTGTCATCCCCTTCTCCTCCTGCCCCCAATCCCTCCCAGCATCAGAATCTTGTCCAATAAGTCAACTCTTCGCATGAGGTGGCCAAAGTACTGAAGTTTCAGCTTTAGCATCATTCCTTCCAAAGAAATCCCAGGGCTGAACTCCTTCAGAATGGACTGGCTGGATCTCCTTGCAGTCCAAGGACTCTCAAGAGTCTTCTCCAACACCACAGTTCAAAAGCATCAGTTATTCGACACTGAGCCTTCTTCACAGTCCAGCTCTCACATCCATACATGACCACAGGGAAAACCATAGCCTTGACTAGGCGAACCTTTGTTGGCAAAGTAATGTCTCTGCTTTTGAATATGCTATCTAGGTTGGTCATAACTTTTCTTCCAAGGAGTAAGCGTCTTTTAATTTCATGGCTGCAGTTACCATCTGCAGTGATTTTGGAGCCCCCCAAAATAAAGTCTGACACTGTTTCCACTGTTTCCCCATCTATTTCCCATGAAGTGATGGGACCAGATACCATGATCTTCATTTTCTAATGTTGAACTTTAAGCCAACTTTTTCACTCTCCTCTTTCACTTTCATCAAGAGGCTTTTTAGTTCCTCTTCACTTTCTGCCATAAGGGTGGTGTCATCTGCCTATCTGAGGTTATTGATATTTCTCCCGGCAATCTTGTTTGCAGCTTGTGCTTCTTCCAGCCCAGCGTTTCTCATGATGTGCTCTCATATAAGTTAAATAAGGAATCAGTCTCTTGTTCCATGTCCAGTTCTAACTGTTGCTTCTTGACCTGCATACAGATTTCTCAAGAGGCAGATCAGGTGGTCTGGTATTCCCATCTCTTTCAGAATTTTCCACAGTTTATTGTGATCCACACAGTCAAAGGCTTTGGCATAGTCAATAAAGCAGAAATAGATGTTTTGCTGGAACTCTCTTGCTTTTTCAATGATCCAGCGGATATTGACAATTTGATCTCTGGTTCCTCTGCTTTTTCTAAAACCAGCTTGAACATTTTTCCTATTACAACATCATTAATTTTCATGGTTGGATTATCTGTGAGAATGTATTTCCAAGAAGTTGCTAAATGTCTGTTCTCTTCCCTGTCCTGACTCCTTGATATTACTGTGTTGTAAATAGGATATGTGTACATTTTGGGGAGAACAAGAAAAATGAAAAGTCTCATGGTCTCATTGGTCCCCAACATAAATTATGCCTGATATGATTTCCTTACTTCCATGTGGAGTTATCAAAATGAGTTGGTTGAAAAGCAAAAAATGTAGCCATCATTAGATGATCTGTCAAAAGTGTTCACACGCTAAACACAAAAGCATTCGGTTTTGAAATCACTGCAGGTTTACAGAGCAGCGTAAAAACAGTACAGAGAGGTTATGTGTATTCCTCACCAGGTTTCGTCCATTGGATCAATCTTACATAATTATAGTTAAGTATCAAAAAGAGGAATTTTACCTTGGTACAAGGTGTGTGTATAGTTCCCTGCTATTTTATCAGTGCAGATTGCTGTAACCACTACTGGAATAAGATACAGAATGATTCCGTCATCACAAAGATCTTCATTCTATCCCTTTATAATCACACAGATGTCCTCCCCCACCATCCCCAGTCCACTAATCTGTTTTATGTCTGGAAGGCAGCTATGCTCACCAGTGTCTGTGTTTGTACTTCTGCATGGTTTTGTCATTTTGAGAATGTTACACATCTGGAATCATATAGAAGGGACCTCTTGAAATTGGCTTTTGTCACTCAGCATAATGTCCCCGATCACCATCCAGGTTTTTGTGTGCACTGATTTTTGAGCAGTATTCCTTCATGTGGATATATCCAAGTTTGTATAAACATTCACCTTTTACAGTAGTTTTTTTTTTTTTTTTCCTAATTCCTGGTGGCTTCTGCACAAAGTTAATTATTAATAGTTGTGTACAGATGTTTGTGGACATTAGTTTTTACTTTTCTGGCCTAAATACACAAGTTCAAATGGTAAATCTATTTATTGGTATTTTTACAAAACTGGGAAACTGTTTTCCAACAATACCTGGACCATCCCATATTCCCACCTGCTGTGCGCGAGAGATCTGTGGTTCCTGCATCCCCACCAGCTCTCAGAGTTGTCACTGTTTGTCTTAGCTTTTCCAGTAGGTACGCAGTGTTATCTCATCATGGCTGTAATTTGCATTTCCCTTATGGCTAATGGCATTGAATATCCTTTCATGCACTCATTTGCTATCCTCTGGTGAAATATCTCTTTGTGTCCCTTGCTCATTTTCTAATTGGATTTTGTTTTTTCTTTCGACTGGGTCTTGAGCATCTGTATACATACTCCAGATACTAGTCCCTTGTTGTATGTGGTTTGCAAATATTTTTTCTCTGTTACCTGTCCCCTCATCCTTTCCACAAGCCCCTTAGTAGAGCAGATGCTCTTAATTAATATTGAGGAAGTTTAACTTACTCATTTCTTTGAATCCTACTTTTGGTATCATATCTGAGAACTCTTCACTAAGCCCCAGATCCAGAAGATCATATCTTATTCTACCCCCTAAAAAGTTTTATATTTTTATATCTAATGTTAACATTTATGATCTGCTTTGAGTTAATATTTGTACAAAGTATGAGATTTAGGTCAGTGTGATGCTTCTTTTCGGGGAAGGCAATGGCACCCCACCCCAATACTTTTGCCTGGAAAATCCCATGGACAGAGGATCCTGGTAGGCTCCAGTCCTTGGGGTCGCTGAGAGTCGGACACGACTGAGCGACTTCACTTTCACTTTTCACTTTCATGCATTGGAGAAGGAAATGGCAACCCACTCCAGTGTTCTTGCCTGGAGAATCCCAAGGACGGGGGAGCCTGGTGAGCTTCTGTCTATGGGGTCGCACAGAGTCGGACACGACTGAAGCAACTTAGTTCCACTTTCTTCTCCCTTTTCTTCCTTCCCTTCCTCCTCCTCCTCCTTCTTCCTTGTCTTCCTCCTTCTCAATTCTTCCACCTCCTATTTTCCTTTATCATATGCACAGCTAGTTTATTTAATGTTATTTTTTGAAAAAGACTATGCCTCCTATATTGAATTACTTCTGCTCCTTTGTCAAAAATCATTGACTGAATGGTGCTGGTCTCTCTATGGGTTCTCTTTTCTGTTCCATTGATCTATGGGTCTCTCTGTCTACTAATACCACAGTATTGATTACTATGGCTGTATAACCAGTCTTAAACTTGAGTGGACAGATTTCTCACACTCTTCTCCCCTCTGATGATTTTATTCTCTTTTGAAGACTTGATTCTCTGTCCTCCACTTTTTGTTGTTGTTGCCTGGATTGATCACTGTCATCAGCACAGATGACTTCAGTGTGTTGGTCCCTCCAACCTCCCGGGAAGTCCCGACTTTAACATGACATATTTTATCCTGAGGGTTACTTCCAATGGATTAGTGATGTCTGCTTCCAGTCTGGGATATTTTGTTCTCTTTCTGGAATGCAGTTGTGCTGTGAAATGTGAGCACTGCCTTCCTTGCCTTTAGGATGGGCACATGGAAGAAGCAACGCTGGGTGTTTGCCTTCTTGGTATCAAATAAGGCCCTGCTGAATCTTAGCTGGAGAAGAGCCAAAAGTTTATGACTGTGGCTGAGGTGGGTGGTGGAGGGCAGGCCTTGCCCACACATTTAATCTAACCTAAATATTTCCAGTGAATCATCATCCTCTATGACCTTGTAACATAAATCTGAGAGGAGCTGTAGTCCTTATCTTCAAACTGCAGCCAAGTTTCATTACTGTGGCTTATGTGTAGTGGCTTTGTCTTCTGGGCATCTGGTTATCCTTCTGTCTGCTGTTTAAAATCCCTTTCAAGTGAAAGGATCTCTTGATTTATGACTTGATTTTTTTATCCCCACCCCCACATTGGGTAGAGATGTACATGGATTAATGGTTAAAAACCATTCATTGTTAGACTATAGCAAGAAAAGTTGGATGAATAATTTTAAGGGAATGTACTATCTGATCTCACTTGTGTTAAGGGTTTTTGTATTGAAACTATACAACCATTAAATAGAAAGTACTAACATATTGCTAAACATGATTGTAAGTAGACAGTTTTCTACTTGGGAGGGATAAGATGTTTGTAAGACCATTTTGTAATCTATTAAAGGCTAGTGGTTGAATTCTGTTGTCTTTAAATTAGGATTGTTCATATTTATGTGCATGCCTAGAAATCTTCTCTATAAGACTGTCTGATTTTCCCTGAGATTCTGATGTGTTAAAGTGTTCCACATACTAAGATTGAGGTGTAGAATTTAATTTTAATTTTCTGTGACATGTTTCTATTTACAGTAGTTTGGAAATGGAAGAGAGGAAAGAGGAGCTTAGAGTACTAGCTACTCAGAAAAGTGGTTTAAGGCATTGCAGTATCAAATTATGGTATTAATTTAAAAAGTTAAAACCATGACTCTTACTCAAATAGAATTAAT
Organism: Tragelaphus eurycerus; assembly: GCA_935064755.1. NCBI lineage: Eukaryota > Metazoa > Chordata > Mammalia > Artiodactyla > Bovidae > Tragelaphus > Tragelaphus eurycerus. The sequence continues at coordinate 56,830,585 of CAKXYN010000001.1, read as the reverse complement.
ACATATATGATTCAAATAATTAATGAGACAGTAATATGGCCAAGCTGGTTGGAAGGGCATTTAGAAGCAGTTTTTGTAGCTCACAGTGAAAATGTGTTTGCTAGATTTGATTCGGCACCCCACTCCAGTACTCTTGCCCGGAAAAACCCATGGAATGAAGGAGCCTGGAAGGCTGCAGTCCATGGGGTCGCTAAGAGTCGGACACGACTGAGCGACTCCACTTTCACTTTTCACTTTCATGCATTGGAGAAGGAAATGGCAGCCCACTCCAGTGTTCTTGCCTGGAGAATCCCAGGGACGGGGCATCCTAGGGGGCTGCCGTCTATGGGGTCGCACAGAGTCGGACACGACTGAAGTGACTCAGCAGCAGCAGCTTTGATTCAGTAGTAGTCAGTCTCCTATAGAGTTATAAAACCATAACCTGTTTCTCTTTCTTGAAACTGGTTCCCAATCTACAAGTTAATCTGTAACTTCACTGAGCCTGGTCTTTAATTGTAGTGAATAGCAAGTCAAACAATGGTACCTTCCTGTAGAAATTAAGTAATTTTGAGATGACTTTGTTAAATACAACTCCAGTGACATTGAAAGGACATGCTGCGTTCTCTTTACCTTATTTCCACGTTTGGGATTATTTTTTCTCATCAGCTCTTTGTGAGGTATTGTCACACCATGGAGATGGACAATGACTTGAGTTTTATTTACTTGACACTGGTGTGGATGGCTAGTCCAAAGGTGAAGCCATTTACAAGGTTGTAGTTGAACTATTGGTGATATTTTCATTACTTTCCCCTTTCCTGTTGACTTATGGTACTTTCAGTCTTATCCCTAGCCTCACTTCCTTCTTCCACTCTGTTAGAAAGCATTCACGTCTTTCGTATTGACTTAGCTTATTCTTCCTCGTAGAAGAATGGGTGACTGCAGAAGATTGAGGTACAGAGTCCTGAACAGTTTACTTACTGTACTGTCCTGGTCTTGGGCATGACTTTGCCATGTCCTTTTCACCTATGTTACCTTGAGCACATCAGTTAACCTCTAAACCTCTGTTTTGGTCATCTAAAATGGGTTGAACAGTGGTGCTTACTTTGTAGGAATATTGTGAGAATTGAAAGATGAAAGGATAAAAATGGTGCTTAGCACAGTAGTATGTGTTTGATTAAGATGATCTCTAAGTTAGCTGTATACAGACATACACATATATATTTTGGGGGGTTATCTTGTTGTTTGATACACTAGATGTTCCCTAAAGGGTTTGCAAACTCACTCGCTTAAAAGCACCAGGGGGGCACACGGTAACTTACTGAAAAATAAGACACAGGAGGAGGAACAATTGGCCTCCCAGCTGAGGGAAGATTAGTGATTGGTGGGGACGCTGGTGGAGAGTCCTGAAACTGTGTCTTGGGTCAACTGTTGTCATATAGTTCTGTATGACTTGATGTTAACATTTTTAAAGAGAGAAGTAGAGCTTGGATTGTCACGTGTCTTTTCCTTTTCTAAATGTTGGAACTGATGGGCATACATGAAACATTGAACATTGTGTTCTGGGCTGTAAGTAGTGGGCCGTCAGTTTGCCGTGTTTGCCTTAGGTTCCTTAGATTATTCCATGAGAAAGGTACAGTAGATCACAGTAGACCATGTCAGAATTTAAAAAGTGATCACAGCATTTTCCTAGTCTTCCTGCCTTTTTTTTTTTTTTAATGAGACAATTGCGTTTAGGTGGAGTCATGTGGCCCATTACTGGTGGTACTTGTAATTTTAATGAAAATAGGCTATATTTGTCCATATTCTTCCACTTTGGGGGTTATAAGGTTTAACACATACTCATTTTTGAAAGATTCGCCATGCATTAAAAAAAAAAAAAAAAAGGCATTGATTATTGAAACAGGGGTGGGAAATAAACCAACATTGTAACAGTGGTTATGGCTATGTTTATTTTCTTGTTTATGGTTTTTAATGTACTCTCTTGTCTGTTTAATGTACTCTGCTCATTAATGTACTTTGCCTAATGTGCTTCTACGACAAATATTTATTGCTTTTATAATCAGAAAAAGCAATAAATGCTATTAAAAAGAGAATATATCATGGGAATGCCTTGACGTGTGATAATATGATTATTGATCAGTTTCACGGCCCCAAGATTGTTGCTAGAAAAGTAATGGCTCATTATTTCATTTGCTCCCGGAAAATGATGGTGCATCTTGTTGTGCAATTTAGGTATGCTTAGATGGGTCTTCCTAGGCCTGTGGTGATTTTGTTGATGGAATGGGTTTGTGGTTACCGTGGGGCATGGAAGTTGCTGGACCTGCTCCTGGGCAGCTGGCCTGCAGGGGAGACCGTCTGTTTTGGCAGAGCCAAGGGCTGTCCTACTGGGCTGTAGCCCACCAACTGTTGCAGCCGCAGTGCCTCAGCTGTTGTGCTTTTTTACACACTGTTAATAGCCATGCAGACCTTTATGGTTCAAACCAGGCCACATCTGTTGTCAGTCCCATGACCTTCAAAACCCAAAGCGGAAAGAAATGCAGAACACACTTTTTATCTGAAGGCTTTCTGCAGACATGTCAGTTAACAGGGCTTAGTTAAAAAATATTTTTCTAAACTTACTTTGTAAAAGATTTTCATTTTCTTTGCCCTCTTTTAGCAGTGGCTTTTCAAATTAATGATGATTTGAGCAAATTAGTGCTCCTTAGAGTGTGGTCTGTTGATCTCCTACATTTGATCCCACAAGGAGTTGGTTAAAAAATTTATTCTGGAGCCTCACTGTAGACCAAGAGAATTGTGATTTTAGCGGTATATTCCTTCACCAAAATTTTAAACCAGAGATTTGGACTTTTGGCTTCTCCGGTGATTCGGTAAAGAATCTGCCTGTAATGCGGGAGACCCGGATTTGATCCCTGGGTTGCAAAGATCTCCTGTAGAAGGGAATGGCTACCCACTCCGGTATTCTTGCCTGGAGAATTCCATTGATAAGATGAGGCTGGTGGGCTACAATCCATAGGGTCACAAAGAGTAGGGTACAACTGAGCGACTGATAGTTTTCACTTTGGGCTTTTAGGATTGTGTGACCCCAGGCACCCCCTATTGTATTGAGGTAGGCATGAAGTTAGAAAGCCAGGACTGAGATATAGGCAACTGGGCACCTTTAGGAATACCGAGACTTCTTAGAAAGTTTGCTTTTGGATGGAAGATTTTGGGAATGATCCTAAAGGCGTGTGCTGTGGTGTGCTTAGATGCTCAGTCATGTCCGACTCTTTGTGACCCCATGGACTGTAGCCCACCAGACTCCTCTGTCCATGGGGATTCTCCAGGCAGGAATACTGGAGTGGGTTGCCATGCCCTCCAGGGGATCTTCCCAACCCAGGGATTGAACCTAGATCTCCTTCACTGCGGGCAAATTCTTTACCAACTGAGCTACCAGGCAAATGCTGACGGTCCTTGCAGGAAGAGCACAACTGTATTCCCAGGGTGAACACAGTGATTCATTAGTTATGTTTTCCAGAAATAGTAATGTCTGAATTGAAATTGTTCTCTTCTCTGCATATGCTCTGTGTCCTCTCAACTTAGTTCTTCTGAAAAACAGAATGGTCCAAATGCCAAATTCTGTGATTTTTTATTTTTTTCTGTATTCTTCAGTGCCAAGGCATCAGACCTCCAGGCATATTCATGAGCCCTACATTTTCAAAGCTAGAGCAGTACAGAAACCAGGGGACCAGATCCCTCTATAAAAATACATCCCCCACAACGCCCCATTGGGTTAGCTTCTTACCCAATAGAAGAGGGAAAAAAGAAGCAATTGAGTTCCTCTAATTTGTGGGACTGGGCAGTAGAGAGAAGGAAAAGGGAGGGTTTCGCTGAATGAGTCTAGGTCATCTTTTGTCTTAGGGGCAGGAGCGTTAGGAGGAAGTAAGCAACATGTTTCCAACAGTTTAGGTGGAGATTCATTTTATACAGTATATTCAAAATATCATTGTGAAATGTATCCCAAACAAAATACTAATGAGATGCTCTATAATAATTTTTTTCTTACTCAGCATGTGAAATCCTTTTGTGTGTTTTATAGCACAACAGAGTTCAGGGTTGCCCCAGGTGACTCCTGTATTTGACAGTATAGTTGGAAGGGGTTCTTCTCATCCCCAGTTCTCAGTTGAGATGTGAACATATGCCTTTGTGGAACATCCTATTTTTTTGTTGTAGCGAGAATGAGTTGTTTTCTCGGCAGTTAGTTGGTGTTAGGATAATGCCTTCCTGTGTAGGCTGTAGTGTTAGAATTCTCTTTGCAAGCTCTTGTAATAATTTTCAGGAATTATCACTTTTATCATAGTATTTTTAGTTGCAACTAGAGAGTTTTATAGGAGATTCTTTCAGTGTGAAATCTCTTAAAGGACAATAGAAAATACACTGTGTCTTCTCGGGGACATAGGTTGGGGCAACCTCAGTATCTTGAGAGGTCCTTGGAACGGAATGTGTAATATGAGAATGGACCTGGTTCAGAGGTCACTGTAGCAGTCCAAACATGTTCTGTGTTAATGTTTAGGTCTCTAATTTTTTTTTAAAAAAGAACTAAATACGCACCATCTATTTCCCTGTTATAGTCCCGCAGACTTTATAGGGAGGTCTCAGTGGAGCTTCATTTTTCCTCTTCTGTCTCTTTAAAGTGTCTGAGTTTGAATTCCTTTCTCTGTCCTGTGCAGTGTAATGTGACTTTGACAAGGTTCTTAACAATTTTGTGCTTTGGGAACTAGAAAGCTGGGAGGATTTACCCCTCAAAGTTCTGGTGAAGATTAAATGGGATCATCCAGCTGAAGAATGCGGTGCCTCCCAATACATAGTTAAGTGCTAAAGAAATATTAGCTATCTCAGCATCTTTATTAATTATTTTTGTTAATTTTAGAGACTTAAAGAAGTACAGGAGGAATTATAGGAATGATTTTTTTTTTTTTGGATGTTGAGATAGAGGTTAAAAAAATACTTCTTTCTGAAACATATTAACAATGAAACATATTAACAACCTTATTTTTTTTTTCTTCCACGGTATCTTTAGCTCCACTCCCCCATTCCACTACTATTTTGTCCTGGGTTTAGCATCGTTCTGCTCTGGATAAAATTATTTTAATATGAACTCGCTGGTTATAACATCTTTATTAAAGGCCCTTCTCTCATTCTGCGTGAAGGGAAAAGTCCTTAATGCATTTCACAAACTCCTTTCTCGGAAACATTGGTTCCTGAATAAAATCTGAGAGATCATATATGATTTCTACATTGCCTAAAATATGCAGCCTTTTTGGTTCTATTGTGGGAAATATCAGAAAAAATGGCTTGCCAACTGTAGGATGGTGCAAAAGAAAAACCTGAAGTTTCTGCCAGCTTCTAACCCCACCCATTTTTCTCACATTTTCACTTAATACTCACTCACTGATTATGCATAAGTGACATTTAAGAGTGAATGTGTTTAATAAACCTCTGCAAGCAATATTTAAAGGAGTGTTTATTTTTCAAAATTCACTCAGGGTTTCTGTAATCTTCAGGTCTGTAGTCCTGGTGCGTGGTTTGTACCAATTTGTTTCAAAGTGTTTTATTGCATATCTTTCTCATCTGCTGTCTAAAAATCAAAGGAACAGTTTGTTCCATTCAATTTGCCTGATAGGGGAGCCTCCAAAGATACAAAGTTGCCTTTCGGCATCATTATATTAAAAAAAAATAAAGAAAACTGTCTTTTTATTCCCCCTCCTAACCCCACTTTGACTATATTGCAGAATCATAAAAGGATTTACATTGAGAGTTGAAATTGTCTCCTTGAAATTGATTTTATCCAGCTTCTTGTATACAAATAGTTAGGAGAGGAGAACAGAACTGAACTTTCAATTTTGAACTTAACTCTTCTAAAGTCATAAAACTGCTTTTCCATTTGACTCTTCAAATGGATCTTGCAGTATAATTGGTCAGAGTCAGACATTTTAAAAAAGGCACAACCAAAAATGAAAACAAGAATAAAATTGCTTATTTAGTAGCTGCCAGTTGTTCATCAGAAACAGACTTTGGGTTAAATACTTGTTTTTCCTAAAAAACCAAACTGAGTCTTTTTCATACAATTAATTGAAGCCGTTGCTTATAGAGCTAGTTAAAGCTGATTTAGAGATAAATGCTTTAGCCATCTTGATGTGATCTGATGAAAGTTTCCATGTGGTTAGAGTTTTTAATTAAATCATTTTATTTAAGATTGTAATAGCCCTTTTAAATTATTTTCCTTGAGACTTGCTTTGTGTTGTTTGAAGTTAATAACTCCTCTTGAAGCAAAGCAGAATGCACAATATTTTTTCTGATGATTTCTTTCTGCAGTTGAGAACAAAGCAAACCACATTATTGCTGGAAAGGAAGTGAAGCTAATGCGTAATACAAATGGAGATAACAGAAATCGCTTGAAGCCCTGGGATATTCCTAGTATCAACATTAAAGTGGTTGCCTTGGCAGTACTACCCTATTGCTTGGGTAGTTTTTTTCTCTCAAATTCCAGGGGCAGATCTACCTTAATTGAATCAAGCCTATGAAAGGTTTGATTCTCAGTATTTCAGGAAGTAGAAATGGTCCTGTATATGGACTTAGAATAAAGAAGAAAGAAGTAATTTGGCAATTTATTGTTCTACCAGTCACAAAGTATATTTGTCCCTGAAAACTTTTTTGTAACTATAGACATTCCTGGACAGTTACTAAGGCCAAAATTTCTGTTCTTATGCAAAGATGAACTCCTGTAGTTTAATTTATTAATTATTCTTCACTCGGGTTCCTTCCTGTTCTATTGCTCACACATGTAGAGAAGACGGGGAAGGCAATGGCACCCCACCCCAGTACTTTTGCCTGGAAAATCCCATGGACGGAGGAGCCTGTTAGGCTCCAGTCCATGGGGTTGCTAAGAGTCGGACATGACTGAGCGACCTCACTTTCACTTTTCACTTTCATGCATTGGAGAAGGAAATGGCAACGCACTCCAGTTTTCTTGCCTGGAGAATCCCAGGGACGGGGGAGCCTGGTGAGCTTCCGTCTATGGGGTCGCACAGAGTCGGACACGACTGAAGCGACTTAGCAGCAGCAGCAGTAGAGAAGACAGGGCTTTTTTTTGTCGTCGTTGTGACAGTGGAGTGTGGCTTTTGATTTTATTAAGGCAGATAACATAATTTATTCATTAAATGGAGGCAAAATTGGTATATATAATGTGAGTTTCAGCTGTAGAACATTATCATCCTGTATTTGTATATACTTCAAAGTGATCCCCACCATTAGTTGCCATCCATCACCATAAAGTTCACCCCCACACCCCTATCCGCTGTCCCTATGCCTCCTCCTGCTGCTGCTGCTGCTGCTAAGTCGCTTCAGTCGTGTCCGACTCTGTGCAACCCCAGAGACGGCAGCCCACCAGGCTCGCCGGTCCCTGGGATTCTCCAGGCAAGAACACGGGAGTGGGTTGCCACTGCTTTCTCCCCCTGTGCTCCCTACCCTCCTGCTTCTGTATCTGTGATTTTTGTTGTTGTTTTATATTGTTTATTCATTTGTTTTGCTTTTTAGATTTTATATGAGTGAAATCATAGTGTTTATCTTTTTCTACCTTTTTTCACTTAGGATAATACCCTCAAAGTCCATTTTGTTGCAAATGGCAAGATTTTCTTCTTTGTTATGGCTATGTTGTATTCCATCAGCTTCCCAGGTGGTGATTGTGGTACAGAACCTGCCTGGAAATTGAGGAAGATGCAAGAGATACAGGTTGGATCTTTGGATTGGGAAGATCCCTCTGGTGTAGGAAATGGCAGCCTGCTCCAATATTCTTGCCTGGGAAATCCCATGGACAGAGGTGCCTGGTGGGCTACAGTCTACGGGGCCACAAAAAGCTGGACACAACTGAGCGACTTAGCACACAGTCTTCCCCTGTATATCTGCTACATCTTCTTATCCATTTATCTATCAGTGAACACTGAGCTTGTTCCATACTTTGGCTGTTGTAAATAACACTGCAGTGGACATAGCGGTACATACATCCTTTTAATTAGTGTTTTCTTATTCTTTGGATAAATACCCGGAAGTAGAATAACTGGATCATATGGTAGTTCTATTTTTAATTTTTAGAGCAATCTCTGTACTAGTTTCTATAGTGGCTGTGTTTACAGTTTGACACACAATATGGCAGAGTTCCCTTTTCTCTACATCCTTGCTACCACTTGTAATTTGCTGTCTTTTTGACGACAGCCATCCTGACAGGTGTGGGATGATACGTCACTGTTGTTTTGATAGTTAGTGATGCATTTCCCTGAAAGTTAGTGATGGTGAACATCTTTTCCACCTTTTATCTGCCTCTTAACTATCTGTATGTCTTTGGATAAAAGTCTATTTGGCCTCTGCCTGTTTTTTAAATTGGGTTCTTTTGTTGTTGTTGAGTTACATGAGTTCTTTATTTCTGATGTTATCTTTATTGAATATATCATTCACAAATATCTCCTCTCATCCAGCTTACCTCTTGGTTTCATGGATGTGTCCTTCACTGTGCATAAGCTGTTTAATTTGATGTAGTCCCATCTGTTTATTTTTGCTTTTGTTTCTCTTGACTTTGGAGTCATATCCCCTCCCTTAAAAAAAAAATCTTTAAGACCAATGTGAAGGAGATTACCACCTCCGTTCGCTTGTAGGAATTGTATGGTTTCAGGTCTAACGTTCAAGTCTGCAATCCAATGTGAGTTAATTGTTGTGTATGGTGTAATACAGTGGCCTGTTTTAATTCTTTTGCATATGGCTGTCGAGTTTTCCCAGCACCATTTTTTGAAGAGACTGTTCTTTCCCCATTGTATATTCTTGGCTCTTTTGTTGTAAGTTAATTGTCCATATCTGTGTGGGTTTTTTCTGGGCTCTCTAGGGTTCCATTGATCTGTGTGTCTGCCTTTATGCCAATATAGAGGTTTTTTTTTTTTTTTTTTTTTTTTTTAAACAAAATCATGTGGGGAGGCAGAGAGAAGCCAGTTGGGCTTAAAGCCATACACTTGCCCATGTTTATATGATGATAAAATTGCTTTAAAAAAATTCACCCACCTTCAATATCCATAGTAGGGCAGTGTATACATCTGTAAGCATTATATAGGCGGGTATTTTCTTATAAGATACTGAGAATATAGTTATGCACTATTTAGCACTAAAAGAAAATATAGTGATAATAAGTATTCTTACCTTCTTTCTTTTCCTCCATTGTGTTTGTAAATAGATGTTTCTGATTTGCCTCTAATTAATTATCTTTTTTGGAGAAGGCAATGGCACCCCACTCCAGTACTCTTGCCTGGAAAATCCCGTGGATGGAGGAGCCTGGTGGGCTGCAGTCCATGGGGTCGCTGAGAGTTGGATATGACTGAGCGACTTCACTTTCACTTTTCACTTTCATGCATTGGAGAAGGAAATGGCAAGCCACTCCAGTGTTCTTGCCAGGAGAATCCCAGGGACGGGGGAACCTGGTGGGCTGCCGTCTATGGGGTTGCACAGAGTCGGACATGACGAAAGTGACTTAGCAGTATCTTTTTGCTAACTGGACATGTAAAAGTAATTAATTGCTTGATTAAACTAGTGCAGATCCTAATTCAGGTGAAAAGGGGCAAAGAAGAAAATTGTAGAAAGTAATAGTAAAATAAAACTGAAAATAAACCAAGTAGGCTTTTGGTCAGGTGTATGTGAATATGCATTGGAGAAGGAAATGGCAGCCCACTCCAGTGTTCTTGCCTGGAGAATCCCAGGGACGGGGGAGCCTGGTGGGCTGCCGTCTATGGGGTCGCACAGAGTCGGACATGACTGAAGTGATTTAGCAGTAGCATGTGAAATTAGGCTACTATTTGTTTTAAATTTTCCCTCCATGAACAGCCCTTTCCCACCACCGCCCCCACCCTCGACACAGGTGCAAATGTACATTTTATGAATGATTTGTCTTCAGCAGCAGCACCCTGCGGCCTAGGTGATAAGCCACTGTTTTCTGCTCTTGCCAGTATCCCAGCCAGGGCAGAGTCACCTTTTCAAAGCATACATTGAGGAAAATGTTATACAGTTAGATTATGGTAATGGTTGCACAGCTCTGTAAATATACTAAGGCCCATTATGAATCAAGAAAGCTGTTTTAAAGGAAAGCACGTATGAGACATTGATTGCTCACTTGAAGTCCTTCATTGCTTTCCCAGACTGACCTAGAGCGCATTCTGCAGGGTCTTGCACGTGTTCCTCCTCCTCCTCCTCCTCGTCCTCTCCACACCGGCTCATGGAGCTTCAGCCAGGCTGGCCTCCTTACGCCACTGTCTTTCCTGCCTTGGTATCCTCATCCATGCTCCCTCGACCCCCTATCCTGACCTCTGTCCTCCCATATCGTGCATCAGTGCCTTCAACTAAAGTGGTATCTCCTTTCTCCTTTATTGATTGATCTTTTTACTTTCCTTCCCTACTAGTATTTATCCCTATTACATCATGTTTGTTTCAGTTACTTTTTGTGTTTTACCATGTACACAAATGATAATTTATGTATGGATTGATTGAACCTGCTAGTGGAAAGAAAGCTTCAAGATGGTGGGGGTAATGTTCAGTTCAGTTCGGTCGCTCAGTCATGTCCGACTCTGCAGCACACCAGGCTTCCCTATATGGTGTGTGTTGTTGAGTTCCTTGGTGTTGTCGTATTCTGCCTTGGAAAAACCAGGGATACCTGCCTTACCATGTTTGCTAGAAATCTTCCTTTTGGCAAGAAAGGGTTAGGAACTACTGAGACAGATAGTGTGGAGGTCGAGTGAGTATTTTGTTGCCTAGCAGTGTAGAACTGTTGAGACATAGACAACTGGAGGCCACGGGGTGGCTGGCCAGCCCGGATTTATATAGTGCTTGTAATGTGGCCCCAGAGGCACCGATTTCTGGGTTCACTAGCTAGTCAGGTCTGACCACACTGTGACTGGCTGGTGTCTAGGGGAAAGCTGTGTTGTGTCTGGAATGCCCTCTGTATGTGACCCCTGAGCCCAGAGGCTGAGGTGTCTTCACTGTGTTTTCTCCCATCTACTGTGGTCAAGAATTATCTTGGTGGGTATTTTTGTCACTGTGAAGCTTACTCTCTCCAAATTCTGGCACATTTTGCCAGGCTTGATAAGATGCACCATAGTTTTACAATGGGCACCCAACAATACTTAAGTTGAGTTTTTTTCTTTTCCTGTTTCTTTTTGTTCTGTGAAAAATGCCCATCTCATTGCATATTTTTCATTCAATATTTCATAGGGACTATATATATATATATATATTCCTCAGCTATATAAAAGGCCCAAGTTTTAAAGTTTATTCTTTGTTTCTCCGGGATAAAAAGTTGTCAGGCAGTCCCAGCTATAAATTTTAAATAAAAGAAAATATGAATGAAGGAAATTTATTAATTAGTGTCTCAGTTTGTTTCCCTAACTGAAATTTAACTTTGTATTTCTTTCTGCTTTAATGTAAGAGACTTTCTTTTTACAGACAAATTACCAATGTTTGTATAATTGTAATTGGATATTTTCCACATCATATTAGGAAAATCACTCTACTTTTTTCTGGTGGAACTATCAGAACATGATTTTATCTCAGACAATTGGCAATAGTGGTGGGAGGAGTGGCTTTGACAAATCCTTTCTCTTGAAACTATTAGGGTTTTAGTTTTCAGAGGCACATGGAGAAACTTTATCACTTGTGATGCTTATTTAGTTTTGAGCAGGTGGAGTAACTATTAATTCATAGATGTTGTTATGAATCCTAAAACTCAGTTTTGTGAAGAATTGCTGTAGCATAGGCTCAGTTATTCAGGCTTGAGAGGAATATCTGGTTCAAGGCTATCTGTTCATAACAAAAGTTACGTGCCTTTTTTGAATAATTGTACCTAAGCCACAGGATGATGGGAAGAAGTATGTGAGTCACTATGTAGATGGTACATTTAATAGTGCCTTTTTCATGGACAAAGATTGAGTTAGTAACTAACTTATTACTGAGTTAGGCCATGGGTGGAAAACCCAGATGCCTATAGAAACTAGATAAGAAATATACATTATCAGTGGGACTGGATGGGGTCATGATTCTTCTCTGAAGACCTACTCACTGCTTATATAGCATATTTTTTTCTGTTTGAGAACAGATTTCTCATTAATAAATACAGATACTAGAGTTCTTTCTCAGATATTCTCATGTTGACAAGTAGTTAAACACAAATACATGTATACACATACAGTGGGTAAAACAAAACATCTGAGTCCATGGCTGCATTCACCATGGTGACCACCAGTTGGGATGGCTACGCTGAATCTGCCAGTTCTGTTGACCACTAAGGATTCAGAGGTGGCACAGTTATAAAATGAGAAGTATGGATTTGTGGCAGTTGACATTATTACAGTATTATCTATGTATGATCTTCCCAGGAAGCTTGTAGAATCTAGAGACTTGATTCTTTGAGAACCAAGCTGTAGTAAAATGGATTGGGAGGGTTGGTTATTTCTGTATGATGTGGAGGCCAGTTCTTTTTTAGGAGGGTGCCTCTGAGCAAGAGTGAACCGAGATATTTTTCAGATTTTCATCACACATGTAATGAGCCCCCATTTAAATCAGTTATTTAAGTGTACCTTTTCTCGGATCTACTGTGAAGCGTGTTTTTTTATTTCTGAACTTTTAAAAACTGTGACATAGCTGAGAACAGATGAATCACTCTAGTTTTTGGGGTTTCATTTAGCTCTGTCAGATTTAAAAAGAAGAAAATTCTTCCTTTTTTTAATCAGTGTTATTTTAGCGTAAAATATGAAAGAGAAGTTCATTATTTTGCCTCTCTACCTGTCTGAAGCCATTTTTACAAGCCTGTAAAAATGTTTTCTATTTCCCAAACCTAGGATACTATATTGCTGTGTGATTTCTTCTTTCTTTGAACTGCCTTTGAGTTTTAGTAATCTGTTTTACTTAAAAAATTCATGGCTCTTTATTAGGTATCTTTATCACTTTAAATGATGATAAATACTTTTTTTGTTGTAGTTGGGACAGTAGGTACATTTGAATGTGATAAAATAGGTAATCTACTGTAATAGAATCTATTGTATTTGAGGTTAGCTCAGTATCACAAACAACTGGAGGGAACATTTGTAATGCAATAGTTACAAAGGAATGCACTTTTTGATTCTACTTTTTGGGAAGCTCACTAAGTACTTTTCCTGCAATTAATTGAAATACAGGCACAAAAGGAGATGAGAGCCTGATGGAATATTTAATTACTTTAACTATAATTTGATACTTTTGCCCATTGTAGTCACAAAAAAGATAAAGATTTATTCATTTTAGACTATTGTCTGGGACTTAATGTTCTTAAATGCACTCTAAAATTTAGAGAAAATTATATTTGATAGAGATTTCATCATCCTTGAGGGATCTTTAATTTGTTTGTTGTATGAGCAGTTATAATAGATATAAACAGGCTGCTTAACTGCTTGTCTGCCATTCTGGAAACAGACATTCTGCATTTGAAAATGTGAGTGCTTATTTTATATTGTAGTGGGCTTCTTTTTGGCAGTAACTTTTCATTCCAATCCCAAAGAAAGGCAATGCCAAAGAATGTTCAAACTACCACACAATTGCACTCATCTCACATGCTAGTAAAGTAATGCTCAAAATTCTCCAAGCCAGGCTTCAGCAATATGTGAACCGTGAACTTCCTGATGTTCAAGCTGGTTTTAGAAAAGGCAGAGGAACCAGAGATCAAATTGCCAACATCCGCTGGATCATCGAAAAAGCAAGAGAGTTCCAGAAAGGCATCTATTTCTGCTTTATTGACTATGCCAAAGCCTTTGACTGTGTGGATCACAATAAACTGTGGAAAATTCTCAAAGAGATGGGAATACCTGACCACCTGATCTGCTTCTTGAGAAATTTGTATGCAGGTCAGGAAGCAACAGTTAGAACTGGTCATGAACAACAGACTGGTTCCAAATAGGAAAAGGAGTACGTCAAGGCTGCATATTGTCACCATGTTTATTTAACTTATATGCAGAGTACATCATGAGAAACACTGGGCTGGAAGAAGCACAAGCTGGAATCAAGATTGCCGGGAGAAATATCAATAACCTCAGATATGCAGATGATACCACCCTTGTGGCAGAAAGTGAAGAGGAACTCAAAAGCCTCTTGATGAAAGTGAAAGTGGAGAGTGAAAAGGTTGGCTTAAAGCTCAACATTCAGAAAACGAAGATCATGGCATCTGGTCCCATCACTACATGGGAAATAGATGGGGAAACAGTGGAAACAGTGTCAGACTTTATTTTTTGGGGCTCCAAAATCACTGCAGATGGTGATTGCAGCCATGAAATTAAAAGACGCTTACTCCTTGGAAGGAAAGTTATGACCAACCTAAATAGCATATTCAAAAGCAGAGACATTACTTTGCAAACAAAGGTTCGCCTAGTCAGGGCTATGGTTTTCCCTGTGGTCATGTATGGATGTGAGAGTTGGACTGTGAAGAAGGCTGAGCGCTGAAGAACTGATGCTTTTTGAACTGTGGTGTTGGAGAAGACTCTTGAGAGTCCCTTGGACTGCAAGGAGATCCAGCCAGTCCATTCTGAAGGAGATCAGCCCTGGGATTTCTTTGGAAGGAATGATGAAAGGAATGATGCTAAAGCTGAAACTCCAGTACTTTGGCTACCTCATGCAAAGAGTTGACTCGTTGAAAAAGACTCTGATGCTAGAAGGGATTGGGGGCAGGAGGAGAAGGGGACGGCAGGGGATGAGATGGCTGGATGGCATCACTGACTCGATGGACTTGAGTCTGAGTGACCTTCGGGAGTTGGTGATGGACAGGGAGGCCTGGCGTGCTGCGATTCATGGGGTCGCAAAGAGTCGGACACGACTGAGTGACTGATCTGATCTGATCTGATTTGGCAGAGAATTAGGACTCTTGATATGAGAGTCCGGCCATCCATCCATCGTCCTAAATAATTCTCATCCTGGCCCTGGAGAACGAGAATGTCTTTGACGTCTTCATTTTTGGATGGAAGCTGACCAATTCTCCCAGGCCTCTAAGTCCCTTTGGCATTACCTAGAACTGGACATATAGTTAAGTGGAAATACCATCAAGTGTCACTACACATTTGTTTTGGATACAAGGTATGTGACTGTGTTGTAGATGGAGTTTGGAGATGTTCTCTTCATAAACAGACTCTGGTTTCACCTTTACATAACTCCTGTCACTGCCCCATTCCCCTACAGCACGATGTTGCTGTGCTAAAGTGGACATTGTTATTCATTTTGATAAGATGAAACAGTAATGTGGAGGAACAGTGTCGTCATTTTGAAAGACTTGGTGGCCACTGTTTTCCTTTCTTTGTACGCACCTCTGACTTTCTTTCATTTTCACATATATAAAAGCATGTGTAAATAGAATCCTTTTGTCACAAACAGACATAAGTTGTATTCTGTAATTTCTGTTTACACATTTGTAATTTTGAAAGAGAACTTTATCAATCCCTAACTATTTATTTTTATGTAAGTTCAGTGGTCTTTCTCTCACAGGGAAGCCTATTGAAAGATATCTATGTCAGGAATGTTATTTAATGTGGTGTTAAATGAGCTGGTCTCTTTGTGTGAGAAATATTCAGCCAGAAAGTTCACATGGCTTGAAACTTTTTTCCCTCTCAAGTCAACATTTCTGTAAAACACTGAGAGTAAAGGATGACACCAAATCCTTCTGAAGATATTTTTAAGGCAAATGGGATACACAGCTGCCTTTATATTCCCAGAATAAAAACATTTATTGTTACAAACTCTATCCAGTGGCTCTGGGAAATTAAATCATGCACATAGGAAATCATTTTGTTGATATCTTCTGTGGCAGGTAGGCTCTTAGGATATTTTTGTAGAAAAGGATTGGGCCCTTGGGTCTGGAAACATTTTTATCTTTTTTGCTTTAGGCTGGAAATGAGGTAGGCTCCGTAGAAGTTGTGAGAAGTGATAGAGTTTATGAAGACTCCCTGATGAAAAGACCTGTCACTCAGTCAGCTTGCTGCATAACAACCAACTTAAGATTCCCCCTACTGAGTGAGACCTGGAAATCATTGGCTAGTTAATGCTATTGGTTTTGAAATCTCTACTTTTATCCTGTCAGCATTGAGAGACACATTCTCCTGGATGATGGGAGTAGCTGGATTTTCATTTTGTAAAATCGTATTGTCATATTATACTATCAAGACTCTTGAAAGCTATCCAAAGTTTAATACTCCTCATGTCCAGTTTTGTTATCTGTGTGTGTGTGTGTTGGTTCAAGTGTCATCAGACACAACCTCTTTGAAGAGGAGTGCATAGCAGTATATAGTGTTGGGCATTCTTTCTTGCTTCTCCACCTGTTACATCACTGTGAACCCTATTTCTTGAAGTATTATAAACCACTGCAAGCTCTCCTGAGCTTCTTGCTCTGAGATGGCTTCACCTCCATAAACCATAGTGGGCTTGGTGCTGCAGAACTCGGAAGAATATGCAATATATGTTTGCATAACACCAACTCCTCCCTCTTGGTAGTCACCTGATAACCATAGGCAGATTTACACTTCCTGTCTGTTCTGAGAAGTAAAACTGGATATTTTCATAAGCATGCACCATTTTTAATTGTGTAATTAAGTTGCTGACATAAGCAAGTAAGCAATTTCACATTAAAGTAAGGATCCGTAAAGGCATGCATTTACATAATTTAATTTTCTGCACAGAAGATATTGAAAATCTATAGCATGATTCATAACCTCACCATATCATTGCCATGTTGCCGTTGGTTGGCTGTTGGAGTTCAGAAGAGTGCAGAGAGTATTAAAATTGATTGAATTTGGTATGCTGAGTTTGTATCTTTACTTGGGAACCACAGATTGTTTCTTTTTGTAAATCTTTGCTCCTTGCCAATGAGACGTTAGGTTGCTTAATATACTCTGTATACAGTTTTTGACTGCTGTTCAAATAATTTTTAAAAGTTGCTTTTAGGGAACACTTCATCATATGATCAAAATACATTTGAAGAAGGGACTTGCAATTGTGTTTTCACTTATGCAGTACAAGTAATACATGATTATGTTCTCTTGAGGGGGAAAAACCACACACTACTGACAGAGATGAAATAAAAGGAAAAACTAAATATAGTTACCTTTAATGAATAGTCGATGTGTTAAAAGAAATCTGGTTGTGGGGTGGTAAAGATCTTTGCCACCTGGTTCATTTCTGAGATGCTGCCTAAAAATTGCCTGTTCCTTCTAGCTTCTAGTTCCTTCTAGCTTCATTTTTAGATGTTTGCTCTTTCTGATAGGTGAGCAGTGATTAAAAAGCGAGACAGTAGGGAGGAAGACAGTGTTTTTGCTTATGGCTCATGAAAACACACGTTAACACACACACAGACTCTAGACGCTAACATAGGCACCATCGGTTTTTCTGGTATTTGTGTATTCATTCAATCACTCAGTCACTCATTACTGAGCGCATCCCATATATAAAGCTCTGTTGTGTGAGGTAGGTTGATAGCTCCTTGTCTCAGGGACCTTGGCGCTCTTCAGTGGTTATACAGCATGTCCTTCCAAAGCAGATCTTCCTGCCCATTCTCACCTTGCTGGGTTCAACCTATGTCATTCCTCAGTACTTTGGGGTATGTGGTGACTAAGTTAACCCATCCCCTTCCGTGGGATGGACCCGCCCTCTGCACTTCTAATTTGTTGGTCTTTATACAGCAAAGCCAGGCCACTTACTTTTGGCCCAAGTGAAACCCCTTTTAGACAGGCAGTCCCACTGCCCAAAGCAGATGCCGTGCACTACCTTGTGATGTGTTTGGATGGCTGGGAAAATAACTGCACTTCGGGGTATGGGTCCTGTTACTTCACACAGTCAGGGGAGCATCTGCTGATGTGTACCTCCCTTGTGTCTTGAGTTGGACATATCTTTATAGACATGCTTAATCACTAATAGTTTAGTGGGCTTGGAGAGCTGCCGGATGTGAGACCCTAAAGCCTATGGCTTTTCTGCAGTCTGTTAAAGAGTGTGGGGATTAAAAGAATGTGGGGATTATTGTCTCCTTCTAAGTACTTGGCTGAAGTACTTAGCTGATGAAGCTTTGGACTCTGTAGCGCCACACTGCCAGCAGGATAGGTAATGCAACTGCTGGTGGGCTTTGTTCTCCTTTGCTCCTCCCTCATATTCTCACAGAGAAGGCATTGGCACCCCACTTCAGTACTCTTGCTTGGAAAATCCCATGGACAGAGGAGCCTGGTAGGCTGCAGTCCATGGGGTCGCTAAGAGTCGGACACGACTGAGCGACTTCACTTTCACTTTTCACTTTCATACATTGGAGAGGGAAATGGCAACCCACTTGTGTTCTTGCCTGGAGAATCCCCGGGATGGCGGAGCCTGGTGGGCTGCCGTCTCTGGGGTCGCACAGAGTTGGACACGACTGAAATGACTTAGCAGCAGCAGCAGCAGCAGCATATTCTCAAAGGTTCTGAAAAATAAAGGGGCTTCCCAGGTGGCACTGGTGGTAAAGAACATGCCTTCCAATACAGGAGATACGGGTTAATCCCTGAGTCAGGAAGATCCCCTGGAGGAGGAAATGGCAACCTGCTCCAGTATTCTTAGGGTTTCCCTGATATCTCAGTTGGTAAATAATCCACTTGCAAGGCAGGAGACCCCAGTTCAATTCCTGGGTCAGGAAGATCCACTGGAGAAGGGAAAGGCTACCCACTCTCGTATTCTTGGGCTTCCCTTGTGGCTCAGCTGGTAAAGAATGCGCCTGCAATGTGTGAGATCTGGGTTCAATCCCTGGGTTGGGAAGATCTGGAGAAGGGAAAGGCTACCCACTCCAGTATTCTGGCCTGGAGAATTCCATGGACTATACAGTCCATGGGGTCACAAAGAGTTCAGACACGACTGAGCAACTTCTACTTTTCACTTTCCAGTATTCTTGCCTGGAGAATCCTATCATGGACAGAGGAGCGTGTTGGGCTACAGTCCATAGGATCACACAGAGTCAGACATAACTGAATCGACTTAGCGTGCACACATGACTGACTGAGAAATAAAACACTTTGTAGCAAAAAAACCCACAACAGCTGGGGATACTAGGTATGGAGACTATGACTGTAGTCGATCTGGTGTAAAGTGTATGAATTAATATCCTTGAGGATAACCTCATTCCTTCTTTACTTTTTATACCTGGTTCATTTGTTTGTGAGCAGAATCTGGCTGGAACTCTGGTTCGGTTCAGATTTGTCTTAAGTGCTCAGGTTGATGCCACACTGGTGTGATTCTTGCAGTAGACTCTTCATTTCTTTGGCCAGGTCTTTACTAAAATTAAGATAGGCTTATTTAACCTGGCAAGTTACAGGCTATGAGCATGAGTGGATGGTGTCACAATGAACAGAGCCTAACGTCCAGCTCTGCAGGGAGGTTTGTGGTTCTTATCACTGGTTGAAAAACAGAATAGCCTGGAAAACTTTTAGCAACAACAACAAAAAATACTGCTATTTTGATTCCACACCTTAGACTAAAGATGAATCTCTGGAGGCAGGGTCCAGTGCATAGGGTCTTTATTTTTTGTTGTGTTTTTAAAGCTGCTTGGGTTGAGAGAACTCTAGTCCAACAATAGCATTTTCTGCATGGAAAAATTGATTATTGGGTGTTGTATCCTGTTTGAAGGTCACCAAGATCACGTTAGTGACATTGGGGTAAAACTAAGCATTGGTGGGTAATTGGTCATGTAACTGTAGGCCTTCCAGGGGTTGATTTCAAATTGGCTTTGTCCTGATTTTCAATTTTTTCAACTGAATTGATCGCTGCTGCTGCTGCTAAGTCACTTCAGTCGTGTCCGACTCTGTGCGACCCCATAGATGGCAGCCCACCAGACTCCCCCGTCCCTGGGATTCTCCAGGCAAGAACACTGGAGTGGGTTGCCATTTCCTTCTCCAATGCATGAAAGTGAAAAGTGAAAGCGAAGTCGCTCAGTCGTGTCCGACCCTCAGGGACCCCATGGACTGCAGCCTTCCAGGCTCCTCCACCCATGGGATTTTCCAGGCAAGAGTACTGGAGTGGGGTGCCATTGCCTTCTCCGGAATTGATCCATAGATTTTGCATTTTCTAGCTTGGTGCCATTTTGAGCACCTTTGCTGATCCTATGCTCGACCCTCAACTACCCCCATGAGGCTTCAACTTTAGTCATAATACCTTCAGCAAGAGAGAGAAGACTCTCTCTGACTGGCTGGTGTCCCCATTCCCAAGCATATATATTACTAAGCTAACCTACCAACCTAATCCTACCAACCTCACAGGATTGGTATAAAGGATGACACCAGGTACTATGAGGAAAGCACCTTTTTCAGCTCTGGGCATGTGGTGCTTTTTAAATGCCTGATAACATAGTGGAAATTTGTTGCGGTGTCTCTGTTTTGGTAATCTTCATACCCTACTCCACCGGCTAGGTCACAAGTCATGGATGGGACAGCAAGTCCTGTTGCCCTGACAGCTCCAAAGGTGGGCTTTGTTTGACTTACTCTACTGAATTACTTCAAACCATGCCCCTGGCCCCAGTGGTATGTATGGGAATGGGGGCATGGTTTTTACTCATGGTCCTTGTACAAAGAGGAAGGATTATCTGGGAGTAATTATTTAGAGTCAATTAGCTCTAAGAAGTGTAGTAAACAGATACATCAAATGTCTCCCATATACACGGAAATAAGCCGAACAATTTAGGAAACTTGTTAATGGCTATTTGGCTATGTGGGTGAATCTCAGTTTCCTTATCTGTAAAATAGAGCTAAAAAATGACAACCTCATAGGGTTATTATGAAGATAACACAGGTTACCATGAACAGACCATGAAGTCAACCAAGTAGTTTGCTTTAGTGGAGGAAAAAAATAGATGAAGAAATGGGAAATTTTGTTTTTTATCCCTGGAAACTTAGAATGATCAACTTCCTGAGATTCTGAATGGCTCACCTGCAAGAGTAGAGGATGAATTGGTTCACACATACCTAAACCGTCATCATTCTTATAAAATTGTTAGTAACTGAGGTTTTGACTCTGTCATTCAGGACCAAACAGCGGGTGTACATGACGCCTGGTTTACTTTGCTGATGTGTGTTTGGATTTTATACGATTCTCATTTCCCTCCAAAGGGCTTGTATTTGTGGAACAGCTCTTGTTCAAGCTTTGTTTCTTTTAAAGCCAGCCTTGGCAACTGACATGCAAGCATTAAGTGTAATACTTACATATTTCCTGATTTGCCTTCATGACCATCATATTGTGAACAAAATTCATGCCATCATGGTGAGATGATTGTTATTATCACTACTCTAGCTAATTCGTAATAGAGACTGTATTGTGCTTTCCTGGTGCCTTCAGAGTCTTAAGCTGAATACCTCTAACCATTTTCCTTGCTTTTCAGAGGCACACTTGATTTTGTTTGGGTGCATTTAAATATTAACACAGACAGCTGGGATATATTGTTTGAAGTTTAGTTCCAATTCATTTTGGATTCTGGGCACCTGTGATACTTGTCTTTTGACACATCAGTGCAGTCAGGTGTAGGCTCACCACAGAAGAAATTTGCATCCATGAAGTGGCTGGGAGGGGAGGGCTTTGAACACTATAGCAGGCAGATGGAAGCTCTTGATAATGGGGTAGAAAATTGGATTCATTGTGAGTTTTCAAAGAAATGCATCATTAAACAGTGCTTCTTTTCTGAGCATTGCTGGCCTTGGAGGGTTTCAAGTTTCATATCTTCAGATATAATAGGTGACTCTCTGGGATCCAGAGTTTGTGAAGGACTGGTTCTTAATCACGGGGTGGCTCCCAGGCCTGCGACTGTGCTGTGTTTGGATGGTAGAGGCCGGAGCTTTGTGGCATGCATGCTTATGTTGGATTCCTTGATCTGCTGCATACTCAGTGTCCCTGAGCGTTCATTCCTCCATCTGTAAAAGAGATGGAATGACTCCTTGCTCCGTGAATATTAAATAAGGCTGGAAGCACTTTGCACCTAGGATATAGGCTTATACACACAGTTGGAACCAAAGCTGCGAGTTCTAGGTCTACTAGTTGTTAAAGTTACTCAACTACTCTAAGCTTTAGTTTGCTTATCAATAGAATGGGCCCATTACTGAAACACTGCATCTGTTGCCTGGTGGTGTGTTGCAAATTATACAAGATAATGCATGTAAAGGGTTTAGTGCACCTCGGGTTCATGGTACGGAGAAAAGATTCACTGTAGTTTGGTCAGACGGTGAAGAATCTGCCTGCCAGTGCAGGAGACCAGGATTCGAACCCTGGGTCAAGAAGATCTGGGAGAAGGGAATGGCAACCCGCTCCAGTATTCCTACCTGGAAATGCCCCCGAACAGAGGAGCCCGGCAGGCTACAATCTATGGGGTCGTGAAGAGTTCGACATGCCTGAGCAACCTAACGCATACACAAGCTATTGTTAGTATTAATGATAATCCTTGTAATCTCCTGAGGTTCTCCTGTAGTTGTTCTATAAAGTCAGGAAGTTCTATTCGGCTACCCCAAGGTCTGTGCTTCTCGGCGGTCACAGGGCTGTGTGCATTTGACACCGCTCCTGGGTGCAGCAGGGGGACGGTTTTGACTCACTGCACCTCTCCTGTCTTGCAGCGTTGACGGAGGGCTACGTGGGGACCCTGCACGAGAACAGACAGGGCAGCTCTGTGCAGGCGCAGATCCGCAGGCGCAAGGCTTCCGGCGACCCGTACTGGGCCTACTCGGGTAAGTTGACTTGTTCCCATCGCGATCATACGGGCCAGTTCACGTCCCATTACACTCAGTCAAAGGCACACTTTTAATCAGTTTCACGCCTGATTTCTGTTTGTTCAAACCTTTTGTAGTTCCCTGAAAGTTGAAATATTCAAGCCTGTTTTTCCTCAAGGTGATAAGTACCTTAATTTATCTCTCCCACCTGTTTCCTCAACCTGCTTTTCCCCCTCAATTTGCATTTATTTCTGAACTTTACTTGTTAATGAGTTATTGTACCAAACTTGTAATTTTCCGAAAGACGTGGCCTTTTCTTGTCTCTTCCCAGAGGCTGTGATTTCAGAGAGTAGAAAATATAAGCTTTGTCTCGAGCTGCTAAATATCTGCTAAATATTGCAAAGCATCACGTATCAAAATGACCTATTACACTTTAAGAAATGCAACTTTATTTTCTAATCAGATCTTGTTAGTTTTATATATTTCAGCCTACTGTGATGTTGCTGTAGCTCTTTTCAATTTTTATTTTCACTTTTCGCCTTGGAGTCAGTGAAGAGAGTATACATTGTTACAACTCTGAGTACTACTTTGGAAATAATTTTCTTACATTTTAAGGGGCAAAAAAAAATCTACAAGAATATACAGGCCTTTCTGGTTTATGCGTCTAAAAACTATCAAAAAAAAGACAGGTGATCTAAATCTCTCTAAAAGAGATTTTGATGCTCCAAAATATATGGGAAATGTATTTTTAGCTAATTAAGGAGGAATTCTTGAGCAAGATAGACCACTTTGGAAAATCACTATAGCACTGAATAATTCAAATTTTTTTATGAAAGTGCTTGGAGGCACAGAGTATTAGTCTCAGTAATAAATGTATGCATTTTCTATGTTGTTGCTCATAGAACTGAAAGGTATTATTGTCATGATTATACCCTGGTCTTAAACCCTGAATTTCCACCTGCAAATCCTGTTAAGTTTATGTCAGTATAAAATTTATAGGCCTGATCTTTAATTACACCTTATCTATTGGCTTTTTGCATCCTTTTGTCTATTGATAAATCTCCTGCCCCTCCAGGGAGAATAGACTATCTGTTTTGTTTTGCAAGAACAGATAGTGATTCTGAAGTCTTCCATCACACCCCATTCCTTGTGATTAGAATTATCTAATTAGAACTTTTTTGTCACCATTTCTGATAAATGAAGGAAATTGGGAGATGAAGGCTGAAATTACATATATATCAGTTCCTGCCAAGAAACCCAAAGAAAATTTATCATTTTGTTCTCTGTGGCTCTGATAGAAGTTAAGAAGAGGCATAAAGTCGCCTGCTGTTTACATTTCATCAATTTTGAAAATAATGCTGTTGGGAAATTGGAAATTATATGACATCAGCATGTACGGTTGCAGATGGCAGTGACTTTTCCCATTATTTAGTGAAGACTGGGCATAATTAGTAGTGTGGTATTTGGGGTGGAGCAGTGGTTGATCTTCTTAACTCTGGACTTGACGAGTCTCCATTTTGTATTTCTGGAATGCATTGTGTCTGGATTTGAAAACTGCTTATATCAGTGGACTTCCCTGGTGGCTGAGCTGGTAAATTGTCTGTCTACAATGCAAGAGACCTGGGTTCGATCCCTGGGTTGGGAAGATACCCTGGAGAAGGAAATGGCAACCCACTCCAGTACTCTTGCATTGAAAATCCCATGGACGGAGGAGCTTGGTGCAGGCTACTGTCCATGGGATCGCAAAGAGTCGGGCACGACTGAGCGACTTCACTTTCTTTCTGTTGGTGGAAAAGCTCATAGTTTATCTTCAGTGGGTTGGCATGTTCTTCATAAAGAATCTGGTAGTCTTGGGTTTTGCAGGGCATGTGGTCTCTGTTGCAGCTATTCAACTCTGTCGTTGTAGTGCAGAGGCAGCCATAGGTAGATGGACACATAGGTAGCTGTGTCCTCACAGAAATTTATTTATGACAATGAAATTTGAATTTATTATAATTTTCATGTGTCAGGAAATCTTATATTTTAGTCTTTTTTTCCCTCAACCTTTTAAAAATAGAGAAACCATTCTTTGCAGGCTGTACTAAAATTGGTGGCTGGTTGGATAGGGTCCACAAGCTATAGTTTGTCATCCCTTGTTTTACTTGTGCTTTTTTCTGGAGCCAGGATAAGGCAGTTATTTGAAGAATCCCTGAGAAGGGTATAGACTGGCTTAGAAGAATCACTGAAGTAACTTGGTAGGCATAATGGGGAAAACTAAAGTAAAAGGAGAAGAAAAGCATAAGAGAGTCACCAGCTGAGGTGTATAGTCATCTTCTGGAACATTCCATGGTATCAATGGTTATTTTCAGCAAAGTGGTGAAATACTGGTTTTCACGTCAAGAACTCTTAGGGTGTTCTTTGCCACTTGAAACTGCCGAATGAAAGGTCATTATTTGTAGAGGGAAGTGGTTTTGAATTGAGCAATAGTGAAGTAGTCCACTCATGAGAGAGGGGTTTAATGGACCAGAGGTTAACCTCATGACTCTAATTCACAAATTTGTATTAGTTCTTCCTAAGATAACCCACTTCAGTGTTCTTGCCTGGAGAATCCCAGGGACGGGGGAGCCTGGTGGGCTACCATCTATGGGATCGCACAGAGTTGGACACGACTGAAGTGACTTAGCATAGCAAGATAAGGCATTGGTATACTTTGGAGGTAGGGGGTGGTGTTGTGTGTGACAGTGTGAATTTTCAAGTCACGTATGTAGACTGTGGTTCAAATTAATATCTACCATTAATATCTCTTAATATCTTTATTATGTTGGGAAGGCATTTAACTGCTTGGAGCCTCAGTCTTCCCATCTTTGAAAAAGGAATTATTAATAGAACTTCCCTCATAAAGCTGTAAATGGGAATGAAATGAGATATGTGTGAAAAATTAAACAAATTCTGGGCATAAAGTGTCTAATGTTACTTTTTGCCGTTTTTCACACTATTAGTACTTTTGCTACTGGTGATACTGTTGTTATTGGAATTCTCTTTTGGGTGCTATGATTGTTACTGGGAGATCCCTAGGTAATCCTTGGAGCTCAGCAAGCTAAATTCTATCAGCCATAATTCATAAGAATTGCCCATTTGAGATTTGGGAATGAGGGTTCAGCGAACAAACTATCCTCAAGTTCAGGGCTTGGCAGACTACAAACGTCCACCTGTATTTGTGTGTAAAGTTTTATTGAGACACAACCATATCCATTTTGTTGGCTATTGTTGATGGCTGCTTTCATGTTAAGACTGCAGAGTTGAGCAGTTACCATACAGAACTTTGACCAAGAAGCCTAGACTATTATCAGTTAGCCCTTTACAGAAAAGGTTTGCCAGCTCCTGATCACACTGGTGCAGCTGGGGGTTTTGAGCAGATGTTCAGTTCCGTTCAGTTGCTCAGTCGTGTCCAGCTCTTTGCGACCCCATGAATCGCAGCACGCCAGGTCTCCCTGTCCATCACCAACTCCCAGAGTTTACTCAAACTCATGTCCATCGAGTCGGTGATACCATCCAGCCATCTCATCCTCTGTTGTCCCCTTCTCCTCCTGCCCCCATGAGCAGATGTTACCCTGACTCAGAAACAAAACTGTGTGGAGATACGGAACATGTCTCTGTTTTTCTTCTGGCCTTGCATTTCCCTTGAGCTGAAATGTCCCCAGCAAATGTTCTAGTTAGCATTCACAGTGATTCCTGTGTTCCTGCTTTTGAAAAGTTCTGGGAAGAATACAGTTGAGGAAGTGATATGTTTTAGGAGGTGGAACAGGGAGAGGAGTCAGTGTTGGTGGTCCTGGGGCCCCTGGGTTCTGGTGTCCTTCTTCATCATTAGGTTGCCTTTGGGTACAGGGTGGGGTTTGGTGAATGATGCTGATCTGGTTATTCTGGTAGCAGCCCACCGGTCACTTGAGGAGAGTTACATAAGTTTAGTTGAGCTGTTGAGAACTTGTTTTAAGGATATTGTCATGATTGTACTTCATTAATAGTATGACTTAACACGTTAGGACTAGGCAAGTGATTTCAATGTCACTGCATCATCTTGGATAATGTCTGCATCCTATTTATATTTGAAAATGATCAACAACCTTACTTCATAGGCTTATCATATGATGCCACTGTGAACACCAGCAGCTTTAGGATAGAGGACTGTTTATTGAGGAGCCTGGAGACTGGTGTTTTATTCCCGTTACGCCCATCTGAGGATAGACTGTCTCTCTGGTTCTTGGTTATTTCTACTCTAAAAAGAAGTGGTCATAATGTCTGAGTTTAGTGTGAAAACATCATGCATAGGAGAAATGAAACAGAACATAAATGTAAGATTATTATCATTAACTGTTAATAATAATGAAACTTCAAGATTGCTTTATATTTTTGAAAATATTTTCCTTATACCAAGAACAGGAAAAAGGGGGAACACCTTGTGGTGTATTTCATACAGAATTATACTGAGAAAAACCGTAACAATAATTTAGGTGTCTACTGGAAATATTAAAACACCTGCAATGCAGGAGACCTGGGTTTGATCCCTGGGTTGGGAAGATCCCCTGGAGAAGGGAATGGCTACCCACTCCAGTATTCTGACCTGGAGAAATCCATGGACTGTATATACATGGGATCACAAAGAATCCGACACGACTGAGCAACTTTCACTTTTTTTACTTCTCTTCTATTGGTTTTCTTAACTAAAATACAGCTATTTTTTTCTGTGTTATTTGAGGTGATGACAGCTCATGAATTTTGGAGTTCTCCCAGAACTTCTGTAAGTATTACACAAAAAGTAACACACGCTAGGTAGGTCATTGTTGCCGGAAAGGGAAATGAGAAACAAATTTGGAGCAAGTTCAAGTAGAAATTTGAGGCATTTTTATAAAGCTTTCTGTTTCCTCTCCGCCCCCTCAAAGACTTAGGGAAAAACAGGTGGTGGGTTTCTCTTCCCACGCAGTTTTAATTTATCCTCTTCGGAGGTTTTCTTCATTTTTAATAATCTTTATCTCATGTTCTTTTTGTGTAGATAGATTCTGTGAATCAATACAAGGGGGAGGGGCATTTCTCACTTTTAGAGGGCTCCAAAATTGAGCCATGCCATGACCAAAATTCCTTAAAAGAAGTGTCTGGTGTTGCAATAGGTAAAGGTCAAGCAGGATTGCTCCAAGAGGCATTCCTTCCTGGCCAGGAAATTGTGGGACGAGATTTCCAGGGGCCTTACTGATTGATTGTCCTGGGGTTTGGTGACTTGCTCAGCTCTAAAATGGAGATAAAAGGACATACCTTATATGGCTTTGAGAGCTAGCAGTAATATGTAATCACTTGGTATGTTAATCACATGGCCATCCCACCGCACTGTGCATCTGAACATCTTGTTTTATAACATGCATGTGTGTGTGAGAGAGAGAAGGAAAAAGGGAAGGGGAAGAGGCAGAGAGAGTTTTCCCGAGCTAAATGTAGAGTTTTCAAGGACAAAGATTATAGCTTATTGTTCCTTGTTTTTCCTGATATGTGCCAGAATATCTCCTCTTGTATGTATTTGGAACATATTTTTCAAGTAGGTGAATGCATGAATGGATAAATGAATTCATACCAGAGTCTGGAACTCACGAAGGGGATCTTACCATGAAATCCAGATACATTAGTGGGTGATTTACAAAAGGTTTCGCCGTTGGATCCTTTTAAGTAACGAGCTCCCCTGGTGAATGTAAGACATAATTAAATTCCTAAAGTAACATTTCCATGCCTATTTCTAATAACATCTATATGGGATAAAGCAAAATACACAAATGCCTGCCCAGGTCTGCTTTTGTCATCAGAAGAGTGGAAGGCACTGTGGAACCTTCCAGTTTAATGTTAATATTGTCGTTTTGTGTGCCCCTGCTCCTGATACCTCCTACAGAGTCTCCTAAGGGAATCATTTCCCCGGAGACATTCCCTTCCAGCAGAGACCTTCTGATCTGATGGGACCACACTGTTGAGATTGAGTCTCGTTAAGTCCTGGTTCAAGGGTTATGTCTCCCTGACCGCACTCTCTTCACTCATCAGCTGGCTCTTTATTTTGACAGTGAGTCTCTTATCTTCTTTACAGTTCTCTAGTAATCTATTTACGGTTTTAAAGAAGAAGTTTTTGTGTGCCAGCTGTTGTGGTGTAGTGGGAGGGGCCAGAGAAATTCCTCAGAATGGCTCCTACCAGGTTCCCTTAGAGATGGACAGGTGTTTGCCAGGACGTGCAGAAGCCTGGAGGCATAAACAGCCTAGCCTTGACTGGGGAGCTAGAAGTACCTCACTGGGTCTGGGGCGTGTGGTCAAGTGGAACAAGTTAAGGGAATAATGCAGAGTATCGGAAGTAGACCAGGCGGGGTCCAGCAGAATTCTACTAGTGACCTAGAACATCTTTCTGAGGGACTCATTTAAGGATTTTATGGTGAAAATGGTCTAAGTTGGTTTTATGTTTGAGTGAGACCTCAGGTTGTAGGATTAAGGATTGGTCAGCACGGGAAGAGAGCAGAAACTGTGAGAAATGTTGAGGTTGTATTGTCAGAAATTTGAGATATGAAAGAGCCCGTGGGAACTGATTACATTTTGTGTATGAGAGAGAGAAAGCAAATGAATTATCTGGGATGTTCCCCAGAATGATTGAAGAGGGCATTGCATTTAATTTAAATGAGTAAATGAGGAATGGTGGGTTGGTTGTAAAGATAAATTTGGACTTGAACCTGTTAAGGCATGGTATAGTATTTTGTTCATATTTCTTACACTCTTTAAACTTTATGTTCCTTGAGCAGAACCTTTGACTGTAATTAATCTTTATGTCTCCCTGTTTCTACCTTAGTGTTTTGAAATAGAAATAGTTTGTGGCACAAAGTACAAGCTATTTTTTCCTGTAGGTACTCGTTGTTGTTATTTTTCTTTTTGCACTTGATCTATGATTACAAGGATAGATAGAGAAGAAACACATGTGGTCACACAGTAATCAGGACTTTATGTATAAAAGAGAAAAATGTGTTGCCGTATGCCTAAGGTACCTTGAACATTTTTCCGTGCAGACTTTGGCTTTCTTCTCTTGCATCGTTTGAACAAAATTATTCTAGTAACTTAGAGATGTGTTCTTTATCTTCTTCTTTTTAACTTTGTTCTAATCTGTGCCACTTGAGTTCAAACATTTAGCATCTTCTCTCTGGAGGTGCTTTCACAAGGGTTTGTAAAGCTAACAGATGCTATTGTATGTTGTAAGAGGACATCAATAAACTCCTTAGGGTCCTTGTGACCTTTGGCAAAAGCATATTAGTAGATGAAGTTTTATTCAATGCTGGGTTGGTATCAAGTGCTGTGTAACAGTGATAAAAGTTTCAATTGTTGCTATGATGAAATGTTTAAAATGTGGGTAAATGGAAGGCTGAAAGTTTGGGTTTTAATTCGGCCTTGAAGGTAGCAGGTTGATGGAGCCTTGTTTTTTTTTTTTAAAGGACTCTGGCATAATCTATGAAAATATTGCATGTTGATAGTCTTTGATGTAGCGCCTCTGCTTCTAGGAATTTGTGTTTCAGAAACACTTGTATGTATCCAGTGTGCCATTGTGAGTGTAACAGCCTAAATCACCATCTGTGGTGACTTGGGTAATTTTAGTACATCCTTATCATGAAAAGCTTAGTAAACATGTACCAATATGAATGAGGTTGAGCTACAAGATGTATAAAATAATTTGGGTAAAAAGGTCTCATCAGTAAATAGAACGAAAAGTTGGGAGACAGTACACAAAGGTTAATTGTGATTATCAGTGAGAAATGATGGATACTGCCTTTTTACATTTATATGTATACAATATTATAATATCTTATAGAAATATATCTGGATGGATACTGCCTTTTTACATTTATATGTATACAATATTATAATATCTTATAGAAATATATCTGGAATGTTTTATTTTATTATGCCAATACATTCATAATATTTCCTAAGATAATTCTTTTATAATAGATGGCTGAGTTTCATCAAATTTAGGCAGTTTTCTTTGTAACTATTAATATTTCGAGGGGAGAGGAAGAAGAAGAAAAAACTGCAAAGAAAGCCAGAAAGAAAGGAAAAGCCTTTTTTGTCTCTTTAATTGGCTATATCTACATTTTTCAAGTGAAACATTTTCACTGGCATTTCAAATTTTAGAAGATGCTGATATGAGCCATGCAGAAATTAATGCACTGATATTGATGCAGTTTGAACATTAAGATTTATTCTACAAAGCAGTAAATATTGACGCAGGCAGAGGTAAGGTCAATATTTGCTTTGATGTAACATAAATCTTAATATTTAGTAATTTTTACATTTAGTGGGTCTACAGAAGGCATACAGAGAATTATCTATATGTATTTTTCATACCTGTGATGGATCAAAGTCAGACATCTTGTTTTCCTGGTCATAAATTTGAAAGGATGATACTCTCTCCTTTAAAACTGGTATCTTTGGAGCAGGGGCTGGGTGAGTATGGGCTGGTAGAGGAACATGATTAATTTAATGATTCAAAGGAATAGCATACCTAGCCTTACACATGCCTAATAATTGGAAGGCCAGTGATTTGCAATGTGCTGTGTGATTTACTTAAAGGCTACTCATTTTCCTTTGTAACCTAACAAAATGTACTCATTTATTATATACAGTTTGGTTCGTAAAACCCACTTTCTGACTGTATAAAAGAGAGAAACATTTCTGTCATTCCCTTTGGATATTGTTAAGTTCTGTTATGTGGAATTTTTTGGCAAATAAAATAGTATTCATATATATCTTGCTGAATAACATTTTATTGGGTTTCCCTTGTAATCATTAAGATGAACTACACCCTTATTCCTTACCTTGTCTCTCTTCTCTTGCTGAGGTGAGCCTTACAAAAGTAAGGGAAAGCTTTCTGAATTTCATTAGCTTTTGAACTTTTATCAATAGTATTGCCATTATGTGGCTGAAATGTCTACTATGTGCCTAAAGAAGCCTATTCTATTTGTTTACATATAGACAGGAACTTAGTTTAAGCTCAAGTTTAATCTTGTACTTGAGCAAAAGTGTTAAGTGATATATGGTCATGTTGTGGTGAGTCCACCGTGAGTACTGCTCCTGTCTGATACCCACGCAAAATGCTGTCTTTGGTCTTCAATAGTTTGTTAAGTGATCCTGAAATTAATCTCACTTCCATCTCTCAGCTGCTAATTTCCCATGACCCTATTTAAGATCAGTAGCATTAAGCATAGTACATCTTCTTGGTTTTCTTTCTTGCTATTAAGTTAACCTTTCCTCCATTTCAGTTATATTAAACTGTGTATTTTATCATGTAATTAAGACTTTGTTTAGGTGGGAGAAAAAAAAATCAGTAGTAGGTGTATCATGTGGAACCTTGCCTTCTTGACAAATGCTTTCTGGTAACTTTAGGAATCCTTGCTTTTCATTAATAATACTACAGTGTGTAATAAATAATGTTTTCCCTGAGTGTAGTATTAAATGTGATTTTTATGTCATGTGAAAAATGACTCTACTGTGGTATAAGTACTTGACTTTAGCATAATAAAGTCATTTCTTCTTAAGTTCTCTATCAAGGAGAAACTCACAATTTAGTGCTAATAGGTCTATAATAATTGTCTGTCAGTTGCCAATATCACTTTTTAAAAGAAACAGGTCTTGCCCAGGGCCTTCACCTGGAAGAGTATTTTAGAATTTGATCCTGTGACTTTCATTATATCCTGGTATCCCTCATTTATGAAAGGCTGTGCTGGTTTTCTGTTTTGGTGTGTTAAGATTCCTATTAATTACCTATTTAAGGTTTTATAAAAAGTTAACCAGTTTAAGAAGAAAAGTTAAAAGTCAGCAATTCTACAGCTGGGTGTTCCAATATCACAAAATAAGTCTTTTCCAGAAGATGTTATCACCATTTCGGAAGGATTGAAAAGCCTCTTATATGCCCTACAATCAACCTGCATCTCTGCTGAGAAAAAAATCATGAAGGGTATAGAGATTCTTAAATTGGCTTAAAAATTTAGGAGATTATTTAGTGTCCTAATTTTAAGAAGTATAACTCTTTGTATGTCCTGGCTCTAGTACAGCCATGTACATGATTAAAAATCCTAAAAACACACTGGCCCAATCCCCCTGAATTTCCCCTTCATCTCTGCCTCGACCACTCCTGTTCTGGGACCTTAGGATTGAATACCTGCCCTCTGCCATCCATTGTTAGTGTTTATTGCCTCTGATTTGTTAAAAGTTTTACATTATCATCCCTGCATCCATGATGGAGTGAATTTCAGGCAGTGAATGTGTGGACTGTGGGCTGTTTTAAGTTATGTTATATCCTCTGCGACCCACTTAATGAGTTTTGGTTACCTTGAGATCTTCACTGAGTTTGGGAAGCCACTGGATCCAAATTTCCTGTTTGTGTTAATCCGCATTCTCCCAGTCTGATGGCCATTCCCTGGGAGGAAAAGGAGCTTCTTCTTGAAACTGCATGAAAATGTGCTGCTCCCAAAGGTATCATTTAGCTGCTCTGTCCTCTTTCCTCTTGGCCTCTTTCCCTCCTGGAACCAGTGTGTCTCTGTCCCCCACTTCCTCCTGGTTCCATGTGTCAGGACAGCACTCTTCCTTTGAGCAGGGTGCCATTAGTACATTTGGTATTGATTGGTTGTTGAGAAAAGTTAGCAGGAAAATGAAATACGAGCCTGTAGTAACTAGACTCTATGATGAGTGTCTGTAAAGACGAGAGAGAAGCCATTTGTAGTGTGTTTCTGCTTCTGGGGCTCTCTGTGATAATGGGAGGTATTTTTTCCTCACTGTTGCGAAGTGCACAGTCCACACTCTCCTCCCGGGAAGTGATTTTGACACTTATTGAATGTCCTGTGGCTTTTATATTCTTACACCACCTCCTAATGAGGTATCTTTATAACATCCTTTTTGTGTAAAGTTTGCCCTTTCTCTCACCATTCACTGGGGTGTGAAAAGGACGTTTCAACACTTATGGCCAGTTGGACCATGGACCTGCTGTGCCAGCAGGAACAAGTCAAGATTAGCTTCTTTTGTCCTGAGATTCCTGGCTGGCAGTATTACCAGGATTTTTCTCCCCAGTTCATACTGCCATGTTTGTGTATAAGGATTTGCTTTTGTATCGGTTACCATGGTTTAGTTTCTAGAAAAGACCTGCAGACTAAGGGCAATGTAGATCAGCCCTGGGATTTCTTTGGAGGGAATGATGCTGAAGCTGAAACTCCAGTATTTTGGCCACCTCATGTGAAGAGTTGACTCACTGGAGAAGACTCTGATGCTGGGAGGGGTTGGGGGCAGGAGGAGAAGGGGACGACAGAGGATGAGATGGCTGAATGGCATCACCGACTCGAT
Organism: Tragelaphus eurycerus; assembly: GCA_935064755.1. Taxonomy (NCBI): domain Eukaryota; kingdom Metazoa; phylum Chordata; class Mammalia; order Artiodactyla; family Bovidae; genus Tragelaphus; species Tragelaphus eurycerus. Next base: position 56,796,482 of record CAKXYN010000001.1, on the reverse strand, counting down.
GGATGTGAGTCTGAGTGATCTCCGGGAGTTGGTGATGGACAGGGAGGCCTGGCGTGCTGCAGTTCATGGGGTCGCGAAGAGTCGGACACGACTGAGCGACTGATCTGATCTCTAAACTTACGTGTCTAGAGGGCAGAGCACCTTTGTGTAAGGTACACTCCATGTTGTTTATGTTACACCAACCAACCTTAGCTGGTAGAGTTGGTATTTTGAATCCCTTTCCTCATGGCTGTAATTTGACTTTGGCAGTTCCGGAGGTCAAACGCTGAGGTATAAAGTCCAGAGAAAGAGAAAGTATCCCTTTCCGATGTCTCTCTTTGCTGCTGCTGCTGCTGCTGCTGCTTAGTCGCTTCAGTCGTGTCCGACTCTGTGCGACCCCATAGACGGCAGCCCACCAGGCTCCCCCGTCCCTGGGATTCTCCAGGCAAGAATACTGGAGTGGGTTGCCATTTCCTTCTCCAATGCATGAAAGTGAAAAAGTAAAAGTGAAGTCGCTCAGTCTTGTCTGACTCTTAGCAACCCCATGGACTACAGCCCACCAGGCTCCTCTGTCCATGGGATTTTCCAGGCAAGAGTACTGGAGTGGGGTGCCATTGTCTCTGTTTAAGAGCAAGTAAAATCTGCCTCACAGCACCCCTCCCTTGGACTATCAACCCTTCCACCTCATTGGTCAGAACTGAATCACGTGTTCAAGATTCATCCAGTCACTGGCAAGATAAATGGAGTTAGCTTGATTGGCTCAGACCAAAGTGTAAGTAGAAGAAGCAGGGGGCATGCCTGGCAGTTGGCTGATTAAGCCCTTGGTGCCTGCTACCCTGTTGTCTTTTCAGGTCTTAAAAGCTAAGTGAGCTCACGGAACTTAAAGGGAAGGAGTTACAGGGAAGACATTTCTTTCCTTTTGAGGTGAGTTCTTGATTTCAGAAGTCTGAAGTGGTTGTAAATAAAGTAATAAAGTTTCCATGAATTAGGGAGTCTTTATAACATTCAGGGTTGTGCTGTCTAGTTAATCCTGTTACCACTGGTTATATATGGCTATTTCCATTTAAATTAATTAGAATCAAATGAAAAATCACACTAGTTGAAATTTGAATTCTTGGTAGCCACAAATGGCTAATGGGTACCTTTTTACACTGCTCAAGATACAGAACTTTTCCATCTTTGCACAAAAGACTTGTGGACAGTGCTATTCAGAGCAGTTATACATTACAGGCAGGGCAGCTGTTAGCATTTACTGAGTCTGTCTCGGGCACTGGGGGGAATTGCTTTGTCTCTGTTGACTGCTGTTCACACCAGCCCTCTGAGATACGCCCTTTTTACAGAAAGGAGTCTCTGAGGGGAAGTGGCTTCCCAAGGAGCAAGTTAGAGGCCTCTCCTGAGTAGTGACCCCTGTCTGCCTGTCCCACCCTCCTAGTCACTGGAGCTCAGTTTGGAAGTGGGACAATCTGATACTTGCATCCAGTCCCCTAAGTGGAAAGCGTTAGGTGCAGATGCTCATTTAAGGTCTTCCTGAAAAACTTGTGTATGCTTCAAGTGTTCAAGATTCTCAAATTCAGGAATGACCCAATAGACCTCGTTTTACTTTGTCAGTCTTGGGGAGTTATAGCTCTTAAACATGAATTTTGCCAAGGATATGTATCTTTGCCTAAAATAAGAACTGACAGTGATTGACTTGTGTATGTGTGTGTGTTCTCTCCGGAGTTCAATGTATTAAATTTTTCACTGAAAGGGTGTTGCTCAAAAACTGGCCACAAGGCATGCTTAAGTCCAGGTTCTAGGGTCACAACAGAGAATAAAATACACAGAATTCCATTTTTACCTGGTGGAGACTGACAGTGTTACATGCACAAAATAATATGTAATCTCATCAAATAATACTATAAAGAGTACTCTTAACTCCAGCAAAGAGAAGCGAGGCCTACATGGGGCATTCCTGAATCTGAGAAGCTTGTGTATGTCTGAAAAGCATGCATATGTCTTGGATCATATGCACATTTTTTCAGGAAGATCTTAAATCAACACCTGTACTTAATGCTTTCCACTTAGGAGAAAGGATGCCAGTATCAGGTTGTCCCACTTCCAAACTTGGCTCCAATGACTAGGAGGGTGGGGCGGGCAGACAGGTCATTGCTTGGGAGAGGCCTCTAGCTTGCTCCCCAGGAAGTAAGATAAGGCCAGCAAGATTCATGACCTGGAGAGAGGTGCTATTTCAGAAGGGGAAGCTGGAGAAGGTCTCTCTGATGAGGTGGTATTAGAAGAGCAACCTTGCCTGTAATGACCAAGGCAAGTCAATACTCGGGCCAGGCAATGAAGGCAGAAGCAAAGTGGAGAGAGCACGGAACTTGAAAGCTGACTCTGTTACCTTTAGTTGGGACTTACTCTAGAACTTCCAGTTGCCCAGAGTGCTGCTTAGTGTCTTACGATGCACAGTCCCCACAAGAAAGAGTTATCTGGCCCCAGATGTCATAGTGTCAAGGTTGAGAAACTGCATGTTGGAGGCTTGCAAGAGTTCCTTGCTTTCTTAAAGTCTGTCCCCCACGATGCTGTAAGAAAGAGTTGCTCCTTTCTAGCCAGCTACGGATCCATTTCCTGAATAGAGCCAGTATTCTATGATGAGCTTGTGGCAGGCTGCGTTGTGCAGATGTCCTAAGCTATTACAAGACCAGGTGAATGGCATGTTGTTCAGCCCTCTCTGAAGACTGGAGAGGAGAAGTAGAAAGCTTCACAAGTTGACCATTCTGGAAGTCTTTGCATGAAATCATAAAGGAAGGCATCACAACTCTGGTTGTGGTGAAAAGCCCACATCTCATATTGTGTGGAGGTAATGAATGATAGCCAGGCTGCAGTAAAGGGGTGATGAGATTGCTTTCATTATCTCTGTTGTATTTTTGAGGTCCCTGGTGACTATTCCATGTGTCAATCCTTTGACCCAAGAGGCTGTTAGGAAATAATACCTATCTCAGTATTGCTAACCATGAAGGACCCTCCAGAATATCTAATCAAGCTGCTGTAGCATCATGAGAAAATTTAGTTACTTGGTGTGAACCATGGTAAGTCACTTCAGAGTTGAGCAGGGCATAGCACACTTTCTTGGGCGATCACTTTTAACAAACGGAGTGGAAAGGAAAAGAGAGCTGTGAATGATGACAGGTAATCATAAACCAGCTTTTTCCAAATATCAGCAGCTAAGTATTTTACTTATGTACCTGTTTCAATAATGACCACAAGTTCCTCCTAGAATGGATTCCTTACCTTCTGTGTATGGCTTAAACAAAAAGTATATTGTGTGTGGGGGTGTATAAGAGTGTGTAATGTGTCTGTACATGTCACGGTGCCCTTAACTTTCTACAGAGCACATGGTTATTATCTACTTGCTGTGTTCCAAGCCCTCTTGTTCATGTTTAAATATAAAGACAGATTCATGTGGTCACTGCCTCCAGGAGGTTAAAGTCTCTTTTCTTCTCTGTTTTGAAAATGAAATCCATTATCAGTGATAGTCAGTGACTAGAAGGTTCAATATACCAACATTGAATATATTTATCCTGATACTTCTATATAACTATAGAAGTATTACTCTCCACTGAGAGCTTGAAAAGGTGTAAGGTGATTCATACACCAGGGTGACCCAGAAATACTCTTCTTTAAATTGGAACGATAACATCTTATGTAAGTATTTACATCTCCATTTAAATTGTGTTCAGACTTGCATTATTGCAGCTCCCTCCATCTCCAGTTCAGGATTCAAATCCAGATGCGTATTTATGGTGATGGTCATGTGAGAAACACATTTCCACCCAAAGAAAAGTTGGAATTATCATTGTGTCTTTTTCCTACCCTGGAGTCTCTCTCATATCCAAGACTAATTCCAAAGGACTTTGTCGTTACTGTTGACAGGAGACTTTGTTTTTGGAATATTCTTTTACTTTAAGTTTTTTCTCCTAGATTTTTGAATCTGACAGCTCTGATTGATGCCAACTTTTCCAGGTCTCCATCTATATATAAAAGGGGTAGATTTGGGATTCCCCATCCCTCTGATGGAAATGCAGACTAAATTATAAAAAGACAGTATGCTCCTATTACAAATGTATTATTTAACATCACTATTATATTAAAATGTTTTTCCCAATTAAAAATGCTTAGTACAAAACAGCTGTTTATTATTAAAATTTTACTTAAAATAAAAATTTTACTTTACACTTCATTTTTTAAAATAAGTAGTTTTTTGTAGTAAGAAGGGAATACCATGCTCTTTTAAACTGTCTTTTTTTGGCTTATTCAAATACATCATGATTCCACTGTAGTAAATTATTTTTCCTAATTTCATCATGCAGACTACGACAAAATGCATAGATTCTCAATTAAGTAATTTGTCTAAAGGTAGCTGCAACTGAGTGCTGCCCTTTGCAGAATATGTTTTACTGGATCTTAAGAGCATTTAAGATCCCTTTTTTCATAGGAATTGCTTGACATTTACATATTTTAAGTGATTTTCATGAATCAAGTGCAGATGTAATATAAAAGGTAGAAAATATACACTTTCAGGGTTCAAAGACACTTCAGTGGGTTGTAGAATGCTGAAAATACAAGTTCAGATGAATATTTGGTATTTGATTTTGAGCTCTCATTACAGAACAAAATAGATTTATGCAGTGAGATGACAGGAAATATAATAATGAAAAATATATTAATTGATTTCAGATTTCTGTCTGTAAAATCTTGGTCGTAAATACAGTTATTAGAATCCATGTTTATGGTCTTGAATTTGATAGAGAGAGAGTTATTCGTCTGGAAAGCCAGCAGTCCCACCATTTATCACAATGGATTGTGAATTTATATTTCTGGAACTTACAAGTGTGATGTATGTCTCTTTTTGGTCGGGACATTTACTGCAGGAATTAATTTTAGACATTGGGAGACTTTTATGACCATTTCAACTGTTAGTTACTTAAAGATTTAAATAATTTTACTGATTTCTTGGTGTAGCCTTTTCAAGAAGAGTTTCTGTGAACAAAAAGAGTGTCATCAGTATGGAATCGTTTGAGTATCTCTGTGTTTCCCTCTGAACTGAGTTTCATTGTAAGCAGCCTTTGGCAGAGGGCCAAGTAAAGGTGATTGTTCAGAGAGTTTCCCCAGTCTATGCCACCTGTGTTCAGTAGGTGGTTAAAAGACTTTTAGGGCAGGAAAGTGGCAAGGAAGGTCGGGAATTGCTGAGGTGAACATAGTACTGCAGGTATTTTTACTGCAGGATTTGTCATAACCTCTAATAATCCACTCTTACTAAAGAATTGGACACGTCTCCTTCATCGTGCCCTCATACACTCCATTAGGAAGGGAGGGGAAGAGAAAAGAGGCAAAGGGGTCTGGAGTGGGGAAGTATTTGGGTTGGAGATTGGCTCTCATGAGCCAGATTATATTGGGAGAAAAAAGGAATAGCGGGTCCTCAGATTGGGATGGTAGAACACATTTCTATACATTGCCACAAGGAATGAGGCAATGCAGATTCGCTCTTGATTGCGAATCACTGCTGTGCTATGCCCTTAGTCACTCAGTCATGTCCGACTCTTTTCTACCCCATCGACTATAGCCCGCCAGGCTCCTCTGTCCATGGGGATTCTCCAGGCAAGAATACTGGAGTGGCTTGCCATACCCCTCTCCAAGGAATCTTTCCAAGCTAAAGATCGAACCCAGGTCTCCCACATTGCTGGTGGATTCTTTACTTCCTGAGGCACCAGGGAAGCCTAAAACATAATAATAATAATAATGATAGGTCATAACAGGATAGCATATCATGGAATTTTTAGATGGTAAAATTGATTATGGTGTTTGACCCGACAAGCTTTTTAAGATAATTGTGAAAAGTTCCTTATTGCAAGTAGGTGACTTTAAGTATTTCTTACCTTTTTTCTTGAGGGGAGAGTAACAAATGTGGCGTAGATTTAATTTCCCTTTTATTTCTGTCATGTCAGCCTTGGAAAGCATGGATGAAATTGATTGTAACTCACACTGGAGATGAAGAACAGTGATTAGTTGTCGAATTAATCCCTGGGTTGGAAAGATCCCTTGGAAGACAGAGTGGCAACCCATTCTGTCCAGTTTTCTTGCTTGATAATCTCATGGACAGAGGAGCCTGGCTGAGCTGCAGTTCATGGGGTTGCAAAGACATGACTGATCATGCACACACATTTACATGTTCACCCCGATCTGTATAGTTAAAAGATGTTGCCTGAATTAAATCACAAAAGTAGACAAGCCGATACTATTCCTTATCTGACTATGTTGGCCTGCTGCATATACAGCCATGCATACATATACTTTTTGGTGGGTCTGATTGTAGGCCTAATTTTTTGGATGATTTTCTTAATTTTGCATACACGTTTTCCCCCTGCATATAATCTCATTCCATTCGGAACATCTCTAATTTTGGTGGAAATGGCTTCATAAAGGATTTAAAACGAGCTGTGATTTGAGATCTTCTTAAAAAAAAAAAAAAAAAAGAAGGAAATTAGATTTATCCAGGTTAGAATTTTATCTAGAATTATAGCTTAATAACTCTTAATATTTTCTAATTCATATTTGAGTGCAATTAAAAGTTGGCTTTTTAATTTTGGGAGTGTAAAGGGAGCTTTTTTAACTTTTCTTTTTGCTTACCAGGTCATCTTTTTTCTTGGCATGGACAGGAGTGCCCTCTGTCACACCTTTTTTTTTTTAACCTTTTGCCCTTGGGTCCTGGGCCTTTAAACTCTGTTGGCAGAATGTTCTCCCTTCCCCATTGACTTTCCCCTGGACTGTGAGGTTATCGCTCTCTTTGACTCTCGTTTCTCTCCTAAGACAGCTGCACCTCAGTATTGGCCATGGTCTGCTTTACTTCTCCTACTTGTGCCTCATATTTGGGGAGATTGATGCAAGGTGGGGAGAGTCGAGTTCAGTGAAAAGAAAGTGAATTCTTTTCTCTCTTTTAAACCCTACAATGCCTTTTTTAAAAAGCAGAACAAAACGAAAATAAGATACATTATGACGAAACTTTGACACTTGACCATAATTAAGCTTTTAGTTCCCATAATGTTGAGTGGAAGCTGGAAAATCTGCCAAACCTCTTATTCTGTGTTCAGCTTAAGTTTGCTCTGGCACTTCAGAAGAAAGAAAAAAAAGGGTTGCAGAAACTGGAGGATTTTATCTTATCCTTAAAAAAAAAAGGCTTTGTATGCTTTGAATGGCATATTAATTTCATATTCTGATACTACTTTGAGTTTTGTTTAAACCATGCAAGCTGATCATATGTGACTTGTGTCTGTGTGTTAATGCACATTTTAAGATCCTTAAGGTGCTAGGAGTTAGTACTTGAATCCTTCACTTTCCCTCATATTTTATTTTGCAGTTTAGTTACCATGGAGATGAGATATAAATCTAATACCCAAAATAATTATTGTACCTACACAACTCAAATGTGCCACCTTGCCTTAGTGTGTTCTTTGCTACTTCAGTGAACTGTTTTTGGAACAATGTTAAAATGTTACCATATTCCTGTGTTCTCTGTTTCTCCATTTTCTTTCCTAAAGGATTGGGGTAGCTTGAACAGATAGAAAAGGTGTGATAACTATTTTAACTTTTGTTCACACACACACACGTGGTTTTCTTTTTTAAACATTTGATTTTTGGTAACATTCTGTTAATCTAGGATAGATAATTTATATGGATCAATACATAAAAAATCATGTTTTAAAAAATAACCTGATGGACTTCCCTAGTGGTCCAGTGGTTAAGAATTCACTTGCCAAAGCAGGAGACATGGGTTCATTCCCTGGTCTGAGAACATCCCACATGCCACGAGGCAGCTAAGCCTGTACACCACAGCTACCAAGCTGGTGTTCTAGAGCCTGTGCTCTGCAACAAGGAAAGCCACCGCAATTAAGAGACTGCCGGGCTACAACTGGAGAAGTGAACCCCGCTGGCTACAAATAGAGAAAGCCTGTGCACAGCAATGAAGATCCAGCACAGTCAAAAATAAATAAATTATTAAAAAAAATCATGTCATTCTATCATATAGATGAAGACAGACCATAAGTTATCTGAGCATTCCTCATTGATGAGCATTTGCATTGTATCCCGCTCTCTGACACCACCACAGTGCCCCAGTATTAATCCTGACGTGCTGGTGCTTCTAGTTTTGTGAAAGAGGGTGTCAGAAATAGGGCTGCTGGATTAAGGAATATGGTATTATTTTTTTCCTGTGCTCTTTGGTACTTGGCTTTTAAGATTTGATTCTTTATCACAAAGAATCGAAGAAATGAGTGGAACAGTTCCATAATACAGAGGCTGAAAATAAGCCAATCGATCAACCATGAAAAATTGCTTTTATTGGCAAACATCAGATGTTGGTTTGCAGAACAAGCGGTTGCTTGTCTTATCAAGTATATGTCTTGAGGGCTGGTGTAGGCTACTGTGGCAGGCATGTTTCTTTGGGGGAACTGAATCTATGCTATAAACTCTTTGAAAGGGTTTCCAGACAAATGTAGTCATGTGGAAACTATTCGGAAAAAAAAGTGACAGAATCTTTGCAATAACAATTACTTCTGAATTAGAGACTTAGGAGATGGAATTTTAGCAGATATGATACTTGAGAAATTGAAGTGATTCAATGGTTTTCTTGTTTTATTGTATGCTGTTCATAGCTTTGAAACTATTTTTCACTTGAGCTGAAGTAAAAGAGGGAGAAAGAGGAAAGATTAACCTATTAATCTTTTGATTAGTTGACCTACCTATTGATCAGTGATAGCAAAGTAATAAAGAACTCCAGTTTGATAGAAAGAAATGGTGGAGAATTCCAGGGTTGCTGTTGATTTGGAAGTTTGATACATGTAGCCAAAATGAGAACCTTTGGATTGAAGGTGTTTATTGGAAAAATATTAATTTATTGAATACTGCAATGGCACCCCACCCCAGTACTCTTGCCTGGAAAATCCCGTGGATGGAGGAGCCTGGTAGGCTCCAGTCCATGGGGTCGCTAAGAGTCGGACACGACTGAGCGATTTCACTCACTTCACTTTGTATATAGGTGTTTCAGGTGAATGATGTCTCTTAATTTCTTCCATAAGTCCTGAGGGGAGGGCATGGTTACTATGGTGACTTTTAGGTTTGAAAATCAAGGAATACAGAGTGAAGTAACTTGGCTTTTGCGCATGGCTTTATCCTCAGATCCTAGAAAAGGGCTTATTGCTGCTGCCGTGCTGCTAAGTCACTTCAGTCGTGTCCGACTCTGTGCAACCCCATAGATGGCAGCCCACCAGGCTCCCCCGTCCCTGGGATTCTCCAGGCAAGAATTCTGGAGTGGGTTGCCATTTCCTCCTCCAATGCATGAAAGTGAAAAGAGAAAGTGAAGTCGCTCAGTCGTGTCTGACTTGTAGCGATCCCATGAACTGCAGCCCACCAGGCTCCTCCTTCCATGGGATTCTCCAGGCAAGAGCACTGGAGTGGGGTGCCATGCCTTCTCCGAAAGGGTTTATTAGCACATAGTAAAAATTTGGTCTATGAGTTAAGAAAACTTCAAAGCTTCTTCTTGACTATCCATGCCAGGCTTCGAGAGTGTCTAAGAGATTCCAGTCCTTCCCTAAAGTGGACCACACAGAACACAGCAAAACATGATGCTGAAGGTTTTTTTTTTTTTTACCTCAAAACCTAGTTAATTTTCCAATGCAGAGTCTGAATGACTTTGACCAAGAGGTCTCCACAGGGTGAGACATTCATGCTAGTCTGGACAGTATGCTGGGACAGGACCAGACAGCATCATTATTCAGTTATATGCTTCAACTAATCCTTTTTGCAGAAGACAGTTTGGGTATATATAAATATCTCACCTGGAGTCTGTTGCTGGCACTTGGAGATTTGGCTTTTTATGTAAGCAATGTGAGAGTCAGTGCTGGAGCTCCTGTTTAAGTCTCACCAGAGTAGCACCAGACCGTACCTGGGGCTCACCAGTTTCCTATTCATTACACTGGGTATGTCTTGTCCACTCTCTTGGGAGGTTTCAGTGTTAAAATTGTGGTTTCATAATCAGCATCAGTATAAATCGACACCCCGAATGTTGCATGGGTTTGTGCAGGCAGCCAGCAGGGAGTCAAGTGTCCCTACTCCTTGTCCACAGGTGACTATCGAGCAACTCCTCAGGTTATTGTGAAATCACAGTCCTATAAAGGTTGTTAAAACAAGATTGAAATCAATGCTTCAGTGACCCAGGGTTTGCACTGTATCTGATCTTGTCTTCTAGTGAAGAGTTTATTCTTTTGTAGTTTAATTGTCCACCTTGTTCCAAGTTGGGCTCCTTTTTGCACCGTCTGTAGTTCTCAGTTCTCAGCAAGTGTCCTCTCTCCTCACCCCCAATTAATTGTTTTGATCAACTTGTCATTATGTCTGATGCTTTTATTCCTTAAAGAAAATTCTTTAAACTTTTTAACTTGCAAGACTATAGGAAAGCTTGTGAAATAGCATAGATATGGCAGCCTCATTTCCTGAACGTGGATGTGTCTTCTTAAAAGGAAAGACTTCCCAGTGGTAAGGAATCCACATGCCAATGTAGGAGACGTTGGTTGGATTCCTGTATCAGAAAGATCCCCTGGACATCGAAATGGCAACCTATTTCAATACTCTTGCCTGGGAAATCCCATGGACAGAGGCATCTTGCAGGCTGTAGTCAATGGACTTTGAAAAGAGATGACTGAGTGACTCAACAACAACTTTTAAAAAATACTACAATAGTGTTGCTAGAGAAATGTTTGGGAAATCTTCTTTTGATAACTTAGCTGATATAAAAAGATAAGCTCAGTCTTATCAAAGGCTCACCAGCCTTAAAAATAGCTTCACATATCTAGCTCATTTCTATGTAAAACAAACACTGTAAGATCTTGGCTGAGTTGAAGGTTCTGATTGCAGTGTATTAGTTTGGTCTGGATCCCTACTGCATCTCCAGTAGGGAGTGATGTGGAGGCCAAGAGATACTGAAAGTAGTATTAGACAGTACTGTATTAGTATTAGAAAATCGGAAAGAGTATTTTCTAATACTTTTAAACTACTAGAAAATAGTATTAGGTGGTACTTCTGTCCTGTCTAAACATACTTTTACCAGTTTTTTTTTCCCTTTCGGTGAATGAGAGTCATGAAATTGACTTACTTCCTTAAATGGTTAGGTGATTTCTGTTAACCCCAACTTCCCCTTATGATTGGAATTTTGAATTTAGTTTTCTTGAAAAGGTTGTTAAGGACTCTGACACAGGTCCTTCCCCTGTTGCCAGAGCAGTAGAAATTCTAGGTATCACTTGATGGTTATGGGAAGGACCAGTTGTGTCTGTTACTTTCTCTTGATCAGACTAGTTCCTCGGACTTGAAACTCAGCAGCTACCATTGAGAGGGAGCCAGGAAGCTACCTTCTGCCCTGGAACCTTACGAAGGGCTGCTCCACATTTTTCTGTGCAACAAACCCTGTCCCTTTAGCTGGATGCTCCAGTTTTTGATGTTCTGTGGTTGTGATGATCTGTGGTCTTACATTTTGCCACTCTATCTCTATACTTCACACTTCAGCACCAAGAGCATTTGCCATTCCTGAACATTCTCTGATTTTTCTCTGTAGCTGAATCTTAATTTACACAGATTTTGGAATCTGGAATGGCTTCTTTTATTGTCTCTTAAAATCTTCCCTGTCTTATGTATTTCAAAAACCACTTCTTTGCCTAAATGTTGCCAGATTTTAAAGTTTTGATCCAGTTTGACCTAAAGACTACATGCTTCTATAACTTTCCTTATTTATTATTTTTGCACTGAATTTTTAGCTAGTTATTGACTAGACTGCTTTGCTTTGCATACTTGTTTGTGACATTCTTGAGAGGCAAGCTTCAAGTTTCCTTCCTCTTTGAAAATTTGCTGGGCCTGGCTTGGTACCACACAGAGAGAAATTCCTAAATAAATATTTCAAGGGCTTTATTGAATTAGGTGTCTTTGTGGAACACAGAAATAACATTTCTTCTAATCAATAAATAATAAAATATTTACTTGGCAGCTTTATTTTGTAAAGATCCATATCAGTGCTGTATAGTAGAATTCTTTTTGATGATGGAAATATTCTGTCCTGTGCTAACTAACACTGTAGCCGGTAACCAGACGTGGCCTTTGAGCACCAGAAATTTGGCTAGTGTAACCCAGAAACAGAATTTTAAACTTAATTTAATTTTAATTTACTTTAAATTTAAATAGTGGCTGTTGGCTGGTGGTTACTGTCTTGTACAGCACAGGCAGATAAATATTTTAATTTGGGTCATTTCCTCTTTCATTTCAGCCATCTTTGTCAAATACCTATTAGGTAATGGTACTTTTTCTAGACCGTGAAGATACCAGGTACGTTTATTAATTCCAGGACTCAACAAGCCCTTGGAATACTGCAGAGAAGCTGACAAGATCCCTGTAGTCATTGATACAGGACACAGAGTGTGAAGCCTCAAGATAGAATTGGGAATATATAGAAGAGGGTGCTATAAATTTGTGGATCATTTGTAGCTAAAATCATGAAACTGTGGGCAGTACTGGAGAGGTCAGGGTGGGCATCACAGAGGAGAGTCACTTGAAGTGAGCCCGTCTACTGGGACACAGCAAGAGTGCTTGGCAGTCTGTTTCTAGATGCTTGAAACATGGTAGATGTTCCTCAAGCGACTGATTAACTATATCCGAAGAAGACTCCCATCAAAGTCCTATTACTTCCTCCATTTCTTTGACTCTAAGTTGTAGCACTTAAACTTCCAAGGCTTCAGGTACCAGGTATACTTAGCTTATATAGTTGACCCTTGGACAACCAAAGGTTTATCTGAGTATAATTTATAGTTGGTCCTCTGTGTCCGTGGTTCCTTTGCATGTGAGGATTCAGCCAGCCATGGACCATGTAGTTCTGTAGTATTTCCTATTGAAAAATGCTCACCTATAAGTAGACCTGGAACAATTCAAACCACCGTTCTATAAGGGTCAACTGTAATTGAATCTTCACTGTCTAATACAATGCCTGTCATGTGAAAGGGGCACAGGAAACTCATTCCTTCACTGATTCACTCATTCATCTATATGGCAAACACTTGATGGTCTGCTCCAGTCCACGTGCTCTGTCTGCACTGGAGAACATGACCCTTTTGGTCCCAGGTTCCATGAGACCCACTTTAGTGGGTCATTTGGGCAAGAAATTCCTGAATTTCAATAGATAAAACTACTCTACCGTAGCCATGAAGGAAATGAATGGGCTTGTGATAGACAGAAGCTATAGGTAATCTATTTTATCTAGACAGTAAATGAAAATCTTCTAATCATGTGATGCTTAGGGAGAAAGAATTCCAGGCTGAAAGAGCCAGTCCAACAGAAAAAAGAAAGTGCGTGGGTTGCTCTAGCATCTTGCTGAAGACTGTGATACTCCGAGTAAAGTAAGGGAGATTGGCATCCTCTGAGTTGAGGCCCCAGAGGGATGGATGGAGACAGACAGGAGCCAAATTCTACAAAATCTTTAGGATGTATTACACAGAATGTATCCTAAGGAATCTGAGAAATCATTAAGGGTGGGCAGTATTTTTATTTATTTCAAGAAGATTTACTTACATACACACACACTCAAAAGGATACAAGTGTGCAGAGTCTTAGTTGATCTTAAAATTTCCTGTATACTTGTGGTCACTTATGTTGATATTTTGAGGTAGCCTCCTCTTGGCCTTAGATGAAGATCCATTAAGAAACTACACAGAGTTCTACATTCTCATGGGAGTGCTTGAAGCTAAGCAGACTGGGGGAACATATGATGAATCCTTGGAGAAACAAAAATGGAGGACATAATACTGCACAAGTAGGTTTTGACTCCTGGTCTAATTTTAAGTGTTAAGAGAGGCAGTAATTGGCCAAAAGAGTATGATTGTCCCTAATTACCTACCTAATTACACATGCCAGTGTTGGGAGCTGAAGACCTGGTTCTTGGCACTGTATGTCCCGGGTGACTTGTCCCTAGAGAGAGGAGACTACACTGTCTCCCAGGAATGAGCCTTTTTTAAGTCCTCCAGGCAGTGGGGATGCAGACAGGGGGAGTTGAGTAATGTACATTATGTAGAAGGACTTTGCAGGAAAGGAGACATGAGCCAGCTCAGAGTACCCATCCCATCAAACCTTCTAGCTTTAGGAAGATTGATTTCTGAACTTTTCTTATTTAAGCCTTTGCCATAATCAATAGAGTATGCCAAGAAGTTGAAGTAGCATAGATGCTGTTGCATTCTGCTCATATTTCCTCTTCTCTTTTCCAAACCCTTGTTTTCTGTTTTGTTTGCTTTCCTTTTTTTGCATGCTGCTGCTGCTGCTGGCACCTGCAGGTCTTTGCTTGAGGATTCTCTAGGGCCATAGGAACCTGCACATGATAGTTGGGGAGGGCCGGGGAAATCCATGCCCTGGAGCCAATAGCTTTCAGCCATGGATTGATCAGATTTGAGCAATACTCCCTGTCTCCTGGGTGTTTCCTGGGTCACCTCTCAAATGAAGTACTGCTACCTGAGTCTTGTCTTCAGGGTCTGTTTCTGGGGAATCCAAGGCTAAGAGGATATTAAGAAGAGTTGACACAACAACTTCATGGCCATAAAATTTCATTACCCGATAAGGAAGTCACATATGAAACCAAGGTTGCATGTCTCTGAAAAAGACAAAGTCAGGATTATTGTATAAAGTATAATCAGGTCATGAGAATTTGCTCAAAATTAGTCAGTTAATCAGTAGCTCTAGGTGATGCTTTTGAACTGTAGTGTTGAAGACCCTTGAGAGTCCCTTGGACTGCAAGGAGATCCAACCAGTCCATCCTAAAGGAAATCAGTCCTGGGTGTTCATTGGAAGGACTGATGATGAAGCTGAAACTCCAATACTTTGGCCACCTGATGCGAAGAGTTGACTCGTTGGAAAAGACCCTGATGCTGGGAGAGATTTGAGGGCAGGAGGAGAAGGGGACGACAGAGGATGAGATGGTTGGATGGCATCACCAACTCGATGGACATGGGTTTGGGTGGACTCCGGGAGTTGGTGATGGACAGGGAGCCCTGGTGTGCTGCAGTCCATGGGGTCGCAAAGAGTTGGACATGACTGAGTGACTGAACTGAACTGAACTGAACTGAAGTGCTTTGGAACTTCTTGGTCCAGCCACTGAGGTGGTCATCACCAGTTATATAAAGTCCACTTTTCATTGCACATCACTAATCTGATCAATAAATGGTTCGTTGGTGTTGCATAGAATGAAAAGACACTTCAAAACGATTAGTTATTTTTGATTTGCAATCAGTTCCTGTGACACCAGAGAAGGCAATGGCACCCCACTCCAGTACTCTTGCCTGGAAAATCCCATGGACAGAGGAGCCTGGTGGGCTGCAGTCCATGGGGTTGCGAAGATTCGGACATGACTGAGCGACTTCACTTTCACTTTTCACTTTGATGTATTGGAGAAGGAAATGGGAACCCACTCCAGTGTTCTTGCCTGGAGAATCCCAGGGATGGGGGACCCTGGTGGGCTGCCGTCTGTGGGGTTGCACAGAGTCGGATATAAGCGACTTAGCAGCAGCTAGGTGATGACAATCAGACTTTGCTTTGTCATTTTGCAGGAAGTACCTTTTTGTAAAGTGAAGCTGGAAGATAGAATATTGAGTGGGGGATAGACAGACATTTAGGCGCTTTGTGAAAACTTTGGGAGTGCTCCATGGAAGCTGTCATCAGTGTCCTGTGTGACATAAGTTGGAGGCAAACTAGATTCTACTTTTTATTTAAAATTAATATCTCCCCCCACTGTGTGGCATATAGAATCTTAGTCCCCCAACTGGGGATTGTCTGTAGCTCCTGCTGTGGGAGCACTGAGTCCTCACCACTGGACTTCCAGGGTATTCCTGGTTTTCCAACTTTTAAAAATTGGGGATTTTCATTTAAAAGGCAACTATTAATGTCTTCCTTTAATCACAGTGCGCACATTCTAAATGGAACTGTAAATGTGAGACATTCTGGCCACGTGGAGCCCTCATTCCTGCACGGCTGTAGTGCTCCTTTCTAGTCCCACCCCACTGCTCAGTCATTTCTTTCACTGGGCGTTTTCCATTATCTGTCTGGTCTAAGGAGATAGTTGAATTTGCATCCAGCATCTAAGAATCTGTTTTCAGTTCATTCACTATTTGAAAAACTTAATTCTTAAGGCACTCCTGCCAATTAGCTTTCAATATGAAGATAAAAGATCTGTGAAATTAAAATGCATCTCTGTCCATCCTCTTTGTTTTAGGGAACGATCTACTTAATGGTGTGATACTATGAGTTAATGGGGTTCTGTTAACGAAAACATTGGTTTGCTAAGAGCTCTCCCAGAACGCACCTCCAGAAGGAATGGAGAGGGATTTTTGTTATTATATAGGTCTTAGAGTGTCTGACTTGGGTCTCTAGTTAGTTAATTTCAGCTGACTTCAGAGTGTCTGCCAAAAAGTTGAGGGAATGTGTAGATATTAAAAGGATTTGGATAGAAAAGGTTCTGTGATGACCTCTGTAGGGAGAAGGATGCTGTTGCTGTTACATACTGGGAAATTCATCATTGATTTCCTTCTACTTACACTTAAAAAGTTCATAAACCTTTAGGAGTGGAAGAGCCAGTGAAATGGAACTTGCATAGTGGTTCCTATAAAATTGGTTTACTTGTGTGTGCATTTCAGTTAAACCATTGAAGGATGACTGGGTTTATGAGCATTCAAAGTCTTGTTTTTTTCTAGGAATAAATGATAGGGAAAAAAAAACCCTGTAACTTCAGTTTGAGGACTGTCCTTTGAAAGACCATTGTTTCAAGTCCGTTGTATTTTCTGGAGACTGATGGAGACTATTCTCTGTGGGACAACAGATTTGGGACACAAGTCATTTCTTCTCCTGTTTTGGTCCCTTCACTGAAGAAAATTTTCTCTGTCATGATGGTAGGCTTTTTACCAGCATGATAACAAGATTTAGTTATAAATACATGCAAAGAGTTGATTTTCAACTGAATTTTCAGGAGTGTTGATTACTTCAATTAACTGAATTTGTTAATAACTATTCTTCCCATTTTCCTTAATAAATGTGATTTAAATCTGTCAGGGCTTCTGCTTATCAGTAGTTGACCAGTGGTGCCTCGGAGTGAATATAATTCCCGTTGTGAGCAAAGATGCTTACATCTTTGTGGGTAATTTGTAGAAGTGCCGTGTTCAAAGGGAAGCATCCATTCCAGCATGACTTTTTAGGATTTGTACAGCAAGGAGCAAGGTCCTTTGTACTTCCATCTTTCTTTCGCTTTCATTGAAACATTTTTATAAATATTGTTATTTACTTGGCTGTGCCAGGTCTTGTCTGCGGTACGTGGGGGCTTTAGTTGTGGCAGGTGGGGTCTAGTTCCCTGCCCAAGGCCCAAACCTAGGCCCCCTGCGTTGGGAGCACAGGGTCTTAGCCACTGGGCCTCCGGGGAAGTCCCTGAAACTTGTTTTGCATTTGATACGTCAGGCGTTGTTTATTTTCCAAAGTATCACTAGGCTAACTTGACAGAACTATCAGTGCTAATTCAATAATAGATGATTACAGTCCTTTATGCATCAGCTGAATCATGTGTTAAATCAGTCAATAAATTGAGCGTGAGCCATCAGCTAGGCTGGTGAACCCTGCCTTCCCACTCAGGTGGGATGGAAGATAGACATGAGACAAATAATGTCACCGCACATTGATTTAGTGGAAGAGTTTGGTGTGTAGTTAAACAAGAGTGTAGGGTGAGCCAGAAACTGTGAAGTGTTAAGGAATAGAGAAAGCAGTGGTGGTTATTGAGGCAGGGTGGTCTAGAGGGACAAGGATCAAAGAAAATATTTAAGAAGAAGATGTAACCTATTTGACCTGGGTCATCACAGAGCTCTTGCTTGCCAGTGTGATATTTCAGCTCAAGGTTATATCCAGGATGTGCCGTTTCTTCCTAGGGTAACCATTACATGCGTGTGGCTGTTTGTATCATTTTGTAATTCACTTTTAGAAGTATATATATATATTATCCACTCTGTGCTAACCAATGTCCTGGATCCTCAAGGACTTAGCTGTAGTTCCGGTGGGAGACACAGAGGGCAGTTCACATGCTGTTATGTGATAAGTGCAGTTCTGTGAAAGTGTATATGGGGTTTGGAACTCAGCTAGAAATTGTCCTAAGGTATTAGATGGTGGACAAAGAAAATTTGTGGGTAGGAAGGTGATTCTTGTCCTGAATCACAGGGAATAAGTAGAGGTCACCTGGCTGAGAAACACTGGATGAAGTGTGTTGGCGTTTGAGAATGAGATTATTTTCAGTGGGATAGGACCTGTTTGCAGCATATTTGATGCAGCGGACAAAGTGTGAGAATGATGTGGAGATCAGAGCTGACCAGGTTCACACTGGGGAGACGCAGACATGCCCCAAGTCCTGGAATGAATTTGAGGGCAGGCAGTGAAGGTCCACAAGCTTGGATTTCCAACCAGGAGCCTTCTTGTTAGGAGCCTTTGTGCCATGTCTTTAAATTTGAAATGAACAAAGAACTGAATCTGTGCAGATTGACTGGGTTAATTTGAGGGTGCTAGCAGGGTGTCCTCTTGGAAAAGTCCAGCGGGCCATTTGCTATTTGAGCCTGAGGTTTGGAGTGGGATGAAGATTTGGGATTAGTTGGAATCATTGAAGGGTAATTTATAGAACAACATTCCCTTTGAGAAATACTGATTTTTAAGGGGTCGTTACTGGGAGAGGGACCTCAAAAGAGAAGGCTAGAAATGGTGAAACATGCACAGTGAGACTGGAGTGTTGGGTGAAGCACAAACTGTTTCAGAAATTTTAAGGAGGAGCCTTAATTGGTGCCGCTGGAGCCTGACTCATAGGTCTCTGCCTTCTTTAGTAAGCACTTGACCTGCAGGGCAAAGCTACACGGTAGTTGGGGTGGAGGGGTGGTGGTGGGGGTGGTTTTTATTGGTCAAGAAGTAGCTGCTGCTGCTGCTGTTAAGTCGCTTCAGTCGTGTCCGACTCTGTGCAACCCCATAGATGGCAGCCCACCAGGCTCCCCCGTCCCTGGGATTCTACAGGCAAGAACACTGGAGTGGGCTGCCATTTCCTTCTCCAGTGCATGAAAGTGAAAAGTGAAAGTGAAGTCGCTCAGTTGTGTCTGACTTTCAGCGACCTCATGGACTGCAGCCTACCAGGCTCCTCCGTCCATGGGATTTTCCAGGCGTAGAAATAGCTTATTCTCTAACTAATAGTTTTCTAAATGTGTATCGTCATAGATAAATGTTTTTGATTCTGCAAAGGCATATTTTTAACCTCAGAAATATATCTGTGTGTGTTTGTGTGTGTGTGTGTGTGTGTGTGTGGTAAAGGCATCATAGGTTATGATGCCTATGGAAAGGGTACCGTAAATAGAGAAATTGAGGCAGACTTACAAGCTGCCATCTGTGTTTTACCGTTAGCTTTTATGAGGCACAAAACTAGGTGTAAGTCTGTTGATCTTCATAGTTAAATCAGTTTTAAGTTTCTTGTGCATGGTAATGGGAAATTAGAAGCTTGATAGTATCATCTGGTGATCATGATCTATTTCTTGTGCCCGCCCACCCCCTCCACCTTTTTTACATGTAGAAGCAAATACCATTAACAACCAAAATGACCCATTTGCTCTCATTATGAGATACAGTTCTTTTCAAGAATTTTAGTATGCATATCCTTGACCTTTTTTTGGAATTAAAAATTATCTTGAAAATTTACCGATCCATCTGTAATTTCTGTGGTGTGCTCAAGAACAGCTTAATAGTCTGAAAACGGATGAATTTAAAATTAGAGAGTTGAAGGTCGTAACCCAGCAGTGATAACTCAGCTAATGAAATATTCATTTCCAACTAGGAAGTGGCACCGTATATCAATATGTTGTCACTGTCTGTCATTGTTACGTAGAGTGCAGGTATATTTATGCATTTATAAATAGCAGAGGGGAAAAAAATGAGGCTAATTACATGCAAAACTGTAATGGAAATTTTCAGGGCTGTGCTTCTAACAGGCAACTGCAAACCATTTTTCCAGGCCACGTTTATGAATTAAGTATAGGTTTTGCACATTAACCTCTGCTGTGTTTGGTTTGCAGAATGATGTAATTAGACAGAGGACAATTCAGGAGATACGCATGCTTTTTTAGGTCATATCCACACCAGGGGTTTGTTTATACAAATGTAAAATGAAGTGCAGAATTTACCACTTACCTCAGAAATTTAAACGAGAAACCCTTTGGGTTGAATAATCTAGAAAATTGTAGAAGATATATATTTATATAATTAGCTTTACCAATTAGGAATGAATTTACTTTAGCAAAAATCAATGTAATTATCCAGATAATTGAAGCTAATTGAAGTCTTTCCCCAATCCTTAGATCTTTATTAGCTGCATATTTCTGGTAAAAGCAGATTTTGGGGTGTTAAATTAGCTTTATAATTTGTGTCCGTCTTGCTCTATTTTGTTCTAGACATGGCTTCAGTTGATAGTGCCCTCTTGAACAACAGATGTTCTTCAGGGACAAGATACAGTGGGGAATATGAAACATTACCCATCACATCAGAAGCCTGCTCACCCTCATATTGATGAACCTTAGACTACAGCAGCATGTTTATATCAACACATACCCAGACAGCAATAAAGAATTCATTAGAAGTCATATAAACAGGAGTGAACACATATGTAGTGTTGTGATAATATCCTAATGAACAGAGTGTTTTACACACACACACACACACACATGAGCAGTCACTGGAAATGAACTCAACCTCATCTCACGCCTTCTCTTTCTTTGATTTCTGTACTTCCCTTGGCCTGGCGGGAGCCTCCCCTTTCCCCCACTGTAGGTACCCATTACCCTTTTCTGGTAGCCCCCTTTCTAAACTGACAGTGACAGCCAGTAGTTAGACTTATAAATAAATGCCACCTTAAATGGATGTCCTATATAGATTCCCAAGTCATATGTGCCTCTAGCCTGTTCTTCCCCTCCGCTGTGGAATTTCAGAAAACATACTTTTCCCCGGTTATCTGAGGGAGGTGGAGTAGGTGGTGTCAGATGTTCTCATCATCTTGGTTGCTCAGAAATTAAAAGAGGAAAATTTGCCTTGGGCAGTTGTTACTTTATTTTAGCTTCTGGAAATTGCATTTTGTTCTTTTTCTTCTGTCTCGTTCCTAGCTTCTAACATGAGAAGAGAACACCGCCTGTGGCTTGAGCTCACCTTGTGCCCAGGAATGCATAATACAACCACTCTTAGTTTTGTACAGTTTGGCTGTGGGGTGACTTGATAGCTGAGCCTTACAAAGTGTTTTGTTATCAGTAAGCCATTAGTTATGGTCCTTTCCCTTTGAAGAGCTTTAAGAAAAACTGTAGAATGACCACTTAGGTTTGTCGTAATTGTTGTAGGAATTCAAGGGTGGTTGGAGAGTCAAGGTAGGGGAGATCTGGAAAAGAGGAAAGAAACGCACCCCATAGAGGGAGTGTTAGGAACAGTCAGGAGTCTGATTTTTGGAGGAAAGGGCTGCTTTTACTTGTATGGTCCTTCTCTTTTTGTATTTGTATCTAATCATTTTTATTTAAACATAAGGAATGACATCTGCCTATCAAGTTTGGGAATTATATTTTACAGTAATTATTCTCTGTTTTATTATGTCAATTTAGAATATGCTAAATCTGAGGAAAATTAGCATGTTGTCTCTGAAATGTCCCACTGGGAATAGAAGTTGCACGCACTGTGCTATGCCATGCTAAGTCGCTTCAGTCATGTCCGACTCTGTGCGACCCCATAGACAGCAGCCCACCAGGCTTCCCTGTCCATGGGATTCTCCAGGCAAGAACACTGGAGTGAGTTGCCATTTCCTTCTCCAATGCATGAAAGTGAAAAGAGAAAATGAAGTCGCTCAGTCATGTCCGACTCTTAGCGACCCCATGGACTGCAGCCTACCAGGCTCCTCCGTCCGTGGGATTTTCCAGGCAAGAGTACTAGAGTGGGGTGCTTAAATGACAGGGAATAAAGATGTGCTGAGTTCTTCCTGAGTTACCACCTTGGTGATGTTCCATGTCTCACTGCTGGCTTTTCTACGCAAAGTACAGTTTCAGCTTTTAACATATTTCCCTAAGGGGTAAATAGTAGGTAATCTGATGTGCTCTCTACCCCTGTCTTGCCTCTCTCTCCTTTTTCTCTCCCCATAGTTACCACTAGGTTATTCTCTATTTATATGCCTTATATTTCCTCTTGATGATTAAAGTTAAGGAAAATGACTTTGGAAAGAATCTAGCAACGAGAAAAACTCTGTGCAAGGAATATTGAATTAATGCTGTGACTCCCTTTTCTGCCTTTTTTCTGAGCGGACCTGATTTTAACTATTGACGTCTCTGTTGTTGACTCCAAGATCTTTCTTTGGCCTTTAAAGGGCACAAGCACAAAACATTTTCTCAGTTTGAGAAAACTTCTCTGTGTTTAGTTTCAGTGGATCGGTTACCTCATAGGCGTTTGAAATGGTGGAGGTTCCTAGTGGTATCATTACTGTTTCCATCTGCAGTGATCTTTGGAGTAAAAGGTCCCTGTGAACACAGAACTGTGCATACAGTAACCAAGTCACTGGGATCTGCTTTATTAGATGCTTCTAAGGGGGCACATAAATGCTTCCTTACTGACCCCATGGACTGTAAATGTCTGCCTTTGCCTGTTCTGGACCTTAATGATCATTCCTTATTAATAAGAAGCCTTTCATTTTGATGTGATGGACCCAACGATACCACAGTGGTTCCTATGGAGTTGTTAAAGTCAATTTGTTCTTCGAAACTTCTTAAAAAGGCCAATTTATTGACTTGATGGGCTGTAAAGCTACTTCCATCTATGACAAGAATTGCCATTTTAGGCAGGCATTCATGCCCACGATGGCTGTACCTTGTTACCCAGTGGAGGCCTGTTAAAGTCGTGAATGTAGGCTGTTTATTCCCCCATGGACACTGTCTCCACTGTTGTACTTGTTTCTTGAGGATGGTGCCTGATGTGCGGAAGAGTACCAACAAGTGGGTCTGTCTGAGAAAAATAAAGATCTGTGGTGGTTTAGTCGCTCAGTCATGTCCGACTGTTGTGGCCCCAGGGTCCTCTGTCCATGGGATTCTCCAGGCAAGAATATTGGAGTGGGTTGCCATTTCCTTCTCCAGGGGATCTTCCTGATCCATGAATGGAAGCCAGGTCTCCTGCATTGTAGGCAGATTCTTTACCAACTGAGCTACAAGGGAGGCCCTAAAGATCTGTAGCAATAATCAAAGCAACTCAAGATAATAGCTCCCAGTTTCAGAGACTCCTGCTGCTTACGTCTTGTGTCTTAAGAATTGGCTTGTTGGCCAGCTTCTTCCCTTTTCCAGTTTAATAGCTATTTATTCCCATGGTTCCAACTCTTATTTTTCAGCATCAGAGTGTGCAATCTTGGTATCAAGGCTGGGATTCACATTTTATGCCACTTACATTCATAATCAATATTTTTAACTGCAGAAATCAGAGTATGTAGTATTTCAGAGGGCACTGCTTGTACTTGAGACAAAATATTACAGTTTGTGATTTGGTAACACATGAACTGTATATTGTCACTCTGCTTATTTAACTCCTGTGCAGAGTACATCATGAGAAACTCTGGGCTGGAAGAAGCACAAACTGGAATCAAGATTGCGGGCAGAAATATCAATAACCTCAGATATGCAGATGACACCACCCTTATGGCAGAAAGTGAAGAGGAACTAAAAAGCCTGTTGACGAAAGTGAAAGTGGAGAGTGAAAAGTTGGCTTAAAGCTCAACATTCAGAAAGCGATCATGGCATCCGGTCCCATCACTTCATAGGAAATAGATGGGGAAACAGTGGAAACAGTGTCAGACTTTATTTTTGGGGGCTCCAAAATCACTGCAGATGGTGATTGCAGCCATGAAATTAAAAGACGCTTACTCCTTGGAAGGAAAGTTATGACCAACCTAGATAGCATATTCAAAAGCAGAGACATTACTTTGCCAACAAAGGTCCGTCTCGTCAAGGCTATGGTTTTTCCAGTGGTCTTATATGGATGTGAGAGTTGGACTGTGAAGAAAGCCAAGCGCCGAAGAATTGATGCTTTTGAAGTGTGGTGTTGAAGAAGACTCTTGAGAGTCCCTTGGACTGCAAGAACATCCAGCCAGTCCATTCTAAAGGAGATCAGTCCTGGGTGTTCATTGGAAGGACTGATGCTGAGGCTGAAACTCCAGTACTTTGGCCACCTCATGCGAAGACTTGACTCATTGGAAAAGACCCTGATCCTCGGAGGGATTGGGGGCAGGAAGAGAAGGGGACGGCAGAAGATGAGATGGCTGGATGGCATCACTGACTTGATGGACGTGAGTTTGGATAAAGTCCGGGAGTTGGTGATGGACAGGGAGGCCTGACGTGCTGCAATTCATGGGGTCACAAAGAGCAGACACGACTGAGTGACTGAACTGAACTGAACTATTTTAAGAAATGTATTACCTAATAAGATCTCCGGAGAAGGCAATGGCACCCCACTCCAGTACTCTTGCCTGGAAAATCCCATGGATGGAGGAGCCTGGTAGGCTGCAGTCCATGGGGTCGCTAAGAGTTAGACACGACTGAATGACTTCCCTTTCTCTTTTCACTTTCATGCATTGGAGAAGGAAATGGCAACCCACTCCGGTGTTCTTGCCTGGAGAATCCCAAGGATGGGGGAGCCTGGTGGGCTGCCGTCTATGGGGTCGCACAGAGTCGGACACGACTGAAGTGACTTAGCATAGCATAGCAATAAGATCTCATGTGAAATGAAAGTTGCTCAGTTGAGTCTGACTCTTTGCAACTGCATAGACTATATAGTCCATGGAATTCTTCAGGCCAGAATACTGGAGTGGATAACCTTTCCCTTTTCCAGAGGATCTTTCCAACCCAGAGATTGAACTCACGTCTCCTGCATTGCTAGCAGATTCTTTACCAACTGAGTCACAGGGAAGGGATCAAGACTCCAGGTCATTTCATTGAGCCTGGTACTTTGCAGATCTCATAGCAGGTCTGATAACTATGTTAATGTAGACGTTGTCATGAATGCACATGACATTTTGAGAGTCCTGCAGCAGCTGTCATGTGAATGGTTTCTGATGATATATTCTCAAGTATGTACTGCTAAAAGTACTGTGGTTTTGCTTAGGTTCGTAAATTGAAAGAAATGCTTAATACAGTAACCAGTGTAATGTTGTTGAGAATAAAAACAATCGTTTTTTTTTCTTCTGAGTTCTTACTACAGGTTATTCTAGACTAAGGTCACAAACTTTTCCTGTAATGCCAACATGATAAATACTTTGGACTTTGTTGGGTATATAGCCCCTGCTACAGCTACTCAGTTCTACCTCGTGAAAGCAGCCAGAGACAGTGCCTCAACCAGTGATCATGGCTGTGTTCCAATAAGACTTGATTTAGACAGAGATCTGACCTTTTCCTATGGCCATTGTTTGCTGCTCCTTTTCTGGAGGAAA
This sequence comes from Tragelaphus eurycerus, assembly GCA_935064755.1. Taxonomy (NCBI): domain Eukaryota; kingdom Metazoa; phylum Chordata; class Mammalia; order Artiodactyla; family Bovidae; genus Tragelaphus; species Tragelaphus eurycerus. The sequence continues at coordinate 56,770,915 of CAKXYN010000001.1, read as the reverse complement.
TTTCTTCTTGCCAAGACTCATTTATCAGCGTTGGTGACAGATGCTCACTTTGGGCCTTAATCATGGGTACTGCTGTTTGTTATGCACATGACTTTCTTATCGTTCGTGTTTGGGTGCTGTGTCCATCTTAGGTTTCTTTGGCACTACATTCAATTTAATGAACATACACCTCAAGCCCTGCCGTCTCTGGTTTCTTAAAATACAAAAAGATGATTAAGACATACTCTCTGCCCTTATAGAACCTTATAGTAGTTGGAGAGATCAGCACATAAATGGGTAACTTTAATGTTGTTATTGCTATAGTAGCTATGCATAAAATGTTACTGGGTCCATGAAGAGGACAAAAATTAATACCACATTTCTTCTTCAGGTGACTACTCAGTCCCTTGCACTCAATCCTTTTTATAGGAAAGAGTTTTATCTTTTCATGGCCCGATGTATCAGAAAATCAATCTATATCTAAATAAATGTTTTATTTAAAAAGAGCAGAGAGTTTAGAAATCATAGCTGTCTAGATTATGGTCATGGAGGATTATTCACAGATAGTGATAACAGATTACTTTGGATATGCTTTGTTTCAGAAGAGTAGGTGTTAATTTTCGGTTTCTCTTTTAAATGAGACATGGGAAACATAGTCCTCTAATCTGGGGGAGTGAATTTTGCGCGAAGAGTGCATTTCTACAGCTGGTGTATGCTACCTTGGTTAAGATCCTGTTCATCAGGTTATTTAGAGCTTTGCTTTGAGCAGCTCTTTCCTGTTACTATCAGGGTCTCTGTGGCCATTGGGTGTTTATCTGCTGGGTTTACTCCAATGGATGGTGTTCACCTGAGTGTGAAGACTTCACAGGCTACACCTGAGCTCCATGGGGTAGACGTGCGATCACTTGGTGATCACTTGGTCCTGGGCGGCGGGGGTGGAGGATGACTGCCCTCGCCCTAGCTCACACCTAAACTGCAGGAAGTCTGAGGACTGAGTGTTTTTCCATTGATCAAATAAGTCTTTATCCACTGAGGTTTTGGGATGTACTGCTGCGTGGTGGGCTCGTTAGGATGTGTATGGTCAGGCCACTCACGATGGCTGTCCTCTTGCCTTCTGTCCATCCTCTGCCTGACCCGTGCTTGTTTCACCTGTACTAAGGCCTGGTACTGATCCTCCTAGGTACTTGCCCCAGACCCCAGCTGTGGACTGTTCTTATCAAAGGGGTGGTGTGCTATGCGCTCCTCCATGGTTTCCGTGGTAACTAATGAGCCCACCTGAAGTCAATGTCAGTTCCCTTATTACTGGTAATCCACCCTCCCCCTCCACACTCCTCAGGGAGCGAAGATGACTTAGGCCGCCATGTCTTGTCCTCTGTGTACTGCTGGAGGTGGGGTGTCACTCCAGGACCTTGCTTCAGACCTGTAAGCTCTCACATCCCTTTAACTATTGATGTCTCTGTTGTTGACTCCGAGATCTTTCTTTGGCCTTTAAAGGGCACAAGCACAAACTTGTAGACCCGTGGGGTGCAGCCCAACAAGTTGCTGGTTTCTTCTGTGCGTTGTCACAAGCCGAGGGTCTGTGTGAGAGCTACTTTGTCTTCACAGCTGTCCTAAGACCTTATTTATCATGAGCTTGCAGTTGAATGAAAGGTGCTTTTGTCCACTGGTTTGGTTTAAAATCACACTTGATAGCAAAACTCAGGCCAGAAGCTATTTTTCTGAAAACATCAACATTGGGTTTGTTTCAGCTTCAAGAGTTAGGATAAGAACTATTGTGGAGAACAGAATTGCTGCTGATATGTTACTGACCTTCATGGTTAGACTCTGAATCAAATATTTCTTCTAAAGTGATGAATATATTATTTCTATACATGTGTGTGCATGCTAAGTCACCACAGTCATGTACAACTCTTGGTGACCTGTGGACTGTATCTTGCTGGGCTCCTCTGTCCCATGGGGGTTTCCAGGCAAGAATACTGGAGTGGGTTGCCAAGCCCTCCTCAGGGGATCTTCCCGGTCCAGACGTTGAATCCATGTCTGTTGTGTCTCCTGCATTCGCAGGCAAGTTCTTTATCACTAGCACCACCCGGGAGGCCCTATATGTTTACATGTACAAGAGACTAAATGCGTCTGGGGTTAGTCACTTATAGCTAACCTTGTATTAGTTAGTTAATAACTGGACCCTTATAGTTACTTACTTTGCCATTGATTTCACAGTTTCCTTCACTGAGAGAACTTCTTGGCCTCTGAATGCCTTCCATCTCTAAAGTACTTTGGCTTCTCTGACTTTTTTTTTTTTTGTACTTTTTTTCCTGGAATTCAGTTACTCATGTTGTGATTTAATTATTTTATGTGGGAAAGTATGTCCAAATAAGTCTTTCATCTCTTCCATAAATAGGTATAATAATTGATTTTGTTAAGTCTCTGTATATCAATAAGATGAAGATCAGGTAAAATCTGATCTTTTGATCTGTGGTATACTACCAAAGGAATTCTTGGTTGAGATGAATTATAAATCACCACCTCTTTTTTCCTCTTACTGTGTTATCTTAAGTCATGGGTCATCAGTTTAAAATAACAGTCCAGTCAAGTCCAATCAGTTGTTGTAAATTAACCTTGAAACAGGGGAAAGGAGTGTGATGTGAAGGGATTTTTGTTATTTGATTTTACTTATGTGCATGTATTTATGCAATTAATCCTAAGCTCTTAGATCTCTAGCTTTGGGGGTGGCTCTGAGGAGCCGGAAGCCAGCATTTTTTAGTGGGTGGGATGAACAAAGTCAGCATTTATGTAGGATGCTTAGAATGTCTTGTTTCTTAGATTTGTAATTCAGGTTTGCTCCCACAGAGATTGAAGATGATTTCCTATTATAAAGATGAGTTCTTTGAGACATGTTGCAACCTTTGATTCAACATCATAAAGTAACTGGAGTAACTAAAACAATCCTATTGCATAGATAATCTGCTTGAGGGTTAGGGTTAGGGTTAGGGTTGAGGCAGGGATTGGGCAGGTATTGGTAACAGTTTCAGGTTCTCAGGACAGCTTAATTCATAATAAATGTGTCTGTATTCAATGATCATTCTACAAACTGCAGGTCTGTGTGCTAGCTCTGATGTTAAGGCGTTCTCTTGTATTCGGAGGTATTTATTACTGAATTTATTTTAATCTTATCCCATTTTTTTGGATTTAGTTAATGATTTGCAGAGCTTTAAGAGAAGAAGAAAGCAGGAAAGTACATGTTTAAATGCATCTTCATGAATAATAAGTGGGATCCTGAGTTCTAGAGGCTGGAGCGTCTCAGTCATAAGAGCTCATCTTCTGCTTGGGTGGCTGTGGCCTCAGAGCACAGAGCTTTGGGGGCCAGAATGATAGGGTCTGTAGCCTTACAGTTGCTGCAGTGTCCCCAGAAGGGGCCCGGGTAAGGACAGAAATGCTGAGCCCTAACCCCGTCCTCAGCTCTTGAGACTTTGTGGCTTCGCTCAGCCTTGAGCCTCCACTTAGTGACCTCCTGCGGACACATGCCATGTTTCTCTCAGATCTTGGCCCTTCCCACCAATGAATTCAGGAATTTGCATTCAGATCTCCGGTGTGTTTTAACATTCTCTTTAACTCTTTTTTTCCATGAAACACCCCAGCCCACAGCTTACCATTCATTCATTAAATAGCATATTGAAAGAAAAGCTTTGAGTTGAGAGTGGCACAAGAAAGTAGTGGAGGAAAGGTCTCTGGGGTTGAGTGGGCATCACTGTTGGTGGTATCTCAAGATATGTCTCTTTTGGTCCAGTCTCTCCATTCCCTAGGTCCCCTCTCCATCCCACCTTCTATGCAGTTCTAGTCTGGCGGTCCATCACAGGGTTCAGAACAAGTGTGGGCCACTTAACTAGCCCAGTGGTAGTTAAGACATGTTGTTCCAACCTTTGCCACCACATTATCAAGTAACTCAAGGAGCTAAAATGATTCTATTACATAGCTAATCTGCTTGAGACAGAGATTAGGCAGGTATTTGTAACAGTTTTGGATTCTTGGGACTATTTTATTCATATTAAATGTGTTTTGTTCTGGTTGTATGTCCCAGGCAAGACTGATCAGTGTCTCACTGTAGTTGGCTGGATGGCCTCCTTACAAACAGAGAGTTTATCTTCTTTTGCATGTGTTTATTATCCAGAGGAGAGTGTGTTTCAGTTTTGGCTTTCTGAGGTCAGCTTCTTGGCCTGAAAATTACAAAGAAAATCTGCAGCCTCTTGAACCAGCTGTACCTGAAGACTCATATCTTCAGGTTCAAATTTAAGTCAGTCAGTTTCCTTTATCTCCTCTTTATCTACTTATATTCATGTCGCTTTCAATCAAAAGCTACCCAAGTATTATACTAGGGAGAGGGGCACACAGAGTCACTGATTAAAAAAAAAACAAACAACAAGCTAGTATTCCCAGCAGAGGTCTTTAACCTGCAAATTGACAGGGGTCCAGGTACAACTCCCTGGATGTGGTCTACTTGTCCTTGCTGTGGCGGCCACCATCACCACCACCCCACCCTCCTTTGCCAGTTTCCTTTTAGCTGAAAGGATCAAAATTAATTCCAAGTTTGGCTAGGTTGTAAAAAAGAAACTGTGAATCATGTGCTCTGTTTCTCCCTGCCATACAGAAATAAATACCTTTTTGATTATTCAATTGTAGCAAAACGGATGTTTTCCCATGGCATGTTGAAGTTGTTCCCACCAGATAATGTTTGTGGAGTGAACTGGTGGTCACGGAAGGGGTGACATCCTCCGCAGTGGGTAATGACCCAGTTTCTTTGTCTCTGCTTAGTCCTGGAAGCTCACTTTTGTGTTCCCTTTGCTCAAGGGCCTCATGGCTCTGTGAGCACAGAAGACGATTTTAGTTAAATGCTTTTATCTAAATCCTATCTTTTTTTTCTTTTTTCTACGACTTTCTACTGTTTTTTATACTCACCTCATTTTACTATTTTAAAGAATCAGTAAAATTTATGATGATTAATTATTATGAACACGTCCTTGGGGTATCTTTTTTTAAAGAACATGTGAGATTTATTGTTACTTTTAAAATTTTCCTTGTCTTTATTTTTCTGTTGCCATCTGTTGGTTTAAATTTTCTCAGACTGTTTACAGTTCCAGTTTTCCCTCCATACATTCTCTGGCATTTGGCTCTTCTTTCCTGACACAATAGGTCAGATTTTCAAAAATCTGGCCCCTGTGTAACTTGACTTTTTCCATAGTCAACACACTGCCTATTCGTTCTGAAGTCTTCATCTCTTAGGTCTTTGAGCAGATGTTAACTGTTTAAATATTTTGTTGTTTGGGTGTAAAAAAATTGAAATGTAAGATGTCAGTGATAGCATGCTTTGCTTATACCCGAGCAGATTGCTGCCTTCAAATTAAACACGCACACGTATTTAAAACATGGAGAGTTCCCCTTATGCATTTTAACCATAATCTACAGGTTGTATACTCTGAAAAATGAGTTAAATCCATCAGGTTATAATGGAGATTCTGTTGCGCCCAGAGGATATCTGAAAAGTGGTTTATTTATTCTCTGAATTGGTTTACAACAATGGGCCTTTCCTGGTGATGAATTCAGACTTCCCCATGGGAGTGAGAAAGGAATTTGGGTGTGGTTTATGCTCTGGTTTATGTATTAGTGATGGTATTTGGTCATCACATGAATGGCTAAAATAAATGAGTAGGAAGTTATTGACGTATAATCAACTGGGGATGCGATATTGCCCTTGATAGTGGTCATGGCTTGAGCAGGATCAATGATGAGCTTCATGGTCTGCCTGACACTGTGTGCAGGGTCCCATTGAATCCTCCAGACAGCTCGCATGTGTTGATCCCTATGATGTCCCCATTTTAGAGATGAGAGAACTGAGGGTGAGAATGGTTAGCTAGTTTTCCTAGGTCATACAACTGAAAAATGGGGGAACTGGGGCTCTAGCCTGGGAGGTCTGAGTCCAGTCTCCGCATTGCATTTCCGTGTGGTGTAGACTTGAGCACAGGCTGTGAAGGTGAGGAGGACTTGGAGTCTCTCAGTCTTAGGTATAGTAGATGTAAACAGTAGCTGCCTTCAGAGTGAGGTTAAATGACGAAGTACAGATGCCTGACCGGTAAGTGCTCAGTAAATACTAACTATTATCATTGTAATTAAGGCTATTGATTAGTATTGTCCATAGAAGTAGATATTTATTGTGCCTCCTCCTGCCCTAACCCCACCCTGCCATGATGTAGAGGCCTTAGGATAGTAAAAGTTCATTATGGCTTTGAGTGTAATCATATCTTCAGGTAGATAATGCATTGCTACCTCTGTTGTACATGATATATTAAAATATTGAACAGCAGCAGATTTCTCCTTAACTTTATTCAGATTTCGTCCTTGGCCTGTTCGCCACCAGCCAAAATGAGGAGAAATTTGTAGCTTGGTCCCTCAAGTTGAAAGTGGGCATTAATATCAGCAAATTCCCTTTAATAATCATCACATTAAATTTGATGACCGGAGGGGACATCCTTATAGCTTATAACTGAAAATAATGTCTCTGGGAGACGAGGGAGCGTTTCCCAAATGTTCACCACTGAGCAAGATTAAAGAGACCAGAGACTGGGGCGCCCGATGGCTGGTGTTATTCATTCAGTGGTCCACATGCAGGTAACTGGCTTTGGGTTTCTTGAGCATCTGTGGCCCTTTAACCTTCACTGCAGAAATAGAAAACAAGATTGTAGAAACCTGTCTTGGAGCAAAGATTATTGATACTTTTTCCTCTGACATGACTCAAAACAAAAGAGGGCTGTGATAAATAATGACTGATTTTGGGGGTTAGTGAAGAGAAATCATTAAATCCAGCAGTTTGGAGAGCTGGTAGGTGCCCATTCAGAGCCTGAATGGGTAGAACCTGGTTCCTTGGGGCAGATGAAGCCATGTAATTGCTCAGAGAGGTTGAAGGCCTGTGTGGCCTCTGGGTGAGAAGTGAATGTTTGACGAGGTGGTTGAATCCTCTCTCTTTGCAGTGCAAGCAAAAGTGTTAATTGGTCTAATCGGACTCTTTGAGACCCCATGGACTCCTTTGTCACCCACCAGGCTCTTCTGTCCATGGGGATTCTCCGGCAAGAAGTCTGGAGTGGGTTGCCATGCCCTCCACCAGGGGATCTTCCCAACCCAGGGATCGAACCTGCATCTCCTGCACGGCAGGCAGATCCTCTACTGCCTGAGCCACCAGTCCAGGTTAAATGTGCATTCTTCAGTGTGGCCCCTCCAGAGCACTCTTACTCCGTACATCACTTTGTGTCATTGCTATCACCTTGTTTATTGTTTCTGTCTCTTACTAGACCCCAGGGTAAGGACTGTGTCTCCCTACTGTCTACTCGGAATCACTACAGGGCCTGCTGACACTTTGTTCTCAAAAGTGATTTGAACGCTAGCATCAGTGACTGGTTTACTTCGTGATACCACTGTTTTCTCCCAGTTGAAGGGTTAGTTTTTGGCCCCACCTTTATAAGTGTGGAAGGTATCAGGGTGAAGGGCCACAGGAAAAGACAGAAAGCACATCCCTGTTCTCTCAGGTTATTAGACACCAGGGGTCACACACGTGTTCTTGCTACTCTTCATGACTGAGATGTCCATCATCAACTCGTGGAGCCTGGTTTCCATTTTATCCCTGAATGGCAGAGATGATGTTTGCCATGTTGCAGCCTTCCCCTGAGGACTAAATGATGTTATGGATTTCGTTGATGCTGAAGTTTTCCCCCCTTCTTCTTCACCTTTTAATGTCTCTGAAATCAGGATATAATTTCCATCTAGTAGTGTTTGAAAACTATTGTCTGGGGCTTTTTTTTTTTTTTTTTAACATTTGAACATCAGTGGAATTGAGATGGTGTCTTCAACTTCATGAAATAAGGTAATTACTGGAGGTGTATCGCTGTTAGATCTGTAAATGTTTGTCCTTATCTTTGTCCTCAGTAACAAAGGAGAAGAGAGCATTGGTACAAACATCACTCTGAGAAAGAAAGGCACCTTCCTGTGGAAGGAGAAGCACAGGCCTGGGAACTGGGAGGCTGGTTGCTTTGCGGAATCAGCATTAGCTGTAGATGGTAGTCATTACCCATCCCTCTGCCCAGCTTTGGCAGGGATCTGGCTTCGTAAAGAGGTTCCCTCTGTAGTGCCGCTGATTGCCGTGGGCTCATTGGAGCTATTTGTTCGAAGTTGTGAAGCCAAGCCCCAGGACTGTAGGCAGATGTCAAAATTGTTCAGTGCTGACTGCCGTGAGCCTGATGTGCAGAAGAGCACTTAAGAGCAGCCAGCATTTCCACTCCTGGGTTTCCTGGTCTTCAGCTCTAATTTGTAAAGTCACAAAGACAGAGAGAAGATGAGTGGGGCCCTGGGGCTTGAAGAAGGAGAAAATGAAGGAAGGTGGAAGGAAGAAAGGAAGGAGAGAAGAGAAAGAAAAGAAAAACAGGGTGTATGAAATTTTACCAGCATAAAGTACAAGAAGTCAGGAATTTGAGACTGTCTGCTGAATCTAAGCATGTAGTAGTTTGGTTGGGACACTTACTTTTTTCTTTCTTAAAATATTTCTCTGCATTTTAACTCTGAGGTAATTGCATGAACTATTTCTTATAGGAATAAACTTTTATTGTCTTCTTTTTCTAAAATCTTACCCTGCCCGGTCTAGTTTGGGGCTTCTAAAGGGTTTACTGGCTGTGATGTGGAAAGAAACGTTTCAGATGATTATGAGAAGTAATGAACACAACTGGAAATGTACATTCTAACTCAACATTCTAGACCCCCTTCTCTCCTATAAATTCCCACCAAAATACTGTATGTGACAGTAAATGACAGCTAGTTAATTTTTTTTGGTAGTTAACAAAGGTTCATTGGGCATTGAATATAGTGTCAGGCATAAAATCACTGTGCCAACAAAGGTGCATATAAGTCAAAGCTATAGTTTTTCCAGTAGTTGTGTATGCATGTGAGTTGGACCGTAAAGAAGGCTGAGTGCTGAAGAATTGAAGCTTTTGAACTGTGGTGTTGGAGAAGACTCTTGAGAGTCTCTTGGATTGCAAGGAGATCCAACCATTCTATCCTAAAGGAAATCAATCCAGAAAGCCATTGGAAGGGGCTGATGCTGAAGCTCCGATACTTTGGCCACCAGATGCAAAGAGCTGACTCATTGGAAAAGATTCTGATGATGAGAAAGATTGAGGGCATGAGGAGAAGGGGTGACAGAGATGAGATGGTGTGATGGTATCACGACTCAATGGACGTGAGTTTGAGCAAACTCTAGGAGTTGGTGAAGGACAGGGAGGCCTGGCGTGCTGTCATGCATGGGGTCACAAAGAGTTGGATACAACTGAGCAACCAAACAACAACCACCACCACCACCACGTGAAGTTATCAGTGCAGTGCTGGTTGAAATAATTTGCAAATTACTGCCCTTCCTCTGAGGCTTGTGTACAAAAGCTGGCCCAAGTGGGAATGAAACATTTTCAGTCCCCTTGCTTTTTAAAAAGCCTGTTCTTGGCCACCCTCCTCAGACACTCAAAGTGTTGTTGCTTTAAAAATGTTTAACCTTTGAGTTTTAGCTTTGTATTGGAAAAATCCCTTAAGGAAGGTTGTTTGTTTTCATTTTTAAATGTGTTCAGTTGATAGTTGGTTCAAAAATAGCCAGTGTGCTAACTCAAGAGTGGGGTCAAAGGACTGACTAGTGACTTAAATTACCAGCTTTTATGAATGAGTGACTAGAGAATAATGCTGTCAGTAGAACAGCGTGGAAGCAGGATGCGTCTTAGAGTGTCTGTTGATAAGGCAGTGCTGTGTAGTCAGGCCAGCCTCTGCTCCTGAACACAGTTCCCCAGTCCTAAGACTGGAATTCTGGAGGATTTCTTGACTTATATGTACTTTTCTTCCAAGTTTTAGGGACACTGTTATCAGTTGCTAAGTCATGTCCAACTGTTTGCAGCCCCATAGACTGTAGCCTACTAGGCTCCTCTTTCCATGGGCTTTTCCAGGCAAGAATACTGGAGTGGGTTGCCATTTCCTTCTCCAGGGGATCTTCCTGACCCAGGGATTGAACCCATGTCTCCTACACTGGGAGGCTGATTCTTTACCACTGAGCCACCAGGGAAGCCCATTAGAGACATAAACAATTATAAATATTAACATGTTATTTTAGAATACTTTTAGGTTTAATGGAAACATTGAGAAAATCTCACAGGGTTCTCATGTACTCCGTATCCAGTTTTTGCTGATAATATTGACCTATTTATTTTATCATCACTATTGAGCCAAAGGTGATCCGTTGTTGCTAAACTCTCTACTTGCTCAGATTTCCTCACTATTTACCTAGTGTCCTTTCCTGTTCTCGGGTCCCATCCAGGATATTACATTACGTTTAGTTGTCATGTCTGCTGAGCTTCTGCTGGGCTGTGACAGTCTCTCACACTTTGCTTGTTTCTGATGATCTTGACAGTTTTGAAGAGTACTTGTCAAGTACTTCATAGAATATCCTTCAGTTTGGCTTTGTCTGGTGTTTTCCTCATGATTGGATTGGGGTTGCAGATTTTTGGGTGGTAGGTCACAGACGTAAAGTACCATTTTCATTACTTCATATCAAAAGTGCATTCTGTTAACACTGTGACTGTTGACGTTGGTGCTGGTCACTGGCATTTTTTTTTTTTTTTTTTTTTTTAGGTTTTTTCACAGTAAATTTATCTTCCACCCCACTACACACACACGCACTATATTCTTTGGAGAGAATTCAGTCATGACTTTAAGGAGCTGGGTGTTTTGCTCTACCTTCTTGAGAGCTTCCTCTCCCCTTCCTGAAAAAATGTGTATTGATTAATAAGGAGTTAATTTGATTCTTAATTTGAGAGGTAGAATATTTCTTAATTTGGGAGATGGTATCCTATTATAGTTAAGAGTGAAGATGATGAAGCCAGACCAGCAGGATGTGAATTTTATCTCAGCTATTTCCTGCCTGTGTAATAGGGGTCCTAACAGAAGTATGCTGCTGCTGCTGCTGCTAAGTCTCTTCAGTCGTGTCCGACTCTGTGCGACCCCATAGACGGCAGCCCACCAGGCTCCCCTGTCCCTGGGATTCTCGAGGCAAGAACACTGGAGTGGGTTGCCATTTCCTTCTCCAATGCATGGAAGTAAAAAGTGAAAGTGAAGTCGCTTAGTCATGTCCAACTCTTCAGCGACCCCATGGACTGCAGCCTACCAGGCTCCTCCATCCGTGGAAATTTCCAGGCAAGTGTACTGGAGTGGGGTGCCACTGCCTTCTCCGAACAGAAGTATAGTGACCACGAAATGAAATACTCTGTGGTGCAGTGCTTAGCCCTGGACCTGGCAAATTCTTAATATGTATTGCTTAATAAAATACCATTGTGATTATATAAACAAACTAGTTTCTACATGTCTGGTCTTAAATTGATTTCAGTGTGTTTTTTCATAGAGGCAATTTTGTAGAAGGTGGTAGGATTTCTAGGTGAGTTGAAGACAGGTGACAGGCTGCTGCAGTCCCATTTTCAAAATTGAGAACAATCAAATAAGAAACCGTGGTTTAAAAATATCCTGAGCCCTGGTAGGAAAAAAAAAATTTTTTTTTTTCATGAGAAGGGGAGTAGGTGTAGAGACCACATAGACCCTCAGAGATGCGCCTCACTGCCTTTGCTACTTTAGCTTCTGCTAAGTCGCTTCAGTCGTGTTCGACTCTGTGCAACCCCATAGACGGCAGCCCATCAGGCCCCACCATCCCTGGGATTCTCTAGGCAAGAACGCTGGAGTGGATTGCCATTTCCTCCTCCAATACATGAAAGTGAAAAGTGAAAGTGAAGTCGCTCAGTTGTGTCTGACTCTTAACGACCCCATGGACTGCAGCCTACCAGGCTCCTCCATCCATGGGATTTTCCAGGCAAGAGTACTGGAGTGGGGTGCCATTGCCTTCTCCCTTGATACTTTAGAGGTTGGTTTTTTCTTGATGAATGAGCCTCCAGAGCCTGAGAGTTCTGTGTGCGGCTGTCCCAGCTCTCTTTCTCGCCTCTCAGGATGGGTGTTTCAAACTGGAGGAAGAAAGTAACATTTCCCCGTGGTGTTAGGATGCAGAAAGGACTGACCTGTGCTGTGCACATAACTGTAACAGTTCCTTTATGGAAGGAGAAGGATCAGAAGGATACCAAAATGTGTTCAAAGTTCTATTTGAGGGGTTTCTAGGTGGGAGCCCCTGACCCTGCCCTGCAGGTGACAGTGTCCATCTGGGAAGTGACTTTCTGGTGAGGTACAGAGTGTGTGACCAGCTGTTCCTATAAACAGATGCACTGGCAGCCCAGGGAGGTCCTTGTGAGGTGGGAAATGGTTCCTGACTGCTTAACATAGCTTCAAGAGCATGTATATTTTCATGATACCTCCCAGTGGTCTGTACCTGGAGGGCATAAAAGTGTGTGTGCGTGTGCTCAATCTCTCAGTCTTGTTCAATTCTTTGCGACCCCATGGATTGTAGTTTGCTACAGTCTGGATTTTCTAGGCAAGAATAATTTAGTGGGTTGTCATTTCTTCCCCCCGGGGATCTTCTTCTCCCAAGGATGCTGCTGCTAAGTCACTTCAGTCGTGTCCGACTCTGCGTGACCCCATAGACATCAGCCCACCAGGCTCTCCTGCCCCTGGGATTCTCCAGGCAAGAAAACTGGAGTGGGTTGCCATTTTCTTCTCCAATGCATGAAAGCGAAAAAGTGAAAGTGAAGTCGCTCAGTCGTGTCCGACTCTTAGCGACCCCATGGACTGCAGCCCACCAGGCTCCTGCATCCATGGGATTTTCCAGGCAAGAGTACTGGAGTGGGGGTGCCATTGCCTTCTCCATCTCCCAAGGATAGAACCTGCATATTTGTGTCTCCTGCATTGGCAGGTGGATTCTTTAGCTCTCAGCTGCCTGGGGAACCCTATAAGCACCCATAGATCTTCCAGATGCAGATCCCTGGGAAAGAAAGGGAGGAAGAGTAGGACCTTGGTTTTAGGAATGCCCCATTGACAAGTTAAAGCAGAAACTCAACCCAAGTCAGTTTCAACAGTAAAGGAAAAAGATAAACTTTGTTGTCCTCAATTTTCATTGGTTCCAGCTGCTCAGGACCATGGCAAGGGATGCTGTCTATTTCTGTCTCTGGGCTCTGCCACCCACAGTGTCTGCCTTATCCTGAAGCAGGCTTCCCATTGTAATGGCAGTGTTGCTGCCCACAGCAGCTGGTTATCTTAGGCTAACTGAAGTGCATTTGCAACCTGGAAGGCTGGGTATAACCTTGAAAATTAATTTTTAAACTATGAAAATGATCAGTAACACGCAGAAGTCAAGAGAGTAGTGTCCCAGCCCTCATACTCATTATGCAGCTTGGGTGGAAATGGTTTTAATCATGAGGCCATGGTTTGGACAGGGAAGGTGTGGCCAACCTAGACAAACTCCGTCACCCAGACGTGTTGAAATCGGTATTAGGAGGATGACCAGAGGGTGTGGAAGCACACCACTGTGTTCCTTCCACAGACTCTGGGTAAGGTCGGCCCCAAGATGTGTCAGGCAGGGTTTGTTTAATAGTAATACATGGTGCTGCAGAGGAGATGGCCCCTGCTTTCTCTTCCTTGTTCATGTCAGCATGCTGGAGAAAAGTTGATCATATTTTCACTGTAGGCCTAGGTTTCTTTATCAGTAGGAATCAGTATATAGTTTCTGATGGAAGTCTATTAATCCAAATTTAATTATTAATTAAGCCTCCTTTTCTGCCTCAGAAATGATATGGTTTGGGTGACTAATGATATGAGTCAACTGATGTAGCCCTTGATAGAAACTCGCAGTTTCTGATTCCTGACCATGTGGCTCTTTGGCGTGCCAGTTCCTAGGACATCACTTTCACAGAGGGATGCATGCACATGGTCCTGGTATGAGGGAGGCCAGGTAGACTTGGTGAGTGATGGGGGATCATGGGATCGGGAACAGCCAGGCCCAGTCTAAAGATAACTCACGTTTAGGTTTGCTCAAGACTCATGCTGGATATAAAAACGTATATGTGACTAAATTCATATCACATGCCCTTGATGTATTCATCTTGCTCTTTATAGGGAACTGTTAACGATCTGGTCCCTGAGAAGGAGGCAAACTGGGGCTCACAGGCCAGATTAATTTGCCTGGTTTGCAAATAAAATGTCACTGGGACACAGCTGTACACACTTGTTTATATAGTGTCCATGCTGCTTTGGCACCGTACACAGAGACAGAGTCTAAAATATATACTCTCGGGCCCTGACAGAAAGTTTGCCAACTCCCACTGTAGAACTGTGCTTCCATTAGGAATCTCATGGGAACCATAAATTGAGTCACACTTGTAATTTAAATTTTCTAGTGATTTCATTCAGTACAGTTCAGTTGCTCAGTTGTGTCCGACTCTGTGAACCCATGGACCGCAGCACGCCAGGCCTCCCTGTCCATCACCAACTCCTGGAGTTCACCCAAACTCATGTCCATCGAATCGGTGATGCCATCCAACCATCTCATCCTCTGTCATCCCCTTCTCCTCCTGCTCTCTATCTTTCCCAGCATCAGGGTTTTTTCAAATGAGTTAGCTCTTTGCATGAGATGGCCAAAGTATTGGCGTTTCAGCTTCAACATCAGTCCTTTCAATGAACACTCAGGACTGATCTCCTTTAGAATGGACTGGTTGGATCTCCTTGCAGTCCAAGTACTTCATTAGAAAAGTAAAAAAAAAAAAAAGTGAAATTAAGTATAATAGTATATTTTATTCAACCCAGTATTTCCAAAGTACTATCATTCAACGTATGATTGATCAAAAAATTATCAGTGAGATGTTTTACATTCTTTTTCTTGCTAAGTCTTGGAAATCCAGTGTGTGTCTAGCATTGTAATGACACTTCAATTTGGACTAAGCCACATTTCAAGTGCCTAATTGGTCATAGGTGGCTTGTGGCCACTGTATAGGATAATATGGTTCTAGAATGTATGTTGGAAGCCTATCTCTGAGGCTGCTGCAACTCAACAGTACCTTTTCAATTTATGTTCATGTTTGAACAGTTGACGAGGTGCTTTTCCTGAAAAGATTTTTCTTATTGCTTCCTGAATATTGCTTTTGTACAAGAACAGTGTGACAATGTGAACATCCATTGGGTCAGCTAGGCTCTCTTTACTGGTGATATGATGTCTGGGAGTGGCTTCTTGGTGCCAGTAAATCATTTCTTCCTCAAGAGGATTCAAAATATCTATTTGTCTTAGATCTTCTTGATCTGTTAGAATAATTACCAAGCATTTGGGAAGTTAACAGTAGCAACACTAGGGCCTTTTTTTACTTCCTCTAGGATGTAAGTGTCAGGTATGAAAAATCTGCCATGGCTGGATCCATTTACTGTATTAATCACTACCTTTTCCTTGGAGTTGATTTATGGTTCAGTGGGAAGTTCTGGAAAATGCATTGTACAACCAAGACCACATTCATTCATGGAGAATTTAGAATACAGGTTTGAAGAATAAGAACAGCGTCCAGGGCCCTTAGGAAAATGTGTTCGGTCACTTAATGTCCCATGAACTTTCTGTAAGAACCTTGAACCTTGTCCTGTGTATTAGTTTTCTAGCATCTTGCACATGAGAGAAGGGGAGGTAGTATTAATTATTCCTGGCCAGCTCACTATAAACGGTATCTTTGGATTACTCCCACGTTGCCATTGCCGTTAAATTTTTTAAAATTTATTTACTTGGCTGCACTGAGTCTTAGCTGTGGCATGATATTCGTTGAGGCAAGTGGGATCTTTAGTTGTGCCGTGTGCACTCTTAGTTACAACACGTGGAATCTAGTTCCCTGACCAGGGATTGAACCTGGTCCCACTGCATTGAGAGAACTGAATCTTAGCCACTGGACCTCCAGGGCAGTCCCTCCATTGTCATTTGAGGTTTGATACAGAAAGATTTACTTCCCAGACTACGTTTCTTATTAGCAGGATTCTGCCTTTGTGGTGCAGTCTCGGGTTAATGATTAGAACTAGATAAAGCATTCTCTTCACTGGGCTCTGAGTTCTAGTACCTGAATAACTCAGAATGTTGGGGAAAGAGGGTAATCTCATGTCCTAGTCGGATGTGGTTTGCTTTGATATCTCCCAACAGGTATTGCAGCCGTCTTTATCCCAATGGTACCACGTGGTAGACTGTTTTCAGCAACCTCTTCTGCCAAAGGGTTAAAATAAACCTGGTCATCAGTGCCTTTTTGTTGAAGGGTAGTTTAAAAGTGCTGATGGTCAGCTTTACTTTCTTGTATGCTCATTCTTTATTTTTACAGCAGGAGTTACTGACTTTTTTTTTTCCTGTCTCTCAAAAAAATCTTTATTGATACATCAAAAAGATGAAAAGATGTTGTAAGTGTACTTTGACTTTTTTGTTTCTTTGTGGCTTCCCTCTTCCCAGCTTTTAAAAATAGGTCTCACAGCATCAGGCATTTACCAAAGCAGCAGTTTTAAAGCCTGGAATCTCCCTCTTTCCTGATGTATGAAGGCTACATACCTCTCGGCATTTGCCTTTTGGGGGGGTTTCAGTTTTTTGTTAGCACACATTGTGAAGAGTTTGGCAGATCATTTGGGTAAAGATAGGTCTGTTGCTGTTTTTGGCAAGTACACCCCGCGTACTTGGTGATGGCGGTGGAGGCATTGGATATCCACAGAGACTGGATGGACCTGCAAATACTCCTCAGCAATGCTAGGAGTGGCCTAAGTAATGTTAAAAGGGACTATCTCGTTAGATCTAAAGCCTTGATTGTCAACTGGGGCCATTTTCTCTGCAGGATGACAACTGACAATGTCGAGAGACATTTCTGGTTGTTCCAACAGGGCTGGGAACAACATCTAATGGATTGAGGCCCGAGATCCTATACAGCCACATGGTACACAACAGCCTCCCACAGCAAAGAAGCATCTGGCTTGAATTGTCCCTAGTGAGGAGGTTGAGAAGCCCAGCTCTAAGGATGCTTTCTAGGGTTGAGCTATGGCCTGTGTTTTTGTTTTTCCTCTGTTTTTGTCTCTTAAATATGCTAAAAAGTGAAAAGCCACCAACTATATCCATAATAAATTTCATCTTAAAGAAAATCCCAAGTCTACTTTTCCTGCAAAAAGGAGAGAGAAAAACACACACAAGTGGCCCCATGGTACGAGTTACCCACGGATGATATTAAATCTTGCCCTCTGAGGACTGTTTTCTGGGTTAGGGTAATTAACAGAGCCCAGAAAGTCATGAAGTCTCTTCTAAAGGGTGTCACAGATTGGTCCCCAGATGAGCCACTCCACTAGGAAGTGTAATGGTCCATACCTCCTGATGTATGTATTTTCTATTTTCTAGAAGCGGTATTCTCTAGTCATTTGTACTAGAGGAAAACTCAGGCTTTTTTCGTTTTAATGTGTGCTTTCTTGTGAATGGTAGGTGTTGGATAGCAGAGGGGGAAATGAATTTACAAATGTTACACTTTGCAAAGTGTGGCATGACCTTTTGTTTTTACCTTGTGGAACTGTGTTTTCTATTAAGCCGTCAATCTTATTTTCTCTTTGCCATTTCAGAAGAGACCACAGACCATTTTGCAGATTTTGATGCATAGTGAGAAGATTTGGTGGGATGATTGCTAAAGTTGTAGGATAGACTTTTGGACCTACTTTTTTTTTTTTGAAGGGACAAGTATCAAATGTGCTAAGTATGGTGTTATGTGCCTGGGTGTCTAGTAGGGTTTGCATTCAACCTTTAGCCTCTGTTCATGGGACAGGGACAACTTCAGTGATACTTGAGCATTACCATTTTGTTCTTTCAGGAGGGAGGGAGGCAGGAGGGAGGGAGGCAGGGAGGGAAAAAGAATCCAATTATAGCAAGAACACTTGATTGAATAATCTTGGAGTGGACTTTGTGGGCAATAGTGGTGTTGGGTAGAAACAAAGTTGGGTTTCTAAAGTTAGTGAATGTGTCCATCTGTCAGAACAAGTGCATGTGGGCAATCTCCTTCCAGAATAAATCAAAGCCTATTTGCAGCGGATGGGTTTAAGACTTTATTTCACCATCCTCCTCTTCCAGGTTCTAAATACATATGCCCTGTCTGTTCTGGGACTCATTTAAGATGCAACGAGTGGAAAATTGAATTTAATGATTAAGTCCCTTTGATTTCTGAGTTGTGGAAATTCTTGTGATTTTTGTGCTTCTGGATTTACAGTGCATCTTAATGAGTATCTCTTTTTTTCTCTCCTTAAATGATCTTAAAAATATGATTGAATAGTTAGTGGGTTGTGCTGGTTATGTTCATGGCCTAATGAAGGGAGAATAGGTGAGAAAATAGTTTTCCATGAGCCCCGGCTGAATCAGAGAGTGGTAATTATTCTTTAAATACTAAAATAGAGTTTTACTTATTAGAAGCATAAAACCAGCATCCACCATCTATCTGATTTTTGCTGTTGATGTAATTTTAGGAAATTGAATGAACCAAGATGGAAATTAGGTTTCATCCTCAGCGGCTTGTGTGCCCCGAGTTCTATTAGGTTTTACAGGAGTTTTGCAGGTGGAGACACAGCAGGACCACAGCTTTTATCACTTCATGAAGAGAGAATACAGGATCATCCCCTTTATCTTGCTTTTTAAAATTCTTCTTTTTCTGCACCCAAGTTATTTATTGCCTGCTTGGAGTGGACAATTCAGGATATTGTGTTTTGAAAAAGAAAAAGAGAAGCCATTCAAATTCCTGTTAAAATGAATGGCATGAGCTGTATATCACTTTCTCATTTCTGAGACTCCTTATAAATCACAAAGAGCGAGAGGGCATTCTACCATTGGTCAGTGGGAAAATGGGAAATTTAATAGTTTGTCAAAGATTAATAAGAAAGGATTACTGCTTGGAGAGACCCTGACGTAGTGAGCAAGTTCGTATTGAAGTTCATCAAGCTCATAAGCAGATGGAGAGTTTAGTTAAAGTTACTTGTCGTTACTCACGTCTGCTTCTCCTCAGGCCCTGGGACAGATGTCTGTTAACTGTGCCAGGGTCATTTTCAGAACTTAGGTTTGACCTCTAGAGGTGTGGGTTTTTCTTTTTATCCTCTTTCCATGCTTCTTGTCATGATTTAGGAGCTGGTGACTATCTGTTAATATTGGTGACTTCTCTGTCACAGGTGTTAATCAATATAAGTCCCAGAGGTTTTAACTTTATTAACGTATGTTTTATTTTATTTTGTTTTATTTTAAATTAGTTTTTATTGGAGTATAGTTGCTTTACGGGGAAGGCAGTGGCACCCCACCCCAGTACTTTTGCCTGGAAAATCCCATGGACGGAGGAGCCTGGTAGGCTCCAGTCCGTGGGGTCGCTAAGAGTCGGACACGACTGAGCGACTTCACTTTGACTTTTCACTTTCATACATTGGAGAAGGAAATGGCAACCCACTCCAGTGTTCTTGCCTGGAGAATCCCAGGGACAGGGGAGCCTGGTGAGCTTCCGTCTATGGGGTCGCACAGAGTCGGACACGACTGAAGCGACTTAGCAGCAGCAGCAGCAGTTGCTTTACAGTGCTGTTAGTTTCTGCTATATTGATAACAGACCAGATATGCGTGTAAATATATGTGTGTGTGTACACGTATGTTTATATGTGTATATTTGAATGTTATTGGGATGAGATTTAGTCTTTCAAACTCTGAACTGCACATTGAGACTGTTCATACCATTCTTACAAGCAAAGCTCTTTCTTTCCGTCTTTCCCTGCAAGCGGCTTAGAGAATGACTGTATCTGTGAGGATGCAATTTTGATCTTGTGTGGAGCCAGGAGCACTCTGACATATGGTTCAGCAAAGGTGCACAAGCTTAGGTGGTCAGCACCTTCGGTGCTTCTGTTAGCACCTGTTTATCAGATTATTGAAAGGCAAGCCTGCTTTCCTCAGAATGTGCTCCCTGAGTTTATGTAATCCTATCCGGGCAGCGTCCTGATATCCGAATACAATCAACTCTCAGCATGTGTTACTGGAACTCAGAGTAGATTCTTCAGGGTCAGGAGCTTTTCAAAACTGTAGTTGCTGGAGACAAAAGCCAAAAACAATAAGAGAATCCACTGATCTTTTTTTTTTTTTTTCCTCCTGCACAGCTATTTTCAAGCAAGTAAGGTACAAAAGTGTTAGTGGTTAAGGTGTAGAGCAGACTAGAATTCCAGGAGTTCTCAAGTCTTGCACCCCTGGGGACCTTTGTAAGTGACACCCCTCCCCCATTCCATAACTATGAAATCTGTCCCCCGCCCCCCACCAAGCATCCCAGAAAATTTGTATGCATGTGGTCCCTTGGTTTGATTTGGGAATCCCTAATACAGGTTATCAACCTCATCATAACATTCTCTGGCAGGAATTGATTTCTTTGAATGTAAGTAATTTAAATTCCATAATGCGATATTGGATCTTAGAGCAGATTTAATTATGTAACACAGACCACTGTTTTTCACGAAACACACAAAGTGAAGCCGACAATCTTTGGAATATACAGAACATTGAACACAGGTTTGTTGGCCTAGATAACATTGAATTAAACTCCACCCTTTCTTGCCCTCCCACACAGAAATTGGCTAAGGTATCCCAGTGAAGGTTATCCTCAAATCCAAGCCTGTTATTCATATCTGGCCATGAAAAAGGCTTTTAAACTTGATTCCTCTCCTAATGGAGCCTTTTGATCCAAGTGGTTTGAGTTGGATCTTTATCTTCGTTAATGAAAATCGGAGTGTTAATATAATATTAAACTTTAAAAAAGTTATTTCTTATGAAACCTCTTGGGTTTGAATTTTTTTATTCCATTAGATGTATAACCTTAGGCAGGTAACTCTACCTTGCCACACCTTGTTGCCTGCCCTATAGAGATGAAGGTAATAGAATTTGTAAAGATATCACAGGAATAAATAAAAGAATGTGTAAAGCATTATCTTCTGCATAGGAAAGACTTAATGTCATCTCTTCTTAACTATCCTGGGGGGCTGGGAGATTACAGAATGAATGTATAGCTGATCAGACTGTAGTCGGGAGCTTGCAGCCTCAAATTTTGTGTAAGGTATAGTTACATAGTAAAGCGTCTGCCTCCAGTGCCGGAGACCTGGGTTCAATCCCTGGGTCAAGAAGATCCCCTGGAGAAGGAAATGGTAAGCCACTCCAGTATTCTTACCTGGAGAATCCCATGGACAGAGAAGCCTGGTAGGCTACAGTCCATGGGGTCACAAAGAGTCGGACATGACTGAGCGACTTCACCTTACCTATAGTTACATTACCATAGTACAAGTAAGAAGAACTGAAGGCTATAAAGGGAAAAGAGAAAACCGATTGCATTTTTTTGTCAAATTCAGTTCAGTTCAGTCGCTCAGTCGTGTCCAACTCTTTGCAACCCCGTCAACCACAGCACACCAGGCCTCCCTGTCCATCACCAACTCCCGGAGTTTATCCAAACTCATGTCCATCGAGTTGGTGATGCCACCAGCCATCTCATCCACTGTTGTCCTCTTTTCCTCCTGCCCCCAATCCCTCCCTGCATCAGAATCTTTTTCTAGTGAGTCAAATCTTCGCACGAGGTGGCCAAAGTACTGGAGTTTCAGCTTTAGCATTATTCCAAAGAACACCCAGGACTGAACTCCTTTGTACTGGTTGGATCTCCTTGCAGTCCAAGGGACTCTCAAGAGTCTTCTCCAACACCACAGTTCAAAAGCATCAGTTCTTCAGCGCTTAGCTTTCTTCACAGTCCAACTCTCACATCCATACATGACTACTGGAAAAACCATAGCCTTGACTAAACGGACCTTTGTTGACAAAGTAACGTCTCTGGTTTTTAATATGCTGTCTAGGTTAGTCATCAAGTTCTCTTTTTATCAAAGGAAAACACAGTTGCTTATGGTTTTGCAACATCTTGTGAGAGGAAGTGACTTTCACCTTTGTGATGTAGCTTTTTGAGCTAAGCCCAGAGGGAGTGGTCTAAAGGAGTAGGATCATTAGAAAGATAAACTGGTTGTGGAAATGGTAGGATGTGTTAGTGTCTACATAGAAGGTACCCAGGAAACAATGGTTGAAAAGTATGGGCTTTATGGAGAGAAACTTGTATTGAGTTCTCGTCCTTTGATTTGTGTTATGGGTGTGATAACACTGACCACCTTGTGTTGTATGGAGTAAGTTAGTGAATACTGTATGTAGCATGTTTAGCAGGCGTTTGGTGCATCGTAAGCTCCCAGTACCAGTGGTTAGTCATATAATTATTCCCAACTGATGTGAAGGGAAATAGAAAGACATCAGCTGGCAAGATAGATGTGCCCTGGATAATGAAGGCATTTTAATACTGACCTCAGGAGTTTAGGTTTTGTTCACTTGACAGCTGGGGACTAGGGAACCATTTTGATCAAATGCAGAGACCTTGATGCTCTGTCCTCTCATGATTTCAATACAATGCCTGGGAGAATATCAGAAAAAGAATAGTTTCTTTCCACAGTTATCTTCCTGTCAGGAAGTCAGAACTTCTCCAGAAGCCCCATTGAACATTCCATCTTGGGTCCCTTCTGCTTGGGATTGAGTCTCCTGCCCATCTCATAACTACAAAAGAGGTTCCTGGAATGTGGTGATGCAGCCAGAGGTATCTGCCCCTAATGGCATGTTGGAGCCCAAAAGTGTGCTCAGTAGGAGATGCAAGAGAAAAGAAGAAAATACCTTTGATAAAGAGCATATGGGCAGTGGTAGAGGGTTGTGTAGATGGCTGGTAGATTCAGTTCTAGACCCAGAGTGCGTTCAGGGGGAAAGTAGGCTATCCAGGAAGAAGTGGTCCACAGATGGGGAAATTTTGGATTTGAGTGCACAGCTGCAAGTACTGATCTGGAAATCATTCACTTGAAAGGTTACAAAGAAATACAAGATTCCCAGAGAAGGAGAGATGAGAGAGGGATGAATGAAAAACAAATTATAAGCCAAAGGGAGTGATTTGTTTTTAGGGGGCTTCTCAAAGGCAGTGACATTGCTAAAGGGAATCTTCACTTAATATTTGTAAAGAAAAGAAAATTCCATTAGTCCCAATCTCCTTTGAGACACACACCCTCAGTAAGAACAGTGATGTGCTAATTTTACAATCTGTGCTAGAAGACAAGTTTCTGGGTCTGGGGGCCCATTCCTAGACTCAACTCTTTGGACAGATTTCTCCCGTCATCACCGTCTAGATAGAAATTCTGTTGTTGCCACTGTGGCCTCTTTACAGACCATACTGGCAAGTGACAGAGCTACTGAAACTAATTGGAATGAGTGGGCATTTTTTATGATGTATTATAGGGAATTCAAAGACAAAGAAATCTAGTCACCAAGAAGGACTATAAATAGAGCAGTTGAAATGCTTTTGTGGACTATATTACTTTAGGGTTCTATCACCAAGTGAACACCAGAGAGAGAGAGAGAATGAGGATCTGAATGGCACCTGTCAGCCAATGAATGGATTATTCCTGCGTCCCACGTCCTCTTAGGCTATTCCCATGTACCTGTGGTGGAAAATGAGAGGCTGTCAGCGGGAGGGCAAGCTCAGGTGAATTGGGCAGATCTGATCATTGTGTGTGGGCAGAACTGATTGTTGTGCAGAGTTAATGCTCCCTTCCTGTAATTGCCCTTGCAGCCCCTTGGCTGAGTGAGTCTGCTCTGCCTCCAGGTAGGTGGACACTTTTCTGTCCCCTAGACTTTGGACTGGACTTTGTCCTTTGGGATATACTGGAAGCATGTGGGTAGAGGGCTTCCATGTCCTTGCATGATGTTTCTTGGTCTCTCTGCCCTGCCGCCTGCCTTAAGTGGCCCATGACCCCGGTTGCTGCTGGTCCCACACTGAGAGATAGTGGGCATCCTGGCCCTGACCTTTAGCTTATGCATCATGATGTCACCCAGTGTACCTGAACCCCAGTGAGCAAGAAAGCAGCCTTCCTGATGTCCAGTGCCATGCTTCTTTTCCTCTTGGGGGAGTCACACAATATTATTGGAACAGAAACGTGACCTGTTCAACAGCCAACTTGACTAATAAAGTATCTGTTCTTTGTTCAGAAAACTGAGGAGCGGGCGTGGTCAGCCATGTGGGAAAATGAATCCATCTCTTTCAAGGTCATGTAACCTGCTCTCTGTTTGACCGAAGCTGAATTCCAGTGAAACCCCAGCATCAATCACGCTCGTTTTCAGTACTGCAAAATGATCTGCTTTTCCACAAAACACAACTTTAGCTTTCATATTCTGATTAACAAAGGCTGGTATGCATTATTCGACTTAATTTAAAGGTATAATCAGCTGTGTCAGTCAGATAAGGAAAAAAATAGTACCGTGGACCTTTTCCAAATTCCCGCAGGCTTCAGATATAAAAACTCCCTCTAGAGTGCTGACAACACACCTTGCCTGTTATTACAGCTTGGATTTTGTTTTGTTCCTCTGCCAGAACCAGAATATCATTAGGTTACAAATCAGATCTAACGGGTTAGATTATTGTTCATCTTGAGCGGTGTGCTTTCTCTCCATTAGTTGTGGTATAACAGAAGTAATTTAATTTATTATTAGGCCATGTTCAAAAGAAGCTTTTATTTCACAGTGTGCTCGAGGACATAGTGGCGAGAACCATGAGTCTTTCCTCAGTGTCTTGAGAGTTAGAAGTGCTAGCATAGAACAGATTTTGAAATGCTTGTGGTTTTGCAGAATGAAGAGATGTTTTGTACCCTGATAGAGCACATCCTTGCTGCAAAGAACAGATTTCCTGGCAGCTTCTTTTGGGTGGTTTTAGTTTTTTTTTGTTGTTTGTTTTGTTTTTAGTGTCATAGCAATGACATTAGATTTATTGTCCTCGAGGTAATTGAGCAAGGGCTGCTGCCATTCACTCATTCATTCCCTGTCAGTCCATCTGTTAGCCATTCGACAAATAACAAATATTTATTCTCCACCTTCATTCCAGGGCACGATCAATTTTCCTTTGGTACATAATCATCTGTCATACAAGGTTGAAGATTATTCAAAATGGATATGGACATTTTACAGTACAATGAAAACTCACCAGTATTAACTCAGATTTGTTATTAGATTTCCTAAGCTTGCATATATTGCCCTGAAGAGCTGCTTTCTGCAGTAGAGGTTGAGGATTATTCTACAAATATGTGTCTTTGCTCACCAACTTAAACTCAGATTCAACATTAAATTTCTTAAGTTTTCAGGGAGCTCCTCAATTAGCTGCTTTCCACAGTGCAGGGAAGCCTGGAGAGCTGCAGTCCATGGGGTTGCAAAGAGTTGGACACGACTGAGTGACTGAACCACAACCACCACAGTACAGATTCTTAAGAGGCATCGTGCGTGTTAAGTCACTTCAGCCGTGTCTGAATCTTTGTGACCGCGTGGCTTCTCCAGGCAAGAATACTGGAGTGGCTTGTCATTTCGTCCTCCAGGGGTTCTTCCTAAACCAGGGATGGAACACACATCTCTTACTTCTCCTTTTTGGCAGGTAGATTCTTTGCCTCTAGTGCCACCTGGGAAGTCCCTAAGGGGCAGCCTCATCATCTAAATGGCTCTGGGTCTTCAAAGAAGTTCTGTGCCCTTGGGCTCCTCTGATAATCCACCTTCTGTAGTCCTTCCCAAGTGGTTAGAGCCTGGAGTTAAATTGGGTGATAAAGTGTGAAAGTGTTTGAGGTCATTGAAGCTGATAAAAATGCTGTGAGCAACTGTTTTGTTGGTTTGATGAATATTTAATGTGCACCTACTGGTTCAGATGCTGGATTCATTTAAATGTGCATACCTGTTTTATGGTCTTAAATGCCCCATGCCTTATGGAGAAATTTAAATTTTAAATCCAAAGATCGGTATTGTTACACTCACTGAATAATTGCTTACATTACCTTAAGCAACTTTTCATCTATTATTGTTGAGCAAACACCAGGGTCTTGAGACACTAGGGCAGGTTAGTATGGTGTGGGACATGATAAACCTTCTAGAATGAGGTATTGCGTGGGGCTCAACTTAATGGCAGAGGATGGGGAACAGGTTTTAGAAAGAGTGAGAAATAAAAAAACTAAAATGTATGTGTGTCTGTGTGTACATGTTTACTTCTACTGATTTATTTTCAGCCGTCTTAGTTTTGAAGAGTTCTGGATGCCTTTAAAATAACAGTAGTAGTTGTATTTGAAGTGTAATAGTCATTTATTGAACTAATACTGTGGTCCTGGCCCAGTGCTATACACTTTACGTGAACTATTTTGTGTGATTTATCCCAACAATCTTATGACGAAGGGGCAGTTAATATTCTCACATGACAAATGAAGTGTTTCTTTATGTCCCAAACATTTACATAATGTTTTAGTATGTGCCAAGCTTTCTCCTAAGTGCCTTTAAGCTATTACATTAATCCTTACAGAAATCTTATGAGATATTAATTTTAAAGACAGTGAAATTGGAGAAAAGTTAAGGCACCTGTCCAAAGTCACAGTTAATAAATGATGGAGGAGGATTTGAACTTGGGCCTTCTGGCTGTAGAGTGGGCTCCTCAACTGTGTCCATCGTTAACTAACCCAGCATTGACATCGCCCTGGGGTGTGTTCTTGGACCATCTTGCATTGGAGCTTGTATTCGGTAGTTGTTCAGTTGCTAAGTCGTGTTCGACTCTTTGCGACCCCATGGACTGTAGCCTGCAAGGCTCCTCCATCCGTGGGCTTTTCCAAGCAAGAATTCTGGTGTGGGTTGCCATTACTTCTCCAGAGGATATTCCTGACCCAGGGATTGAATCGGTGTATCCTGCATTGTGGGTGGATTCTGTAGCCTGGAAAGACATTTGTAGTCTGTAGCCATTACATTATTCCAGCTCTTGTAAAATAGAACAGATTCAAGGACGGACATTGCTTGTTTTTTTTTTTTTTTTTTAATCAAGAATCTCTTTTATTGATTATCAGAAACATTACAAACATCTAGTATGAACAAATTGTAACATGATAGTGTTTAGTTTGAACAATTAATACATTTCAGATATAATATTATACATATTTCAATGCTATTCTCCCCAATCATCTCACCCTCTCCTGGTCCCAGAGTCCAAAAGTCTGGTCTATACATCAGTGTCTCTTTTGTTGTCTCGTAAATAGGGTTATTTTTTACCATCTTTCTAAATTCCATATATATGCGTTAGTATACTGTATTTGTGTTTTTGTTTCTGGCTTACTTCACTCTGTATAATAGGCTCCAGTTCCATCCACCTCCTTAGAACTGATTCAAATGTATTCTTTTTAATGGCTGAGTAATATTCCATTGTGTATATGTACCACAGCTTGCTTATCCATTCATCTGTGGATGGACATCTAGGTTGCTTCCACGTTCTGGCTATTGCAAACAGTGCTGCTATGAACATTGGGGTACAGGTGTCTCTTTCAATTCTGGTTTTCTCAGTGTATATGCCCAGCAGTGGGATTGCTGGATCATAAGGCAGTTCTATTCGCAGTTTTTTGAGGAATCTCCATACTGTTCTCCAAAGTGGCTGTACTAGTTTGCATTCCCACCAACAGTGCAAGAGGGTTCCCTTCTCTCCGCACCCTCTCCAGTATTTATTGCTTGTGGACTTTTGGATAGCAGCCATACTGATTGGCGTGAAATGGTATCTCATAGTGGTTTTGATTTGCATTTCTCTGATAATGAGTGATGTTGAGCATCTTTTCATGTGTTTGTTAGCCATCTGTATGTCTTCTTTGGAGAAATGTCTATTGAGTTCTTTGGCCCGTTTTTTGATTGGGTCATTTATTTTTCTGGAATTGAGCTGTAGAAGTTGCTTGTATATTTTTGAGATTAGTTGTTTGTCAGTTGCTTCATTTGCTATTATTTTCTCCCATTCTGAAGGCTGTCTTTTCACCTTGCTTATAGTTTCCTTTGTTGTGCAAAAGCTTTTTAAGTTTGATTAGGTCCCATTTGTTCATTTTTGATTTTATTTCCAATATTCTGGGAGGTGGGTCATAGAGGATCCTGCTGTGATGTAAGTCAGAGAGTGTTTTGCCTATGTTTTCCTCTAGGAGTTTTATGGTTTCTGGTCTTACATTTAGCTCTTTAATCCATTTTGAGTTTATTTTTGTGTATGGTGTTAGAAAGTGTTCTAGTTTCATTCATATGGAGGGGTCTTGTTTTTGTATCCATTCAGCCAGTCTCTGTCTTTTGGTTGGGGCATTCAACCCATTTACATTTAAGGTAATTAATGATAAATATGATCCCGTTGCCATTTACTTTGTTGTTTTGGGTTTGAATTTATATATCCTTTTTGTGTTTCCTGTCTAGAGAATGTCCTTTAGTATTTGTTGGAGAGCTGGTTTGGTGGTGCTGAATTCTCTCAGCTTTTGCTTGTCTGTAAAGGTTTTGATTTCTCCTTCATATTTGAATGAGATCCTTGCTGGGTACAATAATCTGGGCTGTAGGTTCTTTTCTTTCATCACTTTAAGTATGTCTTGCCATTCCCTCCTGGCTTGGAGAGTTTCTATTGAAAGATCAGCTGTTATCCTTATGGGAATTCCCTTGTGTGTTATTTGTTGTTTTTCCCTTGCTGCTTTTAATATTTGTTCTTTGTGTTTGATCTTTGTTAATTTGATTAATATGTGTCTTGGGGTGTTTCGTCTTGGGTTTATCCTATTTGGGACTCTCTGGGTTTCTTGGACTTGAGTGATTATTTCCTTCCCCATTTTAGGGAAGTTTTCAACTATTATCTCCTCTAGTATCTTCTCATGGTCTTTCTTTTTGTCTTCTTCTTCTGGGACTCCTATGATTCGAATATTGTAACGTTTAATATTGTCCTGGAGGTCTCTGAGATTGTCCTCATTTCTTTTAATTCGTTTTTCTTTTTTCTCCTCTGATTCCTTTAATTCTGCCATTCTATCTTCTAATTCGCTAATTCTATCTTCTGCCTCTGTTATTCTACTATTTGTTGCCTCCAGAGTGTTTTGGATCTCATTTATTGCATTATTCATGATATGTTGATTCTTTTTTATTTCTTCTAGGTCCTTGTTAAATCTTTCTTGCATCTTCTCAATGCTTTTTTCCAGACTATTTATCCATGATTCCATTTTGCTTTCCAGATTTTGGATTAATTTCACGATCATTATTTGGAATTCTTTATCAGGAAGGTTCGCTATTTCTTCCTCTTTTGTTTGGTTTGGTGGGCTTTTATCCTGTTCCTTTACCTGCTGGGAATTCTTCTGTCTTTTCATCTTGTTTAAATTGCTAAGTTTGGGGCGTCTTTACTGTATTCTGGTAGTCTGTGGAGTTCTCTTTATTGTGGTGTTTCTGCACTATATGTGGGTTTGTACCGGTGGCTTGTCGAGGTTTCTTGTTTATGGAAGCTTGTATCGGTGTTCTGGTAGGTGGAGCTGGATTTCTTTTCTCTGGGGTGCAGTGGAGTGTCTAGTAGTGAGTTATGAGATGTCTATGCTTTTGGGGTCGCTTTGTGTAGCCTGTGTATTGGAGCTCAGGCTGTGTTCTTGTTTTTCTGGAGAATTTGCTTGGTATGTCTTGTTGTGGAACTTGCTGGTCTTTGTGTGATGCTTGGTTTCAGAGTAGGTATGGAGGCTTTTAATGAGCTCCTGTCAATTAGTGTTTCGTGGGATCAGGGTATGGACTTAAGCCTCCTGGTTCCAGTTATTGGTCTTATTTTTACAGTAGTCTCAAAAACTTCTTCTTCTATAATGCATTCCACAACTGGACTGCTCAGAGATGTTCACGGAATTATACATAGAAGGAAAAAGGGAGGAAGGAGACAGAGGTGGTCAGGAGGATAAAAGGAGGGAGTGTGAAGGAGAGAGACAGATCTAGTCAGTAATCATTAAAGAAAAGAAAAAAGGAAAGGAAAAAAGCAAAGGACAAAAAGGAAAAAGGAAAAAAAAAAAAAAAAAAACAGGGTCGCAAAAGTTATATCTAAACGTGGAGATTAAAGAAGTACTAGAGGATAAAAAAAATAATAATAATAAAAAAATAAAAGAAACAAAACAAACAACAACAAAAAAAAATTAAAAGGGAAAAAAAAATTTTTGTTTTCCTTTTTCCAATTAAAAAATAATAAAAATTTAAAAAATATATATATATATTAAAAAAAGAAAAGGAAAAAAAAAAGGAAATAATGATGGGAAAAATAGTAACAATATATATAAGAGTTTCTCTATTATTGTTGTGGGTTCAGTTCATTTTCAGCTAGTTCCTTGTTCCGGCTTAAATT
This sequence comes from Tragelaphus eurycerus, assembly GCA_935064755.1. Lineage (NCBI taxonomy): Eukaryota > Metazoa > Chordata > Mammalia > Artiodactyla > Bovidae > Tragelaphus > Tragelaphus eurycerus. Next base: position 56,740,715 of record CAKXYN010000001.1, on the reverse strand, counting down.
TCTCAAGATCTATAGGCCCCTTTCTCTGTGGTTGTTCTGTATAGTTCTTTGTTCTGTGCACGGTTCGGCGGTGTTCTGGGCCAAGGCCCGCCACTCGTGTGGTCGGCGCTGCACAATCTGGATTGCCGGCCCAAACTACTCCAGTTAGGCAGCACTCCAGACAATCAGGCAAACGAAGTCTGCGCTGAGGCCCGCAGAGGGGGAGGGGGTCGGCGACGGGAATGGCGGGCGGGCGGGCGGGGGGAGGGGATGGGGTGGCCCTCGTGGGAGCCGCCGGCACAGCGGGCGGGGGCACGCCTGCGCGGGAGTGGCCGGCGGGGGAGCGTCCAGTGGGGGAGAGTCCCGCGGGGGAGCGTCCCTCTGGGGAGCGCCGGCAGCGGAGCGTCCCGCGTGGGAACGGCCAAGGCGTCTCCCTGCCCAGCCCCGGCTCCCCAATGGCAGATGCGGGCGTTTGCAGCGGTGCTTTTCTGCTGCGGAAGTTACCGCAGGGCCCGCAGTCTGTGGGTTCTAATTGCTCAACTGTTCTCCTCCCTGTTATGATAGTCTCCGTGTTTCCCAGCTTCGGCGCAGATTCCGCATGGAGAGTGTTTCCTGGTGTTTGGAAACTTCTCTTTTTGAGACTCCCTTCCCCGGACAGAGGTCCGCCCCTCCCTCTTTGTCTCTCTCTGGCTTCTATATTCTTTCCTACCTCCTTTAGAAGGCAGTGAGTTGCTTTTCTGGGTGTTCGACGTCCTCCGCCATTTTCTGTTTCTCCCAGCTACTCTTCCCATCCATTTTTCTTTTTTTTTTTTTATTAAGAAATTAAAAAAATAAAAAAAAAAAAAAAAAAATGTAAAATTTACACTTAAATTATTTTTTATTTGTTGTTTTGTTTTTCTTCTTTCGTCGTCCCTTTTTTTTTTTTTTTTTTTTTTTTTTTTTTTTTTATTTTTTTTTTTTTTATATATATATATTAGATAAGAAAAAGATATGAGGTGGAAGGCTTAAAAATCTGTTAATATGTTTTTATTTAGTTTGGGTGGGGTGTATTTTTTTATTTATAAGAAAAAGGGAAAAAAATAAATATATAAAAAAATAAATACATATTGTTGATTTTCTTTTTTTTTTTTTTTTTTTTTTTTTTTTTTTTTTTTTTACACCATCATTTATTTATCTAGGCTGATTGGAAGGGACTCTGGAAGATAAATTTCATTGCATGACTGCTTTGTGCCAAGTCTATTGCCAAGTGCTTTGTGTGCCTGATCTCATTACCCCAGGCAGCAACTCTGTGAGGGAGCTACAGTTTTCATCCCAGTTTTCTCTCGATGCTCAGACTTAGGCCAGTAGGGGAGACAGGATTCAAACTTACATTTGCCCAGCTCCAGATCTAGTATATATTCCCCTCTTGCAAGGCTATTTCAGACTCGAGTTCTGTGACCTGCCTCCTAGTTTGGTTGTTAATGGCTTTTGGTTTCTCAAATTTAGTGTTATTATTAAAAGAAATCCCATTGCTTCTTTTTACTGATTGTAATTCCATTTCTACTGCAGGGTGGAGATGGGCATTACATTGCAGTCCAGATTACCATTTCCCAGTGCCATCTCTGATTTAAGCTAACAGGAGAATATCAGCTTATATTTTGTTAAGGTTTAGGAATTCAGATGATGGGGCCTCATTGTTTCACTGAGCAAAAAGAAGTTTATCAGTTCCATATTGCCAGAGCTTGTTGAGAACCATATTGCTCTTTTGATTTTGGTCATTACCAGATAAGATGAAGGATACTGTGGCTTTTATTAGGTTTGGAGAGGCCAATTCATCCATCCAACAAATACTTATAAAGCTTCTGTTACATGCTGGGCAGTGTTACAGGCACTGCGGATACAAATACAGACGTGAACAAAGCAGATCACTTTTTAATTTGCTTCAAAACATGACTCAGATCAGATCAGTCGCTCAGTCGTGTCCGACACTTTGTGACCCCATGAACTACAGCACGCCAGGCCTCCCTATCCATCACCAGCTCTCGGAGGTCACTCAGACTCACATTCATCGAGTCAGTGATGCCATCCAGCCATCTCATCCTCTGTCGTCCCCTTCTCCTTTTGCCCCCAATCCCTCCCAGCATCAGAGTCTTCTCCAATGAGTCAACTCTTCACATGAGGTGGCCAAAATACTGGAGTTTCAGCTTTAGCATCATTCCTTCCAAAGAAATCCCAGGGCTGATCTCCTTCAGAATGGACTGGTTGGATCTCCTTGCAGTCCAAGGGACTCTCAAGAGTCTTCTCCAACACCACAGTTCAAAAGCATGACTAGTGCTTAGAAATTCTAGAATGTACATCCAATTATTATTTATTTAATTGCAGTTTATTTCATAAGGATAAAGACTCTGCCCACAATGTGGGAGACCCGGGTTTGATCCCAGGGTTGGGAGGATCCCTGGAAAAGGGAGTGGCAACCCACTCCAGTATTCTTGCCTGGAGATGTTCACAGATAGAGGACCCTGGCAGGGTATAGTCCACGGGATCGCAAAGAGTCAGACAGGACTGAGTGACTAACACTTTCACTTTCACACTTGCTTCATAAACTAAGTAGTTACTGACCATCCTTAACCCCTGAAAATATTAATGGAAATGAAGATCATTCAGTAGCAGAACGAATGCCTTTAGTTTGCTAGTGTTCCTTGTCTGCAGTCAAATAACTTTTTAGTCTGTTACGAAATCTATAAAGATGACTTCAAGATTGTCTATTGAAGTTTTTACATTTATCTGATGAGGAAATTGAGACCCAAGGATGTGGAGTTCAGATAGCAAGGTAGCTTTGCTTTAGCTCAGAGGAGAAATTTTGACTTGTTGCTGTTTTGTGTTTTGGTATTCCTGAAAATTCATAGTACCACAAAAATGGCAGACTGTTAAGCTGTATCCCATGAAAGGTATAATATTAGCTCTACTGGTTTTTAAGTTTTAGGAGGCCAAGTATTCCTTGGATATCTCCCCAGAAAAATAATGTTGTGTGCCAGATCTCATTACCCCAGGCAGCAACTCTATCAGGGAGCAACAGTTATCATCCCAGTTTTATAAAGATGCTAAGACTTAGGCCAATAATGGAGACAGAATTGAAACTCATATTTGCCTAGCTCCAAATCCAGTATGTTTTCCCTCTCGCAAGGCTGCTTTAGACTCAGATTCTGTGTGCTCCTTGCTAGTTTGGTTGTATGTTCAATTTGTTTATGTATTATTTGAAAATGGATTGAAGAGGGATATAGATGGCTGGTTTTGTAGTGACTTTGGTGAGAGATGATGAAAGTTTGTTTGAGAATGGTAATGAGATAAAGGCTAAGAAGGTTTGAAGGCTGATGTCTCAATGTGCTGATTAGAACAGTTTCACTTGAAAATGTGTATGGAAATGGATTTTGGGGGGCGGGGGGTAATTTGTTCACAACGTTAAATTTAATGCTCTAAAGTTTATTGGTAGGTACATAAGGGTTTCATTAGTTGATTCTCATGTGTGTGTGTGTGTATACTTCATGATAAATTTACAAAGGGCTAATGATCATCTTAGAAAAACTTATTGCCAAATTTTTTAGGTTTAATCTCTAAAATAATTTTATGTTGAAAAGCAAAAATATCATCAAAAACATGAGGAGGTGGGGGTCTTTGATTTAGTGGGAATTAGAATATTTTAATGTACTTTTAGTATCTATAAGAAATACTAAAAGTTTAATTGGTTGGCTTTGGGCTCATTATAAATTGAGTTTCCAGTGAGTTCTGGGAAGTGATACCAGTGGTAATAGTTTTTAAACCTCAAACTTCTCCATGAAAAAATGCAGCAACTAGGAGAGCTAACACAGAAACCCACAAGCAATATTTGCTATAAAACTAGGATTTAAGGTATCTTCATTAGTCTCAGCGTATGTGTGGATGAGACAAAACAGTGAGAGCTGTAAGACCAGTGTAGGAATTGGCCCTGGAAGGGAGTGAATGATCCAAAATCCCCCAAGTCAGCTGCAGATCCCAAAGAAAAGAGTGATGAGCCCATAGGCATTATGTAGAAGAGCTGAGAGTTGTAACAGGCTCTCTAGTTCTAGGACAAGTGCAAGGAGACTGGGAAACAGTAAGGTCTGGTAATCTCTCAGCTCTGTTATTTTATAAGCTAACATCCTGAATGTCCCTTCCAAGGTAAGAGTCAGCATCAAGGGAGAAGTGCTGGGAGTAGAGCCCAGATTGAATAAAACTGGGCAATGAGGGTCAAAGAGAAAGAGGGTTTCGGTAAATGTGTGGGCGTTGAAAAGACAGATCTGTAAAAGCAGAAGGTCACAGCTTTTGATTCTCCTTGTGACAGTACTTCTATTCATTTGAACAAGAACATAGCTACAAACCCTCCCCATATTGGGGGATATTTATTTTATAGGAAAACAATGGGAATAGGATAATAACTCCATGCTGCTGCTGAGTTGCTTCAGTCGTGTCCGACTCTGTGCAATCCCATAGATGGCAGCCTACCAGGCTCCCCCGTCTCTGGGATTCTCCAGGCAAGAACACTGGAGTGGGTTGCCATTTCCTTCTCCAATGCATGAAAGTGAAAAGAGAAAGGGAAGTCATTCAGTCGTGTCTGACTTTTAGCGACCCCATGGACTGCAGACTACAAGGCTCCTCCATCCATGGGATTTTCCAGGCAAGAGTACTGGAGTGGGGTGCCATTGCCTTCTCCGAATAACTCCATACAAAGTTATAATTAAAAAGAAAATAAGGAACAATACTCACAAGAGCTGAAAACTGTATACCTGTTATTTTAAAATGGGACAAAGTATTTGTATGATGGAAGTGTGAAAGTTTATTAGAGAAACAGAAATGGTTTGAAAAGAAAGATGGGAAAGTTCATGAAAAAAAGTACAGATAAAACTGATTTTTAGAAATTAAGAATAAACTAGAAAAATAGGCAGGAGCAGGTAAACACAACAATGTATACTTTGAGAAAAATAGAGGAAGACAAGATGAAATGTTTAAACAGTTAAATGAAAATATAGTAATGAAGAGAATTTAAGGAAATACTGTATAGAAACTATCTAAAGAAGAACCAAGTATGTATAACAGGAGACCTGTGAGATTGAAATTAAACAGAAAAAAGCTAATATAAAAAACCATTAGAAAACTTTATTGAAGAAAGAGTCCTTGAAGCTGTATATTGAAAGGGCCACTTAGTTCCTCATAAAATCATCTCAAATCATCACTGAGACATAGCATAGTAAAAGTATGGTCTTTAGTGCAAGGAAAACACACCTTTGAGCATGCAAGCAAAAAGGCTTCATCACTATAAGGAAGAAAATTAGGTTCTCATGAGACTTTTTTTGACAGCAGTGCTTTATGCCAGATAAGCAATAGAACATCATAAATAAGATAATCATGGAAAGAAATGTGAGCCATGGAATTTATAACTAACCAAGCAGATCTTCAAGTATAAACCAGCAGACATATTATTGTGAATGTGATAGAAACGAGGGAATATTATTCCCATGAGCTCTTCCTGGAGAGTTTAGTAAAGTCTTAGCTTCTTTGTGCTCCTTGGTTCAGACAACCTTAAAGGCTGAAGAAATGCTGATGAAATAAGTATACCCAGGTAACTAAATGGACTTCCTAGGTGGTGCAGTGGTAAAGAATCTGTCTGCCATTGCAGGAGATGCAAGAGGTATTAGTTTGATCCCTGGATCAGGAAGATCCCCTGGAGGAGGGCATGGCAATTCACTCCAGTATTCTTGCCTAGAGAATCCCATGGACAGAGGAGCCTGGTGGACCATAGTCTGTGGGGTCTCAAAAAGTCAGACATGATTGAGAGACTGAACATGCCCACACAGGTAACTAAATGGTCAGTAAAGAATCTTTCTCTTTTAGAAGTACTTCAGATAATAAATCACACTACTGTCTTTAAGCTGGTATTAGAAAAGGCAGAGGAACCAGAGATCAAATTGCCAACATCCGCTGGATCATGGAAAAAGCAAGAGAGTTCCAGAAAAACATCTATTTCTGCTTTATTGACTATGCCAAAGCCTTGGACTGTGGATCACAATAAACTGTGGAAAATTCTGAAAGAGATGGGAGTACCAGACCACCTAACCTGCCTCTTGAGAAACCTATATGCAGGTCAGGAAGCAACAGTTAGAAATGGACATGGATCAACAGACTGGTTCCAAATAGGAAAAGGAGTACGTCAAGGCTGTATATTGTCACCATGTTTATTTAACTTCTGTGCAGAGTACATCATGAGAAACGCTGGGCTGGAAGAAGCACAAGCTGGAATCAAGATTGCTGGGAGAAATATCAATAACCTCAGATATGCAGATGACACCACTCTTATGGCAGAAAGTGAAGAGGAACTAAAAAGCCTCTTGATGAAAGTGAAAGAGGAGAGTGAAAAAGTTGGCTTAAAGCTCAGCATTCAGAAAATGAAGATCATAGCCTCCGGTCCCATCACTTCATGGGAAATAGATGGGGAAACAGTGAAAACAGTGTCAGACTTTATTTTTGGGGGGCTCCAAAATCACTGCAGATGGTGACTGCAGCCATGAAATTAAAAGACGCTTACTCCTTGGAAGAAAGTTATGACCAACCTAGATAGCATATTCAAAAGCAGAGACATTACTTTGCCAACAGAGGTCCGTCTAGTCAAGGCTATGATGGTTTTTCTTGTGGTCATGTATGGATGCAAGAGTTGTACTGTGAAGAAGGCCAAGAGCTGAAGAATTGATGCTTTTGAACTGTGGTGTTGGAGAAGACTCTTGAGAGTCCCTTGGACTGCAAGGAGATCCAACCAGTCCATTCTGAAGGAGATCAGCCCTGGGATTTCTTTAGAAGGAATGATGCTAAAGCTGAAACTCCAATACTTTGGCCACCTCATGCGAAGAGTTGACTCATTGGAAAAGACTCTGATGCAGGGAGGGATTGGGGGCAGGAGAAGAAGGGGACGACAGAGGATGAGATGGCTGGATGGCATCAGTGACTCGATGGATGTGAGTCTGAGTGACCTCCGGGAGTTGGTGATGGACAGGGAGGCCTGGGATGCTGCGATTCATGAGATCGCAAACAATCAGACACTACTGAGCGACTGAACTGAACTGAACTCAACTGTCTTTAAGATTACTAGAATTGTAGTTTCCAGTGGATTCAGAGAGAATTGTGCCAGTAGTGATATAGTTTTGCCACCCCGATAAATTTGCAGATGTAGGCAATGATGGTTGAGGGCCTCTATCATTATAAATATGGGAACACCTAAACATGATGTACTTCTTGATAGATAAATACAATTCATCAATGGAGTAGTCTTGCCAAAAGTGAAACTTTAGTGTGATCAAGCCTCTAGGTCTGTCATTTACAGAAAATAAATAGTGGTACCAAGTTAAATGACACCATGGGGATGTAATCAGTAAAACTGGCAAAATCAGACCATGGAAATGTTACAAAAGACTTAAGTCTTAAAACACAGTGGGTAAAGGAGATTAAAGGGGAACTTACACGTTAAAAGAGATTTAGGATGGCCTCAGTTTATATATGGACCTTTTTTGGATCCTGGATCAATCCAACAGAGAAAAAGGTCTATTGTAATTGGGAAAATGTGAATATTGAATTTTGTTTTGAATTGGTCATTCGTATTTTTAAATATTTTATTATCTTTTGGCTTTTGTTAGTAGTAGTGAAAAAGAGTAAATTTTGGAAAAAAAGTCTGGGCAACCAGTTAGAGATTATAGGGTTTGGGTAGACGTATTAGAGTGAACAGAATCAGTAGGATGTGTATAAATCAAAGTTAAACCAGATAAATGAACATAGAAAGATTTTTTAATATCGGACCGGCTCACATGATTATGGAAGCTGAAATGTCCCATGAGACCCAGCAGAGCCTCTGGTATAAGATCCATCTGAGTCTGAAGCTTCAGAAGAGCAAAATCGCAGCTCAGCAGTCAGGTAAAGCTTGATTTCTTGTTCCTCGGCCTTTTTGTTCTATTCAAGTCCTCAACAGCTTGGATGATGCTCACCCACATTGAGGAGGGCCATCTGCTTTACTCAGTCTATGGATTTAAATGCTAATCTCATCTAGAAGTACCCTTATGAACACACCCAGAAAAAGTTTTTCACCAAATATCTCGATAATCAAGTTGACATAAAACTAAAGCATTTTTATTTCTCATCCCTGTCACTCCTTTTGTCCTCCTGGCTGTAGGAGATCACACAGTAATTCATTGGTGTTGCACCACTGTGGTCCTCAGAAAAGAAAAAGCAGGTTTTGCTATTGAGTACATTGAGGCTCCTGGTGCCTTGGGATCACTCCAGTAACAGCTCCAGTGTTCATCTTCAGGGGTCCATTTTTTGCACTTCCTCTGTTAAGGTAGTGGGAAATGGAATACGAGTGAAATTTCCTATGTTCTGTGCACCTTTTGGTGAACTTGATTACTTGTTACCTCTTGCACCTTTATAAGATACGTTTTGTTTTGACTCACTGTGGACATATATGGGCTTACTCCTTTTTGTACACCAAGGATTTCATATATTACTTTCCTTAGTTTTTTTAAGTTTATTTTTTATGTTTATTTCCTTATTAAAGTATAGCTGATTTACATGGGTATATTAGTTTCAGGTGGGTAACGGTAACTCAGTATTTTAGTTGTACTACATTTTAAAGTTTTTATGAAATATCGGCTCTATTCCCTGTGTTGGACAATATATCCTTTGTAGCTTGTTGATATGGAATAGTTTGTACTTCTTAATCCCCTACTCTGTTTCGTTCTTCTCCACTTCCCTCTCACCTCTGTTCTCTGTATTTGAGTCTTCTTCTTTTTTGTCAAATTCGCTCATTGGTTTTATTGTTTAGATTCCATATATAAGTGATAACATGCAGTTTTTGTCTTCTGTGTTTGTCGTAGTCAGAACTTTTAAATGCCACTTTTCATAGAATTTACATTTTGTAGTACTCATCTCAGTGTGGGTTTACTGTAGCTATTGAGGACTACTTCTTTGCCTTAAGAATCTTAAGTTGTTCAGAAACAGTAACACTAATAACAAAATCATACTTGTTTCATTTGTCATTTGTTCTCCCTAAGTTCTAAACTGCATGCTCTTCTCAGATTGACAGAAAACCTGATAAGTTTTACATTTTTTACATTATTTAAAACTCTGGAACGTCATATTTCTTTCATTTGGAACACCAGAAAACTGGATATTAAGTGCTAAGTGACTTGTTATGAAATAAAATCTAAAGGGAGAGAGTTAGATTGAATCTAGGGGGACTCTAAAGAGGCATGCGAAGAGGGAGAGACAAAAATGTTAAAAAGTATAAACATTAAGGAGTAGTGAGTTGTGAGCAAGTTAGTGAATGAGAGGCTTCCCAGATGGTGCTCATGGTAAATGGGTTCAATCCGTGGGTGGGAAAGGTCGGCTGGAGGAGGGCATGGCAGTGGACTCCAGTATTCTTGCATGGAGCATCCCGAGGACAGAGGAGCCTGGAAGGCTACAGTCCATAGGATTGCCAAGGGTTGGACACAGTGGAAGCGACTTAACACGCACCCTCATGCGAATAAGGAAAACTATAAGTGATGACAGTACTAATGATCATAACGATAGATAACACTGTCCCAGGAAGGATGCTCAGACCTCCTGGATTTCATGGTACCTCTCTCAGATCACCACCATTATTTTCTCCATTTTACAGATGAGTAAATGGAGGCACTAGGATTTATGTAAGTTCCACTGGGTAGGCTTAGCCAAGAGGTATGGGGCCATGACTCAGTGATGTTACTTCCTCTTACACATCCTAGTGACTTGTCCAAATCCTTCTCCCAGGGATCAAGTGCCCCAGACAGGTTAAGCAACTTCCCTAAGCACTTACGTTTCCATCAATGGCAGAGCCAAGAAAAGCTTCCTTGTTTTCTGACAGGGAAGCATTATTTTGACTCTTCTCAATGAGTTTGCTTGTGGAATAGCTCCTTTAAGGCCACATTCTTGTCTTCTCAATACAGTTTCTTTGACTTCCTTGCCAGTTTGTTACTGTTCACCTCTTCACTTTCCATCCAAGTTGCCAAGTATGAAGTAAGTAACAGTTGGGTTTCACACAATAATTGCAAAAGATAAAAGGCAATTGGAAAGTAATCTGGCCTATTGGGAACGCTGGCTTGATGTTGAAAAAATTTCTTTCTTGTCCCTGACTCGGGGCTTAACTTTCCTGTTAATGAGGAGTAACGTGTTGATGGTATCCCTGAACTTCATTTGTGATAACTCACCAATGGGAGTGCTCACAGCCAGCACTGGGGATGAATGTTCACAACGACCTTCTGTAGAAAAGGAAAGAAGGAAATCTTCCTGTTTGGAAAAACCAGAGGGACAAAAAAAAAAAAATGAGGCACTTGAAGGAAAGGAGCTTCATTCTTGAGAAAGTTGTGTTTGTGAAAGTGCTAGTAGCCTAGAGATTTTCTTTCTAATTTAAGCACTCGCAATTTTCCAATGTGAAGTTATTTTTCATATGGCCAATAATTGGGTATTTTTGGTACTGTTCATTGGTACAGCAATCTTTACTCTTCTAGCTGTACACAGCAGGAGAATTTCCTCTATAACTGTGTCCTCAGACCTTCCCCCTAAAAAGGAGACAAGGAAAAAGGGAGTATTGGTTTTAGACAGATCCTTTCCATGGCTGAGGTTGTGTCTCTTCGGGGAAAGAGAGCAAGGCTGCAGAGGGCAAGCTTCTGTACAGTATTCTTTGTGCTATGTTTCCTGGTCAGGACTTCTCAAGGCATTTTATTATCCTGGGTAGAGTATTCTGTGCCTTGTACTTTGTCCCATTTTGTGCACTTTGCTCCAGAAAGTTTGGCTATGTTAGGAGATGGATGGCATTAGCGTTAATGACGAGTTGTACAAGGGTTATTAATTAATGGAATCTTATTACTCAGTGCAAAGGCAAGTAGAGCTTAATGGGCTATGCATTTCTGGTGTGAGAAGTATGTGCAATTCAAATGGAGTAAATTTGAGCTTAAGAAAAGTGATGGAAAACTTAAAATTGTGGTTACTTATAATACTTTTATATTGGAGACAGCAAAACAAATACAGCTACAACAAAACAAATTAGAACCCCCCCCCACCCACCCAGAGAAAAATCCCTGCTTATCATGAAGTTAAAATTTACATGGATTCACAGTGGAAATAGAAATTGATGAAGCAGAACGTGTAGAAATATCTTTAGCTCTTAGATTTGTCTGTGCAGCCAATTTGCTGATGATATGTATCCGTGGGTTTAAAAAATCTTTTTTATTTAATCTTATATTTCAAATTTAAGCTTAAGTGTGGTATAATTGACAAAACTGTAAGATACCAAGAATATGCTATGGCAATTTGATATATCTATAATATATCAGCTTTTGAATGAGTCTAAAACATTGACACTTGTGAGATTCGGGTCAGAGGACCATGAATTATTTCTCAAACCAGACCAAGTATTCCTATTGAGTAATTTGAAAATATTCCTGGACTATTTTTGTAGAGAATACTTATTTCTTAAATGAACATGTTCATTCATTCTGTCTGGGAATGGGAATCGAGATTGAACTTTCGTATCTTAGCTTCCTTGCCTGGCAAGATTGTACTTCATAAGACAGTAAGCAGCTTTTACCTGCAAACATTGTAGAGCCTTCTACACGTAGAGACTTGACCACCAAGCTGCTCAAGTAGGACAGTTAAGTCAAAGCAAACCAAAATTTACATTGAAGATGGCTCCCCGTGCAGTAGGGAAAACCTAGTTGCAAGTTCGTTCCACTGTGAGAGTTTTCAGTGTCAATGGGATGCTTAAGTAAAACTGTAATTTCTCCACAATCAGTTGAGTAGGAGATAAGCTAAAACTCCTTAACATGTTCATGCTCGTAAGCTATACAGCGTCCAGCTGGCTTCTGTAAGTTTCATGACGTACCTAAGACAGAGCCAGAACAGTAGAGGAGATAATGCTCTTGGATGTTTGATTGATTTTCATGAAGTATGGCCCAGAGTCTTTTCCTGAGGTATGGACAGTGGCAGAATGGCAGACAGATGTAAACCTTCCAGAGTAGTGATAAGGGGACATTGTCCTCCAGCCCTGGCTCCCAAAGTGTCTGCTCTGACGATGATGTGTGAGAACAGTCAGAACCCTGAAGATGGACCAGGAAGCTCATTTCTATTGTTTCCATGGTCTGGAGAGATTCTGGGGTATTTACCCTTCTAAGCATCTCAGCACTTTTAGAAATCATCAAATAAGAGAAACGCAATGACTTTACTATTTTCTCAGATTTTATTTTATAGCCCAGAAAGTTAAATGCTTCAGGTAGAAGGCGAGTCCAGTGGAATACAGAATAAATGGGACAACTTCACAAAAATGCAGTTAGGTCCTTACGGTCATCTACGAGGTGGGTTTTCTTCTGGTCATGATCCATAGAAATAGTAAAGACTCAAACCTACAGTGAAGCATGGATATTTAAGTATTTCATATATAATTATTTGGTTTTACAATATATATTAAGAGTTAAAAATGTTTCTTATGTAGGAGACAATATCATGTGATAGCTAAATTTCACAAAATTTGAGTAAGACCAAGATTTGATCTCATTTCTTCTATTCCTGATTCTATGATCTTGTTAATAAAATGAAGATAAAACTTAAGAATTTTGTAAGATTCATAGAAATACTCCATAAATTGCTTAGTGTGCATGGCACATAGAGTGCTTAAAATTTCTTGGCCACCATTGTCGTTAACAAGTGTCTGTATAGTTTTCAGAGGATAAATAGGTTTCTGAAATTTTTAGAAAAATCTTAATTATTGATGAATGTAGTTTTTGGATGTCGGGCCTGGAGAAACTTCGTTTATTTCTTTCCTGAAGATTCAGTTTGTATATGCTAAAAACATTCATCCCTTTTCTGTCAAAGGGACCTGTCTCCCCAGTGATGAGTTGCATATGGTGAATATCAATGTATTGATATTCAAGATTTGAATACATTCAAATCTTGGAGGCACCAGGATATTAACCTGCTGTGATGCTAAGTGGATCTGACATGATCGTGACACAGAGGTCATTGATGATTAATGTAGGTCACAAGGGCTCATGGGGAAATGCATTTGTCCTTTCACCCGACTGCCCCACCCCTGCAGACGTTTTTGACAGTAGGTTTGGGATCACCCAGTGTATTTCTGCACATCTTCCAGAACTTAAGAATCTGATGTCTTTACTATTTTTCCCCTTTCCACTATGGCCAAATGTTTCATGTTTATGTTAGTATCAGCCTGAACTTAAGATTTTTTTCATGTTGATAAAATACTTGTTACCTGTCAGTTGTTTGTTCTCCTACCCTGTATAACCTTTTCTGTAAGCAAAGATGAGTGACTCCATATACCATCTATTTAGGTGCCCTAGGTCTGAAGTCCCGAGATACATGCTCAAATAATGAAAGTTTCTGAACATGGAAATGTTAAGAAATTGGTCAGTTCAGGCGCTCAGCCGTGTCCGACTCTTTGCGACCCCATGGACTGCAGCACGCCAGGCCTCCCTGTTCATCACCAACCCCTGGAATTTACTCAAATTCATGTCTATTCAGTCGGTGATGCCCCCATATGATTGCAAAACTTAACTTGCCCTGAAATTATTTGGTGACTGAAGTAGTAATTACTGTGCTTCAAGAAGTATTTTGAGCTCTACACCCCTGGGCAGATGGTAGCCCTACACGTCCCCAGTCTCTTCAGAGGTGGGTGTGGTCCTGGAACTTGGCGCAGCAACTAGAATTTCATTAGATAGGAGTCCTGCTGCCTTAAGTGGAAACTTTATTAAGAATGAGTGAGGGAAGTGCAAAGACCTGAATGAGGATGGTGTGGAGCCTGGTCTTCCTCACTGGCGTATGGGCAGCAGGAGTGAGAAAGCATTTTGTTGTTTGAAGTTTCTGTTTTTTTGGAGAACTGCTTATTTCTTCAATATAAAATTGCTCACCCTGAGAAAAATGGGGTTAAAAATAAGACTTATATTTTTAGTCTTTTTTTTTTGCTATTTTTAATTGTAATATAACTGTTTCATAATTATTGTTTAGTTTCTTCTATGCAGTATCACGAATCAGCCATATGTACACACATAGCCGCGTGTCCCCCCCCCCCCCCATTATTTTTAGTCTTCAATAAGAGTTTTGATTCCTAGTTCCCACTGGAACCTTTCTGTACTTTGTTGCTTCATGGCTTCCTCTTCTCCATCCACATCACATAGCAGGAGGGAGGAAGGCAGATGGGTGCTAGTCTTATGGGTCCAGGAGTAAATATCTTCTTGGTCCCATCTAACCACTGCAATTTTTTCCCATGGCTTCTTGACATACTGTGACATTCCTGATCTGCCCTTTAGTTCACAGAAACTTTCCTGGCTGTTGGAATAAGTTTCTTGACGTGTGTGTGTGTGTGTGTGTGTGTGTGTGCGCGTGTGTGCATGTGTGCGTGTATGCATGTGTATACATATATGCATGTGTATATGTATGTATGTATGTATTTATTGATACACATATGTATACAATATTTTCATATCTGTCTGTCTAGAAGGCTCTATCTTACCTGTCTCTTTCTCAATATTAGATTACGCAGCTATCAAAAGAATATAAATATTAATATCAAGTAGATAAAATGCAAAGATTTTTTCTTGTGAAACAGTACCTTGTCACTGGTAGTTCTGTCGTTGTAGAGCTAGTTTAGGGACCCAAGGAGATACTTTATACTTAGTAGAATTATTTCTGCAACAGAGTACACGCTGTGCTCATTTTACAGTATCTTAAAAACATCTTTATTAAGAGATAATAAGTAGTGTATTATCTCAGGTACTACATGAAGAGAGATGTTTAGTCTTACTTTATTTGAAAGTATTAGGTGTTGTTCTTACCAGTGAACTATGTTTTTTTCTTCAGTTGTTTCCTTAAATCAACTCAGGATCCTTGGACCAAGTCAATTATGCTCAATTGGCTTATGTTCCACGTGCAGTAATTAGTTTTGCTTTGCTGTGAATACTGAATCACTGCTACATTTTTGCCAAGAGGATGTGAATTTACTCTTCTATGTGCCTTTTCTCTGTGTATCAAGACACGTTATAGGGACTTTATACTGCAGGCATTTTTATGAAATAAAATGTCATTCATATTTTAAAGGTTTAAAAGCCTAGGATTTCAAACAGTGAAGTCACTTTTTCATATGCAGTAATCAAACCTGGGTGACATGGTAGGAAACATATTTAATTTATCTACCTGTCCATCCTTGCCCATAGCCACATGTGTTGTGCAGCTGTAGGTACCAGGCATAGTTGATTGCATCTGGGAATACATAGATGAAGAGAATGTAAGTCCTCTTTGTTCCATGGGGAGAATTCAGACTAGAGTGAAATGAGGTAGACATGGTTTGCACAGTGCCTGACAGATAATTCATACCAAATAGTGACCAAGTGAATTTCAGCTCACAGCAGCCAGTTGCCCTGACGTATTTCATTTAGCCTCTCAAGGAGCCATGGTGTTAACCCAGAGGAGGGAGTGACCGCACACACCCCGTTGGGGTGGGATGTGTTAGAAAGGCTTCCAGTAGGACGATACTGGAGTCGAGCCAGTGGGAATCGGCTTGGTGAAGGCTTATGGGAGAGAGTGACAAGTCTTGCCTACAGTGACAGCAGCTTGTATGAAGGACCCAGTGGCAAGGATTATGTGAAAAAAAGATAAACTGTGGTTATTACTTCCCTGAGGAATATCTTTATTTGGGCCAACATCCTTTGTATTCCTTTTGTTTCACTTGGTCGTGGGTGTAATATAGTTACCTGTGTGACTGACCCTTAACTCAGAACAGGTCAAGGCTCAGAATGGACCATTTCTCCATTACTGTCAGGATTATGTTTTGTTAGTATCTGCTTGCATTGATCGGAGAAGGCATTGGCACCCCACTCCAGTACTCTTGCTTGGAAAATCCCATGGATGGAAGAGCCTGGTAGGCTGTAGTCCATGGGGTCGCTAAGAGTCGGACACGACTAAGCGACTTCATTTTTACTTTTCCCTTTCATGCATTGAAGAAGGAAATGGCAACCCGCTCCAGTGTTCTTGCCTGGAGAATCCCAGGGACAGTGGAGCCTGATGGGCTGCCGTCTATGAGGTCGCACAGAGTCGACACGACTGAAGCGACTTAGCAGCAGCAGCACCTTGCATTGATACAGTATACAACCTTAGCACATGCTTGTGTGTGTGTGTGTGTGTGTGTGTGTGTGTGTGCACATTTGATTGAGGAAGAACAGACTTGGTATGCTATACCAGTAAAGAAGACATTTGGTATTTGTTCAGACCCATTCACCCCAACAAAGGAGAAGATCTGTGATATCCTACATAAAACTTGAAGCACTAAATAATATCAAGACAGCCTTTCTGAGCCCTCCATGAAAAGTACATTAATGTCAAGGAAGTGTCGAGGAATTCCCAGAGAGCATTGTAGTTCAATAATGACCACTATTTATCACAGATATACACTGTTTGTTCACATTGGGTAATGAATGACCTTTCTGTCTCCATGGTCAGGGCCAAATGGGCCTGTGTTGCTTCTGGTGCAGATTGGGGGCCGTTCTTCACACTTCACTTAGCCTACCTCTGCCCCTTGAGCCCTACCACCAGGGAAAATATTCCTCAGCCTCAAGGATCATTCCAAAAGAAAGTCTTAGTGGGTTAATCACTTCAAAGGCCAATAGTGCCTGACTCTCCTTACTGCCTCTGTCTCTGTCTTATAAACAGAGACACAGATTTGACTAGAGTTTGAATAAAGTCACTGGATAGTTTTGTCAAGAAGCGAGTCTTAACTCACCCCAAAAGTCTGTGTTCGCTATGGATGACCCTTGCAGAGTTTGTTGTTGTTTTATTTTGTATGGCACAGTTGCCTGTAAACATTTTTTTTTTCCTCCGTTGAAAATTTTTATCCACCTTCAAAGGATAGGGCTGAAGTCCAGAAATTTACTTAGTAAATTTAATTAGCTGGTTTGTCATGACCCTGAACTTGGAGAAAAAGGCAGTTTTGCTTGTGACTTATTTGGCTCTGTTGGTTATGCATACAACTAAGGAAGACCATTCCTTTCATTATAGTCTGATAAGTTCACGATGGTAGGGTTCAGAGAAGACCAAAATCTTTGCATGGGATGATCATACAGTGCAGTGTGAAGATAGCATCTTTCTTATACAACAGTAATTGTCCCCAAAAGTTAGATTTGCCTCCAAGCCTGGTCAAATTTACTTATTTAAAAATGTATTTAAAAGCTGCTTCTGAGAATGCTGTGATGTCACTTAGCATAACCCTGGAACACTGCCAATTCTGAGAACCTGAGTAGCAAATCAGAAATGTCGTATTTTTGTAAGCCTCGCTGTGTGAATTTTGAGATTGCTAGGCTTTGGGATTGTATGCTGTGAGCTGTCTTTACTCTCTCGTAGTGAAGGATACTATCGCCTTTTAGGTTAATAATGTTTAATTTAGTTGTGTGGCTATATTTCAAGTGTAAAACAGAAAAGAAAACATACATATTAAATATATGTGTCTGTACATTTTTTAAAAATGGAAAGTGGAGAGTCTTCTCTAGTATTGCTGATCCTTGACAGATTTGTTGACAATTTTGCTCTCTTTTTTTGACTGCATCGTTTAAAACTGGTATGGCTCTCTTCATCAGAAGCTAAGTGATAAGCTACATCATGGTTTGTCGAGCCAAAGTGAAATTTGTGCTTTGATTTTGCTTGGTGGCTTCCTTTCTGTTTTAAGATTCAGTGAGAGCATGTAATGCAAATACTTCTAGTTTAGGCTTTGAAGCCTTACCTTTGTCAGTCTGGTGTTCTCAAGTTTTTGAAGCCTGTCAGGAGAGGGGTGGACATTTAGCTGCAAAGTATATTTTTTAAATGATATGTATACTTAAAGCTGATGTAATACCATTTGTATACCTATCATATTTTAATGGAGATACCAAATTCATAATACTTCTCATGTTATAGAGGTTTCCACTGAAATATATTTATAAAATGTGTAAAACATTTGCTTTACAAACTTTACGAGACAATAAAATACCCATTTATGATGAGAACGGATAAGATGATTAAGACATCTAGCAGTTAAGTCATAAAACTTGCATAAAATAATAGAGAATGTTTGCTATTAATATTATAAGCCTATCACAAACAGAATGGGCCTTTTGCTGCGCTTTTTGTTTTGGGTGACCCCTGCTCTTGACTCCATCACTCCTCTTGCTTCGTGCTCAACCCAGGTGAGAGTGAAGTCAGACCATTCATTCTTCTTCCATGAGTCTCATTCATCTGTTACCCTTTGGGTTGTTAATCCAGTTGCTACATTTATAAATGTTTCCCACTTGGAAATGTCAGGAATGGGTCATTTGGGACAATGCCAGTGACCATTTAAACACAGACAAAAAGCACTACCAAATTTAGGGTGTTTTTTTGACCTATCTTTTATGGGAGATGACAGTTTTGAAACTTTTTCCTCATTGATAAAAGGATAGATTTTTAGTAGAAATTGTTGATTCTAACAGTGTTTATGTGTACATATAGTTATACACATAGAGACATACATCAACACTGATATGATGGATATTTATGGTGGTAGAATTTTTCTAATTGCTTAGGGTAGGAAAACTAAAAAAAAAATTTTTTTAAAAAATTTAAAAAAAGAGGATAGACTCACTTTTAATTGTTTATAACTGTTCCAGGTAGAGTTAAAAAAAAAACAATGTAATATTTTAAAAAATATTTTCAGATGAAGAATTTATACATTGATTTCTTATAAAATATCTGAGAAAAAGTCAATCAAGAAATTATATCTGCCAAAATAAATGTAATCATGGTGTTCAACCTAACAAGAATTAGGTTCTTTGCATGCACAATTCTATGCAAATGAATTCACATTTCCATCTCGCTGTACTGGGCATATTCTCTCCACAGCTGTGCTTTTAGTTTTGACATGGTGATAGAAGCTCCACTTTGAAAATTATTCGATTTGGAAATAGGGTTTGGAATTTGAATTTCCTGCCTAAAATAATGTCTATTAAAAAAAAATTAATGTGCCAGGCATTGCTGAAAACCACACGCCTGTCCTAACTCATATAAATCTGCTAGCAACCCAGAGGCAGGTACTGTTACCAATCTCCTTTTTGGTGAGAGAGTCTTCAGGCTTAGAAAGGGTAAACATTTGGTCTGGTGCTCATACAGCTAGTAAGAGACGGGTCTGAGTTTGAACCTAGGCTTTTCTGGCTTTAGAGGTCGCCCTGTAATCTGCTGCCTTTAGGGTTCAGACCCTTATCTCGCATCATCGCTCCTGTTTCCCCTAGTGCCCTTATAGGTTAGGTGTTACCTTCATTTTACAGCTAGAAAACTGGGACGCAGAGTAATTCCACTGGGTCTAGAGAGTTGGTTCTCTATTTTCCTGTTTCTTCTTATGGGATGGATGGAGTAGAGTTGGATGAGGTGTAGGTGAAGTGCCTTGATTGAACGTTTTTAAGTGAATTCTGCACAAGAGACTGAATATTCTATAGGGCTACTGCTAAGTCACTTCAGTCGTGTCCGACTCTTAGCGACCCCATGGACTGCAGCCCACCAGGCTCCTCCATCCATGGGATTTTCCAGGCAAGAGTACTGGAGTGGGGTGCCATTGCCTTCTCCAATTCTATAGGGCATATACCTTAATACCCATAGTTTTGCAGGGCAATTTGCTGCATCTATCAAAATTAGGCACATCCTTTTGGTGTAGCACCTCAAGTTAAAAAATTGCAGAAGAAACCGCAAGAGCGTTTACTAGCTTTTTACTGATTTAATCTAGTTTTTTTCAGCAATGTAGGTTTTATTCTCAGATAGTGTTGGTGATGGTTCTACAGTAATGCAGAGACCCTGCAAGAGTCTGCAACCCATGTATGCATGCTCCGGTGTGACTTTGATCCCCATCCCTTCTCTTGCATCCCTCTGTACCTCTTGCCTTTAGCGTGGCAGTGTTTTCTGTGCAACCTCATCTATAAAAAGATTGCTCCACCTAAATGTTAGGTATTATTATCCACAAGGTTATGGGTTTTCCTAATTTCTTACCTCCATTACTGGTTTAGTGAGTAACTGCTTGTAACTACTTATGATTAGTGAAGTGAAGGTCAGTTTTAGGACTTCAGAAAGTAAGCAAACATTATAGATATCTTATTATATCCTTTCTTTTAGCTTTTTTGTCAAAAAACGACATTTGCCTTGAAAGGAAATTATGTGTTATAGCATCTTCTTTTGACATGCTGCCTCTCTGAAGTCATTTCTTGACAAAAAAAAATCTCCTGCAGTTAAAATTGTTTGGATGAGTTTTGATAAGAAATAAAAATTGGTCTTAGTGTCACCTGGAATATTTTTATTGTCAAGTTTGTTCCTGAAGATTTCTTTTTTGGTCTTAAGATTATTTCTCTTTTAAAAATATTCTCCCTGGTAGGCGGGCAATTTAAAGTAAAGAACTTTTCTTTACTGTTGAGCTTAATTTATTTAGAAATCTGATTTTAATACATGATGCTGAGTTTGGTTGCTCATCCTGAAAGTTTAAACAGTGGATATATCAGGAATCCAAGGCTTACATCTTGGGTGGTTTTATTTCAGCCAGATTGTAATTCCAAGCCTCAATTTGTAGGCTTACATATTCATATTTTGGGGTTTCTTTCCTACTAGCATACCTTTTGCCTGTGTTTTCCATCATTAATTCAACTAAATACCATAGTCCACCATCATAAATATCAGGTCTACTGAAAGATTATTTGCCTTTGTGTTCAGAATTATCTTGAGAAATTTGGCAGTTTCCTTATCTCTATCGCATTGGGTGAGAGGCTGTCTGGTGTTTGGTAGTCTTGTTGCTGTGATTCCACCTCAAAGTTTTCTTGGAAACTTTGGAGTGAGATTATTGGAAACAGGAGTGAGATTATTGCATGAGCTTCTGGTCAGCCCTTCCTGGATCTGATATTCTATGGTGGAGTCAGTTTTCTCAGTGAGGCAAGTCATGTCATTGCCATGATCCAACTCCTTGAAGATCAGGCCTCGGTGGAGCTCGAACTCTACCTCAGTGGTTCTCACAGTGACTTACCATCAGGATAACTTTGAGCGTGTGTGAAAAGTACAGATACTCTGGCTCCACAGCAAGCTCTTTGGATATTTTCAAGCATTGTTCTTAGACCTATGACTGGGGTCCTTCCCGCCCAGTCTTTTCTCCTCTTTTTCAAACCTTATTCTCTGTCTGTAAATAAGGTATGAATCTTGTCTATCTCATCCACTAGCCACTGACCTTTCTGGTCTAGGCACCCCTGACTTATCACCTTGTTTTTGCCCAGGTAGCACACTTGGAAATAAGTGGCTGGAGGGAATGCAGTTTGAGATTGTAATATTCTGAGTTGTAGGGTTGGTGACCAAGTGTGGTAGACTTAATTCCAGAATAAGTCACTAGGTTTTCATCTCTCCTGCCTGCCAGCCAACTTCATTTAAGGTTAGTGATTCTGAGTATGCATGTGTGTGCTCAGTCACTCAGTCACGTCCGGCTCTTTGTGACCTCCATGGAATGTAGCCTGCCATGCTCCTTTGTCCATGGGATTTTCCAGGCAGGAATACTGGAGTGGGTTGCCATGCCCTCCTCCAGGGGATCTTGCTTATCCAGGGATTAAACCTGCATCTTTTGCATTTCTTGCGTTGGCAGGCAGAGTCTTTACCACTGTGCCACCTGGGAAGCCTGTTATTAAGTATTCAGTTCAGTTCAGTCATTCAGTTGTGTCCGACTCTTTGTGACCCCATGAATCGCAGCACGCCAGGCCTCCCTGTCCATCACCAACTCCCGGAGTTCACTCAGACTCATGTCCACCGAGTCGGTGATGCCATCCAGCCATCTCATCCTCTGTCATCCCCTTCTCCTCCTGCCCCCAATCCCTCCCAGCATCAGAGTCTTCTCCAATGAGTCAACTCTTCGCATGAGGTGGCCAAAGTATTGGAGTTTCAGCTTCAGCATCAGTCCTTCCAGTGAACACCCAGGACTGATCTTTAGGATGGACTGGTTGGACCTCCTTGCAGTCCAAGGCACTCTCAAGAGTCTTCTCCAACACCACAGTTCTAAGTATAGCAGCTACTAGTTATGACACTTACATTGTCTTCTAGACACCTTTTAAGTTTCCAATGATGAATTCTTCAGTTTTGGGGAATCCACAAAAATAGGTGAGGAAACTGAACTCAGGTGCATTGAACAGCCATACCAAAATACCACAGATGAGGTGGCTTAAACAACCGATTTTGTTTTCTCACAGTTTGGGAGACTGGAGGTCCACGTTCAAGGTGTGGGTAGGTTTGGTTTCTCCTGAGGCCTTTCTCCTTGGCTCGCTGGCTGCTGTCTGCTCACTCTGTCCCCATACTTCTTTCATCTGTGTGCCTGCTTCTCCTTATAGAGACACCAGTCCTGTTGGCTTGGGGCTCCATTCTGATGACTGCATCCTTAATTACTTCTGTAAAGGCTCTGTCTCCAAACACTATGATACGCTGGCTTAGGGCTTCAACTTGTGAATGGTGGAGGGGCGGCCTAATTCAGTCCATAACACCAGGGGAGGTTAACTGACTGGCCTGAAATTCCAGATACTGTGAATGAGAGGGAACTGGACCAAGAAGTCAGAAATTTACCAGAAACCTTCTGGGAAATGTACCAGAAGTATTGTCTTCAACTTAGTGCGAAGCAGTTACTGTGGGAAGGTTGTACTGTTGGGTGGCCTACCTCTGATCCATTGAAGAGTTGTTCTTTTTATTAAATGATTGATTCTGAGACAGATGAAGATGATGACCTTGAAGAAAGTGGAGATAGTAAATAACATAAAGAAACCTCGAAAAGAGTGACCTTTGCACTGCCCAGTGATGAGGACAGTGAAGATACAAATGTCTTAAATGTACAGAAAGACTCTGATGAAGTCAAATCCTCTTTTGAAAAAAGACAAGAAAAGGTAATAATTAGGAAATTTAAGGGAGTTTTAAATTATGTTTAACAGTGACTGTCGAATTCAGACTACTAACTAATCTGCCCTGGTTTTGTGTGTGTGTGTATGGCAGGGGACTTGTTTCTTTTTTGATGGTACACCTAATTATCCTTTAAAAAAAAAAATCCTTTTGCTTTCTGTGGCAGTGCATAGAGACAGCCATGTGGGAAGCAGCCAGTTTACAAAATTCAGTGCTGCATTTCCCAACCTTTGGCTTTCAGTATGGAGCCCATGTGTAAAACTTGTTTCTCTGTCCTTGCTGTCTTTATACCTGAGACAGGTTTTTTCCTAACTGGCTGTCCTATGAGCTTCTCCTGGTAACGGCTTCAATTGCTTGTATGTGTGAGGTGCTGTTGGAGAAGGCAATGGCACCCCACTCCAGTACTCTTGCCTGGAAAATCCCATGGATGGAGGAGCCTGGTAGGCTGCAGTTCATTGGGTCACACAGAGTCAGACACGACTGACGAGACTTAGCAGCAGCAGCAGAGGTTAGATTTGAGTGTAAATAAGGGCACCAAAACTGCACAGGTGTATATGTGTGTCTGTATTTGGTCTGAAAGATCCCTTTGTGATTTAATTACAAAATAACATTGTCAGATTTAACCTAGTAAGTTTTAGCATGCCATTGAGTTTTCCATGTTCTTCAATCAGTTAAACTGCCTCTGCAGGCTTGCCTAAAATGAATGGAGTGCCTCAAGTGTGGTATTCTGGCCTGCGTGGTGATTAAAACTAGGCTTTTCCTTTAAAACTCTACATAGGAGTTTATAACTGCAAATCCCTTAAGTAAAGATGATCCTTTTAGTAAGTAATATACTTAAATATGCTGATATGGACTAAACCTTTTGAGGCAAACCAAGTTAGAAAAACTGTTTAAAAATAGCTGACCAAGTTTTATTTCTATAGCATCATAATATTTTATATCACGTGACTGGTCAAAAAAATGAGAAATTGAGTATTCTTTTCCTAAGGTTTGTATTATAAAATAATACAAACCTGTTTGTAAGTATTCTTTTCCTAAGGGAGAAAACCATTCTCCCTAAGGTTTTTCTTTTTCATTTGCTTTCTTCTGCTAAAACTGTCATTTGGAATTAGTTTTTGTCTTGTGTTTCTGTAAATAAAATTGATAGCGTGTTATTAGTGTCTTTGTTTCCAGAAATCTGAGAGATTGCATTTAAAACGGAGCTATAGAAAATCTTAAGCTTTTCATGCTTAATGCTTAATGGGCTGGTCTTTTAAAAGTGAACAATAGTGTGAAGTTAGCACATATTAATTAAAATGTCTGGAAGACTAGTGCTTTATGAATTCAATAAAGACGGAGAGAAGGATGCAGGTTTCTGATTTATGTGTTACTACCAGAGAACTTTTAATGTAAGCAGATCTAAAACCAAGAAGGTCTATCTCTTGTATAAGATAATAACTTTCATTTACAGGTTTTAAAAAGCTGAATTGTGATACAAAACATCATTGTAAGGAGAAACAGGATTTTTTTGTTTCACAGGAAACTGTCATCTTTATTAGTGGCAGGAGAAGCTTACCTGATGTGTTGACTATATTACATAGCTCTTGAGTTGATTATAGCTGAAAAATATTTGCTGTTCAATAGATCTAAGTTTGGCCTCTCTAAAATGAAAGTCAGCATCTTATTTCAGATGCTTCAGGCATGAGGATATTGTTCAGTTTCTTTAAAAATGTCCAGCTGCTCATGGAAGCTTCAGATCAGCATGGAAGATAAATGCAAAAACAAACTTAAGTAAAACAGTAAGTATTCTCTCCAGCTACCAGAAAGAGTGGAATTTCTAGGGTGGACCAGCTCCAAGAACTTTGGCCCAAAATGTAAACTGAGCTTGATAGAGTTGGGCCTTGAACTGAAAAGATAGAAATTTGCTTAATACAACTTTATAGAAGCAACATTACTTTTCTTGTTTGAAACAACACCTTGAAAATATTTTTGATGATGTTTAAGGTTAGAGGTAATGAGTGCTCAATATAGAGAAGTGGAAAAGAAAGAAATACAGAGAAGTAAAAAATGCCAGTGAATTTTATTATGGAAAAAGAATTGCTTTTGCCAATTTGTGGATTTTTTTGCAGCAGCTTTTTCCTACCAGGTACTATTTCCGCTCTCATCCTCCGACTCTTAACATTTTCTTCATTATAAAATCACCCTTCTCACACATTTGGTTTGTTTTGTAGTCCTAATGCGTCTTAGAGTTGTGTGTATTTTATGTGGTGCTATTTCTTTTTTCTCCCTAGAAAAGCTGCTATTAAAACGACTGAATTTCAGAATTCATGGAGTCTTGGAATTTAGGGAACAGAGCACACATATATTTATAGCCACACTTAAAATTTATATGCGCGTATATATTTCAATGTGTCCCTGCATTTTCCCCTTGATGTTGTGTATGTGCGTTCCCTAGTAGTATTAAGGTCTTACCAACACTTTTAACAGCTCAGTGTTATTACTTTGTATGATTGTGCATATGTGATAAGATTCTGCTTTTGTCATTTAGGTTGCTTTTATAAAAGGTTAGACTTAAATGTAGTTAATTTCCTTAAGGACTTTCTTTGTGAATTCTCTGTCTAAATATCCATGACCTGTTGCATTGGCATTCTTCCAGGTACTGAATCTTTAAAGTTTAAAATACTAGGGGTTGTAAACTCGTGTTACCTAAAAAGGTGAACGTTGAAGTATGATTTGGGCAAGTTTATCATATATTAAGGCAACAAAAAATTAGGCTTTCATCTCTTAAACTAAGTGATTTAATAAGCATGTAATGAGGACAGTTGCTTTTTATTATAAATAATGTCAGAAAGTGAATTGTGTAACCATTTTTTGCTTTGGTCATGCTGATTTGAGTGTGGAATAAAGAATCTTTTATTGAGTAAAGAATTATTAATTGCATAATGCTGTTCCAGACACTTTATAGGTGTGAGTGAATGAGAGAGAGGTTTGTTTTTTTTTTTTTTTTTGAAGTTGCCATTAGAGGGGGCAGGAATGGTATTGAGATAGGGAATATGTTAGTAAACAGATATAGAAGATACAGATAATTTCAGATAGACGTTTCTGGTGTTTGTTTTTTTTTTTTTTAGGATACCTTTTATCTGTTCATTGAGCATTTCGCTGAGTAGAACAAATAGGAAAATATTAAAAAAACATCCACTCATGCATTGTGACTGTTTAGAAACTAAAACAAAAAATCTTAAAGAGGTGTTTCATGTGTATATACGATAATACAATTATATTAAGGAGATAAAGGGAGAAGAGGGTGGCAGAGGATGAGATGGTTAGGTAGCATCAC
This sequence comes from Tragelaphus eurycerus, assembly GCA_935064755.1. NCBI lineage: Eukaryota > Metazoa > Chordata > Mammalia > Artiodactyla > Bovidae > Tragelaphus > Tragelaphus eurycerus. The sequence goes on along the minus strand of CAKXYN010000001.1, from coordinate 56,714,416 downwards.
CAACTCAATGGATATGAACTTGAGCAAACTCTGTGGGAGAGTGGAGGACAAGGAGACCTGGCATGGTGTAGTCCATGGGATTGTAAAGAGCTGGACATGACCTAGCAACTGAACAATGACCACAGAAACTTTTCTTTGTTTTTCCAAGTCAGGTGCTGGTTGAATGGACATGAGTTAAACTGAAAACTTCCAGTGCATGCTCTGGGAGGAGAAATTAAGAGATAGTTGCTTCCTCTACAGGAATTTTAGTTTAATGGAGTTTCTCTCTTTCCAAAGAAAAGAGAAAAATAAAATGTGTCCTGTAGATATAAAGCCATTACTGAGACTAATGAGGTGTTGAACTACAGGGTAGGCTCTATTTTGAACCTTTTTATTGATTGCTTTTGACTGTCAAGTTAAAGGAGATGTGATTAAACTTAGCCCTCTTCACCACCACCCTCTTGCCCCCAAGATGTGTTTTCATGCTTAGTAAGTGGCACCAAAAAAAGAACAGTTCTGTGTTTCCATCCACTGGCAGTTTGCTAAGTGAAATTAAGAGTAAGAGACTGCCGTGGAATGGTGAAGTTTCTTGGGTGTGAGTAACCCCATAACCCAAGGACCGGAAGTGGATGTGTGACATGGCGAAGGGAACTCGTTGTGGGTGGAATGTTCACTTTTCTTGCTGCTTCAGTGTGAGATTGACTTAGGAGCCATGGTCTACTTGAAAAGCTACTCTGAGGCACTGAAGACAGCAGCAGCCAGAGCCCAGGGGAAATTCTAGAGCCATAGTTGGAGTGGGTCAAGTATTTTTTGTAGAATCAAGGAAGGCAAGTGTGGACTGCCAACAGAATTAAAGCCAAAGACTGTTCAGCTGAGGGGGATGGGGAGGGGTGCCAGAGTCTGCAGGAAGGGTAGGACCAACAGTGAGCCTTTTGGGATGCTCAGAAATAGGCTGACTGCTTGCCAGGCTGGTGGTTTAGGAGCCTGGCCTAAGTGTCCAGTGTCTGGGTGGACAGAGGCATCAGATGGAAGACAGGGTAGATTGGGAACCCACATATTGGATTTCTTAAAATTAAAGCTAGAAATTAATGTGTGCTATTGCTACTGCTAAGTCGCTTCAGTCGTGTCCGACTCTGTGCGACCCCATAGAGGGCAGCCCACCAGGCTCCCCCATCCCTGGGATTCCCCAGGCAAGAACACTGGAGTGGGGTGCCATTGCCTTCTCTGAATTAATGTGTGAATTCTGGCAAACCCAGTGAAAGTACCACCATGACTTTTATAGAAATTGGCAGCCTATTCTAAAATTCATTGGAAACACACGGAATCACAATGGCCAAAACAAATTTGAAAATGAAGAAGAGTTAGAGGACTCAAACTACTTGATTTCAAAACTCTGTGTAAAGATTCAGTGATTAAAGCATTGAGGCCCACAAAAACCTTATTGAGACTGTTATGCAATTGGTAAAAACTGGAAGCAACTCAATTGTGCATCAACTGGTGAGTACAAAGTTTGTGGTGTATTCATACGGAGAAATTCAGCTCAGCAGTAGAAAGGACCATACTATGAACACGTGCAACAGCGTGAATGAATCTCAAAAACATCATGTTGTGTGAAAGAAGCCAGACATAAAAGACAGTATACTTAATGGTTCCCCTTTTATAGAATTCTAGTGTTCTTGCCTGGAGAATCCCAGGGACGGGGAAGCCTGGTGGGCTGCCATCTGTGGGGTCACACAGAGTCGGACACGACTGAAGTGACTTAGCATAGCATAGCATAGCATAGAGAAAACTATGATGGAAATCATGTGGGTAGTGTGCAGGTGTTAGGGAGAAAAATGACCACAAAGTCATTAGAACATACTGGGTTATGGAAGTGTATAACTTGATTGTGGTGTTGCTTAGACAGTTGCCTTTTTAATAATCAAATTGTACACTTAAAGGGGTGAATCTTATTTTATGTAAATTATCCCTTAAGTTGATATCAAATGAAAATTAGAGATAGGTAGACAGACTTCGAAACTTTCCTCTTTGAATTTATCCCTGAAAGGATGGTTTGGAAAAATGTTTCTTTGAATAGCGTTAAATTATGAATTTTCTAAGCGATCCATGGTATGAACATAAACTGCAATGTCATTGTACTTTTCCTGTGTTTTGTGACCTTTCAGTGCCTGGAATTGATAACTTTGGGAACTTTTTTTTTTTTTTTTAAAAGATACATTCAACGTTTAGGTGGTTTTCTGCTTGAGTACCTGGGGTATCAGGTGTTAGCGTCAACTACTAATGTATTTCACTGTAGCTCTGTTAGAGAAGATTTTAGAGTAGTAAAGGCAAAATCTTTTCTAGTCAATGAAATCCTGCCGATAAAGGAAATACTTTTGGTTTGGTAATAAAAAAGAGAGGAAAATTGCCTTGGGGATAGATCTCATGGATTTGGGGAGGACTGAACAGTTTGAGAACTGCCAAAGTTATTAAAATATCTTACATACAAGCACAATCAGCAGTTCAGCTTCTTCACCAAAACATTTCAGTTCCTTTTCCCAACTTACAGTTGTCTCAAAATACTCCCCGAAGGTAAATACTATCTCATATTCATTTACAGTTCTCTCAGTTCCCATTTGTACATGGGGCTGTTCTAGACCCTGCATGTATGTATTATTTATCTATTAGCTCTTGCTTTGTCAGTACTAAATATAGGCTATACTTTTTATAACGGGACTGCTTCATATTTATTTTCCTTCTTTCAAATTGCTTTATGGGGCATGAGCTGTACATTTAACCTAGCCATTTCCAAACATTGGTGATAATGAAGGAATTGGAGGCTTATCGAAGTTCAAATGGACACATGCTGCCAAACTGGGTTTTCTTTGCAGAATAATTCAACAAGAAACCGTTATCAAAGAGACTTTTCCTCTAAAATGGAGAAGTGTTCTAAATCATGCTGGAGGGACAGAGTCATAAGAAAGATTTCTTTAAATTTCATTTCCTGAAATATAACTTAGATTTCCACTTGGATTGCGAAAGCTTGAGTATATCTTAATACAGTAGTGGTTCTAACAGGTTCTTCTATCATTAGTTCCACAGACTAAAATTTGTTTTTAATGCATGCAAAGTTAGGCTTTCAAGTCTTGGTTCTCATGAACACACCCAGGCTCCTCCTGTCTTGTAGCCCAGCTTCCCCCTCTAGTTTGGAGCATTGTAGAGGCCAGTTCAAGAAGCTGTGCACATCACATTTGCTTTCCATAACGCACATAGGTCAGTACTAATGAAGGAGTTGGGGAAATGTACTCGATTTGGATCCGCAGGAAGAAAAGGAAACCAGGTTCATCGTAGCAGTGGATGTCTCTGCAGCATTTAAGTCAGTGCCCAGCACACACTGACATAAATTAGGTTGCTTTAATGAGGACCCTGAGAATATTGCCTCTCCGGCTCTGGAATAAAAGTGACACAGAACGAAGGTAGATTTGGACCGTTTTCCCTTGAGGACATTTCTGATACTGACAACAGTCAAGCGTGAAGATTGAGCCAAGGAATGCTGCTCACCAGTCTGGTGCTAGGAAGGATTGAGGGCAGGAGGAGAAGGGGGTGATGGAGGATGAGGTAGTTGGATGGCATCAGTGGCTCAGGGGACATGAATTTGAGCAAATACTGGGAGATGATGAAGGTCAGGGAAGCCTGGCATGCTGTAGTCCATGGGGGCCACGAAGAGTCGGATAGGACTTAGCGACTGAACGATGTCAGCAGGCTGGTGAGAGAAGGTACAAGTGTATCTGTGTGTATATTTGCATTATGTGTTGCAGAGAATCTACTTCCTTGAAGCATGTGGCACTCTCTCTAGAAACAGTAAGAAATTTTACTGCTGGCAAGTGATGAATGCACACAGACTTGATGAATGTTTGGAGGGGCAGGTTGCTAACCTTGACTTACTTGAATTAAATGTGGCGTAGGGTGTGATAGCATACTTAAAGACAGGCTTATTTATCTCTTGTCCTGTTCAATAGTGCATTGTTTTCTGTAACACATTTGTCCAGAAAATTTAGAAACCACAGTCCCACAAACAAAACATTAAACCTTTCATTTTTGGTTCACCCAGGGAATTCCATTCACAAGTGTTATGGGATTGGATGGTAACTCAGGTTGTCTTGTTGTAGGTTTCCACCATTTATACTGAGGATTGTTACGTAGTATTTGGCTTAAAGTTCTTAACTCTTAGGGCTCTGGTACAAAAATCTGTATTTCCTATTTGTTTTACATCCTATTAATGGTTAAATGATGTGTTAGGTTTGCCAGATCCAATGCAGCACATACTTACTGTTGTTTAGTCACTGAGTCATGTCTGAGTTTTGCGACGCTGTGGACTATAGCCCGCCAGACTCCTTTTTCCATGGGATTTCCCAGGCAAGGATACTAGAGTGGGTTGCCACTTCCTTCCTGGTCCAGGGATTGAACCTGTGTCTCTAGTGTTGGCAGGTGGATTCTTTACCACTGAATCACCTGTAAACCCTAGGACATACTTAAATAGAAAAAAAAAAATCATTTGTCATTTATCAAAAGTTGAAATTTAACTGGTCGTGTGTATTTTATTTGCTAAACCTGGCAAACTAGTTTCATCATATGATTTGAAAACAGATTTTAAATGCTTCGATACTTTGGGGATAACTGAATTAAATATTGCAATACTGAAATGGTAAGACTGTATAAATGTGGATAAGCCTGTATCTCATTTGTTTGTTTGTTCCTAATCGTACTATAATGCCTATCACATAGTAGGTGCTCAACATCCATTTCTTTTTTATAAATTATTTATTTTAATTGGAGGATGATTACAGTATTGTGATGGTTTTTGTGATACATCAACATGACTGATGAAAGGAAAAAGTCCTTCATTCGTGTTTTGTCATTCTGTTTCTTTGAGGTTTTTAACACCTTCCCTGGCAGCCCGTTTTAATCACCTTGTGGGTGGAGGTTGTTTCATATTATTTTTGTTCGAGTGATTTGAAAGGCACCTCTGTAGGTAATGCACAGGGACTCCATGAAAGAAGAGTTGCCAGTCAAGGGCTTTAGTGCATGCATAACCGCTGAGAGGGGATTTTTTGGGAGAGCAGCTTGTGATTACCGTGTGGAAATTTAACACGAAGAATGTTAGACTATAGATGTGAACAGAAAACCTAACAGTGAGGACGATTAAACTGCGGGGTGGCCTCACAAGGCAAACTGTGGAGACTGTTGCTTTAGTCAGTTGGAGGCAGCGCCTCCAACTGGGAAGCTGTCTATTGATCTTATTATCTGGGGACTTGAAATAGGGTTTCAATTTTCCCCTTGAAAAGCCATGATGTTGTTTGTGTTTTTTTAAAATCACATGCTTCATCCTTAAGCTCTCACTCAAAAACCATTACTTGAGCTAAACCTTTCTTGCTAGAAATATCTTCAAGGAACACACTTGGCATAAGGATGTGTATTATAGAAGGTTAGAAAAGAAAGTGTTTTGTTTGGTTCTCTGTGTTAAATGGCAGGGGCTCTTGGCAAGGCGAATGCCTTTGGAACCTATGAAAAACTTCGTGTAATATAGTCTTTTCCATTCTTTTTACTGGTAAATTAGTGTGTGTATTAATAAGTTGTATGAAATCATATGGCAGCGTGGTTCAGGGAAAGGGTTTGGGAATTCTAGCAGATGTGAGTTGAGAACTATTCTTTCGTTTTGTAACCTGAAGCAAACAGCTTAACCTTTGAAAGCCTCAGTTTGCTCATCTACTAAAGTAGGGACAGTAATAGAAGTTAATGAAATTGAAGGATGTCTGTAGAATGCAGTACTCACTTCAGTGTCGAACATCTGAGAAATGCTGTAAAATTTTCAGTTGCTTGTTTTATTTATGCACATACTGTTCAAGAGATAATTATTGTTACATTGTTTAAGACCCAAAGCTCCAAAAGCAAATGATTAATTCTTATAATAGCAATTAATATCTGAGTGATGCATTATCTTCCCATAAGAAACCGCTAGGAATACAGTCATCAATGTAGCTGTTGTGTGTTCCAGGACAGTTTCAGAAGTTAAAGTATAATGGAAGCAGCTACTGTATCAGCTCAAGGCATGGGCTTGTGTGAAGTAAGAAAATGCCACAAGTTAAATCAAGTCCTAACTTATAGGCTCTGTGTCTTTGGACAAAGTACATGTATTTACCCTCTGTAAAGTTGAAAGTGAAAGTCGCTCAGTGGGGTCTGACTCTTTACAACCCCATGGACTAGACAGTCCATGGAATTCTCCAGGCCAGAATATGGGAGTGGGTGGCCATTCCCTTCTCCAGGGGATCTTTCGAACCCAGGGATGGAATCCAGGTCTCCTGCATTGCAGGTGGATTCTTGACCAGATGAACCACAAGGGAAGCCCGACTCTAAAGTTAGGCTTGGGTAACTGGTGGTGACGGTACCTCCTATGCATTGAGCTTCACACAGTGCCTGGAATACAATAAGCCATGCATGAGGTGAGTACAGTGAAATAGAGGAAATATTTTGGGCCTATCCTGTCCAATACAGTAGACCTATTCACAAGGGACCTTTTAAATAGTAACAAATTAGAATGAAATAAAAGATCCTCAGATCTTTTATAATTTGAAAAGACACATATATCCTAATGTTCATTGCAGCACTGTTTACAGTAGCCAGTACATGGAAGCAACCTAAATGTCTATCAGCAGAGGAATGGATAAAGATGTGCCTATATACGATGAAATATTACTCAGCTGTAAAAAAAAAAAAAAAAAAAAAAATAGTGCCAGTTGTAGCAACATGGACGGACGTAGGGATTATCATACTGAGTGAGGTAAATCAGACATGGAAAGACAAGTATCATATGATATCCCTTATATGTGGAATCTAACATAAAGAGTACAAAATTACAAAACAGAAATAGACTTATAGACGTAGAAAGCAAACTTTAGCCAGGGGGAGGGATAAATTGGGAGATTGGCACTGACATATTATGCACTGCTGCTGCTGCTAAGTTGCTTCGGTCGTGTCTGACTCTGTGCGACCCCACAGACGGCAGCCCACCAGACTCCGCCGTCCCTGGGATACGCCAGGCAAGAACACTGGAGTGGGTTGCCATTTCCTTCTCCAGTGCATGAAAGTGAAAAGTGAAAGTGAAGTCGCTCAGGAAGTGTCCGACTCTTAGCGACCCCGTGGACTGCAGCCCACCAGGCTCCTCCATCCATGGGTTTTCCAGGCAAGAGTACTGGAGTGGGGTGCTATTACCTTTTCCAATATTATGCACTACTATATATAAAATAGGTAGCTATTATTGATAGTAAGAGCCTACTGTATAGGCTGTATACACAGGAAACTGTACTCAGTACTCTGAAATGACCTATATGGCAAAAGAATAAAAAAAACGAGTGTGTATGTGTATACCTGATTGACTTTGCTGTACAGTAGAAACTAACTTTGTAACAACATTATAAATCAACTATACTGCAACAATATTTAAAAAATAAAAAAAGATCCTCAGACTTTCGGTTTGAATTGCATTCTCTCCAGATTTATGTGTTGGGGTCCTACTTAGCGCCTCAGATGTACTTATTTGGCAATAGTCATTGCAGGTGTAATTAGTTAAGATGAGATTATAATGGAATAGGATGAGCCCTTAATGCAGTGTGACTAGCTTCCTTATAAAAAAAGAGGGAATTTGGACGCAAATGTACACACAGGGAGAATGCACGTGAACTTGAAGGCACACATTAGGGTGCTGCTTCTACAAGCCAAGCAACGCTGAAGATGGGCTACACACCACTGGGAACTGGGAGAGGTGCCTGGGACAGGTTCTCCTCACAGACCTCATGAGGAATCAACCCTATCTGCTCCTTGATTTCAGACTTCTAGCTTCCAGCATCATGAGGCAGTGAAGTTTAGTTTTTCAAGCCAACTGCTTTTTGTTGTTGGGTCATAATTGCTTTACAGTGTTGCCGTTTGTTTCTGCTGTACAGCAGAGTGAATCAGCTGTATGTGTGCATGCATGCCTTCTCTCCTGAGCGTCCTTCCCACCCTCCAGGTCATCACGGAGGTGGAGGTGAGCTCCCCGTGCTGTATGGCCGCCTCCCGCTAGGTATCTTTTTCACACGTGGTAGTGGATATATATCACTCCCACTTCTCAATTTTTCCCAAGCCCCACTTCCCCCTCTGTGTTCACATGTCCACAGCCTTCTACTTCTGCATCTCTGTTCCAGCTCTGCAAACATATTCATCTGTATCATTTTTCTAGAGTCTGTATATATGCTTAATGTGCAGTAAGACCACCCACTTTGTGATACTTTGCTCCACTCGTCTCACTTGCCACTTCCAAGCACCGAGTAGGCACATGTGGCTACTGTATTGGATGGTGGAGACACCGAGCACTGCTGTCCTTACTGAAAGCGCTCTTGGATAGTGTTCTTCAGGGGATTCCATGCTGTTCATATTTTAAGCAAAAAAAAAAAAAAAAGTATGAAAGGTTGAATGAGTTATATGAAGTATGTTCCTTGTCCTAAAATTCAGGGCAAAGCACGTAAGTGATGTAAAAGTTAAAAAAAAACAAAAAAACAAAAAACTTGTCTTAAATATGTGCTGGTCAGACAGCCAAGTATTCATGGGGACTTCCTGTTCTGGGGGAGATGGAGAAACTGGCCAGTGCAGCCTTGTCTTCTGTGCAGGATGAATTTCTGATTTTGCTTCCCTGGTTAAACTCTTACATAATTGCATTCTATATATAGAGCTTTCCTTTGTATCCAGCTCTACTTTCCCCCCTTGTTTTCTTCTGCAACTGTGTAAGTGTTTGCAAGATGCTTTGAATCTCTGTCTCCCCCCCACCCCAACCAATGAACTGTAAATAGGGCTTTTCGTCTCCCTGTCCTCCCCGCCCTCCAATCCTCCCATGAGCTGTAAATAGACAGGACAGATGAGGGTTTGCTGCTCCAGTTTTATAAGTGCTTCACCATGTGGAAGGGTCACGGAGCCCTTCCTAGTTCCCAGCCATGGCTGAGGACATGCTGTGAAATTCTCATGGCCCCTTTACTTTGGCCTGAGAACCTGTCTGGGAATGGGGCTGGCAGGAAAAAGCCTCCTTGGAGCAGAGGTGAAAACTTCCCTGTGGGTGCTGCCCTTCATCCTGGAGGGGATTTGAATTGGCTGACAGTGGTTGTGACCTCTGGTGGGGCAGAGTCACCATCCTTTCTGCAGTCTGTGCCCTCTTTTCAGGAGGTTATACCTTGGATGCTGGGAGAGCTCTGAAGGTCCTTGATCCAGAGAAAACAGTTTGTGTACCTGAGCTCCCACCTGCTCCTTTCGACCCTGAAATGCCTCCGTTGGGAAACTTGGCCTTCAGTGAGTCAGAATTAAAGGAAGATGCTGAGAAATGTTTGCATTTTTTACCTTTTTAAGTTAAGGATGTTCTTTTGAAAGTGGGGTGATACTTCAGTGTATTTTTAATATCCCTTTTATAACAACTAATGTCTTGAAAAATTATTTTGTCTTTTCGTATTAGATTTGTTATTTCAGACCACTTTTCTCCTTAGTTTTGTTAAGTTGAAGTCATTGCTATAATGAATATGGAACGTAAAGTAATACCTTTTCCTAAATAGCTCAGTATTCTTTCTTGAGTTGTTTTATACTCAATCTAATATTATGGGGAAAAAATATGTGTGTGTATGTGTGTTATATAAAACCATCATCATGCCATACTGTGTGCCAGGTATTCTGCTCAGCTCAAGGCATTCATTTTAACTTTTAACAATAAATCTTCTAAAGAGGCAGCTATAATAATAATCTTAAAACCAAGATGAGGAAACTGACATTTAGGGAAGTCTCATAACAGATAATAGGGCTTCCCCAGTGGCTCAGTGGTAAAGAACCCTCCTGTAGTGCAGGAGATGTGGGTTCCATCCCTGGATCTGAAAGATTCCCCTGGAGGAGGGCATGGTAGCCCACTCCAGTATTCTTGCCTGGAGAACCCATGGACAGAGGAACCTGACGAGCTACAGTTCATAGGGTTGCAGAGTCGGACATGACTGAAGCGACTAAGCACGCATATATACAACAGATGCACTGGCTTGCGATCAGCAGAAAACTTATCTGACATCACAGCACAGGCCCTCCCTACCCCCATCCCCCAGAGGGCTTGTGAACAAGCAACTCCATTAAGTATTGTTCAATTAAAAATTATGTTTGTTCTTGGAGTCTTTGGAGTGCACAGGGGCCTTTTGCAGTCGGGACAAGCCCATTTCCTTTCTCAGTGGGAAACACTCCAAGTATTCCTCTTGAAACAAAAAACGCCAAGGATTATTTTTGCAGACTTCTGTAGAGTGGTTTTTGGACAACACCCTGGAACAGGAAACCACAGTTTCTCCTAAATTTGTACAGGATGGAAATAGATAACATTCTTTAGAAAACCACTGCCACAATTAGTGCTTTCAAATCAGCATAATGGTGGATGGTTCAGTTTATACATTTCTTACCTGAATAAAGTATTGGAACCTGCTGCATGAGAACTTCATGAATATTTTTCCAGAGCTTTATTTTATAAACTGGAAATGCAGCAAAAAGATAGGGGTAGTTGAGGGAAAGGAGTGTGGTATGATTTAAACTATTTGAAAGCTTTCCCTGGAAAATGGATTTGAAATAGAACAGGATGCTGTAGCATAACTGAAGAGAACACAATTTTCTGTGACTTTCCTAATGCCCAGAAGCTGCTTATTGTTATTGAAAAGAATGAATGAACTCGATGAAATAGGAGGCTATGATGTGTGAGGAACATTTAAACATTAAGCAAAAAAAAAAAAAAAAAGACGATCTTTAGACACTGAATTTTTTTTTTTTTTTTTTTTATGAGGATACAGTAGCCAAAACTCTGCATAAAACATATGGTTGGTATACTCATAGGCTTCTCTGGTGGCTGAGCAGTAAAGAATCCACAATGCAGGAGACATGGTTCAATCCCTGGTTTGGGAAGATCCCCTGAAGGAGGACATGGCAATCCGCTCCAGTATTCTTGCCTAGGAAGTCTCATGGACAGAGGAGCCTGGTAGCCTATAGTCCACGGGGGTCACAAAGAGTCAGACATGGCTTAGCGGCTCAACAGCAGCAACAAGGTATACCCATGACAACTCCAGAAGTATTGGGGTTATTTAACTATGTAACCCCAAGTCTTCATGCCTAGAGTCATCTTTCCATAGTGGTTGAAACTCCTTTTACATTTTGAGTCTGTTTCTGCAAAGTTCTGATAGCTGAATTGAGCTTTTTCACATCACTATACTTTTATGATTAGTTTTTAATTATTGTAAGCAACACATGGTTATATACTCCTGACAAAAATGGAAATGATTTGCACATACCTCATTCTTCGATTCATTCCCTAATTCCTTTTTGTCCTTCCTCTGAAAAGCTATCAGTTTTGTAAATACGGCTGTTTTGCTTTTAATGTGTTACTTGAATGTCTTCATATCTCTTTGGGAAATATTTATTATCTTTTTGTGTTAGCTGTGGAAGGGGTAATCTGTTTGATTCTATGTATGTTTGTGTAAATATTATGCTTTTAAAATCTTTCCCCCCGTTTGTGCCTTGCATATGTTGTCCACATTGGTTGGTATTTGTTTGCTTCATGTTTTAAACTGCTCCATAGACATTTCCTTACTGTGGCCAGTTTCCTGGTGGTTTATTTGCTTAGCCATTGCCTGATGTTTACATTGTTTCTATTTTATTGACATTAAGAAAGAAAATTGACTAAACCTCTGTCTACCCTGCCCCCTTGTACACATGTGCTATTGTTTTGGGGAGGCACATTTAAAATTTTAATAAACACTGCAAAAATGAGACCACCACCTTTCAGCAATTTGGGGAGACTGTTAGTAAAGTGAAATGTGCCTTTGTATGAAATGCTATGCTGTGCTATGCTAAGTCACTTCAGTCGTGTCCGACTCTGTGTGACCCCATAGACGGCAGCCCACCAGGCTCTCCTGGGATTCTCCAAGCAAGAACACGAGTGGCTTGCCATTTCCTTCTCCAATGCATGAAAGTGAAAAGAGAAAGTGAAGTCGCTCAGTCATGTATGAAATAGGATGCATTTAAAAGTGGATCTCGGTTTTGCTTCCCTGTAAGATGCAAAGAGTCGGACACGACTGAGCGACTGAACTGAACTGAAGGTGCCTGATAAAGGAAGCTCCCGTGGGTGCCTGCCGCTAGGTTTCTTGGCGGACAGCATCTGTGAGCTCAGGTCCATGTAAGGTGGGCTTTTCACAGCGCAGACGGCTCCTGTTGCTCTTTCTGCTGCTCCCTGAGCACAATGGCCTGGCTGCTGCACATCTGCTCCGTGCTGCCGCCACTGTGTCCACAAATAACAGAAAATTGACTCTGGCTGCATCGGTCAGTATTGCAAGCAACAGAAGTCTATTCTGGCTAAACTTAAAGATGGGCTTTATTGCAGAAAGCTAGGGGACCTGGTGAAAATTTTAGCAAGGTGAAAAAGTCCCTCAAAAAGTAATAATTACTGGGATGAATCTGCTCTAGACTTACCTGCAATGTCTGTGTCTAAAAGACATTGGTTGCATGATGGGCCTAGTGTAGGAGAAGGTGTATATCCTGCTTGCATGGTCCATCAAGAGAAGACCTAGCTGGGAGAAAAAAGTTAAGCAGTAAGAAATCCAGCTACTTTGAGCAAAAAGCAGAGAACACAGATGCTAGGTGGCCAGAAAACACACCATCTGCTGCCATTGAATACCTTGACAAATACATTTTATAGCTTACGTTATCGATACCTAACCATTTCAAAATTCGGTTTTTACCTCTAATACTTGTTTACTTGCATATCTGGGGAACTGCTTGTTTGAAATAAGCATTTTCAAAGAATTAGACTAAGATGAAGTGCATGTAACACATTTGAATTTTTAAATGACCGAGAACTGGCATTAAGTGGCTTGGAATTATTAGGCTCTTTGATGGATATGTGATTCTTTATTTAAAATGATAGAAAACAAATGTTCTGATTGGGATTCTGGTAGAGCTAGCACGCTCAGTTTGTTCTTTTCTTTTGTCCTTTGATGGCATAATTTTGAAAATAAAAAATTAGAAAGTATGGTTAAGAAATAATAATTTTAAATTGGAACCACTTGATTGTCTCCTATTGTGTGATTGTGATTATGTAGATAGGATGACCCTCAGAAATTGTGAGGTGATAAATGTTAGTGCTTTGAAGTTACCAGGTTTTCAGGTAGTTTGTTATGTAACACTTGGTAGTGAATTAGTACTGATGCAGTTGAGGCTATACTCTTGGTTGACGGGATCATTTCTGATGATTTGGGGACTCGATTTTAGAGAGTTTAACAAAACCATCCGTGTTAACAGCCTTCTTTCTAAGATGTTTAAAAGAAAATACTAAATATTCTGTTTTCTCTCTCTGCCGCCACCATTTCCTAAAATTAACCCTTGAAAAGGAACATTTTACATGTTGTACACTGTACTTTTCCAAGAGTTCTGACTTTCTTTTGCTCTGGTTAGTTCCAAAGGGCTGTCCTGAGGATTATTTTGACCTTTCTTGAGGGTCAGTCATGGTGGATTATCTTTCAAATGTGCTGTACCGAGAATATAAGATGGGGCCAGAACCTTGGATAACAGTTTAAAAACTAAATTGCTGTGTGTGTGTGTGTGTTTCTTAGTTGCCCTACTCCGAGGACTGTACTAGTGTACTATATATTATATGTGTGTGTGTGTGTTTATATATGTATACACACATACATGTATGGCATTAACAATGTGTAGGCTTATCAAGAGCTATTCTTAGTGGATAGACATTGGTAACACATAAACCGATCTTTTCCTGTATATAAGCATTCCCAGTGGGCAGTACTTGTCTGAGGTTTAAACCAGGTGCCAGGTCAGAGTATTACTCTATGGAGAACCACATATCCTAACAATCTATGATGAGGGATGTGTAGGGAAGGGGAATAATGTCAGAGCAGTGGAGAGGGACTTGTTATATTTCTGGTTTCCAAAAAAAGCCATAGGTATATCGGCTTTAGTGGTTAGTTGCTTGTTCATGTCCGACTCTTTGTGACCACATGGACTGTAGCCCACCAGGCTATTCTGTCCATAGAATTCTCCAGGCAAGGAAGACTGGAGAAGGGTTTCTATTCCCTTCTCCAGGCTGTTTTCCCAACCCAAATGATCAAACCCAGGTCTCCTGCATTCTAAGCAGATTATTTAGCATCTGAGCCACCAGGGAAGCCCATATCTACCTTATGTATATCTTACACTTTTAAGATTATAAGATACTCCATTGGTTTTAGTCATTTTCCCCCCTTGCTGACCGAATCAAATACTTGCATTAATGTTTCTAGTGAAGCTGGAGAGCTGCTGGTTTATAGAGGTATGGATTTCTTTTTTTAACGATGGCTATAATTTAGCTTTTTCATATTTTCATTGCATTGGAAGGAGAGCACAGTTACTGTACGGTTCTCATGTTTGGTAACAAGGCTTTCCTTGTCTGTGTTGGGCCCAGACCCATGTTTAGGGCCCTAAAAAAACTGCTAAACTCTCTGGTCTGTACTGATATGAGCACCTTCGGAATGGCAGTAGTAAGATGAAAAGCTTTACCCAGTGGACAGCTGAACTGTTTTGATTGTTCTTCTCTGCTGGGTTTTTGTTCCCCCTCCCCCACCCCCAGGCTTTTCTGACATTCACAGATTTTATGATCATCTCATTGCAACTTACACATCAGTCTTTGGAAGTTAACTTCTTCCTTGTTTTCATGATATAGATGGAGATGCTCTCAATCTTTCTGAAAACAACAGGATTCTTGCCCGGGCCTGGTGGTTTTCAGAGTGTATCCTAGAATGCTCTGACTCTTTGGAGTCTTAGAGAATTTGACTTCCTTTAGTTTGCTTTTTTATTTACAACTTCAAAACTCAGTTTGAAATAGCTTTAAGAAGTTCATGTTAAAGTAGACCTGAGAGTTCTGTAATGTTTTACTCAGGGAACTACAGTAATTATGACAGGCGAGACCTTTTAAAAGTAAAGAACATACATAATTATAATAATTTCTTTTACTTCTCATGTTCTTGGTTTGAATAGTGCTTCAAGCCTCACAAAGGGATCTTGCTGAGGTTAAAAGCCTCGGGTTGTTTGAACAGTGTCTGGCATGGGGTTCCTAGAGAACCTTGGGGCGGATTTGACAAGTATTAAACCAAAGAAGCTTAGAGGGAGACACTTCTAAGTGCTGGATTTTCGGGTGTTGTAGAGCCTGGGGTTGGGCTTACTGTGAGTTATAGGTAAGCAAATATCTAAACATCCTTCTGGGCTCACCTTGGTTTCCATCTCTTTCTGCTCCTAGAAGAACTTATAAAGTTCCTTTCATCCCATAACTGTTTCCTTGGTTGCTTCAGTATCTGCTGGTGGAGGTTCTAGTGACCACAGTCTCTATACTCCCACAGAACTTGAAGATCAAGAATTTTTAAATTGTGGAAATTCCATTCCTTCACAGTCTAACGATTAGGATTACACGCTTTCGCTGAGGGTGTAGGTTCAATCCCTGGTCGGGAAGCTAAGATCCTGCAAGCTACGTTGTACACCGCCCCCACCCCCACCCCAAAATACCTAGAAGAGTTTTTAAATGGAAAAATACATATAAAATTTACCATTTAAACAATTTAAAATTGTACAGTTCAGGGGCTTAGTTCATTCAGGTGTGGTACAGCCAGCACCATTATCTAGTTCCAGAACTTTTTCATCACCACAAATGGAAACTCCATACCCATTAAGCATTCATTCTGCATTTCCTACTCCCCCCAGCTCCTGCCAGCCATTGACTTACTTTTCAAGAATTGTTGAAGGTAATTGAAAATTAAAAACACTTATCTTTTTAAGCTACAGCATAAGAACTAGCCCAAAGAACAAATCTGAAGTGAATCCCACAGTGTAACTCACAATTTCAGTTTTCTTTTTACCACCCTTCTTGTGCCACCCCAGTCTCAGTGGTAACCATTTTGGAATGTGTCACACTTTTTTTTTTTTTTTTTAATAGCCTGCACACACATGTATTCACATATCTTTGATTCATTTCCTTATTGCTTATGACTTTGGGATTGTAGTATACACATCTCTGCAACTAGCTTTATACACACACACACACACACACACACACAGGGGATTGTAGTATACACATCTCTCTGCAACTAGCTTTATACACACACACACACACACACACATACATGGGCTTCCCTGGTGGTTCAGACGGTAAAGAATCAGCCAGCAATGTGGGAGACCTGGCTTCGATCCCTGGGTTTGGAAGGTCCCCTGGAAGAAGACATGGCAACCCACTCCAGTTTTCTTGCCTGGAGCATGCCCATGGACAGAGGAGCCTGGCAGGCCGCAGTCCATGGGGTCGCAAAGAGTCAGACACAACTGAGTGACCAAGCACAGCAGCATATATATATATTATGAACATCTCTCCAGTCTGTTGCAAGCAGCTTTAACTCATTCTCTTTGCAGCTCTGTAATATTTTATAGTTTGGATCGTCCATAAATTACTCAATCATGCTGCTCTTCGTGGCCTTTTGAAGATTCAATAATTAATTTAAAGAAAGTCTTGTGAGAAGAGCTGGGCAATTGCAATTAGCCCTTTTTGTATACAAGGACACTAAACCTCAGAGAGAGATTAAATTATTTATCTTAAGTCACAGACATATTACTGCTCTATGACGTGATTACTCAAAGTAAGGTTTTAAGAACCTAATTCCAGTGAGTTTTCTCCATTATTGCATGCTGTTCCTTTATTTTTTGAAGATAATGCCCCTTTTCCATTGGACATTTATTTTCTGGTGAATTCCCATCCCACTCTACTATTCTTCTGTGTGTCTAATCTTTCTTCTTTCCTCTATCTGCATAGCCTTGGTCACTTAGTATTTAGCAGTTCTGCAGTTGAAGTGCAAAGTACCTTATTACTCCAGAAATGCTATATTGTAACATCTTATTTAGAATTAGAATTAAAAGACTCTTTAAATGTTCCTTAAAGAATGTTATATAATTGAAGGCAATAGACCCAGGGAGCTTATGTGACTTTCAGTTCATATAGCTCTTCAATGACCAAGGCAAGACTTGAACCCAGTCCTCCTGAAATCATATCTCATCATGGATATCAGATGAGCATCTCCCACGCCAGTTCCATGGACTGGAGCACTACTGAAGAAAAGTTGAGACTTTGATCAATTAAGGTGCCTGCCATGAATGGGAGAGGAGGCAACCAGCTGTGGTAGACATGCCGTACACTGTGCCCCAGCATGCCACTCTGACAAGGGTGATTCTTAAGTATGGCTTGAGAATTGAGAGCCCTTATTTCATGTCAGGGGTAGCAAGAGTCAGCTTGGGAGACCAATCACAGAGTCAAGTTGAGCTCTTATTCCTTACATGGATTTTGGACCAGTTGGCCACCATGTGCTTTAGTGTGTGTGTGTGTGGGTGTGTGTGTGTGTGTTTTAATGAGTATTTTAATTATAAACTGCTCATGGGTGTTGTTATTGTATCTTTATACTAGTCTTGACAAGAGGAATGTAATTCCTAATATCTTAACCACTATTAATTACTATATTGCTGTTGAATGTTGAATTTGTGAAATTGGCTTTTTTATTGTTTGTTCTGCCATCGTATATGGGTTTCTTTTGACTTTGGAAGAAAGGATGTGCTGGTTTTAATTAAACCCGGGTGTCTAAACATCAGTGCTATGGGTTTTGGACCTGGGTAAGTCCTGGGTGTCCTGCGCAGTGTAGGATGCTTTACCAGCATCCTCAGCTTCTATCTACTAGAAGCCAATATCCCCGCACCTCAGTCTTAACAACTGTGAGGATCTCCAGACGTTGACAGATGCCTCCGGGAAAAAGATCCCCCTGTATGATAGCCACGGAGTTAAACTGATTCATGCTAGAAATGGGTTGTAATACATTTTTTAAAAGGTTAGTTTCTCTGTAGCCCATTTGTATTTCAGGTGTTGGAAGTGTCAGGAAAGAAGGAAGGAAAATAAAGACTCGTTATCTTGAAAAAGACAGTAGGACGCTTTGCTTCCTTGTGGAAAGAAATAGGAAATCTTCAAATACAGAAGCTCGTTCTGTAACAATAGGTGGCACACTACTACCAAAAGCTACTTCAGAGAGTTCATGGGGAAGAGAGTTGAATAAGTAAACATATTTCAGTCCATTTTTATTAGTATCACCGACTCCTTTGATTTCTTTCCAAAGGATATGCAACTTTAGCAGTGCTTCTGCAGCTGAATTTATTCTTGGAAATGAATACAAATTGGCCACTGAGTGGGGGAAAAAAACAACCTATAATAATATAGTATTTATAATAAAAAGATTGTATCATCATGGTAGTAAACCAAATTAGCTTTGATATGTCAGGTGTTTTCTCAGTGTGGTATAGAAGAAGACATTTTTTGTCTTTCCTATGAGATTAGGTATTTTATCCAATTTTTGAAACAGATAAATGAAGTTTTACTCACTTTTAGCACTTTTAGTTAAGAAGCTCACTAATATAAATACATGGCTTCTGTTGAAAGCATGTCATGAGATGCCAGTTGGGGTTAACTCAGTTGTGGCACGGGGAAGGCAATGGCACAGCCCCCCAATACTCTTGCCTGGAAAATCCCATGGACAGAGGTCCCTGGTGGGCCGCTGTCCATGGGGTCGCTAAGAGTCGGACCCGACTGAGCGACTTCAATTTCACTTTTCATTTTCATGCATTGGAGAAGGAAATGGAGAAGGAAATGGCAACCCACTCCAGTGTTCTTGCCTGGAGAATCTCAGGGACGGCGGAGCCTGGTGGGCTGCCCTCTATGGGTTCGCACAGAGTCGGACACGACTGAAGCGACTTAGCAGCAGCAGCAGTTGTGGCAGCCGAATGCCTCTTTTATACTAGTAAAATAGCCTTAACTTTTAATTATGATGCTGTTGTGTGTAATTGGATCCTACTGTAAATTCAATTTTAAAGATAATAACCATGGTATGTACATTTTGCATGATAGACTAGCTCATTACACACTTCCTTTTAATAAACTGTCCACTAATAAATTTAAGAATAAAGACTATTCTTTTCCTGGTTTAGCAAACATGACTTCCATTGTTTTGTATATGCAGGTCATGATGAGAAAATAAGAAAGTAGAGACAAAAAATTTTCTGAACTAATACTGAAATTTTTATGGTTGTGTCTTATGACTTGCTTAAGGGTTGGTTTTTTAAAAACTTGAAGTGGAAGAGGTTAATCTAACGGAGACTCTCAGAAAAAGCAATAGCTTTCTTTTGCAAAATAATTAAGTATATTTTAACACGAACCTCATAGCTCCTGGGATCTTAGTTCTCTGGGGCCTAAGCAGTGAAAGTGTTGAACCCTAACCACTTGATGGGCAGGGAATTCCCAGTATTAACGTTTTGAGTATTTAAAGATGCTTGGGAATTGTTGATCATCAGAATCGATCATTTATTATGCACCCACTATGTGTCAGGCATTAAGGCCTTCGGGGCATTGTCTCACTGTAATCCATATAATAATTTTGTAGGAATGCGGAAGTTGAGACACAGGGAAAATTATTAAATAGCTCCTGTTAAAGTGTTATCTGAATCACAGACCTGATATTCAAACCAGGTCTGATTTAAAATTACCTTTTATCTTAAATCATGGAATATCACAATAAGGAAAAATCAGAGTCATCATGAAATAAAATTATACTTCTTCCCATAGCTCTGTCCTTTATACATCTGATGAAAGCAGAGCTTGTTGCTTGAAGCCCTGGTAAGGAATCCATAGTTTTGGTTGCTAGGAGTTTGCTTGTCAACCAATGAAGTGGTTGCTGGTCAAGACTCTTGTTTTGTTTGTTTGTTTTTTTAAATAAGGGGAATAAGTTAAGAATAGGAAGCTGGTGAATGGCAGGCACATGGAAATAGTTGTAAGAACTAATGACCTGAACCCAACAATAGCTTATCTTATGTCCTTAGTTTTGATCAATAGAGCACACATCATTTGTTAACTAGCATATCATTTTTTTAAATGTGAACCATTTTTAATGTCTTTATTGAATTTTTTTGAATGTTATATTGTTTCTACATTTTGGGGGTTTTTTTTGACTGCAAGATATTTGGGATCCTAGCATCCCAATCAGGGATCAAACCAGCACCACTTGCACTGGAAGGCAAAGTCTCAATCACTGGACCACCAGGAAAGTCCCACATTTCCTTTTAAAATTTCATAAACTCTGGAAAGACACTGAGGTTTTCTAATTTGTACATCAATCCATAAAATCATGCATGATTGCTTTGTCATGTTACTAAAGACGGTGAGATAATAGAGGAGGAAACATACTATGCTTGTTTCTGAATGAAAAGTTGTGCCTCAGGGTAAGGATGTGAAATTGAAATCATTTGAGTGATGTCAACTCATAATGAGTCGATACGAGTGCTAGACTGAGAAGGAAATCCTTTTCTTAAATTTTAACATGTCCCACAGTCATCGTATTTTATTTTGCTGACAGTTGCTCTTGTCCTTTTCTGCTGCTGTAGACTCTTAGATGATTCCTTCTTTGCCTTTAGCAAAGCAGGGGGAAGGCTTTTCTTTCCCCTTCTAGGATATAGAGGTACAGCTGATGTTTTTAGATAAAAAATTTTGACGTCACTGATACTTCATGTATTGTTGTCTTTCCAGTTTCTTGCATTGGTGACATTTTGCAGAAATAATGTGTAATCGTACACCCAGGACATTGATATTGATAATAATCCACCTGTCACATTTAGTGATTAAGATTTTCTTGTATTCATTTGTGTGTGTGTGCGTGCATGTGTGTGCACAATGTGCATTAATGTGTGTGCATATTAAAATCCTACATGATTTTATCACCTTTGTAGGTTTCTGTATCCACCACCACAGTCAACAGTTCCAAGCCCACAAGGATCTCCGGTGTTGCCCTTTAATACACACACCTACCTTCTTCCTAGTCTCCAATCCCTGTCCATCTCTAATACAGCTCCATTTCTAAAGTTTTGAACATTTTCAAAATGTTATATCAATAGAATCATACAATAAATCACTTTCTGTTTGGTATTGGCTTTTTCTACTTCAGCCTGACTTTGTAGTGAATCACCCCAATTGCCATGTATCAATAAGTGGTTTCTTCGTATTGCCAACTGAAAAAAAATATGGACTGCTATTTTATTTTTTTAATATAAATTTATTTATTTTAATTGGAGGCTAGTTACTTTACAATATTGTATTGGTTTTGCCATACATCAAAATGAATCCGCCACGAGTGTACATGTGTTCCCCATCCTGAATCCCCCTCCCTCCTCCCTCACCTTACCATCCCTCTGGGTCATCCCAGTGCACCAGCCCTGAGCATCCTGTATCATGCATCGAACCTGGACTGGCGATTTGTTTCACGTCCTTTAGAAAACCAGCTTTTATTATGATAGTTTCGGTGACATAAGGTGTCAAAGACAGATTGTCTGCTATAATTGTCATTCTCCAGAGTTTCCACTGAGCAGCTTTTATTTAGCCCCCCAAGTTGGCACAGACATCGCTCTTCAAAGCTTTTGTGAAACTGGGGGCCCACAAACAAAACCCTGCGAAGACATTGATCAAAGATACCAGTGTAGGAGACAGCCCTTGAGGGCAGAAGATGCTGTCTGCCTTTGACTTTCTCGCCATGGTGCTTTTCCTGGAGTCTTGTCCTTTGTCTTCAAAGCTTTGGAGAAATGCACCACATAAAAAGAAAACAATGCAGGGCCAACAAAGAGGCTTGCCTTTGTTGTTGTTTATGCGGAAAGTATTGTTTTCTGCTATTGGCAAAGTAATTTTCATCTCTAGGTGAGCCCAGGTCAGTTGCAGTGATTTTTCACAAGCCTTAAAAGAAGGCATAAACTGGTGTTAATTAGAGGTGGAAGAGGAGAGGAGAATATGTGGCCGGAAACTCCATCACCTTGGCGTTCCTCTGGAGACTGGGGCACTCCTCGGCAGTCCTGGCAGTCAGTGCATGCCAATGCTGGTGGGTTTTATCACACTATTTAGGTTTCTGCCATGTATCCTCACGATTGGAATGCACTAATGGTTTTGACATCCATCGTCTGCATGTACAGTCATGTCTGACTCTTAGTGACCCCCATGTACTGTAGCCTGTCAGGTTCCTCTGTCCATGGAATTTTCCAGGCAAGAATATTAGAGTGGGTTGCAGTTTCCTCCTGCAGGGGATCTTACCTATCCAGGGATCGAACCCACATCTCTCACATCTCCTGCCTTGACAGGTTGGATTCTTTACCACTGAGCCACTTTGGAGGCCCAATCCATTATGTGTTATCAGATTAGATTGAAAGAATCTTCTAGGGACAGAATTAAGATAAGACGTAAGCAGAGACTGACGGGGTTTTTATACTTTGTATTATCGTATAATAAATGTTGTGAAAGCTTTTTTACATTGTCACCTAGAAGAACGGTCTTTCTTGAACTTTGGCTAAGGAACCCTCAGTTCAGTTCAGTCACTCAGTCGTGTCCAACTCTTTGAGACCCCATGAATCGCAGCACGCCAGGCCTCCTGTCTATCACCAACTCCTGGAGTTCACTCAGTCCATCGAGTCAGTGATGCCATCCAGCCATCTCATCCTCTATCGTCCCCTTCTCCTCCTGCCCCCAATCCCTCCCAGCATCAGAGTCTGTTCCAATGAGTCAACTGTTCGCATGAGGTGGCCAAAGTACTGGAGTTTCAGCTTCAGCATCATTCTCTCCAAAGAAATCCCAGGGCTGATCTCCTTCAGAATGGACCGGTTGGATCTCCTTGCAGTCCAAGGGACTCTCAAGAGTCTTCTCCAACACCACAGTTCAAAACCATCAATTCTTCAGCGCTCAGCCTTCTTCACAGTCCAACTCTCACATCCATACATGACCACAGGAAAAACCATAGCCTTGATTCGGCAAACCTTTATTGGCAAAGTAATGTCTCTGCTTTTGAGTATGCTATCTAGGTTGGTCATAACTTTCCTTCCAAGGACCAAGCGTCTTTTAATTTCATGGCTGCAGTCACCATCTGTATTGATTTTGGAGCCCAGAAAAATAAAGTCTGACACCATTTCCACTGTTTCCCCATCTATTTCCCATGAAATGATGGGATCGGATGCCATGATGTTTGTTTTCTGAATATTGAGCTTTAGACCAACTTTTTCACTCTCCACTTTCACTTTCATCAAGAGGCTTTTGAGTTCCTCTTCACTTTCTGCCATAAGGGTGGTGTCATCTGCATATCTGAAGTTATTGATATTTCTCGTGGCAATCTTGATTCCAGCCTGTGCTTCCTCCAGCTCAGCGTTTTTCACGATGTACTTTGCATATAAGTTAAATAAACAGGGTGACAATATACAGCCTTGATGTACTCCTTTTCCTATTTGGAACCAGTCTGTTGTTCCATGACCAGTTCTAACTTGCTTCCTGACCTGCATACAGGTTTCTCACGAGGCGGGTCAGGTGGTCTGGTATTCCCATCTCTTTCAGAATTTTCCACAGTTTATTGTGATCTACACAGTCAAAGGCTTTGGCATGGTCAATAAAGCAGAAATAGATGTTTTTCTGGAACTCTCTTGCTTTTTCCATGATCCAGCAGATGTTGGCAATTTGATCTCTGGTTCCTCTGCCTTTTCTAAAACCAGCTTGAACATCAGGAAGTTCACGGTTCACATATTGCTGAAGCCTGGCTTGGAGAATTTTGAGCATGACTTTACTAGCATGTGAGATGAGTGCAATAAACTGTGGAAAATTCTGAGAGAGATGGGAATACCAGACCACCTGATCTGCCTCTTGAGAAATCTGTATGCAGGTCAGGAAGCAACAGCTAGAACTGGTCATGGAACAACAGACTGGTTCCAAATAGGAAAAGGAGTACGTCAAGGCTGTATATTGTCACCATGTTTATTTAACTTATATGCAGAGTACATCATGAGAAATGCTGGACTGGAGGAAACACAAGCTGGAATCAAGATTGCCGGGAGAAATATCAATAACCTCAGATATGCAGATGACACCACCCTTATGGCAGAAAGTGAAGAGGAACTAAAAAGCCTCTTGATGAAAGTGAAAGTGGAGAGTGAAAAGGTTGGCTTAAAGCTCAACATTCAGAAAACGAAGATCATGGCATCTGGTCCCATCACTACATGAGAAATAGATGGAGAAACAGTGGAAACAGTGTCAGACTTTATTTTTCTGGGCTCCAAAATCACTGCAGATGGTGACTGCAGCCATGAAATTAAAAGACGCCTACTCCTTCGAAGGAAGGTTATGGCCGACCTAGATAGCATATTCAAAAGCAGAGACATCACTTTGCCAACAAAGGTTCGCCTAGTCAAGGCTATGGTCTTTCCTGTGGTCATGTATGGATGTGAGAGCTGGACTGTGAAGAAGGCTGAGCGCCGAAGAATTGATGCTTTTGAACTGTGGTGTTGGAGAAGACTCTTGAGAGTCCCTTGGACTGCAAGGAGATCCAACCGGTCCATTCTGAAGGAGATCAGCCCTGGGATTTCTTTGGAAGGAATGATGCTAAAGCTGAAACTCCAGTATTTTGGCCACCTCATGTGAAGAGTTGACTCATTGGAGAAGACTCTGATGCTGGGAGGGATTGAGGGCAGGAGGAGAAGGGGACGACAGAGGATGAGATGGCTGGATGGCATCACTGACTCGATGGATGTGAGTCTGGGTGACCTCCAGGAGCTGGTGATGGATAGGGAGGCCTGACGTGCTGCGGTTCATGGGGTCGCGAAGAGTCGGACACGACTGAGCGACTGATCTGATCTGAGATGAGTGCAATTGTGTGGTAGTTTGAGCATTCTTTGGCATTGCCTTTCTTTGGGATTGGCATGAAAATTGACCTTTTCCGACCTTGTGGCCCCTGCTGAGTTTTCCAAATTTGCTGAAATATTGAGTGCAGCACTTTCACAGCATCATCTTTCAGGATTTGGAATAGCTCCACTGGAATTCCATCACCTCCACTAGCTTTGTTCGTAGTGATGCTTTCTAAGGCCCACTTGACTTCACATTCCAGGATGTCTCGCTTTAGGTCAGTGATCACAGCATCGTGATTATCTGGGTCATGAAGCTCTTTTTTGTACAGTTCTTCTGTGTATTCTTGCCACCTCTTCTTAAGGAACTCTAATTAGTATTAAAAGATCATTGGTAATAATGTGAGTGTTTCCCACACTCTTATTTGTTTGTTGGTTTATTCATTCATTCATTGACTTTTGGCCACTGCGCTGGTTGCAGAATTGTCATTCTCCAACCAGGAATTGAACCTGGGCCCATGGCAGTGAAAGCTCTAAGTCCTCTCCACTGTACCACCAATAAATTCCCTCCCAGACTTTTGAAAGAGTGGCAGAATGCAGTTGCATTTTGCTCATTAAAACCTGTTGCAAAGCATTTCCCTCCTGTTGGCTTAGTTTTTATCTGCCATCACGCCAATTTGTATTTTAGGAAATAGTCCAGGTATCTTATTGGAGAGTTTTAATTCCCCCTGATTATGTGATCCACATGTGATCCTATATGACATTTAACCTGTTGAAATCTTATTTGCCTCAAGTGTAAAATAAAAGATTAGGTTTCACTGGGTGACCCCTAAACTCCTCTTCAGTTCTAGCAGTGAAAGTAAATCTGTGGGTATAAAGTAGAAGACCTACTGGCCTTCTCTGCATTGAAGGTGATGAGACCATGGTTGCCTCAAGTTCTCTGTGGAAACCCAGGAAATGCCCCTGAGCAACGGAGCCAGTCCCGTCAGGTTGCTGGTACTCAGGTTCAGACTCAGGGTGGACATGTCTGATGATGAGTTGAGAGTGACCTGCTGCTGTGGCTCCACCTTTCTTCACCCCTCTCCTGCCTCACCTGTGCATCTGCCATGCCGATGTCACGGAGGGAGAGCTTTGAGGTGGTGGGCATGTAGGTGTCCACTATAAAACTACTTCCAGTTTTGTGTGTTTGAACATTCTCAAAATAATAGGAAGGGGGAAAAAAATTTAGTGGAAATTCTGTTGCTGTAACTTTGGGATCAAAGCAGAGTGTGTATTTAGGCACAGGTCCTAATAGCATAGACTTAATTTCTGGCTGTGGCAGGTTCATCAGGGCTCACCTCTGGAGTGACAGGTGTCTCTAGGGCAGGGATGTGTAGTGGGTGAAGAATGTCTCCACTTTCCTTGTGTCTTCTCTGCCAATCTGCTGTGTAAGGCAGAGCATCCCAGCTTCCCATTGTGGGGCTCCAGAACCCCTGTTTTACCTGGAGCAACACGACTGTGGGGTTCCAAGATAGGCCTCTGCTCCTGCTTGCTCTTTTCAAACCTTGGGGTGAGTTTCCCCTGCCCTCGGATGGGAGGGGTCATCATTAAATTCTGAGCACTATCATTTAAACATTTAAAAGAAAGCTCAGATTTGTATATATAATGAACCTTCAATTCAACTGTTTTCCAGTTTCACTAGAAGAGAGTTCAGCAATAAGAATATTACCTGGAATGAATGTCAGAGGTGCCTTACATATTTAGCAGAACTCATTCATCTATACCAACTCTGAAGACGTTGTCCAAGATTATGTGCATGCTGATTAAGAAAAACAGCAGTAAGATCGAGGTAGCTCCGGGTCCCGACCCTAGGTCGTGCTCTCCCCTAAGTTAATGGAACTTTAGACAAATCAGTTAACTCCTTTGCATCCCTCATTCTTCTCTGTTGTAAAGTGGGGAGAATAAAATCACTTACCACGTGGGATTTTTATGAGAACAAAACCAAACAGCCCTGCTTGTGGCACCTGTCATTGATAAGCATCAGTGAATGTTAGCTAGGGTGGTGGAATTCTTCCTGCCACATAATTACAGCCTATTCTTTCATCTTGCTCCTTCATTATTGACCCAGAACTTCAATTCAGTAGCCCAGAAGACAAAAGTGTTCTAGTGTCTCATGGCACTGTTGGGACTTTGCCTTGTGATTCTGATCTCTAAAGATGTCCATCTTTGTCTGTCCATCAGTCGGTGGATCATGCTCCCCCTGACACCTGACTGCCAGGCGTGGAGACCCTCAGTCTTTTAATGCTGCTTAATTGTAAGCAAATCAGTTACACTGAGCATCTCGGGGATTCAGGGGGAATTAAGGCAAATCCCAGGGGGATTAGGGAACCAGAGTCATTTGCTTGTCACTTGATTTTGGTCTAAAAAACTATCAAGTTCAACTTTGTGTAGTGAACTGAGTTTGTTTCAGCTCTTGATTTTTCATCTTGTAGCTGTAATTTTCTGGCTGCCGTTGCCCTCTTAAAATCTGGTTCAGCAGTCACCTGGAGTGTTCAATAACCCAAACGTTTTAAGGTTTTCTCTTCAACATCTGTGCTATGCAAATTGAGAGGAAACGACAGATACGAAATACACTCTGAAGGGGACTCCAGGATCCAGCTCCTTGTAACATGCAGTGTTGGTTTCCTGTTCTTCCTAGACTACTCCCCGATGTTCCTCTCCATTCTATTTCAGTGGTTCCACAGAAGGTGTCTTGCAAGGTTTCAGTGTCTTGTAAGGGTCGTTTGTGTCAGCTTGCCAGTGTGAAATTGTCATTCCCTCCCCGCAACCCCCTGCCACCCCAGCTGTGTCCACTCCAGTCTACGGGTTCATAGCTGTGTCTAGGTATCCAGAGACTGTGGCTCATTTTTGCTGATCACTGGGGATGATGATGCTTTTTGTGCAGAAACAAGCTGGGGAACTGCACCGTGTATATGACCAGTGAATCTGTGGGGTCAAAACCAGTGCAGCTTAGAATGCCGTCATTCAGTGTCCATTCTCAGCCCTGTTACGTCAACCACCACCCCAACAGTGATGGTAAGAAGAAAGCAGCTACCTGTTAGACAGCTACATTGTTCTCATCTTCTCTAAAAGTCACTTGAGGAGAGTACTCTTATTTTTCTCCTTTTCTAGCTGAAAAAAACAGCGCTAGAGGTCTCAGTCCGAAGCACATACCTAGTGAGTGGTGAAGCCAAGGTGCAAACTCGACCACCTCTGCCTGGCGTCAAGTGGGTACTCACTGTGCGCCATCCCGTTAGTCTCTGCAGTGGAGTAAGTGGGGCAAGGCTTCTTCCTGCTCCAGATGGCCTCTTACCTGATCATCATAAAATCATCCTGTTTTGGCCTAGGGCACCCCCCGCCCCTGCCCCGTGCTGGCCGGGCAGGTGGCAACACGCTGCTTCTACTCCTTGAGCGAGGCAGAGCATGTTTGCCTTCTCACTGACTACACTCTCCTACTCTGCTATGTCTGCACCATGTGCCACTGGGGCCAGATCCCTGAGCTGAGCCCATTACCCCAAGGATCAGGTACATCTCCTCTGATGGCCATGTAGCCAGGACAGCCACAGAAGGCCTGGGGTGTTGTGCTGGGGTTAAAGTTGGTGGAGTTAAGTCAGTGCTGATCCAGGCTTCCTTTGCCAGACAGAGGGACTCTGGTTTGTCCATAGGTATAATCTTCAGTCTTTTATGACCAGTATAAGAATATGGTGACCTCTGATGGGGCTGCTTTATAAATGAACCAGGGAGTTAATCTATCCTTGCTTCCATGTGCAATGGGTAATTCATGCAGCGCCATTCCCATTACATCCAGGAACAGGCTGAATTTGCTCTGTCCACTCTTTAGAAACACTACCTCCCGTTGCTGTCACTGGCTATTAGTTTATTATTTGACTCTTCCTATTAAACATCTGTCCTTCCCTTTCCCCACTCCTGATACATGTGAAGATGCGTTCTTCATTTTGCCCCTGGTCATACATACTTTTATTTGCACTTGACTCTGATTGCTTTCCTTAACTCTCATGTCATAGAGGGGCAGAAGGTGGTGTTGGTTTAGGAATTGGAAGGCTTTTGACCTATCCTGTCCAGGCCGGTGAGATTGAGACAGGGGCTGAGGACCAGAGGAAGAAGGGCAAGCACATCCCCATGTTAGAACACCTTGCTGGAAGTTAGCACAGAGAAGTGAGCAGTGCTCATTCCTGTAAAAATTACACTTCACAGGGTTTTCCCCTTTTCGGAACTGGATGCTGTTTTATCCTACTGGAGATGCGTGTTTATGGGAAGAGAGACCATAGCAGCACTGGGGCCCAGGTCATAGGAGGCTTGGATGTGGGTCATAGGAGGCTTGTTGGCTGGGTGGAGCATCAGCCTCCCAGCCCGGCGTCGTGCTTTGTCAGATTGCCCAGGATTGGGACAGCAACCCTACCAGATGGCCTCCTGGCCCCAGAAGTTCCTTCTGGAACCCATCAGGGTGTTCTTGTCACTGTGATTCAGCAGCAGCAGGCCTGATGGCGCCCCCGCTGGGGGCCTGGCATGGCTTCCCCCCTGCTGCCCGCAGCCCGCCTCCATGGCCAAGGAGTGGCTGCACGTGGAGACATACCAGCAGCCCCCGTTGAGCTGACTTGGTTGCCTGAAGTGAGAATGGTTAAATGGGTAACTGATGGACGGAAAGCCAGGGGAGGCATGTCCCTGCTGGGTAGCTGGTTCACTGTGAGGGGATGTGTGTAGAGAGCAGGCGCGGAAGTGGGTGACCTTTGCAGAACAGGAGCCTGTCCCCTTCTCTTCTTTCCCTCCCTTTTGTTTTATAATAATAATAACTTTCATTCTTCACTGCTTTTTATGAACCATACACTACAGCTCTTTTCATCCATTACTTGTTTGATCTTTTCATGACTCTGATCTTCCTAGTAAAACTAGGGAATCGGGTCATTTTGGGGAGTGACAGAAGTGGGCCTTGGGTGGGTCTAACTCCCTGACAATTCAAGCCATTACCCTGCAGCTCTTCCCCATCTCGCTGTGATCCCTCTCCCCTCCCTTCCTCAGGGATCTCCCTGGAGCCTTCATCCTATATCAGGCTGCTGATGGAGCTCATAGAGATAGCGGAAACAGCCCTTCTCTTAGTGCGTGTGTGTGCTCCATTGTGTGTGACTCTTTGTGACCCCATGGACTATAGACCACCAGTTTCCTATGTCCATGGAATTTTCTAGGCAAGAATATCAGAGCAGATTGCCTTTTCCTACTCCAGGGGATCGTCTCAATCCAGGGATCTAACCCTCCTCTCTTCCATCTCCTGCATTGGCAGGTGGATTCTTTACCACTGTACCACTTGGGAAGCCCTTCTTTTCAAAAAACTCACAGTTAACTTGTCATAGGACAAACATATGCTTCTGACCCTTTGAAGATGAGAGAGGGCCCCGGGCTATGTGGGGCTCACTGATGAACTCCTGCCTGAGCCTGGGTCTAGAGGTGGGTTATAAAGTTTGAGCCCAGTGGTCTTTCTTCCACTGAGAGTCTGAGCCCTGTGGCCTTGCTGGACTGAGCACCTTTTCCCCAGCAGCCTAGAGCATGAGATACGGGAGTGGTTGCCTTCTTCTGTGACTGTCCTGTGGATGTGGTTTAACAAGTAGAATTGGCTAGTACACCCCTGTTTTTAAGATCTCCTGTTCTACTTAAGCTTTCGCCTTCTGCCCTACCCCCAAATAGTCTCTTCACCAAGGAGAAGAGAGGGTACATGTCTTGAGACCCAGGTTTGTGCCAGGCTCTGGATTGGACGTGCAAATCGTTAGTTATCTCATATGATCCTTATATAAACTCTGTGCAGTGAGTCATGTTCTGTCTTACCTGATGATGAAAGAACCCCAAGATCAGGGATTGTCAGGTATCTTTTATGTAACTTCTTTGCCCACAGTCCTCCTGGGATTCCTTTCCTTTCTCAGAATTGATTCCATAATCCCTAAGTTTTAGAAGAAAAGGGCTTCTGTGGGCTGACCCCTGGTGGGCTTGCTGATTTTGCTTCTTTCTGGTCACTGCACCCCGCAGCCCCCTGGCCTCCCTGCTATCTTCTTGGCTCGCTGGGCTCCCCGACCCAGGGCCTTGGATTTCAGTGCCCCTCTTGCCTTCCTCTCCCTTCGCTTTTTCTTCTCCCCACGTTCTGGGTTCTCTCACCTCTCCCTGTTACGTTTTTGCTGTGTGAGTTTGATTCTGAAGGTTTTGTTGGGCAAAGTGAACACATTTGGCATGTAGAATTTCCCTGAGGCTAATTTGTAACAAAATTATTAGTAAAGCTATGGGGCTTTTTTGGTTGTTTGAGTAAGCACAAGTAATGCAAAAGATTCAGGGTCAAGGTCAAATGCTGTTTCTTACAGTTTTCGAAGTTTCTAGGGCCAGGATTTCTAGATCTCATGTTATTTTGAATTCCTTTGGGCACTGGTCTTTGTACCTGAAATAGCCTCATATTTAATTCAGCAGGCACATTTTTATAACAAGGTCTTATTTGATGACTTGCTTAGAATTTTTTTAGATATTAGCAGGATTGTAGAATCGCTGGCTTTGAGGTTGGTTACCTCTAGGGACATTTTTGGTAAATTAAGCCTATTCTCTCTGTGGCTTCCCTGTTTTGCTTACCCTGAGGAGGGTGGAGTTTAGTAGTCACTATGGCTTTTTCTTCTGTGGGTTTTAGTTTTGCTCAGATATACCTGTTATTGAGCTGCAGTAACTCCTGGGCTCCAAACTCACTGCAGATGGTGACTGCAGCCATGAAATTAAAAGATGCTTGTTCCTTGGAAGAAAAGCTGTGACCCACCTATAAAGCATATACAAAAGCAGAGACATTACTTTGCCAACAAAGTCCATCTAGTCAAAGCTATGGTTTTTTGAGTAGTCATGTATGCAGGTGAGAGTTGAATCATAAAGAAAGCTGAGCACCGAAAAACTGATGTTTTTGAACTGTGATGTTAGAGAGAAGACTCTTGAGAGTCCCTTGGACTGCAAAGAGATCCAATCAGTCCATCCTAAAGGAAATCAACTCTGAGTAATCATTGGAAGGACTGATGCTGAAGCTGAAGCTCCAATCCTTTGGCCAACTGATGCAAAGAACTGAATCATTGGAAAGGACCCTGATGCTGGGAGAGATTGAAGGCAGGAGGAGAAGGGGATGGCAGAGGACAAGATGGTTGGATGGCATCACCGACTCAATGGACTTGAGTTTGAGCAAACTCTGGGAGATGGTGAAGGACAGGGAAGCCTGGTGGGCTGCAGTCCATAGGCTCACAAAGAGTCAGACGCAAGTGAGCAACTAAACAACAAGAATATGCGTTGTATAAAGTGGACTCACTTCCATTGTTCAGCAATGATACATGTGCTGAGATGCAGGTCACAACCACGCGGGTGGATGCAAAGACAGTTCCTGGCCCCTCATGAGGATTCCCTTGTGCCTCTTCCTTAACTATAAACTCCCCTCTCCCTGTGGAAATCACTCTTCTCATTTTTGTGGCCATTGATGAGTTTTGCCTGTTCTTGATCTTCCTACAAATGGAATCATACCATATGTACTCCATGTTTCTGGGTTTTCTTTCTTTGTGTCTGTGAGATTTGTCTATGTTGTTACTTACGCAGTCTGTTGTCTCTTTTCCTATGTCCTATTTTATTGCATTTTTCTACCACGGTTTACCTACCTGTGCTTCTTATTGATGGGCACCTGGACTGTTTGCAGTTTATGACTACAATTAATAGATCCGTTGTGAACTTAAGTTTGCTTTGGTGAATGACTATTTTTATTTCTATTGATATGTAAATTAGCATCAGTATTCTCTGATAGCTCAGTTGGTAAAGAATCTGCCTGCAATGCAAGAGATCCTGGTTCAATTCCTGGGTTGGGAAGATCCGCTGCAGAAGGGATAGGCTGCCCACTCCAGTATTCTTGGGCTTCCCTTGGGGCTCAGCTGGTAATGAATCAGCAGAAATAGCTTTATCCAGGTGTGTGCATATTACAGCTTTTACAGTTTAAAACACTTAAATATGTAGTTTGAAAAGTTAAATACAAGTAGCTTTAAATGAGGGAGTAGACTAGATGTTGTATATTGTCTTACTGTTTTTTAAAAAAGTTATAATTTAAGATCATCCAAGCAATTGTAAATGTGAAATACAAAATTCTCGGCATTGTCCTTTATATCATTTTAGGAAAAAAGTGTCTATATGTGCTATTGCATAAATACCATTGTTTTCTTGCCTTTTGCTGGAAATACCTGTTAATAGTTTTAATACACAATATACTTCACTGGCTCTGAGTTTTCCATTGTTAAGTGGGAAAAATGATTCTTCTAAGTTCTGTGACAGTGCTCTACAAACTGTAAAGTTCTTTTGAAATGTTGGTTAAAATAGAATTTAAAAATTAACAATAACCAGGTTGTGTGTGCCTTACATTGTGAAATCAATTAAGTTACTTACAATAGGATCCCTTAATGAATATGACTATGACATTCATTTAAAAACATTGCTGTTTAGAAATCAGTAGTGAAATAGAGTTACAGATGAGGTTCTAAGCAGAGGTTTTAGGAAAAGAAGGGAATAGTTTGTTCAGATTGTCAGTCTCTCTGTATTTCAGTTTCCTGGCTTCTAGAATGGAGGGTCATTAAGTAGAGCATCTTGAAGGTCCCTTCAGGGCTCCTGTTTCTTCCTGCTTTCTTTTGTTGTTAAAAAGCATAAAATTGCTGACTCTCCACTGGGTACTTGATTCTAGTAGGGAAAATATCATCCTCTGGGTCCAGTTGGATGATGGGATGGATCATTTGACAGAATCTGTAGTGACTTCCATGAAATGAAGAAAGTTTGATGTGCTTAAAAAATATTTGCTCTGTCTCTCTCGCCAGGGCTGAGCTGTCGCGTTCGGATCTGTTGGGTTCCAGCTAAGTTACCTTAAAAGTGACAGGTTTGCACGGGGGAAAAGGAGAGAGACCTGTTTCTCTCTGATTTTACGTTTTAGAATTCATCTTGTGTCCCGCTAACCGATTGATTCTAGGGTGGGAGTCGTGGTCATCAGGGCAGTCAGTTCTGGGAATCACCGAGGCCTTTTAGAATCACAGCTCCCAAGCAATACCGCTGGCTTGCGGTCCATTTTGAAGGAGATAAATTACTCTCTTTCTCACTTTCCTTTCTGTGTCTCAGCACAGCTGTTTAACTTTAAAGGCCACAGGCATTCAGATTTCAGGGATCTGTATTTTATACCTGAGTGTTTTCACCCAGCATTTCTAATGCCCAGCTCAAAGCTCTCGACAGCTGAAAATACCGCCTCACTCTGTGTAACCAGTAAGCAGACAGCGAGTTCTTGGATCACAGAGCTTTCTCCATATATTTCATTTACTGTTGGAACCTCAGTAAGAGACACACTGGTCAAAAGGTCTGGCTATGAAGTTGACTGGGCCAAAGAAATATTTCCCGTGGAAATGACATGCACTTGTAGTAAGTGCAGCCTCTGTAGTGCATTGGGTGTTTGAAATGCAGTGTTGTTGATTCGGAAGTTAGAATGAATTGCTTTTGTAGTGTTTGGCTCCGTGACTTGCTGGCCTTATGATCTTGGACAAATTGCTTATTCATTGTGAGCCCCGATTTCTCCATCTATAAAATGACATCACACTTAGTTTTGAGGCTGGTTTGGTGATTGTATCAGTGCTTGGCTTGTCTGGCCGTTCCTTAGTACTCATTTAGCGTATGGCACCGTCATCCATGAGGTGTATCACTGTATATGTGTGGGGGTGGTAATTTAGTTGTTAGATCTTGTCTGACTCTTTGTGACCTCTTGGACGGTAGCCCACCAAGCTCCTTGGTCCATGGGATTTCTGAGGCAAGAATAATGGACTGGGTAGCATTCCCTTCTCCAGGGAAGCCCCCTTATATGTGTGAAGGGTCACAACAGTTTTTTCTCAGTGAGCTGGGCCAGAGTGTATGTGAGCCTTCTGCACATCTAGACTGTGTGTTCCCAGAGGAATCCAAAGGTCGTGGCAGAAACAGAATACCCAGCTTGGTAAAACAACTATGTTTGGAAAGAAAGAGCTTTTCCTTGAAATTTTGTTTCTCGTTTGCAGTTCCATCTTTAGAAAATCTGAGGAATTTGTTTTGAATCAGAACCAGCCATCTCTGGAATGATGAAGACTTAAAGAGTGAAGTAACTGAGTTGCCAAATGTGACTTGGGTTTTCTTCCCCTTTCAGAAGAGGCATTGGCTGGGAGCAAATGGATTCCACCATTTGGGGAAGTTCTTCACTCAAGTTGACGATTTCTCTGCTTTATGATCCAATAATTCCATTTGTAGCTGAGAAAAACTCTTGATACAAGTAGCCTCGGTGATGTCAAATACTCATCACAGCACAATTTGTGATGCAGAAAGCTGGCTACAACCTCACTGACTTTCACCATGCAATTGGACAATTCATGTGTTATATTCATACCTTGGGGGAGCAGGCAGCTGCTGAAATGAGTAAATAAGACGCATAGGTCAACATGAATAAACTTTTAGCTTTACCTGTAATATTTCATTTCGTTAATGTTAAAACAGATCTAAAGCAAATACTATGGAGAAGGAAGTGGCAACCCAGTCCAGTATTCTTGCCTGGGAAATCCCATAAACAGAGGAGCCTGGCAAATTATAGTCCATAGGGGTCCATAGAATTGGACACGACTTAACAACTAAACAACAAAACATCAAAAGTAAATACACTGAAGCATTGAGTCCTGTTAAATAAATAGTCGTAGCAGTATGGCCGTCAGTTACATTTTTTTCTGAACGTTAGAAACATTTTTCAACTTTAGGTAGCTGGTAGAAAAAGAAAAGTACTGTAGAATGGCTTATGGGTTGTATTTGGCATTTATTTTATGTTATAAAATATTATTTCCTTCAGGAAAGTAAATTGGTAATGTGTGGTATAGTGATGAATGTGGGTGTATGTTTATGGGAGCGCCGAAGGTAGGTTTTTCCACCTCATTTCTCTTACTTATCAGGAAAGACGTTTTTACCGATTAGCTCTCTAACGTGACTGAGAATGAGTGACATTTCCGAAGGCAGTGTAGATGAGCAGCTAAGTGATCAGGCCGCCGAGTCAGCTTTTCTGGGTTCGCGTCGGTTCCCACCCCTCCTGACTGCGCGGTGAGAGGAGAGAGCCTCAGTCGTCTTCTGCTCTGCTGCCTCTCTGTCAAACAGTGTCCAGGAGAGCAGTGGGTCATGAATGGGATTCTTTCTGTGGATTCAAATCCTAGACAGCATTTGTCACAGTAGACATGTCAGCTGTTTCTTCTGTTACTATGGTTTTTGGTGGGAAAAGGCACTCTGAAGCCAGTTGTGGACCCTAGCAATGAAAGCTGTGGATCAGACCGTCCCCGCCACAGGAATGCAGAACACAGCGCTCTGAGTCTGCGCCTTTTTCTCCATCATCTGCTCATCTTGGCAGCTCAGGCGCTCCCCAGCCAGTGTCATCAACAAGGGCCGTCCCCCATTTTCTCTCTGTTTCAGGCCTTGAGATGTGGGCTTGGCCTGGCAGCCTGTGCTGTTTTCTCTCCACCAACTTTGGGAAGCTTATCTCCTCAAGTTTGGGTCTCATCACAAGTTTTTCTTCCCAGGATTTTATCTACCTTATGCAGATTGGTTTTCAGTGTTCCTAATGGGTTCTGTATTTACTATCTCCAGGCTAATTTCACATTTATAGGGACTTCCGGGATAGGGGGTGCTTTTGGGGTCAGAGAGGTAAATTGTCTTCCTTTTCACCTAAATATCCACAATACTTTTTTCTCTTTCTCCCTTTCCCTTTTTTCCCTACCTTTTTCTTTGACTATCCCAAGACTTTAAGAGGTATAGGAATCAGTGGGAATAAAAAAATCGTTGCCTTTAGAAATTCTCCTTCCTCTTTTCCTTCTGCCACATGCCCTTATCTAAAGAAGGGAGATTCACTGTGGATAAAGATCTCACAAAATCTCTTGATCTGGCTTTTGATCCCTCTTCTGATTTTCTTCCTCTCTTTTCAGTGTGTAGAAATCATATGCCAAAGCACAAGACCTGCTTAGAATATGGAATGTTTGTAGAGGCTGCAGCCATCTTTCTCAGCATCCTGTTTCAGCAACTGACACTTGAAGAAGTTGTTCCTATTGATACCACGCAGGGACGCATTTCAGAAGGCCTCTGGGATTGCCTGGGGATGGTGTCAGGAGTACTTGAGTGCCATCTGTGAGGCACAAGGCTTTGAGAGAGAGAGGATCCTCGTTTAAAAGAATCATAATGTTTTTAATGATCACTACACCGTCTACTTGGTTAATCAGTAAATGTCTATCTTTGTAAACGAGGGGAACTGGGAAGTGTTCCAAAGGAAGGTTACCTAGGGTCTCGAAAGAAGTGTTTGCTCTGTATTTGTGTTT
The DNA here is from genome assembly GCA_935064755.1 of Tragelaphus eurycerus. NCBI lineage: Eukaryota > Metazoa > Chordata > Mammalia > Artiodactyla > Bovidae > Tragelaphus > Tragelaphus eurycerus. The sequence continues at coordinate 56,677,229 of CAKXYN010000001.1, read as the reverse complement.
TGGTGTTTGGATAGTTAGTGATTCAGACATCTATCAGGTGGAGAGTTCCCTGCTTGGAGGTGTGCCTCAGTGATAGGCACACGTTTCATAGACTGGCTTCAGGCCTTTGCCAAGGGGCTTTCTATTCTTAAGAGTGCCATCTTTCCTTTCTAGGGATGTAACTGGAGAACAAATCTTGCAGAGATGGTTGACTTTTTTTCCACTCCCTCCATGTGCCTAAAATCAGGGTGAAGTAGGGCCAGATGCCCCCTTGATACAAAGAACCAACCCAATGTGAGGGACATGAGTGGTGATGGGGAAATTTTACAACTGAAATCCATTTCCTACTTTTTTGAAGTCTTAGCCATGATTCACTAAAAGCAGTTTCTCTCTCTCTCAAAAAAGAAAAAAGGGCATTACAAATAATGCCAATAAATGTGAGCATTCAATACCCAGTATCAATGAAAGATTCTCTTACAATTAGAAACAGTAATCAGGAAGGCTATAGTATTAATTCTATGGTATTCTTGCCAAAAATGCATAATGTCACTCCAGTCCTGGGATGTTGTCAGATACCCCAGACTGAGGGACATGCTGTGGATCAGGATTCTTCCATTGAGATGGTGAGAGATCAGGAACAATGGAGAAACCGTTAGAGATGGGAGGAGACGAAGGAGAAATTACGGAATGCGATATGGGATTCTAGAACTAGAAAAGATATGAATGAAAACCTGGAACATTTCATGTAAGGTCTGTCTTTCAGTTCATTGTATCTTGCCAATGTTAATTTTCTGGTTTTGATCATTGGAATGTGGTTATATAAGATGACATTTGGGGAAGCTGAGTGAGGGAAATGATACTATTTTTGCAACTTTTCTATAGTTCTAAAATCTGTTCAGTGTAAATTGGTTGCTTTCAAAAGCAGTAATTATTGTCTAGAGTGAAACAAGTTAAATAGTTTCTGTTGTTCACTCATCCAAATATAGTTTAAATACCATTTCATATAAATAGTTCAAAAATGTGTTAGTTTTATGAATTATAAAACCATGGAAGTATCAGTTCCAAATATTAAATGGCATTTAAAAAAAATTTTTTTACAGTGGGGTACATTAGGAAACTTTTTGTGTTTAGTACTTGGAATGTAAAAAAATTATGGAAGTAACAGGCTTACTGTGAAAAATTAAATAATAAAAGTAGAAACAACTGTTCTTAATTTCTTTTTCCACTCTGTCTTACTTACAGCTCACACCTCCCTTTGTTAAGCTAAGCTAAGCTAAGTCACTTCAGTTGTGTCGGACTGTATGAGACCCCATAGATGGCAGCCCACCAGGCTCCCCCGTCCCTGGGATTCTCCAGGCAAGAACACTGGAGTGGGTTGCCATTTCCTTCTCCAATGCATGAAAGTGAAAAGTGAAAGTGAAGTCGCTCAGTCGTGTCCGACCTTCAGTGACCCCATGGACTGCAGCCCTCCAGACTCCTCCATCCATGGGATTCTCCAGGCAAGAGTACTGGAGTGGGGTGCCATTGCCTTCTCCCCCTTTGTTAAGAGTGAGGTACAAATTCAGAATTTCAAGTTCACCAGTGTCTATCTCGGAGAAGGCAATGGCACCCCACTCCAGTACTTTTGCCTGGAAAATCCCATGGACAGAGGGGCCTGGTGGACTGCAGTTCATGGGTTCGCTAGGAGTTGGACACGACTGAGCGACTTCACTTTCATGCATTGGAGAAGGAAATGGCAACCCACTCCAGTGTTGTTGCCTGGAGAATCCCAGGGACAGAGCAGCCTGGTGGGCTGTCATCTATGGGGTCGCACAGAGTTGGACACAACTGAAGCGACTTAGCAGCAGTAGCAGCAGTGTCTGTTTAGGTAATATGTATTAGACAGAATGTGATCACATTGTCAAAGCCTTTCTATAACTTACCTTCCTCTTCTCCCTACTGTTACTCTACTAACAGTAATTCATGGCTTTCTTCAATACCCGTATTTCTACCTTATGTCATTTATTTTCTGTCAAGTATTACTTCTTTTGCATCTTTTATAATGATGTGTTTTGTTCAGTCAGTAAGTCATGTCCAACTCTTTGAGACCCTATGGACTGTAGCATGCCAGGCTTCCCCATCCTTCATTGTCGCCTGGAGTTTCTTCAAACTCATGTTCACTGGGTCAGATAATAATGTGTCTGACTACTTATTTATTATAATTTCAGCTGTCTTCCAGTTATATTCATGTAGTGTTAACATCTCTTCCTTTCTGTGTATTCTAATGTTTTTAATATTAAGAAAAGTAACTTTTAATTCAGGCCTGCATTTTTATATCAGAAAGAAAGTCTGGGTCTTTGCCTTGTGCAATCCTTGTATTCCTTTTTAAACTTTCTTTTGTATCTGAAGTGTATCTAAAGTGTAAATTCCTAGACATCAAATGCCTGCGTCCAGATGTAAGAACACTTTCCATTCAGTCTACCAAGAAGAAAAGGCATATTTAAATTTTGTGATTCTTAGCTTTTACGTAATTTTGCTTTAGTGTGGACCCAGAAGCATGACTTTGTCTTTGTATCTTTATTGCTATTCCCTGAGTATTGAGGTCGTGAATGTTTTCATCAGTGGAGAGGTATTTGACAATGCTAACCTGGCCCTCAGAAGTTAATTTTGTGTTTTTGAACTTTGGTACAAATGCTTAGGTCCCCAGTAGGGAGTTAATATGTAAACTGCAGAGAAACCACACAGGTGCCTAATTTTGGTTGTTTTGTAGTTTATCATTAAGCCAGAAATGGGGAGGAAACAGCTGACCAAACAGCTTGCAGAAATTTATCATCTTTGAGTGTTTGATAAAAATACACTAAATAGAATAATGTTCAGTAGTTGTGTGTAGGCCTTCGTAGTAAAAGCATTAATTGTTCAATTGCATGTCAGAAACACACTCAGGGGATATTAATGTGTTTACATATATGGAAACTTCTGATGCAATGGGATGGAAACAATGAAAATAATGGCAGTTAGGAGAGAGTGTAAAATGAATGCTAGTTGGTGAAATAAAATACCTCTTCGTTTCCAAAATATTTAAACATTGAGCAAGCTGTGTGTTTGTGGAATTTATTGGATTAGCAGTGACAACTTTCAACATGAGGAGGGCCTTATTTTGAATATAGAACACTGGCATAATTACTGAAAGTACAGTAAATGTCCCGCTCATTCTTTCGGTTTAATCTTAACATAATTAGCTCCTTGCACAATAGAGTGTTTAATTTGAAATGCTGCCAAGGCTTATTAAGTGAGAGAAGTACTTCCTGAGATTTCTGTTGTTAAATTTGGGACTTTCTATAGGAGATAATTTGCACCCGAAGTGTCAGGGTATCAGAATTGTTGCCCATATTCTGGTAATTTGTCACCAAAACTCACTGAAACACTTAACATTTTCAGTTTTATTGATGGGGACTTTTATGAATATTGGCGAATTTGCTGCATCTCATGGAAAGAAATTAATTTTGGGAGACCTGACATGCCTGAATGATAGATCCCTTTGCCCTGGAGAGCCTTCTTCATTCCGTGACTCGGGTAGTGATGATGAGGCAGTAGAATTTCGTTCTTTTTTTCTGCTTTCGGTTCTCTTTAATGGTTCATTGTAGAGTCAGTCATATTATAGGAAATACAATATGCGAACACCAGTTTTCTTTGATTTGCTTGTCCTTTTGTTGTTACTTGACATTTTCCCTGGACTTGTAAAGCACAACAGAATTATCCTACATTTTGAAGTTGGAGTGCAGGAAATTTGGTTGCCTTGTCAGTTTGTAGATGTATCAAGTGACGTGGTTTCACCAGTAAAACCTGTTAGTCTGGAAGATCACCAGCCTGTGTATCAGAATTCCTTGGTCTTTTCAACTACTGCTGTATAGTATTAGAAAAAAGTCTAATTAGGGCTGTAAAAACTGCAAAGTAGCCAATGTAGGTTCACCACGAATAAAGCCTGTGAAATTTACCTCATTTCCTATTTTGATAGCAAAGAAAGCAAACATCTGAAAATTCCTTATGAAAATCATTGGAAAATGTGGTATTTACATGTTGATCAAACCATTTGAACTTTGATTAATAAGGTGATTAAAACCTTAAAGGACAGCTTTCTGTGTAGCCTTCTAGGCTGTCTGTCTCTGTGTCTTCAGAATTAGTTCCAATTTAAACACTGGAATAATTTAAAGTCTGATATGTGAACAGGGGATGTCTTGTCATTTTACTTAGGTCTTTAATTGCTTTTTATGATTTCATTGTAATTTTTGATGCAGTAGTCTTATATTTCAGTAAAATTTATTTTGAGAAATTTTATTCTTTTTCTTGTTCTCAATTTCATTTTTGGACTGTTCATTTCCAGGGTATAGTTCTATATATTTATCTGGTATGCATGACTTATTTATTGGCTCTAATCATTTCTGGTGGCTTTCTTTGAAATCATCTATATGTAAGATTGTATCTTCTGTGACTGGAGGTAGTTTTACTTCTTCCTTTATGATCTAGATGACATTTATTTCTTCTCTTGTATAATTGCCTTGGCTAGAACTTCCGGTACAGCATTGAATAACAGTGGTAAGATTGCCCATCATTGGCTTCCTTAGGTATTTTAAGGTGCATTTTTTTTTTCTTCCCAGATTGTTTATATAATCTTATATGGTATTTTTATAATTCTTCATGTTAGAATGAACAAACTCAAAATAATTTATAGTTGAGGATGTAGAAGACTGAACTGGAGGTTGTTTTCACTGTAGCATACCACCTTTTTCTGGACTTGACCTGTTCTGTGTTCATGTAAAAGTTGATCTGGTGATGATTCTGGTGATAGTCTATTTTTCCGTATGTCTTCACTGTATTGTACTGTAAAAAAGAGCATCACACTCTCTGGCTTTATTAATAGAATGGTCACATCAGGCATACTAATCAGGATTTAAATATTCATTGAGTCAGCACACGTTTATTGCATACTTACAGATCCCAGGCATGATTGATATTCCGGAGAAATAGCAGTTCGTAAGAAACTTAGAGTCTGTTTGCTGGAGGCACACTGATTAACAAATTGATCGATATAAAATATGTTTTGTCTGTTTGTCTCCTCCTCACCCACCACCTTTTCTAGAATTTTTATTTTCAGGTGTATTCAGGAAAGGCCATATGGCATGGTGAGAAGGTATAAGATAATGTATTGTGAGGAAGAGCCAACAGCATCAGAAAATGATTGCCTGCTGTTTAGCCAAGAATCTTGGGAGGTGGGTGAGGAGAGAATGAAGTTACATAATAGTGGTTACAAGTATTTGTCTTCTGGATGCAGGAACATACTGATTAGCTTTTAGACTGGTGGCCAGTGGGTGGACGTTAGAGTGAGAGAGATTTTAGTCTCTTTAAATAAGGAGATATCCACTGGGTCAGTGTCTCTTTGGCTGCAGCCAGTTAGATGGGTACCCTGACTGCTTTAGATAGAGCGTGCTTTTTCTCCCCTACAGTTCCTTCCATTCCTTATTGTCTCCTTTTGGCATGTCTCGCTCATTGATTACCTTCTTGGCATCCTTGTCATGTTGTTTTATAGGGAGATTTTTCTAGCTGTTCAGATGATCCGTGGGCAGAATAGGGAGGAATTTAGTGGCAGTAAGACTAATAGCCTCTTTTCAAAAGAATATTTTAGTTACCATTTTTCATGGAAATATAGAGTTGACGAGATTGATTATTTTAGGTGTGGAGTACTTCACTCAGATACTTACATACAACACTCTTACTCCCCAGTATACACAAGTGAAGAGAGAATTTTAATCCAGATCTGTATCCTCTTGGCTTTCATTTGCTTAGATAGCTCCCCATGGGCCTCTTAAGGACCATGGACACAGAGTCATTGGTTCTGATAATCCCTGGAGATCTGCATTCCTCTTCCTCAACCTCAGCATTATGGACTGTTGCTGGTGTTGTTCAGTGGCTCAGTCATGTTGGACTCATTGTGACCCCATGGACTGCAGCACACCAGGCTTCCCTGTCCTTCATCAGTCTCCTGGAGCTTGCTCAAACTCATGTCCATTGAGTTGGTGATGCCTTCCAATCTTCTCATCTTCTATTGTCTCCTTTTCCTCCTGCCTTCAATCTTTCCCAGCATCAGGGTCTTTTCTAATGACTCAACTCTTTGCATCAGGTGGCCAGAGTATTGGAGCTTCAAGTTCAGCATCAGTCCTCCCAGTGAATATTCAGGGTTGATTTCCTTTAGGATTGACTGGTTGGATCTCGTTGCAGTCCAGGGGACTCTCAAGGGTCTTCTCCAACATTACACTTCAAAAGCATCAATTCTTCATATTGACATTTGGGTTCATGTAATTCACTGATTGGGCTTCTCTGGTGGCTCAGTGGTAAAGCATCCGCCTGCCAATGCAGGAGATGTGGGTTTGATCCCTGGGTCAAGAAGATCCCCTGGAGAAGGGCATGGCAACCCACTCCAGTATTCTTGCCTGGAAAATTCTATGGACAGAGGAGCCTGGAGGGCTACAGTCCATAACGTTGCAAAGAATTGGACACAACAAAGTGACTAAGCACACACAGACAATTCACTGATTGGGGTGGAGGCTGTCCTCTGTACTGTAGGATGTCTAGCATCATTGGTGGCCGTCGACCCACCAGGTGCCAGTATTTCTTGCCTCCTCAAGTCATGATAGTGCAAATGCTTCCAGACATTGCAAGTGTTCCCAGGGGCCAGAGGTGGGTCAGTTCAGTTCAGTCGCTCAGTCGTGTCCGACTCTTCGCGACCCCATGAATCGCAGCACGCCAGGCCTCCCTGTCCATCACCAACTCCTGGAGTTCACCCAGACTCATGTCCATCGAGTCAGTGATGCCAGAGGTGGGTGGGATGTCAAAACTGGCCCTGGTGGAGAACCACTGGGTCTATATTAGTTTAGTTACGTCTTTTCAGTCTTTAATACCCAGTTGAGGATATTTACTAGTTTTTAGTGATGAAGCATCAACTTTAGTGAAAGACTGATGGTGGGTTTGATTCCTCCATGATTTATTTTTAAAATGGATTTTAGTAGTACCTTTCTCATAGGACTGATGAGAGTAAATACAGACAGCACATGGTATAGAACTCGGAAACAGAGAACAAACACTATAATAGATGGTTTTGTTAGTGTGTTTATTTCTAATTTGTGTGTGTGTGTGTGTGTGTATAAGCGATTTCTAAACATTCTTGTAACTCCTTTGAAAGAAATGTTTATTTCAGGGTTTTAATCCTTGTTTGTGTTACCCACTCCTATGAAATATATTCTTAAAACCTCCTATCCCCACTCATATCAATGTGCAGATAACAACAGGCACATATAAAAGAATACTGCTTCCCCCCACTGGGAGTAAGGACTTTGTGTGATGGGAAATTCCACATTTGATTGACCCCCAGATACATGGCACTGGTACCGATAATGCCCCTCCTTCTCAATGAAGTACATGCCAAATCTTTCATTTCCTGAGAACATAAGCTGGGAGCAATTTTCCGAATGGAAAATTTGTTTGGCATTTTGAAACATAATTAAAGAGCATCTGGGTAACTCATAAATTGTGGGTCAGTCAACTGCATGTATTGTTTCCACAGTGCCAGTGACCGACTGGCTGGAAAGCTCTTTCCCCTGAACTTAATGGCTTGCTTAGATGGATTTGCTTTCTGCAAGGCTAGGTTTGTTAAAATCCCTTTATACCCTTTGGGAGGCCGAAATATCCTGGAAACTGTCCTGTCCTGATATGACATACTTTGAAACTACACTAATGCATTTACTGTGGCGTTATTCCTAACTGTGTTAGGGAGATGAGTCATGGATCTTGTATATAGATGTAAGTTTGACTTGATACAATCTTGGTGACACAGCATGAAGTATAAGGGCTTTCAAGCTGTGTGCTACTTGTCTCTTTTATTTTTTTCCAAAAGAGTTTAGAAGCCCCACACATTCCCATGGATGGCAAAGTTGATAAATTGTGGATCCGTGTGCTACCCTGGTGGTTCAGTGATAAAGGAACCCACCTGCAATTCAGGAGACGTGGCAGGAGATGCGGTTTTGATTTCCCTGGAGAGTGAAATGGCAGCCCGCTCTGGTATTCTTGTCTGGGAAGTCTGATGGACAGCCCTTGGGGTTGCAAAAAAGTCATACATGACTTAGCAACTAAACAATAATAACAAGAATTGTGTTCTAAATACCTTCCGGCTCACACTGGTTGACATCTTGGTTTTCAGAGCATTTCCTCTCTGGATTCACGGTGCTCTGGGTTTCTCTCTGTTGGAATCCCTGTTGGTGTTGTAATGGCCCGTTCACTTGGTGTCTTTCCCATTGTTGTTGGGAATAGTTGTGTTTGCCTGTTTCTGTGTCATGTGTGTGCGCACAGGAGGTGTTTGCTGATTACAGGAATGACCCAGGCTCCTCTGGCTCTCCCTCCTAAATCTGTTCCGGTGGTTGGCCTCTGGCTTCCATTTCATCTACTGCCCTCTCAGGCCTCTGCCTTTGTGGCTGGGCAGCTTCAGGAGATGCTTGATGGTCACCGAAAGGCCAGGCTTCCCCTGAGCAGATAGAACTCACTTTATAACTTTTAGCTTTCTGAACTTGTCATGAAGGCTGTTCATATACACGGGAGGTCACCAGGTCATCCTCGGAAGTTCACTGGGACAGAAGTTTTGAGGCTGGACCAACAATTGTATACTTCTTGAGGATTAAAAAAAATTAAAAACATTTACTTGTATAAAGTTAATAGAACCTTTTGGGTAAAAAAAAAAAGAAGAAAAATGATATGAAACTTACATGCTGAATTATATTTCCTGTTTCCTGTCTTTTAACCAAGTCACCCCTCAGCTTCTCTCTGTTCTCATTAATGTGTCAGACTGTTGGCCAGTTGTCTACTGGCAGGGCTTCTTGTGCTCCCAGTTCTTCTTCTTTTAGTAATTCAGTAGTCACCTTGTTTCCAAAATAAGAAATTAAGGTGGTGTACAGGGTAAGGGTCACTAAACATTTCATAGGGACAAAAACCAATATCTTTGAGGGTTAGTACATAAAATACAGCCAGAGATTATGGTAATATAAAAATACATGTTATAAAGTTTGAGATACTTGTTATAGGTACATATATCTACACATAGATACCTCTTACAGGACTTAGCTTGTTGTATTCTTAGTAATATTCTTACTGCCTTCAGTTTTTGGTGATTTGCTTTTGGTGATTCATGTGGCAGAAGACAGTGACAGTGCCTGAAATCTTCTGGACACTTGGAGCTCCATCTCTCTTCTTGCCTTCCCTAAATTGTTTTCAGAGTTGCACTTTTTTTCTCCTGCCTTCCTCCTCTCATTCCCCTTTTCAAATTGACCTATATGATTGATAAATTGCTATATACGTTACTGCAATCAAATGCTGTAAAAGACAGAATATTGATTTAGTAACTGAGTTAAAATTGGTGTTTTTCACTTGCTACAAAAGCATATGATGTGTCAGCTGCATGTAATCAGCTTTAAGGTTATAAAATGCTGGATCTGCCCTAAAATTGAGTCTAGGGGGCAGACTGCAAAAGGTAAGAAATGAATTAATTAAACCAGGGATCTCCAACTTCTGGAGTCTAATACCTGATGGTCTGAGGTGGAGCTGATGTAATAATAATAGAAATAAAGTGCACGGTAAATATAATGGTGCTTGAATCATCCCCAAACCATGCTCCCTCACCTCTTTGTGGAAAAGTTGTCTTCCTTGAAATTGGTCCCTAATGCCAAAAAGTTTGGGGTTCTTTGCATTAAATGGTTAGAGATTGTGGTGAGACCTCTGGAGTAAGACAGTTCTGAGACAATTGGTCTGTCTTGAATAGAGGTTGTAGAAGGTCTTTTCACAATAAATGTAAAGCTGAACCATGAGGTGGGCGTGCTGTCTCTGGCAGAGAGAGAGAGCAGTTTACACAAAGGCCTCCATCCGGCCTGGCAGTAGCTTGATAAGTTTAAAGAACTGAGCAATGTTTATGTAATTGGAGTAATAATTTAAATGTTTTTGGAAATTTCGACGTTGTCTTTAAAGGAATGCCCTTTTTGTGTCTGGAGGCCCTCATCTCTTTTTGGTTTGAAAAAGCAGGTGTTTGTTTATACAAGGCTACACGGAGGTTCAGGTTTTCCACATGCCACTTCTACTAAGCTCTAAGGCAGTGATCTTCAGATTTGATTCCTGACAGGTTTTTAATGCCCCTAGCAAAAGAAAACCCGAGGGAAAAACATGGTTAAAGTTTGGGAAAGAGGGAAACTCAAGTTTATTCGGAGGACCTGCTCTTCCGCCCAGAGCCGCTTATAAGATTTGTCCTGCAATTGTAGCTGGTAAATAATCTTGACAAGGGATGCTTGCTTTCATTGTTGGTTAGAGCAAAATGTCATTTATTTCCATCTGCCAATTTGAAAACCATGCTCTTTTATGAAAATGCAAGCAGATGAGGTGTACAGGTGGGGTTTTTGCTATCTTTTCAACCGATTTGTAAATTTCATAGATCACATAACACCATAAACTGTGACAGTTTTGCTTAAAACCAGCAAAAACTCATCCGAAGTTTTGCCTGTAAAATCTCTATTCTACTGTACTGTTTCCGAAAACACTTGTGTGGGTTTCTTTTCAATACGGTAGAATATTTGTAACATACTCCAACTGTTTAAGAAGGAAAAATGATTACCTGTTCTCCTGTCGCCAAGGGCAAGCCATCACTGGTGTGTTTTTTCCTAGTTTCTTTTTCTGTACATGCATATTTACATTAACTTATGTAAGAACTCATGCGTGTGCAGTCTTATTATCCTTTCTTGTTATCTTTTCACCCAGCTTTCAGATAAAGATCAGGTATCAGATCAAAACTGTTTAATCAAAAGCAGTGCTGATAGGATGTCACCTTTTGTATCTCCAGTCATAGTTCGTGGAGCATCTTTATACTTCACATTAAGTGCAGATCTTAGGACCATGAGGAGATAAGGCATGCAAGGAAGAGCTAGACAACACTGCAGGAACATGTCGCATGTCTCACACCACTTAGAGAAAGAGAACTAAAATGAATAAGCTATCCTCAAAGTTAGAGACCCTGTAAAATACTCAACTCTACTTCCTTGTCAGTATACAAGTTACTTCTCCTTTTGCAGGAGGGTCATTGGTGAGGGAATGTGATGGAGAAATTGCTACTCTTTTATAGGGAAGGAGTGTAAAACTATTTAAGTTCAGTTCAGTCGCTCAGTTGTGTCCGTCTCTTTGCGACCCCATGGACTGCAGCACACCAAGCCTCCCTGTCCATCACCAACTCCTGGACTTTGCTCAAACTCATGTCCATTTTGTTCGTGATGCCATTCAACCATCTCATCCTCTGTTGTCCCCTTCTCCTCCTGCCTTCAATCTATTTAAAGATAAACATAAAGGTCCGTCTAGTCAAGGCTATGGTTTTTCCAGTAGTCATTTATGGATGTGAGAGTTGGACCATGAAGAAAGCTGAGTGCCAAAGAATTGATGCTTTTGAACTGTGGTGTTGAAGAAGACTCTTGAGAGTCCCTTGGACTGCAAGGAGAACCAACCAGTCCATCCTAAAGGAAATCAGTCCTGGGTGTTCATTGGAAGGACTGATGTTGAAGTTGAAACTCCAATACTTTGACCACCTGGTGTGAAGAGCTGACTCATTGGCAAAGACCCTGATGCTGGGAAAGATTGAAGGTGGGAGGAGAAGGGAACAACAGAGGATGAGATGGTTGGATGGCATCATTGACTCAATGGACATGAATTTGGATTAACTCTGGGAGTTGGTGATGGACAGGGAGGCCTGGCTTGCTGCAGTTCATGGGGTCACAGAGTTGGACACGACTGAGCGACTGAACTGAATTGATAAAAGTAAGCATTTCTTGACATTCCTGGTGGTTCAGACTCTTAAGTGTTCAGTGCAGGGGGCACGGGTTCAGTGCCTGGATGGGGAAGTTTCACATGCTGTGCAGTGTGGCAAAAAAAAAAGAGTAAGCATTTCCTCTTGGAACTTTCCAGTTTTAATGTCATATTTAATGATTAATAGCTCATTTACTTACTGGCATTTTGACAATAACTTTTTATGTTATTTTTGTTTTAATTTTTTTTGAAATCCAAAGAAAACCATTGCCAAAAAAAAAAAACACCATTACCTGGAATAAACAGAAGAGTGATCAGAAACACATCTGATGTTGGTTGTTCTATATCTTAGGTGCCTGCTAGAGCCCACCTGTAGGTGTTTGGATCCACAAGAATGAAAGAGGGAAAGGTAGACAACTTGAATCACATAAACAGAAAGCTTGTAGATTATTTGACAATAACACATGTGGTTGGGGGAATATTTCCTGGTTAGTCATGAACCACAGTCATCTAGAGCTTTATTAACTACCCTTTCTATTTTCTGTTTCTTTTCAGATTTGTGTTTTATAATCTTCTTCCAAATAGAAGGGTTTTATTTTCTGCTTAATTGAGTGTAAGCAATTGATTACATGTTTGCTTCATAGACTCTGAGTGTTGTGGTATTTTTCTGCCATTAGAGAATTGATCAGGAAGAGGACTGGACTTCTCTTTTTTTTTAAGTGAAGTTTTGATTAGGGATGAAGTCCAGCAGTGCTCAGTGTTCATGGATGATCAAGCAAAGCAATGAAGCATCTTTTGTGCTCTGCTAATAATAATAATAAAAAAACCCACCTCTCCAACACCACTTTTCTGATTGCCTTCCCCTTAAACATTATCTGGAAATACTATTGTTAAAGTACAAATAACCATAGCATCTTATTTTTTTGGTGCCATCTTTAATACCCATTTCAGCCCGCTAAGACAAATTCAGCCCTTTCTGAGTGGAAGTAAAGAAAGTGAAAACAGATCTGCAGGATGAACCTCTGCTGTGACTTCTAAACTGCTGGCAGTCTTTTCTTTGCCCTAACCAAGAGTCATTAAACCAATTTTAACGAGACCTCTAGACACAGCAAAAGACACATGCCAAGAATAAAGAGTCCAGCAAAACTTTGGAAGATTTTTCTCACTGAGAGATTTCCCAATGCACAGTTTACAAACATGTCCCAGTCTTGAAGTGTATTCAGATTTCTTAAGGCAAAGACAAACTAAAAATACACACTCACCAGAAGGGACATTTAGTTACCAATTAATGAAATTGTGAGGACTGTGTATGTGAGCTGCTGTTTAACCTTTGGTTGGATTTAGGGGTGGCTTTGAGCAATAATAGCATTACATGGTTGAACTCCTGCTGTTTTGGAAATTGTAAGCCAAGTGTTACCAAGCTTTAATTATGGATGATTGCTTTTAGTAAGCTAAAGAGAGAGAAAAGGGGAAAAAGAGTGAAGAGTTAAATCATCCATGTTTATTTAGGCCAGAAAAAGAGGTCCTCTTTTGCATATATTTTTCACCCTTAAACAAAAATTAATGTACTATTTATCTAAATATTGCTGAGGTCACATTCCTGGAAATGCGAAGATGTTAAAGGAGCATTACTTAATCTAATTTTTCATAGGAACAATGCTATAGATTGAATTAAAGAGTTCTGTAGATTATCAAAATGGATTGATGTAAAATCAAATCAGGGATATGTGTTAATAAAACAGAAACAAACAGAGATACAGAAGGTATGTGTTTTGATAACGGTAATTATTCGCATCTTTTTCTGTGCCCTTGAGAGTTTTGGGTGGGGGAGACCTTTTTTTTGTGTTTGTTTTTAAATCATTTCAGTCTTCAAAGAAGTTGCAACAATTGTGGAAAACCGTTTTTGTATCTCTGATCCAGATTAACCAGGTTTTTTTTTTTTTTTAATCATTTTTTCCCTCTGTATGATACTGTGTGTATGTATGTGTTTTATATAGCTAACAATATGCCCAATTAGTTACAAATAATTTATTATTTATATCCTAGGAATAAGAATGTTTTCTTACACACCAGTAGTAAATCAGGAAAATATGGTGTTGCTGCTAGGACACCCTTAGGTTCCGTGGTACCACCAGGTACCACTGGTGGCTCTGTGGTAAAGAATCTGCCTGCCAATGCAGCCCACATTTGATCCCTGGATCAGAAAGATCCCCTGAAGGAGGAAATGACAACCCACTCCAATATTCTTGCCTGAGAAATCGCACGGACAGAGGAACCTGGCAGGCTAGAGCCCATGGGGTCACAAAAGAGTTGGACGCAACTTAGCAACTAAACCACCATGACACTATTATATAAATTCACTGTCCGTGTTCAGATTGTCCTGTTTGTCCCTGTTATATCCTTCATGACTGTTGGCTCTCCAGTACAGAATCATACATTGCCCTTTTTCATCATGTCCCTTTAGTCTCCTTTAGTCTGGAGCAGATGAAGTTGACATCTTGAAGAGTATAGACTAGCTATTTTTCAGAGTATCACTCAAATTAGGTTTTCCCCAGTGTTTCCTTTGATTATATTTAGGTCATGCACCTAAGGCAGGAATTATCATAGGTGATGCTGTGTTTTTTCAGTGCGTCTCATCACAGCACATGGTGATGTGGATTTTCAAAATTTAAGATGAAATCTTGTGTCCACCAAATCTCTGAACTTTAAAACTACTCCTTTCCCGAGTTGTCAAATGATACTTTGCAGCTGTATTAATATGCTGTTTTTCATCAAATGTTTCCCACTAGTTTTAATATCCATAGATAATTGCTCATACTGCTATGAAAATGGCCAAATGGTTTCTAACTCTGTGATTCCTTTGTATTTCTTTGTCTGTTAGTTGGCATTCTACTAAAAGGAAGTACTTTCTTCCCCAGTTATTCCCCACTCACTGATGTTTATCATTAGGACTCATACATTACTTCTTTATTGAGTGGGATATAATCTATTACTGTGATTATTTTGGTGATGAAATTGATTGTTCCAGATTTGACCACTATGATCGCTTTAAGCTGATTCCTGTGTCATTTGTCCGTGTCCATATTGTGTCTGATTTGATTAGGAAAGTTAAAATTTCACACAGTAGAGGCGTATTTCTATACGATGTGAAGACTTAACCTTTATGACGTTGTTCTGTTCTACCAGTATTTTACTTTGCGAGTTCAAAAGGCTGTTATTATTTCTGGTGTGTATGTTGGAGTCGTTAGCTGATTTAGACATTAGCATCTACTTAGAGTTAATTAATGTTGTCTTAAAGTGGAATTTTCCAGTAAGTGGATGATTCTTATGAGGATGGCAACATGCTCTGGCCCAGGAGTCAGTCATGCCCTGCTCAAGTATTTCCATAATGAACTGCAGATGTGACTGTGTGTGTATTTCCTTCTTGTTATTTTAATATTTAGCTTATTTCCCTCGTCACTTCTGCAGCAGACCCAGATTCATAATCTAGATTTAATTAAAAAACAGAGGCTTCTAATACAGAGGCATACCTGCAGACAAGTTACAGAACTAATGTCTGAGAAACCGAGTGGGGAGGATTCTCTGAAACACATGGCATCATTTCAGCAAGCGAGCTGCTGAGGTGCCGGCAAAGCCTGAGATTTTGCACATAACTATTCTCATACTTTCTGAAGAAAGATATTTTCAGTTTCTCCCGCTTCAGCTTTTCTGCAGGGTGTATGGGGCCAGCTGTTGCATTCTTTTTAGTAGCAGAGTATGATTTATTTTGCCATCTGAAGGTCAGACTTGAAACTCAGTTACTATCCTTGAGGTATTTATTGGATGGGAAATAATCCATAGCTTGATATTTAAGGTTAACCAGATCACCCAATTTAACTATAGAAACAACGTAGCAAAGGATGTAGTCATTTCTGTTCTTTGATTATTCTTGTCTGCCTTTTCGCTGAATACCTACCTGTCTTAGCATGTTGGATGAGCCAAGCATTCAGTATTTTCCCACCCAAGGTGATGGGTGATGGGGGTATTTGTGGGGGTTTGTGGCCTTTTCATTGTAAGGTTTTGTCAATTTTTAAGCCCTAATTCAGTAGCTCTACAGAATGTCTTTGAGCTAAGACATCTGGAAGCTTTAACAACAGTCAAATTACAGACGTTCCTTGAAATAGTTGTGTTACTCTGCTTCATCCCTTTTTGTTCCAAATGTGCAGAGGGTTGAAATCCAGTCTTCACGAACTCTTGCATTTGAGAAAGGGTATTTGGTATAAAAATGGGCTTTTTACAGCTAGCTTGGACTCAAACCCTGTTTTAGCCATTGACTTTCTGACAGAAGACATAGCTTACATCAGCATGAGGAAACACGAGGGTGTTTTTGCAAATTGTGTTTGGACTATAAGTACATCAGTGTAAAATGATACCTCTTTGTTTTATAATTAGTTGTGTCCTTTTGCAGACTTTGACCAGTTTAATATCATGGCATTTGTTATTGAAAATTCAATATTTTTATGGATAGAAGCTGTTGACTTCCAGTTTGTTTTATCTGTTTTAAAAAATACAAAGGCTGATCTCCCTGTGGCTTTTCTCACCCTTCATTCCACTGTGCATTTGATCTCAGCTGGCTCAGGTCTACCCCCTAAGCAATCTTTTCCTTCTGTTCTGAATGACAGGAGTCTACATGGGGTTTTTTATGTGCAAACAGTTTACTTTTTGTCTTACAGTAGGAAAGGCGGTCTGCAAGCTAAAGTCTTAGTCATTTTTCGGTAAGTCAACTTGGCAATGCCCTAATGATGGTGAACAGATACATGATTTAGAGAATGAAGATCTAGGTCAAGAAATGTTCGTATGTAGATGTCTATATTCTGGAAAGAGCATGGGACGACTGAGAGCAGTGGAGTGATCATGAAGTTGGTTTTAAAGTGGAAAAGGCGTATTCATCTAGAATCTTAGGGAGATGGTTCTAGTACAGGCCAATATGATTTGTAAGCCTACGATCTATACATCTGGTACTTACTGAAACTTTTTTACCTTACTATGCAAAACATTTCACTTTTTCAGCTTAATGAAGATTGTTGATATAAGATGTTCACCCACTTAAGTGTCAATACTTCTGCAAGCTAGCACTTTTTAAAGAACAGTTGTGTGACTTCTCTGAATCATTTTTATTTATTTATTTTTTTGGCATAAATGAATTTAGCTGAGTTTTCAAATAATTTCATAGTAGTCGCTATGAAAATAATAATAGCTTTGTTTTACTGGGTGTGAATAATGTGCTCGGTGTTGTGCTATTTTTAAGAAATAAATTTACTGGATCTTTTCAATAGCTTTGTGAAGTAGTATTGTTATCTCCATTTTACAGGTGAGAAAATAAGCCTCAGAGAGCTCAACGAACATTTTCCAATCCGTCCAATTTGTTAAAGTAGAAGAAATTAGATGTCCGTCTCACCCTGTGTGAATGTAACGCCGACGGAGTTGAACCCTGTTGTTCGTTATCAATATCTACATGCATAAAACATTAAGCTGTGTTCGGTTTTTAATAAGATGGTCTTAAGGATTTAGGCCGGCAAGTAACTAGGAGAAGATATAATACAGAATAAGAATCAGACCTGATGTGTTCCAGGCATCCATTGTCAGTTTCTAAGGTAGCAAGGCAGCAGATGTAGTTGCATTTAGACTGTTAGTTTGATGGGTGGCACATTGCTATAGCCACCTGCTGATGAAGTGCAGATTCGTCCTGCTGGGAGCTGTATGCAGCAGGGGGCATGGGGAGGGAAGTTCTAAGTGGAGTGCTCAAGAGTGTGGAAAATTTAAGAACTTACTGAGCTTTTAGGAGGTAACCTGTTTTGGGAAAGGGTATGTGTATACAAGCTGCTGAAAGACGTTCCAGTAGATGCTTGGAAGTATCAAGAGCTACAAAAGGTCAAGGTTGTAAAATTCAAATTCCTTTGCTAATAAGCATAATAATAGCATCATTGATTACCAGCTAGTATTAAACTGCATACATAATAACAAATTTGATCCTCATAAGAACCCCACAGGGTAGGTACTTTGGTTACCTCTTTTCAGCAGTCTTGAGTAAATAAGACCCAGAATGGTTAGATTATACCAACTGTACCTGGAAGAACCATAACCTGGCTTTGGTGCTTGAGTTCTTAACCACATTTCTGGGTTCAGCTGCCTTGGTGGTTTGATGTTTTTGCTAAGATCCACTTGAAGACTGGGTGGTAGTTCCTGTAACAGGAAGGTTTTCTTTCATCCAATTAGTTACCCTGTTGCATTTGTGAGTCTTAAGATAGAAACATTTCCTTTTAAACCTTGAAGGAGCTGTGCCTGTGTGTTCACTATTTTATTCTTAGTATCCAGCGCTGCCAGCCCCTCAGTGGCGTGTGATAAATATTTGTTTGCCAGACTTTGAATTCTGAGCTGAGGCATCTAGTTTGCATCGTTAGGGTCCAAAATAAGCATTTTATTTATATAGACAACTCTTTAGGAATGTAACTGCAAAACTTTTAGTCTCAAGTGTTCTGAACTGCTTTGATCATAGAAAAGGTGTTTGTCTCATAATTAAGGTTAACCCTTATATGTAAGAATATTAGTGAAGTGAGTCACATGGCTGATAAAGATGCTTAATGGGGTTTTTCACGGAGAAAGCAAATGACAAGTATATGTAATGAGAAATGGGCAGCTCTTACTGAGTGCTGGAAGAGAGGAAACTAAGCTAAAAAAGTAATCTGATTTATCTTGAAAAAGAGGAGGAATCAGAAGTGGTTGACGTCGTTGGTAGCTAAGAAAAAAATAGTGGGGTAAGAAAGGGAGAGAACTCATTAGCAGTAACAAATATGGTTTCTTTGACACCCCATATCTTATTTATTTTCCTAAGAGCTCTTAGAAAGAAGAGCATCTATATTCCTTTCCATGTAATAACTGAGACTTAGCAAACATATTTTGGAGAAGGCAATGGCACCCCGCTCCAGTACTCTTGCCTGGAAAATCCATGGATGGAGGAGCCTGGTAGGCTGCAGTCCATGGGGTCGCTAAGAGTCAGACACGACTGAGCGACTTCACTTTCACTTTTCATTTTCGTGCATTGGAGAAGGAAATGGCTACCCACTCCAGTGTTCTTGCCTGGAGAATCCCAGGGATGGAGGAGCCTAGTGGGCTGCCGTCTGTGGGGTCGCACAGAGTCGGACACGACTGAAGTGACTTAGCAGCAGCAGCAGCAAACATATTTATCCAATGTCACTCAGATATTACAGGGCAAAGCTGAAATTTCAACTTGGACTTTGTGGCTTGAGAATCGATGTTGTTAAAATAGTGGTCAAAAAGAGCATCATCTTCTTGGAGTTGAATCAGAAGAGCCACCTTTGTCCTGGAGGTCACCTCCACTTGATAGCTCTAAGTTATTGGCTATAAATAGCTCTAAATATTTGTCCTCATATTTTACATTGTATGTGAGTATTCCTCTGGTTAAACCCAGTTCAAGTATCCCTCTATGTCAAGGATTTTAACCTCAGCACCAATAACATTTGGCCCCCATTATTCTTGGTTTGTGGGGGCTGCTCTTACCCTGCAGAGTGTGCAGTGCATCCGTGGCCTCCACTCCGTAGAGGCCAGTAGCACAACCAGCCCCGCCCTGCTCCCCAGCTGTGACAACAGAAATGTCTTCAGACCACTATCTGAAGGAGAGACCAATAAATTGTAGGCAAGTACTTAAACAGGGTCTTGTGACTTCCATGGTAGAAAGTCACTGGATAGCTTCTTCACTGTGGTTCTTTTTGAGCACTACTCTGATTTAGTTGGTCCGGGCAGGAACTAAGCAAACTGCAGTGATTTATGTGGGTTAGTTCTTGATCCTGTGTTTGGAGGAAGTGTCCCCAAAGAACTGATTCATGTCCTTTTCTACAAGCCATTTGTGCTTCCAGAGTGTAGTACCTTTGTGGGTATCTAAATGCTTTTCTCCCTATCCTTTTAATCTTCCTTAGATCTGCCGGCCTGTCTTGCCTCTGATTAAGTTTACAGTTCAGCTAATGATTTGCTCCGAATTCCCCAGCTTGTAAAATTGCATGCCGTGCATATAAATGTGGAGGATTTTGACCTTACAAACTGAGTAGCAGTTACCGCCATATCTTAAGACAGAGGAAGCCACCTTTTTACTTTGAAAATACCACCAGAAGGACGTTTTATGTTAGGAAGTCAGCTTTGGTGTTCCTAAACATCTGTTTGTGGGGCTTTCTTGGTAGCAGTTTAAGGCAAAATTTTAGTATGAACAGAGGTTGAGACCATTGATAAAAATGAGACCTGGGATTCAGTGATGTGCTGTGACCCACCTCCTGTGGCTGAAGATAAGCAAGAGTTGCTTCTCTGGGTGACTTCTGCTAGTATCCAGTATTCAGTATTCTGCTAGCAAAAGCTCAGTGGGAAGGGTGTTGTATTGGAAGTGATCCTTCACCTTTAAAGGGAGTCCTTGGCTTTTCAAAACTCACTTTGGGCTTGGCTTTGATGAATTTTAAAGTGCTACTCTTCATGTTTCTCAGTCTATCTCTTTTTAAAAAATTTAAGCCTGTATCTTTTTTTTTTTTTAATTTAAATTTCTTTTGAGATTTAAGATTCACATGCAGTTGTACAGAATAATACAGGGAGACCTCTACCATGTTTCAGTTGCTTCTCCAAAACGTAACATTTTACAAAACTATAGTATATCACAGAATGTTGACATTATATCGTGTGTGTGTTCTGTACAGTTTTAGCATCTGTTTAGGTTTGGGTATCCACCACCATAGTCAAGATGCTGAAGAGTTTCAACACCATTAAGATCTCTGGTGTTTGCTTTTTATCAACCACACCCAGCTCCCTCTTACCTCCTGCCCCAGTTGCTGGAAACCGCTGATCTGTCCTCCATTTTTAAAAAATTTATCACTTCAAAAGTTATATAATTGGAATCAGACAGTGTGTTAGCTAGGGATCAGCATTTTTCACTCAGTAGTTTGGTGGGATATACAAGTTGTGTGCATCCGTAGTTTATCTCTTTTTACTGCTGAGTAGTGTTCTTAGATTGGAGAAGGCAATGGCACCTCACTCTAGTACTCTTGCCTGGAAAATCCATGGATGGAGGAGCCTGGTAGGCTGTAGTCCATGGGGTCGCTAAGAGTCAGACACGACTTGGTGACTTCACTTTCACTTTTCATCTTCATGCACTGAAGAAGGAGATAGCAGCCCACTCCAGTGTTCTTGCCTGGAGAATCCCAGGGACAGCAGAGCCTGGTGGGCTGCTGTCTATGGGGTCTCACAGAGTCGGACACGACTGAAGCGACTTAGCAGCAGCAGCAGTGTTCTTAGATATGGGTTACAGTTTAACCTGTTACTTGGTAGAGCACATCTGGGCTTGTTACAGTCTCTGTTATAAATAAAGCTGCTGTGCATATTCTTGTACATGTTTTCGTGTGAATCTAGGTTCTCATTTTTCTGGGATAAATGTTCGACGCCTGCAGCTGCTGGCTTGTATGGTCATCACACGTGTAGTTTCATAAGGAACTGGTGAATGGTTTTCTAGAGGGACTGCCCCATTTTACATTCTTTACAGCACTGTAGGAGTGATCCAGTTTTTCCTGCATCCTTGCAAGTTTTGCACTGTCCCTGTGTTTTATCTTAACATTCTAATAGGTGTGTAGTGATCAGTGTGGTTTGCATTTCCATTTCCCTGATGGCAGATGATGTGAGTGATCCTTTCCTGTGCTTGACTTCCATTCTGGATAGTGTCTTCAGTGCAGTGTCTTTTCATGTCTTCTTCCCAATTTCTTTTATAATTGGCCTTTTTTTTTTTCTTTGAATTTTGAGAGTTCTTTATGTATTCTAAATATTAGTCCATTATTGGATTTGTGATTTATAAATATTTTTCCCAGTCTGTATCTTGGCTTTTTATCCCCTTTGTATGGGTTTTCCTTAGTGAAAGTTTTTATTAACCTTGATTAGCTCTAGTATATTACCTTTTTCTTTAATGAATCATGCTTTTGATTTCAAGTCCAGTAGCTCTTTGGTTAGTCCTTGATCCCAAAGATTTTCTTGTGTTTTCTTAGAAGTTTTAGCATTTTACCTTTAGGCCCGTGATTCGTCTTGAATGAAATTTTGTATAAGATGAGGGGTTTAGGTCAGTGTGCTTTGTTTTTTTGTGTTTTGTTTTTTTTTTTTTTTTTTGCCAATAGGTGTCTAGCTACAGCAGATAGTGCATCTGAAAACACCATACTTCCTTAATTCTAAGTCTTTGTTAAGAGAAGTCGAATATCTTTCTGTGGGCCTATTTCTGGGTCCTCTCTTCTGTCCCTTTGATGTATGTATCTGTCTGTCCTCAGTGCCACATAGGCTTGATCACTGTGACTATATAGTAAGTCTTAATATCAGGCAGAGTGATTCTTCCCTTTTTATTCTTCTTTGTCAAGACTGGTTTAGCTCTTCTAGGGCTTGTGCCTTTCCATATAAATGTTACAATACGCTTGTTTATGTCTGCAAAAACTTTGCTGGGATTTTTATAGGGATTTCATTAGCACCATAGATCAGCGTGTGGAGAATTGACAGTTTTACTGTGTTGTGTCCTGCAGCCTGTGAGCACAGTGTGTCTCCATTTGGTTAGGTTCTCTTTGATTTCTTTCAGTGCCATTGGAACTGTTAGCATACACACCCTGTACATGTTTGTCCAGAGTGTCCCTAAGTATTTTATTTACTTTGCGATAATTGTAAATGGTATTATGTGCATTTCTCTTTGCTCAGTGTTAGTATATAGAACTATGCTGTATTTTTCTGTGCTAATTTTTTCCCCCTGAAACCTTACTGAATTCACTTTATTTCTAGGATGTCTTCTTTTGCACAGTCTTTGGGCTTTTCTATATGGACAGTCATCTCATCTTCAGATGGAGGTAGTTTTCTTTCTTCATGTTCTTTCTGTCCTTGCTTTTTTGTGCCTTATTTTAGCAGCTAGAACGTGGTACCGTGATATTTTAGCAGCTGGAACTTGCATTACCTTGCATTGCCTTGGTATAAGTCTTAGAATAAATATGTTCAGTTCTTCATCCTTAAGTATAATGTTAGCCAAACTTCCTTATTTTTTGGTGGGTGCTCTGTATTACATTGGGGTAATTCCCCTCTATTTCTCAGTTCCTGAGTTGTTTTTTTTTTTTTTAATTTATTTTTTATTTTTTTTTATTTTAATTTTTTTTTAATATGAACAAATTGTAACATGACAGTATTTAGTTTGAACAATTAATACATTTCAGATATAATATTATACATATTTGAATGTTATTCTCCCCAATCATCCCACCCTCTCCCTGAGTTTTTATCATAAATGCATATTCAATTTTGTCATGCCTTTTCTATGGCAGTGAATATGTCACACAATTTTTTTTTTAGTTTAAGTTGATTCCATGGCCTATTTTATATATATATATGTTTTTTGATATTCAGTTTCACACTTATTTTCACGACATCAGGCTTCAGAAAGGAAAGTCATGAAGTCTACATTTTTGTCAGCATTGCACAGAGATACAGTTGCTTCATTGTTTGCCTTTGTGCCTCTTCTAATTCTGTCTTCATCTTGTTCTGACTTTATCTTTGTTTCTCTTGTCATATTTATTCAAGTTACGCTTCAGATAGTCCAGGCCAGAAAAGTTGAAGGAGGAGGGTACTGTTAGCTTGAGACATCTGAATCATCTGAGTCTGTATTTAAAGCTAACCTTTCTGATTTGACCCTGAAAATGGGTGTGACAGGTTTCACAGCATTGTTTGTTTCAGCCATTGCACTTCTTCACTATATGATTTTTCCATGGTTTAACAAACAACAACAACAAAGAAAAAGAAAAAGTGGTTGTGTTGTTTTTCAGGTTCGGTTTGAACCTGAAATCTGGGAATTAATATTGGTATGTCCTGAGGCAACTTGTTTAGCCCCTTACTGTTTTTTAAAATCTGTGAAATGGGGATATCTCTCACATGGTAGGTTTAATGAAATAATGGAAGTCACTTGCGCTGCCTGGTGCTGAGGACCTTGTATGCTCACTTGAAGTGGTGCTGAGTCCTGGTCACAGTGTGTTTGCTGTATGTGGAATCTGTGAATAATTCTAGCAGGGAGGAAGTATGAATAGGAGAGGTGGTCACAGAATGAGTGCTGAAATGTAATTGCTCCTTTTATCAGGTCAGAGGCTCCTAAGGGACATTTTTTCAGGATAAAAGCCAAAATACTTGAAACAGTTGTTTTGAGAGGGAACGTGTTGAAGCCATGTGACTTGAAAGTGATTTCTTATGCCTTTGCTTCTTGAGAGGGAACTGCCAGTTTCTGCTTTGGCAAAGTCTCAAAGTGGAAGTGTGGTGCTAGTGGTAAAGAACCCGCCTGCCAGTGCAGGAGACATAAGAGACGCAGGTTCAAGCCCTGGGTTTGGAAGAGCCCCTGGAGGAGGGCCTGGAAACCCATTCCAGTATTCTTGCCTGGAAAATGCTATGGACAGAGAAGCCTGGTGGGCTACAGCCCACAGGGTGGCAAAGACACGAATGAAATGACTTAGCATGCATACACAACTTGATTCTAATGGTACTGATGGTTCTCAGCTGCTTTGCAGGATGAAGGGGTGAGCCTTCCCAAAGAACCACCAACAGTGGTTCCCAAACTAGGTTGCCCTGCAGACTCATCTGGGGAACACCTGTTCCATGAACAGATTTTCAGAATCTGCTTGCTGGAGATTCTTTAGGAAGTAGATTTGGAGGAGGGCCCAGGATGCTTCATATACTACTTGAGAAAAAGATCCCCCCAAAATTATGAAAGAAAATTAAAAGGGGGAGAATGAGAACCACTGGGATGACATCATCAGTAGACATTTAACAGCTGTCATAGCTTCGTAAGTCCCATTACCAATTTAGTGTGCAATCCTAGGAAAAGCGCTTAACCTTTTTGAACCTTTTTCTAAATTAATTATTTGGCTTCACTGGTTCTTAGTTGCAGCATGTGAGATCAAATTCCCTGACCAGGGATTGAACTCACGGCCCCTCCATTGGGAGCATGGAGTCTTAGCCACTGGACCACCAGGGAAGTTCCCTTTTTTAACTAGCTTTTTGAAAGAGACATGAGGGATAAAAACTTCGATTTACTTTACATGGTTGTTGTAAAGAATTACTTAAACAAACACACAAACTGGAAAGCGCTTTGCAAACAGAAATTGTTCTATACATGCATTTTGAAAGAAATGTAATTTTCTAACACAGTTTTAAACACAGTCTTGTCTAGTGCGTCAGCTCAAATTATAAGTTTCTAATGACATGGTGTCATGGTGGCCAGAACCCAAAGTTTAGAGACATCAAGCAAACAGCACAAGGTGGTGATGTCTTCCTTTATTTGTTTGTCATTAAAAAATAACGCTGATGCCAACCTCTAAAATTCACATTTTCCCTTTTGGTTTGTTTTGTATTTTTAATAGGCCACTCCCACCAATTTGAGAATTTAATAGGAAAAATAAATGACTTGTGCGATTGCTGCTGTGATGTTCATCCTCCCTTCTCCAGTCTCTAAATTAAAGGCTTGCTCCCCCTGTCACAGACATATCTGTGGATCTGCTAGATGTCTATAAATGGGTGCAGTGTCTCTGCGGTGTTGGCAGAGACACTCTTGGTCCCATCCCCTGATGCAAGGTGCGTTCTCCTGTCATTCATTCATCCTGGTAGGAGAGCCTGAAAGTGCTCCCCTGCAAATATGCCCCCGCGCTTTTCCCACACCACCCCTTTCTCTGATAGTAGGGCAGTGGAAACCCATCAGTGCAGAGGAGCAGAAGTTACACCTGGAATTTACAGATTGTAAACTCATTTTCCACCCCCAAAATTGCTGGTAGACTTGTTGAGATTACACCTGATGTCAGATGGGTTAGACAGGAGTATCCATAGGAATTCAGAACACATTGTTTTACACATTTGTCTCTATATTCATGTCCTGAAGTTTTAAAAAGAAGTGTAGGTGGCAGTTCCTTTGGTATCTGTGATTTTCTTGAAGATATCCCTAGTCTTTCCCATTCTGTTGTTTTCCTCTATTTCTTTGCATTGATCGCTGAAGAAGGCTTTCTTATCTCTTCTTGCTATTCTTTGGGATTCTGCATTCAGATGTTTATATCTTTCCTTTTCTCCTTTGCTTTTCACTTCTCTTCTTTTCACAGCTATTTGTAAGGCCTCCCCAGACAGCCATTTTGCTTTCTTGCATTTCTTTTCCATGGGGATGGTCTTGATCCCTGTCTCCTGTCCAATGTCATGAACCTCATTCCATAGTTCATCAGGCACTCTATCTATCAGATCTAGGCCCTTAAATCTATTTCTCACTTGCACTGTATAATCATAAGGGATTTGATTTAGGTCATACCTGAATGGTCTAGTGGTTTTCCCTAGTTTCTTCAATTTCAGTCTGAATTTGGCAATAAGGAGTTCATGGTCTGAGCCACAGTCAGCTCCCGGTCTTGTTTTTGCTGATTGTATAGAGCTTCTCTGTCTTTGGCTGCAAAGAATATAATCGATCTGATTAGAGAAATGGTATGGACCTAACAGAAGCAGAAGATATTAAGAAGAGGTGGCAAGAATACACAAAAGAAGAAGAACTATACAAAAAAGAGCTTCACGACCCAGATAATCATGATGGTGTGATCACTGACCTAGAGCCAGACATCCTGGAATGTGAAGTCAAGTGGGCCTTAGAAAGCATCACTACGAACAAAGCTAATGCAGGTGATGGAATTCCAGTGGAGCTATTCCAAATCCTGAAAGATGATGCTGTGAAAGTGCTGCACTCAATATGCCAGCAAATGTGGAAAACTCAGCAGTGGCCACAAGATTGGAAAAGGTCAGTTTTCATCCCAATCCCAAAGAAAGGCAATGCCAAAGAATGCTCAAACTACCCCACAATTGCACTCATCTCACACACTAGGAAAGTAATGCTCAAAATTCTCCAAGCCAGGCTTCAGCAATATGTGAACCGTGAACTTCCAGATGTTCAAGCTGGTTTTAGAAAAGGCAGAGGAACCAGAGATCAAATTGCCAACATCCGCTGAATCATGGAAAAAGCAAGAGAGTTCCAGAAAAACATCTATTTCTGCTTTATTGACTATGCCAAAGCCTTTGACTGTGTAGATCACAATAAACTGTGGAAAATTCTGAAAGAGATGGGAATACCAGAGCACCTGATCTGCCTCTTGAGAAATCTGTATGCAGGTCAGGAAGCAACAGTTAGAACTGGTCATTGAACAACAGACTGGTTCCAAATAGGAAAAGGAGTACATCAAGGCTGTATATTGTCACCATGTTTATTTAACTTATATGCAGAGTACATCATGAGAAATGCTGGACTGGAGGAAACACAAGTTGGAATCAAGATTGCTGGGAGAAATATCAATAACCTCAGATATGCAGATGACACCACCCTTATGGCAGAAAGTGAAGAGGAACTGAAAAGCCTCTTGATGAAAGTGAAAGTGGAGAGTGAAAAGGTTGGCTTAAAGCTCAACATTCAGAAAACAAGATCATGGCATCTGGTCCCATCACTACATGGGAAATAGATGGAGAAACAGTGGAAACAGTGTCAGACTTTCTTTTTCTGGGCTCCAAAATCACTGCAGATGGTGACTGCAGCCATGAAATTAAAAGACACTTACTCCTTGGAAGGAAAGTTATGACCAACCTTGATAGCATATTCAAAAGCAGAGACATTACCTTGCCAACAAAGGTTCGTCTAGTCAAGGCTATGGTCTTTCCTGTGGTCATGTATGGATGTGAGAGCTGGACTGTGAAGAAGGCTGAGCACCGAAGAATTGATGCTTTTGAACTGTGGTGTTGGAGAAGACTCTTGAGAGTCCCTTGGACTGCAAGGAGATCCAAGCAGTCCATTCTGAAGGAGATCAGCCCTGGGATTTCTTTGGAAGGAATAATGCTAAAGCTGAAACTCCAGTATTTTTGCCACCTCATTCGAAGAGTTGACTCATTGGAGAAGACCCTGATGCTGGGAGGGATTGGGGGCAGGAGTAGAAGGGGACGACAGAGGATGAGATGGCTGGATGGTATCACTGACTCGATGGATGTGAGTCTGAGTGACCTCTGGGAGTTGGTGATGGACAGGGAGGCCTGGCGTGCTGCAGTTCATGGGGTGGCAAAGAGTTAGACACAACTGAGCGACTGATCTGATCTGATCTGTAGGTGGCAGTATAGAATAGTTGCTTTGAGATTGGACTGGTCAGTCCCAAGAGATTTCACCTCACCAAGCGTCCTTTATGTCCTCTTTAATCTGGGAAGGCTACTGCTGCTGCTAAGTCACTTCAGTTGGGTCCTACTCTGTGTGACCCCATAGACGGCAGCTCACCAGGCTCCTCCGTCCCTGGGATTCTCCAGGCAAGAACACTGGAGTGGGTTGCAATTTCCTCTTCCAGTGCATGAAAGTGAAAAGTGAAAGTGAAATCACTCAGTCGTGACCCCATGGATTGCACCCCACCAGGCTCCTCCATCCATGGGATTTTCTAGGCAAGAGTACTGGAGTGGGGTGCCATCGCCTTCTCAGTCTGGGAAGGCTACCAGTAATTATCTCACAGAAATGTTGGGAAGATCAATGGAAATAAGCATAGAAATTTCTTGTTTGGAGGCTTGGCGTGTATTAAGTGTTCCACATTGAAGGCCTACCTGCTGATAAATGCAATGGTCCGTTATATAAGTACAAAGTACGAGCATGTGGATCTCAGAGGTCGGATTGGTCTGCATTGAAATATTGGTAAACCCAGGAACCAACAAATGTATCTATGTGTATTTTTTACATTTGACAATACTTTCTCTTGAATTATATTTTGAACATGGGGGATGTGTTTGCAGTTGTTAGTACAGAAGGAAACCACACAGTGACGCTGTTGTGTGGATTTTTTTCACATTGTGTTTATAGGCCAGTGAGCATGAAGGTTGGATGGGTAAGTGAAGAGCTGCCTCTTTACTTTTGTCTTTTCTTGTCAAAAACGTTATCACATGGCTGTCCAATCAATGGATGTCTCTCGATAGCTGATGTTAGGAAAGTGTTATCAGTTGCTCCCTCTGGGTGTGATATATATTCAGATCAGGTAGAATTACAAGGAAGAAAACCTTAGAAAGCAGTGCTTGAGCTCCCTTGCAAAGGTAAATCTGCAGGGTAGGTGTACAGTCTGTACGCTCCCCAGTTTCAACTGGAGAGCCCTCAACCCGCAGAGAAGTGGTCTCCTTTTGCACTGTCCACTGAGGCTGCAACAAGTGTGAATAGCAGCCCAGAATCTCAGTCCAGAAAGCTGAGAGACTTTTCACACTGCCTTACAGATAAACCAATTTGCCACCTGTTCTCCCACGGTGACCACCTACTACTACGGTCTGAACCATCCTGTTTTAGACAAATCCAGGGTCCACTTTGCTAGAATACCTTCTCTTTCTTTTATGTTTTAACATGGATATCATTGCCAGATATTTGCTTCATTAAAAGAGCAAATAGAATCTGCTTAATAAAAAAATGACATTTAAAAGTAATATTTTATCATAGTTACGATCACCCAGTTGTAATGCCTTTCTTTCTCATTGGAGATTTTTCTCCTGTGATGAAACATGGCAATAAAGAGCAAATTGAAGGGATAGTTAGGTAGCTTGGATGGTCATGTACACG
This sequence comes from Tragelaphus eurycerus, assembly GCA_935064755.1. Lineage (NCBI taxonomy): Eukaryota > Metazoa > Chordata > Mammalia > Artiodactyla > Bovidae > Tragelaphus > Tragelaphus eurycerus. Next base: position 56,647,744 of record CAKXYN010000001.1, on the reverse strand, counting down.
CTACTATATTTAAAATTGACAACTAAATGCTACTGTAGAGCACGGGGAACTCTGCTCAATGTTATGTGGCAGCCTGGATGGGAAGGGAGATGGGGGCAGAATTGGGTACATGTATAGGTATAGCTGAGTCCCTTCACTGTTCACCTGAAACCATCACAAATTGTTAATCAGTTATATTCCAGTGCAAAATAAAAAGTTAAAAATGTAGAGCACAGTAGATAGCAAGGTACTGTATTCTTCTAATAGCTTGGCTTGGAAAGAGTGAATAGGTTGGCACTGGTTGGTTGGTTATCACCCAGTATGATTTGTCCTCATCTCTTCCACCGTGAGGCACACCACGTGCAGACCTGGGAGCTTGCTCTCGAGGTCTGAGGAGAGCCTCCCTACTTGTTCTCGTGGGCTGATGAGAACTGAGAAAGACTGCACTGCAGTCAGGGTAGCTGTGGAGAATCTTTGTCCCTGCTTGGAGGAAAGCATGTGGTCAGAGAAATGACAAAGAAGAGCTTTTCATAGTGTGGCTGTTGACTCATTGACTGGGTGAGTTTTGCACTCTGCTTATTTCCATTGATCTAACACCTGTGGCCTGCAATGGCTGTAAGTGAATATTGAAACACTCTGGTCAATAACATTTGGAAAACAGAAAATGTATTAAGATATCTCTGGTCAGTAATGTGTTAATACTGCAGCGCTGAGAAGCATAGTGCACAGGAGCGCATGCCTGGACATATCTAGACCCAGGGGAGCAAACTTAAATTCATAGAGCCTTAGTTTCTATCACCTGTATCTTGGGATTTACTAATCCTTTCACTGTTGCATCAAATTGGTCATTAACTGTACTTATATTTATCCACTTAGGTTTATCCACTGTTTGTAAAACTTAACCACTCTTTCATGTACCACTAATAAAGAAATCTCACTACTAATTTACCTATGTCATATTGCAGTGGATGGGTTTCCCTGGTAGCTCAGCTGGTGAAGAATCCACCTTCAGCATAGGAGACCGAAGTTCCATCCATGGGTTGGGAAGATCCCCTGGAGAAGGAAATGGCAACCCACTCCAGTATTCTTGCCTGAAAAATTCCATGTATAGAGGAGCCTGGCAGGCTACAGTCCATGGGTCACAAAGAGTCGGACACGACTGAGCAACTAAGCCCACATTGGTAAGGATACTGTCAATTCTGGAATCTGTCCTGATTTCAGGGAGATAAGGGTGTGAGTTCTAGAATGTGTAAGGAATTCTATCACAAATTGTAAGGACCATAATAGTTAAGACCTTGCTCGTATGTTACCAGTATGAACACACAGTGAGCGCTCAGTCATCATTAATTTACTGCTCTGTCCCAGTGAGGTTTTCTTCCTAATCGGTAAATCTTTTTTGATTGTATAATACATGTCTGGTGTGTTCTTTGTATTTAGCACATATCAGTGAACAAAGTAGATATAAATCTTACTCTTGATGCAGTTTGCAGTCTACCTTGTGGGCAGAAAAGGACCCTCCACCGCCTTAGTAAGCAGCATGGTTGACCGCAAGCTAAGCTCCCTTTTTTCCCCCAGAAAGAGCTCCTTTTCTTGGCCATAACCTTACAGTTGAATGTGTGTGTCAGGAGCATATATACATACAACATCTGCCAAGCTCTTTACAGTCTTGTTACCTTCCAGCATCTTCTGTGTACCTCACCATCTGGACACCTTACCTCTCACACAAACCAGACCATGCCCCAGCTCTCTCCTTTTCCCCTTGCTCTTGTCTCTCCATCTTGCCCTTGGCCATGGACATACAAGTTCCTTAGCAGTCCCAGCAGCTACCTCTTCCCTTAAGCCTTTGCCAAACCGTCCATCTGAATGCAGTTTATCTTCTTAGACTTTCCCCCTGAACTTCTGTGCCCTTGTTTCTGTGATGTACCCTCTGCATGTAATACAATAGCCACATAAATACAGGTTGCTTAAGGAAGCCCAGTGGAAAACATTTACACACCAGAGGTACATTGTTTTGTTAACGCATATCAGCAAGTCACACCCAATTACACCAATGAATATTCTCTGGTTTCACCAAATGAAGTCCACAGCCTTCCGCTTGGGTCATATGGCGGTCCTGCACTGACTCAATTATTTTTATATTTTATTAACAGGAAGCGTGTCATTAAAATCTGAAGGCCCTCTGCCACCCCTTTCCTTTTGATATGTATGTGTTCTGTCTTCTCACATTTCTGGACTAACTTAAACTTGTCATCTGGAAAGATGGATGTCATTCAGGTACTGGCAGCAAGAGTAGCTTCTGTAAATAGTCTTTTTCACATCTGGGTGTTCAGTTTCTCCTGCTGGTGCTGAGAGAATCTGATGAGCTTTGGATATTCGCCACCCGCCCCCCACCCCCATACCTGGACAGATCCAGCCGGGGCTGCTCTCTGCCTCTGCTGCGGCAGAACCTCATTCTGTTCTTCCTCATCTTCAGCACCCGAGTGCAGCTGTGGGACTCTTCCTCAGCCTCAGACCTGCCAGTCCCCGCCACTTGAAACTAGGCCCTGCTGTGATTTTAAGTCTCCATCCAGAAGGCGCTGAGTGTTTTTTTTTTTTTTTCTTTTTCCCCCTACCCCCTCGCCCCCACCACCACCCTGCAGCATTCAAGAGACTGCGAAAGTCTCATGAAAAGGAAAAATTTTGTGCCAAGAGAAAGAAGTGCAAACACCCTCTGTTTTCTGCCTCTAAAAGCAGGGCCTGTGGTTTCCGCTGTGTGTGTTTTTTTTTAATGTCGTTTGACTAACCATCTCCCTACAGGCCCAAGCAAATGTGGGCAGTGCTGATGCAGCCTCCCAGGATCCTTTGAGACTTACTGTGATACAGTATTTTGCCGTTTGCAGCATGACTCTAGATTGCCTCTTTTATAGGATTTAAAACCTTCCTGTCAGATGCCCACAGGCCTCCGGCTCATATCTACCTAGTTTTGTGGTCAGCTTTCTAACTCTTACATAATCCCCAAGCATACAGCTGGGGTTTTCACTGCATTTAAATTGTTACTCAGAATTTAATGTAGTCTTTTAAAAAAGCCAACCCCTAGGTGGTTTACAAAGGTGTAAATCCAGTCTGTAAAAGCCAGGAAAGGCATATATAGGAGTATAGTTGGCATTTAAATGTATGTATATATAGGCATTTCACGTATGTGTGTATTTGCATTTGACAAAAATCAACCTCATAATTTTGCACTTGGTTTTCATCCCAGGCTAGTAGATTGTTAAATATTACCAAAGTATAAAGTGATCTTTGATTTTAATCAGAAAGACTTTCTTTTTGATGCTCAAGAGCAAAGTTGTAAATGGGTGGAAAATAGTGCATTTGGTTCCCGCTGTCTACCTTTCCCTGCACTTTGATGAAGGAAGGGCTTTTATCAGCACTAGGAAGACCTCAAAGAAGCTTCCTTTTTTTTCCTTCTTCCTTAAAGGAAAAGACTCCTCCCTGCTCAAAAGGTAGCTGTACTATACATAATTGAAAATCAGATGTAATCATTTGAAGAGGATTTGGGTAATCTGACTGCAATGACCCGTATAATACATGTTACAGTCATGTATGTGTTACTCAATGAGAACTAAGCTGGGCATGTCTACTTCGTTAGGGTCAACTGAGGTTAGAGAAGTTTTGGGGCTTGCCTGTGATCATAAGGCCAGTAGCCTGTGAACCCAGAACTCCAAGATTAATTTCTGCTCCTTTAAATAGTCTTGGCATGTACTTTCCAGGAGACACATCAGAATCTTCTGTCCAAGCACATGTCTGGTGACTGATTAGTTCTTTTAGGATCGCTTCCCCTTCTGTCTTCTGATTGTTTGTTCAGTCCTCAGGATTCTTTGTCTGCCTTCCAGACTTAATTTCCCAGACTGAACTTTCATCTTCTCAGGATGTAGGTGATTCTTTAAGTAACATTTGCTTGCCATAGTTTACTAGTTCATCCATCTCTTTGTCATACACTTAACGTTAATCCCCAGAACTTAAGTGTCTTAAGTGAATCGTGGATAATCTTTTCCAAGCTTTGGCATTTATCTGAATGAAAGATCCATACATTCTGAAATGAAACCTACGGAATTCAGATATTTGCCCAATTGTAGATGATTTTCAGTCTTGCTCTTGTGGGATAGACAGAGGTACTATTAGGGAACTTTCAGTGCTGACAGTAGAAGTTAAAGGAAGAACCGATGATTCTTTACTCTTTCAGGGTCCATTTGACTTTCCAAATACTTGTCTAGAAGTGGTGGAACATATTTAATATTTGAATACTCACTTCAGATATTCTTTGTGTTTTCAGGAAGCAAATCCTCTGTGTTTTGAAGGAAATATGCTCTTCAGAAAGAACCATGTGAATATTAATTTTCTCATTAATGTGTTTAATTTTAGAGAGCCGTAAACGTACTTAGCTTTATTTCTTAAGTTTTCATTTAGCTTCAGAGTTGCATGTGTTATCATTAAAGTTGGAAAGGATTTTTCTTTATCATGGAGAAAGTAAAGTTTTAGAGAAACTAAATCATATTTGAAGAAAACATTTTAGTTCCTGAAATTTTTATATTATGAGATTGTATTCATAGTAGTCAACCTATTTGAGTTAGGTTTTTAAAGGTCTGACTACTGTTACTTCTGGCTTAAACATTTTAAGAAAAGTGTTGAGCTTTCTTTTTGGAATGAGTTCTGTTTTTCTCCCTTAATAGGAAACAGAATTGACTGATCGACTAAGTGATGTGATTGCACGTTTGAGTTGAACAACTTAAAACACACAAAGTTTGAAATTATACAACATTTTCTTGAGCAGCTGTTTTGGGGGTAGCCTTTTCTGTTTCAGTGTGCTCCTGCCTTCTCAGTTTTCTTCTCTTCTTTCATATTAATGGTCTTCCATAATAAATACTCATTATAGAGTATGACTGGTTTGTATTGTTGCTAAGAAAAGCTTAAGAGTGAGTCTCAAAGATTCATTTTAAACCCAGCAGTTGGAAGGACTTAATCCTAGATTAATCCTACAATTATTTCTTCTTTGTCTGCTTAAGGAAGTGAAAGTGGCTTAGTCGTGTCTGACTCTTTGCGACCCATGGACTGTATAGTTCATGGTGTTCTCCAGGCCAGAATCGGATCTTCCCGACCCAAGAATTGAACTGGGGTCTCCTGCATTACAGGAAGGTTCTTTACCAGTGGCTCTGTCTTCCTAGCAGAGCCCGATTTACCCTCCTAATTCTTCTCAGCATTGCTTTGCACACTGGCTCCATGCTGAGATGAAATCTGCATGTCATCTTTGAATGCATGTATCTTTCTTGTAGGTCATTTTATTAGGCAAAACTTTCCTGAAGGGAAATGCAAAAAATTACTTTATTCTGCGAATTTATATTTCCAGTTTGAATGGCTACACTAACACCAGGTAGAACCATAAGCCAAGTGCAGATCAAAACTCCTGTAACTAGAACACAGATGATCACTCTCCACCCTGGAAAATCCTGAGCTGCTCTGGTTTTATCTGAAATCAGACTTGTCTCTGGAACTTCTTTCTCAATTGTAGTAAAAGGTAAGGAACTTGTTTCCTTTCTAAGTGTTCAGCAGGGACAGGTTCGAATCCATATTTAAAATCAGTATCCTAGAGCTGGAAATCTAGTTATGATACATATGTTTGGGAGGGTCACAGGGTGCATTTGACCCCAATTCTGGGTATAAACTTTGGAGGGCATGGTTAGACTAGTGAGTAATTTAGGATCAGCAGTTCAATCCTGTATAATTTAGTGACTCAGCACAGTAATAAACCCTGGAACCTTCTGCTTCTGTGTTTCTTCTCTGCAGGAATTAAGGGCAGATAGGAAGAAAGCAAACATGAATTAATTTGATTTTTATGTGCTTAAGCAGACATAATGAGAATCTGTTGGTGTGGCAGAAGTTACCACCAATCTACATAAAAATGAATAATACTGACATTAAAAGACAGAGCATTAATTATGTTGCTGTGGTTGCAGACTTAAATCATTTCAGGGGCTCGTGCTTACACACGAGGGCCCCAAGTCCCTGAATGCTGGACATTGTGTGAAAGCTGACAAGGCAAGGGCCCTGAAACATTGCCCGGCAATGTGACACCCCATGAAACGTGACATGGGGTGTTCCTTTCCTTGACTCTCCTTGGCACTTAATACCATCTTTTCTCAGAAACTCTAAAAAGGCTTTTGTGTTTTCAAAGAGTAATATTGAAATGGGTTTTCCCACCCCTTTTGAATAACCAGGTACTTTTAATAGCAGGGCTATTCTTGGCATCAGTCCTTGGCTGATTTTGTGATAATTTTTTGAGCATGTTGGAGCTCACATACTCTGCAAAAAATCAGAGATCAGTTACCAGATATTTCAGATTTCCTGTTATGAAGTCAAGGAAATGATACAAGTTACGTAAATATTTTCTGGGACCATAAGGGAACTGTTCTCTCAGGCTACATGTACCCTTTCTAGCAAGCTAATATGAATCTCTGTCAGCTCAGGTTTTACGTTTTTAGTACTGTGCAGTATAGATGTGAAAGGTAGTACAGTCATTTAAAAAAATACTGAATTGGTAAGATTTATTAAAAAATGCAGTTGCTAATATTGGTACCGTGATATTTATCACTGGAAAAGATTAAAGTTAATTTCAAAATAATTTAGAAATTTAACTTGTAAAACTTGGGACTAAGATTCAGAAGGCATCAAATACTTTATGGTGTGTTATCATCCTCAGTTTGTGAAAAGGTCCTGCATGTTATACTCATTATTTTTTTCACCTTCATTCTGATTGCATTTGTTTCTTTTCCAAAGAATCTCACTAGTAATGGTTTTAATTCACCTGAATGTTTTGTGTCTAGAACTCAATTTGTTATTGTGCAGTTTCAATCAATGCCAGCTTTGAACATTTCTCTCCACTGTTTTATTTACATCTTATGTGTTTATTGTTTTTGATTGCTGTGCCGTGTTCCATGCATCCATCCAGCCCATTCTGCTTACACATTCCCACAGGAAAAGGCCCCTTGGTTGTCTGTAACTTGTGTTTTTTATTCACAGTGCTACCACGAGGATCTTTATACCTGTTGCCTTATGGACCTTTTATGTATAAAGATGTGTATGTATAGAGGTACATGGCACCACTGACTCGATGGACATGAGTTCGAGCGAAGTCCAGGAGTTGATGAAAGACGGGGACTGTGCTGCAGTCCATGGGGTCACAAAGAGTTGGACATGACTGAGTAACCGAAGTGTGTGTGTGTGTGTGTGTGTGGAACATGACTGAGTAACTGAAGTGTGTGTGTGTGTGTGTGTGTGTGTGTGTGTGTGTGTGTGTGTACTTCCCTGATGGCTCAAGATTCTGCCTCCAAGGCAGGAGACATGGGTTTAATCCCTGGATGCGACAGATCCCCTGGAGGAGGAAAATAGCTATAGTGTATGTGTGCGTGTTTGTGCATTTGTATATTCATCCATCCAAAACGGGCTTCTTGAGTTTTGCTCTTGACTCTGGTTATAACCATATTTCACCACAGTCTGCTTGGTCCCTAGCTTAACATGACCATGCTACTGCTGCTGCTTGATCACTTCAGCTGTGTCTGACTTTGTATGACCCTATGGACTGCAGCACACCAGGCTTCTTTGTCCATGAGATTCTTTAGGCATGAGTACTGAAATGGGTTGCCATGCCCTCCTCTAAGAGATCTTCCTGACCCAGGGATTGAACCCGGGTCTCATTCACTGCAGTTGAGATTCCTTACTCTCTGAGCCACCAGGGAAGCCCCTAGAATGATCATATCACCCTATTATGCTTTCATCCTTTGTATCTGGAATTCAATGAGTGTACCAGTGCCTCATTTTCTAATGGTGCCTGATTTTCTAATGGTTACCAACCCAGTGGGTATAAAATGGTAACTCATTCTTGTACTTCTGCCTTCCTTTTGTTGCTCTTGAGGTTGAACATCATTTTATATCTTTAACCATTGCATTTTCCCCTCTTGGAAATTGCTTGCTTAAATCTATTTCTATTTAAAATTTTGTGTTTCCCTTCCTTTTCTTGGAGTAGTTACTGTATTTTCTTAGCTGTGTTGAAGAAGCTGAGCATGAAGTCATTCCTGCAGCACTTGGGGCTGACTTTGTGACTGCAAGATACCCCTGAGATTAATCTGAGCCTTTCTTTTTGCCTTGAACAACCTCAGGTCTTGCTCCTCCTGTGCAGCCGCTCCTTCCATAAGCCACTGCCTCCCTGCAATGCAGCCCAGCAGAAGTGAGCAAACCCTGTCAGGTCCCTGCTTTACTGAAAAGCTCCGTGGCTCCCCTTGGCTTTTAGGGGAAAGGTCTGCATCTTGGCTGGGTCTCAGTGTCCCCCCTTGTTTAATCCTTGAGTCTGGTCATCCTCTATGCCTTGTTTGCAGCCCCAAGAGACTGCTTCCTTACCTTCCAGGGACCTCTCCGGCCCCACCTGCTGTGCCCTGCGCTCTCACTGTTGAGCTGCTCCGCCTTGATAAGGACTCCTCCCGATTTCTCACTGCATCTCCAGGAAAGCCCTCCTGTATCCTCATAGGAGGTGAGGTCTCTCCAGGTTCCCCCATGGCAGCCTCTGCTTCCTTCTTTGAAACTCCTTCTATACCTAAGATATCTAATCCTTTTTCTGCTTAAAGACAAAAGGGTGAGGACAGAGGCATTTGGGAATTTCATGAGGTCAGTACCTGTGTCTTTGTTGTTTCCTGTTGTTTCCCAAGCATCTAACTTAGCACTTGAGACACGGAAGTGCAATTAATCTTTGTTGATACGGGAATAAAAATGGATGCACATTAAATGCAAATTTCCTGACTCTGGCTTCTTGATTCATTTTCACTAGACATTTGGATAGATTTATCCATTTGAGCCTTCTTTCAAGGCTACTTTTTCCATTTACGATATAAAATACCTTTAATTGCATTTTCCTTGTTGATCGAATATGTTTATTTAAATACATTTCTCTCATTAATACTAGCTATAGATTTAATTTTCAATAGGTTTGTGTGTGCAGAGTATTAGCTTAAGTATCATCACATACGGTGCTGTTGTGTCGCGGTTTGTATAATTGTTCCCCTATTTTGAAGCATTAGGTTGTCTTCAATTTCATTACTCTATAATGAAATATAATATTTCTTGGTATAAATTAATGTCTTTTTTCCCCGAGTTATTTCTTTGGAATTACTGCTTTTGAACAGCTCTTATTAAAGGCTGCTAGATCATTAAGAAAGATTGAAGTTGGTTTCATTGCCAGGCAGTGTGTACCTGTTTAGAGCTCCACCAAAATTGAGTTTTATAATTTCATTGTATTTTAATAGCTCTGAAGTGTGACTCTAAAGCTGTTTCAATTTACATTTCTTTCTCTCCTGGTAAATCTGTGCGTTTTCCACCAGGATGATTTACACCCTCTCTTTCCTCTATTTAAATTGTTGGTATGCATCCTTTCATGTCCTCCCAAAGTAATCAAATCTCTTCTTTCTGGGAGTGGCGTAAGGTATAGATAGTCAGGACCCCATCCTGATTACTGTGTTTTAGAGTGTTTTTGGAACCTCGCGGGTATATTTCTAAGAATATTCTCTGATACTTTTTAAAAATATGTAACAATATACAGTCAGCTTTGGAATATGCTCCTTCTTTATGAATAATTCCCATTTAAATATAGTCATGGCCCCTTAGTACTGCTCAAACTAAACCCAAACAGTAGGGCTTCTGTTCATTTGGGTGAAAAAATTTCCCCTGAAAAGATAGAAATTCATATATCAGAGAGTGTGCTTTCTTGGTTCCCTTTTAAATGTAAAAATTATTTATGGATTTGCATTCCATAGTATCTCAGCATCATTTAGAATTAGACTTTGCTTACTGAACTCAAACTGCAAAGCTTCACTTAAGCATGACTCAATTACCCTTTAATGTATCAAAAAAAAAAAAAAAGGAAAAGGAAAAAAATCCATCGGAATTTGTCATTATGATTGATTCTGGTGCACAGAAGACTGGCAGTCTTTTCCAGAACTTTCATGGTTGTTTTTTTGATCTTTGCCTTTTTGTTTGATATACTTGAATAATCTGCATAGTTTTGATATTTAATTCCCCTTATTCTTGTCAATTGGGAGCTAGGTTTGGGAGGTTGGCATTTCTTTATTCTCCATGCAGTCAGGGGTTTCTTCTAAAGCATTTAAATTATGCAGAGCCTAGAGTTATTCCAAGAGTGGTTTGCTAAGGGTATTTTGGGTTACCGGGAGGAAACGGACTACGTGGATTTGAAACAAGTCATAGCTTGATGGTTAGGTTTGAAGTTATTTTTTTCCCCCCACCATTTAAAAATATTTCTTTTTCTTCTAGTTTCTTTTCTCTTTACTGATTTCTCTCAGGCTGAAAATAACATGGATTTTTACATGTGAAAGAAGAACTGCCGTTGACAGGGGGGCAGGATGTTCACTGTACAGGAGCAGTGCCCAAGGGAAGATGAGGGCCACATTTCAGAGCAAGGGGCACTTTCCCCCACCTCATACAGATATACTGTGTGAAGGTATAGCCACCCTACACATGTGTGACATCAGCAGTTGCTAAGAGTTTTCTGGGCATTTGTATCAGGGTTTCTTTTCCTTTGTCTTTCTGCAGTCTTGCTTTCACGATCCTCCAAGAAGGGATACCGAGTGGTCTGGACCTTTTCTGTTTGTCTGCTTTTCTGCTGATAGCATATGCCTCAATAAGTTAACACCTTGCCTAGATTCTTGTTGTCCGGTTCATCTAAGTTCAAATCAGTGTCCTTCGTTATGTTACTAACCTCTGAGGGAAGGCTCTCAGCCTTCAGTTCTTTCCAGTGCTTTCTTGTCACCCCTGGGAATGTCTGGTTTTTTTCAAATCCATGTAAAATGAGAGGTATGGTCTTAGGAGAAAAGTTCAGCTCTCAGAGATTAGCCCAAAAGTTCAGCTCTCAAAGATTAGCCCAAGTCTGCTAGAGAGTTTCCTTTTGTGTCTGTGCTATAACAGAAAGAAAACTATAACTCTTTTTCCAGGCTAATTGGGTGTATTTCACAGTGGGAGCACAAAGGCTCCGGTTTATTCCCTCTCTGAATAGAGACGGGGGTGGTGGAGCTGCCTTGCTTCTCTTCGGAGGCATTTCAGTCCCCATCTTCAGTGGATCAGGTCTCAGGCAGATGGTTCTGTCACAGACATTAGTATCAGAAATCGGATGAAGGTCAAGATAAAGATGCCACGGATACCTGGCTTTTAAAGTCCTCTGACCCACTTTGCTTGTGTTGGAAGGAGTTCATTTTACTTGACATATCATTTCTTTGTGATTTTGCGTTGGAATCAGATATAAGGTTCATTGATGTTCTTGAAGATGAGTCTTTTACTCTAAGACTCAGTTCAAATCAGTGCCTCCAGGGATTTGAGATTTCTGCTCCTTGCTCATTTCATAGACCCGTACTGGGGACTCTGAGCTCTGTTCGGCAGTTCGTTGCCATCTGGTTGTCATCATTGTCGAGGTCTCTTTTCCTGCTGTAAAGACAGCCGTGTAGGAGGGAGGTATCTGCCCATCCCCTTGTTTTCCTGTTTAAACATCTGATAGTATTCTTCCTAAGTCAGAACCAGCTTTATCATCATGAATAAAGATGTTGTTCTGAAATGACATGAGTGTCTTTCTTCTGAGGAGTGAACTACCTGCCTGATTTTATTAGCTCAATCTTCCTAGCTTAATACCAAGTAAAAGATGGATCCTCAAGAAAAGATGTGTTACCTTAGTATTTAAATGAGTTATACAAAGGTAGGGCTTCCCTAGGGACTCATATGGTAAAGAATCTGCCTGAAATGTGGGAGGGTTGGGTTTGATCTCTGGGTCGGGAGGATCTTCTGGAGAAGGGAATGACTTCCCACTCCAATATTGTTGTCTGGAGAATTCCATGGACAGAGGAGCCTGGAGAGCTGCAGTCCATGGGATTGCAAAGATTTGGACATGACTGAGTGACTGACACTAGAGAGATAAGGAAGTGTGTATGTGTATATACACATACACCCAAAAAATTCCTACCTCTGCCCTGAAGAGGAGGAGGGAAAGGGTGGGGAAGAAGATGTGGGCTTTATAAGGGATTCATTTTGGTTTCATTAAACATGACTAGATTAACTCTTTTAAAATGAAAATCTGTTTCTTACAAAATGATTTTTATGTGGACAGAATTTTAAAATGCATTTTAAGATAAAGAGCTCTATAGATTAACCCTGCCTCCCTGCCCTTGCAGCGTGTTTTGAAGGAAGGCAGTCTTTCTCAACCACTTGGTTTGTTCTGTGTTTAAAGATTATTTCAGAATATCTCTCATTTTTCTCTCATTGGCTGGAGCATGGCGGTGGTGGGGGAGTTGAACTGAAATCCTGATTAATGTATTTGTGTTTCTTTACCGTTGTTAGCAAGAGACGGCTTCGACTGGCAGGAAGGCGTTGTTCTGTAAATAGAGCTGCGGAATATATCTTATTTGTCATCATCTTATTATTCCTTGCCCTGTTTCTAGAGATTAGCACAGCAAAGTTTGTGAATCCTTCTTCGAAGCTATAGTTTTGGACTTTGCTGAGTGAGGCTTAATAGGAACTCCCCAACCCCAGCCCCGCCAGTTCAGGGAGTGTTATTTTTCAGATAGTCTGGAAATTGAAATTAATTTTTCAATGAGAGCACTACATCTTAGGAGATGTTATTAGAGTTTACCAAGCTTCATTCATATTATCATTTGATTTAAAGTCAAATACCTGAAATTGAATGTAGCACAGTGGCAAAGAATCTGCCTACCAGTGCCAGAGACAAAAGAGATGGGGTTCGATTGCTGGGTTGGGAAGATCCCCTGGAGTGGGAAATGAAAACCCACTCCAGTATTCTTGCCTGGAAAATTCCATGGACAGGAGCCTGGTAGGCTACAGTCCATGGGCTTGCAGACAGTCAGACATGACTAGGCGAGTGCACACAGACACACACACAACTCTGAATAACATAGGAAATCCCACATAGTGACTCTGAATGAAGGTAGCTTAGGTTGCTTTCACAGCTCCTAAGAAAACAGCACAAATAATCACAGCCCATTCGTGAATGAACGTGTCTAGGTTTGTGTGACTTAGCACATATAAGGGGAAAATTGTCAAGTAAACTATTCAACTGTTGATCCTTATGAATAGAATATATACAGAAAGCGCTGTTAAGTCAGATAGGAATATTATGGCACTTTAATCCCTCAGCCCAAGTTGAATCAGTTGCATTTGACATGGAAGAAATGTTAATTAACCCTTTCTTTAGTCAGGAAACTGAAGGAACATTTTTCTCTTGAGCCATTAAAAGCTGGCTCTGTATTTTGTTGTTGTTGTTGGCATTTGCAAATTGAGTTTTTACCATGACCTAGACTTCCTTTCGGAGAAGGCAGTGGCACCCCACTCCAGTACTCTTGCCTGGAAAATCCCATGGACGGAGGAGCCTGGTAGGCTGCAGTCCATGGGGTCGCTAAGAGTCAGACATGACTGAGCGACTTCACTTTCTCTTTTCACTTTCGTGCATTGGAGAAGGAAATGGCAACCCACTCCAGTGTTCTTGCCTGGAGAATCCCAGGGACGGGGGAGCCTGGTGGGCTGCCGTCTATGGGGTCACACAGAGTCGGTCACGACTGAAGTGACTTAGTATAGCATAGCGTAGACTTCCTTTGGGCTCTGTGTAGAGAGCCATAGTATTTCATGAAAATATAGCTTCATTTAGAACTAGGGCAGTGTTGGAAATCATTTTAGTTAGAAGATTATTATAGTTATAAATTGATTTTGAAAATCCTAATTTTAGTGCTAAGTGGCACCCTAGAGACCATCTATTTTGACCTCCCCCTCCAGTGTTTTTTATAAATAAATTCTACAGGAAAAGCCATGACAGAACTGTGCTGAGAAGAAAATGTCCTGTTCAAATCAGGCACTTTCTTTTGTGTCCTGTAACATGAAACAGTGATCATTTAGGTTCCAGATGGAGTTCTGTAGATGTTGTCTAGTTATTTCTCTTTAAATCTGTTTTGGGAGCAAACGCCCATGTAATTGCTATTATATGTTTCTGTAGATAATATATACCTCATACATCTGTATATTATATATCTGTATATATATTGTACATTTTAATGACTAGCTTATGTTAGACTCCATACATGTTAGAATCCCTATATATATTTAAATCTTCATCCTAGTCTGGAGCAGTATAGACACTTTTATCATGCCCATTTTTTTAAATGAAGAAACTGAAGTATAGAAGTATTAAGTAACTTGCCTTGGCATGTGATGGATCCATTTCCATTCCAAATCTCAAGCTTTTAAACACTAGTTTTAAACCTCTAGCCAATACCCTGATGCGTTTGAACATTCTGAAATTTAAAAATTTAAGTCTAAAAATGTTTTTAAATTCTGAAAATGTGATGTGAAAATAACAGAACCCAGAGTGATGGTGAAGGATGCCCTTTCCTGTGGAAAATCTTTGCTTGTGTTCTGAGCCATTCATTCTCCTTTTAAGCCTTTGACCTGTCTTTGCCCCAGTGACGCTATGGAATCAGCCGCGTCCGGGCTGATGGCAGATGTGTTTGGGGTCAAGGTGGCAGCCGATGCTTTCTGGGTCCCCTGCAGCTGTGCAGACAGTCTGAATCTGCGGTGGAGGTCTGCCAAGTTAGATGCGCGAGGCGCCTCCTTATGCTTCAGGAACTTACACTTTCCACAAACCTCCTGCCCTGCAGTGGCTCACATCAGTGCATTGCTATGTCAGGCTGAATAATTCGCAGCATTTAGCACTTAAATTGGCTCATTGCAGACAATCCAATTAGAATAAAGTCTATTATCGTTCGGGTACCTTGGAATGAAATGGAGTGTTTAAGGGATGAACATGCCACGTTGCCTGGCAGTCTCTCTGTGCCCAACTCATCTTCTTCGTCTTGCAGGTTCTCTGCGTCTTGCTAGAATGACACCCTGCCTTGGTGTGAGCCATGCATGAAGTCTGGTAACACACTTTCCTCATACAAACTTTCTCTGGATGTGTTAATATTGGGAGGATCCTGAGAGCTCCACAAACACCTCTTCAAATAGCGGTTATGTGTGTCTTGCTTACAAGGGCTGTTTAATTAAGGTTGCTTTTCAGATCGAAGTCCAGAACCCAAACAGATATTGATCCGGGAGGTGATCACACCCTGAGAAAAGACATAATGCCTCTTTCATGATGAGTAAAATTGAGGCAGGAAAAATTTGACTAATAAGCAGTTTATAGCAGCAGTTCCAACCTTTGGCACCAGGGACTGGTTTTGTGGAAGACAGTTTTTCCACGGATGGGGCTGGGGGTGGTTTTGGGATGATTCAAGCACATTACACTGAATTGTGCATGTTATTTCTATTGGTATTATATCAGCTCCACCTCAGATCATCAGGCATTGTATCCAGGTGGTTGGGGACCCCTGGTTTATAGAACTCCTGTATTTTCCCTCGTATAGCTTGACCAGTGATGAATGAGAAGCAGGGAAGGAATGAGTATAGAGGCAGTATGCTGGAGACATGATTCAAGAAAGAAGCTTGACAGAAAGTCTTTACATTGGGTGCAGAGAGAACAGAGGTTTCTAGGAATGGTGGTCGGTTTGTGGGCAGAAATTTTGATGTCAACAGCAAAGGGCAGTGCATTGTTGGGAGACTCACTCGAAAAGAAAAGTTGTTCCTAAATGATGATGTGAGGACACAGATGTATTTCTACTCATCAGGTTACAAATGAGGAAGAAGTCAATTTTTGACTGGAGATAAATATTTTTATTTATGTATTTATTTTTAATTACCCTCGGATACATCACAGTCCTCCTAAAAAACCTGGATTTGGCATTCAGCTCTATCATTTTTTAGTTGTGTGATGTACCAGCTAGAGAGATAGCAATGAATCTTTCCCAGCTTCATCTAATGAGGAGTATAACATCCCTCTGTACAAAGAATAGAGAAGATAGGAAATAGTATGTAAATGCCATATGCCTTTAGTGAAATCCACAAATGTCTGTCTGTTTCAGCTGTGAACTCAGAAATCACACGGACAAGGAAGATGTCTGGAATAGAGTCCTCTGCCCCTTTAAGGTTTTGAAAAGGCTGTACTTGAATTAGTCACCATGAATGGATGGGAGGGCAGGAGCGGGAAATGCCCTGCCATCCCCTGAATATGGCAGTGATTTAAACCATCTCTCTCTACCTCTCCTTTCTTTTTGTCTAACATATACTTTATATCGCCGGCCAACTGATTCTCATTGATTTCTTTTATACTGGGAGTCAAAAAGCTACCTCATTTCCTGGGGAAAGCCCAGTTCTCTAAATATCCTTTTATCCTTCTGTAAATGCTGTTAATGACTTCTTGAGGAGAACTCTAGGGCTGTGAGAATGGGACTGGGAAATTTTGCAGTCTGCTCCCACACTGTAATAGGTGAGTTGGTTTTTCACTTGGTCCCCAGTGGTGGAAATACTCCCGAAAGGCTAGGGCATTGGTGCTTTGTAATTCTTGTGGTCCCCTGCTTTTGAAATTAGAGACCTGACCCAGAAGGGTGCTGTCCTTGGAAACCAAGGCTTTGGAGCTGCAAAGGGAGTGTTTCTAAAGGAAGTCTGGCTGACAGATAATCACTTCTCTTCCTGCATTCCAGATGCTGTGTGGAAGGGGTTGGAAAGAAATGCAGATGTGACTGGTTGCCTGTGGTCACTTGGGAGAGTGCTGTAGGCCTTTCCAAAGGAAGGGATGTAATAGAAATAGCAGGACACCTAGAGAATGGTTAAATGGTTAGTTTTAGTGTATGCCACAGCAACTAGAAAGCCAATAAAGAACCAGATCATACCCAAATTTCACTTATTCATGGACCTACTTACCCACTGCTCGACTGTCATATTAATTAAACAAGGAGGCCATGAGACTGAGGTGGCGCTGACGCCCTAGTGGCCTGTGTGCTGCTGCTGCTGCTAAGTCTCTTAAGTCATGTGCGACTCTGTGCGACCCCATAGACGGCAGCCCCCCAGGCTCCCCCGTCCCTGGGATTCTCCAGGCAAGAACACTGGAGTGGGTTGCCATTTCCTTCTCCAATGCATGGAAGTGAAAAGTGAAAGTGAAGTCGCTCAGTCGTGTCCGACTCTCAGCGACCCCATGGACTGCAGCCCACCAGGCTCCTCAGTCCATGGGATTTTCCAGGCAAGACTACTGGAGTGGCCTGTGTAGCAAACCCAAAGCCAAACCTGCACATGCCTCAAGGTTATGAAACTGACACCTAACACCAACCAATCACAAGCAACTTGCCGGGCTTCAGCCAATCAGTAATTTCCTTGTTTTGTTTCTATTTTTTCCCTATGAATAAAGTCTCTCCTCAGCTCCTGGCAGTAAATATTGTCCTATATGAGTTGACTTTTGATTAAATAAACTCTTAAAATTTTTTTGATGCTTCAATTTATCTTTGAACACTACCCACTCACCTAGTATAAGAAGCAACCTTAAAAAACCTTTTTACCATGCAGCACATGGGATCTTAGTTTCCTGACCAGGGACCTAACCTGCACCTCCTGCATTGGCAGAGCTGGATCTTAACTATTGGGCTACCAGGGGAATCCAGGAAAGCAACTTTTTTGAATAAAAAGTTGTTATCCTTGGGACTTCCCTGGTGGTCCAGTGGCTGAAACTCGGCACTCCCAATGCAGGGGGCTCAGATTCGATCCCTGGCCAGTGAACTAGATCCCACGTGCTGCAGCTGGAGTGAGTGAGTGAGTAAGTATCGAGTAAGTTTGTGTGTTATTGTTCTGGGACCCAAGGAGAACAGACTCACTAGCCTGCACTCGTCTTTGGAACAGACTCACTAGCCTGCACTTACTCTTTCCTGTCTGGAGCATGTTTCCCTCTTCACCCTGTACCCTGACCTTTACCACAGGGCACGGCACTTTTTCACTCAATTCTTGTCTCTGTTCAAACTTCATCTTCCCAGGAAGGCCTGCCCATATAGCCCCTGTAGGAAAGTACTCCTGTCTGCTTGGTGTCATTTTCTGCACTTCCTTTAATTGTCTTCAGAGAAATGATCCCACCAGCCATTATTACCATGTTCCACTCTTAGAACTTAACCCTTTGAACCACATTTTCTTAGTGCCTAGAGTTTAGTGGGAACTGATTACATTTATTTGTTATTTAATGCTGACACATCAGCTCAGTCCATTTTATAAACTTGAGCCCTTTAAAACTCTTTCTTTCTTTCCCCTAAACATCACAAAATTAAGCTTGTGTCTCGAAGGTGCTTAGGTTGTGACTCTGAGCTGTGTAATGAGAAATAAAGGCTTTAGAGTAGGGCTAGCAGTGGGCTCAAAGATACATGGTATTTGCTGTTCCTGGGTATTTCTTTACTTCCCGAGTGAAGCTGCCAACCTTCTCCCAAAAGGAAAGGCCTCATATCGAAACTGTCTATTTCTTATTCACATTTCTTTGAGAAAGAATGTTAAGACATAGCCTGCCATAGATTAATGATCCACAATATATTACTGAGATGGGTGGAACAAATTGGGAGAGTAACGTTGACGTATATATACGACTATGTATAAAATAGATAGCTGGTGAGGAGCTGCTGTCTAGCACAGGGAGTTCACCTCCATGCCCGGTGATGACCTTCAGTTCAGTTCAGATCAGTCGCTCAGTCGTGTCCGACTCTTTGCGACCCCATGAACCGCAGCACGCCAGGCCTCCCTGTCCATCACTGGACTCCCGGAGGTCACTCAGACTCACATCCATCGAGTCAGTGATGCCATCCAGCCATCTCATCCTCTGTCGTCCCCTTCTCCTCCTGCCCCCAATCCCTCCCAGCATCAGAGTCTTTTCCAATGAGTCAGCTCTTCGCATGAGGTGGCCAAAGTACTGGAGTTTCAGCTTTAGCATCATTCCTTCCAAAGAAATCCCAGAGCTGATTCCAGAGGGGTGGGATTGGGAGGTGGGAGGGAGGCTCAGGAGGAAGTAGGTATATGTATCCTTACAGCTGATTCATGTTGTCCAGTAGAAACTAACAAGACTTTAAAACATCTATACTCCAATTAAAAAACAACTATATATTACTTGTAATAACTTTTCAGGCACAGGTATATAATACAGGGTGGGGGAGACTCCTTTTTGATAATGTCAACAGTGTGTAGGGAAAGGTAGAGGTAAAATTTTTAAAAGATAAAGGTTGCTGCTGCTGCTGCTGCTAAATCGCTTCAGTTGTGTCCGACTCTGTGCGACCCCATAGATGGCAGCCCACCAGGCTCCACCGTCCCTGGGGTTCTCCAGGCAAGAACACTGGAGTGGGTTGCCATTTCCTTCTCCAATGCATAAAAGTGAAAAGTGAAAGTGAAGTTGCTCAGCCGTGTCCAACTCTAGCGACCCCATGGACTGCAGCCTACCAGGCTCCTCTGTCCATGGGATTTTCCAGGCAAGAGTACTGGAGTGGGGTGCCATTGCTTTCTCCCAAAGGTTGCTAGGTAATGTATTTCAATGATTTCTGTGTGTTCTTTACTTTAAAAATACCAACAATGATATATTGTTACCATCTATTGAGTATTCACCTCAACAAATGTGTAAGAGAAGTGTTAATATTATGTCTATTTTATGGATTAGAAAACTGAGGCCCAATTATTTACCCCCATCCCTAAGCAGGAACTCTAGCCAAGTTCCAGCTCTATACTGCGTGGTTTTTGTTTTTTTGTTTTTTCCTTCTTCATCATTGTGCTATTAGACTACAAAAATACAGAAAAAGAAATGTATCAACTGCTAATTCTGTCAAGAAAACTCGTTATCTTTGAAAATAACTAGGATGTAATGGATGTAAGCATCCATTTCCATCCATTTCCATCCTAGCATTTTGCAAAATACTTGTATCATAATGTTCAGAGTTCTCTATAAGATATCTTCTGGTAGCTCTTTTGCTGTAGGAAGTTGGACCTTTTATCATCCTGGGATCTCCTACTTCTTTTTCCTTTTCTTCCTTTATTCAAAATTTATGTTTCCTCTTGGGCTCACAGAAGGCCGCCCGCTATTGTGTGTTCTCTCTGCTGTGGATTCAAGTTGGCTGGAGAGCGGGCCGTCCATCCTGCTGTTGGCCGAGGGACTGACGATCATGCACATTCTGACCTGGACTTCCAGGCCCCAGGCTGTATTGCTTCTGGATACAGTGAGACCGGATTTGGCAGCCCCATTCTGTCCTGCCTGTAACTGATCGGAGAGGAAGGAAGTGGTATTTGTGGAGGATGAAAAGCAGGTTATTGCTATTAATAGGAGGTTATATTAAGAACTGTCATTTTTAGCTTAGTCTAAACACTGAATATTGAAGAGCCAGAGAAAGGAGCACAAACTTGGAGATATCTTGATTAAAACATTGGAGCTTAATTACAAATTTCACAACTCATTGTGCAGCCCCTATGGGCCTGGTACTGTGCTCAGAACTGGCAGATAGTAGTAAACAAGATAGCTAAGGAGTTTATTGTCCAGCAGGGGAGGAAACTATTGAAACAGTCACGCTGGTGAAATGCAGGATGGAATGAAGCATATGGGGAGTTGATTTAACGATCTAGGCCAGGGGTCAGCAAAAGTCTTCCGAAGAGGGCCTGGTTATAAACACCTGAGGCTTGGAGAGCCATATGGCCTCTGCTGCAACTTCTCATCTTTGTCACTGAGGCGTAAACCTAACCATAAACAGTAGACGGATGGGCATGGTTCTGCTCTAATAAAACTTTATTTACAAAAACAGATGGCAGTCTGGATTTAGCCTGTGGCTCATAGCTTTGTGACCTTTTATCTTGGGCTCTCATGTTGCATTCATCCTGTGGTCTTCTGCACATTCCCTTTCACCTCTGTCCTTGGCATTCACATGGTTCGCTCGGCCTCTTGTAGCCCAGACTCACATGGCAGAGGCTGCCGCAGGAGTGAAGCTGGGAGGGAAGTCCAGCTGACTTCCCCATAAGAATCATTGGCTCAAGCTGGACCCTGTGCGTACCCTGCACCCGTTTCTATCAGAGAGGACTCCAGTTCCTGGGACTGGGTTGGCTCCAGCCTGACTCAGCCCTCAGTTTCATTAGGTTGCCGCTCTTTGATAAGATGGAGAAGGCTGCCAGTAGGGAGCCCGCTGTGTTTCCATAGTTACCGAGCTCCAGGCTATGCACAGCTTGATCTTTGGACCAAGGGCATCGGCATCTCCTGGAAGCTTGTTGGAACTGCAAGACTTGGCAGCCCACCCAGAATCAGAATAGAAACTGCTTTAAAACAAGAGCCTCAGGTGGTTTGCAGACACTTTCAAGTTGGAGAGGTACAGGTCTACAGGGTCAAAAAAGGCCATTTTGAGGATGGTTAAACCAAGAATGGGTGATGGAGTGGAATGAGTGTTTGTGGTTGGTGAATCTCACCTTGGATCCCGATTAAGCACCTGAATGTGCTCTTATAAATCCAGTTTGTAATGTTATTCAGCATTTAAACTCTTAGTACTTTTTATGGCGTTCAGTGTTCAAAGTGGACCACAGTTATTTAGAGGACCTATCTCATTCCTTCTCCCCGGGAAGTCCTAGCAGTGTTCGTAGTGGTTTGGGATTGAAAATAAAAACAAAGTGGAGAGAATAAAGCAAGATTTGTAGACATTGTCATTGCTTCTGTTTTGACCCACGTTACAGTGCATATAGGTGACATGCGTGTCTAGCTTTTATCTTGAAAATAATTTGCCATCTTTCATGACAGGTCACTGCATGAATTCATATAACCATCAAGTGTCTGGATTCTATTTTTGATGACAGGAAGCTCCACAGTTAAGCAGCCGAATTGTATTTCAGGATTCTGTTTCTATTTTTTGTTCTATTCGTTTGATCTTTTCCATCGGTAGGCATGTTAGCTTCCCAGGCATGAAGAAAAAAAATTTGATTTTTTTTTCTAGCTTTCTTCTATTGAAAATGCTGAGAGTTTCCCCAGGAAATTAAAGCCTGCCTAACTGGAAATATGGTTGGCCTCCTGGTAATCTGTCGGATCCGGACAGCAGGTCTGTGCCTGTTGTCATCTTTGTAAGACTCGCCACACATCCTAAGGCAGAACTCTCAACTGACCCTTGAAATTCCAGTAGCCAGTGTGCTTTGGGAGCTCAGTGTGGGGAGAGGCCTATTGAAGACTGGCTTTGCCAAGCGGGCAAGTCTCCCACTTGGGTGTTTGCAGAAGGGTTATATCCTGTACCGTTGAAGCAGGACAAACTTGGCCATGAGTGTCGGCCAAAAGTCCTCTGTCCCATTTATGCGGCAGTGCTGGCTGGGTTCTAAGTACGTGATTTCATTTGAGAACTGGCTGTGGTTTGCTGCTAACCATCTGAGTCTGCAAAATGATGCCTTTTGAGCATCACTGGGACAAAATAACCCTGGGGCTGTATTTGGTGTGGTTTGTCTGTTAGGTTTAAAAGCTCACTATAGGATTTCTTTGCTTTATGAAGTTGAGGCCTCCTTTCAAGTTGTGTCATTTCTATGATTTATAAATTGGATTATCTTCCTCTTGTACTGGTGGTCGTTTACATTTAATAGAAATAGGAGATAAGATTCGTCTATAAAGATCTCATAATTATTTGGTAAAGTTGGGTGTTTTCACTTCTCAAAGTGCAGTGTACGTGTACTCAAAAGAGAAGGGGCCTGGGAGGTCGTGGGAGAGGGCTCTTTCAGAAGCCCTCTGTACCTTGGGTGTTCTTTCCGTCAGCCACCCATCTGATTCTGATGGAGAGTTTTCCATGTAGTTGTGGAGGAAGATAAATTAGCCAGGTGATGGATTACTAGCCATCCTTCTTCTGCTGTAAGGAATATGAGGCGAGAGGTTAAGTGACACAGTTCATTTCTCAGTGGAGGACAACGAAGAGGTGCATAGCTCACTCTAATGCCTGTACATTGCTGCTTATGCTGCTGCCTCTTGACTGTCTTTCCCCCTTCTTTCCCCTGAGAGCATACCCCAGAAACCTTGGAGGCATGCTGACATAGCATGCCTGGTCTCTCCTTCTCTAAGGCAGCTCCACCATGAGAGCTCAGGAAGACCAGAGGTGGCAACGGGCATGTATATGTGAATAACACGGGATGAGACCATTTTCCATCTCAAGTGAACACAGACTGAAAACCCAGTCATACTTTCCACATTAAACTTGTCATTTTGCCTCCTTGTCCCTTTTTTTTTTTAATCCCTGACTTTCTATTGGGCAGATTAAATTACATGAATTTATTGAAAGAAAAATCATAGCAGGTGTCAAGACTGCAAGAGGAGGGAATTTATTTATCTTTCAGGAATGTGACCAATGTTTTCTAGAGCCAGTTACTGAAGTTTATGAGCTTTTACACAATAGGATGTTGTTTGGTGGTCTCCATAAAACGTAAGCCTTTTTTTTTTTTAATCATCTCTGTGATAATAAGAATAGGAGAAGACCAAGACACTGGTAGTTTCTTTTCTTTTTTTTTTTTTTTTTCATTTTAGTTTTTCTTTCTGTTTAAAAAGTTTTAGATGTGTTTTACAAATTACAAAGATGTTGGAGATAAGGAGGCTGAAAATGCCTTATCTCTTTTCAAGCTTGATATGTTTTTATAAATGTATCAACTGTATTGTGACAGTCTTCAGATATAATCCAGTGGCATTTAAGTATAAAACAGTGTGATTGCAGTAGTACAGTCTTCTCAGTTAAAGGTGATTTTCTTGTTTCTTTCTTGCCCCGCTGAAGACATTTGGCAATGGCAACATTTGTGGTTATCAGAATAGGGAGGGATGTTGCTGCTGGCACTTAGTGGGTAGAGGCTGGGGATGCTGCCTTAAGTCCTACAGTGCACAGGACAGGACGCCCCCCCTGCCACCCCCACCACACACACACGCACCAGCCAGTTAATGTGCTGCTGCTATTGAGAAACCTTGCGGTGTCATAACCAAAACCAAATGCTCTCTCTCTGAGATTTCGTTCTTTCACGTGGCATTTATGACATTACCAAAAGCATGTCCAGGATGCCACACATCACAGGGGAAAAGCATTGTTTTCTAACGTAATAAGCATGAGACTTCTGAACCTCATTGTTTCATAGTACTTGTTCTCTCTTTGGGGAAGGCAGACTGAGATGTTTCTTTTACGTTATACATTCCTGGTGTATTGTGAAGCCTTATGTTTAAGTTTTTTAAAATAATATGGGCTTACAGGGTGGACTTTGCAAGATTTCTTTGGCCATATTCTATTAATTCAGTGATTTTCCAACAAACCCACATACTCTGTTAATTCAGTGATTTTCCAGTGAACTCATATTGAGTTCTAGGGTTCCTTTCCCAGACTGGAAGTCAACATTTCATTGTAAAAAGAACGTGCTATTCTGGTTCCATATGCTTCTCATCGTGAATGTCCTCTGAGAAAAGCCCATGAATTGAGCCAGATTGTCCTCTGGATGTGGGTTTTTCAGTGTGGATCCCTGCCCAAAAGGTGCTGAATTAAACTGCTCTGCCCATTACAGCTGTGACCTGCGATGAACAAAAGTGCATTTGAAAAATGAGGCACAGGTTGTTGTTCAGGCACTGCCTGAGCCCCATGTCTTCAGACTGTGCAGCTATCACGGCTACTCTGGCCCTTTGGCTGCAGTGTCTGAGGAGAAAGATGGGTGGGTTCTTTGCAAAGTGACGTCCTTTTGACCTTGAACAGCACTGACGTCTTCGTACGTACAATTTGAACTGCCTGATTTTTATTTTCTTTCGGTATGTATCCTATGGGAACAGATTCGTGTATCCCAGTTTCTACTCAATAAAAGGGCATTATCAGTAATAGAATATCAACTTTTAATTAAAGTTTTGCCCTTTCTTGCTCTGGGTGTATAGATATTGACACATTTGATGATAGAATAACAGACAGTGTGTTTTTTTTTTTTTTAACGCCTACAAATTGCTTTTAATTCCCCACGATCTGGTTGACAATTGCCAGTGTAGGTATTTATAGAGAAAGATAAAGACGGAGCTACCTACACTGTACCTATAAATACAGCCCAACATACAAAAAGTGATGGTGACAGCCATCTTGGCTGTACCAGATGTGCGTGTTTTTAAAGATTTCAGTGTAGAAGATCTGTATTTATATAAATTAGTTTTCAGGTTTTGCATGACTTTTTACTTTTAAGGGTGACTTTGGAAGAAAATTTGACCTGTGATGCCAGAAAATTAGTTCCAACAAATTTCATCTGGAAGAATGTTGGTGATCTTTGGATGATCAAAGTTGTGGCTCTTTCTCTGTGTGTGTGTGTGTGTCTGTCTGTCTGTCTGTCTGTCTGTCTGTCTCTCTGTTTCTGTCTCCCTCTCTCTTCTCAGGAGTGTCGTGAAGAATTAATAGCCCAAGGATGATCCCCTCAGTTCATTTTGGGGTGTAGGACTGGCTGTTACCAGTTACCTTTTACTTTCGATTTGCTCCTAACCACTATTTTCCTTGGCAGATGGCTAGAAACAAATTCTAAGCAAGACTGGAGGAAGAATGTTGAAGGGTTTTTG
Organism: Tragelaphus eurycerus; assembly: GCA_935064755.1. Taxonomy (NCBI): domain Eukaryota; kingdom Metazoa; phylum Chordata; class Mammalia; order Artiodactyla; family Bovidae; genus Tragelaphus; species Tragelaphus eurycerus. Next base: position 56,622,261 of record CAKXYN010000001.1, on the reverse strand, counting down.
AAAATCAAAACACCTCAAAACTCTGAATGGACCGTGGCCTGTGATTCTTTTTGTGTGGGGCTGGACATCATCTCTAGATGTTGCAAAATTTAAATTAAGTTATAGGGGTCATAATGCTATTGAACCACTGCAAATGGGACCTATAAGAGAAGGCGTGCCGTGTTCATGCATTGCTGGGAAAGGTTCCGAGGCGTCTGGGTACCCAGTGAATCTTGCCATCTGGCTCCCGCCGTATCCCCTCCCCGCCGACTTAGCCTCCCATTACCTGGTCTCTGTTCTCCATCTCTCGAAGTTGCTGCTCCCGGCTCTTGCCAGTTGAATTTCTTCTCACCCTCAGCATCTTCTCTTAAAGGCTCGTTCCTTGTTGTAGCTGTCTCTACGTTATCTTGTTGCTTTTTTAGTCACTTCAGAATTATTATTATTATTATTTTTTTTTTACAGTTCTGTATCAGGAATGCAAATTCTGTGAAGGAAGTTATTGTGCTTGCCTGGTCCCATCCTCTATCCCTCCTAACTCATGGAGTGAGCACTCCTTAAAAATCTAGTGAATAGAGAGATACAATTTTCCCCCAAATTATTTACGTCATAATGATGTTAGTGTTTAAAGGAGAAGACATCCAGGAATTCCCTAGTGATACAGTGGTTGGTGCTGTGTGCTTTCATTGCTGAGGTCCTGAGTTCAATCCTGGCTGGGGAAGGAAGAGCCTGTAAGCCATCTATTGCAGCCAAAACAAACCAAGAAAAAGGAGTAGCATCCATTTTTCTGGAGTTTTGCTTGACAGTATTTGATAAATAGACTGTTGTTAAGCACAATTTGGGCTTCCCAGGTGGCTCAGTGGTAAAGAATCTGCCTGCCAAACAGGAGACATAGGTTCAATTCCTTGATCGGGAAGATGCCCTGGAGAAGGGAATGGCTTCCCGCTCCAATATGCTTGCCTGAAGAAGTTCATGGATGGGGGAGCCTGGCGGGGTACAAGTCCATGGAGTCCCAAAGAGTTGGTCACAACCGAGCGACTAAATGACAAAAGCACAAATTGCTGTTTCCTCCCGTTTAAGGCTGGGAGGGGCTGGCATGTCCTCACTAGGCACTAGGCTTCTTCCCTACTTAGTTCTGCCCGCTGTGTCCTCCATGCTGTTCCTCTGGAGTAAAGTTCAGCTCACTAGATCTTTTGGAAAACCTGCTGTGTGCCTGACTCCAGCTGGGTTGTTGCTCCAAGTACGGGTCCCGCCTCTTCTTAGAGTTGCCTTCCCAGCCACCTCGTGACCAGGCTGCGTCCTCATTTCCCTCGGCCCAGGAAGGACAGTATTTAAGTTTATGTTCCCCCTTGATTGCATGTTTTGGGAGCACCAAAGCAGCAATGGAGTCAGTGCTGTATCAGATCAGTCGTCCAGTCGTGTCTGACTCTTTGCGACCCCATGAGTCAGGGGGTCCCTGTCCATCACCAATTCCTGGAGTTCACTGAGACTCACGTCCATCGAGTCAGTGATGCCATCCAGCCATCTCATCCTCTGTCGTCCCCTTCTCCTCTTGCCCCCAATCCCTCCCAGCATCAGTCCAGGCCTCCCTGTCTATCACGCCAGGCCTCCCTGTCCATCACCAATTCCTGGAGGTCACTGAGACTCACGTCCATCGAGTCAGAGATGCCATCCAGCCATCTCATCCTCTGTTGTCCCCTTGTCCTCTAGCCCCCAATCCCTCCCAGCATCAGAGTCTTCACAGTGCTGTGTACTTTGTAGTAAAATCCCCCTTACCCCGACTGAAAACCAAAACCAGAGACCATGCCAGGAGATCACAAAGTGATGACTGTAATGGGACTTCCCTGGTGTTCTGGGGCTTAGGAATCAGCGCTTCCACTGAAGGGGGCGCAGAATCCACCCCTGGTCAGGAAATGAAGAACTAGCATGCTGTGTGAAGCATCCAAAGAAAAATAAGAGTGATGATCCTGTAAATTCTACTCAATGTTCACTCCCTGTAGGTTGTTGGGTGAAACTCATGGTGTTCTGTTCTTATCGCCAAAGGGAAACCTTTCAGCCTAACATTTTAAAATTCTTCAATCATGGCTTATCTATGTTGCTCTCCTTTATTATCAATTGGCAACATTCATTTTATCTTAAATATGGCAATTGTTCTTCATTTGTGTTCTTGATTTTTCACTTTGTGTTTTTGCTATTTGGAACACATTTTTTTTGTGGAAAGCATTTCCTCTGCCTAAATCTGCTTCTTCCTTTTAAATGAATAAGGTCAGAATTACTCTCCAGGTCAATTAAAGAGCTATTGCTAAGTGGCTGTAAGATGGAATCTACAGATGTGGGGCTGGCTTGCTCCTTTTTTAATTTTCTTTTAAATCTGATAGTTTGGTAAAGCTTTGTTGGTCCGGGAACTGCATCTCTGGATTGGATATTGCATAAATTCTTGTTACATAGCACTGCATGGAATTATCCCAATGTGGGCATTGGTGTTGAACACAGCCGACCATAAAATTCCATTTTGTTTCTGTTGCATAAACATAGGATCACAAATAGTGTGATTATTTCTGGCAGCCTCAGGCATCTTAGCTAGGAGGAAGATGTAGGAAAATATGAATACTTAAATGTATTATGAGTTTCCCAGCATGAGCTGACCAAGTGCCTTTGGCACTAGCCTTTAAAAGGGTCAAGTAGAAAAACATCTAATCCCCATCATTTGCTGACTTCTGACCGTGCAAGGCACTGTTTTCATGGTTCATTTGCCTTATCACAGCTGGTCCTCACCATAGTACTGTGTTAGATTCTTATTTTATAACTGAGGGGATGGAGGCCCAGAGAGGTCAAGAGATTTGCAAAAATTGTATGGAAAGAGAAAGAGGCAGAATTTTAATCCATGTTCTTTGACTCCAGAATTTATAGAGCCACGAATGCAATGCAGCAGTCTTGGTCACACGGTCAGAACTAGTTGACTTGTCTCACCATTTCTTTGATTTTTATTGGCTTTCTCTTGGAGATTTCCAGGGATATTGTGCCCTGTTCTTTTCCTCGTCTCAGTATCTTCTGAGAGGCAGGCAGTCTCTCAGACTGAGGGGGAAATCTCATCTTGACCAGATCAGAGTTGGAAGCAATCCCCTCACTTGCTGTCTTTCTTTATGTTTATAGAAGCTAATGTACAGGATGGTTATGCCGTCTCTCTGGAGAGTGGACTGCCAATTAGGAAACCCATATGGCTAAGGATTTGTGGTCAGACAAGCAGAAGTGTTGGAGCAGAGCCTTTGCTGCAATTCTATGATTGGGGTTCCAGAAGCAAATAAATATCTGCAGGAAGGCCAGTCAGGGATGATAAATACCTCACATTGGGGAGTTAGAAGACAGGAGATTGATGGAGCCCTAGGCTGTATGATAGGATGAGTGCTCTTTTTAAGCTAATAAAGTAACAAAGACAAAATTTTTAAAACACCCTAGCAGATCTGACAGAGAAGGCAGTGGCACCCCACTCCTGTCGTCTGGCCTGGAAAATCCCATGGATGGAGGAGCCTGGAAGGCTGCAGTCCATGGGGTCGCTAAGAGTCGGACATGACTGAGCGACTTCACTTTCACTTTTCACTTTCATGCATTGGAGAGGGAAATGGCAACCCACTCCAGTGTTCTTGCCTGGAGAATCCCAGGAACGGGGGACCCTGGTGGGCTGCCGTCTATGGGGTCACACAGAGTCGGACACGACTGAAGCAATTCAGCAGCAGCAGCAGATCTGAATGTTGCTAAGATCCAAGTTCATGCTTTCTGCAGAAATAATGTTGGCCTGTGAAGTCAGAGACCTTGTCTTTTTTTTTAACCTTTTTTGCTCACAGTTGGTAATTGTACACAGTACTGTGTAGATGCTCATTAACTACATTGTGAATTAATTGTAAGCTTTATATAGCATAGCATTAGTTTCCTCATCTGTTAAATGCCCATCCAAACTAATAGTTTACAGCGCAGGACTGTTGAGGGGATAAACTGTATGAAGTACACTTTGCTTATAATGTCCTGTGAATGTAAATGATAGCTCAAATATTGGCTTTTAATAATAGTTGCCGCTCATTGGTTATTGCTTCCCGCCACATCACTCCTTGCTTTACTTGCTAGCAGTAAACTTCTGGAAGAAGTCATCTGAGTCTATCCAGGTATGATTCCCTTGTACAGTGGTCACTGTCACCCATCTCCTGCTGCTCTTTTAGTCCCATTGTTTCTCTCCATTTTGGAGAGTGTTTTTCAGACTCTGTATCTCACCCGTAGTAGTAAGATAATCTAAGAGATTTCCCTCTCGTCTCCTCAACGATGCCCGTGTTTTCTTTCTTTGGCATTTATATCAAACATGTAATCAGTAGATCAGCTAGTTTGAAAATAGTCTCCACTGTAGAAAATCACCCCATTAGATATCTGTGCCATCAAGCCCAGGGAAAAGCAAATTTCCTCTCTGCAAGTTAACCACATGTGGGTCAGCCTGGGGTCCCATCTCTCACTCCTGCACCTGTGTTTTTGTGCCTGAATATTTTATGGACTCAAACATGCAGTTATAATTACCTCGCTTGTGAGAACATTTAGCTTGTTCTACTGGGTGTTTTGAGTCTCAGTGATGGGGGAAATGTATGCAAGTTACATATCCTCGTTAGAGCTTAAAAAAAAAAAAACAAGGTATCAATCTTAAACACAGCTTTCATCACATTAAGTTCTATATATGTATATATATGTGTGTATGTATATGCATTTATATAAATTATAATCTCTGACATTACATATTCTGCTGAATATTCTGAATGCCCCTTGAGAGGGATGCTTAAGTAATTTACGGACTGAATTATGTTCTTGCATTTGCTCTGAAACTTGAATTTTCTAGTACTGGTCTGTCATTCACAATCACAGTGTCTTTTCTAGGCATCTGTATTTGGATTTTTGTTCATCTGTTATAACAGTAGCCCTAGTAGCAGTGATTTAGACAGTCTAGTGGATTTCATTCTCATGGAATAGTCTGTGTGTGTGCTAAGTCACTTCAGTCGTGTCCGACTCTTTGCAACCCCATGGCCTGTAGCTCACCAGGCTCCTCTGTCCTCGGGATTCTCCAGGCAAGAATACTGGAGTGAGTTGCCATGCCCTCCTCCAGGATGAAATAGTCTACGCCCAAGCAATTGAATGTTGATAGGTGAAAGTGTCAGAGACCCAGGCTGCATCTATAGTAAGTCTCCTGATCTCAGGTGGTTGCCCCAGCTCCTGGCCTGCCGTTGTATCTGTCCTCCAGCCAGCTGGAAGGTGTGTAGGGGAAGAAGGAGGTCTGAAGTGTACATGCCGCTTTCACTCTTGTCCTGGTGATCATACTTGCAAATACATTCCTAGCTGCATGGGATGCCGGGAAAGGTAGTCATGAGCTTGGGTGGCCATCTGCCCAGGTAAAACTTAGGAGCTCTATTACTCATTTCTTTCAATTAAGTTGACTTCTGTAAGCTTCTCACTCAGCCTATTGAGTGACATGATTGCTGGCACATCACCCATGCATGTATTGCTTGAATGAATGAATAACATGGAGCCCAGAGCCCATCTCATTTTTGGAACTTCCTGTGTGGATTTCCATGCAAATCTCTTCCATCTCCTTTTTGTCGCTCTTTCTATTCCAGGGTTTTATAGAATGACTCCATCCCCCATCCCACTTATGTGTCTTTACTTGGTTTAAAGACAACTGCTAAGTGCAACTCCCCCTCCTCCAGGCCCAGCACCCACATTTCTTTTAGCTGTTACACATTTTTGTAAGAATTTCCTGAGGTCCTTCCACCATCCTTGTCTCTCACCTCCAAGTACATTCCAGTTTTGCTCATTTCTCATTTAAAAGTGTGATCTAGAGAACGGAGCACAGCTTCTCAGCTTTGCAAGTAACAGATGGACAGAAAGTGGTCTGTTTCATGTGCTTTTGATGGACACCCTGTCTTCTGGAAATTCTTGACTGCCGCTTCTTTCCATGTGGCTCAGGGTGGCAGAGATATGTATGTGCATTCATACCACCCACACATGCAACCCTGCCAGAAATACACATTGCATAACCTCCATAGCACATAGAGACAGTGAACTTGCTGGACCCTTCTCTAGAAGCTGGAAGAAGTACCACTGAAGCAGTGCAGAGTCTGGGCATAAAAGCTGCTTGGTCAGTGGTGCTTTGCATATCACTCTTGGTGTAATAGCACCAGTGTAGGGGTTTTGCTGCTGATTTTATTTCCTTTTTCCTGCCCTCATTCTTAGATGCTCTCACATTTTCATTTTCTTAGTGTTTTGATTTCTACATATTTGCAGAATGTCTCGATTGTAAAGAGTTGCTCTTTATGTATATCTTAAGATTATATTACTATTTGCCACTCCCACCTAACCCTGAGTAAGACCTGGACTTCGGTCTAGGCATCTCATTTAGAATATTTCGTAACCTCCTGGTGGAAGGGGTAGCATTTCCATTCTCTTAAAGAAAACCGAGCCTAAGCAAGGCAAATATCAGCCCAGTTTTTTTTTTTTTTTTTTCCTTCAGAGATGAGATTCAGTAGCAGATCTGATTCTAGACCTCATGCTTTTGAGTATCATTAAGCTCCACTGTATTCACTTGCAGCTTTGGAGCTTCGCTTTTACCAGGGTACCCCACGGCTGTCATACTAGCTCAGTGCATATTAAAGAAATGATACATGAAAGCCAGACAACAGTCACAGCAACCCTTGCTCTTCCCTAGTGAGCGTACCTGAGCACTTACACACATGGAGCTTCTCCATCTTTGGCTGCAAAGAATATAATCGATCTGATTTTGGTGTTGACCATCTGGTGATGTCCATGTATAGAGTCTTCTCTTGTATTGTTGGAAGAGGGTATTTGCTATGACCAGTGCATTTTCTTGGCAAAACTCTATTAGTCTTTGCCCTGCTTCATTCCGTATTCCAAGGCCAAATTTGCCTGTGATTCCAGGTGTTTCTTGACTTCCTACTTTTGCATTTCAGTCCCCTGTAATGAACAGGACATCTTTTTTTGGTGTTAGTTCTAAATGGTCTTGTAGGTCTTCATAGAACCATTCAACTTAAGCTTCTTCAGCGCTACTGGTTGGGGCATAGACTTGGATTACTGTGACATTGAATGGTTTGCCTTGGAAACGAACAGAGATATACAGTCAGCAAAAACAAGACCAGGAGCTGACTGTGGCTCAGATCATGAACTCCTTATTGCCAAATTCAGACTTAAATTTAAGAAAGTAGGGAAACCACTAGACCATTCTGGTATGACCTAAATCAAATCCATTATGATTATACAGTGGAAGTGAGAAATAGATTTAAGGGCCTAGATCTGATAGATAAGCGTGCCTGATGAACTATGGAATGAGGTTTGTGACATTGTACAGGAGACAGGGATCAAGACCATCCCCATGGAAAAGAAATGCAAGAAAGCAAAATGGCTGTCTGGGGATGCCTTACAAAAAGCTATGAAAAGAAGAGAAGTGAAAATCAAAGGAGAAAAGGAAAGATATAAACATCTGAATGCAGAGTTCCAAAGAATACCAAGGAGAGATAAGAAAGCCTTCTTCAGCGATCAATGCACAGAAATAGAGGAAAACAACAGAATGAGAAAGACTAGAGATCTCTTGAAGAAAATTAGAGATACCAGGGGAACATTTCATGCAAGGACGGGCTCGATAAAGGACAGAAATGGTACGGACCTAACAGAAGCAGAGGATAGTAAGAAGAGGTGGCAAGGATACACAGAAGAACTATACAAAAAAGTCTTCATGACCAAGATAATCAGCATGGTGTGATCACTCACCTATAGCCAGACATCCTGGAATGTGAAGTCAAGTGGGCCTTAGAAAGCATCACTACGAACAAAGCTAGTGGAGGTGATGGAATTCCAGTGGAGCTATTCCAAATCCTGAAAGATGATGCTGTGAAGGTGCTGCACTCAATATGTCAGCAAATTTGGAAAACTCAGCAGTGGCCACAGGACTGGAAAAAGGTTTTTATTCCAGTCCCAAAGAAAGACAATGCCAAAGAATGCTCAAACTACCGCACAGTTGCTCTCATCTCACACGCTTGTAAAGTAATGCTCAAAATTCTCCAAGCCAGGCTTCAGCAATATGTAAACCATGAACTTCCTGATGTTCAAGCTGGTTTTAGAAAAGACAGAGGAACCAGAGGTCACATTGCCAGCACCCGCTGGATCATGGAAAAAGCAAGAAAGTTCCAGAAAAACATCTATTTCTGCTTTATTGACTATGCCAAAGCCTTTGACTGTGTGGATCACAATAAACTTTGGAACATTCTGAAAGAGATGGGAATACCAGACCACCTGACCTGCCTCTTGAGAAACCTATATGCAGGTCAGGAAGCAACAGTTAGAACTGGACAGGGAACAACAAACTGGTTCCAAATAGGAAAAGGAGTACGTCAAGGCTGTATATTGTCACCCTGCTTATTTAACTTATATGCAGAGTACATCATGAGACACACTGGGCTGGAAGAAGCACGAGCTGGAATCAAGATTGCCGGAAGAAATATCAATAACCTCAGATATGCAGATGATACCACCGTTATGGCAGAACGTGAAGAACTAAAAAGCCTCTTGATGAAAGTGAAAGTGGAGAGTGAAAAAGTTGGCTTAAAGCTCAACATTCATAAAACGAAGATCATGGCATCTGGTCCCATCACTGCATGGGAAATAGATGGGGAAACAGTGGAAAGTGTCAGACTTTATTTTGGGGGCTCCAAAATCACTGCAGATGGTGACTGCGGCTATGAAATTAAAAGACGCTTACTCCTTTGAAGGAAAGTTATGACCAACCTAGCAATGGCACCCGACTCCAGTACTCTTGCCTGGAAAATCCCATGGATGGAGGAGCCTGGTAGGCTGCAGTCCATGGGGTCCCTAAGAGTCGGACATGACTGAGCGACTTCACTTTCACTTTTCACTTTAATGCATTGGAGGAGGAAATGACAACCCACTCCAGTGTTCTTGCTTGGAGAATCCCAGGGACGGGGGAGCCTGGTGTGCTGCCGTCTATCAGATCAGATCAGATAAGATCAGATCAGTCGCTCACTCTTGTCCGACTCTTTGCGACCCCATGAACTGCAGCACGCCAGGCCTCCCTATGCATCACCAGCTCTCGGAGGTCACAGACTCACATTCATCGAGTCAGTGATGCCATCCAGCCATCTCATCCTCTGTCGTCCCCTTCTCCTCCTGCCCTCAATCCCTCCCAGCATCAGGGTCTTCTCCAATGAGTCAACTCTTCGCATGAGGTGGCCAAAATACTGGAGTTTCAGCTCCAGCATCATTCCTTCCGAAGAAATCCCAGGGCTGATCTCCATCAGAATGGACTGGTTGGATCTCCTTGCAGTCCAAGGGACTCTCAAGAGTCTTCTCCAACACCACAGTTCAAAAGCATCAATTCTTCGGCACTCAGCCGCCTTCACAGTCCAGCTCTCACATCCATACATGACCATAGGAAAGACCATAGCCTTGACTAGGTGAACCTTTGTTGGCAAAGTGATGTCTCTGCTTTTGAATATGCTATCTAGGTTGGTCATAACTTTCCTTCCAAGGAGTAACCATCTTTTAATTTCAAGGCTGAAGTCACCATCTGTAGTGATTTTGGAGCCCAGAAAAATAAAGTCTGACACTGTATCCACTGTTTCTCCATCTATTCCCATGTAGTGATGGGACCAGATGCCATGATCTTCATTTTCTGAATGTTGAGCTTTAAGCCAACCTTTTCACTCTCCACTTTCACTTTCATCAAGAGGCTTTTTAGTTCCTCTTCACTTTCTGCCATAAGGGTGGTATCATCTGCATATCTCAGGTTATTGATATTTCTCCCGGCAATCTTGATTCCAACTTGTGTTTCCTCCTTTCCAGCATTTCTCATGATGTACTCTGCATATAAGTTAAATAAACATGGTGACAGTATACAGCCTTGACGTACTCCTTTTCCTATTTGGAACCAGTCTGTTGTTCCATGTCCAGTTCTAACTGTTGCTTCCTGACCTGCATACAGATTTCTCAAGAGGCAGATCAGGTGGTCTGGTACTATGGGGTTGCACAAAGTCGGAAATGACTGAAGTGACTTAGCAGCAGCAGCAGATAGCATATTCAAAAGCAGAGACATTACTTTGCCAACAAAGATTTGTCTAGTCAAGGCTATGGTTTTTCCAGTGGTCATGTATGAATTTGAGAGGTGGACTGTGGAGAAAGCTGAGCTCTGAAGAATTGATGCTTTTGAACTGTGATGTTGAAGAAGACTCTTGAGAGTCCCTTGGACTGCAAGGAGATCCAACCAGTCCATTCTGAAGGAGATCAGCCCTGGGATTTCTTTGGAAGGAATGATGCTAAAGCTGAAACTCCAGTATTTTGGCCACCTCATGTGAAGAGTTGACTCATTGGAGAAGACTCTGATGCTGGGAGGGATTGGGGGCAAGAGGAGAAGGGGACGACAGAGGATGAGATGGCTGGATGGCATCACTGACTCGATGGAAGTGAGTCTGAGTGACCTCCGGGAGTTGGTGATGGACAGGGAGGCCTGGCGTGCTGCAGTTCATGGGGTCGCAAAGAGTCGGACACGACTGAGCGACTGAACTGAACACAGTGATGGCTCTGAGTTATTTCTCAGAGCTCTAATTTGTGGAAGTGGAAGTTGTGTAGTTTATAGCCAACATGTGAAGAGAATTACCAAAAGCGGTAATGGGGAGGGAATATCTGCTATGTTTTTTTTTTCTCTAAAGACAGTGCATTGTTGTCCCCTGTCACTTCGATGACATACCTAATCAAAAGAACACGCTCAGTATTTCAGCTGCAAATGTGTTTCCTTGAAAAAAACAGAACTTGGAGGACTTCTAGTCTATGAAGTTCAGCTCTGTCATGTCCTACTCTTTACAACCCCATGGACTGCAGCATGCCAGGCCTCCCTGTCCATCACCAACCCCTGAAGCCTAGACAAACTCATGTCCATTGCATCAAAAATGCCATCCAACTATCTCAGTCTCTCATACCCTTCTCCCACCTTCAGTCTTTCCCAGCATCAGTTTTTCCAGTGAGTCAGTTCTTCACATCAGGTGGCCTAAGTATTGGAGTTTCAGTCTTTCCAACGAATATTAGTCTTTCCAATGAATATTCAGGACTAATTTCCTTTAGGGTGGACTGGTTGGATCTCCTTGCATTGCAAAGGACTTTCAAGATTCTTCTCAAACAGCACATTTCAAAAGCATCAGTTCTTTTTCACGCAGCTTTCTTTACAGTCCAGTCGTCCATGCATGACTACTGGATATAGCTTTGACTAGATGGACTTTTGTTGGCAAACTAATGTCTCTGCTTTTTAATATGATGTCTAGGTTGGTCATAGCTTTTCTTCCAAGGAGCAAGCATCTTTAAATTTTATGACTGCAGTCACCATCTGCAGTGATTTTGGAGCCCCCCAAAATAAAGTCTGTCACTGTTTCCATTGTTTCCGCATATATTTGTCTGTGAAAGTGACTGCCTTTTTGAGAGTCAGCAAGTGGAGGGATTGAATAGGGCTGCAGATTTGGCTTCCCTGCCAGTTGGCTTTAAGGAGGAATTGCCATCCATTTCACTTGGACTCTGGTTTCACCACTGTTGCAAACTGTCTTTCTGAATATCGAGGGTGCTCCAACAGGGTGCGCTGCTTTCTCCCATCACAGATACTTTGAACTGCAGTCCTTACCAACTAAACCCAGAGTCTGATCCAAACCACCCTTAGATACTGGTTGTCAGATTCAGAGTCTTCGAAACAATTTGAAATATCCTTCTCCTTGCTGAGAATTTAAAGCTGATTGTAGTTCTGTTCTTTAAAACAAATGCTTAGAAAAGTAAACCCAACTTACCTTTGATGAATGCAGCTGAAAAAACCCCCTTTTATGAGTTCTCTGTTCACATCTTTGTAACTTGGAAACTTGGAGAAAATTTCACAGCTTTTTGCTTATTTTAGAGCAAGAAACATGCAGTCAGAGTGATCACATTTTTAGATTCATAACAGGTGACAGCAAACAGAGAACTGCTCGTGCCACATCCAAGTCCCAACGCCGGGATATTTATTAACATCTTTTGAGTAAAGTCTTAAAATTATCTATTAGGCACAATTTTTCACCCTTTCCGACAGATTACTGGTGCTGCCAATAAGCTTTTAAGCTGTAAATGAAAAGAAAAGACAATCCTGCATTTGATCTTGGTTTTTTTTTTCTTCCTCTTCTTTGAATTATCTTTGAATAGTCTTTTGCTGTGGGTGCTTTTATTGAAATTTAAGACTATAGTACTATCTTTTACTTCTGTGTGGACTTAAGGTTCCCCACTGTTCTAAGGCTGCATTTGAAATTCTCTATCTTACCTTGATAAAGGTTTTAAAAGTATTCATTTTAATCTAAATTTCTTCTCTTTATAGTTAGCCAAGTCTGAGTGGCTCATGCTTACAAAGATTTTTTAAATATGTTTGTTTGTTTTCTTGGATGTATTTTCCGTCTTTCTAGGTCTCCTTTTTTTTCAAACTTCCAAAATTTTCTCCATATTTGCTTAGATAACCATGTCATCTGGGTATATAAACTTGTGTGTGTGTCCATAAAGCTTGAAAATGGGTTTTAAGAATGTGTTTTCATAGTCTTACCCTGTGAATTAGAGACTTTCTGATCTGGAAAAGAACTTAGGGTATGTCTCATCTATTTGCCTGGAGTTTTATATGTAAGTTGAAATTTATTATGAATCAAATTCTATTTTAGGTATTCTTAAGGAATCTATAAATGCCAGTAGAGAAGGGAAATTGATTTAGCATTCGAGATGTGATGAATATCATCGTGTTTGAAATGTGTAAGTGGTCTCATTATATTGGTTATATTTTCCTAATAACCTTTCAGAAGTGCTGGCTAATGAAAGCTGGTGCCAGTTCTTCATTTAGGGTGCGGTCAGAGTTTAAAATGGAAAATGATAGTTTTATTATCATGGTCTGTTTTTCTACAAGAAATAAACAGGTTGATCTTCTGGGATGAGAAGAGATGTTAGCATGGCTTCACGTTTTCATCATTCAATGTCTGGGTGTTGCTGGTGTCCAGATTTATGTTTTCGGCATGAAAAGCTTCATATGTGCCTTTGTATTCCCATTATGTTTCTGTGAATGGAAAGTCAATTCAGACATCAACAGTAGTTACTTGAAGTGGCCCGCTCCAGTTCAGTGTAAATGCGACATTTCGGGTATCACACGTGGAAATGGCCGAGACTCGTTGCAAACCAGAAGTTGGTACTGCTGCGTTGTCCATGCTCACCATTTTGGCAGTGGTTTGAACACTGTGCAAACTAGACCAAACTGAGTGTCACACTGGCAGTGTGTTTTGGATGGGTCCTTTTTGCACAAATTAAGGCAGTTTTCAAAATAAAACCTTGTTTTCTGGTGCAGACACCTTGTAGTTACACGGAGCACTGCAATCCCAGTGTAATAAGGCAACGTCGGATGACTCCAAACAAACCTTAGATAAGCGCCTTTCCTCCAGTAAGTCTTATAAGAGGATGCTTACATAGCACAATTGAGTAAATATGTGCAGAGCTCATAAAAAGTCAAACGTGATTTTACCTAAAGAAAAAGCCAATGCTTAATGAAATTGCAATGTCAAGATATACTGCTTAATCTAGCCTCAGAGCAAAATGCCAGGCAAAATACACAGAAATTGCCTAAGACTTTATATGATTTCTTTGAGTTCTCGGCATGTAAAAGAAGTAAGGCACTTCATTTTAGAGAAAGTAACCCATACTCTGTTTCTGAAATCATGGTCTTCCAGTTTTTATTAATAGTAAACTAGTAATATTTTTTTATTAATAAAATGTTTTGAGAGGTTTGTTTAACTGTCTTCTTGTGCTTTAAGATGAGGGTCCTAGTCTTACTGACTTTTATTAAGAAATAATAATTGTCTGTTTTAGAATGTTAAATAGCAATCTCTAGCTTGCTGTTTCAGAGAAGGCAATGGCACCCCACTCCAGTACTCTTGCTTGGAAAATCCCATGAATGGAGGAGCCTGGAAGGCTGCAGTCCATGGGGTCGCTGAGGGTCAGACATGACTGAGCGATTTTCCTTTCACTTTTCACTTTCATGCATTGGAGAAGGAAATGGCAACCCACTCCAGAGTTCTTGCCTGGAGAATCCCAGGGACGGGGGAGCCTGGTGGGCTGCCTTCTATGGGGTCGCACAGAGTCGGACACGACTGAAGCGACTTAGCAGCAGCAGCAGCGGCAGCTTGCTGTTTGATGAAGAGTTGGAATTTCTGCTCCATGTGCTTCCCCCTGACCACAGTGCATATGGTTGGTGTCCACATGATAAATGTGGAAATAGAACAAAGGAATACTGGAGACATATTTAATAGAATGAAATCTGGATTGAGTCCACATCTTGTCTTCATCACCAACTTGTTTTTAATGTGGTTGTATTGCTTAATTCCTCTCTACTCCTTGTAGCTTTAAAAGAACACAAGTCATTTTATAGGAAAATACTGCTCACCTAGGTGGCACAGTGGTAAAAATAATCCGTCTCCCAGTATAGAAGGTGCAAGAGACGCAGGTTTGATCACTGGGTCGGGAAGAAATCCTTGAGAAGGACATGGCAACCCACTCCAGTATTCTTGCCTGGAGAATCCCATGGACAGAGGAGCCTGGCGGGCTACAGTCCATGGAGTCACAAAAAGCTGGACATGACTAAGCACCCACAGTGCACTGAGGAAAGAAATCATTTAGGCGGTAGTTTGTTAGGGCACCAATTGAAAGGTCACACATGAATGAGTGAAGTTTGAGCGACACTGAACTTCAGAACTTCTAGTTGCAAAACTTTGAGAATACTTTGAAAGTAGTTCTGAGATTTCTTCTCATCAATTGATGGCTTCTGCCCTAATTGTCATTGTACCTGATTTGGCATTTGCTCATATACATCTTGTGAGTCTTTAAAGTTTTATTATATTGATAGAATTATACATTTTTCTCCAGAAGAAGCCAAATTTTATTATTATTATTTTTTTTTTTTACTGCATTCTCTGGATTCAGCAGATGCTAATTGTTGTATATGGTGGTGAAACATATGTGGTCCAGTGGAAGCAGTTTTGCACTTGATGTTGGACAGATTGGCATCCTAGTCCCAAGAGAAACCATTGGTGCTACTTGAGCACATTAATTGACAGCTCTGTACATTCATCATGTATGACACAGGGAAAGAAAAGTCTTCAAAACTGTTGAGTGGGTCAAAGATGACAACTCACTATGACTCTGTAGGAACCTTTTTCTAGTAATTCCCTAACACATCATTCATATAAAGGGCTTAGCCTTATTTCTGAAAAATAAAACTTTATAATTTTAAAAATAGAAGAAAAAGAGGCTAATGATTTAGGGGTGACATAAAATGACACTTTGTGCTGAAATGATTGCTTAAATTTAGCCAACAATCATTCCCCAGTCTCCTCCCCGCCTTTTTTTTTTTTTCATTTTTAGAATAGTTTCTAAATTGTCCATCTTGGACATGTATGGCTCTTAGTCATACTTTAGTTAATACTTTGTTTAGTTAATACTTTGTTTTCAAATGTTAGATGTGTCATCCCACAGGTAAAAACAGATTTTACTTTACTTTCTGAAATAATCATAGTACTTTGCATCATGAGAAAAATTAGAACCAAGTTGGTACTCTTCTCTTTACCTGGACATGTGCCATCATGTTAGATGTGATAACATGATGGGTTACGTCCCCATCTTTACGTGCTGAGCTCTGAATAAGAGGCCACCAAATAACCATTAGGTTATTTGTCACCACACATTTGGTGGTGGTTTCCGGGTAGCAGGACTAAGAAGTGAAATACCTATGTTTTTCATATCCTGTTTAGTATTTGCCATGACCCTCTTCACTTCATGGTCATTTTGATTTTGCAGATGTTATTAGCAGATAAAAATCAGGTTCAACTAATGCTTATTGTCTACTTTATGCTACGTATCTCATTCTACCACTCAGTCTTTGAAATACATAATGATTATTATCATTATTTCACTTCACGAGATTAAGAATTAAGGCTCAGAGAAGATTGTGAATGAGCCTGAATTTACACAGCTCTAAACTAGAAGAGTCAGGTAATTTTTTGTCTCTCCCGCACCAGAAAAACTCTTCCCCACATTTTGAACCAAAGAAATGGTCACAGAAAACAGTTATCCTCCAAGTAAAAATCAGTTTTTTTTAAAATGGTCAGTTTTTATTTAAATGTTAAAAAATAACCCAGAAAGCATTGCTTCTTTATTAACTTTGTTTTTTAAAAAACAATCCTTGATATGGAAATGTGACTTTCTCCATAAGACTTAGGACAAGCTTTCTTCCCAAAGCTAAATGAGGATGGGAAATAAACGATGAAATCTCTTTGGAATAGACATTTCAGATTTTAAAGCTATTGTTTGCTAGTCGGGAGAAGGGCAGTCTTCATCACTGGAACGAGGAAACTGGTACACATAGATTTTTGTCATGTGGCTGAGAGTGGATCTGCTCGCCAGATGCTGGATGTCATCTTTGCCTTGCGACTAGCAATACCAGTGGGTCATATGTGTATAGGTCATTGTGTTTCCGTTTCAAGTTTTCACCCCACCCCCCACTGGTATTAACGTTCCACATGTGCGGAAGAATCCCCATATAAAAAAGCGGATACCTTAAAAAATAACTATTTGTAGTATGAAGAGAATTGAATTTGAGAATGCGGTTTGGGAGGTTTGGGGCCTAATAACGATATCCTAGTTGGGATTTGGGTTTATCATGTTATTGTACGAAGCCTGCTTTCTGAACATGATAATAAAAATGTGTAATATTGGATTGGACAAAAAGTTCTTTTGGGTTTTTCCTAACCTTCTTACAAGACCTGACTGACCATTCTGGCCAACCCAAGGTTATAGTCCTTCTCTTGTAGGGTTACAAGGCGATACTAAGGAACACAAAGCAATACATAATTGTATTTATTTATGGCCATACTCGGAGAAGGCAGTGGCACCCCACTGCAGTACTCTTGCCTGGAAAATCCCATGGATGGAGAAGCCTGGAAGGCTGCAGTCCATGGGGTCACTAAGAGTCGGACACGACTGAGCGACTTCACTTTCACTTTTCACTTTCATGCACTGGAGAAGGAAATGGCAACCCACTCCAGTGTTCTTGCCTGGAGAATCTCAGAGACGGGGGAGCCTGGTAGGCTGCCCTCTCTGGGGTTGCACAGAGTCGGACATGACTGAAGCAACTTAGCAGCAGCAGCAGCATGGCTGTACTGAGTCTTTGCTGTGCGGGCTATTTTCTAGTTGCAGTACATGAGCTTCTCATTGTGGTGGCTTCTTTTGCTGCAGAGTGTGGGCTCTAAGGTGTGCAGACCTGAGTAACTGCAGCACATGGGCTCGGTAGTTGCGGCTCCTGGGCTCTAGAGCACAGACAGGATCAGTAGCTGTGGCAATTGACCCTGTTTGCTCTTCAGCATATGGGATCCTCCCAGATCAGGAATGCAAACCATGTCTCCTTCATTGGCGAATTCTTTACCACTGAGCCACCAGGGAAGCCCCAATAAATTATTAATAAAACATTTTCATCATGTCATTAATTTGCCACCGCCATCATCATGCCCTAAAATATTTCATTGTCTTGATGGGATACTTGGAAATTTTTCATACCAGTCACTTTGTGGGTCCTCTTAAAGCCTGAATGAAATGAGAAGACATACACTCTCAGAGGATTGGGTAGCTGATAATTAGCTCATTGGGTGGAAATGATCTCCAGTCACCAAAAGTGGAAAACAGAGAAAACCAAGAAGTAAGAGTTTTGGGGGCAGTCTCAAAGGTGCGATTATGTGTTATATTTCCTCCTTGTTCACATTTCATACATTGATCAACGGCTGTATGTCTGGAATATAGGAGTAGACAAAATACCATGTTTCATTGGTAATAGCAGAGTATCACCTGAGCATTGCTGACGTTCTGTGGCTTCTGTCCTGTGCTTCGTAGGATGTTTCACAACACCCTTGGCCTCTACCCACTTGCCAGTAGTATCACCTCCCATTTGTGACAGTCACATCTCTCCTGACATTGTCCAGATGTCCCCTGGAGAATAGAAACACCCCTGCTGGACAGCTACTGGGTTTCATGATTCACACTTTTCATGTACTAGTGATCCTGTCATGGGGATGCATCTTAAACAAGTGACGGCCGACCCCCTGTAAGTAGGATTGGCAGAGGTGATTCCTCGTGGTGCGTGAATGGAATTGCGTGGTGGATGAACCCAGTGCTTCAGCAGCAGCATCTTTTCCTCCCACCGCGTTCTCAGAGCTCATGGTCACCTGGCTGCAGTAGAAGTCTGGAGACTAGATTAGGTGAATTGAAGTTCCTCTCAGTTTGAAGAACTCTGTGACTTTTTCACAGACTGACTCTCCCTTTTCCAAAGGGTCAGACACACAATGATCAATAGTCTGTCCAGCCCTTTGAATTTATCAGGGAAAATGCCTGGGATAGTTGTCAGGCTCTATATTGCCCAAGTATAATCCTGAAAAACTGTATTTCAGTGTATTCCTGTGAAATGTCATAGATTGGATCTGGTTTAAATCCAGTCACAAGTTGGATCTGGTTTAAATATTTCTTACTTGCATGATGTTGCATTGAAGTGTGTGATTTTAGCTACTAAATGAAAACTTTTGAGGACCCAGATAAGATGGCCAACTGTGATCCCCCTTCCACACCCACTTCTCCCTCCACCCCCTGCTGAAATCCCCATGGTGTTAAAGCTGTTTTGTAAAGTGCTCTCTGAGTTTTGTCCTACAGACAGAAGTGAATAGACTGAGAAAAAAAGCAATTACGTTTAAACACACCCAAAAGGGGTGTTTCCCTTTCTTCTTCCATTCACCTTCCTCATCTGTGAAACATTCCAGCAAAGGGCAGAGCTGACTTTGTGACCATTAAACAGACTGTCAATACATGTTTCAAGGCGTACAGTCTCGGCTGACAAATTGTAAGCAAAGAACCAGAAACATTAGTTTAGTAGTGTTCTTGCCTGGAGAATCCCAGGGACGGGGGAGCCTGGTGGGCTGCCGTCTATGGGGTCACACAGAGTCGGACACGACTGAAATGACTTAGCAGCAGCAGCAACTCCTGTATTCACAAACGTCTGATGACTTGCCTGATCCCACTGACAGGGAAGGCCCTTGGAAGAAAAACTTTAAATTGAGGCACATCTGGGAAATTGTGGAAACTGACCTGAACCACAAAAGGTTCATCTACATGTTTCTCTGGGAAAGTATGATGATATACGATAAGCATATATTTACTTACTTTCTTTTTTTAATATTTATTTATTTTTATGTAATTATTTTTTTGGCTGTGCTGGGTCTTAGTTGCACCATGCGGACTCTCTATCTTAATTGTAGCCCTCGGGACACTCAGTCTTCCTTGTGGCATGTGAACTTTTACTTGCAGCATGTGGGATCTAAGTCCTTGACCAGCGATCAAACCTTGGCCGCCTGCATTGGGAGCGCAGAGTCTTAGCCACTGGACCACCAGAGAAATTCCATTTCTTTTCTCTATTCTAGTATTGCTAAATTAGTAAAGTTTGCAAGAGTTATTCTTTGTGGAGCACCTAATGTTTACCCAGACGCTGTCTTGAGAACTCTGAATGTAGAAACACTTACAACACCCATAAGGCTAATCTCATGAGTACGTCGACATGATCCCCAATTCTGTCTCAGAGATGAGGGAAATGAATCACAGAAACGTGATGTGGCTTTCCCAAGCTCTACACGTAATAAACATCACTACTGAAATGGTCTTTCTCCTGTCTTGTCAGGTTTTTTGATGGAGTCATTCATAGTATTTGTATTCTTGTCTCTCCCCTTGTACCCAACCATAAAGTGTTACTTAGAACATTGGCCTTGTGATTCGGTTACTGAATATTCAGACAGCACCAAATTAAGAGCTCATTTTACTGGAAGGTTTGTAAGACACAGAGGAAGGTTAGTATTTTGTGTCTGCTTTGTCCAATCCCAAAGTCAGCTCCACCCTCAGTATCGGCAAATGAAATCATATGAGATAACAAGTTTGAGATTGTCTGTCTGTCAGATGTATCAACAAGGCTGTGCTCTGAGTCAGTTCACAACTGGCTGGAGCTGAGAAACAAAATACAGGTTTTCACGTGATAAATAAAAATGTTAATTCCGGCTCTGCCTCAGAGGTTTGGAGTGGGGAATAGAAAAAGATTTCACATAGGGAGTGAGAAAGATTTAATTTAGAAATGATTTCATACAGATCTCGGTTATAATTAAAAAGAATGAAGGGAGAGTGGCAGGCCCTCAAGCCCACACTTTTGGGGATCTGTTTTACAGGGAGTCAACTTCTATCTCCAGGTACCTCCCTATTGCAGGGATATCTGCATTTTCATCCAGATGGGATATTTATCTGCACCTAAGACAAGTACAGGTATATTCCATTGCTCTGCATTTAGCTCTGTCTCGATTTTATAATTGAGAGGGCAAAAATACCTTGCTCAGTAATTAGTATCGCTTACTGCATCCGCGTGCTGTTTTGGCACTGCTGTCTTCTGTTGCAGAGATGTGAAGACATCTGTTTACTTTCAACTCTGGAAGACCTTTTCAAGCACACGAAATATGTAGGACACGAGCTTTCTGAGGTTGAGTGCCTTTCGGTACCTCATCTCTTCTAGAACATTTCTACCAAATTATTGAAAATGAGTGAAAACATTTGAACAAATTTAGACATGGTATGATGAGAAATGACAGCTTCTAATAAAGGAAAGCGTGTTCATCTAAAAATCTCTTTTGGGGGGAGGTGTGCTCTGGTTAAGTCAGGCAGGGTTTCAGAGGTTTCCAGCAGAGGTTTAGTCCTTTAAAGAAAAGGCCCAGGTTTCTTTTTTAAAAAAATCACCAAAGAGGGCTGACTGGGATGATAGTGCTTTTATTAGCGGTGGTAATTAGTCCAGCTTAATTATGTCAGCAATTGGGGTTTTGATCCCCTGCTAATTTGTGGGCCTGTAGAAGGAGATAAACTTTTGCAGACTAAAGGTCAGTTTTGCAGCTGGCCTGTGTAATGTGCATCTCTTTAAAGCATATAGAATGATTGCTTAAAAATCCACAACAATTTCCAAGACTGCCTTACAGCATGGAGTGGACAGTTCTTGATTTGTTTATGAGGAATTACAGATACAGTGTACAGGATACCAGGGATGGATTGATTTGAGCGGGAGGATTCAGGCCAACAATGCCTGGGCAGTGGAGGATGAGAGATTGAGATCAAGTGCAAAGAGATTCTTAGTGAAGGAATTTGGGTGATATTTAGAGAATCTGCACATTTGGGATGGCCCAAAGGAAGGTGAGAGGAGGTACATGTATCCTTTTGGACTTGTTCAGGAGTGTGTAACAGAAAATCCAGGACATACTTCACTGGAGCAAAAATGGCATGTATTGACTACAGTAACTGGAACGTTCGGAACTGGGTCTGAGTGGGTTGAGATTCATTCAGCTTGAATGGATCTTTATGCCTCCCCTGGTGTGGCTTTCCTTGTGGTAGCCCCTGGCCTCCATAGACTTAAATCATCCTAGTGGCTTGCAATAGCAGTGTCACGAGAACTTGTTTCTCTGGAGTTTCAGGCAAAGTTCTCACCCCTGGACTCCTCCATCTAGAGCGATGAATGTGTCTAGTTACTAGCTTTGGATATCTGTCTGCCTACTTTTTCAGAGGACATCAGGCTTTGGTTGCCTTTTTTGAGAAACACTGAGTATGGATTAAGGAGATAGTTGCCCAGAAGGAAATCTGAGTGTGTCATCAGAAGGGGAGGAATTGATGCAGGCTGTGTATGAACGCCAGGGAATCGAAGAAGAAACCGCAGTCTGATCGATCATTCGTTCTCTCATCCCTTCAACACATACTTACTGGGCACCTATCATGGCCAGGCATCATTCTAGGGGCCCGGAGTCTAGTGATGCGCAAAACTCCCCTAAATCCTTTTCTTCGTAGAGCTTATTACATTTTCATGCTGTTGTTGGAAGAGGCAGGAATGGAGTATGTTCTCCAGATATGGAGTGGTGGTTGCTATAGATACAGTAAAGGGCAGAAGGGTTGACTGCTTCTCAAGTGGCCAAAATAATCAAGGAAACAGGAGATGGGGTGTATTAGAGACAAGGAAAGAAAGGATGGAGAGAGGGTTGAACGCTGCCAAAGAGGAGGCTGACGTCGGATACCTCAAGTATTTTATACAGCACAGAGGGATTTAGCATAAGTGTGTAAAGAGCCCCTTTGTTAATTGGGAGTGAGAGTTAATGTATTTACCTTTGAGGAGGCAGTCATGATACTGTGTTATTTTAGATACTTTGCCCGCCCTGGAAGAAGCACCGAGTTGATGATCTAATAGCTTGTTACCACAGTTAATGTCTATGATTATCTTTGTCACAGTGGGAATATAGCTGTCAGGAAAAGAGAAAGGCATTTCTTCTTCACTTTCAGTAAGGGAGCTCAACTTGCTAACAGTCCAAAGAAGATGCAAAGGTAGTTCCTGAAATATATAAGCAAAATCATGCCCTGGGGCATTAACATGCGTTGGTTTTTAATGGGAATGCCCAAAGGGTCTCACCAATGACCCGATTTTCCCCCCTAAGTGGTCTTTTTTGTTCAAGAGTCTGACACAAGGACTTAATAGCAGCAACAGAATGAGTATGATAGGGGGCTTTTTATAACTGAGAAAAGAATCAGATTTAAATCAGCAGGTGGAAGAATAAAAAGACAGTTTTACTTGTTGATGGTAACAGAATGAGACTTCTGTAGCTGTTTATTTTTTGAGGAATGTACAAATATGAAGGGTCTGATACAGGCTGATAAGGATAGGAGCATCAGAAATCAAGTTTGTGGAGGAGAATTAGTTATGAGTATCCTTGAGGGGGACAAACCATAGTTCAGTTGAAGCTTTGAGTAACTTGAACCTTGTGCCTCTTGCTTCCGAAGAGCCCGGAGTATCTTACTTTACACTCAGCTCACCCTTCCTGGAAATCAGTATTTTCCTAATGGTACATGTGAGCTTCCCTCATGCCTCAGCTGGTAAAGAATCTGCCTGCAATGTGCTGCAAAGACTGCATGGCTTTGATCCCTGGGTTGGGAAGATCCCCTGAAGAAGGGAACAGCTACCCACTCCAGTTTTCTGGCCTGGAGAATTCCATGGGGTTGCAAAGAGTCGAAAATGAGAAATTTGCAGTGGAGAGAGGTTGTAGAGCTAAGTTTCCACTGGTGACAAATGGCAGTTCAGACAGAGAAGGTCAGGACATTTCTTTTTCCCAAGCCTTTGGGTTTTAGCCACTGCCCTGAATTTCTGAAATCATCTGGTAAAGTTTGCAAAGGTGATGAGGTTCCAGCCTCTAAGGATTCTCTGAATGACTTTGCATGGTCAGAAAGATAAAGTCTCAAATTGCTTCACCTGGATGACAGAATTCTGGCTGAACCTGCTCCGTTATGTGGTCCCCATGTTTGCGGGAAATCATTCTCTCCTTCCCGACCTCCGTTTTGCTCCCACCTCCTTCTGTTTCCAAATTACTGCCAGTCTTGTTTCCTGCATGCCCTACACTTTTGCTTTCGGCTCTGTTATGAGAAGGATGCCTCCAGTTGTATTTTTCCGTATTCTTCACTGTGGGAGTTTTTAGGGGTATTCCAATCTTTGGGAAGTTGTATCTTGTTATTTTTTTCCACATAGTAGATATTTGATGAAGTGAATATGGAAAGAAAAGATATAAATGGTAGACTTGAGAGGGTTTGTAATCGTTGGTATTTCTTTTCAGACTGAAGCCCCAAGAAGAATTTTAGGAGCAGCAATCTTGCATTAAATGGTTTTTTATTAATATTAAAAAAACCCCCATCAACTCCAGGTTATTTTTGTATGTTTGTATCAGGAACCGATTACATTTGCTTTTTTGTGCTCTTAGTAATTGGGTGAAAAAATCTGCATTCACCTGGGAAATCTTGATGCGTACCTGAACTGGCTGATTCGATCCTTGGAGTTATTTCACCGTATTTATGCTTGCAGTAAAAATGTGAGATTGGATATTTTTAGGTCCTTAGGTTTAAATTGTTAATATTAGGAATCGAACCTGGAAAGAGAGCTCAGGTGATACATGACATGCTATTTTCATAAACATTTTCATGTTGATAAATACCATGTCCTGAGATAAACCATGGGGGCTTTGCAATAATTCTTTGTCTTGTGGTATAGACAAGGAGTTCTGGAATAGGTGAATCCAGTAGTCTCCAAGCCATATCATTTTTTCCTTCCAGCACTAGTTTTGTGAACCTTGCAGGTACTTAAAGTGAAGTGGCTCAGTCATGTCCGACTCTTTGCGGCCCCATGGACTATAGGTTCCTCCATCCATGGGATTTTCCAGGTAAGAAGACTGGAGTGGGTTGCCATTTCCTGCTCCAGGGGATCTTCCCAACCCAGGGATCGAACCCAGGTCTCCTGCATTGTAGGCAGACACTTTACCGTCTGAGCCACCAGGGAAGTCTCAAAAATAGAGGGTTCAGGATGGGGAACATATGTATACCTGTGGCAGATTCATTTTGATATATGGCAAAACCAATACAATATTGTAAAGTTAAATAAAATTAAATTAAAAAAAAAAAATAGAACTACCATACAATGCAGCCATTCCACTCCTAAGTATTTGAAGAAGTGAAGTGGATTGAAGTTGCTCAGTCAGGTTCGACTCTTTGCAACCCCATTGACCGTAGCCCACCAGGCTCCTCAGTCCATGGGATTTTCCAGGCAATAGTACTGGAGTGGATTGCCATTTCCTTCTTCAGGGGATCTTTCTAACCCAGGGATCGAAACCGGGTCTCCCACATTATAGACAGACTCTTTGTCGTCTGAGCCACCTGGGAAATCCTTAGATACTGCAGGTACTTAGATCCGGATAAAAACTAATTTTCTTCAGTAGTAGAAGAGGTCATGGATTGTCCCAGTAATCATTGCTAGATGTTCATGCACACTCATGCAGAATTTAGGAATGTTTCTGTCTTTTTCAGTTAGTTCTCAACTTTTCTATTAGAAGAGAATTTTCTTTCCTCCCAGTTGAACTCTTTCTCCTAGTTACTAGCATCAGAAGTGCCAAATCACTTCTAATCCAGTCTGTCCACTGTTTTCTATGAGCCCTTTTCTGTCACTATTGAGTGAGGGCAATGTTGTTTTCTAGTGACCAGGGAAGCCCTTCAAGCTGAAGCTTCTCGCAGTCTTGGTTTTGTAATAATCCTAGCTCTTCAAGATTGGCTTCATATTCCCATTTCTTTAGCCTCTGTCGACCATATCTTTGTGTTGTTTTGGAAATCGATTCTTTCACAGGCTGTTGTAGACTTCACATCAAGGCTGTTATTTTTCTTTAGGCAGCCTTTTCAGAAACACTCTTCATCTTTGTGTGGTGGTAAGAATTCTTCACCTGCATAGATCTGGACCATTGGCAGTAGGATGTATTCCAGTCTCCCTTCTTTGATCTTACAGAGAGGACCTCAAATATTCCTGTGTATATGAAGTGTCTGGCTGTAAGGCAGTCTTCACACAGTGTTCACAGATGAAGGTGCAAGGATTTCTTCTTGGCAACAGTAGAGTAACTACTGGTTTTGTAGGAAATGCTGAAAGCCGTTACTCTGTTGCTGGTGGGGTTGTTGATCTGTTCCATGCCTGGTATTAACATATAGCTCAAGCCCAAATCAAAAATGCCGGAGTTAGAATGCTGCCATTCCTTGGACCTCTGAGGTGGACACAGGTCATGCTCGGCAGCATTAGGAGAATGGTAACCCCAGGACCTGAGGAGACCACTACTGACCTCGTGGGCCCACCTTGGTACTTGACCTATCAGCCATGATTTTAAAGTTTTTGTGGCAGTTTTGCTTTGAGCAATACAGGAGGACTCTTCGCAGTTTTATGGCCTGGGAATGTACAGAAATCTGGAGCAGCTGTTAAAAGTGGAACTATGACCACGCGACTCCTGTGTTGACAACCTTTCAAGTGATTTTCCTTTCAGTCCAAGGATCCATTCCAGCAGTGGCTTTTCTCTGCGACATCACCCTGCCTGCCTTGCCCTGCATCGGGTACACAGTTTCCCCTGGGAGCCCTTCATCGCCATCCAGGTCTGCTGGAAGGTCTTTTCCCTCCTTCCAGCCTTGCCTCTCCACTGTCACCTGGTTAGAGTCTAACTCAGCATCAAAGCTCGGCTTAAATTACTTCTCTCACTTCCTGTCAAGTCAGAGCATTTTGCTCGTCGTCCCAACACCCTACATTGTTGTTCTGCTACTGATGGTCCAGGTTTGCTTGAGAGGGGCAAAAACAGAACGAAAAGAGGTCCTGGTGTAGGGATTCAGGCCAAAGGGATGGAAAGGCTTGTTCTTGTTGACTTTGGTCTTTGGTAATTAAAAACCTGGGCTTCACTTGAAAAGACTACATACTATATGATTCCAGCCATATAACATTATGGAAAAGATGCAACTATACAAACAGTAAAAAGATAGAGTAGTGGTTACCAGGGGTTAGTGGTTGGAGTGGGGATGAATAGTTGGACCACAGAGAATCTTTTAAAATTTGTTTATCTGGCTGTACCGGTCTTAGTTGTGGTCTGCGGAATCTTCGATATTTAGTGGTGGCATTGAACTCTTAGCTGCAACATGTGGGATCTAGTTCCATCATCAAGGATAAAACCTGGCTTCCCTTCATTGGAAGCACAGGGTATTAGCCGGGTGGACCACCAAGGAAGTCCCAGGTCAGACAGTATTTTTAGGGCAGTGAAAACATTCTGTATACTGTTGTAATGACGGATACATGTTATTATACATTTGTCCAGTGTCAAATTTGTGCACGTTTATTTACGGGTGATGGTAGTGTGGACAGAGTAGTCGGAACAGGCAAGGGTATTGAATCAATCATAGGGTCCCTAACTCTCAGGACTGGGAAAAACTCTGAATACCATCTGCTCACATCACCTCGATGTACTGTGTAAGGTGAAATGATAGATAAAAGCAGGGTTGGCTCGCAGAGCTTTTCTGTTTAATGAAGTAAGCAATAGGGACCTGTGAGAGATTCACGCGAGAGAAATTTCTTACAACCCTGAAAAATGGCACTGTTTGGCAGGCAAGATTGGAGAGGGGAGCGCAGACTCGAGAGGCAAGGGGGAGAATTTTAAGATGGAAGATTTTTCAGAGGTTGACACTCATAAGATACTTCCCTTTATCCCTTATGAAATCCCAAACTATACCCATTATTCTTTCTTGAGCTCAGATATACCAGAGGTCCACTGGAAATATTTTGTGGTGAAATGATGGGAATTCTGCTGCATAAAGTAGAAGGATCAGGGGACGTACAGGGAAGGACATCTCATTGAGGTGTGGGGCCGAAGGCTGAACAAATCAGATGGGGAAGGAGATGCTGAAGAGAAATCAATTCCAGTAAAAAGGGATGCATGTGTCAGACTTTGATTGAACAACACCAACATATCCCAGGAAACTGCCCTAATAATGGTCTGATCGAATCAACTTGTGATACACTGTTATAATCATAGAGTATTACTTCAATTTAATGACCATGCGTAATGACATCTCCCAGCAGTTAATCTAACATTAACCCGCATCCTAGGTCTTAGATATAAGCTGTAGTTTAGGCTGAAAACATGATGGGTAAGAATTACTGACTGTTCTGGACCTTTGTATATGTGTCATATCATTGAACTTTATTGTTATTATTTTTTTCTAGTTCCATGTTTTTCAAATCTTTATTACTGAGAGCCAGTCTTTATTATTTGTGACTCAGTAGGCTGTTAGATGTTTTTTAACTAGAAAGTGTTAATGACCATTTTTTTTATGAGAAGTAAATGTTGTATAAATTGAATTTTAATGTTCTCATTGTCCCAGAGGAAGATGAAAACCATTAGCTAATGATGATGGTAATGTTCACATTGTTTTTAATTTTAAAATAATATTTATAACCTGTAATACTATGCTGTCTCATTTTGGATTTAGAAAAAAATTTATGAACATCTACGTATATGTATGTGAATTAGGCACCAAGAAGAAGATGGCTTAAAAGAATAACTATAGTTTAAATCTATTTATATGTATGTTTGGAACTTGAACGATATAGGTATCTGGCTAGAAGCCTGCCTGCTCAATTATGACTAAATGTCAGATTCCCCTACAGTTACCCATTATTAAAAATATCCTTGTCTTAAATTTACTTTGGCAGGGGAATGTACCTGTTAGTTATCATACTGTGTTATTCTGGGGAACTCAAGATGGGTATTATGTTTCAGTTCCACTGAAATAATAGCATTTGCAGGCACACACACATATGTGTGTACATACAAATGTGCTTGAGAAAGTTCTCCTTTAACAGTAGCTGATGTTAGTGTTGTCTGAAGATGAATACGCTTTGCTTCATGTCACTGTGGAATATCCCAGAATTCTTGTTTTTTTCTTCACTCCTAAAATAGGTAACAATATAATATGTTATGCTCATTAAAGAACAGAATTTCAGTTTCTGAGACAGAGTTGCCAAGTTCATTATTTCTTTGGAAAGGAATAAATACCCTCTCTTAGTTTAACCTGCAGAATGAAAGAGTATATGAATTTAATGAAATGTATTTATTAAAAAATTGAATTTTCTGCCTTACAGTTATCTTGTATATCTTTAGTTCTAACAGACATGTGATGACCATCCGCCCAACAGTGCCGTGAGGAATTATGTTTAATTTTTGTTCAATTAATTATTTACATTGCTTCTATCCTCCTGGCACCCAGCTTTCATACAAGTACACATCAACATACGTGCTCACCATGTGCTCAGACATTTGTTCCAAAGGGAAAGGAAGAAATGGAACAAGAGACAAGGTTTGATACTGATAGTGCAGCTCTATGCAGAATGAACTCAGAACCTTCTTGCTGCAACTTTTGGTTCGACTTACCATCTGTGTCTTTCATTGTCTCTATTTATTGAAGAAATATTTAATGAGGATCCAGTAGATCATAGTCTAGTTAATTTCAAGTGATTTAAAAAGGCTGGTCATTTACCAGTTTCTGTTCTAAAAATGAGTTGAATATTCAACTCAATGGATGCATCAGGCCCTAAATCAAGATGAAATGTAGGAAAATGAAATAACCTAAGGATGATGTAGTGCAGCAAAAAGGACTGTTACTGGTCTGTTAAAATGAAAGAATATTCTAAGAAAGACTCCCACATCCATATATTGAGGTTTTTGTCACCATTGGAAGAGGAGGAAGGCCTGCCTTTATCTTCAGAGGCATCTCAGGACATAGGGTCAGTTCTGACCAGACTAATTATGTAACACCCAGGAGGGGGTTTTAGTTATTGGCTATTTATCTGTCTTTCTTTGTCCTGGAATAGTGAGCAAGTGAGTTCTAAGTCGCTTTGGTTGTGTCCGACTCTGCGACTCCATGGACCGAAGCCCACCAGGCTTTGTACATGGGATTCTCTAGGCAAAAACACTAAAGTGGGTTACCATGTCATTCTCCAGAGGATCTTCCCAGCCCAGGATTGAACTGTTGTCTCTTGCACCTCCTACATTGGCGGGTGTGTTCTTTACCACCAGTACCACGTGGGAAGGCCCCCTAGACTAGTACCTCAGTGCATCTGCCACTCCTTCTAAACATTGATTAACGAAATTGCTTTGTGTCATTGCCATTTCTATAATTCGCTTCCTTTATTCTCTTAACTTGTTTAAGGCAAATAGGAAGTTGGGTTGAAAACCTGTTAGTATTCCACATTAATATTAACTTCAAGTCTGTCCCTCATATCACTGAATTACTACAAATAAAAACTGGTAGCGTGATGTATGTTGTTTGTCTATAAATATCACCTGAAACAGAGAGCAAATAAAGCCATGTATGTTTAACTGGAAAGAGTTGAAAATTAATGCGAAATTAAAATATTGTCACACAGATTAGTAGAGGCATCCTCACAGTCAGTCAGTCTCTGATGCCTTTCCCTTTACTGCGAACAGTGAATAATAATTATTTTATGAAGGCAGTGCATTGTAAATATTTATAAACAGAAATGTAAAACAGTGAGACCACAGTGAATAAATTATTTTGAAATATTTTAAAATCCAGTTTTTATATGCTTTTTTAGTAAAAATTATTCATGGTGATCAATATTTCTTTCTCACTTGCCATCTGCTCTGCTTCTTTGGCTGTGCAGTTCTAGGTGAATGATGCACTGTGCTGTATAATGCACTCCACCAATTTATTGACTTGGATGCTGCATTTTTACGGAGAGCATGCAAACATGTAATTGCTGAACATAAGTCTTCTGGGGTAGGTAATTGCCAATTCTTCCCCATCCCTGGGAACAATTAGGTAATCATTACATTTGCCACGAAATGCCTGTCTTCTCTCTCAGTGCAGGTGGCAGTCAGTAGCTTCTCTATTAGGAAAGTGCAAGAAATTCACTCCTCATTTTCCTAGAATGCACAGGCATGGTCCAAAAGAATTGCGTGTATCCTGTGTGTTGCAGGCAATTTTGGTACTTTTCCTGTTTCATCTGTTTGTGAAGAGGCCCCATTTTCATGCAATTCCATTTTCATTGATTTTCAGCAGCCAGTTTTGCACTATTGAAAATCACTCCCACCTGAAAGTCTCAGATCTGGTCTTTGGGCCAGAACAATGGCACTTAGGTGGTTTGGCCACCTCTTTCTTAATCTGAAAGCAGATGTCTGTAGCCAGTTAATGGCGTGTGACTCTAGTTCTTTCCTTTCTTTATCTGTCTTAGAGGATTTGCCTTAATGAGGTTTATGTGTTTTGCTGGTTTGTTGGATACACTTTCCATTCCCCCAAGCAAACCATTATAGGCTTTACTATTATATATTTTTAAATTTTGCCAGCCATTGGGGTGGCTACTAATTTTTAAGGAATTTTCTTGAATTTGGTAAAATAATAGCAACACAATGATGTTGCCTGTGTTTTCAGACAGATGAGGGTCAACAATTTTTTATGCTTCCTCTCCTGTGAAGCCATCATTGATTCTCTTAGTTTAAATAACTAGCCCTCTTTTGAGTGCTTCCATAGTTAAGATTTTTTTTTTCCCCCGTTACCTTCTTCCATGAGCCTTTGAGCTTGCCCTGCAAAAGTTGCCTTGATGACCATCTCCCTACTGCATTTCAAAGTTTTTTGAGACAGGAACTGACTCTCATTCATCTTTGCTTCGCTTTGCAGAACACAGAATACATGCTTGATAATTGCATGTTAAATTGGAGATTGTCAGATTTTCTAGACTGAATGCCCCCAGAATCCTCATTGTACCAGTCAAGGATCACTGGATGGGATGAATGAAAACCCACATCCACTGTCTTTGGGCAAAGGTGGGGATTCATTTGGAGGATTCAGGGGTTTCCCTCAGACACAGGACTGGACAGTAGATTTGGCCAGGACTCAGGATAGAATCGCATGGATACAGGAGCCGGGAGGGCTACAATCAGTGGGGTCACAAGAGTTGGACACGACTTAGCAACTAAACTACCACCATCACCACAGGTTGGAACAGAGACCATTTATGGGAAAGCCTGGACAACTCCATTCTCTGTCTGTGGGTGTCTCTTGAACTGGTGGTGTTGCTGTGTCGTGATCTCAGCCACTATGGAGTCTGTCTCTATAGTTCTTTTTTCCTTCTTGGACCAGTGGAACCCAGAATAATCTTGCTCTTCTTTCAACTTTAGAGAAATACACAGTTCATAACTTTTAGAGAAATGCACAGAGGCGTTACTTTGCCAACAGAGGCCCATCTAGTCAAGGCTATGGTTTTTCCAGTAATCATGTGTGGATGTGAGGGCTGGACTATAAAGAAAGCTGAGCACCGAAGAATTGATGCTTTTGAAGTGTGGTGTTGGAGAAGACTCCTGAGAGTCCCTTGGACTGCAAGGAAATCCAACAAGTCCATCCTAAAGGAAATCAGTCCTGAATACTCATTGGAAGGACTGATGTTGAAGCTGAAGCGCCAATACTTTGGCCACCTGATGGGAAGAACTGACTCATTTGAAAAAACCCTGATGCTGGGAAAGATTGAAGATGGGAGGAGAAGGGGATGACAGAGGATGAGATGGCTGGATGGCATCACTGACTCAATGGACATGAGTTTAAGTAGACTCTGGAAGTTGGTGATGGACAGGGAGGCCTGGGGTGCTGCAGTCCATGGGGTCGCAAAGAGTCGGACATGACTGAGCGACTGAACTGACAGTTCATTCATTTCACATCTGTTTTCTGCCAATCCCTGCCCTGCTCCCCAGCTCTCCATGCTGCTCTTAGGTTTGTCTTCTGCATCACAGCTTCTGTTCACACTCTTCCACTTGTCCAGAATACTGCTCCCTCATCTTTTATATAGAAGATTTGTTTATCGATTTATGGCTGCACTGGGTCCTCGCCACTGCACACAGGCTTTCTCTCTAGTTGTGGTATGTGGGCTTCTCATTGTGGCGGCTTGTCGTATTATGGAGCGTGGGCCCTGGAGCGTGTGGGCTTCAGTAGTTGCAGCGTATGGGCTCAGTAGTTGCGGCGCATGGGCTCAGGAATTGTGACTTCTGGGCTCTAGAGCACAGGCTCAGTCGTTGTGGTGCATGGGCTCTGTTAATCCCATGGCATGTAGGATCTTCTCGGGTCAGGGATCAAACGTGTGCTCCTCGCATTGGCAGGCAGACCCTTCATCACTGAGCCACCAGGGAAGCCCCACTTCCTTGTCTTTATTTGTCCATCCAGGTTTAGCTTAAGTATCACCTCCTGAAGAGGTCCTGTATTATGTAAAGTTACCCCCCTCCGCCGCCAAGAGTTTTACTTCGCATTCAGTAATTTCAGATTCTTTCTCTTAAGGTGCATTTGCATATGGGTGTACTTGGTTACTTGGCCTATGCCTTTCTCCTCTTCTGGAAAGCGAGATCTTGAAGGCCTAGGCCATCTCTGCCTTGTTCACCTTGGGTCCCAGTGTTTGACGTGACAAACCCCATAGCTGTGGCTTCAACATGTGCTTATCTAGCTGTCATCCATCTCTCAGAGGTATGACACAGCCTCTGCTAGAACAACTGAAAGTGAACTGTGCATCAGGCCATTGGTGTCAGGGTGATAAACTCCCTATTTGTGTAGTCAGCTGCCCTGCCATGAACACAGCACTCTGTAATGTGCATAATAGAATCATTTAGCTTTTGGGGTTGTTTTTCTGCATCATTTGATAAAGTCATAAACTTAAGTTATGAAGTCAACTCTAGAGACTAAGTCTAAGTAAAACAAATCAATGGGATCTGTCTCAGGAGCCAGAAATTTAATACACCCCACTTGACAGCCAACTAGAGTCATTGTTTTTGCTTCCCAAATGCAGGGCTAATCGTCCAGATATGACAAGGGTGGTTTGTATTTTTGCTGAGCAAGTTAAGCAGTTTCGTCTTCCTTGCTTCTGGGTCAGAGGATGAGATGCTTTGGGCCTACTGCTCTTGCTGGTGAGCAATAACCACTTGGCACCCCACTCCAGTACTCTTGCCTGGAAAATCCCATGGATGGAGGAGCCTGGTAGGCTGCAGTCCATGGGATCGTGAAGAGTCTAGACACGACTGAGCGACTTCCCTTTCACTTTTCACTTTCATGCATTGGGGAAGGAAATGGCAACCCACTCCAGTGTTCTTGCCTGGAGAATCCCAGGGACGGGGGAGCCTGGTGGGCTGCCATCTATGGGGTCACACAGAGTCGGACACAACTGACTGAAGTGACTTAGCAGCAGCAGCAGCAGTAGGACTTGGGGGGTTTATGAGTCCCTGTGTTTCTGATGCAGGTTGCCAAGTATCCCAGCTTTTGAACTCTTACAATTAAGGGCAGCTAGTGGTGTGGTTTGCCCACTACAGACTGGGTTCAAATCCCAACCCCTCCACTGATGAGCTTCATTATCTGCAGCAAATAATTTATCAGCCTGCTTTCTTCATTTATAAGACAGGGATAACAATAACACTGTCTGTGCAGGGATGTAGTTACAAAGTCAGATGATTGGTACGGTCAACACAAAGTTAGCAGTTGAGTGTTGTGTAAGCTTTGACATCACCACCAGCATCATCTCTCAGAGAGATCCTTAAAAGGAGGCACAGATAGTACCTGGAAGGAGGCCAGGAGGTACAGGGTGATACTGAAATGGGTGTAAACATTATCTTGGGCAAGATAAATATTTATAAATAGGAGTTCATTTATTACTCACTGCTTTGAATTTATCTTCATCTATTGTTTCTGAATGATGCCTTTAGGGGTTGATTGTGAGGACAGACCTGTACGCCATTGTCCCTCAGCTGCAGGGATCCCTATGGCTGAGATACATGTGGTCCTCTTAAAAATCCAACAATGCCCTTGATTATGTAGAGCAAAAGGAAACCATTTTATGTCACTTTATTACCCACGTCAGACTGGGTTCTTCTTTTTTGGGGCAAGTGTGACTGATGCTTTATTTTGTCCCCTAAATGTTAATAATCACTTTTAGGCACATCTTTTTTCAAGGGTTAGACACTCTTTGTTGAGGTTTTGTTCTGCACACCATTTTAAAGATAAACACTTAATGGGAAAAGTCAGTCTTGTTTGAAAGGTAATAAAGTTTTTCTGGGTCTCCCTCATTTTCAACAATGGACTGGAGCTGAATGGAAGCTGGTCTGTTGAGATTGGTTGTTCTCAAAGTGTGGTCCCTGGACCAGAATCACCTGGGAACTCATTTAGGAAAAACAAAACAAAAGCACATTTCCAGATTCTTGCCCAAGGCTTCTAAGTCTGAAATTCTGAGACTGTTCTGGTAAGGTCCATAGAGCTAGAGTTTGAGCAGCATTATTTGGGCCATAGCTTGTGACCTGATATTTTCCACAGTCCTCAGTCTTCTCTGTTATACATCCAGCTTTACTCCCTGCGTTAAATGATCTCCCTTGTACCTAGAGGTATTTTTGTCTGGAGACTGGTTTGGCTTGTAGAGTTTGGTTGCCTTGTGTGCTGATTTATGTTCAACTTCAAACAGATCCGACACCTTAAGCTTTTCAGTCCCCTGAGCTTCTCTAAGCCTGAGTACGAATTTCATGGTGAGAGGGATTTATTTCTAAGAGTCTGTTTAACGTTGTGGAAGACTGTTGACAGCTGTGTTCACTCTCAAGACAAGATCTGGATAATAGACTACCTAAAGACAGTATGTTAATTTTATTCTTTCAGATAGAAGACAGTCGGTCCTTCCCAAGTACCCTGGAGAGCTGGGGTTTGGATAAGGTACAGTTGGTTGGGACACTGCAACGTTCCTCCTTAAACTGCAAGGCTTAAATGAATGCTTTTAACCTCTCTGAACACAGCTTTGCTCACCTGTGAAATGGGTATAATATAACCAATATCAAATGGTGAGAATTCAGTAGTATGCACGCAGGAAATATCTGTACTTCGAGGCTCATTTTTTATGTTCACCATCAAGCTCTTTATAGTCAAAATTGATGAACTTACTTCTCGATTAATCAATAAGCCATATATTTCATAAATCCTACATGACTCATTTTTGTTGATGTGTTTTGAATGCTTACTTGGTACTGGGCACTGTTCTGGAAGCTAGGATAACACAGAGAATTAACTATTGAGACAAGATCCATGCATTTATGAGAGCTTCCAACTTGGAGATGGAGGGAAAAGACAATAAACAAGCATAAAAATAAATGAATGTTGTGATTTTACTTATGCTCTCAAATAGCATTGTTTACACTGCTTTAGCAACAGTAGCTCATTCAAAGTATCCAGGAAAGGATAACTTGCCAGGAATCAACCATGTGGCATCTGCTTCCGAAGGAGCAGACCACAACAGTTACTGGGTGATCTTTTCAGGAATGTAAAACTAAGTTCATGAGACGGAGCAGACGGTTTCATTCTGTCATCATAAATGGTTCAGTGACTTTCCCAACAATATCGCCAAGATGGCTTCATAAACATAAACTGTGACTTAGGGTGAGATTCATCAGTAGTCATCACTGAGGTGTAAAGTGGTGAATGAGGTGGGAAACACCCAGGGGAAGAGTCTTTTTTTTGCACATTTGGGGAATTTCTTGAATGGTCCTCCCCATAGTGTCCACTCCTGGGCAACACTGTCACGTGTATTTATTGTGGGGTTGTTAGTTAATGGTCACTGCATCTGCTTAGTTGGAGATCAAAACCCCATGTCCAATGTTGCTGAATTCCAGACATCTGAGCTGCCCTTCCCTGTAGGAGAAAGTGGAGCATTTCTCCAGGCGCCTCTGCAGCCAATAATTCTCTATTCATGTGTGTCTCCTCTGTGCCTCAGCCTCTTTTCTCCAATCTTTATTGTGGTTTCTTTGTCCGTTTTGTTGTGTCATGGCTTTATACACGTGGCTCAGCCTGAGCTTGAGGCTTTGTTCTCTCTGCTTTTTTAAAAAAAACTTTTTGATGATTTGCTGGGTAGTTCCAACCCTTAGTATTGTCATTTGATCACCTATCCTTTCATTGCCCTAGAATTTTAGAGGAAAATGCAGTCTAGATTAGTGTCTCATGGAATTATTTGGTCTTTAAAGGAAAAAAAGAATCAAAATGAGATAATTGTGTAGTTAGTAAGGAACCTAGACCATGCGCAGTGTTCATTTGGCACTCTTCGAAGGGACTTGTATTGATGAGTAGAGAATGTATGAGTTGTTTGGATGTGGGTTCCTTCTCAGGTATCTGCAGAGAGAGAGTTTTACATTTGCACAGTCATTTTGGGGGCCTGCTGTGTGTTCCATATTGGATATTAATAATGTTCAGGGAAAAGACCCTGATGCTGGGAAAGATTGAAGGCAAGAGGAGAAGGGGATGACAGAGGACAAGATGGTTGGATGGCATCACGGACTCGATAGACATGAGTTTGAGCAGGCTCTGGGAGATGGTGAATGGCAGGGAAGCCTGGCGTGCTGCAGTCCATGGGGTCAGAAAGAGAAGGACGCGATTGAGCGACTGAACAATAACAACAGATGCTCAGGGTACTAATAGTTAATACTTAACATGTCACATGCTCAGTGTTTGCAAGGCATCATTTTAAGCATTTTACTTCATTATAGCACTGTGAGGTAGGTATTGTTACCATTCCCATTTTACAAATAAGAGAACTGAAGTGCAGAGTAGTTAAGTCACTTGCTCACGGTCACTTACCTATCAAGTGGCAAAGTTGAGATTTGGTCCTCTAGCTCTAGAATTCATGATCTTTACTCTTACGTTATGCATGGCTTCTTTTCTTCTTGAAGTGTTAATGTTAGTTCCTCAGTCATATCTGACTCTTGTGACCCCATGGACTGTAGCCCTCCAGGCTCCTCTGTCCTTGGAATTCTCCAGGCAAGAATACTGAAGTGGGTGGCCATTTCCATCTCCAGGGGATCTTCCCGACCCAGGTATTGAACCCTGGGCTCCTGCATTGCAGGCAGATTCTTTACTCTGAGCC
Organism: Tragelaphus eurycerus; assembly: GCA_935064755.1. NCBI lineage: Eukaryota > Metazoa > Chordata > Mammalia > Artiodactyla > Bovidae > Tragelaphus > Tragelaphus eurycerus. The sequence continues at coordinate 56,584,793 of CAKXYN010000001.1, read as the reverse complement.
AACAGGAAGGTTCTTTTCGTATTGAACTTGTCATCTAGTTGAACCTATCCCATACAGTTTTATTTCCAGGATTCTAAGCATACCTTTCTTCCATAACAAAAGCAAGCTGTTGTTCCAGCTCTGCATTGCCATAGGTTCCAAATTAACGGAGTTCAAAGGAATGAGATTTAACCATAGTTACCATGCGGCCCCAGCTGACATATGACTTTTGTGTCAGCAAGGTCTTCCATATTGAGTGACACTTACATGTGATATTTGGTTATCGGGTTTAAGTCAGGAAGCAGCTTGCATGCTTAACTACCTGCTGCTGAATTTTCCAGTGCCATGGGATGTGTCCGAGCCAATGGAGCATAGCGAGTTAATTACCTGTATGCACAGCGGGCAGTGCTGCAGATGGGCAGCCCCCAGTGATAGGAAGATGAGAGACATTACTTGAGATACCCGACACTGGGCTGTTAATGAGTCATCTTGATGAGATGGGGCGTGTCAAGAGGGCGAGGTATGCCTTCTTCTGATGCAGTGCTGAGTCTGTGAACCAATGTTTTAAGTAGGTGTGCTGATGTGAGGTTGACTTCTGGTTGCACTAGTAGACTTGTATGATGGGGATTTATAATGCCGCTTATAATGCCACATCAATTCCATATGAAGAAATGTGTTCCGAGCAATAGAGCTTCCGATTTAGTTCCTACTCATCTATTTGTTTCTCACTTTATTCAGTCAGGAAGGATTTACTAGGTGCCTGTTATATGCTAGATGCTTTTACTACCCTCTTGGGAATAATGAGGAGCAAAATGGGCAGGTGGCTCTAGATTTTTTTATATAAGGTTCGGCCACTACAGCCCGGGCGGAAGTTGGAGCTGTTGGAGTTTGTCTTGCAGTAATATTGGTAGGGCAAGCACTCTGCTTTTATTTAGCTTGTGTGTTTGGTTTTTAAACAAACGTTTGTTGTTCGTTTGTTTCGCTGTGCTGGATTTTAGTTGCACATAGGCACGAGGAATCTTTACTTGTGGCGTTCAGACTCTTTCAGTTGTGCCATGGGGGATCTAGTTCCCTGACCAGGGATCACAGTTGGGTTCCCTATACTGGGATCACAGAGTCTTAGTCACTGAACCAGCAAGGAAGTCCCGACTTGTATGTTTATTCAAGTGATCTTAGGGAGGTCCACAGGCAGAGGTCTCTTGTAGCTTTGTGAAGGCTGCCAGGACACTTACAGTTGGGTTGGTGGGAGGCTGGAGTTGTTATGAACAATATAGGCTTAAATTTTTTTAGGAGAATGAATGAAATTTAAGATAGTAGTCCCAAAGAAAAGCAATGTGATTTCTCTGCACTTTATGACCAAGTAAACGGACCTAGAAATGGGGACCAAGGGCAAATTCCTTGAATAAAGTCTCTTTAGCTGTAATTTTTACATGTGACCCAGAGGCTAGGCCTGAGCTGGCCACTAGGGTGCTAGACACCAGCTCTACCACAGTGTCTTGGCTAACCGGTATCCACATTGCTGGTGGGGAAATGGACCTGTCACGGGGACTTCTGATTGCCTGTGATTTGATTTCTCACGTTGAACTGTTAAAGCCTTTTTAATAGACTAGGCAGAATGTGAGAAAAATTTTATTACTATTCATTTTATCAGTAAGCCCTTCAATTCATCTCAGCTTCTTCAGCTCCCTAATCTTTGCTCTACTTGTCAGAAGTGGTAAGAAATATTAACCCACCATAGGAATGGTCTCAAGCCTCGTTTCAAATGTTAGTAATGCATCAACACCCTAAGCTGCATTTTAGACGTCTAAATTCATTCCCTCATTGGGAACAGAAGGTAGATCATTTAAACACAAAAACGGACTAATGATAATTGATAATCATGACCTTCTGATAAGACATGCGTGCCATTCTCCTGAATTTTGTGCACATGAGTGCTGCCAAACACTGACTAAACTTAAATTTCGCTACTTGAGACAAATGCTTTCCATGTTAATTAAGGGAGCCATGTTTATCTCTGACTAATGTTATAGAAAAATGTTCTTTGGAGTGGAGTTCATGGATCAAAGTCAGTGGATGTTTTTAAAGATGCTTATGTAAAAGGGTGCATGTATTTTGTGAATACATAGGTATTTACATGTATATAAATGGCTTTTAGATTTTCTCTAGTGAGCATGTCAAAGAAATATTTCAAATAGCAATAAAAATGCTGTATGACTAACATTCAATATAATATCTTGGTCTTCTTGGGGAATGTTTATGTTAATGTTTCAAGTGTGCCTTATTGGAAGTTGAATTTGAACGAGGAGAAATTGTGCCACAAAGATACCTTTTTCTTTCATGAAATGCCTGTTTCTAGCATAAAGCTAAGTGGTTGATGCCATTTTGATCCTGTGAAAGTACTACATTTAGCTAATAAAATGGCGTGGACCCTTAAATGTAAAGTGTGTTATTTTAGCAAAGTAGAGTCATGGTGGATAGTTAATTTCACGTTGTTTTTTCCTGCTTTTCAGTATCACTTCTGCTGGTGAATGGCCTTCCCAGCTATGTTTCAGAGCTATGTTTTATTCCATCAAATGATTACAGCCTCTCATTATTGGGCCAGGAAGTTTGTTCTTCCTTTTAGCAATACGAATCAGGAGATGATGTCTATTTGTGCATATAACCCTCTTCTTTTATTACATTGGGTTTTCCTAGGTTCTTATTCCCACATAAAGACCCACTAGATTTAAATGTGAAAGTTGTGAAGGCATTAAATACATATTGTAAGAATTCTGTCCAAAATATCTGTGATGCCTCTGGAATTGTCTGAGGGTACATCTAGCCTTGTACTCTTGATTAGTGGTAGCTTTCCTTTGTGAGAAGATCTGTTTGATAAAGGTTCTGAACATGATAAAATCAAGGTGCTACCATTTCTGAGTTGCCTTCGGGCTGTTCACTGAAGTCCTCTTCCCTGTTGAATGGGAAATGAGGAAGGCCATGGTGAAGGATTATGATGTAGCAGTACTTCCTAGGATCAGTGGTGCTGTTTCAGGGGATTATACAAAGTAAATGTGTGGTAACAATTAATCCACCTTGAAGAACATGTGATAAGAGGGCAGCAGGGGATGAGATGGCTAGATAGCATCATGGACTCAATGGACATGAATTTGATGAAACTGCAGGAGATGATGGAGGACAGAAGGGCCTGGCATGCTAGCTGCAGTCCATGAAGTTGCAAAGAGTTGGACACGACTTAGAGACTGAATAAGAAAAACAAAAGAATGTGTGCAGGGTAATAAGTTTCATAACATACCCCCATTTAAACCTTTAATTTCTTCTGAGGCATGGTGTCTGCTCCATACATTTTATTGAAAAGTAGATGTCATTTATGATTGAGTACAAATGAGTCATAGATTCACTGGAAAATTTGTATGCCTACCCAATGTGACTTGTTCATGAATCAGTTTCCACATCTGTATAATGGAAATGTGACTATATTCGACACAGGAAGGCATGAGGAGTAAAGTGAAATGTTGCAGGCCGATAGTCTGGTTGAGTGAATGGTTCCTGCTAGCAGCAGCCACGTGATATTAATATATCTATTGTGGCAGTAGTTGTAGGCGCAAGAATGTGTTTTCTATTGAGACAGAAAGCTTTGGTCCTCCACAGAGTTCCAGTATACCTGGATGCAGAGCTCAGTAAAAATGAGCCCTGAAAAAAAAAAAAAAACCCTTGAAGGTGATATTTGCATCAGTGAATGCATAATGGGGACAGTAAATGATTATCAGTGTGTTATGAGCAAGATAATTATTCTTCTTGGGGAATTTTAATTATTTCCACAAAACAACAGTTCGGCACACGGGGTCCAATACTGAATTGTGCGATTCAAGTTACGTTTCTCAGCAAAAACATCAAGGAAGATGACAAAGGCTTCTTTTAGAGGGGCAGGATATGGGCAGATTGGTTAGTGGTGGATGTTCAGAAAATACAGTGAGGAGGTGAGATGAGTCTGTGCTTCGCAAACTACAGTGGGTAGAATGATCGTCCCACAAATAGGCTGCAGACTCAGCGTCCTTCGTTTCCTCTGGCTTGCGTGTGCTTCGGGGGACCCTGGTGAGCACATCTGGCCATTCAGGACAGAGATGTGTGGCACTGTCTACCTGCACGGCCAGCCTGGGGAGCTGAGCACCTGGCCCAGCATGTCTCGTGACTCTGATGGGGGAGGAGAAATACCTATATGATGTTTTTCCCCTTGAAATGCTGCAGTGGGGATATGAAACTCACCCATGTGCCTTCTCTGTTATATGTGTAACATCAGTTCATTTACATGAGTGTGCAAATTAATATGAAATCAGGGAGGTTGTTTTTGAGATATTTCAAAGTAAGCATGGGATAACTGGGAAGCTGTTCTATCTCAAGCCACAGATAGATTCCTGTTGTTTCGTTTTAGCATGGATAATCGTTCATTTGTCTTTAGCCATAAATTTCTTGAGCAGGTTAATGAAACGCTGAAATGCCACTTTTTTTGGAATTGTCTGAGGTATATCTCCCAATTGCTCATGTTTATAATGTCAATTCAGGTTACCTTGATATTGGAATAGGATATCTGGATGACTTTTGGGATGGTGTTGAGAAACTATATCTCCCATGAGGAAAAGGAAAGAATGATTTTAATGCCTTCTGTCTCTGTTTTAGAGTTAGGCAAAAGACCATTCTCAAGGAACTTTCCTTTCTCCCTTGTCTTAAAAAATAACAGAAATGCAGCAGACAGAGAGGAACATCTCTGTTTAAAGAGGCCTGAAGAAAACACAGTTGCCTTATGTTCAAATTTGGTTTTAATATTTGCTACTTTTTGGAAGCCAATTTAATAGCTTCATCTGCTGTGAATAGTAATACTTGAAAGATACCCAGTGTGTTTTCTTGGAAATTTTAGTTGTTACTGTGTAACAAATTATCCATAAATATGCAAGGGAAAAAACACCTTTGGGATTAGAAAAAGTTGTTTGACATAACTAATAATGGTAGATCAGTTCAGTTGCTCAGTCATGTCCGACTCTTTAGGACCCTGTGGACTGAATCATGCCAAGCTTCCCTGCCCATCACCAACTCCTGGAGCATACTCAAACTCATGTCCATTACGTCAGTGATGTCATCCAAACATCTCATCTTCTGTCACCCCCTTCTCCTCCCGCCTTCAATCTTTCCCAGCATCAGGGAAAGGATGAAGGAGTCAGTTCTTCCCATCAGGTGGCCAGAGTATTGGAGTTTCAGCTTCAGCATCAGTCCTTCCAATGAATATTCAGGACTGATTTCCTTTAGGATGGACTGGTCAGATCTCCTTGCAGTCCAAGGGACTCTCAAGAGTCTTCTCCAACACCACAGTTCAAAAGCATCAATTCTTCAGTGCTCAGCTTTCTTTATAGTCCAGCTCTCACATCCATATGTGACTACTGGAAAAACCGTAGCTTTGACTAGACGGACATTTGTTGGTAAAGTAATGTCTCTGCTTTTTAATATGCTGTCTAGATTGGTCATAGCTTTTCTTCTTTTAATTTCATGGCTGCAATCACCATCTGCAGTGATTGTGGAGGCCCCCAAAATAAAGTCTCTCACTGTTTCCACTGTTTCCCTGAAAATTCTAGTTTCTGTATTTGGATCTTAAAGTCATGTGTATTTTCTTGGCTTTGAACTTGTTAGGGCTGAAATGGCAGGGTTGGAAGAAAAACAAAGCAAAGGAATTTGATCCAAGTTAGTTCAAATATAAGAACTTCTACCTTCCACTTAGACTATATAAGAACTTTACCTCCTACTTAGGCTAAATTTCTTTAGTATTCAAAAACTCCAAGGTAAAAAGTCCCATATTGATTAACTTTTTATTTTCTGTGCCTTCATTAGTTCAGTAAAGTGTCAAGGTGGCTTGAATGTTAGTGAATAATAGTTTCAAGGAGCACTTGATTTCCAAAAGTGTAGGTTGCTAACTGTGGACTCCTGATCATGGAAAGTCATAGCTGGGCCTATTCGAGCAAAGGATAGTTGGGGAACCGGGGCCCATTGGGAATATATCCAACCATTCAGTGAAGATCTTTTCCCCATTTGATAGAGGTAATGTTAGGAATTCAGTGTTTTTATGGTAATTTCCTATATGTTTTTGGTTAAAGAACAGGATTAAAATTCTGCTCATCTTACTTCCATCAATTTCATTGATCTGGGTACTGTATGTGAACGAAAAAGAAACCTGCATTTTAGAACAAGAGGAAATTGTAGATTGATGAGTACCAGTAGCTCATGAACAAGTTACTTCTTGTTCAGTGTACCTAGAAGTTTGATTGTATTGTATAATACAAGGGAGATGTCATGTAGGTAGATACCCAATTAAAACTTCCACTCCAAATCATTTGATATAATGGAAGTGATGTGAAACTGATTTGTGCTGTTGGTTGCTGCTAAGCTGCTGCTGCTAAGTCACTTCAGTCCTGTCCGACTCTGTACAACCCCATAGACAGCAGCCCACCAGGCTCCTCTGTCCCTGGGATTCTCTAGGCAGGAATACTGGAATGGGTTGCCATTTCCTTCTCCAATGCATGAAAGTGAAAAGTGAAAGTGAAGTCGCTCAGTCGTGCCCGACTCTTAGCGACCCCATGGACTGGAGCCTACTAGGCTCCTCCGTCCATGGGATTTTCCAGGCAAGAGTACAGGAGTGAGGTGCCATTGGATATGCTTGAAATGGTTGAATTTAAGCCTATATGTTATATACCTCAATAAAGTTGTTTAAAAGCTCTGTCTATTGTAAACTAAGACTACATTGTTGTTTATATTTGTCAGGCTATTTCTTTACCTGTGTATATATAGCAAGGCACCTAATGCGTTTCCCTGTCCTTGTAGCATTTGTATTTTAGAGGGAATGGTGAATAGAAAACAGACAGTAAATAAATGAAATAAGTATGTTACAATATGAGAAAATGAGTGTTATGGAGGAAAAGATAGAAAAAAAAAGAAGGACACAATTTGAGTGGCAGGACATTGAAAAAAATGACGCGAGTTATGATCTCAAAAAGGTGAGGGGTTACTTGTTACCTTAGATAGGACAGCAGTGAAATGCTTGACATGTTCAAGGCACAGACAGCTGGCCTGTGGGGCTTTCATAGAGTCAGTGCAGAGAGAAGTGGGAGCTGGGATCAGGAAGGTAATTGGGGACAGGGAGCAGATGTGTGTGGTCTTGCAGACTATTTTCCAGGTCTCGGGCTTTTCCTTCTGAATGTCAGAGGATGCTATTGAAGGATTTTAAGCCACCGACTGACATGATTGGACTTATGTTTTAGTAAGATCGCTGGCTGCTGGGTTGATACTAGAGCAATGAGACAAGGTGGAAAATAGCTACAGCAGCCCCTAGGAGAGGTGATGGTGACTTGGACCAGAGTGGTAGCAGGTGGAAATGAGCAGAAGTAGTCAGCTCCTGGATCTCTGTGAGGGTAGAGACTGGCATTTGCTGCTGGATCTGTTGAGTACTATCAAGAAGGAATGAGGAAAGACATCAAGGGTTTTGCCACGAGCATTGAAGGATGCTTATAAAATAGCACAGACCACATTGTGTCAAGTTTAGGATAGAGGAAAGCTCTGGAAACTTTTAGGTTTATGCTTATAATACTTGAGATGGGTTTAAGACATAGGTTTTGTGATCAGTTGTCCTCAAGGGCTGCAACTTCTGCTGAGCATCTCATGAGGGGTTGGAATAGTAGCCATCCCAGCTTTCAGGGAAGTGTTAGGCTGAGGTTAACAGAGGTTCCTTTATCCACCCCTAGTCTCAGATTTACACATGCCCATTGGGGTTCACAGCTATTTGTAAGGCCTCCCCAGACAGCCACTTTGGCAAGAAGAGATAAGAAAGCCTTCTTCAGTGATCAATGCAAAGAAATAGAGGAAAACAACAAAATGGGAAAGACTAGAGATCTCTTCAAGAAAATCAGAGATACCAAGGGAACATTTCATGCAAAGATGGTCTCAATGAAGGATAGAAATGGTATGGACCTAACAATTCTGTTAAGAAGAGGTGGCAAGAATACACAGAAGAACTGTACAAAAAAGATCTTCACGACCCAAATAATCACGATGGTGTGATCACTCACCTAGAGCCAGACATCCTGGAATGTGAAGTCAAGTGGGCCTTAGAAAGCATCACTACGAACAAAGCTAGTGGAGGTGATGGAATTCCAGTGGAGCTATTCCAAATCCTAAAAGATGATGCTGTGAAAGTGCTGCACTCAATATGCCAGCAAATTTGGAAAACTCAGCAGTGGCCACAGGACTGGAAAAGGTCAGTTTTCATCCCAATCCCAAAGAAAGGCAATGCCAAAGAATGCTCAAACTACTGCACAATTGCACTCATCTCACACGCTAGTAAAGTAATGCTCAAAATTCTCCAAGCCAGGCTTTAGCAATATGTGAACCGTGAACTTCCTGATGTTCAAGCTGGTTTTAGAAAAGGCAGAGTAACCAGAGATCAAATTGCCAATATCTGCTGGATCATGCAAAAAGCAAGAGAGTTCCAGAAAAACATCTATTTCTGCTTTCTTGACTATGCCAAAGCCTTTGACTGTGCGGATCACAATAAACTGTGGAAAATTCTGAGAGAGATGGGAATACCAGACCACCTGATCTGCCTCTTGAGAAATTTGTAAGCAGGTCAGGAAGCAACAGTTAGAACTGGACGTGCAACAACAGACTGGTTCCAAATGGGAAAAGGAGTATGTCAAGGCTGTATATTGTCACCCTGTTTATTTAACTTATATGCAGAGTACATCATGAGAAACGCTGGACTGGAAGAAACACAAGCTGGAATCAAGATTGCCGGGAGAAATATCAATAACCTCATATATGCAGATGATACCACCCTTATGGCAGAAAGTGAAGCGGAACTAAAAAGCCTCTTGATGAAAGTGAAAGTGGAGAGTGAAAAAGTTGGCTTAAAGCTCAACATTCAGAAAACGAAGATCATGGCATCCGGTCCCATCACTTCATGGGAAATAGATGGGGAAACAGTGGAAATAGTGTCAGACTTTGTTTTTCTGGGCTCCAAAATCACTGCAGATGGTGACTGCAGCCATGAAATTAAAAGATGCTTACTCCTTGGAAGGAAAGTTATGACCAACCTAGATAGCATATTCAAAAACAGAGACATTACTCTGCCAACAAAGGTTCGTCTAGTCAAGGCTATGGTCTTTCCTGTGGTCATGTATGGATGTGAGAGCTGGACTGTGAAGAAGGCTGAGCGCTGAAGAATTGATGCTTTTGAACTGTGGTGTTGGAGAAGACTCTTGAGAGCCCCTTGGACTGCAAGGAGATCCAACCAGTCCATTCTGAAGGAGATCAGCCCTGGGATTTCTTTGGAAGGAACGATGCTGAAGCTGAAACTCCAGTACTTTGGCCACCTCATGGGAAGAGTTGACTCATTGGAGAAGACTCTGATGCTGGGAAGGATTGAGGGCGGGAGGAGAAGGGGACTACAGAGGATGAGATGGCTGGATGGCATCACTGACTCGATGGACGTGAGTCTGAGTGACCTCCGGGAGTTGGTGATGGACAGGGAGGCCTGGTGTGCTGTGATTGATGGGGTCGCAAAGAGTCGGAAATGACTGAGTGACTGATCTGATCTCAGTCTGGTTCAGGACCTTTCACATTATCGAGAACTTCAGGCCAAGAGCTGTGCAGGTTTTACGTTTTATTGGTTATTGGCTTTGATCGTGTATGAACAGCCAATAGAGCAGTTTATTTTATTTCACTTCCTATCCTGGAATTATTTCTCTTTGGGATCTTACCCAAGAGTGAAAACAGCCCTAAAAACACATATTGCAAAGCAAATTCAGAATGGAATATTACGTATAGTACTTTAAGTGATCCAGTGATGCTTAGAATCACAGAAGTTTAGGGGTTTGGTTTTGTGATCCAGCAGCGTCTGCCTGCAATGTGGGCGACCTGGGTTCCATCCCTGGGTCAGGAAGATCCCCTGGAGAAGGAAACAGCAACCCACTCCAGTATTCTTGCCTGGAGAATTCCGTGGAAAGAGGAGCTTGGTGGGCTACAGTCCACGAGTCACAAAGAGTCGACACGACTGAATGATGTCACTTTGACTAAACATAGTTAAGAGATTGCTGCTTAAAGAACTAGTCTTTTCTTCTGGAAAGTTTTTTTCCTTGTTTTTCTGATTTAGGTGTTTTTGGAGGGATTTGGAGAGAAAATTTAGTGCTAATAAATGAAAACAACCTCTTTTACCTAGATATTCGAAAGGTCTACCTTCCTTCCTTAGACGGTGGCCCCACAGTTGACTATAAAGCTTGCAAAAAGAATGAAAGCTGATTACAACACATTCCTCCTCTTTGTCCAACATCTTCTGAAAATGATAATTTTATATTAAGTCTTCTCCTGCATTAGCAACTTTATCTGCAAGAAAGAGACTTCTAAAATGCTAATTAAAGAGCTTGTTTTTCACCACCAAGAGCCTATTGTTTTGGAAATTACTAAAACATTCTGTCTGGGATGTAAGGTCCTGAAGTAAAAAATTCGCACTACATCCATTATGATGGTGGCCAGAACTCGACTTAAGCGTGTATTGTTCATGGTTAGAGTTGTAAAAGTGCAAAAGGAAAAATGTATATTCTGTCTCCTGCTTAATCCCAAGCTGTGGATCCTAAGTTCAGTTTCTTATTAATCATATTTCTTAGGCATCTTGCTAAATACAATTCTTCATTCAGTTGTCTGAAAAAATAGTTTCTCCTCTCTTTTTCATTAAGCATTTTATATGTATAGAGAGTCCCGATGTAACTGTGAAATTGTGCTCTGTCTTCTTATTGCTGCTGCTACTGTTGCTAAGTCGGTTCAGTTGTGTCCGACTCTGTGCGACCTCATAGACGGCAGCCCACCAGGCTCCCCCGTCCCTGGGATTCTCCAGGCAAGAACTCTGGAGTGGGTTGCCATTTCCTTCTGCAATGCATGAAAGTGAAAAGTGAAAGAGAAGTTGCTCAGTCGTGTCCGACCCTCAGCGACCCCATGGACTGCAGCCTTCCAGGTTCCTCCGTCCATGGGATTTTCCAGGCAAGAGTACTGGAGTGGGGTGCCATTTGTAGTCAGAAGGAAATTTTTTTTCTCATGGTATTACTGGTACTAAATCACCTATTGAAGAATTACAAGACCAACACTGCACAGCCACACCTTAAAGCCAAAGTTTGTTCATTTCATGCACATGTTTAATGCAGTTATTTGCTTTGATACCTTTAAAAGTATCCTTTAAAGTGAATTGATAATGTTTTAAAAACTTTTCTTACCTGAAATTGGGTAGCCCCTCTTTAATATGCAAAGGTATATGATTTTTTTTTTTTTTTTTTAGGTACTCATGTAATTTGCCCATAGTTATTCCTTCAGTCATAATCTCGCAGTGTTCATGGCATTAGTCTTCTCAGGGTTAGTAGGGTAATTCTGGGATGTTAGACCTTTCTGTGACCATGGTTTCTTGCTTACCTTGTTTTCTTAATCAACCTGCCTAGCTTTGAGCCCCACCTACAGACACATGGTTTTACTGAAAAATGTTAGTACTTTGATAATAGAATTTTCTTTGCTGACTGTGAAGAACGAAGGTCAAAGCTACTAGCAGGCTATTCAAAATTTGTGGAACAGCTTTTTGGACCTGGACACATAATCTGAGTTAAAATTGACCTCCAGATTTGGTAACATGAAAACTATCTAGAAGTTTCCACCTATTCAAGTTATTAATATAGCAGAATATTTAAAGAGTTCTCTGTGGGGCCATCTAAGTTTGACTTTTAGCTCCCATTACTTGCTAAATGGATTGACCTAAATACCAGATAAATAAACCCTTCTAGGTGTAGTATTTTCATCCATAAAATGACGATTGTATTGTCAGGAGCAAATAAGATAATCCATGGATTCTGATCGCTTGTCTATGGCCTATAAATGTTAGTATATAAAGAATGCGTGTGAAGTGGGGGTTAAAAGCTGCTTACTATAGGGATCAATTTGAGAAGATTAGAATACCTTCTGATCTTCCTCATAATATTGGGTTGGCCAAAAAGTGTGTTTTGACTATTTTATAACACCCTACAGAAAAACCTGAATGAACTATTTGGCCAACCCAGTATATAATAGAATAATAAGGATAATAGATAGATAGATCAGTCACTCAGTCGTGTCCGACTCTTTGCGACCCCATGAATCACAGCACACCAGGCCTCCCTGTCCATCACCAACTCCCGGAGGTCACCCAGACTCGCATCCATGGAGTCAGTGATGCCATCCAGCCATCTTATCCTCTGTCTTCCCCTTCTCCTCTTGCCCCCAATCCCTCCCAGCATCACAGTCTTCTCCACTGAGTCAACTCTTAGCATGAGGTGGCCAAAATACTGGAATTTCAGCTTCAGCATCATTCCTTCCAAAGAAATCCCAGGGCTGATCTCCTTCAGAATGGACCGGTTGGATCTCCTTGCAGTCCAAGGGACTCTCAAGAGTCTTCTCCAACATCACAGTTCAAAAGCATCAATTCTTTAGCGCTCTACCTTCTTCACAGTCCAGCTCTCACATCCATACATGACCACAGGAAAGACCATACATAGCCTTGACTAGGCGAACCTTTGTTGGCAAAGTAATGTCTCTGCTTTTGAATATGCTATCTAGTTTGGTCATAACCTTCCTTCCAAGGAGTAAGCGTCTTTTAATTTCATGGCTGCAGTCACCATCTGCAGTGATTTTAGATCCCAGAAAAATAAAGTCTGACACTGTTTTCCCATCTATTTCCCATGAAGTGATGGGACCGGATGCCATGATCTTCGTTTTCTGAATGTTGAGCTTTAAGCCAACTTTTTCACTCTCCACTTTCACCTTCATCAAGAGGCTTTTGAGTTCCTCTTCACTTTCTGCCATAAGGGTAGTGTCATCTGCATATCTGAGGTTATTGATATTTCTCCCAGCAGTCTTGATTCCAACTTGTGTTTCTTCCAGTCCAGCGTTTCTCATGATAATAGTGAAGTTTATTGTTTACATTTGATTTCAGGAGATGATTCTTGAAAAGCACAATGTCTTTAGTGACAGTATCAGTTCTTAATACTGTTCCTGGCTGTTTTTTGTGTTCTCAAAACAGTTTCCTTGATTCCGGTCTGGAACATGCTGATATGAGAGCTCAGAAATATCAGTTTTATTTTATTTTTTAAACTTTTTATTTTATATTGGAGTATAGCTGGTTGAGAATATTGTGATAGTTTCAGGTGGACAGCAAAGGGACTCAGCCATCTTTCTCCTCCAAAGCCCCCTCCCATACAGGCTGCCATGTAACACTGAGCAGAGTTCCACATGCTATACAGTAGGTCCTACTTGGTTATCCATTTTAAGTATAGCAGCGTGAACTCATAGGAATATGATTTATACTTATTTCTTAAAATTTTTTATTGCAAGATAGTTGCCTTACAATATTTTGCTGGTTTCTAACATATATCAACATGAATCAGCCACAGGTATTCATGTGAAGTATATGTATTATTTTTAACAAAGTTTTTATTTTTAATGAAGTTTTCTGGTCATCAAGTCCATCTCTGGGCTTTGGGTCATCATTTTGTAATCACTGTTTCTATCATTCTTGGACATCAGTGGGCTACCACTCCCTGCCACTTAAGTCCCGAAATGAAAGTGTGTTTCACCTGAAGAAAAATGCCTTGCTGTTTTTCCTGTACACTTTTGTTTTTCACGGTGACCACTTTCTTTTGCTGTCAATAGAAATAGATCCCATCTGTCCCTCCTACAGTTGCATTTGTTTCTTTCTCATCACTGATCAGTTCTGTCCCTAAAAGTATAATAGTGATTCCGAAAGTTTATGAGATTTTCATCAGGAATCTTATTTTGATCACAGATTTCTGGCAGAATGAGAAACAGAGTTGGCCATTTTGTCACCTCACTGGTTTGCTCTTTTTGTATATTCCCCGTCTATGCCCCATTTCTGTCATGCAGCCCTTAGTTATCCACTGCCTGCTCTTCCTTCGATGGGTAACAAGGGTGAGGAAATTAAAGTGTGTCCTGCCCTCAAAGCACTGTGGGCTGATATTTGTAGGAAAGGTCTTTGTTAGCACCCCTGCGTCTTTAACGCTCTGCTACGTGTCGAAAACACTGCCCAGTTTTCAAGCACAACCAGCACGGGCATCTGTATTTCAGAGAGAAGCCTTGACATCCTATCTCTTGATGTTCTTAGAGTTAAAATAGAGAAATGAGGATTCACGGTAGATTGAAAAACTCTTCCCAGGGAATTCTGGATAATGCAGCACTGTAATGATGGAGAGTTCTATCTTGGGCCCCTGGCCTTTTGAGCATTTTTATCATTGACTTGACAAAGGAGATGGATTTATTAAATTTGTGACTGGCATGTTACTGGGAGGCCTTCGTCTGAAATTAGATGACAAAATCAGGATCTCCTTAGCTCCTGTGAGGCAGGAATGATGGGTGAAAATTCAATAGGATGTAGGAGAGAAGCAACAGGCAGTGCATCCAAAATGAAGAGTTATAGTTCTGTAGACTTGGGTTCAAATCATAGCCTCAAGTACTTGCACTCCAAGTAAGTGAATCTCAGTTTTCCTCTTGTAATGATGGGTATATTAGTGGTATTATTAGTATATTAGTATTATGATGGAATAATGGAAGATAAACTGGAATAATGGAGGATAAAATGGATTGAAAGTAGAATGATGAAAACAATTATTCCACAATGATGACTGAAAGACCAACTCCTGACTTGATGACTAGAAAACTTCATTAAAAATGAAGCTCAAACTCCTGCAGATATGCACTGCTATATTTACAGTGGATAATCCTAATATACCATAGGGTTTTCCTATGGGTTAATGACATAAAATTACAGTGAGGAACATATGACTTCTCAGTAGTATTGGCTTTTTAAATAGTTGTCTCGGTTTAAAGTTAAAATAGAAGTTCTACTTTCACATGGATTTGACTCAACAATCACATGAAAAAGACCTGTGGAGCACTCAGAGCCTTGCTCTAGGACAGCCCAGAGGGATGTAATGGGGAGGAAGGTGGGAGAGGGATTTAGGATGGGGGGACACGTGCGACCCGTGGCTGATCCATGTCGATGTGTGGCCAAAACCACCAGAATATTGTAAAGTAATTATTCTCCAATTAAAATCAATGAATTAATAAAAAAAAGAAAAAGACTTGAGGGTCTGTTTTACCTACAGAATTCTTCAATCTTTTTCTTCTCAACCTTATTTTCTGTTACTGCCCACTGCCTAATTAGATATTTTTACAAGATAGTTTTTGTAAAACACACTGTCTTTTGTAGGAGTTAGTACGATGTCAGCTCATAGTACTGTTTGTGACTTTTTTCATTGTTCTCAGAACAGCTTCCTTGATCCCACTCTTGAAGGTGCTGCTATGGGAGCTCAGGAAAATGGATTTTATTTTTAATGAGGTTTTAGATATTTTCCTCCTAATCACCCCTTAACATGTGAAATTTTAACATTATGGATAACATCCCCTTAATCACCCCCATCTGATTACACACGTACATACATGCCTGTGCTTTAAAGATGAAAATAGTAATTTATTTTCCACAAAGAACAAACTTTTACCCTACTGGGGTCCCTGTTAGAATGATACCATTATGTATTAAGACCTCAGGACTTCCAGAGTCCCTCAAGAGTATTCTTAGGTCAAAATCTCAGAAGTGTGTCCAAAATTTAAAAAAAAAAAAAAAAAATTGTTGTTAAATAAAGCACTACATGTATCCTCAAAATAAATATCTTTCTAGATCATATTAGCATCTTTTATTCATGTGTAAGTACTGTATTTGATGTTCACTGCTTGGGTGTTAACATTTCAGCCTTCCACACACAGTCATGTAGATGCATCTTTTGATTCCCATCCTGGAGCTAACCACCATTTACAGTTTAGCAAGCTTTTTTGTAATCTTTGTTTTTTGTCACTGGTTTTAATTTTATTTAAATTTTTTTCTGTACATGATCTGATATACTTCTGTAGTATTTGCTCTGTAGTATTACCACTGAATGGTATCAGGTACTCCTCCATGCATGTTAAGTTTCTCTGTTTACTTAAGTTTAACTTTTAAATAGGTTAGTATATTACAAAGGGCATAAAGGAATAAGTAGTGAAAAATATCCTGTTCTTATTTCCTCTTCATTTCTTAGTATTATGCTTTCTGAAATATGCTTCTAGGAGTATTTTATATACCTACAGTAAGAATATATGTGTATACATATAGAGTTATGTATATGATCATTTATTTTCTCATTTCTTACAACATAAGCCCGCCTGGACCCTCTGTCCATGAAATTCTCCAGTAAGAATACTGGAGTGAATTGCTATGCCCTCCTCTAGGCATCTTCCTTTCCCAGGGATGGAAGCTGTGTCTCTTAGGTCTCCTGCATTGCCAAGCAGGTTCTTTACCCCTAGCGCCACCTGAGAAGCCTCTAACTAACTTTAACCGTAATTTGTATGAATACAAGTATACCTGAAGAATTAACACCAGGCTCAAAGGAGTGCACATTTTTCCTGTCAGTGTACATGTGTGTACTAAGTTGCTTCAGTCATTTCTGACTTTGAGCAACCTTATGAACTACAGCCTGCCAGAATCCTCTGTCCATGGGATTCTCCAGGCAAGAATGCTGGAGTGGGTTGCCGTTTCCTTCTCTGGGGGATCTTCCCAACCCAAGGATTGAACTCACCTATCTTGCATCTCCTGCATTGGCAGGGGTGTTCTTTACCACTTGCACCACCTGGGAAGCCATTTCCTTTAAATGCTTGTTATCCAATTTTCTTTTATGAAGATTGTTTCAGTCTCTCTGTGGCATAAATAAATGTACTTATTCGAACACATCAGTGTATATTCAAACATCTTGGTGTTTACAGATTGAGTCTGTAAAAGAATGCATCTATGCAATTTTAATTTGTCTTTCTTATTATTAGTGCGGCAGAGCAGCTTTTCCTGTGTTAAGGGGCCATTTGTGTTTTCCTTTTTTATTTCAACTGTTGATTCATATCTGTTGCCCATTTTTATGTCTGGTTTTGGGTTTATCAGTTTCTAGAATCCCTTGGTGGAGAAGGCAATGGCACCCCACTCTAGTACTCTTGCCTGAGAAGTCCCATGGATGGAGGAGCCTGGTGGGCTGCAGTTCATGGGGTCGCGAAGAGTTGGACACGACTGAGCAACCTCACTTTCACTTTTCACTTTCATGCACTGGAGAAGGAAATGGCAACCCACTCCAGTATGCTTGCCTGGAGAATCCCAGGGAGGGGAGCCTGGTGGGCCGCTGTCTATGGGGTCGCACAGAGTCGGACATGACTGACATGACTTAGCAGCAGAATCCCTTGGTATAATATATGAAGACATTTTCCTTTTTTGTGGTTTGAATTGCAAATGGTTTTGCAGATCATTTGTTTTTAGTTGTTTCTTATGGTGCATTCTGCTATCAGAAAATTAAATATTTCTTTCATATATTTGATTTTATTAGTCTTCCTGATGCTTAGGAATTTACATACGTAGAAATACTTTGCCTACTTCAAACTTCCTCATGACTGCTTCTTTTACTTATTTTAAATATTTAAAACTTGCAACCATTGGGAATTTGTCTGAGAATAGGATTTGTCTACTTTTGAACTGTTAAATATGTAAGTAGTTTGCTTAGCAAGCCCCTACTGTTGGATATTTGCATTATTGCCAGTTTTTTCATTTTGTAAACAAAAGGCTAGATGCTAAATATTTTAGAGGTTTTTTTTTTTTTTTCTCTCTTAAGACTTAAACTCTGGAGTTACAGTCTGGAAAAAACCGTGGATAATACATATGTGAATGGCTGTGGCTGTGTTCCAGTAAGCCTTGCTTTACACAAACATGCCATAGTTTGTGAACTCTTGTTTTATAGGATGGGTTATTACCATATATATGAAATTGACTCCATGATCTGTCACTGTGTGAGGGCAAGTTTCCTGGCTTCTGAGCTTCGATTTCCTAACCTGAGAAACAGAAACATGTATACTTGAGACAAGTTTTTTAAAGGCTCAAAGAAGATAAGATATATAACGTATTTCATCACGAAGCCTGGCACATAGTGACTGTTCTCCAAATGGATCCTCCTCAATGATGTCATATGATGGCTGTATACTATTAAATATCACTCAGTCGTTTTTAGTTGGGCTGGGCCTAGAGTGTCAAAAAAACTCAGTTATCAAGAGAAATTACATTTTAATGCAATATTTGTGATTGCTGGTTTTGCCTTTTGCCTCAGCCTCCAGTAGGACTTTGTACAGGACTTTGTTAATGATAGTATCTTTATTTTTTAAAATATTTTGCTCATCATAGGGTTTTTTTTTTTTTGCATTCACTTCAAACTTTAAAATACTTCATTGGAATATTATCTGTTTTGATAATTAAGTTTTGGTGAAGGCTTCACCTTAATGCTGGCCCTTTTGATACTTATTTATTTATTGAGTGCCTTCTGTGAACTGTGTGAACCAAGTAGTCAAGTATCTAACATCGTGGAGGTTATTTTCTCACGAACCATATACTCGAAAGAGAAATGCACGAAGTCAAGGAAATCCAGCTTGGATCAGGAGACTATTTTAAATAGCTAAGTTAGCAGAGTGTCCTGTGATGTGATGAACTGAAAGGAGTTCATGTTCGTTTTTTCACTGCTGCTTCTGCTGCTTTCTCCAGGTTTTCCGTATAGATCCCCTTCATTGGATGTTACCCACACTATAAATTGATTGAAATAGAGGAGAGTGTAAGTTGAAGTGAACTATTCACAATATGTCACAGAGGCACAGAATCCATCATGTTGTTTTGCTTCACCTCATAAATGTGGCACTTTACGTCTAGACATTTCCCCAGATGGCACTCAATAGTTAATACATTTTGGAGCATACATTCCTCCTTTTATAGTTGTTGCAGGAAGGGTGTGAATCATCCTGTCTTTACCCTCTGAAGTGCTTCCCAGACCCACACACCCCCTCCACCCCAGCTCAGCTGTTGAGTGAACACCTCATAAAATGATTTTTAATTCCTTGTTCTTTTCCTCTCAGCCCTTATATCATGGGGTTGGTCTGTACCCTCTTAGCCCTTGCAAGCACTGAACTCCTAAACTGTGTCTGGAAATGTTTCCCTGTTCCTTCTCATGATGGGAATTTCTCATAAGCTGAAGTCACTTCTGTTCTACAACACAATGTGAGACTAGGTACTTACTGTAGAGAGAAATGGTGAGAAAAAGGCCTTCCACTCAAAGACAGGAAGTCCCAGCATTGTCTGAGCCAGACTGAACTAGACCCTAATTGTCTGTGTTGTTTGCCCCACCCTGAGATGAAATTGTGACCTTTGGGAATCATGGGGGGTCGCCTTGGCAGGTCTTCCCTAGGTAGTGACTTCCGTTGTGTCTTGTCCCTGAGGCCGAGGACTTCAGAGAGAGGCATCTGGTCCCGTTAAGTCAGGGATTCCTGTCTTGTGACCTCTGTGTTACCCACTGTGAATTTATAGCCAGGGACTTCAGGACCTCTTCTTTTGTCTAAATGAGATCTTAAAAGCCTTACCCAAGTTTATCCTCTCCTCTAGGGAGAGAGGAAAGGAAGGAAGGGGAATCAGGCGATGTTATCCTTATACATTCCATCCGGCATGTGTTCCTGATTTTTATCTTTATAATTTGACATTTTCTTCCTAGTGATGAATGTGGAAAGCGCTGAGTGATTTAACTGTTGGTATTTTTAAACTAACATTCTGATTATCTCCTATATTTCTTCAGTCACAAATAGCAGAAAGCCTAATCAAGAAGTTTTGACCACAAAGACACTTAAAATTGAGAAGTCTAGAGATCACATTTGAATTTTACTGTTTGTTCGGTCAGGTCCTGTCCCTTCTCCTCACTGCCTGCCTTTTTCTTTGTCAGCTTTGGCCTCCACCCCATTCAGTCTTGGTTCAAAGTCAGCCCATTCCTTGCCTCTTTATTCCCATTCAGGGAGGAGGAAGGTTGTTCCCTCAGACTCAAAACTAAAATCTGGAGCCTAGTTTTGAATGTTGTTGTTTGGTCGCTGAGTCATGTCTGACTTTTTGGGACCCGATGGACTGCAGCATGCCAGGTTTCCCTGCCCTTCACTATCTGCTGGAATTTGCTCAGAGTCATGTCCATCGAATCAGTGATGCTGTCTAACCATCTCATCCTCTGCTGTCCCCTTCTCCTTTTTCTTTCAGTCTCTCCCAGCTCCAGGGTCTTTTCCAATGAGTCAGTTTTTTGCATCAGGTGGCCAGAGTATTGGAGCTTCAGTGTCACCATTAGTCTTTCCAATGAATATACAGAGTTTATTTCCTTTAGGATTGACAGGTTTGGTCTCCTTACAGTCCAAGGGAGGGAGTCTCAAGAGTCTTCTCCAGCACTACACTTAAAAATCATCAATTATTTGTGCTCACCCTTCTTTATGATTCACCTCTCACATCTGTATATGACTACTGGAAAAGCCATAGATTTGAATATACAGACCTTTGTCGACAAAGGTTAGATTGAATCCTGTCCATTCAGTTCAGTTCAGTCGTGTCCAGCTCTTTGCAACTCCATGGACTGTAGCATGCCAGGCTTCTCTGACCATCACCAACTCCCAGAGCTTGCTCAAACTCATGTCCTTTGAGTCAGTGATGCCATCCAACCATCTCATCTTCTGTCATCCCCTTCTCCTTCTGCCTTCAATCTTTCCCAGTATCAGGGACTTTTCCAGTGAGTCAGCTCTTCGCATCAGGTGGCCAAAGTATTGGCGTTTCAGCTTCAGAATCAGTCCCCATGAATATTCAGGACTGATTTTCTTCAGGATTGACTGGTATGATCTCCTTGCAGTCCAAGGGACTCTCGAGTCTTCTCTAAACCTCCCACCTAAAACATTTCCTTTGAGCAGGAAAATCCCCTCTATTCAGTGGTTTGCTGCTGCTACGTCGCTTCAGTCGTGTCCAGCTCTGTGCGACCCCATAGACGGAAGCCCACCAGGCTCCCCGTCCCTGGGATTCTCGAGGCAAGAACACTGGAGTGGGTTGCCATTACCTTGTCCAATGCATGAAAGTGAAAAGTCAAAGTGAAGTCGCTCAGTCGTGTCTGACTCTTAGCGACCCCATGGACTACAGCCTACCAGGTTCCTCCATCCATGGGATTTTCCAGGCAAGAGTACTGGAGTGGGGTGGTTTAGTCCTGGATTAACACCCCTTCCTGAGTCAGTCTCTTGTCAAGGACAATGGAATTAAACTAATGGCCAGATAAGCAATCAGGTGCTATTTTTGGAGCCCCGGAGCAGGGTCACATCATCCAGAATTTAGTTTTGGTTGTGGTTTCCAGATGAAAGTACACATAATCATGCTTACCGAGCACTGTTAGTACGTGCCGTGTACTGGTGGATGCACTCTGTAATTATTTGTGTAATCCTCACCAGATCCTTGTGGTTACTTTCAAGTCTGTATACAATGAGAGTGAATGTTAGCTAAAATGTCAACAAAATTTAATATGCCTGTTTGATTCTTTCAGGTGTTACAGGAAGTATTCTTGTAATATTTAGAACTCTTTGGAGTTTTAGAGATGATCTGGAGATCAGCAACATGAATGCTTTTTAGTCCATTCTCCATTTTTCATATATACAGTGTTTGACTTACAACACGTAGTTAGCCACCAGGGGTGGAAAATGCAGAAGAATCATAAGTTAAGACCCATAAACTTTTTTAATTAAAAAATAGAACAGTTTAAATACGTGTTTTAGATTTGGGAGAAAAAAACATTAATTATACTGTTAGGTTAAAAAATGAATATACATTATTTTTGGATTGTTGCTGTTGGTTAAAAGTAGACACCAAGATGCCTGGATCAAGGTAATGCTTTTCATGTAAATACCTTGAGGGAGGCATTAATAAACATATTTGACTAGTAACAACATATAACATGTATATTAGTTTTGTTTTTAATTAGATTTAGACAGAATTCATTATTTTTAATGGCTTTTCATTAGTGAATAGAAACCATTATTTGGATGTGTTATTAGTAAAATAAATTCAAGGTGTATGCTTATTTTCTGCAAAGAATCTCTTATTTAAAGAAACCATTGTTTGGAATACAAATCATAGACACTTGAAATTCTTTGCTTTTAGACAAAAGTATGATTTATATGCTCTAAAGATAGCACTTTTATCTCTCTTTCTCAGCTCAGGTGTTAGTAGTGAACTACATTGAAGCGAGATGGTTTACTTACACTATAGAAAAGTCGTATTGCTAACCAGTTGTATTTGTTCCTCTTAGTTTTTCAAGTAATATTGTTGGAGATGTAGAGGGGGTTGAGATGTATTTCTCAGATTTTTATTTTTCTTTGAACACATTAGCTTAGTTTGGGTTCAAAATTTATGCATGTCAACCAAGTTCTTAAATATGCCTTCAAGAAGCAGTGTCCATTTAGCAGGACCTCAGACATGAACCCAGATTTACAGTATTTGCCATTATTTTCACATGGGGAATTGTCTACCTTAAACAGGCCAGTTGGAATTAATCTCCAGTTGTGTGATTTATTTACCCTCCTGTACAAATATGTCTTCTTGGTGCTAGTCTACTACATTGTAAGCATCTCAAAATGAGAAAATACAGTGACCTGTTAATGGTACACCATGGAGGTACAGGTGGGTTCTTTTCATGCACAAATAAGCAGTAAATTAAGCTAATAATGTTTTTCCTTAGCTATAATTTGTCCAACTTTTGGAGGTTTTTATGTAACCTTAAGTAATGAAATATCCTTCTTTAGGCCACCTCTCTTTTCCTTTGGCATTGCTCTGTGCAAATTTCTTTCTTACAAAGAGGGTATGACACACAGTGTTATCTGTAAATCAGTATCCATCTCTTTCATCCGCTAGGCCATAGAGCTACCCCAAATATGTAAGAGTAAAGTCAGTAAAATCTAGATATTAAAATGTAGCCCACTTAACAACACTTAGGTTTTATTTGCTTTCTGTGAGTTTCATAAATATGTCTTCCTCTTTCTTCCAACCTTTATTCAGAGCTCATGGGTTTTCTGACTGATTTTCATGTTTGATTCCATTATTCAGTCTCAAATACCACATTGCAGTTTTGGTCTTGGCTCCTAAATCTTTGGTCTGTGACAGTTTTTTATTGTCTTTCCTTGCTTGTCATTACCTCAAGGTTTTTTTAAGGACTATTGGCCAAGTGTTTTGTAGAATGTTCCGTTCCTCAGTTTGGGTTTGTCTGTTTTCCTCATCATAGGGGTTATGGATTTTTAAAAAAGACTCCAAGAGTGGTTCTGTACCCTTCTTACCACATCCTAACAGGATGTGCATGAAAATCCGTGATACCGAAGGTGGGGTTGACCTCCATCACTTGGCTGAGGTGCTGTTTACCAGGCTTCTCCATTGAGAAGTTGCCTTTCCCCTCCTTTTCTGCCTTATTCTTGGGAAGCTGGTCCATAAATGCAGCAGGTGCTAGGATTAAACTTCACTTCCTGAAGTGGTCAGCTGTATTCTGACTCTTGTCCTCTGCAGATGCGGGAAGCACTTGGACCTAGTAAATTTCTCTCCACTTCTGATGTAAATTTCTCTCTTTCAAGTGTCTCTCCTCTCTCCCTTTGTAGAGCTTAATGCCTGCCTCCACCTACCTTAGTCCTTGCTTGGGTGCACAGTTATTTCCTTCATTATATATGGTCGGGTTCTTGAGGGATTGCTATGTATTTTATAAGACAGCAACAGTGGCAATAATCACACCAGCTACCACTTACTGAGTTTCTATTGTTTTTTTTTCTTATACTGAGTATCTTCTGTGGATTACCTCATCTGATCCTCATAACCAGCCTTTGAGGTCAAATCACTGATGTTCCCCGTTCGTTGTACAGATGAGCTGACAGAGGCATCCGTCGCATCTCCACCCCCCAACCACCATTTCTTAGCACTGAGCCTGGTACTCAGCATTTGTTGAGTCAGTGTTGAAGCGACTTCGGTGATGAAGTAATGAGCAAGACTAAGTTTCCTCCTTGATTGACCTTTGATTAGAGAGCTCTGCTAAAGCGTAGAAAAGATGAGCATCTTGAGAATAATCGTTTCCCAAAAGGTTTAGAAAGCAAAGTTTTATCCTTTCTTTTAAAAAACCTTAATTGCCCTTGGTGGACTTGTTAAGTTTGCACATAGATTCTATCCTGCATATCATGTCTTTGCTGATACAATGTTACTGTATCACTGTTCAGATTAATGTAATGTCTTAATGAAGAAATAAGTGTTTACTTTGAAAGCTGACATCTTGAGTCCAGGAAATGAAGACTTAGGAAGAAATCAGCAGATAGAAGTCTAAAATTAAAACCAAAGTAATGAAAGAGAACGTGTCATGAGAAGACAGACCTATGGAAGACTGCTTAATGTCATCTTCCACTTTATGTGTTTGTGGTAAAAATATGTATACTAGAAGCTCATTGTCTATACAGTTCTATGCTAGACAATAGAATCAAGTCAAACAATGTAGAGAAGAAACCTGTTCTCATAGAGTAATGAGCTGGTGGGGAAGCCAGACACAAAAGAGTAAATAATTACATTCATGATCAGATGTCCTTAGGAAAACAAGAACCCATTGCCAGGAGAATACAGAACCCTGTGCATTTCTCACGAAAGCCTCCTTGACAAGGGGATATTTACACTGAGGTCAAAACCTTCAGCCAGGAGTTTCAGTTGTATTCATTGAATTTATTAAAAGGAAAATACTGGGAATTCCCTGGCAGTACAGTGACTAAGACTCCGCACGTCTACTGCATGAGGCATGGGTTCGAGCCCTGGTCAGGGAATTAAGATCTCCCTTGTGTCCAGCCCCCCAAAAAAGAAAATATTTTTCATTCTAGATTGAGGGAAAGTCACTGTTAAATTCCCTTGGTACTAATATGTTGGCAGTATGTCTCAATCAGGTCTAATTCATACTAGACTCTTAACAGGTGAACAGGGAGTTGCTCTTGGCAGCCAAGCTACCCTGTGGTTTCTACCTCTGAGCCCCATGCCTCCCCTTTTTGAGAAGATGGCCTTGCATATTAGATTGTCATGTCAGAGTTGGTGAACTGCTCTAAATAGGTCCAGCTCTTAAAATGCAGATATTCTAAGAAAGAGTCAATAAGAGGAAACAAAAATGCACATGCCTTTTTCTTCTTATTTTAGGCGGGTAATCCCAGACCTGAGAGAGGAAGGCTTCTTGCTAATTGTTTTCCCTCCTTCAAAACTGGGTTTCATTTAACCACAGTGGTTTGGTTTTGTTTTGAGTTGTGTTTTTAGCTTAAAGGCATTTACTCATAGTTTTGAAAAACAAAGCATTCAATGCTATGAGACTTGTGCATCTCGAAATGATTAATGATATAATTCTCAGTCCTTTATAAAGTGTCTGAACACTGAAGAGATTTATACAGTGTGGAACGGCAGTGGTGCTTCAGCTTGAGAATAGGTAATCGATACCTGCAAGCTTGGAAAAAGTGTTCTATTTCCTCCACTAATGACATAAGGGGTTTTTGCAAAGCAAGGGTGTCTGGAGCATGAAGCACTCCAAAGAAGAATTAATTTAAAATCTGAAGTGGAAGATCAGTTTCAATTAAAATTGCACTTGAGCAGATATTGGGTAGAAGTGTGAAAGCAAGCATGATAGTTGGCTTAAATCTTCAGATTGTTACCAGTGAATAAATGAATCTCACTGATATGAACCCTGATTATATTTTTATAGAGTGCTAACTTATATTTCACCCATGTCTGGCAGGTTATGAGAAATAATGTGAATGGTAAGTATCTATCAGAGGATACAGAGTATGTTTTTTTTTTATTAGTAGGATAATTACCAGGTGTCTATAGGTGTTTTTACAAATGATGGCTTGTGTTCTTAGTTCTTTGAAGTCACATGTGTTAGAATTGATTTTTTACCATGCATTTTTTTTCATTGAGTGTAATTTTATTGTAGTAATGAGCTTCTGAAAGACATTATATACATACATACACACACACAATATTCTAATACTTCGGTTTCCATATTTCCAACATACAGGCCCAGTTGTAGCTTAGCTAGAATTAACATGGTGTTCAGCTATCAAATACATCAGTGACACTTTATTCCATTTTTTAAGGAATCTTTCTGGTATGTGGAAGAAAATCTAGAGCAAATAGGATCATTGGAGCCATTCCCATCCACTTTCCTCTCCTTTTTTCCTTCAAGTATATTAATGCAAGGTGAAACATAGCACGCACACTCTGTTCCTTCGTGACTCATCTCACACAGTCTTAGGGAATTTGACCAAGAGGTGACATGACATGAGGAAACAGCCCTTGACAATTCCTAATGTAGTTGGAATCCTATAGTAAAGGAAGTGGTGATGCTAACTTTTTGCAAAAAGTCTTCTGGCACTTAACAAGTAGTTTTGAAATGTGACCTGAATCTTCGCCCATCAGTGAACGTGTACTTTCTGATAGTCTTTTGTCTTAGTCTTTGGGATGTGAATTAGAGAAGAGGACCCAGGCATAGAGTGAGGCTGAGCTCTTTGCCAGACAGCAAGCATCTGAATCATTTTGGGGGCAGATTTGTCAGTTACTCTTGCAGACATGAAGCTTCCATTACTGTGACTGAAAAGGTTTTTTCCGGTCACCTCTTTGTTCATGGTACCCCTATTTGTATCTGCTGTGAGCTGTATCAGACTTAGGGGAATAGGGAAATCCATGGTCAGTGAGTGTGTGGTGGGTTTGGGCACAGGTGTGGACTCTTACTTGGTAGCAGGGAGACCTAAGATGTCCTCCTGTCTTCCATCATGCAAGGCTAAGTGTGGAATGAGGCAGAAAGGAATGATGGGTTTGTGGATTAGTTGATCACCTAAAGTCACTTTGGCCAGTCATCCTCTTTTATTTGATATGTGAAGAAATTTAAAGCTAAAAAAAAACCTGCTAGGAATAGAAGTATGTGTATATGTTTATTTATATACATACTAAACTGTATTGATTGAGAAGCCTAAGTTTTATCTTCTAATTATTATACAGGTATTATATGCTGCTATATATAAAATAGATAATTAAGAAGGACCTATGGTATAGCACTGGGAACTACTCAATATTCTGTAATGACCTCTGTGCAAAAAGAATCTGAAAAAGAATATATATGTATATATATAATTGAATCAATTTGCAGTACACCTGAAGCTAACACAACATTATAAATCAACTGTACTCCAATATAAAATAGAATATTGAAAAAATTATACCATTTAGCCCTATTCTATATCTGGTTTTCAAACAAAAAATGTATCTTAATCTCTCTAGTAAATGATGTTTTTTCTAGTTGACTATTTCTGCTTTGTCATGTCACGAAGGTTATAAAATTTTCTTTGCCTATGCCTGCTTGACACTCATTAGGGTTATGCATGATAGCTGCATTCTCTTTGTCTATTTCCGTGGCATATGCCCCTCCAAAATCTTTATTTATATGAATGCTGAGTCCAGTCTTAAGGTAGCTTTGTATCCCCATCTCTTATGACAGAGAGGGGCTGAGAAAGAGAAGTAGGTGCCTTAATACATATGTCTTCAAACTGGCTACACTGAAAAATCTCACAAGTAGCCAAAGGAAAACCATATCCTATTGACTACGTTGTTTGTAGTGACTCTTCCAGTGTTGTGTTGCTTCTAATTTTTTTTTCCAGTTCTGAAATTCCTAGAAACGTAACAAAAAGTTGTGTTTCATATAATGTTCACAATAACTGAACATTTTAATTTGATGAAGGTGTTTTCTTGTGAATAAATGCTCTGTTTATTTTAGGAAAATTATTTTTAAAACAATTTTTTTTTTTAAATGTGAATAACTCTGACAACCCTTCTGCTCAATTTTCTTAATTGGGTAACAGGAAAAAAAGAGCAAATATTTGATTACAAATCAAGAAGCAAAACTATCTCAAGTAACATTTTTTCCCTTCATTTTCTTGCCCTACCCAGCAAGTGGCTTGGGCTGATAACTTTCCAGTGCACTGACATCGTTAGGGTAGGGACACGTAGGACAGTGTATCTTGGCAGATGACGTGCTTGACTTTTGTGTGTCTTATTCATTCCATCCGTGCCCTTTGAGCCGCAGGAGTTGAAATCTTGTTTTCTCTTAATAGGTGCCTACGGTCCTGAGTACTGGGTCACGTCTAGTGTCAGCTGTGGGGGCCGTCAGCAGTCGCCCATCGACATTTCAGACCAGCATGCACGCGTCAGTGAGGAGTACCAGGACTTGCAACTCGATGGCTTTGACAACGAGTCTTCTAACAAAACCTGGATGAAAAACACAGGGAAAACAGGTACAGCGTCTTCTTTACCTGTCTGTTTCTGGTGTCTGGTCTGTACCTTAACCAGGACTTGCTCCTGTAGTTGTGCACGTTCCTATAGAGAACGTATAGCTGAGTGAGAGCTCTGGAATTGACCCTTGGTTTAAGAACTGCTGCTTGCTCTGTGATTTTGGGCAAATTGCCTAACCACTTTGTGCTTAAAGATTTTATTTTTTCAATGTGATAGGGTAAAAATATAAAAATAAAAACACATATGGATAATGAAATTGTATCAATCTCATAGAATTGTTAAAGATTTGAGTGGGTCAGTCCATGTAAAGTATATAGAATGAACTTTGAGACCTCTGTTCTAGTATGGTGACCACTAGCCATATGTTAGCTATATTTAAATTTAATTAAAGCTCAGTAAGATTAAAATTTATTCCATGTATAGATTTGTTTTTGTTTCCTGCCTTCTTAGGGTGTCTGTCTGCAATGTTGGAAAGCAGAGGAGACACATGTTCAGATCTTTGTATTTTTGAGGTAGAGGTAGGGGATCACTTTTATTTTTTTCAGCTTTGGTAAGATACAGGGCTTCCCAGGTGGCGCGAGTGGTAAAGAATCCACCTGCCAGTGCAGGAAATGCGAGACATGTATTAGATCACTGGGTCAGGAAGGTCCCTCGAGTCAGAAATAGCAACCCACTACAGTATTCTTGCCTGGAAAATTCCTTGGACAGGGAAGCCTGGCAGGATATAATCCACGGGGCTGCAAAGAGTCAGACACAACTGAGTGCCTAAGCACACATTAAGATATAATTGGCATATAACATTTCATTTCATTGGTCATTTCTTTTGCAGTGCAGAGCTTTTTATTTTGGTGAGTCTCATTTGTTTGGTTTTGCTTTTGTCACTTGCATCATATCCAAATTATCATCGACATGACCAATGTCAAGGAGCTTTCTCCCTATGTTTTCTTGTAGAAGTTTTATAGTTTCAAATCTTATATTTACATCTTTAATCCATTTCGTTACTTTTCATGAGGGATGTAAGGTAGTGGTCCAGCTTCATTCTTGTATGTGAATGTCTCATGTTTCCAACACCATTTATTGACGAGGCTATCCGGAGGATGAGATGGCTGGATGGCATCACTGACTCGATGGATGTGAGTCCGAGTGACCTCTGGGAGTTGGTGATGGACAGGGAGGCCTGGCGTGCTGTGGTTCATGGGGTCGCAAAGAGTCGGACGCGACTGATCTGATCTGATCTGATCTGATCCTTTTCCTGTTGAGTATTCTTGGCTCTTTTGTTAATTATGAGCAAATATTCCTATGCATGAGTTTATTTCTTAGAATCTAGATTTTATTTCATTGGTTGATGTGTTTTTTTTTATGCCAGTTCCATACCGTTTTGGTTATCATAGCTTTGGATTATCATTTGAAGTCAAGAAGTATAATGCCTCCAGCTTTGTTCTTGTTTCTAAGGATTCCTTTTCTTATTCAGGTTCTTTGGTGGTTTCATAGGAATTCTAGGATGGTTTTAACTTTTTCTGTGAAAAACGCCATTGGAATTGTGATAGGAATTTCAAAGAATGGCAACCCACTCCAGTACTCTTGCCTGAAAAGTCCCGTGGATGGGGGAGCCTGGTGGGCTGCAGTCCATGGAGTCGCTAAGAGTTGGACATGACTGAGCAACTTCACTTTCACTTTTCACTTGCATGCATTGGAGAAGGAAATGGCAACCCACTCCAGTGTTCTTGCCTGGAGAATCCCAGGGATGCCGGAGCCTGGTGGGCTGCCGTCTATGGAGTCGCACAGAGTCGGACACGACTGAAGTGACTTAGCAGCAGCAGCATAGATCTCTTTGGGCAGTATTGTATTAGCCACATTTCATATGTTTGGTAGCCACATATAGCTAGTGGCTACCATAACAGCCTGCACATTCAGAGAACATTCTATCATTACAGAAATTTCTACTAGACATCACTCTGCCAAATGCACAGATGGAAATGCATTTCTAATCTCCCTTTAAAATTTGATTTGTTAATATTTGTTTTGTATTATAATACAGATGAACAGTGTCTTATCCTTTTGTGTATTAGACCAGCAGTTTGATCCTCCGGCTTCCTTTTACCTACCTCACCTTTCACTTAGAGTCCATGAATATGAAATACCACATTTTCAGAATTGCTAACGCAAAATGCTTCCCTCTTAATCACTGCCATGCAAATAACAGTTACAGATTGTTGATGGAAGTAGCAGAGATTGCCTTGCTGTGCCCCACTGTTTGATTTGAAAATAAATGTGTGGGTGTTATATTACATTTGTGCCTAGTGTTAACTGGGATTCTCTGGTGCTAAAGGTATTTTGTCTTATCTTATTTTTCTACTTTTATAACCCAACCCATTAAAACTGACTCACTCTCTCTCTCTTTTTGAAACGATCCCTTTGTAACCAAGGATGTCAGTACAGAGCACTCTTAGCAATCCCTCCAGGAGCCTTGGCTGCCTGAAGCCCTCATGCGAAGCTAAAATGACTTCGTTATCTGTCTTTTGGTCCCATTCATGTTGTGGGTCACTGAGTTGCCTTTACAAAAAAAAAAAAAAAAATCTAAGTGGCTGCACGTACAACTTTAGGGCTCTATTTTCTTTCTCTGAACCAGCATTTGTCAGAGATTTTTTTGTGGCTGATTGCTTTGGGTTGGTCTGACTTGATCTTAGAATTGTTTTCCACTCAACACAGTGGTTCCTGGCTTTGAGCTCCTTTTCATAATGTCCCCATAAACAGGTCTTCGAGCATTATAGCAGGCTACCTTCTCCTGTACCTAGATTCATCCATTTGAGCACCTGCTCAGAACAAACTTGTATACTGGTGATATTATTTGTACACACCTTTTCACCTTTACCTTTCTACTCCCCAAGTTTAGATGGTGTGTTTATAGTTACAATTCAGATTTTCTCTAACAGTAGCTCTGCTTCGTGTTTCAAATGTGAGTGTCCTTTGGAGATCCGTGATGGGAATATTACTCTACAGACAGTCTGAATGTGGCGGACGAGAGCTTTGCTCTGCTGGGGTAATCAGATCTGGGGGTTGAGTGCCACCTTGATGCCACATTCCGGAAGCCTGCCAAAGGCAGTTTGCTGGGCTCTCTGATACGGTTTTCTACTTGACTTGCAACGCTTGACAGCCTTCTGCAAAGATAACATGTTTCAGTGACAGCTTTCAGCTTGGTATCTCCAATGACAGGTTTTAGACAAGTGTAGGGTTCACTCAATGCAAGTTGATTCATGACCTTGATCTTCCAAAAGCTGATTATCAATCTCTGTCACTCTCCTGGCCTCCAGAGTGATCCACAAGTTGTTGCCTGTCTGTGGGCGCATGCGCCTGACTTTAGAGCACAGCCGTCCAAATATGAACACATCTGTCTCTGAAATTTAGAAGCACGGCCTTCTGAGAAGCAGAAATAAATCTTTGTTACTTCTCAAACTGTGCTTATGACTTTAAAATTTATGACATCATGCTAGACAGGCTAATAGCCCATAAATAATCAATCTAACATGATTCCATAGGAGTGATTTTTTTTTTTTAAGTACCAACCATTTACAAAAAATTATTTACTTTAATTGGAGGCTAATTATTTTACAATATGGTGGTGATTTTTGCAATACATTGACATGAATCAGTCACTGGTGTACATGTGACCCCCATCCTGAACCCCACCCTCCTACCTCCCTCCCCATCCCATCCCTCTGGGTTGTCCTAGTTTACCAGCTTTGAGTGCCCTGTTTCATCCATCGAAATTGAACTGGTCATCTATTTCACATATTGTAATATACATGTTTCAGTGCTCTTCTCTCAAATCATCCCACCCTCGGCTTCTCCCACAGAGTCCAAAAATCAGTTCTTTTTATCTGTGTCTCATTTGCTCTCTTGCGTATAAGGTCATCGTTACCATCTTTCTAAATTCCATATATATGCATTAATATACTGTATTGATGTTTTTCTTTCTGACTTACTTCACTCTGTATAATAGGCTCCAGTTTCATCCACCTCATTAGAACGGATTCAAATGTGTTCTTTTTAATAGCTGAGTAATATTCCATTGTGTATATGTATCACAACTTTCTTATCCATTTGTCTGCCGATGGACATCTAGGTTGCTTCCATGTCCTAGCTATTGTAAACAGTGCTGCGATGGACATTGAGGTTTGCAGTGTTAAATGTAAACATCAAATCGTATCTTCTGTTCCCTTAAAAGAGTTTCAATGTATGTTTCTCTAGAAACTTGGGTGCTGGAAAACCTGTCTTTTTTTTTTTTTTTTTAAAATATGCATGAACCTAGAAACAGCTTTATTCTCCTGTTCTTAAAATACCAGATGAGTTCATAAATATTCCAGCATTTTTTGAGAAATGAGGATACATTTGCTTTGTCTATTATGTCTGGATCATATAAACTGAGCTGAATACAGTACAAATACAGGGCAGGATGCTGTGTATCTGAATTAAATGTGGGAGCTGATAATACTAACAGTGAATAGTATTGATAGGCAAGCTGGATAATATTAGTTTAAGAAAAGTACATATCATTGTACTTTAGTTTTATAAGATTTGGCCATTTGGGGAAACTGAATAAAGTTTCCTCTATATTATTTGTTAGAACTACATGTGGATCTACAGTTATCAGGAAGATTAAAAGTTTAATTAAAAAAGTATATCATGAGCCACATTGTCTTTGTTATCATCATTCATTTTGGATCTAACTTGCTTGCCTAGATGCCAGAAATCCGTATTTTTCTTCAGTCATTAATTTTTGAGCCCCAAAAGCCTTTTCTTGAAACTTGCACTTCTACAAAATAAATTCAGGAAGAGATACTTATTTTTTCTGTTGGAAATTTACAGGTCACTTATCTGTAAAATAGACTGTCTTTTGGATATTAAAATATGAATACAGAAAGTTAATATTTAAAGCGGCCTGTTACATATAGACAGTAACTTTCCCATAAAACAGTTTTAATGTTCATATCTGTCTTAACCTATGGAGAGGACCATATATCCAATCCAGCATAATCAATAGAGCGGTGTGGTTGTCCCTAGTCCACTTCTCGAAAGTTGTCTAAAATATCTTTAGAAGACAGATATCATCTCTCTGTTTCTTTCCGAACAGCCATAACTCTCTATTGTGCCAGATCTCATTTGATTTCATCTAAAGTTATTTCCCTTTCTTTCATTTTTGTAGAATGAAAAGATAATGCATTCAACAAGAACATTTCAAGAGAATCTTGCTGTTCCTAGCATTAGCTTCTAACTAAATGATTGGAATTTAAGATGTAGATAATGGTTCTTGTGTATGTTAATAAGCCATGGTCTCCTGCGAGTTTTAACTATTTGGAGGGTGTTTATTTTTCCACCTCTTTTTCTTTTACTTTGCAGTAAGGACAAACAGTAAATACATTTGCCAAAATGCATGTTACTACTATTTTCACACATCATATTGGTTTGCTCTATTTTTTCTTTGCCTACATACTTTATTTGTCTACATATACCTGACATAGATGGATTTAAAAAATAGTTGTTACATTAATAAAAGTAGATCAACAGTTGGGAAAGTCTGCATAGATAAATTGTGGAGGAACCATGTCCTAATATGTTGCTGAGCCCATACAATTCAGACAAAGATTAGGAGACTGTTGCATCTACTTTATTTCACCTAGTCCTTGGAGCTTTTATGATAAAGCAGTTCCATAAGAACCCACAGGTAAACTAAGTCTCAATGAACAGTCTCACCGCAGGCTGGTAGAAAGAGAAAAATACAATCTTAAAAACAACCTCAGTCATTTCCACATGCTAGTTCCGTGGCTGAGCACGTCACCCCAGCGCAGCGCAAGAGGAGCATTTGACGCTGCTTCTCTTTTTGCTCACATGGTGAGCCCCACTCCACCGCCAGCCAAGTGAGTGACCAGAAAGGACACTCTACATGTATTCCAGTTGCTGCTTGACCAACTGCTGCCTCCATGGTGCCCTGAAGAATCAGTATTTTGAGCAAGGTTGGTGGAGAAACTGACGTGAGCCTTACTGAGAGCCATCATGGGCTCCTTACAGGGTTTCCAGTGGTGATTTTCATGATGCTTGATTTCTGTCCAAATTCACGAACTTCTGTGCTCAGCCCTCACTCAGGAGGGAGTTCGATAGTTTCAGCATGACTGTCTAGGTGTCACACGCATAGAAAAGCCTTTAACAACTCTGAGATTGGTAAGGAATATTCTAGGAATTCTCTGTGTGCTTGTCTTCTTGACGCTCACTGTTTGCGCTTCCTCTTCTTTCACTTTGTAATCTATTTCTGTCTGTTCATGAGTGTATCTCCACATGCTTTCGTTTTTTGTGGTTTCGCGCTCTCCCGTCTTTTCTCTCACATCTCCTTGAATTTCCCCGCTCCTGTAAAAAGACTGGCTCTTGCCTGTTGATCTGTCTTTACTCCCAGCTCCTAACTTTGTCCCCATTCTTTCCCTTCTTCCTGTTGTCCTTATAGCCAGTCACAGATGAGAACCACGGTTTGAAAAGGGGTTTTGCTTACTCTGTGTCTGGAGTAGGGTGTCGAGCATTGATGGCGAAAATCTAAGTATGTCCTCATTTCAGTAAGACCTCTATTCCTGGCATATTGATGTAGGACAGGTTTTTGGAACAAGTGAAAATACACAGTGATCTCCCAAGTCCGTGTTCTTAGGGTTTCCAGTTTGGCCTGATAAGAAACCATTACTAATTTTTATTCTATCACCCACCACCCTATTGCAGTTATCTTAGTGATCCTTGATAGGTACTGAAGAGGGCCTCGGCATTGGATCTTTTCCCCTGGATCACATTTTCTTCTTTAAGCTATGAGTTTTATTTATGCCATTAATGAATTGGTCATTTTGCTCACAAAGAGGATGCCAAGCTTTCTGATTAGAAGCAGAGCATCAGCCAAGTAGACAGATGTTTGAAAGCATCTGGGTGTTCAGCAACATTGACACTGGGCCTGCCCAACCCTGTCTTTGTAATACCCTGCAGCACCTCTCGTTAGCTCAAGGTTGTCCAAAAAAGAAAATTTACGTGTAATTCAGAAAAAAGTCTGTTCTTCTTTGGGGGATGCTAAATGTGCTTTGGCTCTTCATTTTTAAAATTTTCCTATTTGAAATATCCAGATCCCTTATTTTTTAGCCATTAAAAAGAGTGAAATAACGCCATTTGCAGCAACGTGGATGGACCTAGAGATTGTCATATTGAGCGATGTAAGTCAGAGAGAGAAGGGGAAATACCACACGACATCCTTTATATGTGGAATTTAGAAAGAAATTATGCAAAGGAATTTACTTACAGAAACAGACTCAACAGACCTGGAGAACGAACTTACGGTTGCAGGGGAGAGGGATAGTTAGGGAGTTTGGGATGAACATGTACACATTGCTATATTTTAAATGGATAACCAGCAAGGACCTAGTATATAGCACAGAGAAATCTCAATGTTATACGGCAGCCTGGATGGGAGGGGAATTTGGGGGAGAATAGATAACATGTGTACGTATGGCTGAGTGCCTTCGCTGTTCATCTGAAATTATCACAACATTGTTAATCGGCTATACTCCAATACAACATAAAAAGCTTTTAAAAAATCAAATATCCAGATTCTTGGATTCTTGTCAGCCTGTTAGTGTTCAGTTTTGCCTAAACCCTGAAATTCCAGTTGGAGCTATTTACCCAGGTCTCTCTTTGCAAGACACACTGTAAGCTCTGTTTCCTGCCTGCCAAGCTCCACATCCTTTCTGTTATTCTCACAGCCCTAGTGCTCACTCAGGTACTTCTGGGTAAACTGAAGCTTAATTTACCAATTAGAGAATGGGCAAACCAGCGCTTTGTTATATAACTAGACTCATGTAGATTTTTGAACTTGCAGGATAATTTTTAAAGTCTACTTTTCTGTTTTAGAGCACAGAACCTACTGGGTTGTCATCCAACATATTTTATGATTAAAGGGTCATCTATTCTGCCTTGTCCATCTTGCTTAGTTTCAGTTCAGTTCAGTCACTCACTCGTGTCCGACTCTTTGCAATCCCATGAACTGCAGCACGCCAGGCTTCCCTGCCTATTACCAACTCCCAAAGCTTGCTCAAACTCATGTCCATCGAGACAGTGATGCCATCCAACCATCTCATCCTCTGTCATCCCTTTCTCCTCCCGCCTTCAATCTTTCCCAGCATCAGAGTCTTTTCCAGTGAGTCAATTCTTTGCATCAGGTGCTGGGGCCTGTTTTCCCCACCAACTATCCACTCTGTGAGGGCGGGAAATAAAACCTCATTTAAAATCTTTCCTTTTCTTCCCAGTAGGTACAGGTAAATATTAGATAAAGTAAATTCTGGTGGCTATAGGGAAGTCAGTAGAAGGTTAGCACTTGAGCTTGCATGTGTTGACTTCCAGACCAGGAAGTTTCTCTTTTGACCAAGAGCCCCAAAGCATTTCCTGATGCACACTGGAATTGTGGGTGGTTGGGGGTCTCAGCAATGGCACCCCACTCCAGTACTCTTGCCTGGAGAATCCCAGGGATGGCCCAGCCTGGTGGGCTGCCATCTATGAGGTTGCACAGAGTCAGACACGACTGAAGCGACTTAGCAGCAGTAGCAGCAGCAGGGGGTCTCAGCATTAATGATCCAATAATGGTAGTCTTTCCCCATCTTGTAGTGTTGAAAGCTGGTTGACAAGTGGTGGAGGTAAGATACTGAGGGGCTTATTTTCCTTCTCACATTGATTTTAAAAAACTTTTGGCATCTGTTGCTATTTAGTCAGATTTTAGTGGGAATACTTGCTTTAGGCCAGCATTATTTAGACACATTGAGTATAAATTATTAACCGTTAATGGATGTCCTGCAAAGAATGCAGTGAATGCCTGGTCCTCAGTCACCGTGTCAAATTCGGAAAGTAATTTCTTATCCATGGTGTGACTCGTATGTCTCCCCTGCCCCTATGCAGAGCATTTTTGCCTTATGGGGAGCCCTGGACACAGGGGGAATCGGTGAAAGCTGTGGATCCTCTTCCTGGAAGAACTGTTATAAACAGTAGTTATACAATGCCATCTATTTTTATAATATAATCGAGGTATACAGTATTATAATCTGACATCTGTGTACGCTACAAGCCGATCAGCACCCCAAGTCTCGTTACCATCAGTCACCGTACAGTTGATTCCCTCCACACATTTCACCCATTCCTGGTAACTGCTCCTCTGATCTCTGTATCTATGAGTTTATTTTCATTTTAGTTTGCTTATTTTGTGTGTGTGTTTCCAGACGTAACTGAAATAATGCACATCTGTCTTTCTCCTTCTGGCCTATTTCACTTAGAGCAGTATCTTCAGAGTCCATTCATGTTGTTGCAAATGGCAAACTTTCTTTTTCGTGGCTGAGTAGTATTCCATTGTATATGTATACACCATGTTGTCTTTATCTGTTCATCTCTCTCTGAGTCCTTAGGTGGTTTCTACATCATGGCTGTTTTAAACATAAGAGGTTCACATACCTTTTCAAATTAGTTTTCATGTGCTTTGGATAAGTGCCCAAGTGGAATAGGTAGGTCAAATGACAGTTCTGTTCTTACCATTTTCTATAGTGAAAAAATCCCCACCAACGGTGCCCAAAGTTTCTCTTTTGTGCACACCATTGCCAATTCTTGTCTTTTTGGCGATAGCCATTGTAACAGGTGCAAGGTGATTTGCACTGTGATTTTGTTTTGCATCCTCCTATTAATTAGTCATGTTGAACATCTTTTCATGTGCCTGTTGGCCATCTGTATGTCTTCTCTGGAAAAATGTCTACTTAGATCCTGTACCTAATTTTCAGTCGGATTGTTAGTCTTTTGTCATTGAATTCTGTGAGTTCTTTGTATTCACCCCTTAGTGGGTGTACACATTGCAAGCACCTTCTCCCCTTTAATAGGTTGCCTTTTCTTTTCTTTTAAATTGTGTTTCCTTTTTTCAAAGATGTATATTTACTTGTTTTATGGCTGCACCGTGTCTTCACTGCTGTGCGAGCACTGTTCTGTAGTTGCAGCTGGTGGGAGCTACTCTCGTTGTGGTGTGTGGGCTTCTCATGCAGTGGCTTGTCTTGTCATAGAGCACAGGCTCCAGGCGCAAGGGCTTCAGTAGCTGTGACTCCCGGGCTCTGGGGCGCAGTTTCAGCAGCTGTGGCATATACGGTTAGTTGCTCTGCAGCATGTGGGATCTTCCCAGAATGGGGATTGAACCTGTGCCCCTTGCATTGGCAGGCGGATTCCTAACCAATGAGCCAACCAGGGAAGCCCCTGCTGTTTGATTTTGATGGTGGTTTCTTTCTCTGTGCAGAAGCTTTTCACTTAGATATATTCCCATTTGTTTATTATTGCTTTTGTTTTTTTTGTCTTTATAGTCAGATCCAGAAAAGAATGAGTAGGACCCATGTCAAAGAGTTTACCACCTATGTTTTCTTCTAGAAAGTTTATCGTTTTGGTCTTATAGTCAGGTCTTTAATTCATTTTGAGTTAATTTTTGCATATGATATGAAATGGTAGTGTTCATTCTTTTGTATGTGACTGCCCAGTTTTCCCAACACCATTTGTTGAAAAGTCTATCTTCTCTCCACCATATGTTCTTTGCTCCTTGTAAATTAATTGCCCATATATGTATGGATTTATTTCTGGGCGTTCACCCTATGTCAACTATTGTGATCCCACAACGAACTTGTGAAGTTGCTGTTGTATTATTCCAGTTTTACAAAATAGGAGATGAAGCACCCAGAATTGCAGTAACTTTGTCAAAACTGGATAGTTGCAGATCTAGGACTGAAATCCAGACCCAAGTGGCTCCAGAGTCCAACTTTATTTATGTCCCCGTGGTCAGAATTTTACTTCCTGTTTCAGGAGGGCATAGACGCCGAAATCTGTGAGTAGCTGTTGCTATGGACTCTGGACTCCAGGTTAAGAATTCTGAATTTGAAACCTGTATCTTCTTCTACTTCCTCCATCATTCTGCTTTGACTTCATCAAAATCCATGTTAGCAGTTGAACAGTCAGAGGGACTCATTCTATAAAGTCCACTCCTAGGTAACCTACCTGCCTCCTCATCCTCTTCCTAGCCCATCTTTCTCCAGTCTTTAGCTGTTGCTTGCTAACCTCTTTGTTGCTTGCTACCTTCTTAAATGTCGCCTCACCCAGATTCACTTTTTTGTGCTATTGTTTTAAAATTTAAATTAAAATGTACTTGTTTATTATTATCATAGTTTCATTTACCTATCATAGTATATTACTGTTTTTCAGTTGACTCCCTTCATTTTAATTAAAATGAATTGATTTTAAAAGAAAACATTTTATCAGCACCTTAATGCAAAAACACGTGCTATTTGACATGTGATAGACGTATGTAAAAAATTATGCCTCTAAGCTGTAAAAGTAAATCAAAGGTACCAGTGTTATTACATTCTAGCTTAAATACTTCTGGTAAAAGGGGGAAGTGAATGAGTATCATTTGAAGTGTGGAGTGCATATTAGACATCAAATTAAGATTATCTTTTCCATTGATAAACCCAAAAGGATAAAAATAATGGAAATATGTTTTTTACTCGATGTTATAGTAAATTCAAAGCAGCTACTCAACACTTAACATCTCAAGTATTTGGGCCACATCTACCTTTGCTGTTTGTTGTTTCTGCTCAAGGACACAGTTTTGTTTTGTGGGAAAAACAATATTGCTTTAGAGTGGAACTGTGTGAAAGTGAAAGTACAGGTGAGGTCACCCCTCTGCGCTGTGTTTAGTTTGACAATAACCCACATTGACTGTGCACTTGCTGAATTGCTTCAACTGTGTTCAGCGCTTTCTGAGTGTGATTTCCTTCAAACATCAAAACAGCCTCACCAGTAGGCACTGTTAATGCCATTTGAGTAATGATGGAAACCGAGACACAGAGAAGTCAGATAACTTGCCCAAGGTCACCCAGCTTTTAAGTGGCAGAACAAGATTCTCACCCAGATCTGACGGTCCTCTGAGCTCGAGGCTCTTCCCACATTCTGTGCTCTGCAGCAGCTACCTCTGGTACATTTTGTTGTGAAGCAGAGCTGTGTTATCTGTGGTCGGCAGAAACTTGTTGCATGGTAGCTGGGCAAGTTCTCTCTTCCCAGTGTTCTGTGTAAACAGAAATGTGAGCCGTAAGCTGCTTTCGAAAGGTGGGGGCAGTACGTGCCTGTAGCATGCTGTGTTCTCTAGTGAGAGAGACTGTAAAATGAAAAATGAGATGAGTGTTTCAGGTTGTACGGTTGCCTAATTATGCTTTTAATTATTCATGTAAAACAAGTAAAATGACCCCTGACAGAGACATAAATGATTTAGGTAAAATCAAATATTTATAAGATGCTGCTGAGTCCCTGGATGTACTGTAACAGATGCACTCCAAATGCTTTGCCTCCGTCCTTTGGATGCAAAATTGTATGTATAGAATCTGTAACCGGCTGAGAGTCATCAACAGTGTTTAGGACACTACTGAGCTAATTCATAGGTATTTTGGCTTTGGCACGCAGGTTCAAAATAATAGTTTGTCTTCTAAAATATATTATATCCTAGAGATCACCCACTCCAGTGTTCTTGCCTGGAGAATCCCAGGGATGGGGGAGCCTGATGGGCTGCCATCTATGAGGTTGCATAGAGTTGAATATGACTGAAGCGACTTAGCAGCAGCAGCAGCAACAGAGATCATCAAATGACAACCCCATCCTGCTTGTTCTTAACGGTTTTTTAGTGGTTGGGAAAATTAAAAAAAAGAAAAAAA
Organism: Tragelaphus eurycerus; assembly: GCA_935064755.1. Classification (NCBI taxonomy): domain Eukaryota; kingdom Metazoa; phylum Chordata; class Mammalia; order Artiodactyla; family Bovidae; genus Tragelaphus; species Tragelaphus eurycerus. Next base: position 56,543,708 of record CAKXYN010000001.1, on the reverse strand, counting down.
GGAGAAGAATATTCCATAACCTGTGAAAATTATATCCAAATTGTAGTATGAATAAGTTTTTATTGGAACAAAGCCTCACCTGAGCATTTACTTACTGTGTTTCACTGCTTCTGTGTTATGAACACTGTTAAGTAGTTGAAAAGGAGCCATAGGACCCACCAATCCTTCAGTATGTCTTATCTTAACCTTTTACAGAAGAAGTTCGCCAACCCTTCTTCTAAACCATGCTAGCAGAAATAAAGGTGGAACAAAGCGTATTCAGTCAGCCTAAGAAACACTTTTATTTCATCTTATCCTTTAATCTCCATTCTACTAATTGAATATTTTTCAGAAGTTGGAGGAAAACTGCCTTTTGAATGCAGTAAAAAGGGATTTACACAAACAGCTTTCCTTCACTTCCTTTTAGTGCTCCCTTAATATAGACAAGTGCTGAAACTAATTATACTTGTTTTAGAAATGGGTCATTAGTTTAGTCCCTGTCTTTTATGGAGACCTAATTTTCATGCAGGATTTCTCTCTAAGACTCGAACTGGGATCTCTTTAGGAAGAGCAGATGATGAGGATATGAATGGTTTTCCCTGCCTTAAAAAAGCTTAGCTTTTGATCACAAACCATTTAATATTTTGGTTGGAATATAATGTGTATTTAGCAGCCAATGCTGCTAAGTCACTTTAGTCGTGTCCGACTCTGTGTGACCCCATAGACGGCAGCCCACCAGCCTCACCCGTCCCTGGGATTCTCCAGGCAAGAACACTGGAGTGGGTTGCCATTTCCTTCTCCAATGCATAAAAGTGAAAAGTGAAAGTGAAAGTGAAGTCGCTCAGTCGTGTCCGACCCTCAGCGACACCATGGACTGCAGCCTTCCAGGCTCCTCCACCCATGGGATTTTCCAGGCAGAAGTACTGGAGTGGGGTGCCATTGCCTAACTGTGGAAAATTCTAAAATAGATGGGAATACCAGACCACCTGATCTGCCTCTTGAGAAACCTGTATGCAGGTCAGAGAGCAACACTTAGAACTGGACATGGAACAACAGACCGGTTCCAAATAGGAAAAGGAATACGTCAAGGTTGTATATTGTCACCCTGCTTATTTAACTTATATGCAGAGTACATCATGAGGAACACTGGACTGGAAGAAGCACAAGCTGGAATCAAGATTGCCGGGAGAAATATCAATCACCTCAGATATACAGATGACACCACCCTTATGGCAGAAAGTGAAGAGGAACTAAAAAGCCTCTTGATGAAAGTGAAAGAGGAGAGTGAAAAAGTTGGCTTAAAGCTCAACATTCAGGAAACGAAGATCATGGCATCCGGTCCCATCACTTCATGGGAAGTAGATGGGGAAACAGTGGAAACAGTGTCAGACTTTATTTTTCTGGGCTCCAAAATCACTGCAGATGGTGATTGCAGCCATGGAATTAAAAGACGCTCACTCCTTGGAAGGAAAGTTATGACCAACCTAGATAGCATATTCAAAAGCAGAGACATTACTTTGCCAACAAAGGTCCGTCTTGTCAAGGCTATGGTTTTTCCAGTGGTCATGTATGGATGTGAGAGTTGGACTGTGAAGAAGGCTGAGTGCTGAAGAATTGGTGCTTTTTGAACTGTGGTGTTGGAGAAGACTCTTGAGAGTCCCTTGGACTGCAAGGAGATCCAACCAGTCCATTCTGAAGGAGATCAGCCCTGGGATTTCTTTGGAAGGAATGATGCTGAAGCTGAAATTCCAGTACTTTGGCCACCTTAAGCGAAGAGCTGACTCATTGGAGAAGACTCTGTTGCTGGGAGGGATTGGGGACAAGAGGAGAAGGGGATGACAGAGGATGACATGGCTGGATGGCATCACTGACTCGATAGACATGAGTCTGAGTGAACTTTGGGAGTTGGTGATGGACAGGGAAGCCTGGCGTGCTGTGATTCATGGGGTCGCAAAGAGTCGGACACAACTCAGCGACTGAACTGAACTGAAGTGTTTGAATGAATGAATTCAGTTCAAACAACAAGGAGGGGGAATTATATGACTTATAAAATAAAATCTTTTTTATCCACTCGAGTATTACATTCCTTTTGGGAAAATAATTTTTCTGCTAGTGTAAGTCCATGTTTTTTGTTCTTGATTTTTTTTTTCCCCAAGGTTTAAAGAAGAGAGATGTGGTTTTGAAATTTGGGATTTGAATTGATTGACTTTTTTTCAGATGGGCTAAGCAAAAGTGTCTTAGAATTAAAAGAAATAGTAAAGTAAATCTACTAAAACGCAGTTATTTGAGTGACTTAATGAGAATTTTGACTGCACTTTCCTGTACACCATATCAAATATGAACACATTCCCCAACCCTGGCTGTCTTACCTTTATTGTTGCCTTAATATTGGTTTCTTATAGTCACTAAGTCATGTCCAACTCTTTATAACGCAGTAGACTGTAGGCTGCCAGGCTTCTCTGTCCATGGGGCTTCCCAGGCAAGGATGCTGGAGTGGGTTGCCATTTCCTCATCCAGGGGATCTTCCTGACCCAGGGGTTAAACTTGGATCTCCTGCATTGGCAGACGGAATTTTTACCACTGAAAAGCCCATCTTAGTATTTGTAGACCCTGCAAGTATTATTACTTGATACGTTGCCTAAGTTTTCTGATTGAAGAAACATGTCTTTTGCATCCGGCATATGTGTATTTCCCATCTCATTCCAGAGTGAGTCTTGGGGTGGCACCAGGCGAAAGAAGTAAAAATCTGATTCACGCAGTTGTGTCTGACTCTGCAATCCCATGGTCTGTAGCCTGCCAGGCTCCTCTGTCTGTGGGATTCTCCTGGCAAGAATACTGCAGTGGTTTGCCATTTCCTTTTCTAGGGGATCTTTCCAACCCAGGGATCGAACCCAGGTCTCCTGACTACAGGCAGATTCCTTACCATCTGAGCCACTAGGGAAACCCTAGGAATCAGTGTTTAAGAAAGAGAAATAATTGTGATCATCAAGCAGATTTAGGAGACCTGATTCAAAGCAACTTACTCTGTCATTGTCTGTGGTTTGTGTTTGTTTTTTCTTTTCCATCTATGAAATGGATAAATTCTGAGACCATTCCCTCGGAATTTTCAGAAGTTAGAGTCAACTGACTCTTGAGAGCATTCTTCACCTAGAATGCGCTAATGTGTGCAAACTGATGTTTTTGGTTTGCATTTTAACAGGTACATGTGGAAATAATTCGCATTGTATAGCCATGAGCTTTTTTAATGTAGCAGAAGATATCTTTTCAGTTTGGTTTGGAAACTCATTGTTCACCCCCGCACCCTATTTTTCACAGTTGCCATCCTGCTGAAAGACGACTATTTTGTCAGCGGCGCTGGCCTGCCTGGCAGATTCAAAGCTGAGAAGGTGGAGTTTCACTGGGGCCACAGCAATGGCTCTGCCGGCTCTGAGCACAGTGTCAACGGCAGGCGGTTTCCCGTGGAGGTGAGTGTAACCTGAGACTTCATGGACAGCTGTGTCTTGGGCCTTGGCGTTAACGGAGTGCTTTGTCTTTACCCCCAGACATTTTGCGAGTGAAACTTGTACCGTTATTTCCTTTGTGTCTGGAAATCCTACATATACAGCATGGCAGAGGAATAGCTGTTCTCCAATTTCTCATCTTTGTTTAATGGGCGCAGCATATAGAAGTCACAAACATCGTGGTCTGAGTCGACTTAAACCTTTGGTGGATGATTTCAAACCCTTGGTTTCGTTTTACCCTCTTGCTTCTCCCTGTCCATTTCTGAAGCCCTGCTTTCTAAAAGTGAAATTCTGTCTTCGTTTTGACCTTTTACAAAAGCGAAGGGGTAGTTGATTTGTGAATGGGAGTCTCAGAACCATCTCTCAACAGGGAAGCTGCTTGAAAGGTTTGTGTGCTGCTGCTGAAGATGCTCTGGTCACTGGTCATAAGACTCACTGTTACCTTTTTGGGATCAATGGTGTCATTTTGCCTCTATGTCTGTTTTCTCAGAGATCCATGCAGACGAAAGGGTGGGTGTGGTAGGTCATGTGTATCCTTTGGGTGAGAGAGGGAAGGAGCAGTTCTCCAAGCTCTTGTTTTAATCTTGGTGGGGACAACGCATCTGCTCCATAGCTAGCCTCATTTTTTTATATCTTTTATCACAGTCAGGATGTAAATATTCTGTCCTTGGGACAAGCATATTTGTTGATTATTTGGATGCCCACATGGTAAGCTTTACAAATTTGTGAAAGAAGTAGGTAGGCTTGTACCCAAGCCTGTGACTGAACTCAAAACATGGAATGACAACTCTCTTAGTGTTTTATGGCTTCAGTAAGTCTTGACCTACTTGGGTCATCTGATAAATACTTTGAGTCCTTTTCCATATAGAAAACATAGAAATGTGTGCACACATATTTGCATGTAATCTGTAGGGTTTTGTCACTCACCCTCACTCCTCAAGCCCATTCATGGGCCTTTTAGGTAACTTTGAAGCTTAGGTGAAAAATCCCTACAAGAGGATGAGATGAATAGTATTTCTTTGCTTATACATGTTTATGTTCACATACTGATTTGTCTCTTATCCATGATTGCTGGAGAAACCAGAGATCACCATTCTGAGAAAGTGCTGCATATTTTTGTTGTTGTTGTTGAGCTGATGAATTCACAGTATTAAAAATTCTTTCTGCATTAGCATTCCTCTATCATGGGACTTCCTGTCCTAGTCACATTAATGTTATGCCTTATGAGTAGAGTTTCTACTTAATGGGCTCTTTTTCTCCTTTTGTGTTGAATGAATCGTTTCTTAGAAATCTTAGCTTGATTTGTACTTGGAAACTTGATTCCTAGAAGCCAAGTTGCATCAGGTTTTGAAGTTTGGAGTTTCTCTTTTGTTCCTGTTGGCCAGATCGCATTGGCAATGCAGCTGAAGGGAAAGTTTGTGTCCAGCTTAAGGTTTGCGCTAAAGCTTCTTTATTTTAGAATCAGGCTGCCATTTGTCTAGTTAATGTTGATCTGGACAAAAGACCTGTATTTGAAAGTTTGGGAAACTTAATTTGGCAGCTGGCTTGGAAAAGACAAACTCTGAAAAAAGAAACTGGAAACACCCGCCTCATGCTGAAATCACATTTCCTAGTGCCTGTCTCCTCCTCCTGTTTGATTCTGAAAAGATCAATAGACTAGATACATATTCTTTTGAAAATGTATTGCTTTAAATGAATTTTTTTTAACTCAAAAAGGGCCATGAAATTTAGAAACTCATTAGAAATGGCAGCTACAATGCCCAGACTTACTGTTTGACCAAGCCCTTTGAATTTATTTCTTCTTGGTAATGTCAGATGGTAAGCTGCCTATATTAATTGGGTGCTTCATTGAAACCCATCTGGTTCCTAACTTGTTTTTCTCTTTAATGTGATAAATATGTTAAATTACTTAGTGGTTGTAGTTGGAGGAACTTGAATTTCAGAGATCAAAGGTAATGGGATCAAATTTAGTTGTAAAATATGCACAGAAATGTTGCTCATTTTTGCACAAGAATTAAATTGCTTTGAGCTCTTGATTAACACCAGCTCTTCCTGAGATTTTTACACTGTTTGAACATCTCAGACTTGGTTTATATCTTCCCACAGAACTACACTGTTTTTCAAGAGGTTAAAATGAAAGGGAGAAAGTCATAATGTACCACATGGTAATTTATCAGCATTGGGGATATATTATTGGTCTTTTAAAGAGAGCCAGAAAAGGAAGAGCCATTGTGGACAATTGGGCTGGGATTGGTCAAATCCAGCATTGATTCTCCACTGGAGACAGCATCCTCCCCTTCAGAGGACATAAGGATTTTCTGGGGACACTTGTGGTTGTCACCATTGTGGGCAGTGGTGTGCTACCAGCATCTAGTGGGCAGAGGCCAGGGATGATGCTAAACATCCCAATTCATAGGACAGCCCCACTGTCACTATTGGGAGACTCTTGGGAAGAGAAAGCTGTGTGTGTAGTCGAATCCAGCCTTCCTTTACTTGAGTGGCATCATTTTAAGTAGATTTGACTAAAGAAGCCTCGTGGCAGAGTTGTTCTGCCCTCCTGCGGTTTTTAGAGAAGAAATTGCCTCTCTTGCCTCCTGGGTCAGAGTCTTGCCAGTTCTGGTTCCTTTAGATTCCATTTGGGATAAAGTCATGACCTTAAGTGTTTCCTGTTTCTTCAGTTGCCTCAGCCCCAGCACTGCAGGTTGGATTTTAAGTTTATGCCCCATGAGATTCTGGATCTGCTCCCTGAGGGTAAACTGCTACAAACCCAACCTTGGATGTTTTGCTGCTTCCCAGGAATTCTCTGAGGTCATCTGCAACAACTTTGTACACATTCAGAAATTAAACCTCTCTGTGTTTTCCTGGCTGAAATCCTGGACTCAGCCTTGTTGTTCCTGTAGTTAAAAACATCCAGCCTAACAGAAGAAATAAATGTCCTTGTTAAAACAAAACAAAAGCCTTTCAATAGTGGCATTCTTTACAGCTCTGTTAAAATTAGAAAAGAAAGTCGAAATCAGATGACGAGGCTAGGAGACTAGACCCACTTTGAGTCCTCAGATGCACTTACCTCTTAGTATTCAGTTTTATCTCTTGTCTAGAAGCAGATTTGTCTGGAGTGCCTTCTGTCATGTGGATGCTGGGTTACAACAATGAGGCAGAGAGCCTTTTCATCGAGATAATTATACTCGAGTCACGACACAGATATTGACCAAACACTCACATATACGGGTTTGTAATATTGGTTGTGAAACAGTCTCTGAAGAAGAAGGGCATTTTGTCATGAGATGGAAGACATCGGTGGAGACAGGTATTTATTAAGAGGGACGAGATTAATTGGAGCCTGCCCAAAGAACAGAGGTGTGCAAAGGCCCTGAGACAGGTGTTACTTAATTGCTTACAGGTACCTTTAAGCAATTAAGAGAGATCAGTTGGGGTTTTGATAGGATAATACCCTCCCCCAAACAATGTTCACTCAGTAATTTCTGAAACCTGTGAACTTATTTGTTACTTTGTCCAGCAAAAGGGACTTTGCAGATGTGATTAAGCATCCTTAAAGTCAGAAGGTTTAATATATTCCTATGATTAGAACAGGGGTTCTGTTTGAGTTTTTCCATGGGACTCCATTTTGTTTTATCTGTCCAATCACTTATCTGTGATGGCTCTATCCTGAATATTCTCCCTACTCCATACTCATTCCCTGTTTTAAATAAAGGTTCATGTAGCACTAATAGGAATTGAATCATGCAATAACTGAAGTTGGAGTTAATGCAAAGAGAAACCTCCAGATGAAACCCTCTGAGAGCTCCATTAAGGTGGAGGTTCATTGCATGCTTATTTTCTGAGGTAATTAAAATCTTGTTTATTACAATAAGAGATCGTGGGAGTTGTTGATTCAGACTTATTGGTGCTTTATGAGTTGAAGTCTTCAATAAGCTTAAATGATCCAAATTGATTGTGTGTGCCCTTTCCAGTGAAATTCACAGCTGGTTCACTTCAGTTCAGTTTAGAGCATCTTAGCAAGTGAGTAGAAGCAAAGACATTTTTCCTAATACATACGGTGCACACACTACCATATGGTACAGGTCTGCAGGGCCTTAGCTGAAACCCTTGAGGCTAGATGTTTTAGAATTCAATATCTTTTTTAGAAAGGCATGATGGTGCATATGCCATATATATTTACAGAAGACACATAGTGGGGTCTAGGACTATACCCCTTGAATGCATTTATATTTCTGCAGCATGCAGATGAATATTCATACAGGTAGGAAATATCAGTATTCTAAATAGCTTCACATCTCTTCACCTCTGATTTTACTACTGAATTAGTTTTGCACCAAAGTTATAAATATTGATAATAACAACAACTTTGATCTCGGAAGCTTTTGAGGTTTTGTAGTCACTGATAAAGGATTTATGGACCCATATTTTAAAAATTGGTCCGCAGTGTGGCCCAGGTTTATGTTCCAAAGAGTGTAGGTTATTTCCACCCATGACACAAGCACACACTAAATTCTTTGTCTCCCTGACGGGCTGTGTATGTCTGGGTACCCGTCGTCCTGCTCCCTGCTCTGCTCGGCCGTGATACCATAGAATATTCTTAGTCAAAGTTAGATTTTATCCAGGGGGCAAGAAGGTGCTAGTGTTAGCCTGACCTCAATGTGTGATTCAGTCCCATTTTAACATTCTGTTTGAGGCTGCATTCTCCGTATCCATGTCTCCATATCCACGTGGATATGTTACCTGGACCTACTCTGTATTCATTCTTGTCTGCCCAACACCTACCTTTATGCTTAGAGTCAGCCTGATGATTTTCCTTTCATTTTGTGAAATGAATCTTGTTCTTCCAGTGCTTCTGTCCTATTCTGGTTGGATAGTTGACTTGCCTTAAACCCCTAGGTTATGTCCAGTAGCTCACATCTGCCTTCCTTCTCCCAGGTAAGATGCTAAAAACAACCTAAAGTGATGACAAGAAAAACAGTGACATAATGTACAAGTAAAATGAATCCTAGGTAAGATTTTGGAGACATTGGAACCTAGATTCTCGAGTTCTAACACTACACTTCAGCCGGGGCACTTAGCATCCCAGAAGCTCAGCCGTGCCATCTGTAAGATGGGTGTGGTAAGAGTACACTCATGCTCTTGTGACACACACAGAGGCATCACACTCTGTCACCGTCTCTCCACTCATACAGGCATGGCAGCCACTGCATAGCTCAGATGTAGACCACTCCAGCCGGGGTTCAAACTGCCACGTGGAGTCTTAACTACAAGCGTGACATTCTAGAACAGACTAACTGGGCTGAAGGCAATTTGCCCATTACTCTTGTATGAATTTCTTTTTTTTTCTGCTGGAAATAAAGGTTGACATATGAAATGCCTTGTTGAAGACTTACTGTATGCAATGGCATTGCAAAGGCTATCAGAAGTCCTCCAATGAGGAAATGTGTTTGAAAAGTGAAAGTGAAGTCACTCAGTCATGTCCAACTATTTTCGACCCCATGGACTGTAGCCTACCAGCCTCCTCTGTCCATGGAGTTTTCTAGGCAAGAGTACTGGAGTCAGTTGCCATTTCCTTCTCCAGGGAATCTTTCTGACCCAGGCATCGAACACGGGTCTCCCACATTGTAGGCAGACACTTTACTGCCTGCGCCACCAGGAAGGTGGAAATTTACCTTTGTTTAAATTGGTCTTTTTCGGATCTTACAGAACTACTGTCATTTACTGACATTTACTATGTCAGTGTAAATTGGGCATATCACTCTTTCGGAAATGAGGTTCATAACTTTCTCCTCTCCTCCCTCAGTCCACGTTCCTTATAAGAAGTTGAGTCCTCTTCAAATAAATGTTTTCAGAGGACAGACAGGATGATTTGGATTTCTGTCATGTTGAAAACTATAAAACCAGCAAGGCTTGTTCATAGAACAGTTGTTTAGTGTCTTTATAAACTCGATGCTCTCTTGCTTTGTCATTACAGAAAACTATCCATTAAAGGGAGATTGAGACTTTTTCTTCTAAAAGTAATTTTTGCAGTACCAGCCTTTTTCTTTGGCCTTGCCTTGTTCTTCAAGTAAATTCCTGCAGTTGTTATGGGTTCTTGGAAAAGGTGCTTTGTATGCAGAGCTTCCTCAGTCGGTGGAGCTCAGGCCAGGGCCTGGTTTCCTTGTCTTGCCCCATCCTGGAACATAGAAAGTGTTACGGAAATTGTTACCTGGTTGTGTAGTGTTGGCTCTTTGGTGATGTGTCCACTCCTGTTTTTCTTTAGTGGCTTCCATCACATGGCAAGGGAATTGGTTGGGCTTTAAATAATGACTTTATTGAAATAAGGATTCCATGAAATATTTAATTTCCATCTGGCTGATTTTTTTTTTTTTTTTGTAATGCATATGTCCCATGTTAATTGGGTTTCCTTCCCTGGTGGCTCTGCAGTAAAGAATCTGCCTGCCAATGCAGGAGATACAGGTTCAATCCCTTGGTTGGGAAGATCTGGAGAAAGAAATGGCAGTATCCTTGTCTGGGAAATCCCACGGACAGAGGAGCCTGGCGGGCTAGTCCATGGTGTTGCAGAAGAGTCAGACATGACTAAGTGACTGTGCACACATGCACAGCTGTGTTAATGAAGAAGAACATTTGAGGAGGCCCCAGGACTTAAAGCTTATCTCCAAGGACAGAGGAGCCTGGCTGGCTACAGTCCATGGGTTGCAAAGAGTCGGACATGACTGAGCGACTAAGCATACACGGTACCTAAAGTATGCTCCATGGAGAAGCTCCGGCGTGGCTGTACAGAGCTGGAGAGTGGATTTTGTGAGATGGAAGCAGTCTCGGTCCCCTATGTGAAGATGTCCGTGGTGTCCAACAGTCCTCACCACGCACTGTCATCCTGAGATCTGAAGTTGACTCAGGACTGCTTGATGCTGTGTCTGTCATGTGGGGTCTGGCAACTGGTTGCATTGCGCTGAAAAGCTCAGACAAGCAGAGCATACTCTCTGAAAAGCAGCTGGATTAAATTGGAAACATTCTCAATATAGAAATGTGAAGACTTCGTGATGGGGGTGGGGGAGGGTGGCTTGGACAACCAAAAAAAGACTTAGGGAGGCCATGATGGTGTCAGAGGTGGGGCTGCTGTTACCGACTCAGGTCCTTGGACTCGTGATACAGTAGAAAGTGATAAGGCCACGGGTGGAATTCAAGAATCGCTTCACTGGAAATAGTGCTGAGGGAACCCGAGGAGGTTCGGCTGATTCCTTAAAAGGGGTGAGAGTAAGGGCAGATTGGTGGGTCCGGCTGGAGGGTTGGCTTTGGTGGTCTGCCTCCCCCCTGGCTGCTGCTGCATGCAGGGACCACACCTTGATTTTGCTTTTGCATCTCAGCAATGGCAGTTTGGTTTTGGCCCTTTGGTATCTTACTGTTAATAATTGTTACAACTGGGACTGCTGCCTTCATGCAGTTATTTTTATTTATTTTTTAATTTTTTTATTTCTGGCTGCACTGGATCTTCATTGCTGCATGTGGGCTCTCCCTAATTGTGTGAGCAGGGTCTCCTCTGCTGTGCTGCTTGGGCTTCTCATTGCTGTGACTTCGCTTATTGCAGAGCTCGGGCTCCAGACCTTGTGGGCTCAGGGGTCGCTGCACACAGGGTTCCTTGCTTTGTAGCATGTGGGGTTGTCCCAGACCAGGGATCAAATCCCTGTCTCCTGCATTGACAGGTGGATTCTTAACCACTGGAAGTCCCTGGTTATTTTTAGACTCTTATAGTTTCTTTGTATTTTGTTGCTTGAGGAGACATTTGTCGAGGTGTAAGCACTGCAGCTAAGAGTCCCAGGTTATGACCTGTCTCACTGATAGTTATGATTGTGTAACAGCAATACTACAGACACCATTTAATAAGCGTTACTTGTGTCTAGAATGTTTCAGATGTTTAATTTTCTTATGTGTCTTATGAAGGCGGTGCTCTCATGATAACCATCTTACACATGGCACAGCTGACGTTCTGGGATGCTAAATGGCTTAGCTGAGGTTTACTGTTAGTACTCCAGAATCTTGGTTCCAATAATGACCATTCATTTTCTTTGATAAGTTATTTCACTGTTTTTCTTATCATCACTTTAGATTGTTTTTAGTATCACCAGTAGAAATAGTTTTGTTGACATCATAACCACTGTTTATTGTATAACAGGAGAAAAAAAAAATCAAAGGACTTAAAATGTCCAAAGATGATTGAACCAGCAGTAAAACATACAATAAAAACAAAAAAAGAGGAGAAGTGAACAGAAAATGCCATCAGCTCCTTGCTTGGAGATATCTGTAGCAAGCACTACATGTTTTATTCGGCTTGACCACTTTAGTCTATTCTCTGTCATGTAGAGAGCGACACTGTCTGAAAGAAAGTATCATATCAGCCATACGTTGTAATTTAAAATTTGGGGTAGCCACTTTAAAAGAGTTAAGAAGAAATGTTTTAATTTGATTTTAATAATTCATTTTATTTTCTATAATTTATATAATAATTATCACTGTTACAATTTTAATTATCTATTATTTTCACCAAGTTATTTAAAAATTTGGGGCTTCCTGGGCAACACTAGTGATAAAGAATCCACCTGCCAATGTAGGAGACACAGGTTCAATCCCTGGGTCGGGAAGATCCCCTGGAAAAGGGATAGGGCTACCTGCTCCAGTATTCTTGCCTGGAGAATTCCGTTGACCAAGGAGCCTGGTGGGCTACAGTCCATGGGGCTGCAGTGAGTAAAATCTTACTATTTCAACATGTTGTTTTTCAGTTGCTCAGTAGTGTCCGATTCTTTGCGACCCCATGGACTGTAGCACAGCAGGCTTCTCCTTCACCATCTCCCGGAGCTTGCTCAAACTCATGTCCATTGAGTTGGTGATACTGTCCAACCATCTCATCCTCTGTTGTCCCCTTCTCTTCCTACCTTCAGACTCTCCCAGCATCAGGGTCTTTTCCAATAAATCAGCTCTTTTCATCAGGTGTCCAAAGTATTGGAGCTTTAGCATCAGTTCTTCGAATGAATATTCAGGGTTGATCTCCTTAGGATTGACTGGTTTGATCTCTTCGCCTGCCAAGGGACTCTCAAGAGTCTTCTCCAACACCACAGTTAGAAAGCATCAATTCTTTGGCGCTCAGCCTTCTTTATGGTCCAGCTCTCACAGCAGAACATGACTACTGGAAAAACTATAGCTTTGACTGTACAGAACTTTGTCAGCCAAATGATATCTCTGCTTTTTCATATGCAGTCTAGGTTTGTCATAGCTTTTTCTTCCAAGGAGCAAGCATCTTTTAATTTCATGGCGGTATTCACCATCTGCAGTGATTTTGGAGCCCGAGAAAATAAAGTCTGTCACTGTTTCCATTGCTTCCCCATCTCTTTGCCATAAAGTGATGGGACCGGATGTCATGATCTTCGTTTTTGACTGTTGAGTTTTAAGCCAGCTTTTTCACTCTCCTCTTTCACTGTCATCAAGAGGCTCTTCACTTCTTCTTTGCTTTCTACCATAAGGGTGTTGTCATCTGCATATCTGAGGTTATTGATATTTCTCCCAGCAATCTTGATTCCAGCTTGTGCTTCATCCAGCCTGGCATTTCCCATGATATACTCTGCATAGAAGTTAAATAAGCAGAGTGACAATATACAGCCTTGATGTACTCCTTTCCCAATTTGGAACTAGTTTGTTCCATGTCTGGTTTTAACTGGTGCTTTTTGACCTGCATACAGATTTCTCAGGAGGCAGGTACGGTGGACTGGTATTCCCATCTCTTGAAGAATTTTCCACAGTTTGTTGTGATCCACACAGTCAAAGGCTTTGGTGTAGTCAATGGAGCAGAAGTAGATGCTTCTCTGGAATTCTCTGGCTTTTTCTATGAGCCAGTGATTGTTGGCAATGTGATATCTGGTTCCTCTGCCTTTTCTAAATCCAGTTTGTATATCTGGAAGTTCTTGCTTCACGTACTGTTGAAGCCTGGCTTGAAGGATTTCAACATGTAATGAGGAGTAAAAGCTGAGATATTTCACATTCTTTTTTTTTTTTTTAATCAGTGTGTATTTTACATTTAAGAGATCCTCTCTAGTCAGACTGGTTGTATTTCAGAGGCTCAAGATCCACGTACAGCTTGTGGCTACTGTACCTACAATGTGTAAGACTTGAGAGCACCAGACCTCAATAGCACAATCTAGATAATAAACTGGGGTTTTCCTGGTAGCTGAGCTGGTAAAGAATCCATACTCCTACAGTGCTAGAGATACCAGTTTGATCCCTGGGTTGGGAAGATCCCCTGGAGAAGGGATAGGCTACCCACTCCAGTATTGCTGGGCTTTCCTGGGGGCTCAAATGATAAAGAATCTGCTTGCAATGCTGAAGACCTGGGTTTGATCCCTGGGTTAGGAAGATACTCTGGAGAAGGGAACAGCTTCCCACTCCGCTATTGTTGCCTGGAGAATCCCACGGACAGAGGAGCCTGGTGAGCTATAAATCATGGGGTCAGAGGGTCGGACAGGAATGAAGCAACTTAAAACAGCACACACAGTTAATAAACTAGCAAAAAGAGTAGCAGGGATTCTTTAAGAGGAATCTTTGTGCTGAATTTCTGGTAATTTTTGCACTTCTGTTCTCCCAACAATAAAACAGACTCTGTAGTTCACTTTTGTGTTGGGATCTGAGTTGGTTGTTGAGAAGCCTTCCCCTGGATGTGATATAGGATTTCTTTGGTTCCTTTATAGACTTTCAGGTCGTTTCCCATTGTTTAATTTTACAACATTCATTCCTGGGGCTGTGAGCACTATTCTTCTCAGAATCCATTTCCAGGCTGGGGAAGTCCGATAAAGCTTGCTAGGGAGACCTTTGTGCCCTGAGGGCAGGGATGGACCTCAGGCAGCCAGATCGGATGCATTGTAAGTTCAGGTCAAGCAGGATTTATGGACATTGGACTCAGAAACACATACCAGCACAGACAGACACCACCATCACTTTTTTTTTTTTTTTGATCCTGTCAAAATTTGAGCAGGAAGGTTTCAAGTCATCTTAAATCTAAAGCCTTTAGCTAGTTCTTTAGTGCCAGCATCACTCACAAAGGGCAGTTGGAAACATTTATAAGGAATAGAAAGAAGTCAGGATTGAAAGAAAGTCTGTTTCCCCCCTCCCCGTCAAATCCCTGGCATAGAATTTCATTGCATCCCCGTTTAATGAGATGAGAGCAGATCCCTACAGCTTCCCGCTCCAATTGCATGGCCTGGCACCCTGTCTGTGCAGCAGAGATACCAGTCTGGGTACATTTCCTGTGATGTACTGAGGCCGGCTGTGCAAAGTCACCAAAACCCCATTTTAGTTAAAAATGCAAAATTTTATCTCCTGAATATTTGAGGATGTCTTAGAAGACTGGGCTGTAAAACTCAGGTTAATACATGAAAGATACTTGGGTTAATAGTAAAATACCTTCTAAATCCCAGCCCTTTCTATTCAGACTGAGCTTCGGTTTTTTAATTTCCCTATTAAAACCTTTACTGCTTCAGTTAATAAAGTTCAACATTCATGGAATCTTCTTAATTTATGCCTCTGAGTTGGCCATTCTCTGATCAAGAAAAGCTCAGGGTGAGGAAAAAAAAAACTCATCCTGTGATTTTCTGACATTGCTCATGCTGCCTCTGACTTTAATTTTGCCTGTCTCTATCTCCCTGTCTCTTTCTTTTTTCTTTTCTTGTTTTTCGTCACCTTATTTATGTTTATTTTTCTGGCCAATATGGGCCAAAATATCATAACTATACATAGGCAGTGCCCTTGGGAAAATACGTCCTTGGTCTATTTTCTAGACTGTTGCTGTTTCGTCACTAAGTCGTGTTTGACTCTCTGAGACCCCATGGACTGCAGCACGCCAGGCTTCCCTGTCCTTCACCATCTCCCAGAGTTTTCTCAAACTCATGTGCATTGAGTTGGTGATGCCATCCAACCACCTCATCCTCTGTCACCCTTTTCCTTCTTGTTAGTGGGTCTAAATGTATAAAAAGTGATCTGTGGTCAGATAGATGTAGGAAATCCTGCTTGATATGTTTTCCTCTTATATTAATAGCTTGAGAGTAAGCTAATTTGGTAATACTTGAAGAATATTTCAGTAGAGTAGCCTGCTTAATTTTCATCTGACTTGGAATTTCCAAAGCTTAGGTGACCATGGAACTCCTCTTATTTATGCCTTCTGATAAACTAATGAGGAGGAGAATAAATACTTGGGGACATGCAGCGTCTAATAGTTCCAAGGACAGCTCCTTCTGATGTCTAGCTGCTATCTATACAAATATTTAAATAACTTCCTTTACGTTTCTGAATTATCACCAATGTTTAGCTTTTTAAGTTAGCATACAGAGCCTTCTCTACATGGACCAGAAAATGCCCTGGCCTCAAGGAACCTTTATTTTAGCAGGTGCTATGGCCCTGAGACAGAAGCCTGCCTCTCCTGCTTGAGCAAGCAAGGGGCAGAGTGATAGGAACAAAGTCAGCAAAGTAGTCAAGGTCCTGATGATAGGAGCTCTTGTGGACCGTGTGAAGCTCCGTGGCTTTATCTCTAGGTGAGTAACCAGAGGAGTGACATTATCTGGCTTATATTCGAGAAGGATCTTTGTGGCTGCACTTGAGTGAGGGAACAGAAGTCAGAAGATGACTGTAGTATTCCGAGAGTATCCTAGGATGTGTGTGCTGTAGATGGCACCAGTGGGAAGAGGCTGAATTCTGGTTATTTGACGGAAGAGTGTGTTAATCAAGGGAGATAATCTCAGGAGAAAAAGTTTGTATGTCTTGTTTAGGAAATAAAAAGACAATATGAGGAGAGAAAAACTGTGGGTGAGTCACTAGTCTGTAGGACTTTCTTGTATTTCATTTAGCTTTTAAATACACTTTTATATCTTTCTTGAATGTTTTATAGTATTCAATGGTATTTGCATAATAGGTGTTATACACAAGTTTTGAGTGTATATACTATTCAGTTCAGTTCAGTCTCTCAGTTGTGTCCAGCTCTTTGTGATCCCATGGACTGCAGCACGCCAGGCCTCCCTGTCCATCGCCAACTGCCGGAGTTTACCCAAACTCAGTGATGCCATCCAACCATCTCATCCTCTGTCGTCCCCTTCTCCTCCTGCCTTCAATCTTTACCGGCATCAGCGTCTTTTCAAATGAGTCAGCTCTTCACATCAAGTAGCCAAAGTATTGGAGTTTCAGCTTTAGCATCAGTCCTTCCAATGAATATTCAGGACTAATCTTGTTTAGAATTGACTGATTTGATCTCCTTGCAGTCCAGGGGACTCTGAAGTGTCTTCTCCAACACCACAGTTCAAAAGCATCGATTCTATGGCACTCAGTTTTCTTAATAGTCCAACTCTCACATCCATATATGATTACTGGAAAAACCATAACTTTGACTAGATGGACTGCCGGGGTCCAGCCCTGGTGGATCCAGGGAATTAGAAGGGGAGACGGAGTCGGCGGGGGTCAGGAAATGATTAATTAGGCGTTAATTAAAGATATAAAGGGTAATAAAATGAAGATGGCTCAGTGAGGAAATTCAGTGAAGAAAAGCAGATGAAATAAGGATAGCTCAGTGAGAATATTTTGTAGAGAGAGGAGGCTGAATAATTCAGCCAGAAGATAAGAGAAAGAACCACATGGGGAGACCGAGCTTTGGTGAACAAGGCCGCACACTTTATTTTTCAAAGTAGTTTTTATCCCTTAAGTTATGCATAGAGGATAATGGGGGAAGGGGTGGAGTCATGCAGGGACAGCAGTCCCTGAGCCAGGCTTTCAAACCTATCACACGCAAAAGTTTAGGTGAGTTACATCATCTTCTGGCCCAGAGGCCTATTAACATTTTAAGGAACTTATTTTCTCTAAAGGTGATTATTCTAAAGTCAGGCACCACCCTCCAAAAGCATTAGATAAGGTTGCATTCCTATAGGGCAAAAGGTGAGGTGGGCTCAATCAAGAAAAGAATTAACTCAAGGGTCCAAAGTTACAAACATTGAGGCTTCTAATTACTATACACCAATTATATCAATCAATACACTGCCAAGGACACAGTAGGTAAGGGATATGGAGACTTAGCAGCAAACATTGGCCCAACAAGTGAAAAACCCTCCATCAATACAATTTCTAATCAATCTTTTAACTGCTCAAAGGAATCTGTGTTTAGACAGTTTAGAACATCTCATGCCTCTCACAGTTGGGAGGCTCTGAACAATCACATGTGGCTGGAAAAACCTATTCAGGCAGGCTAGAGGACTTCCAAAGGAGTTTGTAGGCTGAAACACTGTCACACCCAGGAATTATTAACTGGAGCTGTAAGTTAACTCTTTTTTCAGAGAGAGGTAGTGGGGGACAGCCCCCCGTAAAGTCAGAGGTGTAGGTGAGAGCACAAAGCAGAAAGTAGGCAGACTCTGGATTTTGGGGGTAGATGCTCGAGAATTTCCAGGGGGCTCCTGAAGCTAAATCCCGCATTTGCGTATGCCGAGCCTCCTTCCTTGTGACCTTTGTTGTGGGCAGAGCGCTGATCCAAGCCAGCTCCTGACAATGGACCTTTGTTGGCAAAGTAATGTCCCTGCTTTTTAATATGCTGTCTAGGTTGAATATAACTTTTCTCCCTTTAATTTCATGGCTGCAGTCACCATCTGCAGTGATTTTGGAGCCCCCAAAATAAAGTTTCTCACTGTTTCCACCATTATCCCATCTATTTGCCATGAAGTGATTGGACCAGATGTCATCATCTTAGTTTTCTGAATGTTGAATTTTAAGCCAACTTTTTCACTCTCCTCTTTCACTTTCATCAAGAGGCTTTTTAGTTCGTCTTCACTTTCTGCCATAAGGGTGGTGTCACCTGCATATCTGAGGTTATTGATATTTCTCCCGACAGTCTTGATTCCAGCTTGTGCTTCATCCAGTCCAGCTTTTCTCATGATGTACTCTGCATATAAGTTAAATAAGGGTGACAATATACAGGCTTGACGTATTCTTTTCCCTATTTGGAACCAGTCTCTTGTTCCATGTCCAGTTCTAACTGTTGGTTCCTGACATGCATACACAATTCTCAAGAGGCAGATCAGGTGGTCTGGTATGGCCATTTCTTTCAGAATTTTCCAGTTTGTTGTGGTCCACATAGTCAAAGGCTTTGACATAGTCAATAAAGCAGAAGTAGATGTTTTTCTGGAAGTCTCTTGCTTTTTTGATGATCCAGCAGATGTTGGCAATTTGATCTCTGGCTCTGCCTTTTCTAAATCCAGCTTGAACATCTGGAAGTTTATGGTTCACGTACTGTTGAAGCCTGGCTTGGAAAATTTTGAGCATTACTTTACTAGCGTTTGAGATGAGTGCAATTGTGCGGTAGTCTGAGCATTCTTTGGCTTTGCCTTTCTTTGGTATTGGAATGAAAACTGCCCTTCTCCAGTCCTGTGGCAACTGCTGAATTTTCCAAATTTTTGGCGTATTGAGTGTAGCACTTTCACAGCATCATCTTTCAGGATTTGAAATAGCTCCACTGGAATTCCATCACCTCCACTAGCTTAGTTCGTAGTGATGCTTCGTAAGTATATTCCTAAGTATATACTATTAGGTATACACTAAGGAAGAACGTAGCATAGAGAAATAATTAAAGATGACAATGACGAAACAAACCCCATCCTGGAAGGCTTCCTGTGAATTAGTAGATGTGGCGTGCTGCAGCAGAACTGGAACATTCTAAGAGTATGTTCAATATTCCCCATTCCCCTTATTATGTACAAATCTGCGCCTTCTATGTGGCAGCAGATCCTTAATCCATCAGTTTATTGTCTTTGCCACAGTTTCCACCCAGGTTCCAGCCATCCCCGTCTCTGACCATTGCTGTAATTTCTTCTAAGGTCTGTCTTGCCGATCCACCCCTCTCCGTAACAATCCACTCCTTAATCAATATCGACAGTTTTAAATCCTTGAATTGCATTATATTTTTTCTTTAAAATTTTCCAGTGGTTTCTGATCCCTTGTTGAACAAATCCCCAATGCTGCCTCGCCTTACAGACTCCCACTTGGTCTGGCTCCTGCCCTCCTGACTCCTCTGCTTTCACTGGGTGCTTCCTCAGTGCAGAATGTTCACTCCCTGATTGTCCCTTTTCCTTGCTCATTCCTTCCCTAATCCTACCCATTACAGCTACCATAGCAACTCCCCTCCCAACTCAGCCACTTTCTTTCCTATTTACCCAGTTTCATTTTCCTCATGATGCCTATCACTTTTTGAAATTGGTTATTGATTTGTTTACTTGTTTATTCACTCACCACCTCCCCCACCCCTGTATGCTGCATGTAAGCTTTCGGAGGAGAGAGGAGTCTGTCTGTCTTGGTCACTGCTTCATCTTTGCACCCATGGATATGATGCCATAAAGGGTTGAGCAGAGTACATATTAAGAAACCAACGTCCTCATGTGGAATCTTCATCTTGTCCTCTCAGTGACTTCAGGGTGAGGAACTCTAATCCCTGAGAATAAAAAGTTACAATTCATTCCTATAAAGGACATATAAAGAAACAAATCCTACCCTCCCCCATCAGACTACTTCTTGTATTAAGGACGTGAAAGACCCAAAAGAATTAGTTCCTCCCCAATAAACACGTTCATTCCATTGCCTCATGCTGCTAGGCTGAGGGCTAGTCATACAGCTTGGAAAAATGATCTTTTTAAGGTCTGTTCTGCCAGAGTGGAGCTCTTATATTAACAACCATTACATCTACATATCAAGACAGATTGTTCCAATTAGTCAGTGAGGTCCAGGTTTTTGAGAGCTGTTAATATGTACATGAGCAATTACTGTAGCAGAGTTTAAAAGGCATGCCTTTGGGAATTGTAGATTGAGATTATCAGTTTTATTCATGAACTAAAGCCCTGAGAATTAAGTGTAGCATTTCTCCACCAACTTATTCGCTAGAAGGTTCTCTTATATCTGCACACAAGGATTATGAGGTTGCCAGTTCCCCTCCTCTGCCTCACTCTTGCCCACATCCCAGACCAGTGCCTTCCTCTGTATTTGTCTAGAACTAGACACTGTGTTGAGCATTAGGAGATTCCGTAGTGAACAAGATAAATAAGCCCCTTGACTTCAGGGCACCTGAGAGATCAGCAGAGAGAATCTCAACTGGTATTTACATCAAAATCAAGACGGCATTTTTTAACTTTCCTAAACCAAGTTCAAGTGGTTTCCACTCATTCCTAATTAATGTTAAGTGAAGGAAAAAAAATTAGACAAAAACGCGTCATTGATTGTTGGTATTTCGACATTGCAGTAAAATACCGTGTATTCCTCCTGTGGGCACCATGCTTCTCCCCTGTGCTCAGATGCTCACATACTCTGTCTCCTTTGTAGAGTTTACTAGACTCCTGGGATGGAAGCCAGCACTGGATTTGGAGTTAAAAAAAAAATGATTTGTAGATCCTGGGGGTGATGCTGCCTCTTTTAAGAAGGCCAGTCTCTGAATGATTGTGGATCGCCAAGTTTATCTTAAGGTTTGGTGGCTCAAATTCTTCTGAGCTTAAGTATTGCTGCCTCTTCAAATGCTAATATAAGGGAAGAGCAATGTATATATGAGAGTTTTATCTCTTGAACACATGAATGAAACTGAACAGATCCTGTTTC
Source organism: Tragelaphus eurycerus (assembly GCA_935064755.1). NCBI lineage: Eukaryota > Metazoa > Chordata > Mammalia > Artiodactyla > Bovidae > Tragelaphus > Tragelaphus eurycerus. Next base: position 56,522,586 of record CAKXYN010000001.1, on the reverse strand, counting down.
AGAGGTAGCTCAAAAAGAATAAGATGCAAAAGAGGGCCTTCCTTGGTGGTCCAGTCGTTAAGACTCTTAGCTTCCAATGCAGGGGACACGGGTTTGATTACTGGTCAGGGGACTAAGATCCCACATGCTGCACTGTGCTACCAAAATAAAAGATGCAAAGGAGGTCAACTCTGAGTGAACAAAGGTGGACAAGGCTGGAAACAATGGTTCCCGTGGGAGAAGGAAAGTCTGGATATATGAATGGGGGTGTGGATTGGAGAGAAAGTAAAAGTTGCTCAGTCGTGTCCGATTCTTTGCGATCCGATGGACTTCTCCAGGCCAGAATATTGGAGTGGGTAGCCTTTCCCTTTTCCAGGGGATCTTCCCAACCCAGGGATCGAACCCAGGTCTCCGGCATTGCAGGCAGATTCTTTACCAGGTGAGCCACCAGGGAAGCCCAAGAATACTGGAGTGGGTAGCCTATCCCTTCTCTAGGAGGTCTTCCTGATGCAGGAATTGAACTAGGATCTCCTGCATTGCAGGTGGATTCTTTACCAACTGAGCTACCAGGGAAAGATTGGAGGCCTTCAATCCAGTAGTGATTAGACCTGGTCGTCAGTGAGCCAGCTGCACCTGGAGAGCAGATGATCTGACTGAACAGTGGGGTGTGCAGAGTGTAAGAGTGAGTCTTGATATTTGTGGACAGAGTTTCACTGGGAGCCCAGAGTGGAACCAAGACCAATAGAAGCTGACCCTACTAAAGAAACTGGTTTCAGCTCAGGCACAGCACGCAAGCCAGGAGCAGGTACCTGCCATGGCTGCTTCTGTATCAAATAATTCAGGGCGGATTTTTCAACATCTAATTTTCTCAGTCCCTCCAGGGAACTTCTGAGTCAGATGCTGAGAAGTAAAAGCTACCCTCTCAAGTTCTGCCATCAAAAACTGCACCTGGGATGATAAAGATGTTTAACTTTGCAAAAAGTACTTCCTGTGTATACTTAGAGTTTTCTTCACATATTATGTCATTCAGTCATCACTTATTAAAAATATCCTTCCATGAAAACAGCAGTTAATAACAAGTATCTCTGTTTTTCTGGTAAGAAAAATGAGGTTAGCGAGATCCTGAGACACATCTCAGTAGATCCTGAAGTTGTCTTGGTAGAAATCATCTACAAAGGCTAATAGTCTGAGTTTAAATGCCATTTTCTACTGATCACAGAATGATCCCTGTTAACATATTGATCTGTTTCCTTCCAATATTTGGCAGGAGGGTGAGAAAAGATATAACTGTGGTCAGTATGGAAGCGAATACAATCATCACCTGCTTTATTACTTCACATACTATGAACATTTCCCAAGTTTTGAAATATTTTTCACTCCAGAAATTTTAATTTTCTTACTTGTCATTGCTGCTGTCTACCAATTTTTCATAATTAATACATTTTACTTTAAGATCTGGGGGAGAAAATAAGCAGAACAATGAATCTAATTTAATGTCATTTCTGAGACCTTTTTTCCCTAAGCAGAAACAAGTACAAAGGCAGCATATTGAAAATATAAGAAATATTTTTTTCTTAACATGCAAATAGTTTTGTAGTTTTTTGATTTTTGAAGTAATATATGTTCATTATAAAGTAACTCAAGCAATAGACTAGTTAAGAAGAAAGGACGTGTTTTTCTGGCAAACACGTAGCACTTTTTAGAAATGCCAACGTGATGGACATAGTTTTATAGGCTCGTTTCCTTTTTAGATGAAAGAAGTCACCCATTGACAGTCGGTGGCTCTCTACATCATGCTATTTAAACATTGCATAGCTTGGGTTCTGAGGAAGAATATTGGAGTTCAGAGCTCATCACTGCCATTTTGTAGCTTTGTGACTTTTGGGAATCTACTTAATCCACTCTATCTGTAAACTGACATTTAGTACTACTGTCTATCTGATGAGGATTTTTGAAGGAAAGAAAAGTACTTTATTTATAAAATACTTGGTTTAGTGGCACGCAGTAGGATGATAGATAAATGTTTGCCTGTCCTTGGTGTGAATGTGACATTATTTAGTTTAGCAGTGCTTTGTTGATGGAACTTTTGGCTCTTTCTGGTTTTCCCTGTTAGAACCATCACAACTATTTAAAAGCATGTGTTTGAGATTAACTCAGGTTCTCTGCTGCTGCTGCTAAGTCGCTTCAGTCGTGTCCGACTCTGTGCCACCCCATAGACGGCAGCCCACCAGGCTCCCCCCATCCCTGGGACTCTCCAGGCAAGAACACTGGAGTGGGTTGCCATTTCCTTCTCCAATGCATCAAAGTGAAAAGTGAAAGTGAAGTCGCTCAGTTCCCTAGGGACCAGCAATGTGACATGAATGTGAAAGACTGGAATTGTCCTAAGTTATTTGGCTTATTGACATTTGAGAATATAAAGCAACATGAGTCAGAGCTTTTGGCTTTTTCAAAAGAAGCTGAAAATCTCTGGTTGCAAAGGCCCAAATCTCTGCATTTATGTGGATACTACGCTCTTTATGTAAAATGTACTGTCTTGGTCTTCACAACTTACTGGTGGGCTAGAATTGATCAGAGAAGGCAATGGCACCCCACTCCAGTACTCTTGCCTGGAAAATCCCATGGACAGAGGAGCCTGGTAGGCTGCAGTCCATGGGGTCGCTAGGAGTCAGACACGACTGAACGACTTCACTTTCACTTTTCACTTTCATGCACTGGAGACGGAAATGGCAACCCACTCCAGTGTTTTTGCCTGGAGAATCCCAGGGACGGGGGAGCCTGCTGGGCTGCCGTCTATGGGGTCGCACAGAGTCGGACACGACTGAAGCGACACAGCAGCAGCAGCAGCAGCAGCAGAACTGATCAGTTGAATTTCATATGCAGGATGTTTAATCTCAAAGATCAAGTTCCTAATGTCATAGCTCATTCAGCCTTTACCTTCATGAAATAAGAATATTCAGGATGCTATAGAAAAAGTTGATTTGTTATTATATCAAATGGCTTTATATATAGTTTCTAAAACTGCCTATAATAATAATAATTGGTTTCTCTCACCAGAATGCAGTATATGAGTTCCTAATATGGGGCTAATAAACTTCCTGAAATTCCATGTGAAGTTTTGTACATTTACATGTCTCTCTCTAATGGACTGCTTCCTTTAGACTCTAGTATTGTCTTCTGATTCTCTTTCTGACCCTTATCCCTGAAAGAGTGAAGAATTTGGAAAGAAAACAAGATTTTTTATAGGACATTTGTTTTTTGCTTTCTTATATTTAGAATATGTAAAATTTGCATAGTTTTATTCATAACCTCATTAGTAGTCTCATGAATTTTCTAAAGTTTTGAATACTCACAGTGAAGGCAGACATGAGTGACTCTTCTGCCACCATCCAGTGGACAAAGACCATCATTTTCTCATTAATTTCTATACTCTCAGCACCAAGCACAGAACGCTGGACATCATTGGTGACCTATGTAAATTGTTTGTAAAGTTAAAGAATGGATCCATTGCTCTTTATCTTAGTTAATACATACAAGGAGTCTTCCTGCTCAGGTTCACCAAGAACTAGCTCACAAAACCTGGCTTTTAGTCAAAGCCGGTTCTTGGTGCACCAGCATCAGTGTGGATCGGGGTTGTGTTTTGACATTGTGAGTGGCAGGCACAATGCTTGTCACCTTCTGTTGGCTCGGCAAGGATGGAAAGTTGCACAGGTCATACTCAGCTGGCTTTTTTCAATGTAAGCAGATTATAGAGTGAACCATGGAGGAGAGGAGGACGGTCAAAGAGCTGGGATTGGAATAGGAGATTTGGACATGTCTATTGTTCCTATGAATGGGGACGGAACCTTGGTTTTTGGTGCTAAGTAGAAAGATTGGCTATAGAACTGATAGTCTTGGATGGATTAGTAAGTTGATTTGCTAAGAACTAGAATGATACACCTTTTTGGTCTGAAATTCACCTAGCAACAGCTTAAGATAACAAACCTAGTGTCACTAGTACTTCAGAGGCATTTTGTACATAAGCTGCTGCTGCTTAGTCACTTCAGTCGTGTCTGACTCTGTGCGACCCCATAGATGGCAGCCCACCAGGCTCCCCCCGTCCCTGGGGTTCTCCAGGCAAGAACACTGGAGGGGGTTGCCATTTCCTTCTCCAATGCATGAAAGTGATAAGTGAAAGGGAAGTCGCTCAGTTGTGTCCGACTCTTAGCGACCCCATGGACTGCAGCCCACCAGGCTCCCCCATCCCTGGGATTCTCCAGGCAAGAACACTGGATCAGATCAGATCAGATCAGATCAGTCGCTCAGTCGTGTCCGACTCTTTGCGACCCCATGAACCGCAGCACGCCAGGCCTCCCTGTCCATCACCAGCTCCCAGAGGTCACTCAGACTCGCATCCATCGAGTCAGTGATGCCATCCAGCCATCTCATCCTCTGTCGTCCCCTTCTCCTCCTGCCCTCAATCCCTCCCAGCATCAGAATCTTCTCCAATGAGTCAACTCTTCGCATGAGGTGGCCAAAATACTGGAGTTTCAGCTTCAGCATCATTCCTTCCAAAGAAATTCCAGGATTGATCTCCTTCAGAATGGACTGGTTGGATCTTCTTGCAGTCCAAGGGACTCTCAAGAGTCTTCTCCAACACCACAGTTCAAAAGCATCAATTCTCCGGCGTTCAGCCTTCCTCACAGTCCAGCTCTCACATCCATACATGACCACAGGAAAGACCATAGCCTTGACTAGGCGAACCTTTGTTGGTAAAGTAATGTCTCTGCTTTTGAATATGCTATCTAGGTTGGTCATAACTTTCCTTCCAAGGAGTAAGCATCTTTTAATTTCATGACTGCAGTCACCATCTGCAGTGATCTTGGAGCCCAGAAAAACAAAGTCTGACACTGTTTCCACTGTTTCCCCATCTATTTCCCATGCAGTGATGGGACCAGATGCCATGATCTTCGTTTTCTGAATGTTGAGCTTTAAGCCAACCTTTTCACTCTCCACTTTCACTTTCATCAAGAGGCTTTTTAGCCCCTCTTCACTTTCTGCCATAAGAGTCGTGTCATCTGCATATCTGAGGTTATTGATATTTCTCCCGGCAATCTTGATTCCAACTTGTGTTTCTTCCAGTCCAGCATTTCTCATGATGTACTCTGCATATAAGTTAAATAATATGCAGAACACTGGAGTGGGTTGCCATTTCCTTCTCCAGTGCATCAAAGTGAAAAGTGAAAGTGAAGTCATTCAGTCGTGTCTGACTCCTAGTGACCCCATGGACTGCAGCCTACCAGGCTCCTCCATCCATGGGATTTTCCAGGCAAGAGTACTGGAGTGGGGTGCCATTGCCTTCTCCTGTACATAAGCTATAAGTGGCTTTTCTGTAGAACTATTATTTCTACAGAAATAAAAGCTAGTATTTTCCTTAATAAAAATGGGTAATTGATTTCTTGGTGACACATTGCTTATCTGAAGCGTTTTATTTTTCCTGGCTGTTCTTTTTGGAAAATGTGCTCTTTAACCTTCTCATTGCATATTTATTTAAATTATATGATAAAATCAAATTAAAAGGAACTCATTACTGAGGAAGATACTTCACTAATTAATTAAATTTAAACTCCAAAGGCTGCAGTTTAATTTTACTGATACATATGTTTTGGTTAAATTACCTGTTCTAAATAGTTTAATAAAACAGGAAAAAGCAATAGTACCTATTATCTGTTCAGTGAGTTAAACCTTTTTGTTATATTTACCTGAATGTAAATATGTAACCCTGAATCAACCTCAGTAATAAATGTATTAATAAGCAGATACTGAGGTTTTTATCTTTATGGTCCTATCGAAAATATCAAGAAATCAGAATTTTCCTTGGCTAGAGATGGGATTGATCAAAAATAGATTTATGATGACATTTACATCAACTGTCCGTTAGCACTAGTAATACAAATATGTATTTCCTCAGTGTGTAGCTTTTTAGAAATTTCACCCAAAGACCTCCCTCTGTCTTTTCCAGTTCTCTTTACATCTTCTTGATGGGATTTCAATAACCATTGTTATTTTAAAGTTATTAGCACGTGGTCCATGTGGTTCAGAATATTTCTTATTGCTATGCATTTATCCAAGTATTTTTTAAAAATAGGTATTACTTTTCTGTCTTCATCTTGTTTCTTCATCATCCTTGTTTACTTCTGTATATAAATATATTTTAAAGAAAATCATTTCCAGCCTAGGTTACCTAATACAATTTAATTTTCTGAATTATAGAAGTATCCAAAATCTGCCCTTTTTTCTTATTGTTTCTTTTTTTCTTTTACTAATATGGAAACCCAGAGAGGCAGAGTGTTTTGAGATCCCAGGAGCAACTTTGGCAGTGCCAAGACTTGAATATGAAAAGGTTAAAACACAGAGTCCTAGTTTATGGTAAATTTAAAGAAGGTGCTAGTTTCCATAGCATTTTAGAATATAGTAAATGCTGAAAAAAATAATCGTTTTATAAAATACTAAATTGTGTTATGAATCATATTCCTAATGGGAAATATTTAAATCTTCATTGAAAAGCAGATTTATCTGAGGTTATATTATAATTGCCTTCACAGATATGAAGAGGTTCAAGGAAGTCTAGCTTTGGTCATTACTGGAAAGATGAATGAAATAAGGCTACTTAGAGAGTGTCTGTGTAGTGTTACCAATGCTTTCTAGACACTCACTGTTATCTTTTTCCAAGTCTTTTTGGTCTTAATTCAGTATACTTGGTTTAGCTCAACCTGGTGGTGGTAATGAATTGAGCTTTTTTTAATATCAAGTCATTGCTACTGACTCCCATCTCCTCACTTTTCCATAATGTGATTAATTTGGGTACTAGTTATAATAAAAGTTCACTTTATTATCTTTTGGGTGTTTTAGTACTAGAAAAATGCCAGCTAACATCTAAAAAAACATTTGACTCTGTTACTATCATTACCTGTTTTGTTTTTCCATTCCATCAAACTTAGGAAAACAATGCTCAAGTCTGAATGAAGCACTAGATTTAAAAAAAGAGATAAAGACACCTCCATATACTTCTAAGCAGAAATGGAATGAAAAGTAGACTCAAATTAGAGTTGATCAGAGTTTCATCAGCTGCTTGTGGATTTTCTTATCTGTTTACTTTGCTGTGGAATCTTTTGACCATTTCATTGCTTGTTACCCTTTATATCAAGTGAGTACTTGAAGAAAGTGAAAAGTTTTGGGTTCAAGTCTTTGCTTTCTAACCGCTCACATGTTCTCTGATAGGTAAAGGTTGATCAGTTAATGAATGGATTTAAACTTCATAGATCTGATAAATGCTTTAGATTTGAATTCATGTTATTGAATTTAGCATCATAAACAGGGCTTTATTTTGTGTAGTTCATTGTGAGATTTTATTATTTCTCAGTGTCAGATAATGAGAAATTATTTTCCATATTTTCAGTAATAATCTGTTTTTAAAAATAGGTTGCTCCCTTTGTCATTTAGACCTCACTAGAGCAATATCCTGCTGTGCATCTTTGTTGTCCAGTCGCTAGGTCCTGTCCAAGTCATTGCGACCCATGGACTGCAGCATGCCAGGTTTCCCTATCCTTTAGTATCTCCCAGAGTTTGCTCAAACTCATGTCCATTGTGTTGGTGATGCTATCTAATGATCAGATACTCTGTCGCCTCCTTCTTCTCCTTCCCACAGTCTTGCAGCATCACGGTCTTTTCTAGTAAGTCAGCTGTTTGCATCAAGTGGCCAAAGTATTGGAGCTTCAGCTTCAGCATCAGTCCTTCCAATGAATATTCAATTCAAGGTTGATTTTCTTTAGAATTGACTGGTCGGATCTTATAGTCCAAAGGACTCTCAAGACTCTTCTCTGGCACTACAACTCAAAACCATCAATTCTTCAGTGCTCAGCCTTCTTTGTGGTCCAGCTCTCACATCTGTACATGACTGCCGGAAAAACCATAGCTTTGACTGTACAGACGTTTGTCAGCAAAGTGATATTTCTGCTTTTTAATATGGTGAGTTAGTCATAGCTTTTTCCCCCCAAGGAGCAAGTGTCTTAATTTCATGGCTGCAATCACCATCTGCAGTGATTTTGGAGCTGAAGAGAAGAAAATCTGTCACTGCTTCCGTTGTTCCCCCTTCTATTTGCCGTGACATGATGGGACTGGATGCCATGATCTTAGTTTTTTGAATGTTGAGTTTCAAGTCAGCTCTTATACTCTTCTTTTCACACTCATCGAGAGGCTCTTTAGTTTCTCTTCTTTTTCTGCCATTAGAGTGTTATCATCTGCATATCTGAGGTTGATATTTCTTCCAACAATCTTAATTCCAGCTTATGAGTCGTTAAGCCCAGCATTTTTACATGATGTATTCTTGTATATAAGTTAAAATAGCAAGGTGACAGTATACATCCTTGACATACTCCTTTCCCAAATATACTTTTGAACCAGTCTGTTGTTCCATGTCTGATTCTAACTGTTGCTTCTTGACCTGCATTCGGGTTTCTCAGGAGACAGGTAAGCTGGTCTGATATTCCCATCTGTTTAAGAATTTTCCACAGTTTGTTGTGATCCACATACTCAAAGACTTTAGCGTAGTCAATGAAGCAGAAGTAAATGTTTTTCTGGAATTCCCATGCTTTCTCTGTGATCCAGCGGATGTTGGCAATGTGGTATCTGATTCCTCTGCCTTTTCTAAACCCAGCTCTGGAAGTTCTGGGTTCACTTAGTGCTGAAGCCTAGCTTGAAGAATTTTGAGTATAACTTTGCTAGCATGTGAAATGAACACAATTGTACAGTAGTTTGAACATTCTTTGGCATTCCCCTTCTTTGGCATTGGAATGAAAACTGACCTTTTCCAGTCCTGTGGCCTTTGCTGAGTTTTCCAAATTTGCTGACATTAAGTATAGTACTTTCACAGAATCATCTTTTAGGATTTTAAGTGGCCTTGCTGAAATTCCATCACCTTCACTATTCTTTAATAGTAATGCTTCCTCTAAGGCTCACCTGACTTCACACTCCAGGATGTCTGGGTCTAGGTGAGTGACCATTCCATCATGATTATCCGAGTCATTAAGATCATTTTTTTATAGTTCTTCTGTGTAGTCTTGCCACCTCTTCTTATTCTTTTCTACTCTGCTAGGTCCTTACCATATGAGACTTATCATTGTGAAGTATAAAAGCCATGCTTCTGCCCCCAGTTAGAAGGGAGACATTTATGTAATAGGTTGGGAGGTAGATCAGAAGGCTTTCATATGTGGGTAGTGAAGTCAGTTAAACACTATAAAAGGGAGCAGAATGAAGCCCTAGAAATTTTTAATATGTGGTGTCTTAGCTGTCACTCTCACCTCTGCTTAAGAGAAGAACTTATTATAAAAAAATTACAGGTCTGAACGTGTATATATAGCAACAAATGTATTGTTGATGCAGATGTACTGTTATTCTGGGGAACCTTGCTTTATGTTTCGCTTTGGCGTTTGAAAATTCAGCTTTGCAACCTTGGCAGAAAGACTGGGGCTCGGGAATGTTTGGTGTTTGTGTTTTTCTACCTATAACTATTTTTTAGGAATTCTCAATTCAGGTACAGTGGAAAATCATTTTTTAGTTCTTTTCGTGACTGTTTTTCCTTTGTTTTAGTAACCAAATTTTCATCTGTATTTTTGAGTTGATATGACCTGATTTTAAGACTTCAAAAGGGATCCAAGGTTTTGTTCTGTTGACAAACATGAAATGTAACTGTTCTTATGCAATTTTTTGCCTTTGAATTCTTTCCAGTTGCCATCAGTTATTCTACTGAGTTTTCTCTTGAGTATCTACCTATCTTTAAAGATCATCCAGTTTCAAAGCAGCTCTCTTTTGAACTAATATAAAAAGGATAAATGTTTTAACATAAAGACACAATAAAAACTAATCTGATTTGAAAAAATTGTTGGATAGGCTATGTGTAGACTTCAATGATAACCTGACTAAATCTGATCAGAGTTGTAAGAGAAAACCTTAAGCAGTGTCCTCATCAATATTGGTGTTTAAAAGGCAAAATTGTTTTTATATTCTTTTTTATATTTTACTGATACATTTTTAATCACAAGTTTTCCAAAAAGTTAATAAAAATTGCAGTGCTTTATTGCCATGATGCTTAAATGATTTCTTTTTCAATAAAGCTTATGTTATTAAAGAGAAAAATGATTTTGTAACCCATGCATTAAGAAATGCAGTGCCATCTGTCTTAAGGCTTGGTAATCAATGATGTAAGTGAGGCTAGTTTATTTTTCATAGATTTACTGGTGTCATTGCATAAATAGCCATAATGGAATTGATCTCTTAGGGTGAAGCAGCTTTTATCACATACAAGGGTTTGATGATAACTGTATTAAACATTGACCTTTGATTATTAGACTTCCCTTGTGGCTCAGATGGTAAAGAATCTGTCTGCAGTGTGGGACACCTGGGCTCAATCCCTGGGTTTGGAAGATCCCCAGGAAAAGGTAATGGCTACGCATTCCAGTGTTCTTGCCTGGGAAATCCCATGGACACAGGAGCCTGGTGGGCTACAGTCCATGGGTTCTCAAAGAATCAGACATGACTTGGCGACTAACACGATTATTCTTAGTCTTTCTTGGATACAGAAGTTCCAGAACTTCATGGTTATAGATTGAAAATGCACATTTTTTACATTAACTACTAGTCTTTAATACTACTTCCTAGACACGTCCTTATGTTGCATGTCTCTTGACTTTTCTGTACCTCAGTGAAGTGCTGTGGTTACCTTTCCATGGCCTATTCCATTGTGTTCATTTCAGAGGCACAAAGAATGGGGTGGTGAGCAAGTTTAAAATATTTGAACTCAGACGTGTGTGCCTGGGTTTCAGAGGTGCCTTCACTCCTACTTGTATGACCTGAGCAAGTGACCTGATTTCTGCAAACCTCCGGTTTCTCATTTTAAAAATGGATATGGGAATCTCCCTGGTGGTCCAGCGGTTAGGTCTCAGCACTTTCACTCATGGGACTGGGTTCAAATATAAGCTGGGGAACTCTGATCTTGCATGCCATGCTGTGCTATCAATTAAAAAAAAAGAAAAAGATATGAAAATCCTACTTAAATATTGTTATACAAAACAAAGCAAATATGTGTTGATCATACTTGGCAGAGTGCCTAACATAGGGGCAAAATGAAAAGGGAAAGTCGCTCAGTCGTGTCCAGTCCTTTTCAACCCCATGAACTATACAGCCAATGGAATTCTCCAAGCCAGGATACTGGAGTGGGTAGTCATTCTGTCCTCCGTGGGATCTTCCCAACCCAAGGATCTAACCCAGGTCTCCCACATTGCAGGTGCATTCTTTATCAGCTGAGCTACCAGGGAAGCCCCAGAACATAGGGACAAATAAATGGTAAAAATTATTAATATTGTTATTACTACTACTACTACTATTATTATCTGCTCTTATTATTTCTACTACTGAGTCAAAACAAGATTTATCCACAGTAATCATTTAGAGGCCGCATATATGTTTTATTCTCCTGAGAAAAAGGGGAAAAAAAAAAAGTAATTCTATTTTATTCCATTTTCCTGTGGTGTAGTGTTTTTTTACCATAAGTGGCTATTTAATAGGGTAAATTGGAGATGACTCTCATTGTGTTCATCCAAAATTGTTTCTCTGCAAGAGAGTAAAAAAACAAAATCACCAGTGAATAAAGCAGAAAAGTCCTCCCTTCTGTGCAGATCTAGGTCTGGAGAACATTGTGAGGGCAAGGGAATCTGTGTTCCGTCCACTGCTCCTAGAGCAGTCCTGCCTGAACTGGCCTCCACAGTCTACACTTTACTCTGGCCATGGAAGGTGACTGACTGCAGCTTCACTCCTGTTTGCTCGCCCCAGTGTGCCTCTTGCCACCCCTACCCCCTGTGCTGGAAAATGCAATTCCTACCCAGTGAGCTTGTATCTGGGGGCATTGTCTCCTCAGACCCCCAGTCAGCAGTCAGACTGAACATTGAAGATGTTCAGGATCCTGGCTGAAAGCAAATGTCTGCTTGAGAATAATCTGTCCCTTACCTGAAAAAGCCTCTATCCCATGCTAAACCTAATTTCTCCAAATATTTTCGAGTACTGACTCCTATTTTAAAGCCAGACAGCTTACAAAAATTTGCCTGTAGGCTAGCTTCATCAGACTGTAACCTAGTCTGAGGCCCAGCCAAAGAAAGAAACTTCTTTCACAAGGAGAGATTTTCAAATCTGTCAAAACATGTGCCCCAGGTCCCGTGTGAATTTATTTTTTTAAAGGGATTTGCTAAATGATAACCCAGGAAATGTGTGTGTGCGTTTATAGGACAAGGCCAGTGGTTAGAAGAGAGGCACGATTTTGTGTTTCAGTAAGTAATTTTCCTTGTTATAATAAAAAATCACATCTCTTGTTGGAAATCTGGTCGGTACCCAAGTGCTCCAGGCAAGTGTTTTCAACTCGTGATTATTTATTCCCCGGATCTGTTTAGATGTGCTATGTGTGAATCAGCCCAGCCTGCATTTAAGGTTGAAAAATATTCTTTAGGATTCCTTGGTATCAAAGCATCCATTAATTACTGAAAGGTTTACGGGAAGTCAGAATCTGCGTGGCTTTTTGTTCTGACAGGGAGAAACGGAGTCTTCCAGAGAGAGGAAAACCACTTTTAAAATTATCCTTTTAATATCCTGTTGAAAGAGACTTATTTTTTAGTTATAAAGAATTTTTTCAAAATGATCTTCCTGTAGTGACATCCATGTTATACTGCAAAATATTCCTGTGTTTCTGGCAATGATACACTAATTACTGCCTTTACATTTTTATATGGCATAATTTGTCATATTCTAGGAGGGAAGTGACTCTTGACTCCAAACAGGTGAAATGCATGACCAAACACGTTATACAATATGTAGTTTCATCAAATCCTGTTTTTAATTCAGTGAGAAAAAAATTGTTTAGTTCATCAGAGGAAGAGGAGTGCCAAGGTAGTATGATTGCATTTCCAAATATGCACATACCTTACTATTCATTGTCAAATTTTGTCATGATAATCTAATATACTGCTTGGGAGCTTCAAAGAAAGGAAGACCTTTCCCAATTTGAAAGGAAAACATTGTCATAGATGGTAGTTCTGTTAGTACCCATGGGTTGCATAGAACAGAAACCTACTGAAGTCAACTTAAATGTAAAAGCATAGTTTATTATAAATACATAGGAGTGTCTCATGGAATTCAAGGGCACAGATGTGACTAGAAAGCAGCTGGAACTTCTGCTTTGTGTCTCCATGGTTTCTTCTTTTGTATCTTCTGCTATGAGCAGGTTCTCTAAGTCTCTGTGACTCATTCTGATTCTTGATACTTCCTGAGTTTGTGGATGATGGGTTGATACTCACCCATAATCCTTTGGGCCTAACACCAGAGACCCAGAAATGACAACGTGATTGGTCCAGTTGGGTCAGGAGGTCCATACCTTTTCTAAATCTCAAGGGTAGTGGTCTTGCAGTAACTGTCTGTGCCCCATCTGAACTCGGTCTAGCAAGCGTGACTGACCTGGGTCTTTGTTAGAGTCAACCAGGAGACACTGCTTATTATTTCATTCTCACAAATCCATCTCCCATCTTCAGAAGCTTCAAACTAGCCTCCTTAGAACAGAAGAGAAAGATATCTATTATTTAAAGACGAACTCATTATCGAAAGGTTACCAGGGATGTCCTAGCTGCAATTCACATTCCTTGCACGCCCTTAAGAACTGCTAAAACATTAGGTATTATTTATGGACGAGTCAGAATAGCAGCATGTCCTCTGAAGGGATGCCTAGGTTATTTATTTATTAATTTATCTGTCTCCGTCTGCAAACTTACCATCTGGATGTTGTCCACATTGAAGAAACACATAAATTAAAATCTAAGGCAAATTGACTACAACCTGGGTGACCTTGAAACCCCTCTCATGCCAGCCAGCCATTTCCTGTTCTGATTGCACTGAAAGGAAGGAGAGAAGAGGAGAAATACATGTACACAGATTTGTCTGCTCCTGTTTATTTGCTGGGATCAGATCTTCCTTCTTAAGACCTTGCGTTCACTTTAAACTTTGTATTATAGATGATGATAAAATACGAAGTGTGAATACCATGCTAAGGTAACACTCTGGCAACAACACAATGCCTTTTCTCTTGCCTGGCCCCCTTCCCCCCTTCACAAGGCATTGTCCAATCTGATTTTCCATCCTGCATTTCTGGCTCTGCTTGAATGACTGCATAAATTGCTTTTATGATTATCCTTAAGGTCTGTGAAAGGATACAAGTTTGATGAGTAAATACATTGTTTACAAAGCTTCTATCATTTGTGTATTCTGAGCTGTTCTCTTTTAAATTGCATGAGGTTTTTAGGGAAATCATGTGTATCCAAACACAGGTTTAACTTTTTACAGCTATGTGTGCTACATAGAGGAGAAGGCAATGGCACCCCACTCCAGTACTGTTGCCCGGAAAATCCCATGGATAGAGGAGCCTGGTAGGCTGCAGTCCATGGGGTCACTGAGAGTCGGACATGACTGAGCGACTTCACTTTCACTTTCCACTTTCATGCATTGGAGAAGGAAATGGCAACCCACTCCAGTGTTCTTACCTAGAGAATCCCAGGAATGGGGGAGCCTGGTAGGCTGCAGTCTGTGGGGTCGCCCAGAGTTGGACACAACTGAAGCGACTTAGCAGCAGCAGCAGCAGCAGCAGCACTGCTATATAGAGAAACGGTTCTTAAATGATGGAAGGGGACGTGCTCCTAGTCTAGTGGTTAAGACTTTGCCTTCCAAAGCAGGGGATGAGGGTTCATTCCCTGCTGGGGAAGCTAAGAATGCACGTACCTCATGGCCAGAAAATCGAAACATAAAACAAAAGCAGTATGGCAACAATTTCATTTTTAAGCATGGCCCACATAAAAAAATAATTTAATAAAAAGAAAAGAATAAAATAAAGTGATGAAAGAATTTTCCCTCTGTTTTTAAACTTACATCACTTTCTTCTTTTCTTTTATTAAAGTCGATTTAGACATATTACCCCCCCCAAAAAAAAGCTTAGTTTATTAAAAAATGTTTTTGTTGTTACTGATATTTGTATGAGAACTTAATTTCACCCTCAGTGTCAAAATTCTCATCGATTAATTAACTGTAAGAACAGTCTAATTGAAATATTTCTTTAGGGAAATGTTAGGGGTAGGTAAGAGGACAAAATATACATAAAACTCATTAACATTTTTCAATAGATGGTACATTTCTATAAATCAGAACTTTCAGCCTAGGGATTTATTGTGGAATTGTGGTTAAATGGGGATTAGTCAGCTTGAGCATGTTTCATAATGACGAGTAGAAGGAATTGGGTTTTTACTAGAAATGCCGTCATTGATCAATCAGTTGACTTTCAAATTAGTCTTGAGAAGGCATAGGTCTTTGAGTGGTGGTGGGGAGTCAAACATCATAAAATCCATTTTGGGATACAAGACACGGCCCTGAACAATTAATGCATAGCGAACGGGATGAAATAAAGAATTTTGTCTGCATTGCAGACAAACCCAATGAGATGATGTGAGTCTCTATAGGGGGAGTAATTGTGCAAAAGTCTGAACAGGACGAGGAACTATCATTGACTTCTTTTCAGATGAAGTCGACTTGACCTCTGGCATGGGGCAGTAGTTTAGACTGAATCCCACTGCCTTGGTGTTAGTCAGCCAAGGGGCACGGAACATTGACTGCACAGCAGTCTGTGCTGGGTGAACAAGGCAGAATTAGTTTTTTAGTTGCTCAGCAATGTCCAGATTTTTTGTGACCCCCATGGACTGTAGTTTGCCATGCTCCTCTGTCCATGGGATTCCAGGCAAGAATACTGGAGTGGATTCCTATTTCCTTCTCCAGGAGACCTTCCCCCTTAGTGACCAAACCTGTGTCTCCTGCATTGGCAGCCAGTTCTTTACCACTGACCCACCAGGGAAGCCCCGGCAGAAGTGGAGTGAGTGAAAGCTGCTCATTTCATGTCCAATTCTTTGCTATACATGGACTATACAGTTCTTGGAATTCCCCAGGCCAGAATACTGGAGTGGGTAGCCTTTCCCTTCTCCAGGGGAGCTTCCCAACTCCGGGATCGAACCCAGGTCTCCTGCATTAAAGGTGGATTCTTTACCAGCTGAGCCACAAGGGAGGCCCAAGAATACTGGAATGGGTAGCCTATCCCTTCTCCATCCGATCTTCCCCACCCAGAAATCGAACTGGGGTCTCCTGCATTGCAGGCGGATTCTTTACCAACTAAGCTATCAGGGAAACCCTGGAAGATGTAATACTCATTAATAATTGTACATACAAAACAACAGGTGAGCTATGGTGGAAGAAAATGACACGCGTCATCATCTAGCCTAGAAGCTCACTCTTTCCTGAGAAGACTTACATATTTCCTGAAACCTGAAGAATGTAGAATAATGGGGGAGGGGAACCTGGGGAAAGGGATGTTGTAAGCAAAGGGAAGAAGAAATGTAGGCTCAGAGTTTAGGGAGAGAATGATGTACATGAGCAGAACAGTTTGGACAGCTAGTTAAGTGGACAGAGTGACAACGTGTTAAGAAAGAAGCCTAGAGATGTCGACACGGGGATTTGACATTAATGAATGTGGATTATATCCTAAGAAAAATGGAAATCCTTTAAAGTGCTCTGAAGAAGGAGAGTGGTGTGATCAGAGTTATCTCTTAGGTAGCGACTAGGATTGTGGCGTGAACAGTGCACTACAGAGTGAGGTCCCCTGGGGAGGCTCCTGAGTGGAGGAGGTGCATGATGGTGGATCTGACTGGAGGCAGAGGCCTGGAAGGAAGTGGGTTGATTGGAGCGCTGTTTGGGAAGTGAGGTTGACAAGTCTTGGTGTTGGATGTGGAGAGAAAATAGATGATGTCGGTGTTTAGGTTTGCACGTGTGAGTACAAGACAGTGCTCTATTGAATCCGTGGGCCCGGTGAAAGGGACAGGATATGTTCTGGTCTAGAGGTACAAGGTGTATTCGACTGGATGTGTCTAAGAAACCAGTTGGTTAGATGGATCTGCCACTCAGGATACAAGTCTGAACCAGAAATAAAGATTCTAGAGGCATTTGCACACATGTGGAAGTGAATGGCTTGGTACTGATGAGCGTGACAAAGAGGCTGTTAGGTTGAATGAGGACCAGTCTTCACAAGCCACCAGCCTTTAGGACACACCCAAGGGAAGTGGTACCTTCAGAGGAGACAGAGATGTCTTGGCCCAAGAAGTCAGCAGAAAACCTGAGCATACACAAATAGCTAGGGACAGACATATTTGTTCTGAGAAATACAGAAGCAGTCCATGGTGTCAGGTGGGAGTAAGAACTGGGATGGAATTCAGATACAGGAAAACTTAGTGGTGACCCCCAGCCCACCCCCAAACAGTCACTTTAGATTTAATCAATATGGATTTAAACAGAGGTATTCGATGTATCGTTTGCTG
Organism: Tragelaphus eurycerus; assembly: GCA_935064755.1. NCBI lineage: Eukaryota > Metazoa > Chordata > Mammalia > Artiodactyla > Bovidae > Tragelaphus > Tragelaphus eurycerus. The sequence goes on along the minus strand of CAKXYN010000001.1, from coordinate 56,505,136 downwards.
AACCAACCTTAATAATGAATACACAATTACAGAAGAGTCTAAAGGTCCCAGTGGCCACAGCGGCAACAGCAATAGGAATGAAGCAACGGGGTTTTTTTGGAGAGTGTTCCAATTTCACAAAAGTATTGAAGGAAGGAGGGAAGCAACAAATCTGATTTAGTGAAGACATTTTCCTTGACAGCAGGATTTACTCCTGGGTTATAAATTTGCCATGATCGAGACTAAAATGCAGTGAAAGTTAAATTTCACCTATATCTCATTCAACTCCTAACGTGATTTAAATGACAAGATTTCAGAAGTGACATGTAGCCTTGGATCTAAATATATTTTTTATGGCTGGAAATCTTAATTTCAGACCAGTGAAAAATCATGACGCCTCTTCATGTGTAAGAGACTTAAAGAGTGGAGCATTAGGCCAGTGCAGATGGTTTTGTCAGGCAGAACTATTAATGCTAAGGGGAGTCAGATGGCAGAATTTGCACAGGCTTATCTATAAATTCGCTCCTGCAAGATAATATTGAAATGGTTGAATGACCGAACTAGTTCTAAGATAGAGACACGATGAGTTCATCTTGTTTTAATCTCACATTGGATGTTCAATTTGCCTATGACATGCTGGTGCAGATATCCTATAAAAAAGTATTACGTGTGTGTGACCCCCGTTCCTGCCTCCCAGCCCAGCTGCATCTGGAAATAGTTTTTCTCTTATTATTTCCACTCCAGTTTCGATGGCCTTTTTCCTTCCAAGGGGTTTGCTTCTTTCTGCCTCAGGACCTTTGGACCTTCTCTCCTGCCTCCCCCTTTAAAAGTCTCCATTCACCTTGTCATTCTTGGTGGAAGCCTTTTCTCTCACTTCCTTCCTGAGTTCTAAGGTCCCTATTGTTTATTAATTGTTATTATCATTTTTAAGCATGCCACATTGCGTGTGGAATCTTAGTTCCCCAACCAGGGATTGACCCTGCTTGCCATACATTGGTAGCACAGAGTCTTAACCACTGGCCCGCCAGGGAGATCCAGGTCCATGTTATTTACTCTCATTGTCCCCTGAGCTTTTTGAGTGATGGCACATTAGGGAGAGAGGGAAGAAGGGACAAAATTTGGTAAGAGCCAACCCTGACTTCTCTTGAAGTTTTTATGACCCTTCTTGTTAACTAATGATTTTCATAGAGAAGATGATATTATGAGTCGATGTTTATTGGGTGCTCATTGCATGCTGAACATAGGGATTATCTGAATTTTCACAGGAACCCTTCAGTATTGGCAGTCTCTTCCTGCATGCTATATGGGGAAACTGAGGCACCAAGAGGGTACGTCTCCCAGCTAGTACACATACTGAGTGACATTTCAGACCTTGGCATGGCTTCCTCGATGAGGTCTCATGGTGGAGTTTTTCTTTTTAAAGACAGCTACTCTCAGCCATAAATGGCAACCCACTCCAGTGTTCTTGCCTGGAGAGTCCCGGGGACGGGGGAGCCTGGTGGGCTTCCGTCTATGGGGTCGCACAGAGTCGGACACGACTGAAGCGACTTAGCAGTAGCAGCAGCACTCTCAGCCATGTGCTGAGTCACTCAGTAGGATGTCTTTTAAGCCCCTCTCTCTTCTGGTGTTTCGCGCTCTTGAAAGTTATACTTACTTAGCAGTCGATGTCCGTTAGAATTCTCTGTCCATTAGATTGCTCTGTCGTGATGGTGACTAATCCGTCAAGTGATTGAGACAAAGAAATTCCAGCAGTCAGCGCCCCCTCCCCTGAAAGAAAGTTTAAAAATATCCATCCCAACAGAAGAAAACTATGAATGATTTTAAAATAAATAAGATCAACGCCATGGCTTTGCTGGGTTTTCCAGATGATTGTCTGCGGTGGACTTGGCCAGTCACTGGAGATGCCGGTTCGATAAATGTAATGGGAGCAATCTCGCTCTATTACTTTTAAATTAACTTAGTCCATGTGGTTGTCCTTGTCCGTGGCTCACTCTTGGGGAGCGGGACGGTACCATATTGATTCAGCTGATGGATGAGAATATTAAGCGTTCACGGGCAGCATGAGGGACCGGCATCGCGGCCTCCACCGTGTGCAGACCCCTCGCTTCTGAATAAGTCAGTGCAGCTGGATGAGAACAGAACAACCCAGGGGTAGATTTAAAGGTGAAAGCTTAACATCAGTGCTTTGCTTGCACCTTGAAAATGACAATTTTGAGACTCTACATTTGGGGGCTGTTTTCTGTTTAAGTACAAGTCGAAGCTAGAACAAAGTGATGTGAATTCCTGCTCATCAGGCAAGACTGATATTTCATGATCTTTCCAGCACCTGAAAACAAGAAAGTAGCTCCTCCAAACATAAAAGCCAATCAAGAGAGTTCGGCTTTCATGCCCAGAGAAATGGCCAGGGTGGGGTGGATGAGATGGTGTAAAGATTCTTCCAAGACGTTGCAGAGTAATTGTAACGATAACACATTAAAGTGTCAGGAGGGGAGCTGATTAATTGAATTTGCCTTCATTTTTCTCATCTATTTGCTTTTGGTTCTGTCTTCACTGTCGTGTATTTTAAAAAAAATAATCCAAATTGTCCTGCTTTGCCCAGTCCCCAGCATTCTCTCTGAAGTCTTTTATTATTGCAAAGTGACATATGTGAAACCTTGCTACTGACATTCATAGACTTATAATCCTGCTCCTTCAATTGCTTTATTAATGCCTTGGCTTTTAGCGTAGAAGCCAGCACATTGAAAACCACAGAAAATTTCTGATGATGACAGTGACATTTGTCATTCTCTAATGGAGGAGTGGTAGCTTCCAGGTGGGAAGCTGGGGAGTGCATTCAATGCAAAATTCCTCCTTTTAAATGCATTCCTTACTGAAAGTAGCTGTTCTCTCCTACTGGAGTATTCTTAAGCCTCACACAACTGCAGGTGCGTGTCTGACAAATTGGTGGGAGTGCTGTTGATAACTTTTAACTATTGATTTTATGGGTGAAGAATGGATGCCATGTTAACACATTATTGACTGGGGTATTTGTGCGGAAACCAACGCCTATGGCTAGGGATTTGTTACGTAAGTGAATATTGAAACACTGTAGTCAGTAGTGTTCAGGGGACAAAAGACATATTAATATGTGTCTGGTCAATAAGTTGTTAGTTCAGTGATGTATTTAACATATTATAAGAGCTTTCTATGTGTCAGACACTTGAGATAGGTCAGTAAATAGATAAAAATTCTTTTGTCCTACATTCTAGCAAAGGGTAGGCAGATAATAAACAAACAAAAAAACACGAATTATCATATGTTAGAAGGTGTTAAGTATTAATTTTGGGGAGACAATAGAGTAAGTAATACAAGTTCATTGAGCCAGGGATTTATTCCTACTTGTGGGTTACAACTTAAGAGCCCTCATTGAGAAATTGACATTTAGGCAGAGGCCCTGAGGGAAGTGAATCTGATAAGTATCTCAGAACTCTCACAAGGAATTCCAGATTATGTGGGCAAAAAAAAAAAAAAAAAAAATCCACATTGGAAAGTAATAAATCCTGGGTCACTGGAACCTGAAAATGTTTTCCTTTTTTTCCTTTTCAACTTGAGTTCTCTTTCCTCTGTTCAAGCCCTGGCATTATTTGGGGCCAGTGGCCCACCCTCTGCCCCCTGCCCCACTGACGGGAATGGGATGAAATCTGAGAATTCAGAATGTGACCTTGGTGTGTGACATTCACAGATTGTCAGGAAATCCATTCAAGAGTTAAACAGATGGGAAGGGGTGTTGGCTTCAGGCATGCTTTTGCCTCACTTTTATTGGCCTTCACTGTGATTCACTGACCTGATTCAGTTCTAATGGTTCACTTATACATGCAGCTTATTGGGAAGGAAAAAGATTAAAATGTCCCCAGAGCAGTTTTACTGAGATTTTGGTCCAAAAAAAGAAACAGTGTAAATAAACAGCAAGAAAAAGCCTTGTGCTCTGGAACAAGCCGAGAGACAAATGCAGGGTAATTTGTTCCATCTTCTGATTAAATGGCCATGAGCAAATCCTAGAGCCTCCAGGGCATCGCCTTTCCTCTTGGCTGGGCAGTGAAAGGGCTTCCCAGGTGGCGCTCATGGTAAAGAATCTGCCTGCCAATGCAGGAGACTCAGGAGATGCAAGATCTCTGGCTTGAGAGGATCCCCTGGAGGGGGAAATGGCAAGCCACTCCAGTATTCTTGCCTGGAAAAGTCTGTGGACAGGGGAGCCTAGCAGGCCACAGTCCATGGGATCGCAGTCAGAAATGACTGAGGGACTGAGCATGCGTGGGCACAGCTCTGCACTGAGATAACTCAGGCTCAGTTGCTGCTACTCCCCAGCACCCTTAGTACCACACACATAGTGTTCCCTGATGCACCCAAGCCAGTTACTATCCTTATCTAATAATCTGACTGCATTATCTAATCTCTCAGTAATCTCATTAAAGCAGTGCTTTATTTTTTTCCCTTTTTTTATAGTTTTTATTTTATTTTGGTCACAGCTTTATTGAAATATAATTCACATACCGTAACAATTCACAAATCTAGAGTGTATAAACTCAGTGATATTTAGTATATTTAAAGAGTTAACTCTTTAACTCTTTAATTTAACCAGTTAAGTCTTCGGGCAAAAATAGATATGACGTATGGACACATGCTCTAACATCGATGAACCAGATATTTAGAGAAAGAAGTCAATTGCAAAATACCATGTATTTTGAGATTCTGTTCACATAAATTGTTCAGAATAGGCACATCTACAGAAGCATGCATTTTTTAATCCTCAGTTTACAGATGGAGTTGGTGTGGAAACGCGGACAGCGTGGCACCGTAGGTCAGGCAAGAATACTTTGTTATATCCGTTAAATCCTTTTTATTGACATGATGCTAGACAGTAGTGTTCATGGAATTGGTCTCTTGATGTTCTGCTTCTTGATTGGCTGATTTAACTTCTCAAGCCCTCCTCTTCTCTTACCTTTCATCTACCTCTCTTTGCTGGTGTGTCCTTTTTACACAGTTGTCCCTCTCCTTCCTCTAAAAGTCTGATGAATTTAGAGCTCTTGGAGGGGCGGGGGTGGGGGGCAGGGGGAAGGCTGCCATGCAGCTTACAGGGTCTTATTTCCCCAGCCAGGGAATGAACTCAAGCCCCTGGCAGTGAAAGCACGAATCCTAATCACTGGACAACCAAGGAATCCCCATATAACTCTTTATAATGTTGGTCACCTTTGCCCACTGTAATTTTCTCATAGTGTTTCTGGAAAATCTTAATTCCTTTTGCTGACTATGAATGTACATGGAAAAAGACCAGTACATGCATTTTTTTTTTTTTTGGTAGCTACTGGCGGTGCCTGGCAGAACTCACTATGTACTTGTTGAATTTACCCAAATGCTCATTCACAAGTGTTTGTCCAGGGTCTGTTATGTGTCAGGTAGTGCTTGGGAGCAAGGGCTCTCAGTGCAATCACCTCTGGGCATGGTGATTCTCTCCCATGAGGGGCTATCCTGTGAGCCGAAGAAAGTTAGGTAATGTCCCTGGCCTTAACTCAGTAAGTACCAGTAGCGCCTCTTGCAAATTTTGACAATTAAGTGTCCCCCAGCTTTGCCATAAGGGCAGAATCACTCCCTAGTTGAGGCACCTGTGGTCTGGATGTTCAGTTTACAGAGAACTGCTCCCATGTGCTAAAATTAAACTTTTCATCTCCAGTCCAACTTTTCATTTATCTGGAAACTCTTCCAGGTGGAACAGTGGTGGCTGAGTGTCTTAGTCAGTTTGGACTGTCATAAACAAATACCAGAGACTGGGTGGCGTAGACAACAGACATTTATTTTTCACAGTTCAGAAGGCTGGGACATCCAAAGGCAAGGTAGGGTTTGTTCTGCAACCTCTTCTCTTGGTTTCTAGGCAGAAGCCATTGCAGTCAGTGCTCATAGGGCCTCTTCTTTATGCACTGGGGGATAGAGAGAACAAGTGGTCTGGTGTCATCTTATAAGGGCACTAATCTTACTATGAGAGCCCCACCATCATGTCAGCATTTAACACTGATTTACCTCCCAAAGGCCTGTCTCCAAATGCCATCATATTAGGAGTTAGGGCATCAACATATGAATCTGGGGGAGACAGACCATCAGTCCACAACCCTGAGCCTCAATATGTTGAAAGGATAGAGAAAGAGCATGAAGTCAAATAGATAAAAGTTCAGTCATGTTCCAGCTTACTTAGACATGTTATTTAACCTGTTTATTATAATAACATGTTATTAAACATGTTATTTAATAGTTATTTAACAATTTCCTGACCTGCTATTAATAAATGGGGATAAAATGATTTACTTCACGGGTTTGTTTTGGAGATTAAATGAAACAATCTAAAGGGTCTCATTTTTATTAGGAAAGAGATATTTGGTCTCTTCTCTCCTGAAGTCTCCTCATACATACCCTGGGTGGGTGATGAAAGCCTACATTCAAAGTTTGAAATACATACTAGCATTTTTTTTTGTAGTTTGTAGCATTTGGTGTAGCCTTTCTCTGTATAGCATTTTATTCAGTTCAGTTCAGTTCAGTTCAGTCGCTCAGTCGTGTTCGACTCTTTGCGACCCCATGCAAAGTGTATTGTAATGTATGCAGTGAATAATTATGCTTTATTTCTTGTTCACCATAATTGTTACACAAATAAATGGGGCAGAGAGTGATAGAGAAAGAGGAGTGCTTAAAAGTATTAATTACATTAAAAAAAAAAAAAAATATATATATATACATCAGATCAGTTCAGTTCAGATCAGTCGCTCAGTCATGTCCGACTCTGCGATGCCATGAATCGCAGCATGCCAGGCCTCCCTGTCCATCACCAACTCCCAGAGGTCACTCCATCGAGTCAGTGATGCCATCCAGCCATCTCATGCTCTGTCGTCCCCTTCTCGTCCTGCCCCCAATCCCTCCCAGCATCAGAGTCTTTTCCAGTGAGTCAACTCTTCGCATGAGGTGGCCAAAGTACTGGAGTTTCAGCTTTAGCATCATTCCTTCTAAAGAAATCCCAAGGCTGATCTCCTTCAGAATGGACCGGTTGGATCTCCTTGCAGTCCAAGGGACTCTCAAGAGTCTTCTCCAACACCACAGTTCAAAAGCATCAATTCTTCGGCGCTCAGGAAAAAAGAAACTTCTGTAAAGTTTCTTACCATATCTGTAAGAAACAGTGTTTTCATGCAATAGGGGAAAAATCCATTTTCCTCTAATAAAGCTGTGGAAATAAGATGAGTAATAGCAACGTGACAACATAGGGTGTTTTCCAAATACTCTGGTGTTTGTCCCACATTTTCTTTCACTTCAGGCAGATCATGGCCTTGTACACAAATATGAACTTCAGATCCATTTTTAGTAGATATGCAGCGAGTCTGTGTATAGAACTGTTATTTACCATCCTGAGGAATTAATTTCGTAGACAATGGCTAAACAAATGTGGCTGTATGTCAGTCTCAGAATACATTTGGGGTGATCCGCTATGCAGGGACTCCTACAGCTGTTGAGCCTTTAAATGTGCTTTATAACCATCTCTGTCTGCTGCCAGCGCAGCTGTAAACACTTGGCTCCTTTGCTCTATAATAGTTACAGCACTTGCCTTTTTTTACCCAGCATTAGATCAGGGCTAATCATTAAGTATGTTTAATAAAAAATATCTTCCCAGCCTCCAAGTGACTCTATGTGTTAAATATTTTAAAAAGTTACTGCACTCAGTGAGACACTCTTGACGTTAAATAGATTTAATAGGAAATTGTTGGTTTCTGATGGTTTTCAGTCTTAAGTATTTTTTATAGGTAGTTACTTTTCCAGCTGACAACCAGCTCCAAGTCTTCAATATTTAAAAAGTTGCTTTTATAGCTGCTTTGGTGCATCTGTGTAGAAAACATAACATGAGCATTGCCTCTAAATTTTGAAAGACTCCTCTTAATGAACATAAGAAGAAAGCATTTTCATTTTCTAAGTATGTTTATATTTCATACACCAAAGTAGATTCCAAGTTGCACAAATTGGAGACAATTTCCCCCCAAATATCAGTTTTCGTGTCTTATAAGATGCCACACACAGCGGCACACTTGAAGAAATGTATTTATCTAGCATTGAGTACCTATGGGGAATGTGCTGTGGGTGATGATTAAGGCATATAATTTTGTTTCCCATGGAAGCTCTGAGACATCGCAGATAAGTTAATTTGTGTTCACAGAGTTTATTCCAACTTGCACATGCTTCTCGTGAGTAGATATTTAAGGTGGAACACAGGGCAGTCAAGTACAGGAATTCAGAGCTTACTCAGTGATCTCAGAGAAAGCTGGGCCCACCTCTTGGATTCTGTTTTGAGAGCTTCATCCTAGGCATTTATAGTGTTCAGCTCAAAGTTAGGATGAACTCTCTACGGAGCGCTGTTGTTAAATCGCTAAGCCATGTCCGACTCTTCGTGATCCCATGGATTGTAGCCTGCCAGGCTCATCTGTCCATCGGGTTCTCAGGCAAGAATACTGGAGTGGGTTGCCATTTCCTTCTCCAGGGGATCTTCTTGGATCAGGGATCAAACCTGTATCTCCTGCATTGTCAGGCAGATTCTTTACCACCGAGCCACCTGGGAAGCCCCATGCTTATAGTAGTTGTCAATAATTTTGGCAGCTTTGATGGGTTAGCTGACTTCGGCTTAACCCTGGGGTTGATCTGTTACAGGAGGCAAGTGTAGAGAGTAGATACAGGGGATGGTGATGGATAGAGCGAGCTTTGAGACTGGAGTGTCCACTTTGCTGAGTGTGTCTGGGTCAAGGCACTTAACCCCTCAGTATGTCAGCCTATTGCTTTGTAATATGTGAATAATGATATCTGATTCTTGTGGGTTTTGTGAGAATTAAATTAGCTGATGCATACTGAGAATTTCTATTCAGCACCCACAATATAGTGTATTTGTTATTTACTGTTTTATATTGTGTTTTTGCCATTGAATTGCAGAGTTCATTCTTTGCAGCCATGCTTCACAGAAAGACTGACTTGCAGACTTAGGAGCCTCTTCAGTGCCAAATTTGATCGCTCCAGTACGCACAACTTCTTACTTCCCTTATAGGACTTGACGAACATCAGGATATTTTCCCACATGTGAGCAGATTGGTGTCAAAAGTTTGGGATGATACCATGCATGAGTTCTAGGGATATAGGACGCTCAACCTGAAATTAACAAAGGTCTGAGGATGTCTGTGGACATCTTCGCCATTGTGAAAATTGCTCAGTTGTGTCCAACTCTTTGCAACCCCATGGACTATACAATCCATAGAATTCTCCAGGCCAGAATACTGGAGTGGGTGACCTTTTCCTTCTCCAGGGGATCTTCCCAATCCAGGGCTCAAACCCAGATCTCCAGCATTAAAGGCGGATTCTTTACCAGCTAAGCCACAAGGGAAGCCTTCCCCTTTGTAACGCAAGGAAATTGTCCAAAATCTCTTCCTTCCAATAAAACATGTGACCCCTTTTTCTTCGTGTTCATATTTCTCCCACTTTGCTTAGAATTGGCCTTTTGTCATTTTCCCCAATGATACTCTAGGATGTTCTCCTGGATTAATGTGGTGAGCTAAAAAGATCTCCTCATACCTGCCTCCAAAATCTTTCACTGGACCTTTGTGCTCAGATGGGATGTTGTGAATATGGAGATGGTACCTCCCTTGTGTTGACAGTTATCATGTGATTGGTACAATGCTAAGTACCTGAGCTCATAGTCTCTTTCATTCTGTATCATCACCATCCCTCCTGAATGGGCAGGCTTTAGTGTACTCAGGGCTCTAACCCAGGAGGTGAGCTCATATTAGAACCCAGACCCTACTTCAGCTCCTGTTGGGGGCGGAGGTGGCGGCGGTCACTGAAAATCCTTCTGGAGCTCCTAGGATTAGGGGGTAAGCTCAAATTTAGGCAAAGTTGACCTTGAACTTCCCCGCCAGCTGTGGAGGTAGAGTCATAAACAAGGTTTCCAGCACTACCGTGGCCTCTCCTAACGCCGTGTCCAGGGGCCAGCATGGAATAAACCTGGGCTTTGGAGGTGGGATCCCAGAGACCATTTGCCTTCAGAACAAGTCCACTGTGGCTCACCATTCATATTTTGAAGACCTGTGATTTCTACAGTCTGTCCTTATGCTGAAAATCATGCTGTGTTTAGCCTTTCAGATCATTTAACAATGATTCCAGGTCTTGAGCTTCCTTTCTATATAAATGGTCTGTAAACATGATGTTCCTTTGCCCCTGCCCAAAACTTCCTTCCTACTACTCCCCCACCTCACAGAGCCAGTCTTAACTATTGCTTTTCCTCTGGGTCTGGCCTTAATTGCTTCTTCCTTACACCTTTTACCTTCAGCTTCCTATCTGGTACCTCTCTTCCCTGGTGTTCTTCTCTCGTGGCCTCCTTCACATTTTGCTGGAAGTGCTCATTTCCTCCTTGTCTTTCTCAGAGATCATGAGCTTCCTGGTGATGCTAAGTCTTGTGGCATCTGTTCATCCCTGTGTGCTCAGCATTTAGCGCCTGCCTTGGCTTAGTCACTATCAGTTGCCTGTGCGAATGAATTCATGTCACATTTGCACCTGAGAACCACTTCAAGGAGCATGGAATTAAGGACCTGGCATTGTGACTTTTTATCTTTTGACCTACATCTTAAAAGGGTCAAATTCTCCAGTTACATACAGGCCATTACAGTGTAGTAAAAATACGTTTCCTGTTGGAAGATGCCCTTCAAGGGTACACTTTGTTTCTAAGGGGTGTGTCAAGGAAGTTGTTGGACTAGATATAGATAATAAGTTCATCAGTTTGAAATGTTCATTTTTAAAAGTCAGAAGGCATAAGGAAAGGCAAAACTCATTTTCCTCTTCTATTAATTTCATCACATAAAAATTATCTCAACAAATACAAGGAAGCCCAGTATGTTTTTCCATTAGGCTTCTCTGTTTATTTTGTAGAATCAATGCTATGGATGTACCTCCAGTGTTTTGTCATCTAGCATGCAATATTGTTTATTTTCATATCCTATTTTCTCTCTCCAGCAGCACATCAAGACTTTTTAAATCAACATTCAATTATCACTAAATGACTTTTCTGCCTGTTTTGGAATGATTTTAATGTGGCAGTGTTTATTTTATTAAAGAGTTTTTATATCTGCCTTGGGATAATGCAATTAAAATTTTTCCTTTTACACAATCTCTATAGAACCCTTTGCATGAGAGAATAAAGACAATAGAGAAGGAAAATGGTTTTGGTTTATTTTAAAAGGGCAGTTAAGATGTCCTCTGTTTTTAAAAGTCTTTTTTTGGCCCTCTGTTTAAAACAGCCTATCAGTGGATTATATCATGCACTTAAGATTTAAGGCATCTTGATGTAAGTATCCAAAAACAAGCTTTAGTCACAGCTCAAGTTCTTAAGTTCTGCCAGCTTTATTATTGGGATCGTGATAGCCTCCTGTGGGTTTCAAAGAAAGTATAAGACCCAACCCTTATCCAAGGGGTAGTATAATTTCATTAAGAAGAAACTACATGAAGGAGAAAAAATAATCTTAGAAAAGAAGTTTTGAAATCTCCATCAGAAGCTATTAGAAAACAACACAGGTTTTCAAAAATCTTAGTGGGCCAGTGCAGATGGGTAACACACAGCAAAGAACTAGAAGCAACCAGAATAATTACGATGGGCATTGCCAGTTTTCTTGGATAAAGGCACTTGGAGGTTCATTTGCTCCCAATAAGAATGGAGCCAGAGAATCCCCTGGTGGTCCTGTGGTTAGGACTCCACACTTCCACCGCAGGGGGCATGGGTTCCATCCCTGGTTGGGGAACTAAGATCCCACATAGTTAAGTCCAAAGAAATCAGTAAATAGATAATCAGTTAATTAAAAATGATCATGGAGCCAGCACCCTCTACTCTGGCATGAGCCCCTCCCATTTTCTTCTCTTCTCCCTCTGGAACCTTCCTTTTTCCCAGAATCTGATTGTGAATGCACGTCCTCAGCTCTGCTCCTTACTAGCTGTGCACCACTGAGCAAGTCATATAGCTTCTCTGTGCTCAGTTTCCCCATTTTTAACATCAAGGCAAATAGTGATGCTTGAGATCACTGTAGGATCAAATGAACTGTCACATTTAGATCAATTAGTTCAGCATTGGCTACACGATAAATACTCCCGAAATCTTAGCCATGGCTATTAATAAAAAATAAAAATAATCAATGACATATATTATGCAACCATATTGTCATTGTTGTTAATATCTCTCTTATCTCATATATGTCATTGCTCAACCCAAATGCCAGCTCGTCCATTAAGCTTTCCCTCTTCACCCACTGGAATTAATTATCCTTCTGTATTTTATACTTTTTATGTATATTTATTGTAGTCCTTAATACTTGATGGATTTTGTTAGGAATGTCCTAAAAACTTGGGACCATTTCTTATGCATCCTTTTTAATCAAGCCTGGCCATAGTAATTATTTTAAATTAAACAGCATTGTGATAGAGTGAAGGATAAAAGATCGTGACCTGCATGAATGTTTTAGATGGCTTTCAGTGCAAGGCTAGGAAAGGGATAGTATTGTGAGGTGAAGGCAGCTATTTCCTGAAACTCAGAAGAGTTGCTCTGGAGGCTAGCTACCTTCACTGAGCTGTGTGTTTGGATATTTGCTTAGGTTTCAGCTGTTGCTTTTCAAATGATGCAAACTCTGTCCTAGGTCGAATATTCGTTTTGCAATTCAGGAAGAAGTTTCCCCCAGATGGAAAGCCTTGAATTATTGATGCAGTGTTTATCTCTGAGTTTACTTCCCATCACAACCAATTAAGGCTATTTGGTTTCATTAAAAATAGCATTTTCTCATTTGGGGAAACATTTTATCTGAAAGAAATTTAAATTTACCCAGTTGGAAGCTTCAAAGCTAGTGTCAAGTTAGCCATACAGCCTTTAGCCAAGAAACAAAAAAAGGAAACATGCATTTTTCTCCTCACTAGACTGTTTTTTTTCCCCCTAATTCTTTAAGACTGTAATTACATAAATCCAATCTCATTTTGTCTAGTTTTTAGATTTAAATCTCTGCAAATCAGAAGTATATAAATGGCACAGGTAAGTATATTGCATTCACCCTGAAAACTGCTGTTTTCTGTACCATGTCAAGTGCTTTTAATATGAGCTATGATAGTTTAATACATGGAGAATGGTATCAGTCACTCAGCACTTATCATTCTCCAGCCATTACGTTGAGTAAAATGTGTTTGGTCTTCTCTTCGTAGGTCATGATCTATATAACTCATGATTCTGAGCTCCTCCCTCTCCCAAGTTCTAGCAGTATTCCATGAAAAGCCATATTGAAGTTTTAACTTCTATAATTCAGATTTTGCATTTACTCATAGATACCATATTTGAAATGAGGCTGAGTTTCACTTTGGAAGGGCCAAGAGGACCACAGCAGTAAGGCCCAAAACTTTAGTGACCATTCATAGATACCATATTTGAAATGAGGCTGAGTTACACTTTGGAAGGGCCAAGAGGACCACAGCAGTAAGGCCCAAAACTTTAGTGACCATTCATAGATACCATACTTGACATGAGGCTGAGTTACACTTTGGAAGGGCCAAGAGGACCACAGCAGTAAGGCCCCAAACTTTAGTGACCATTCATAGATACCATACTTGACATGAGGCTGAGTTACACTTTGGAAGGGCCAAGAGGACCACAGCAGTAAGGCCCAAAACTTTAGTGACCATTTGGCCAGGTCATCTCCAGGACACTGCTCCAGCTGGGCCACCAAAGGCTCAGATTTTTCATCAGGAGGCAGTTGATTCCCATGACATGCTCTGCTCCCTTGGCCTCTGCTCATGCAGTGGTTACATGGAGCAGCATCTGACTCTCATGTCGTCACTGAAGGCCCTAACTGTCAGCTGTGGGATGTTGCAATTAGCTCTCTAGGTACCCTCTTTGCACTCAACTTTCTGCAGAAGGCCAGTTGTTTTAGGTAAGAATAGAAATAGAGTAAAGCTCCAGTTGGATGATGTTGGTGATTAATATCAGGCCGTCTCCCACAAAGATTATCTAGTGGTGCACACCCATCCATCCTGCCGTGTCCTTGAAGGTACACGTGGGGATGAACCCTACAGGATTCCTTCAGTTTACCTCGCTTCCGTGTGACTACCCATTTTCTCTTTCTTTAGGGAGGATAACAGTAGTATATAAAATGGAGGAATAACAGATACCTTCTTTGTATACCTCTTGAGCCCATGCTAGTCCTCACTAACTGATCCTAGAATTCTTTCCCCTGAGTCTGATAGGATTTCCTAATCTTTATCCAAGATCAGAGCCAAGCCACACTACCGCCATTGGCGTGCTAGACTAAAACCATTCGCTACCTTCAACTAATTCAAGTCTTTCTTCCCTATGTTCAGCTTGGGGGAACTTTCTGTCTCTTATGTGCTGATTTATTTTGAAATTATGCTTTCAGAATTCATGTATCACCTCCAATCTGGAATAGTCACATTTTCCCATACAAAATCATTTTATGATTTAATCATAGGAAGAATACTTAAAAAAAACAAAAACAAACAAACATCTTTGGGGAGGATTATCCTTCAGTTTACTGGTAGATATTTGCTATTTATCTGGTTACTTCAACTCTTCCTTAAAGGATGTCATATGCATTGGAAAATATGCTAGTAATAACCACTTCCCTTTAGTGGTACTTACTGAGTACAAGACTGTGTGCTGAGCTAATTACAAACATTATGTCTTTTAATTCTCACAAATGAGTGCTAAGTAGGCAGTATTAATACCCCATTATTACAGATGATATAAATGGGATTTGGACAGGGTAATTTGCCCATGCATGTAAGTACCAGAGCTACAAGTAGTGCACAGAATTAGAACCCATATCTGCTGGATTTGCAAGTTTCATCTCAAAGTTAAATCAATCTTTCTGTTTAACATTTTCAGTGAGACACAACCCTGTTTACTATATAGAACTATACAGAAATATACTTGCCCTTTTCTGAATTTGAAAGTAGCTTCTAGAGTGCAGGAATGATTGTCCTTTCCTGGTTCACAACTTCCTGTTCTTTACACAGTATCCCCGGATGTCTTGCTCACAGTTCCAGACTTGCATGAAGTTCAAGTTTTATGTAAGACTTTTGTATTCCATTCAACTGTCACCTTATGTAACATGCATTTGCCCTTGTCTTTAATGCTCGTGTCAGTGCTGAGTTCTTCAGAGATAGTACATGCCTCAGGATGGTAGGACCCCTTCGTCCCAGATGTAAATCATTCCAGCAGGGGCCTTTGAGTTCATAAATGTAGGAAGCTTTTTCTCCTTTCCTACCCTTCCTGCTCCCTCCTCTACCTTCTTAAATCAGATTTCAGGTTTAGATTTACAGATATACAAAAAACCAGCATGGTTGTTTAGCACCAGTCTGCAGTTAAAACAGTAGGATGCATAGCTAACTTCACTCATATTTTTTTTAGTGTACATGAGTAACCTAACACTCCATTAATTACTGTATTTCATGTTGGGAAGCTAAACTTACTTTTCATAGAAGCCTGCTGAAAGTAAGACAATTACCTCTGCAAGCCATCTAAGAGTGTTTCATATTTAATATAGCATGTTAACAAAATCTGCTCCATGGAGAAAGGAGGGTGAATTATATATTGATAATAAAAACTCTGCTTTAAAAAGTAAATTTACAAAGGAAAGAATGTGGAAATGGATGTTGCTCTGTCCCAGGAGGCAGGATCTACACAAGTCAGAAGAAAACTAGTCTGGTTCAGGTAGGTTGTTGTAACCTGCCTCTTTGGCAATTTGTGGCTTTTCTTCTACTTGGCTTTGACTCGAATGGGGTGAGGGTGGCCGGTAACAAAACAGTCTAGAGCACATCCTTATTTCTCCCGAGATACAGACTTTGTGACCTCTCAGCATAGATGAGATAGGTAAAAAGGAAATCCTTTGTGTGTCAGTGGAAAATTGCAGAAGCTATTAATCACCTCCTGTAAAGTCAAGATGCAGGAAAGCACTGTGATGTTATCATCAGGAAGAGCAACCTTTTATATACATTTACATCTTACCACCTTTTTAATTTACTACCCAGTTTCTTTTAGTGCCAGGAAGTCCCTTGATCACATGTAGACCAAAAATGAATGAGACAATGTACTAACACACTGTGACTGTCTTTAGAAGATGTTTGTGGTCCTTTATTCTTCATCTGGAATCATGCAAGTTACCTGCACCACATAACTGCTGTGTCATCACATTTTTATTTTCTCTGTAAAGATGAACATGTTCTTTTTCCCCTTCTCACAAGGAGCAAAGTCAGAGAATATGTATAATTCAAAAATTGGTCCAGTGAAGGCACATAATTTTCATTTAATTAAGGACTGTGAATAAAGGAAGTTTGAGATAAGGTTGAACAAGTGGCCAGCTGCCTGTTTCTCTCTCTGGCCCTTTCAAAAGGGACACGATGTATAACTGAGGATTTTGTGAACTGAATGAGGAAATGTTAGAAAAGGAGAAATGGCTGTGACACGAATTTGAAGATGATGACCTTGAGAAAGAGTGAGTAGGTAAAGAGCCTGAAAAGGATTTTCTTAAAACCAGAATCTGGGAAAAGAAAGTGTTCTTATTGTTCTCTTTTTGTATCCTTCAACTAATGCTTGACTCAAACTATTTCCTGTCCATTTGAGATCTAGGTAACACAGGCCATGTGTATGCTCTTTTAAGGTTTTAACGCAGATTACGCAAGCCTCTCTTGCTTTTGAAAATGAGTTGTGGTGTATAGTTTTTCAATTTCCAGATAAATTAGTAGGTATGTAGCCTTTAACTGAGTAGAGGAAATTTGTTCAGAAATAATTTTGAAAGTCCCAGTTGGGTAAAAATATTTTCCATTGGATGTGTTTGCATGGCAGTACATGTATACTGGAAGTTTACTCTGAAAGGTGCTTATTGTTTCCCATAATCAAATGCATTTTTACTTTTCAAGTGATGTGTAGGATTTTCATTGTTTTGTGCCCATTAAAATCATCAGCTGAAATGGAACAGCTCGATAAGTTGCAAAAGACGCTGAGAGGTAATTTTTGAACTTGCCTAAGTTTGGAATACCGTAACATGTTGATGTGAAAGCTTTCAAAGGAAATGTACATGTAAAACATGTTGAGTTCTGCAAAACTCAGCCTATATGATAAGTCAAAGGGAATTCCAAGCAGGCAAGAAAAATATTTCTGAGCTGTAGAGATAAATTTGGAGGAAAATTAAAATTTGTTGGTTGAAGTAAAGTGGTGTTAAAAAGTAATTTTCACGTGGCTCTCCTACACACACACACTCTCTCTCACTCTCTCTCTCTCTCTCTCTCTCTCTCATGCTTGTGTGCCCAGGTGTGTCCGACTGCGCAGATACTAAGCGTATCTGGCTCTGAGACAATATGGACTGTAACTCACCAGGTTCCTCTTTCCATGGATTTTACAGGCAAGAATACTGGGGTGGGTTGCTGTGCCCTCCTCCAGGGGATCTTCCTGACCCAGGGATCCAACCCGCAGCTCCTTCCTTCACAGGTGGATTCTTTACCATTTGAGCCACCTATCTCTCTATCTATCTATATGTAGAGAGAGAGAGAGAGAGCAAGCACCACACTGTGCAGCTTTACTTCCCTGATCAGGAATCAAGCACATGTCCCCTGCAGTAGAGGCATGGAGTCCTAACCATGCCATCACCATGGAACTCCCTTATGTCACTTTCTATAGAATCTGTCTCACTTGTTTCTCCCAAACTTTGAAAAACATCCAAAAATGGTGTTAACCTGGGGAAATATTAGAAATAATTGAAGACATGACTAAATTGACAGCAAGAAGGTTGTTAAAGATCCCTGTGGATTCAAGAGTCAAGCTTGTTGAGCGTTTTAGTGGACATCAGTAGTATCAAAAAAGGATAATGACTAAATATGAAAACTGTTAAAGAAAAAAAGAAATTCCTAGAGATTATCATACTAAGTGAAGTGAGTGAGACAGAGGAAAACAAATATATGATATCGCTTATATGTGGCATCTAAAAAAATGACATAGATCAATTTATTCATAAAACAGGAATTGACTCACAGACATAGAAAACAAACTTATGGTTACCAAAGGGGAAGGTGGGGAGGGATGACTTAGGAGTTTGGCTCCAGGTTCATCCACCTCATTAAAACCGACTCAAATGCATTCCTTTTTATAGCTGAGTGATATTCCATTGTGTATCTGTACCACAACTTCTTTAACCATTCATCTGTTGATGGACATCTAGGTTGCTTCCGTGTCCTAGGTATTGTAAACAGTGCTACAGTGAACATTGGGACACATGTGTCTTTTTCATTTATGGTTTCCTCAGAGTATATGCCCAGTAATGAGATTGCTGAGTCATATGGTAGTTTTGTTGCTAGTTTTTTAAGGAACCTGGAGCCTATTATACAAAGTGAAGTAAGTCAGAATGAGAAATACCATATATTAACACATATATATGGATATGTATACACACACACACACACACATACATACATATGGAATCTATAAAGATGATACTGATGAACTTGTCTAGAGGGCAGCAGTGGAGATAGAGACCTAGAGAACAGACTTTGGGGCACAGTGCGTGGAGAGAGCAGGGAAGGCAATGGCACCCCACCCCAGTACTTTTGCCTGGAAAATCCCATGGACGGAGGAGCCTGGTAGGCTCCAGTCCATGGGGTCGCTAGGAGTCGGACACGACTGAGCGACTTCACTTGCACTTTTCACTTGCATGCATTGGAGAAGGAAATGGCAACCCACTCCAGTGTTCTTGCCTGGAGAATCCCAGGGACGGGGGAGCCTGGTGAGCTTCTGTCTATGGGGTCGCACAGAGTCGGACACTACTGAAGCGACTTAGCAGCAGCAGCAGTAGAAGCAGGGAGAGAGAAGGTGGGATGATTTGAGAGACATCTCCATTGCCATATGTAAAGTAGGTAACCAGTGGGAATTTGCTGTATGACGCAGGGTACCCAAAGCTGGTGCTCTATGACAAGCTAGAGGGGTGGGACGGGGAGGGAGGTGGGAGGGAGGGGTACATATGTATGCCTGTGGCCGATGCATGCTGATGTATGGCAGAAACCATCACTATATTGTGAAGTAGTTATCTTCTAATTAGAAATAAAATAAAAGACTATAAAAAATTAGGAGTTTGGGATTAAAATAGGCTGCCATCTGTGGCGTCGCATAGAGTCGGACACGACTGAAGCGACTTAGCAGCAGCAGCATATATAAAATAACCCACAAATACCTACTGTATAGCACAGGGAACTCTGCTCAGTATTCTATAATAACTAGGTTACTAGAGAATGGGAAAAGGATTTGAAAAAGAATAGATATATGTCTATGTATAACTGAATCACTTTGCTGTACACCTAACACAACATTGTAAATCAACTATATTTCAATAATTTTTTTTAATGGAAAAATGGCAAAACAAAGAAACCAGAAAACAGATTAAACTGTTCAGCTTCTAGCCACTCTGAGGCTTTGTGTACTAAAATAAACATATATCCTCAATAGAAGAAAAAAAAAGTTCAACAGGTAAAGCACAATAGAGACATGTAGAAAATAATAGAAACACAGACATAACAGGGGCTTGAGAGATGGCCCAGTGACCTTGTTTTTTTTTTTTTATGAAAATTGAGGGACATTCCCACTAAGTGGTTTTCACCATTGTGTTAGTATTGCTTTGGTTAGGAACTACAGAATTCACTCCCATTTAGCTTAAGAAAATTATGGGGATTTAATGGCTTGTGTAACTGAAAAATCCAGAGGTGGGATCGATGTATCGCAGTGAAGACAAATAGCCACCATGAAGGTGCTCTGTGGCCTAGCTCCTCCTTTCGGCCAGGCAGCCTCCTGAGGTTGCCTCCTTCAGCTCTAGCATACCCTCCTAGGTTTGCACTGAATGGGAAATCCTCTCTGAGTATTTCCTGGAAAGTACCCTCCTCCGCCACTAATTTTTCCTGTGTCTGAGTGGATCACATTTCCATTCCTCTAGCCTGGGTGTGTTTCTTCTAAAGATAGGGAAGAGGCGTATCCAAAGAAAGTTGGAACTTGGTTACCACAGGCAAGCGTCACACCTCCCAGCGTCCTGAAGGTAGCACTTCAAGCTCCCTCGGGGCAGAACTGAGGCTCACCTCCGGCTTCTGACTGTATCAGACTGCCATTCTTTCCATTGGGACCATTAATCCAAAACATATTTGAGTGTCATACACAGGCAAGATGTAGAGAGTAGCAAGAGTATCATTGCCAAATTGATTCCAGTTTGGACTGGAGAGGCACTAGGGCACAGATGTCCAAAGTTGTGTGCCATGGGGCTTGTCTGGTACGGCTACCCTGGACCTACTAAATCAGAATCTCTGGCACGGGAGCCCAGAAATGTGCTATTTCAGTGAGCCTCCTGATGACACTGACAAGCAGCCAGTTTGGAGAACTATTGTGCTATGAAGAAGTGCTCTAAATATGAATACATGTCTTTCTAAGGGTCATTTGTGAAGTATTTCTGTCCCGACTCAGACAGTAACGCGTCTGCCTATAATGCGGGAGACCCGGGTTCAATCCGTTGGTTGGGAAGATCTCCTGGAGAAAGCAGTGGCAACCCACTCCAGTATTCTTGCCTGGAAAATCCCATGGACGGAAGAGCCTGGTAGGCTACAGTCCATGGGGTCGCAGACAGTCAGACACGACTGAGCAACTTCACTTCAATTCTATCATACCTGCAAACCAAGTTGGATTTTCTCAAAGTTAGGAGTACGGAGTTCCTGATTGGGAATTAGAATGTTAGACTCTTCAGTTTTCAAGGGCCCCTGCATGCGTGCTCAGCCACTCAGTCATGTCTGACTGCAGCCCCATAGACTAGCCTGCCAGGCTCCTCTGTCAGTGGGATTTCCCAGGCAAGAATACTAGATTAGGTTGCCATTGCCTTGTCCAGTGGTTCTTCCCAACCCAGGGATCTAACCTGCCTCTCCTGCATTGGCAGGTGGATTCTTTATCCCTGGGCCAACTGGCAAGGCCTTTCAAGGACTCCTACTCTATACCTGTTGGAATTTCTATTCTTGAATTCAGGAATCTGTATTTTCTTTAAGCTTCCCTGGGGAATTTGAATACATGATAAAAGTATTCCCGCGAATGGGTTGTGCAACACTGACCCATTGAGGCTGAGAAAGAGTGTGTGTTATTTTTATTTTTGTCAGTTAAAAGAAAGCTTTACTAATATTTGATATATCCGTGGCAGCTGGCACCCTCACGTGGTCTGTGTGCCAGGTGGTCACGTGTCTTATGTGGCAGGTATCCAATGGAAAGAATGGGAATGCCAAATACATGAGCGTTCAGTTGCTTTCAGCATATTGCAATCAGTTGCATTTTATGTATGCCTGTATAAGTGAACCTATGTGTTAATATTATGTTTGTAACTGAATCCCTACTCCCAAAATAGGCAAATGGCTTAATCAGCATGCTGTCAGCCTTCTTACAGATAAAAATTAAGATCTAATCAGATCTGACATGAAAGCTATAAATTATCAAGACAGTTTGATATATGCTTTTTTTGTCCCTTATCATTAGCCATCAACCTCACATGAAATATATTTTGTTAAGTATTACTAAATGGTGTGGTTGTGTAATATTTTGAAATAGTATTTGTTTCACCCTTACTGCATCCATGTTTTAAATTTCTACCTCTGTGTTTTAGAATGAGAGCATTGTGTTTAGTGCAGTAATATAAGTATATAAGTTATCATTAAACAAAAGTATTGGGAAAGCCTGCACACGCAAAATTTCTATCAGTGGACTGGGCACATGACCTCAAAAATAGAAACCACTGCTTTGTAAAAAAAGAAATAGCTAGTCTTTAGAGCTCTGGCTCCTGTATTATGGTGCATTTGATCAGCCTTTCATTTCCTTATTTCTTGACTTTAAAATAAAACTGCCATTTACTATTAGATTTAAACCATAAGGAAAATAACTCCTCTGTCTTCACATGTTCATAAATTGCCTTCACTCTGTCAGATTTATTTGCATATTTCTTTACTCTATTGGTAGAACAGAGGGAGATGCCCAGAGTAGCCAGATCAGCTCATACAGCACGTTAATTTTTAAAGTGTTCTTTAGATCAGAGTCTCTTAAATTCATTGGATTTTCCACTTGCTGTACCATTTGACAAATGCTGTGTTCATTTGCGTTCCCTCTGGCTTTGAAATTTTTTTTCTAAGGGTACATCAAACTCTTGACAGATACTTGAGTGTCATTTTTCTTGGTTTAATATAGATGGTATTCATATTTATAAATGTAATTGCTCTCCAAAGGAAATCAGTAATCTGTAGGCAATTATCCGTATTTCAAACTTCACTGCCTTGCTTTTACTACATGTGAAACTTCTGTAACTGGTGCTTAATATTCCAAAGGCACAATTTGTTTGCTGTCAGAAAGATAAGCGTGACTTGTGTTTCACACCTGTGGTGTGCTCAAAAGGATGCAGTGAGCTATATTCAGGGATCTTCACCGGCCCTCCGGAGAATGGTGTCCATTCTGACATTTCTTCTCATTTAAATGTGAACAGAAATCTCAACATCCCTGATACTCTCCCTCAACTGCACACTTTTAAAGGGTCTGGAGGTTCAACCTGGCTGTTAGATAATTTGGCTTCCCAGGTCTGCCAAGAAAGCTGTTCATACAGTACTGAATTTAAATTTTTTATTTTATTGTGGTATAACATACCTGTAGTCAAGTTGTCATGTAATAAGTGTGCAGCTTGATGGATTTTACATGTGTGTATACCCATGTAGGGTTTCCCTGGTGGCTCAGTGGTAAAGAACCTGCCTTCCAATGCAGGAGATGAGGGTTCAATGCCTGGATAGGGTAGATCCCCTGGAGGAGGAAATAGCAACCCACGGAAATCCCGTGGACAGAGGATCCTGGCAGGCTATACCCTGGCAGGGCTGTGAAAGAGTCAGATACAACTTAGCAATTGAACAACCACCACCACCACCAGGTAACTACCATCCACAACAAGATATTAAACTTTTCCATCCCTTTTAACATCTGCCAGGTATCTCTTCCTGGTCAGTAACCTGGTCCTCACCCATAAGGGCTCTTTCAGGAGGTTCCCTGGTGGTTCAGATGGTAAAAAATCTGCCTGCAATGCAGGAGACTTGGGCTTGATCCCTGGGTCAGAAAGATTCTCTGGAGAAAGGGAATGGCTTACTGCTCCAGTGATTTTTTACCTGGAAAATTCCATAGACAGAGGAGTCTGGTGGGCTGTAGTCTATGGAGTCGCAAAGAATCAGACATGACTGAATGACTAACACTTTTGCTTTCTGCTGACTTTGGGCCTTTCCCCTTTTGCCTGTTCATGACCAAAGTTAATTGCTGCTGATACCCTAGCGCTTCTTGGGTTAGAATAGTATTACTGGTACACTAAACTTCTATAGTTTCTATAGTGCTGAACCAGGGAAAAGCCCTGTCTGCCTTCAGAATCTTCTTGTGGGCTTTCAGTATGGATGGTGTTCATTATTAGTTAGCTAGTAATTTGAATTATAATTTTATCTTCTCTCTCCAGTTGGTCCTCAGTGTACATGCCACCAGCTCAGAGTAGCTTGTTAAGATATTAGCGTCTGCAAATTCATTTGTAACAATCAGTCAATGTCATGAGCTTGCGGATGGTAGTTGGGGCCTCCAGGCAGAGAGATGTGGGCCAGATAATTTGATGAAGAGAAAAGAATCCGGAAAGTTGGCCTTCCTTCTGGGTGTCTCTTGATTTCACCTGGTTACTCAGGAAGACTAAGGAGGAAGGGGCAAGGTTAAAAGTAGAGATTGAGACAGCTGCCTAACCACGTATCTCTTTGGGACATTTGAATTCCCTCAGGTTTTTGAAAATGGAAACAAAACGGGAATCCCTATTATGTTTGTCCCAGGTGGCTCACTGGTAAAGAACCCTCCTGCAATGCAGGAGATACCAGTTCAATCCCTGAGTCCGGAAGATCCCCTGGAGGAGGAAATGGCAACCCACTGCCGTATTCAAGAGCCTGAGAAGTCCCGTGGATAGAGGAGCCTGGTGTACTGCAGTCCAAGGGGTTGCAAGAGTCAGACAATGCTGAGCACCAGCAGACATGCACACGTTATGTTTGCACCTTTTAAAGCTTCACAATTCAGTCTTAACAGAACTGCATTATTTTTTAAATTTGTTAACCATGTGACGACACATGATAGGGGATTCAAAGATGAAAAAGATGCAGTTTCTTACTGTTTGGTTCTTAGACGGCAAAGTCGTGTATTTTGCAAATCAGTCTATAGATGACTTTTCAAGTCTGAATTGGACACAGAAAGTCCAACTGCTTCTGGAGTTCTGAGGGGAGGCTGGCTGGTCTGGCATATTTCTTAAGAAATACTTGACATAGCAGGTAACACTTAATTTGAATCTTGAAAGATGATGAGTAGGAGTTTTCCAGGTAAAATTACATCTTGAGCTTTCCTGATTCTGGTCGTTCTGAATTGAGACCCTCACATCACAAATTGTTATTGTGGTTAATATTGTAATTAAGGCCCAATTATGTTTCAAGTATTAGCCGAATTGAGTCCATGCTTTCATTGTATTGCAGAATTTAAAGCAGTAATTAATATAGGACTATTATTATAGCATTACACTTTTTTTAAAGATGACATCATACTTCTTTACATTTTGGATTAGAATTGCAAAATATAGTTGAGGAAAAAAAGATGAAGGTGCCATAGAAGTGAAGCTTCACCGGTTCCCGTCACTGATGCTGGGCTTTCTAATGTGAGAAGGGTTCCTGCTTGTTGAGCATCTAACATGGTCTAGTCTTGGCTTTGTCTGTCACATGTGCGTTTCACAGCCTCAAGAACTGGATACTATTATGTTTAATGCCACTTAACAGATACTGAAAACTGAGACACATGCAAAGCTCCCTGTATTGGTTTTCTAGGGCTGCTTTAACAAAGTATGGGAAGTGGGTGAGCTTTAAACAATTGAGATTTACTGTTTCTCACTTCTGGAAGCTAAAAGTTTGGGATCAGGGTGTCAGCAGGGTTGGTTCCTTCTGAGCATTTTGAAAGAGAATCCGGTCCATGTCCATGT
This sequence comes from Tragelaphus eurycerus, assembly GCA_935064755.1. Classification (NCBI taxonomy): domain Eukaryota; kingdom Metazoa; phylum Chordata; class Mammalia; order Artiodactyla; family Bovidae; genus Tragelaphus; species Tragelaphus eurycerus. Next base: position 56,480,015 of record CAKXYN010000001.1, on the reverse strand, counting down.
TTCCCTGTTGGCTTCTGCCGACTTGCTGGCCATCTGTAGTATTCTGTGACTTATAAATGCATTATCCCCCTTCCCCTTCACAAGGCATCCTCCCTGTGTGTGTCTTCAGGTCCAGATTTTTTCCTTTTTTATAAGGACACAGCCATACTGGTTTGGAACCCATCCTCATGACTGATCTCCCCTTGTTTGTGGGCAAAGACCCCTTTTCCAAATAAGGTAACATTCACAGGTAAGATTTAGCATTACAGCATTATTTTTTTAAAAAGACTTTTCTTTACTTATTCAGTGGCTGCGCTGGGTCATTGCAGCACACGGGCTTTCTCCAGTTGCGGCAAGCAGATGCTACTCTCTAGCTGTGTTTCGCAGACTTCTCGTTGCAGTGGTGTCTCGTTGAGGGCTGTGTGTCAGTAGTTGTGGTGCATGGGCCTAGTTGCTCTGCGGCATGTGGGATCATGAAACAGTTCCAACATAGAGTGAGAATTAGCTCTTCCTTGCAACAATCTTCGTTCCCTGGCCAGGGATCAAACCCATGTCCCCTGCATTGGAAGGCAGATTCTTAACCACTGGACTCCCAGGGAAGTCCCCATAACATCTTTTCAGCCCATAGCTTTACATGAGTTCACCCCGGTAGAGAGTAGAGACAGTAATACACTTCAAGTTCACATCGCTCTGCAGCCCAAGGCTCTGACTGCCTTGTCATCATGCTTTAGCCCCAATGTTTGTACCCAAGAGCATCATGTGCTTATTAACTCAGCAGTCAATAGACAAACAGCATGATGTGAACATCTTGTCCACAAATGATTGATTTGGGAATAGGCAGGGGAAGAAATGTTAGTCCAATCATCTTGAAATTGGAAATTTTTGTTCAACCTTCTGTGTATGAGGAGCTTCTGAGCCATTGTCCACTGAGTCTGAATAGAACAGAGAAAGTCAACCTTATCAGAGAAACTTCCCTGACATTTTGGTCTGGATAATTCTCTATTGCATTGTAAAGTGTTTACTAGCATTCTAAGCCTCTACCTGGGCTCCCCAGGTCATGCAGTGGTGAAGAATCCACCTGCAATGTAGGAGATTGAGGTTTAGTCCCTAGGTTGGGATGATCTTTGGAAGAAGGAAATGGCAAATCACTCCAGTATTCTTGCCTAGGAAATCCCATGGACAGAGGAGGCTGGTGGGGCATCGTCCAAGGCCTTGCAAAGAGTCGAATACAACTTAGAGACTCAGCAACAACACAAGCCTGTACCTATGACGGGTCGGTAGCACCCGAACCACAGTGCGTCAGTCTGAAATATCTGCAGACATTGCCGAGTGTCCCCTGGAGAGCAGCCTCACCCCTATGAGAATCAGTGATCTACAAAGGGACGAGTGGCATTATGGATAAATGATGCTGGCCTGGCACTTGCTGTGTTGTGCCTAGACTTCGTCTTTATTTAAAGTGGTTGCTGATGGAGAGCATAGGGAAGTCAGCTATTTTTGCTGAATTTACTCAATGGTCTGTGCTGTCCATGGACATGAGAAGGAAGACAACAGGCAGGATGGAGAGTTGAAGACCCAGTGCACATTAAACATGCTCTCTGAACAGTATGATGATTTTTCAGGCAAGCAGGTCATTGTAGAATAAATTTAAGGTTAAAAAGTAAGGGTCTTTCATCTGAACACAAGGGGTTATCCACATTTTTAGAAAAACGGAAATGATTCTGATGGCAGACCTGAGGATAATGTTTTTTCCTTACTATTTTGGGAGATATTTGCAATTAAGATCAGGGTTTTGATGGGCCCTCTGTCTTAGAGGAAGGGATAGTAAACCCTGGTCATACCTACAGGATAGCTTGTGAGTTTTTTTCTGGGTATTTATGATAAGAAGCCACAGCTATTCTCAGCTGAACACAGGAGTGTTCTTGGGAAATTCTGACTTAAGGTTCATCTCGTCCTTCACCCTCCCATTTCTACTATTTTCTCCTGTTCAAGAAGATGGGAGTGGCTTCTCGGGTGGCTCGGTGGTAAGGAGTCTGCCTGCTACTGCAGGAGACATGGATTCGTTCCCTAATGTGGGAAGATCCCCCATGCCACAGAGCAAGTAAGCCCACGTGCCACAGCTATTGAGCCTGTGTTCTAGAGCCCAGAAGCCGCAACTGCTGAAGCCCACGTGCCCTAGAACACGTGTTCTTCAACAAGAGAAGCCACTGCAGTGAAGCCCGCAGACTGGAACGAGAGAGTAGCCCCTGTTCACTGCAACTAGAGAAGATTCTGCACAGCAGCAAAGACCCAGCATAGCCAATAAATAAATAAAATTATTTTTAAAAAAAGAAGTAGAAGATGGAGAACTATTACTCTTCTTTTAGAAGAAATGCTTCTTTGTGGGTTGCTTTGCCAGGGTACCCAGAGAACCCTGTTTCCCAAGATGTGTTGGGGTATCTACACCCCAGGGTGTTGCCAGGCCCCCACATCAGTTGATGTGTTTTCTCTCGTCCCCCAACTGTTAACATGGTTGTGTACACTGGTAACAGTTCACAAAGCTGGAAAATGAGTTCAGAGCTTCACTGCCAGGAAAGCCAGTTCACAAAGATAACTGCCAGAGCAGGGCCCAAAGAGGTTCACAGCTCCGAGAGCCCCCAGTGCTGATGGCCTGGAAGCCCAGTAGAATGGCTCTACCGAAGGCAGAAATCCATCTGCTGTGCGGTTAATGTTCCAAAAAGGTAATGCCCAAGAGCTCCAGATGGGTGTTAACATGCTGTTTAAGACTCTGAAAATTCAGAGAGCTGTATGTTCCATACCATCCTGTGCTCGCAGACTGAGAACAAAAAACGGTATTTCCGCGCAGCACAAATAGGCAATCATGGGGAGGAATCCGTGGGTAGGAATCATTGAGCCAGCATGTTAAAAATACTTGAGGTGTAGGTGTTTGAAGAAATAACAGAGCCCGATATTCCAACCTTTAGTCCAGGACATGTGCTGTATTAGGGTGGAATACAGTGGGCTTCCCAAATGGCTCTGGGGTAAAGAATCCCCCTACCATTGCAGGTTCGATCCATAGGCTCAGAAGATCCCATGGAGAAGGAAATGGCAACCCACTCCAGTGTTCTTGCCTGGAGAATTCTTTGGACAGAGGAGCCTGGTGGGCTGTAGTCCATAGGGGTCGCAAAAGTGTTGGACACGACTTACCAACTAAAGAACAGTGCTGTGAATAAAAATATGCCCGTCTACCAGTGACCCCTTTAAATACAGCAATGAATGTGTGAGTGTATTTCCCTGAGCGTGCAAATCCCTATGGACCCAGCCTTTAGAAACAGGATGGAAGATTCTGTTTACCTAGTTATGTTTCTTTAATGTGGGGGTGTCTGGTACAACTCCATCCCTAACCTCTACTTAGTAACTGTGGAAGCAAGCTAAGTTACCTTACAGTGAAGAGACATTGACGACCGATGACATTTGGATGGATGTTCAGTTTATTTGGGTCTGTTCTTGAATTCTGAATCCTTCCCCTCTCCCCGATTTTGTTAGTGTCCAGAGTCCCATGACCACTACTGGTTCTTGTTCTTGGCTTATATGTGTGACCCTGGGTAGTTTCTGGACCGAGTAGGTGAAAACTGGGCTTGTGCTGGGCTGCAGTGCATACCTAGCTGCTGATGGTTAGCATGACTCTACTAGGCGGTAAGGACCAGGGTGAATTCAGGGTGCTCACAGCATCTCACAGATAGGACAGAACTTGAATTGGAAGCAAAGCAGTTGTTGAGACAAAGTACATCCATGCTCCCTCAAGAAAGAAAATAGGCCTGAGTCAGCTGATCAGAGCTGACTCAAGTTGAGATCCTTCAGTGAGGCTTTTTGCTGTTGGGTGTGCTCTGCGCTGTGGCCCTGAGTGACCATCACACCAGGAAGAGTCAAGGGCTGCACAGTAGAACCGCCTTTGATGGGCTGAAGTGAATAGTCCTCCAGTGTCTGATGGGGCCCATGGGGCGCATCCCAGGTGTCTGATCTGTTGGGAAGCAGCAAGGCTGGGTTCCCAACTGCTCACCAGCTGTTCCTGGAAGCAGTTTCTACATTTTTCTGTGTCTCCCCTTTCCTGTCTCTAAAATGAGGACAACAGCAGCAGCCCTCCCTGTTAGAGTTGTTATGACAGAAAAAGTTCCCTAATTTTTGTGAAGCACATGGCCCAGTGGCTGTTTCATAAGTGGAGCACACAAAAGTATGGATGATGACTCTGAGATGTGGAGTGTCTCATATCCCTGTTTCTTAGGACCTCCTCCCATCTACCTCCTAGCAATCATCTTGAAATAGCTCAAAAGGGTGCCTCTACCATCTACCTCCTAGCAATCATCTTGAAATAGCTCAAAAGGGTGCCTCTAAAGGCTCTGAAACACTCTTACAAACCCCCATCATCCATAAAAAAAAAAAAAGCCAGGGAACAAGAACTCACTGATCTTCCAGATGTCACCCTTGTAAGAATGTGGACTGAAGCCTGGTGGCAAAGAGAGGACTTGCTTTAAAGCATCATAGAATCTCTTGTTTAAAATGAGCTGAAAAGCCATCTGGTTAGAAGAATGAATCTCTGCTAGTGGGTGTCAGGAGATGGTTACTCTTGTTTGAGGGTAGTGACCAGATGGAAACACATGGGGCTTCTTGGGTCCAGAAGTGTTGCGTGAGTGCTCAGTCTGAAACTTTACCAAGGTTACTTACAAGTGCGTTTACTCCGGGCATTGCTCTGTATGAATGTCAATAGTTTATAAAACTTGATGATGCATCTTGTCCTCTCTATGTTGTTTGATTCCTGTTTAAGTCTTTCTTTGTTGTTGCTGTTTTTTATTATCTTAAAAACTTACAAAACAAAGTTTTCTCATTGAAACAATCTTTAAGCAGTACTGAACCTATGAAGCGGAGAAGGCAACGGCTACCCACTCCAGTACTCTTGCCTGGAAAATCCCATGGATGGAGGAGCCTGGTAGGCTGCAGTCCATGGGGTCACAAAGAGTCGGACACTTACTGAGCGACTTCACTTTCACTTTTCATTTTCATGCATTGGAGAAGGAAATGGCAATCCACTCCAGTGTTCTTGCCTGGAGAATCCCAGGGACGGGGGAGCCTGGTGGGCTGCCGTCTATGGGATCACACAGAGTCGGACACGACTGAAGTAACTTAGCAGCAGTAGCAGCAGCAGAACATATGAAGTGAAAATGGAATCCACTGTGTCATCCCCATCTCTGCATTTTTAGTTCTCAGAGGTAACCATAGTTGTGCTTCTTATAGATTGTTCCAGTGTTTTCTTCTTCCTCACTGTTGGTGTTTCTGTGTTTTTTCCCTTTACTTGAACAATCAGATGATTGCGGACATAGTGTTCCATAACTTCAGTGTTTGACTTAATGGTATATCCATGGGCATCTTTGCATGTCAGATACAGAATAAGCATCATTCTTTTTAAGAACTGTGTAATATTCCACAGTGCGCTTCCGGTTTACTGAGTCATTTTCTCATTGACTAACAATGAATGTATCTACATTTTTTATTAGAAGTATAGTTGCTTTACAGTGTTGTGTTTCTGCTGTTCAGTGAAGGGAATCAGCTGTATGTAAACGTGCATCCCCTCCCTTTTGGACCTTCCTCCCGCCCGCCCCTCTAGATCATTGCCGAGCGGAGCGAGCTGTGCTGTAGAACAGCTTCCCACAGCCTGCTGCACACACGATGGCGACCTTATGTCAGTGCTGCTCTCACAGCTCGTCTTCCCTTCCCTTCTCCCCCTGTGTCCAACGTCTGGTCTCTATTCCTGCCCTGTAGACATGTTCATCTGTACCATCTTTCGAAATTGCGTCCATATGCATTAATATACAGTATTTGTTTTTCCCCTCTCTTACTTTCTTTACTCTGTATGATAGATTCTCAGTCCATCCACATCTCTATGAATGACCCAATTTCATTTTCTTTATATTGAGGAATAGTCTCAGTCTCTCAGTCATTTCCAACTCTTTGTGACCCCATGAATCCCAGCACGCCAGGCCTCCCTGTCCATCACCAACTCCTGGAGGTCACTCAGACTCACATCAGTGATGCCATCCAGCCATCTCATCCTCTGTCGTCCTCTTCTCCTCCTGCCCCCAATCCCTCCCAGCATCAGAGACTTTTCCAATGAGTCATCTCTTCACATGAGGTGGCCGAAGTACTGGAGTTTCAGCCTCAGCATCAGTTCTTCCAAAGAACATGCAGGACTGATCTCCTTTAGAATGGACTGGTTGGATCTCCTTGCAGACTCTCAAGAGTCTTCTCCAACACCACACAGTTCAAAAGCATCAATTCTTCAGTGTTCAGCTTTCTTCACAGTCCAACTCTCACATCCATACATGACCACAGGAAAAACCATAGCCTTAACCAAATGGACCTTTGTTGGCAAAGTAATGTCTCTGCTTTTGAATATGCTATCTAGCTTGGTCATAACTTTCCTTCCAAGGAGTAAGCGTCTTTTAATTTCATGGCTGCAATCACCATCTGCAGTGATTTTGGAGCCCTAAAAAATAAAGTCTGACACTGTCTCCCCATCTATTTCCCATGAAGTGATGGGACCAGATGCCATGATCTTCGTTTTCTGAATGTTGAGCTTTAAGCCAACTTTTTCACTCTCCTCTTTCACGTTCATCCAGAGGCTTTTTAGTTCTTCTTCACTTTCTGCCATAAGGATGGGGTCATCTGCATATCTGAGGTTATTGATATTTCTCCCAGCAATCTTGATTCCAGCTTGTGCTTCTTTCAGTCCAGCGTTTCTCATGATGTACTCTGCATAGAAGTTAAACAAGCAGGGTGATAATATACAGCCTTGATGTACTCCTTTTCCTATTTGGACCCAGTCTGTTGTTCCGTGTCCAGTTCTAACTGTTGCTTGCTGACCTGCATACAAATTTCTCAAGAGGCAGATCAGGTGGTCTGGTATTCCCATCTCTTTCAGAATTTTCCACAGTTTATTGTGATCCACACAGTCAGAGGCTTTGGCATAGTCAATAAAGCAGAAATAGATGTTTTTCTGGAACTCTCTTGCTTTTTCCATGATCCAGCGGATGTTGGCAATTTGATCTCTGGTTCCTCTGCCTTTTCTAAAACCAGCTTGAACATCTGGAGGTTCACAGTTCATGTATTGCTAAAGCCTGGCTTGGAGAGTTTTGAGCATTACATTACTGGCGTGTGAGATGAGTGCAAGTGTGCAGTAGTCTGAGCATTCTTTGGCATTGTTTTTCTTTGGGATTGGAATGAAATCTGACGTTTTCCAGTCCTGTGGCCACTGCTGAGTTTTCCAAATTTGCTGGCATATTGAGTGCAGCACTTTCACAGCATCATCTTTCAGAATTTGAAATAGCTCGATTGGAATCCCATCACCTCCACTAGCTTTGTTCATAGTGATGCTTTCTAAGGCCCACTTGACCTCACATTTCAGGATGTCTGGTTCTAGGTGAGTGATCACACCATCGTGATTATCTTGGTCATTAAGATCTTTTTTGTACAGTTCTTCTGTATATTCTTGCCACCTCTTCTTAATATCTCTGCTTCTGTTAGGTCCATACCATTTCTGTCCTTTATCGAGCCCATATTTGCATGCAGTGTTCCCCTGGTATCTCTAATTTTCTTGAAGAGATCTCTAGTCTTTCCCATTCTGTTGTTTTCTTCTATTTCTTTGCACTGATCGCTGAACAATCTCTGCTTGCAATTCCTTGGAACTCTGCATTCAGATGCTTATATCGTTCCTTTTCTCCTTTGCTTTTCCCTTCTCTTCTTTTCACAGCTGTTTGTAAGGCCTCCCCAGACAGCCATTTTGCTTTTTTGCATTTCTTTTCCATGAGGATGGTCTTGATCCCTGTCTCCTGTACAGTGTTACGAACCTCCATCCATAGTTCTTCAGGCACCCTATCTATCAGATCTAGTCCCTTACATCTATTTCTCACTTCCACTGTATATATATACACCATATCTTCTTTACCTATTCATTTGTCGATAGGCATCTAGGTTACTTCCATGTCCTTGCTAGTATAAATAGTGCTGCAGTGAGCACTGGGGTGCATGTGTCTGTCTGAATTATGGTTTCTCAGGGTACACGCCCAGTAGTGGAATTGTCGGGCCATATGACAGTCCCATTTTTAATTTTTTAAGAAACCTCCACACTGTTCTCCATAGCGGTTGTACCAATTTATATACCCACCAACAGTGCAAAGGGCTTCCGTTTTCACTACATCCTCTCCAGTATTTACTGTTTGTAGATTTTTTTGGCGATAGTCATTCTTACTGGTGTGAGATGATACCTCATTATAGTTTTGGTTTGCGTTTCTCTAATAATGAATGGCGTTGAACATCTTTTCACGTTTTTGTTGGCCATCTTTACGTCTTCTTTGGAGAAATGTCTTGTCTTATTTGCCACCCTTTTTTTTGATTACCTTCTTTGTTTTTTTGATATTGAGCTGCATGAGCTGTTTGTATATTTTGGAGATATATATTTTTGTCCATTTCTGTCAGTTGCTTTGTTTCCAGATTTTTTATTTTTCCATTCTGAGGGTTGTCTTTTCTTCTTGTGTATGGTTTCCTTTGCTGTGCAGAAGCTTTTCAGTTTAATTGGGTCCCATTGATTATTTTTGTTTTTATTTTCAGTACTGTAGGAGATGGGTCAAAAAAGATCTTCCTGTGTGTTATATCAAAGAATGTTTTTCTTATGTTCCCTCTTAAGAGTTTTATAGTATCCCATCTTACCTTTAGGTCTTTGATCCACTTTGAGTTTATTTTTGTGTATGGTGTTAGGTAGTGTTCTGATTTCTTTCTTTTACATATAGCTGTCCAGTTTTCGCAGCACCAAGTATTTTGCTATTATAAATCAGGCTTCATGAACTCCATGAATCTCCCTAGTAACATACACAACACTACTTGAATCCCAACTAAGACAGCCAATTTTAAGCTCCTTTTGATTTCAAAGTACCTTCTTCATTAAGATTTTGGGCTGAAGTTCTGTGGGGAAGACTCTCTTCGGTGACTGAATCTCAGATGTGGAGATAATGAATCAAGCTTCCTGGATAGACTGCTGGGTGTGTTCACTGTTACATTACGTATTATAAATTCAAGACAAGTGAAACAAGCGTTGAGGCATGGCTACACTCCGTGTATACTCTCTCTGGATGTGTTCTGGTATTAGCTCATCAGAGTGGGGCATGAATGGAGCCAATCAATAACATGATTATTGACTTAACACTGTCTCCTGTAGACTCTTGGCTTCTTCAAGACATAGCTTTGATATTTTGTTGTTTTTGTCCTATCCTTTAAACTCTGTCTTTATTCCAAATTATGAACAGTTCCCTGCAGAGATATAGCTATCAGAATCTCAAGATGTTCTCATTAATGGAGTTATTAACCCCCTTGCAAACCAGCAAGACATTCCCTGGCTTGGACCCAAAGCCTGGAAAACATTGCCTGGCTTTCTCTTAATATTGAGGTAACTAGTTGACTGCCTGAAAGTGCTAATTTTTTTTCCCCCTTTAAAATGCAGTACCTGATAAAATGTCTGGATACAGGAACCAGATGTTATTTGATAAAGCAAGTTTCTTAGAATATTAATGTTAGAATCTAGTTGGCGGTATATAGACGTTCACAGTAATATTCTTCAACTTTGCTCTTATGTTTGAAACTTCTTCATAAAAATATGTTGGGAGGGGGAAGGAGTATGGAACAGAATGGAAAATGAGAAAACGTAATCAATAGAGGACTTGGCTCTAAAATCATACAGTCAGTGAATTTAGTACTACCTAGCGAGCTGAACAGAGACATGTATTTTTTAAAAGGATTTTCATGTAATAATTATCATAGCCATAGTAATAATGAGGAAGAGGATATTAATATCATCCATAGGTTTTGTGGAATTTAATCCTAATATCAAACCTGTACACTTATAGTCAGTCATCAAACCTCTTTTTAAGTCATCATCATTGAAATTAACCTAATAACATCATATCCATTGTTCATATTTAGAAATTGGAATCTAGAAAATATTAAGTGATTTGCCTCCGATTTTAACACAAGATGAGGCAGAGCTTGAACTGGAACTTAGATGTTCTAATCATATCTATGTTACTCCCTCATGTGTTTGCTCTGATTATGAGATTTTAAAATTCAGAATCATACTCTGGGGAATTCACGGAAAGGAGGATCATTCAGCAAGAATACTATGAACAACGATCAAAGCACTCTTGGTGGCAGAACTCTGGCCTCACCACCACCGAGGCCTTCAACCATTTCCTAAAAGCTTCTCCCTAAATGTGTGCTTTCAGGTTGTACTCAGTCCATCGGCAGAGCCAGTGCTTTGCCCAGCTTTGGGCAGCCTTGCTTTCCTCCTTAATTTGCTGGTGTTTTCCTGACCAAATATACAGTCTGTGAGCATTAGTACTTTGTGTTTACTGGGTGTGCACACTGTAATTTTATGGCCAGGTAGGTGGGAAACTATTAGTCTAAATAAATATACTTTTCAACAGAGCAGCTGTGTTAAGTGAATTGAATAGTCTGTGTAGGTCAGAAACAGTAGCGCTATCTTCCCCCCCCCCCCCCTTCTTCCTTTGGAGTGTTACTGAACTTGAATAGTCATGTTTCACTGCAGGCAGAAATAAATGAAGAGTGGATAGTGTCAGAGTGAAGTCAGGAATAGAGCAGGATCATAGCCTGTGTGACTCTGTGCTCTCTGTCGCTAGGGGCTGATGGATTCATTCCTTTGGAGCACTTTGCTGATAACACAGATTTTCTGAGTTTGGTCCCCCAAATGAATCCATTAGCTTCACCTTCCCCCTCTGCAGTAGTGATGGGGATTTTGATTTTGTTCTTTTATTTTTCAGTTTTTCCCTTTTCTTTCCCTTATTTTAAGGAATCCCTCCTCCCCTCGCAACACAGATCAGATCAGATCAGATCAGATCAGTCGCTCAGTCATGTCCGACTCTTTGCGACCCCATGAACTGCAGCACGCCAGGCCTCCCTGTCCATTACCAACTCCCGGAGGTCACTCAGACTCATATTCATCGAGTCAGTGATGCCATCCAGCCATCTCATCCTCTGTCGTCCCCTTCTCCTCCTGCCCCCAATCCCTCCCAGCATCAGAGTCTTCAATGAGTCAACTCTTCGCATGAGGTGGCCAAAATACTGGAGTTTCAGCTTTAGCATCATTCCTTCCAAAGAAATCCCAGGGCTGATCTCCTTCAGAATGGACTGCTTGGATCTCCTTGCAGTCCAAGGGACTCTCAAGAGTCTTCTCCAACACCACAGTTCAAAAGCATCAATTCTTCGGCACTCAGCCTTCTTCACAGTCCAGCTCTCACATCCATACATGACCACAGGAAAGACCATAGCCTTGACTAGACGAACCTTTATTGGCAAAGTGATGTCTCTGCTTTTGAATACTCACAACACAGAGAAACTATTATTTAGAGCCAGCAAGTATTTTAAACCATTTGAATAGAATAAACTACCTTCCTTGGCCCCAAACCAATCCAAGTCCCCTATCTAGAGAAAACCACTGTTACTGATTGGTGTTACTTTCCAGAGCCTTTTCTTTCCTTACTTTTGTATATCTGTACAGATGCTTTTGTTATTGTTCAGTTGCTAAGCGGTGTCAGACTCTTTGTGACCCCGTGGACTATAGCACACCAGGGTTCCCTCCCCTTCACCATCCCCCAGAGCTTGCTCAAACTCATGTCCATTGAGTCAGTGATGCCATCCAACCATCTCATCCTCTGTTGTCCCCTTCTCCTCCTGCCTTCAGTCTTTCCCAGCATCAGGGTCTTTTCCTGTGAGTCAGCTCCTTGCATCAGGTGGCCAAAGTATTGGAGCTTCAGTATCAGTCCTTCCAGCGAATATTCAGGGTTGATTGCCTTTAAGATTCACTGATGCAGATAGATACACAACGAATAATTTCTTGTGGGGCTTTTTAAAAATCAAATGTGTATATAACCTGCATCTTGACTTTCTTCATTACTAATACATCTTCAAGAAGTTTAAATGTCAGTGCCTACTTGCAAATTTCTTTTCTCCACTCCATTATTTATCTTATCAGTTCTTCTATTTATAATGCATGTGGATTTTTTTTTCCTGATGTATATGGGACAGATATATGTACTTGTCTGTCTTTTTATTTGCTACACTTCTGGCAAATCTTAAATTTTCTTAGTCGAGAGCCTCCTTAAACCATAAAAAGGAAAATCATTAGAAAAAAATGAATTAAGATTCTCATTTTTACTGATTATCAGGAAAATTAAAAAATGCAAACAGGAATGTTCACCCAATGTGTAAAAAATAAGGATCCACCAATCCAGTGTTAGCAGTGGTGTGGGGAGATGGTATTCTTTTCCATTACTGCTAGAATATAAAAGATGTGTACCCTTTTCAGGGGAAAATTTGAACCACTTCTCGCGATCTGTTTATAGAAAAGATTTTGTGCTCATAGAAGCATATTTACATATTTTTTTATCAGTGATTCTTACCCTTTCTTGCTTGTAGGACCTGTGAAGATTTTGATGAAAGCCATTGTCCATGTGGCATCAGGACTGAAAATGTAGTAATAGGTATAACCATAAGAGTTTATCTGATGTAAAGAGGTAGACAGTGTCCAGGGCACACACACATAACCCTTGGCAGTGTTCCAAGGGATGTGCAGTTTATAGCTCCATAAATTGGTGCCCCCCACCACCAGTTATCTAGCCAAAGCTGTTGTCTATAAGGGAGACTTAAAAATCAGAAAGAGTTTGAATAGAGCAAGGCAGTGCATTTCCTCCTGTGCAAGAAATAACCTCCTCCCATTTATTTATTCCACAGTCATTTAATGAGTAACTACTGCGTGCTTGGTCCTGGGGCCAGTACTGCCCAGTGGGAGAGGTCCCAGCACATCGGACCTGGGCGAGTCCATTATAAGGGCACCTCATGTCCTGTGCTCAGGCGCTCAGTCATGTCCGACTCTTTGTGACCCCATGGACTGTAGCCCGCCAGGCTCCTCTTGTCCATGGGACTCTTCAGGCAAGAATACTGGAGTGGGTTACCGTCCCCTCCTCCAGGGGATCTTCCCAACCCAGCGATCAAACTCAGGACTCTTAAGTCTCCTGCATTGGCAGGTGGATCCTTTACCACCAGCGCCACCCTTCACTAAAATTAAACAGAAGATCTGAGAAGAAGAGAGCTGTTTTAAGGAGCAGATGTTCTAGTTGGATTGACCCAGCTAATCTAAAAAATGCCTCCTGTGGAGATTACCCTTAAAACATAAGAGGGTGAGGTTTTGATTTATAGAAGTCTAAAAAGCTTTGGAAAGCATCCATATTGTCTCACACGTCCATTCTCAGACATATTTTGCATAAACCTGTTTCTTAGGGAGAGCTTAATTTGGCAACATTTAGCTGCAAAGGGCAAAATGCAGTTTTCTGGGTAAAAGTGCACAGCTTTTCTTTGTGTAGAAGCTTTCTGGCAGACTTTTTGCTGGGAGAAAGGGAGGAATACAACTCACTCTATACCTGTGTTAATTTTATTTAGCTTGATTGCAGATTCATGGCATCATCATTTCCCCAGAACCTATTGGGGGGTAGAAAGTACAATATCAGAAATGAGGAAAGAACCATAATGGGAATTTTGGGTGAGTCAGTAGCAAACTGTATTTCAGGTTTCTTGTATTTCAAAATGGGAGACATATTGCTGATTCCTCGTTGGTTTTGAATGATTTATAACCTTTTATTTGTGGTTGAGTGTTGCAGTCTATGTTGTCATGGAAATTCTATTGAATTTATGGGTCCATTTATCCAAAATGATTTTCCAGACTTCATTTCATGGTGAATCATGTGGCTGTTACTCCCAAGTACAAAGCAATTTCTAAAAAGTTTCACATTACAAAGAGCACAAACACTGAGGTGGTTATTTTCCTGTTTTTGAAATACAAATGAGTTCCAGATTCACCTAGGGCTCCCCACCCCCTCCACTGTGTCCAGGGTATTAAGCTCCACTGCATTTCAGAACCAGGCTTAGGTACAAAATACCAAGCAAGGATAGGTTGTTTTAAGAGAAAAGAAGGTTATTACAGTCACTCCAGTAGGTAGAAGACGTCTTAAGTTACTGGTTTATGGGTAAGGGCAAGACCCTGCAATCTTTGAGCCCCATTACAGCAGACTTGTTCCTCCTCCCTGGAAGTTCAGTAGTAGAAAACAGAAAGAAAATCAAAGAGTTTTCCTGTAGTCAATGACTAGACTTCCTGTGGCAGTGCGTGTAGACCTGATTTGTGCACCTCAGCACCATTGACATTTTAGGCTAGATAATTAGTTGCTTTGGCAAGGAATATCCTATGCATTGTAGGGTGTTTAGAAACCTCGCTGGCCTCCACCCAGTATATGCCAGCAGTAGCATCTGACCCCAAGTGACACCAACCACAGATGTCTTCAGATATCAACAGATGTCCCCAGGGGTCCAGAAATCAGCCTGTTTGAGAATACTACCCTAGAAGCTTTGTACCAAGATCCTAGCAGTAGCTAATAGGTCATGCTCGTGGCTTATGGGAATTCTGGTCAGGATGATCTACCAAGAGGATTTTTAAAGTTTGGGCTCTGGGTTTGAATCCTGGTTTTATTTCTTCACAGAGAAGATAATATCTCAGCCTGAATTTCCTTTTGTTAAAAATGGGGAGAATAATACTACTTTCCCTGGTGGCTCAGCTGGTAAAGAATCCACCTGCAGTGTTGGAGACATGGGTTCGATCCCTGGGTTGGAAAGATCCCCTGGAGAAAGGAAAGGCTACCCATTCCAGTATTCTGGCCTGGAGAATTCCATGGACTGTATGTATAGTCCATGGAGTTGCAAAGAGTTGAACACGACTGAGCAACTTTCACTCACTCACTCATCCTCCATGTATGCCAAGGATTGAAGGGATGAATTCATGTAAAATATTGTAAAGAGTTGGATACGAAACGTTTAAGCAGCCCTCTGCTGCTGCCTCTTGGCTTCATTTTGCAGCGTCTGCCTCGGGGGGAAGGGTGGAAAGAAGCGGAGCTGGGCCCATGTCACTGTTATTTGGTCCTAGGCAGATGTGATTCTGCATACACCTCCCGTCATCCACCCTAATTTGCTCTTTGAAGCAAATCAGTTCTCTCTGGCCATTCCCCCAAGTTGAGATCAGCCTCTGTTGTATGGAATGGGTTCAGAGCAGGGAAACAACGTCATCTTGCTCCTTTTTTATAGGAGAAGACTATATTTTGTTTATCCCAGTTGGAAAATTACAGCTATTTCACTAATTTTATTTATTTTTCTTTCTTTAATGTGGACCACTTTTTTTGAAATCTTTATTGAATTCATTACAGTATTATTTCTGTTTTATGTTTTGTTTTTTTGGCTGCAGGGTTTGTGGGATCTTAGCTTCCCAACCAGGGATCAATCCTACACCCCCCTGCATTGGAAGGTGAAGTCTTAACCACTGGAACCCCAGGGAAGTCCCTAATTTTATTTCTTTATTATTGAAATATTTATATATAGAGAGAAATTCACAGATGATCACTGTGCAGCTGAATGAATTTTCACGCTCTTGGAACCAGGCCCCAGATCAAGAAAAAGCACCTTCTCACCAGCTTCTCTCCAGGACTCTTCTTACAGTTACCACCCACCAGGTGTTGGCTTGTAACTGCAAGAGTTTTTCCTGATTTTGTACTTTATTGTAGCAGGATCACAGAGTATATCCTTTCTGTTAAAAGGGAAAAAAAATCGGGTTTATTTGTCTCAGCATGGTTTGCATTTGTGAAGTACGTTCATACTCTTACGTCCCATTGTTATGTGTTCTATTAGGCAGTCCATTATTGACTGGCATCTGGGTAATGCCCAATTTGGGGTTATTGAAAACAACCCATGCACTAATGTATTTTGGTTTTTTCCTTTCCTTTTCCCCCCATTAACTAATTTTTAAAGACAAATCATTCATTACGAATTCATTATGAATTCATTCATAGTATATGTAAGCTATTGTAGGAAGCACTTTACTTATTTTATTTAATCCTCAATGTAACCCATTGACTTGTTTCTGATCCTCAGTTTCCTGCTAAGCTGCTAAGACTCAGAGAGGGTGACTAACTTCATCTGGGTCACACAGCTATAAAATGGGAGAGCTACAACTTTCTGGAGTCCATGATAAGGGACCTACTGTAGCCAGATGCTTAACCTACCTCATTTGTGTCCAAACTTAACACTGAACTTTTAAGAAATAGCTCACGAATCACATATAGTCAATCCTTCACTGATGGCAGCAAGAGCCTGAACCTTTCCCTACCAGGAAACAGCTGGAAAAGTTAAATGTTTATTTGACTAATCAGATGCAGAAATTAAAAAAAAAAAAAACACAACTCATAAAGAGACAACGGCATAAACAAGTTACACACAAGAGACTTTTGAGAGGGATTCCTTGATACCCAATTGTATAGGAGTCATGGTGGGATTCTTCTTCTCCAAAAATTTAGATTCCTTCTGTTCATAGTTGATGATAATTCCATATTACAGGGCAGGGGTAAAAAGGGAAATAATTAAGGATTGGTGCACTCCATGGATAGTGATATTTTATAAAGCAAATGCTTCAGAATGTTTATTTAAATGCTGCCTTGCCTGTAAAGATGTTGAATGCCATCTATTCTTTGGGTCAAGTTTCTTCTAAAAATATTCTTCGAATGAAGGCTGTGTGAAGCCCACACACAGGTTTCTTTGCTACACCTTGTGGCATGACTCATTGGGATTGTTGGCTGGTTCATGGAAACAATTTATTTTCACCTGAATTTGCATCTCTCTCCTGGTCTAAAGAAAGTAATAAAGATACGTAGTAATAAAAACTGAGGGCTATGGAGTTTCTTCTTGCTTTTCCCAAGCAGGCGAGTAGTGTTTCTTTATTACAACCATCCCATGAGGTGAGTATTACCTCTGTTTGACAGAAGGGGACCCTGAGCCTTAGAGGCCTCAGGCATCTTCTGTATACAAATCAGGTCTGATTCTGTGGCCCGTGTTGCCTGGTCTTCCTTTTATATCACCCAGTTGTGCTGTCTGTCAATTTCATGAATGTTTTTCTGTGGGTCACAAGAGTGTGAACTGGGTTGTAATAGGGCCTGCATTCTCTGGGGGAGAACCTTGTCAGAAAGAGACGAATGAAGAGGATAAAGCTCAGAGCTCAAAGAAACTCAGAAAGGAATGAAGTTACAGAACAGTTTTATAAGGTGAAGCACAGAGACATATAGATATAGCCGGATACATTTTGCTTAAGATTAGTAGTGACATTTAGGGTTGTATTAGTGAGAGTTGGCCAGAGAAATGAGACCGATATGAGAGAGGCAGACTGAGATTTTAAGGAAGTGCTTGTGCCTCGGTTGTGGAGTTGGGCGAGTATGAAATATGCAGAGCAGGCTGGAAATTTCAGCCTTGATGAAGAGTTGTGTTGAAGAGTTGATGTTGCAGGCTAAAGACTGAAGGCTGGAAACTCAGACAGAATTTCTTTGTTGCATTCTGGAGGCAGAATCCCTACTTCTTCCTCCAGGTTTCAAAAGATTGGATGTGGCTCCCACAGTATGGAGAGTCTAATGATATAAACAGCAATCACATTTAAAACAATACCTTCATAGCAACACGTGGAATACTGTTGGACCAAACAAGTGGGCAGCATAGCCAGGGCAGAGTCGACACATTAAAATTAACCCTCACAAGGGATAAAAATACAATCATGATGCTTTTAAAAAAAAGTAACTGGGAGTAAAGACTGTTGATTGATACAAAAGAAAATACCTATATTATAGTTCTGAATTCAGAGTATTGGGCTGCCGTCTATGGGGTCGCACAGAGTCGGACACAACTGAAGTGACTTAGCAGCAGCAGTATACATAGTGGGTATTTATAATTTTTCTCCACACTTTAGGTGACTAGATTTTCTTTTGTTGGATCATTAAAATTTCAGGCTAGAGTTGCTTGGGTAGAAAACAGTTTGCAATGCCTTGCAGATTAAAGAGAAAGGAGTGTGGCGGGTGTTTAGCAGAACCATACCTGGTCCCACTTAGTCATTTCATAATGATTTTGGGTTATATTTGCACCTTCTTGAACATTTTCTCCAGCAGTTTTAAGTCCATTCATTCTCTTAATATCCTTATCTCTCTTTGCTACTCATCTCACCATATAATTTATTCCTGGAAATAACAAGAACCTCAATGTAATGATTGTGACTTTATCATTCGACTGGCCTTGCTTCCAGTCATCCAGAGCCCCCAACTCATTAACTCATTCATTCCACGAATGAGTTAATGGTATTTACAAGAACAGCTCTGTTTAAGACAGTCTTTAACTAAGCAGGTGGCCTTCCTGCCCTCATCAGTCTTCCTGTCTGATGGCAGTGGCAGAATGAAGGAATCGTTGAATGCATGTGATCTGGCTCTTCAGTCGTTAAGGTACAGCATAATCTAAAAATAAAGTTAGAGTAAGAACTTGTTATCCTAAACTTTGTGACATCATCATTTGCAAATCATCCAAGTAGAACCAGCAGATCATTAACTGTGTTTGGATTTTTTCTTTGTCTTTACTACACTTTTTTATCCTTGGGTGACTCTTTTGTCCACTACTGTGTTCTCAACTGGCTGACTACATGGTAGCCCCAAACACGATCAGAAGAATACATTTCACCTCTTCAGTCCTGTTATGTGCTGCCTCCTCGGTGACTTTTAACCCTCCTGTTGCCCTTTTCATCCCGGTCTTTATCTCATCGTGTTTATGTCTCATTTGTTCTTTTCCTGTAGCTTCTCCTCTGTGTTCTTCTGTTAAAGATGAACAACAGTATCCTGGAAGTGTCTGATGAATCTGCCAGTATATTGCCTCTCCTCTGGGCTGTCTGCATGCCATTTCCTTAGTTCATCATGAATTTTTCTTGGTTCATGTATGTGGGAGGGGTGCACATTGGAGAAGTATGTGTTCTGAGAGGAAATTAAGATGTAGAGCTTTCTGAATCACCAAGGAAAGTTCTGTTGGGTTTCCCGCTCTTGCACTGGAATCATTTCCTCTTGCTGCCTTTACAACAGGGATATGAGAGCTGATTTAAAGAAACAGCTACAACACTAGAAAATAGCAGGTTCCAACCTCAGCAAAATCTTCCCCCCACCTGGTCCGTTCCCTGTATTATTCTACATTCATTTAATATATGCCTCACATGACCCTGAACCATTACTACCTTATGCTGTATTCTGGTACATTTACATATGACTCAACTTGAATCTAATCATGAGAAACCACGAAACTGACCCCATTTCTACTTAATAACTGGCCTGTACCCTTCAAACTACCAAAAAAAGAAAAAGGCTGAGTAACTGTCCCAAATGAAAGTTGGGGGTCGGAGGGGTCATTATAAAGAGACGTGGCAACTGAATGCAAAGTTTGGTCCTCTATTAGATTCTTGGACCAAGATACAAATAATGATCTATAATGGAC
This sequence comes from Tragelaphus eurycerus, assembly GCA_935064755.1. Classification (NCBI taxonomy): domain Eukaryota; kingdom Metazoa; phylum Chordata; class Mammalia; order Artiodactyla; family Bovidae; genus Tragelaphus; species Tragelaphus eurycerus. The sequence goes on along the minus strand of CAKXYN010000001.1, from coordinate 56,460,572 downwards.
TTTATTTGGGCACTTGCCAAAAGTTGAAAATGGACTGTGAATATGATTAATAGTATTATATCAAAGTAAAACTTGGTAATTTTACTAATTTTCCCATGGATGTATAAAAGAATATTCTGAGAAACAGTACACTTAAGTGTACATTGGTAATGGGGCATATTTTCTCCCACTTATTATTAAATGATTCAAGGGAAATGTTTGTGGGGAAAGAAGAAACATGCAAATAAGGTAAAATATAAATAATTGGTGGTCCGAGCAAAGGATATAGAGAACACTTAATAGATTTCTTTATTGCCCAGTTTCTCAGATCTTTTCTTCAGCTTCTGTTCACCACATTTCTTCAGAAGGAGGATTTCTATGCAGTCAGTATCACTTTAGTTCACATGATTAGAAAGAACACACTTTGGGGAAGACTGAAGGAATGCTCCGAACATGGCTCTTGCAAACAGATGTAGAGAATGGATGGGCTACTCAAAATGTTCAGTAGCTACCATGACTGTTCACAGAATGTTTTTGTAAAATAAGTTTCCAGACTGCCTGGATTTGTCTCATCAACGGTAACAACAAAATAATTTAAAGTCCAATCCCTCAGCGAAACTCCATCTACTTACTTTCACATTTAAGATATCTTTAAAAGTTAACAAAATTCAATAGACTACAACTTGAGAAAGATATTGATGGCAAGGCAAATTGATATTTCAGACCTATGGCTGCTGTTCTCTTTATGAGACATTTTATTATCCTGATGGGTGGAGCCATGATTCAAAGACATTTTCTAAAAATGAATTTCCTCACCCAGTTGTAAATGAAAATGCCCTTGAAGAGGTTTGAAAGTATTTTGTATCACACACTATTCAGGTGATGCATTAAACAATGCCACCCCTGCTCCTGGACTGAAGAATAAGAAAACCTTGTGTGAACTTACTTCATCTGAGGGTCTGGGTTTTAAAAGGAAAGTGAAGTGTAATTTTCTGAATATACTTGTGCAGAGTTTCTTTCTTGGGTTAGTCTCATTGTCACCAGAGCAATTTTCACCTAGTATTTAACTATTTTAATCTGCACCTCATTGAATGCATTTTTCTCAGTAAATTCATGATGTCTGTAGCTGTCCAGACATAAAGGTAACACATTTGTAAGTGGGTGGTGCTAGCGTCAATGGAAATTCACGGTCTAAGGAGGACAATTCTGCATAAGAAACAATAGTCTCCAAAAGAATCTTCCATCCTCCAGTCCACTTGGGTGTCTGACTTTTCCTAGAAAGTGTCCTGATTTGGGCTCCCTGATCACACTCTTCAGGGAAAAAAATGTCAGCTTGTTTGTGTGAGTGAATTCGGTCAGCGGGACTCTTTGCGTTTGACCTGTATTTCAGCTAGTCTGTCTGACTTCCCTTTTCCCACTGGGTAGTTATCATTTAACATCAAGTCTCCATATTCCATCTGGGGTGTGGTTGTTCAGAAAATAGCATCATGTCATTTGGAAAAGTGGAAAAACAAAGGTCATAGATGAGAACCAATGATAGCAGGAGTTTTGATTTTCTGTAAGGAGGAGGAGTGATTCAAGAAGATTCAGTGGAATTATACTGCTGTTAGAAATCTGAAGATGCCTGCTGGGTGTTAATGTGATGGTGCTTTGTGGACCTTTAAGGTCCATGCATAGTGCACAGACTTTCCTACACTGACATGTTTAATCCCCACACTCATCTTACCAAGGGTAAGAATGTGATTTTGTACGTAGGAAATGATGCTTACTTGCCTGAGATCTCATGCAAGTAAATGAGGAAGCTGGAATTAGGGGCCCAGGTCTTTTATTCCTGTCTCATATGTAGTCTCTCAAGAATACTCTGTGATCTGTTTTTGTTCTCTGGATTGTATTAGATATCAAGGAATGCTCAGGCATTCAAATTGTATAATGATTTTAAGTTGATTTACCTTAAAGGATGAGAAGCCCTTGCCAAACGTCAGAGAAGGTATTCAAGGTTGGGATGAGAGTCCCTGGATTTTGCACTCACCAGTGTTTTTGACTTGACCAAGTGAGCATCACGTTTATGAAGCACTTTCTTCATGCGTAACTGAGTGTAGTCATTTCTGCCCAGCCTTCACAGGGATTGTTAGATGGATTAAGGGAGATCAGGAATGGGATGGCTTTTGGCAAACTGTAAAATCAAGAGTATTATTATCATCATTACCATTAAATTTTTGTGGATTGACTAAAATAGCCCATATTGGCTATTTCTTAAAGCTGAGCGCCCCCATCAAATTCTTAACATTAAAATGATACTTGTCTATAAAGACGTGTCCATTTAAGCCTTTATAATTTTAACATGTGGACTGAATCTCACAACCTTGGTTTTCTACCTTAGCATGTTTTAATTCCGTTAAAATCTGGCTTCTTAGTAGGGACTGTTCATCATGGCATGAGTATTAGGTAATAAGATGTTGGGTGTTATTTTTGTTTGCAACCTAAAGTCTTCATAGTTATGTGAAAAGACATGTGTTTTATTGATATCCACTGAAATAGGCATAGAATGATAAAATGTGTAGGGTTTGCTGTCAGATACTTTAGCAAAGAGAAATACGGGTACATGAATACGTTGGTCAAAATCTTATCATGTTGGGGAATCTGAGTACACTGTACTATTCTCTTTACTTCTGCATAGGTTTCCCTGGTATATTCTCCTAATATGTTTTTTATTGTTCTTTTTACAGATGCAGATTTTCTTTTACAATCCAGATGATTTTGACAGCTTTCAAACCGCCATTTCTGAAAACAGAATAATCGGAGCTATGGCTATATTTTTTCAAGTAAGTTAACAATGGCTTGAGTACTTCGACCAGAGTTCTTTGAGTATTTTTTTTTAATTCACCGAATTGTTCCATGTTTAATGAATGCATCTGTTTTCTAGTTCACACCTGTCTAAATGAAAGATATTTCATATTGTCTAATGTGTGATTTAAAATGTAAATAAGTATGTTTAGAAACATAATGAAAAATTTTGCATGAATTATTCTGATTTTACTGCTACTTGACTGGTGCACAGATTGAAGAACACATTTATCATCTAAGTTACTTCACTCCTGAAGCGTTTTGAACAGGTTCCTTCAGCATATTAAGAGGCTGATGTTTAAAAAAAGGTGGTTTTCTTTGGAGCAACTTTAAAATTTGACATTACTTGCAAGTAGATTAATAAATCGCATCAGTCATTTCTCTAAAGAGACTTCATTTCCCCCTCCTCGTTCCCCTCCAGAAGTCCCCATGGTAACTAAAATTTTTATTGAGACTGTTTCCAAGTTAGTATGTTTATGATCTCCCAGACTCTTTCTTTTTTTTTTTGTATTTGTTTTAAGGAGTTTTCCTGGCTCATGTGTTGGTTCCATGTCTAGAAGTAAAACATTGCATCCTTCCATAGATAATACTGTCCAGGCTTCTTAGTGTTGATCAGTGGGTGTCTTAACCAAGTAGCCTATAGGAGACCTGGTGCTTTTTTTGTTGGGAAGGTAATCTGAGTAGGAGGTGTATGGCTTGTCTTTCTGTCTTACAATTTGCCTAAAGACTATTTACAAGCGTTCCTTTTGCCAGTGAGTCATCATGGGGAAATTATGTCTTTCTGACAACTCAAAGGAACATTAGAGACATCAGAACCCCTCAGTATGTGTCTTTAACCTCCGCCTTTTGAGGCAAGCTTCTTTGTCATTGAGATGGAGCCACGATTATGTGGAGTGTGTTAATTTCACTGCCCTTTTTAGTGAGTGACACAGAATGGACAATTCTCTTTACTGTTTGTCTCTCGCTCTTAATACCCCTGTCCCTTTCTTTTCTTGGATAAAGGCTCAAAGGGGATGTGATTTTTGAAAAATTGAAAAGCCTAATCTCCTATCCAAACTTCAGCAACAATAAGAGTGGCGTGGTACAGCATTGGTTATGACACTAATTTTCACACTAAGGTTTCTGACCTAGTAGTGTGCCATGAAATCATTTCAGTGAGTCTTGACCAGCATTTTTAAAATAAATAGAATCATACAGAACAGAAAGTATTCAAGTGTACCACACATAGTAAGGGTAAATAATTTATTTGAACTTGTTTTTTCATTGCTCATACACAGACATGCAAGCAATTGGGTCATTATATAAAATGTGTTTCTCATTGTGGGTGATACTGAAATATTTTGAAATATTTTGTTTACACTGTGTATTATGATAATCTCCTCATTGTTCCTACTGTTTTCCCAGGCATTTCTTCCCCTGATTATTTTCATGAATCGCAGTAGAGCATAGTATTTTAAAAGCTTATTCGGTGGAGTCAAAAATACGTGCGTTTGAATCTCATCTTTTCTACTTAACTGCATAATGGTGATGTAGTTGTTTAAACTTTTTGTTCTGTTTTATTTTTTGACCACACCATGTGGCTTACAGCATCTTAGTTCTCTGACCAGGGATCAAACCTATGCATTAGGCATTGAAAGCACTGACGCCTACCCCTGGACCACTAGGGATTTTCTAAACTTTTCAACCACAGCATTGTGATCTGTGAAATGAGGATGGCAACTTCTACATCATCGAGACTGTAGTCGTTAAATGAAGTCCCTAGTGTGGGTTTTGGCACATAGCAGACATTTGGTGAATGCAAAACAAAATATGTACGCATAGCCAGCCACTTCTGCTTCTATGAGATGGAGACCCTATGGTGTGTGTGTCTTCTCTGCATAAACAGAAGTCTATTCTGGGCACAGCCCTGCTAGCAATTCAGGTGGGTTCTGTCCTAACCCCTTCTGCATCTAAACTGTGATAGATTTGTGGTTGGCATTACTGAGGCTACTTGAACTTCTCTGACTGTTTGTATGTGTGAGTGTGCTCTCAGTCATGTTCAACTCTTTGCAGCCCCTCGAATTGTAGACCATCAGACTTCTCTGTCCATGGAATTTTCCAGGCTAGAAAACGAGTGGGTTGCCATTTCCTCCTCAGGGATCTTCCTGACCCAGGGGTCAAACCTTTGTCTCTTGCATCTCTTGCATTGGCAGGCAGATTCTTTACCACTGTGCCACCTGGGAAGCCCTTGCACTTACGTACTTATCCCTTACTTTTTGTCACTCTCCTCTTAGCACACTGTTTCTCATATTGCTGGATCTCTACCCTTGCAGCCCTGCCTTCATACCTACCCTTTCCTCCTTTTCTGTCATGCCCACCCATGCCTCATCCAACCTGGTTCTATTAATACTTTATAGGTCACCTCTTTTTATAGGAAAATAAAAATTTTAAATGTTATTTATGAGTACTAGAAAGTCTATTTCACAGCATGCTCTATCCAAAAGGCTTCTATTTTTTCCAGCTCTAGAAAGTCTTCTTAAATATAAGACCAATTAGAGTATGGGCAGGAGAGGCACATTGGTATAAAAACCAGCAAAAGACCTCAGTGTGAAATCTAGGCTTTGGGTTTTGAAAGTATTTCCAGGACAAAAGTGCTGATTCACATACAAAGAAATATAATATGTATTTCATCTTGTTAGTCTAAGTTTTGGCTTGCTATCCTGTAGATACAAAAGAGAGGACTGATAGTAAAAAATAGAATAGTTGTTTGTTTGTTTGTTTGTTTTTTAGATAGCAGCTGCGTGGAGCTGCTTTCTTTGTTTTTCTTGTAAGTCCACATGTACATTTATACATCTGAGTTCACACTATGTCATTGCAGTGGAAAGAAGATATTATTGCTATTTTAATTTGGCAGTCTTTTTAGAACCTGTATTTTGAGATCTTTGTGTTTTGAATCTTTCTAATAAGAATGCTTGATTTGGGACTTTGGTATTTCTCCCCCAGGTAAGGAAATTGGAATAGATTGATGTACATTTTCAAATTCAAACCTAGTACCTTCCATTTTGGTCTTTAAGAAGTATTTATCATTCTCTCAGGAATGATTCAATGACATGTATTGTATCACTTACTACATTAAATAGATGTGATAAGTGTAGTCACCTCTTGCTCATGAGAAGTGGGTCGTAGTCCCATGTGATAATGGCTCTAAAGAGGTGAGGGAGAAGGTCTCCTACTCATGTCTTAAAGAAGTATTTATCATTCTCTCAGGAATGATTCAATGACATGTATTGTATCACTTACTACATTAAATAGATGTGATAAGTGTAGTCACCTCCTGCCCACGAGAAGTGGGTCATAGTCCCATGTGATAATGGCTCGAAAGAGGTGAGAGGAGAAGGTCTCCTACTCATGATTGGCTGTACTCTACTCTCGTGCCCATAAATGCACAGATTCATTGTTGAGACTCACAGGATATGAATGACCTACAAGTGCATGTCTAGGCAAGGCTAAGTTCTGTGTAGATGCTGTGGCTTTGATGCCAGCTTACTCCACACACTAGAATAATTTTCCCAACAATTTCAATTGTTCATTATCTGTGTTTCTTTTTTTCCCCCTGACCCTCTGCCTGTTACTCCAAGGAGTTTTGGCTCTCTTACTACCTTTGCTGTGGTTAGGTATGATGAGGTTCTTAGGTTTGCAAAACACCAAAGCACACACACACCTGGCAGACACATGGTCCACCAGGGAACATGTTGGCTGAGTGCAGGTGGTCCTGTTGTAGCTCATGGACATAATGACGGATGCTCCATCATGCTTACAATTATTTTCTTCAGTTAAACATGGAATATTTCACATAAGATTTCCTGCTGCTGCTGCTGCTGCTAAGTCGCTTCAGTCTTGTCCAACTCTGTGCGACCCCATAGACAGATCTGAGTAGTGACTGTCTCCTCTGGAGGGGGTGTGAATTTCCATGGTAATAACCCATTCTCTAAGCAGTTTCCATGACTTCACTGTCAGCATGACCTTGATTTCATGACCCCAGTAACTTTGAATAGAACAGAATTGAAGATCAGTCTCAATGTTGAAATGTAGTGAGGCAGGTTTCCCCTGAGTGCTTTGTGTGAACACCAGTAAAGGAAGGATCGCTTCCAGGTACAGAGCAGAGCAAATCATGGCAGCCCCACAAGGTTTTATGCTTTAGGGCCCACGCAGTGTTAAAAGGTGCATTCATTTCATAGATAACTACTGCTGAGTGGAATGTTAAAGTTTTCCAACACATGTTACTAAATGCATCTGGAGAAAGAACACCCTTTTTCCAGTTCACACACCTTTGGGCTGGTGGCCCTCTGGAAGATAAAGGAGAAAGGAAGGGTCAAGTTTGATTTTAAAGAATTTTTTAAATAAAATAGGGTAAAGTAAGAAATAGGCGAGGCATGAAGATACTTGTTAAATCACTAAGAGAATAAATAGATGCTGGTTTAGCTAATTTATTAGTACAAAAAGTATTTTCTGTTTGTTAAAATAGAATCTTCTCTATTAGCTTGTTTTGAGTCCTGTAGAAATGTAAAAAGCCAAAAGTCATCAAAATGCTTCTTTCATGTATTCTCATATTTGGATAACACACGGATTGGGTTATCTCTTTAAAGAAGGATGAAAGCCTGTGTTTATAGGACAGTTGATATGACAGTGGACTGATTAGGCAGTTTGTTGATACCTTGTTTTGAAAATAACTCAAAAAGGTTTAATTAATTTTGATGTAAAGTTACAAATTTTCTTTGACAAGTTGAGGTTTCATCCTGGTAAACACTGTAAATTTAAAATGTAGCAAGTTGAAAATGCATTTAATACACCTAACTTACTGAACGTCGAACCATCATAGCTTGGCCCTGCCTACCTTAAACGTGCTTAGAATACATATATTAGCCAATGGTTGAACCTGCTTATCTAACACAAAGCCTGTTATTGTTAACAAAATGTATAGCACAGCATGAAGTTTTTCATTGTGTCGTGGAATTTACTGAGTACTGAAAGGGAAAAAAGGAAGGGTCATCTGATACAGAAAGGTTGTATATGTATTGGTTAGCTACCCTGTGATCACGTGACTGACAGGAAGCTGTGGCTCACTGCCTTGCCTGTCATCAGAAGACAGTTTATCTTACCATCTCACTAGCCTCGGAAAAGACCAAAATTCAAAATGATGTGTATCACTTTCACAGCATCATCAAATCAAAATTATAAGTTAGGAACTCTCTGTATAGGGCAGAGACTACTCAATTCTCAGAGTGACCTTATGTTTAACTTGACCTGTATTTTTTTTTTTTAGACAAGAATCTTCTATCTTTGCCCTTGAAATTGGGTTCTGGTTTGATTTTTCTTTCTTGCAATCTGTTTCTTCATCATTTCTCTTTGAAGTGTTTCCTCCATTATCCTCATGAGCATCAAAATGCCTTTGAACCATGCAACCATCTTAATGACTTTCAATCTGTTGCTTATAGAAGTTTGGGATTCCCAAGCTTGTAAAATTTTGATTTTATAGGTTTGATTTTCATGAGGTTTTTTTTTTTTTCTTTTGAGGAAGGACATGATTATCTTTGAATACATGATGGCGAAGGAATCTCGTTTGTATTGCTACCTAGTTGCCATTGTTATTTAAATGCCAGAAATTTTATTTATATTTCCTGATTCTATTGAACTTCAGAATTAATAAATGCATGATTCTTTAAAAGCATCTATATTTAGAAACTTTTCTCAGGTGGTTTTCTTTTCAGCTTCTTTGTTAGACCTTGTTGGGTATAATCACTTCTGAATCTTTGCATCAGACACAAAATTTTTATCGTGTCTGCATCCAGGGGCCCAGTCAAGAGCATGTTTCTTATACATTTAAGAAATAAGTTGATGTATTTATAGGTTGTCTTATAGTACTTCTTTTTGATAACCTGTCTTCAGTAACTCCATTGAAGCTTTTTTCATTTAATACTAGCTCCTACTTCTAGGAGCATCGAGCCCCTTTGCACAAGTTTTTTTTTTTTTTTTCCCTATTCAAATTTCTATCCACAAACTGCTGTCATTGGATTTTCGCTGAAGTCTGTTGTTCATGCGTTTGAGCCTTCCTCTCTCTGTCCTAGGAGAAGGCAATGGCACCCCACTCCAGTACTCTTGCCTCGAAAATCCCATGGATGGAGGAGCCTGGTAGGCTGCAGTCCATGGAGTCGCTAAGAGTCAGACATGACTGAGCAACTTCACTTTTACTTTTCACTTTGATTCATTGGAGAAGGAAATGGCAACCCACTCCAGTGTTCTTGCCTGGAGAATTCCAGGGACGAGGGGAGCCTGGTGGGCTGTCGTCTCCGGGGTTGCACAGAGTCAGAAATGACTGAAATGACTTAGCAGCAGCAGCAGCACTCTGTCCTTCCTTCATAGTTGAAAGCAAACTTGAAAACTCAAATGTTTCCAGAGTTGCTAACCCATTCTTTATATCACTCAGTGGTGCAGACTGCTTAATTATTTTTCTCCATCTGGAGAGGCTTAGTAATTAAATGAAATGGCAGCACCTGGGATTATTTATAGATGTGGAGAAGGCAGGAGGAGTTCTTGATGACTCATCCAGGGCTGGCAAGGAAGACTTTTTCTCCACTTCCCTGGGTCTCCCCCCCACCAAAGGAGCTCTGATTTGTCCTTCCTCTAACCCACTACTTCTCTTACCACTGCATCTCACATTCACGCTCTGATATCAGTCGGTTTCTTCTGACTTTGCGCTGTGAATTCACGGAGGACTGGGAGCCTCTGCTTACTCATCAAGTGCATCTCTATGGGTGACTCCCATCGTGACTTGGTGGTGCAAGTACTTAGGTGAATTCAGTGCAAACATATTCAGGCTGTCGCGAGTCTTGACTGGAAAGGTGCACGCGATAGCCTGGTAGCAAAGTGATTAGAAACAGGCCTTAGGGAGTGTTGTTGTTTGGTCACTAAGTTGTGTCTGACTCTTTTTGCAACCCCATAGACTGTAGCCCACCAGGCTTCTCTGTCCATGGAATTTTCTGGGCAAGAAAATTGGAGTGGGTTGCCTTTTCTTTCTCAAGGGAATCTTTCCTTCTTAGGGATCAAACCTGCATCTCCTTCTTGACAAGTGGATTCTTTACTACTGAGTTACCTGAGAAGCACATGAGGGAGTATAAGACCTGAAAATCAGTTCAGTTCAGTCACTCAGTCGTGTCCGACTCTTTGCGACCCCATAAATCGCAGCACGCCAGGCCTCCCTGTCCATCACCAACTCCCGGAGTTCACTCAGACTCAACGTCCATCGAGTCAGTGATGCCATCCAGCCATCTCATCCTCTGTCGTCCTTTTCTCCTCTTGCCCCCAATCCCTCCCAGCATCAGAGTCTTTTCCAATGAGTCAACTCTTCACATGAGGTGGCCAAAGTACTGGAGTTTCAGCTTTAGCATCATTCCTTCCAAAGAAATCCCAGGGTTGATCTCCTTCAGAAAGGACTGGTTAGATCTCCTTGCAGTCCAAGGGACTCTCAAGAGTCTTCTCCAACACCACAGTTCAAAAGCATCAATTCTTCAGTGCTCAGCCTTCTTCACAGTCCAACTCTCACATCCATACATGACCACAGGAAAAACCATAGCCTTGACTAGATGGACCTTTGTTGGCAAAGTAATGTCTCTGCTTTTGAATATGCTATCTAGGTTGGACATAACTTTCCTTCTAAGGAGTAAGCAGATAGTGACTACAGCCATGAAATTAAAAGACCTGAGAATCCTGGACTCTTGGAGTATTGGAGATGGCGGTCCATGTCTTGTTCCTCTGCTCCCTGTCCCACCATCCACCTTTCTCTAGCCCTCACATCAGTGTCTTGACCTCACTTCTTGCTCAGAATATTTGTAGTGGATAGGACTAAGTTACAGGAAACCTTTTAGGATCCCACCACAAGACTGATGATGTGGGTTTAGGAAAAGAATGTGCCTAGGTAACTGCGTAAGCTTCAGCTGAAAAAGGTGATGGTTTTACAGAAAGGTAAGGCTTTTGAAATGGTGAAGGACACTGACCATGAGGATTCTCAGACTGCTGATCCACTCAGGAGGCAGTTCTCATCTGGGACTCCTTTGGGTCTGACATTGCTCTCAACTGTATCTCTGCTTATGCCTGTAGTTGGGAAAAGCATCAGGGCTTGAAACTTCTTAAAAGGTACATTCAGAGGCCTTAAAGGAGTGTGTTAGTGCCAAGAATATCTGGGTATATCTGTGTCTGAAATTGTTCTTCTAAAGTTTCCCACAGGAAATTCCCTGGCAGTTCAGTGGTTAGGACTCTACTTCCATAGTAGATGGGTGGGTGAGTGTTCTATCCCTCGTCGAGGAACTAAGACCTCAAAGGCAGTGTCATGGCCAATTGAAAAAAAAAAAAAAAACTTAAGTTTCCCACCGAAATGATTTTATCTCAGTAGATGATGAGTGGAGAGAGAGGCTTTTTTGGATTGTTGGCTCTTTTTCATTCTACCATGATTTTTTCTTGTGCATTTCCTTCCTAGGGTTAGTTTCTTTGTATTTCAGTTCATCTGTATGTATTTTTTTTTTTCTTGCCCTTGCTGTATCTCTGCTTGTGTTGACTCATTTTACTCATTCTTAGGTATGTTAAGCACCTTCTTCCTGCCATTCTTCATTAACATGGCAAATGTATCCTCAAAGAACTGTAGATTGCCCTCAAAGTCGTTAGGTAACTGTAAGCTTTGAAAAGAGGTGGCCTTTGAATTCTTGCTTTACTAGTAAGAATTTTTTCATTGGGAGGTAGGGGAAGACAGATCAAATTAAGTAGATAAAGTATCGAGAAAAGAGTACAAGAATTATGTCTTTATATATCTGTATAATTTCAGAATGATAAATATTTAATTATAAGAGTATGGATTTCCTATTTGTGAGTTTTAGAACTGGAGTTTCCTCCATTTTTCATTTTCCTCCCGTTTTTCTGCAAAGCACAACACCAGTATAAACCGCCCTTTTTTATTTATGGTGACCTAAAGTCACCTTTTCAGTTTATTTTTTTTAACCATCCTGAGAAATGGTTTTTCTTTTTTAATGAACAGCACATTTTCTATCATGGCTATAGATAATTTTCTTTTCTTTTTTTCCTTAACTTAGGACTGGACCTGTGGGCAAGGTGAAATGAACGCCTCTACCCCATAGAATGAAGGGAGAAGGAAGGAAGCAGAGAGAGAGAGAAGGAGAAAGGAAGGAGTGAGAAGGAAAGGAAGGAAAAAAATATTGAACCCACTACCAAACACCCAGCAAAAAAAAAAAAAAAAAATCCAAGAACTATTTTTGAGTCAGAGACTGAGTGAATTTGTGTCAGGGACTCGTGATGGATTTTTACAACTCCTTCCTTAGACTGCTTTTGGGGATAACTGAAGTAAACTAATATGATTCTTAATTTATCCTTTTCCAGTTGCTGCTGTTTGAATATCATCCTTCTCACATTTTCCACATCCTTGGTTTTATCCAGTTATAAGTTCAGTTCTTTCACTACATTACCTAGAAGTGTAATTTCAGAATGTTTTGGGCTAATTAAGAGACTTTTTCTTTTTTTATACACATGCAAGAATTAAAATACATATGTTCCAATTAAACTTTTAACAGCTAATTGATTTCATAAGACCTACCATTAAGTGAGGGCAGAGTCATCTTTAATGCTCAGGTGCAATCATGGAATAGATGTGTGGATGTACAACATTGCATTTATGCCCTATGAGGTGTTTTCAGTACATCTCCTGTCTGCAAATGGCCTGTAATTCAAATTTCCTCTTAGTGGACATTATGGAGGACTATAATTGGCGAAGCATTACATAATTAAGAAACTTTGAAAAAGACCATGTGAAAATCTTCTTTAATTAAATCATTGCATTTCAAGGACAGTCACCAAGTTCTTTGCCTTTGTCCATCACTAAATGATAGTTTAGATTCTACCGTTTACTTTAGAATTTGGATATTTTGGCCAGTCACTGAATCTGATTGTCATAGTCTCAGATGAAATCCTGGGAACTCTATAGTGATCCCCTTATAATGACAGAAGAGAGATTGGCTGTCCGAGAGTGAAGTGGTTGGCCATGGTCCCATAGCTCTTTGAAATCTACTAAGCTAAGAATTCTAGTTTTGTTACTGTGAATCCAGTTGTCTGATTTTTCCTAACCTCTGATTTCCCTGAAGTAGATGTACATACCTTAACTATTAATAATTAGATCTCTTGGGACAACTCTACACACAAAGCATCTTGCATCCCAAGGTTAGAAGTGAGTGACAACTCTCTTCTTTTCCTTCTCTTTCCTCTAGGTAAACTAGTTGAAAAGATGCTTCTAAACAGAATGCAAGCACTTCTAATAAAATCTAGTGTTTATCACAGACTTAATTCATGTAATCTTTACTGAGACCCCCCTCAAGGTGTTATTGTATCCATTTTACTGATGCACAAGTGAGGCATAGAACTTTTTTCAGTATAAATTACTCAACATCGTATCAGCCAATAAATGTTGGAGCCAGTATTTCAACAGCAGTAGGATATCTCCAGGGTCTGTGCTCTTTGTGTAAAACTGAACCAGAAAATTTGGCTATTCTGTTGGAGAGGGTAGAGAAAGAAGTGTATATCATTGGTACCAGTTATTATATATGTATATGTGCTTCTGAGCCTCTCTTAATTTTTCTGGTACCCGAAAGTTATTTTTCTCCTAACTTAAAATTTTGTCCTTACTCTTTTTGCCTACAATTAAAACCTTTGATCTCATTCTACATTCCCTTAGACTCTGTGCCTGTAATTATTTTATAGATTTGATGACAGCTTTTTTTCTTCTGCCTTTTCCATTTTATGAAAAGGCTATAAAGGGAATTGAATGAATGTTACGGTTGGATAAGGATACTGTGAGTGAACAGGGTTAAGATTTGAGCAGTCATTTATTAACTTTTTTAATGGCAGTGATTCTTTGAGGGAGGGGTGCAGGGGATTTTCCCCCCAGAGGACCTGAAGCCATGTCTGGCGACACTTCAGTGTGTCACATTGGGGGAGCGGTGCTACTGGCATCTAGTGGATGGAAGCCAGGGATGCTGCTCAGAATTCTGCAGTGCACAAGAGAGCCCTTCACAACACAGTCTGATCTGGCCCAAATGTCAGCACTCACATTGAGAAACCCAGCTTTGCGTGAGGACACCAGAGGCTTTTGATCTCAATAGATGTGGGCTATCCGGGCTGCTGAAACTCCAGTACTTTGGCCACCTCATGCCAAGAGTTGACTCATTGGAAAAGACTCTGATGCTGGGAGGGATGGGGGGCAGGAGGAGAAGGGGACAACAGAGGATGAGATGCTGGATGGCCTCACTGACTCGATGGATATGAGTTTGAGTGAACTCTGGGAGTTGGTGATGGACAGGGAGACGTGGCGTGCTGCAATTCATGGGGTCGCAAAGAGTTGGACACAATTGAGCAACTGAACTGATCCAGGCTGCTTGGGTTATTCTGCTAGCTGATGGCTTTACGAATAACTAAATCATCCCATGCCTGAGAAGTCCCCTAGGACTCTGGTCAACCAGGGTTTAGTTGACTGGATTCTAAGATCAGATCAGATCAGTCGCTCAGTCGTGTCCGACTCTTTGCGACCCCATGAACCGCAGCACGCCAGGCCTCCCTGTCCATCACCAGCTCCCGGAGGTCACTCAGACTCGCATCCATCGAGTCAGTGATGCCATCCAGCCATCTCATCCTCTGTCGTCCCCTTCTCCTCCTGCCCTCAATCCCCCCCAGCATCAGAGTCTTCTCCAATGAGTCAACTCTTCGCATGAGGTGGCCAAAATACTGGAGTTTCAGCTTTAGCATCATTCCTTCTAAAGAAATTCCAGGATTGATCTCCTTCAGAATGGACTGGTTGGATCTTCTTGCAGTCCAAGGGACTCCCAAGAGTCTTCTCCAACACCACAGTTCAAAAGCATCAATTCTTCGGCGCTCAGCCTTCCTCACAGTCCAGCTCTCACATCCATACATGACCACAGGAAAGACCATAGCCTTGACTAGGCGAACCTTTGTTGCTAAAGTAATGTCTCTGCTTTTGAATATGCTATCTAGGTTGGTCATAACTTTCCTTCCAAGGAGTAAGCGTCTTTTAATTTCATGGCTGCAGTCACCATCTGCAGTGATTTTGGAGCCCAGAAAAACAAAGTCTGACACTGTTTCCACTGTTTCTCCATCTATTTCCCATGCAGTGATGGGGCCAGATGCCATGATCTTCGTTTTCTGAATGTTGAGCTTTAAGCCAACCTTTTCACTCTCCACTTTCACTTTCATCAAGAGGCTTTTTAGTCCCTCTTCACTTTCTGCCATAAGAGTCGTGTCATCTGCATATCTGAGGTTATTGATATTTCTCCCGGCAATCTTGATTCCAACTTGTGTTTCTTCCAGTCCAGCATTTCTCATGATGTACTCTGCATATAAGTTAAATAAACATGGTGACAATATGCAGCCTTGACGTACTCCTTTTCCTATTTGGAACCAGTCTGTTGTTCCATGACCAGTTCTAACTGTTGCTTCCTGACCTGCATACAGATTTCTCAAGAGGCAGATCAGGTGGTCTGGTATTCCCATCTCTTTCAGAATTTTCCATAGTTTATTGTGATCTACACAGTCAAAGGCTTTGGCATAGTCAATAAAGCAGAAATAGATGTTTTTCTGGAACTCTCTTGCTTTTTCCATGATCCAGCGGATGTTGGCAATTTGATCTCTGGTTCCTCTGCCTTTTCTAAAACCAGCTTGAACATCAGGAAGTTCACGGTTCACATATTGCTGAAGCCTGGCTTGGAGATTTTTGAGCATTACTTTACTAGCGTGTGAGATGAGTGCAATTGTTCGGTAGTTTGAGCACTCCTTGGCATTGCCTTTCTTTGGGATTGGGATGAAAACTGACCTTTTCCAGTCCTGTGGCCACTGCTGAGTTTTCCAAATTTGCTGGCATATTGAGTGCAGCACTTTCACAGCATCATCATTCAGGACTTGGAATAGCTCCACTGGAATTCCATCACCTCCACTAGCTTTGTTCCTAGTGATGCTTTCTAAGGCCCATTTGACTTCACATTCCAAGATGTCTGGCTCTAGGTCAGTGATCACATCATCATGATTGTCTAGGTCTTGAAGCTCTTTTTTGTACAGTTCTTCTGTGTATTCTTGCCACCTCTTCTTAATATCTTCTGCTTCTGTTAGGTCCACACCATCTCTGTCCTTTATCGTGCCCATCTTTGCATGAAATGTTCCTTTGGTATCTCTGATTTTCTTGAAGAGATCCCTAGTCTTTCCCATTCTGTTGTTTTCCTCTATTTCTTTGCATTGATCACTGAAGACGGCTTTCTTATCTCTTCTTGCTATTCTTTGGAACTCTACATTCAGATGTTTATATCTTTCCTTTTCTCCTTTGCTTTTGGCTTCTCTTTTCACAGCTATTTGTAAGGCCTCCCCAGACAGCCATTTTGCTTTTTTGCATTTCTTTTCCATGGGGATGGGCTTGATCCCTGTCTCCTGTACAATGTCACGAACCTCATTCCATAGTTCATCAGGCACTCTATCTATCAGATCTAGGCCCTTAAATCTATTTCTCACTTCCACTGTATAATCATAAGGGATTTGATTTAGGTCATACCTGAATGGTCTAGTAGTTTTCCCTACTTTCTTCTATTTCAGTCTGAATTTGGCAATAAGGAGTTCATGGTCCGAGCCACAGTCAGCTCCTGGTCTTGTTTTTGCTGATTGTATAGAGCTTCTCCATCTTTGGCTGCAAAGAATATAATCGATCTGATTTCGGTGTTGACCATCTGGTGATGTCCATGTATAGAGTCTTCTCTTGTGTTGTTGGAAGAGGGTATTTGCTATGACCAGTGCATTTTCTTGGCAAAACTCTATTAGTCTTTGCCCTGCTTCATTCCGTATTCCAAGGCCAAATTTGCCTGTTACTCCAGGTGTTTCTTGACTTCCTACTTTTGCATTCCAGTCCCCTATAATGAAAAGGACATCTTTTTTGGGTGTTTGTTCTAAAAGGTCTTGTAGGTCTTCATAGAACCTTTCAACTTCAGCTTCTTCGGCATTACTGGTTGGGGCATAGACTTGGATTACTGTGACATTGAATGGTTTGCCTTGGATACGAACAGAGATCATTCTATCATTTTTGAGATTGCATCCAAGTACGGCATTTCGGACTCTTTTGTTGACCATGATGGCCACTCCATTTCTTCTGAGGGATTCCTGCCCACAGTAGTAGATATAATGGTCATCCGAGTTAAATTCACCCATTCCAGTCCATTTTAGTTCGCTAATTCCTAGAATGTCGACATTCACTCTTGCCATCTCTTGTTTGACCACTTCCAATTTGCCTTGATTCATGGACCTGACATTCCAGGTTCCTATGCAATATTGCTCTTTACAGCATCGGACTTTGCTTCTATCACCAGACACATCCACAGCTGGGTATTCTTTTTGTTTTGGCTCCATCCTTTCATTCTTTCTGGAGTTATTTCTCCACTGATCTCCAGTAGCATATTGGGCCCTTACTGACCTGGGGAGTTTCTCTTTCAGTATCCTATCATTTTGTCTTTTCATACTGTTCATGGGGTTCTCAAGGCAAGAATACTGAAGTGGTTTGCCATTCCCTTCTCCCGCGGACCACACCCTGTCATACCCTGAGATACCCCACGCCCGAGGTAAGAGAAACCCAAGTAAGACAGTAGGTCTTGAAAGAGGACATCAGAGGGCAAATACACTAAAACCATTCTCACAGAAAACTAGTCAATCTAATCACACAAGGACCACACCCTTGTCTAACTCAATGAAATTAAGCCATGCCCGAGGGGCAACTGGATTCTAAGATAAGACTTAAAGGCTTTGATGCCTGTTTGCAGGGAAGGAATGAAAACGCAGATATAGACAATGGACTTGCAGACACAGTTGGGGAAGGAAAGAGTGGGATGAATGGAGAAAATAGCATCAACATATATACACTACCATGTGTCAAATGTATAGTGGGAAGTCACTGTTTAACATAGGGAGCCCAGCCTGGTGCTCTGTGGTGACCTCGAGGGGTGGGATGTGGGGAAGGGGGGTAAGCTCACAAGGGAGGGGCTATATGTATAATTATGACTGATTTGTGTTGGTGGGACAAAAACCAACACAACACTGTAGAGCAATTTAAATCAACCCTGCCTCTAGGTATTCCAACCTCACCTCAGCCCCTAGAAATTAAAGAACCCAGGAGAAATGTGTTCCCAGACACCGCAATGATTTGTGAAACAAGCACCGATTTAATAGTACATTCACTTAGACCTAGAAAAGTAAACAAAGGTTAAGAACATGTGCAGATGCCTTTGAACTAGACTTCAGTGGGAGCTGGTTTGAAAAACAGAGATCAAGGAAGCTCCCTTGGTGGAGGCTGTAGGAGACTCTGTCTCCGTGAATCACAGGATGCTCTTGTTCCCACGGTCCCTGCGCTTTCCTAGGGCAGGATTCTGATGCTGGGAGGGATTAGGGGCACGAGGAGAAAGGGACAACAGAGGATGAGATGGCTGGATGGCATCACTGACTCGATGGACGTGAGTCTGGGTGACCTCCGGGAGTTGGTGATGGACAGGGAGGCCTGGCGTGCTGCGATTCATGGGGTCGCAAAGAGCTGGACACGACTGAGCGACTGAACTGAACTGAATGCTGGTTTTATTTCAGAGGTCTGTTACGGCTTCTCTCAAAAGGTTTTGACTCTCTGGCCATCTCAGCATTGTCCCAGAGGAGTGAGGAACCGTCTTGAGCTGGATGAATCCAACTGTTACTCACCTGTGGTGCTTCTGCATTGAGTTGCCCAAATGAGAAGCTTGCAATTCTGAGTTCAGGGTTTACATGAAAACCACTGTTTGTTTTCTTTGTCTGTAGCATCTTAATATATATGATACAAGTGTGCTTATCTGAAGCCCAGAGCTTTTGTTTCTCTGTGTTCTGGATGAGGCTTACCTGTCTTCTGTTAATATTTTTTGTTCACGGAATGTGCTGAATCTTCGTTGCTGCACAGGCTTTCTCTAGTTTCGAAGAGCAGGGGCTGCTCTCTAGTTGAGGTGCGCTGGCTTGTCTTGTTGTGAAGCATGGGCTTTAGGTGCGAGGACTTCAGTCATTGTAGTATGTGGGCTCGATAGTGCTGCGTGGGCCTAGTTGCCCCCAACACCTGGGATCTTCCAGGACCGAGGATCAAACCGGTGTCCTCTGCATCGCAAGGCAGATTCTTAATCACTAGAGCACCAGAGAAGCCCTATCTTTTTTTTTTTTTATTATTTTTTTTTAGTATTTATTTGGCTACACTGGGTCTTATTTGCAGTATATGGGATCTTTAGTTGGAGCATGTGGGATCTAGTTCCTTGACTAGGGATTGAACCTGCACCGCCCTGAATCAGGAAAATGGAGTCTTGAGCATACCTTTGACCCATACTCCCAAAGCACTTGTCTGGTACACCACAGGGATTCATTGTAAGGAGAAACTGTTTTGCACAGCTCTTCTTGGTTGGTAGAAATCCATTCAACTATTTTTCCATGAGGTGGTAACAAATGAAGAAGAAACTTAGTTTTATTTATATGAGCTGCCGCTGCTAAGTCACTTCAGTTGTGTCCGACTCTGTGTGACCCCATAGATGGCAGCCCACCAGGTTCCTGCATCCCTGGGATTCTCCAGGCAAGAACATTGGAGTGGGTTGCCATTTCCTTCTCCAATGCATGAAAGTTAAAAGTGAAGTTGCTCAGTCGTGTCCATCTCGTCGCGACCCCATGGACTGCACCCTACCCGGCTCCTCTGTCCATGGGATTTTCCGGGCAAGATTACTGGAGTGGGGTGCCGTTGCCTTCTCCGATTTATATGAGACTTTTCCTCATTTCTCTAGTATCCAGTTCTTCCTCTGTCATCGTGATCTTGGTAATACCATCTGGCCAACTGTGATATTTTTCAGGAATGCAGTCCTGTGGTTTGTGAGAGAAACAGAGACTGTTTGGAGAACTTCCATAATACTTTAACCCTCCTATCTTTCACTCAAATGTGATACAGTAAAACAGTATTTGGGGTGTCTATTTTTTTTTTTTCAGTTGAAGTATAGTTGATTTACAATGTTGTGTTAATTTCTGCTGTACAGCAAAGAGAATCAGTTTTACATATACGCATATCCACTGTTTTTTAGATTTGTTTCCCTCATAGGCCATTACAGAGCACTGAGTACAGTTCCCTCTGCTGTACAGTAGGTTCTTATTAGTTATCTATTTTATATTCGGTAGTGTGTATGTATCAACCCCAATGTCCCCCTTATCCACAGGTAACTGTGATTTTGTTTTCTACATTTGTAACTTATTTCTAATTTTGTAGATCACTTCATTTGTATTCTTTTTTTCTTAGATTCCACATATAAGCAATATCACATGATATTTGTCTGACTTTCTCACTTAGTATGATGATCTCTAGGTCAATCCATGTTGCTGCAAATGGCATTATTTCATTCTTTTTTTTTTTTTATGGCTGAGTAACATTCCCATTGTTTCTTTATTAGGACTGCCTAGCTGTCTTTTGAGAAAGATATTAGCATTGAGTTTCCCTGCTTTGGGTTTTGTGGGAGTCCTAAGCATACCTATACATTGACTTGCCTGAACACATTTATATAGCAGATTCTATTTTTCTCAGTCCTTTGAGTTCTCTGAATATGTATTAAGTTATGTGATTTTTATGTTCATGCAAATTCCTAGGTTGCTGCATATAAAATCATAGAGTTAATTAATTTAGATCTCGCTTATTTGGCATCTGGGTTTGTCCAAAGTTGAGGTAAGCTGGAACTTACTTAAGAAAGCATTAATTAGACACATAAGTATTATAGATTGCATTGCAGTGAGAGGAACTGCTTAATCTCTGTGTATCAGCTGAATATTATCGACCAATTTTATGTAGTATTCATTTGATACCAATCTTTTGGTTGTAACAGAGAAAACTCTTAGATATCATATAAATGGATTTGGTGAGGAGCATTCCTAAAACCACATCAGTGTGAGCCACATATAATGAAATAAAAACCACTGTCTCTAGAGACATCTTCATGGACCCCAGCCTTGTTGTGGCGAAGGGGCTTGAACCATAAAGAAGGCTGATAAAGAAGCTGAGGACCAAAGATTTGAGGCTTTAGAATTGTAGTGCTGGCGAAGGCTCTTGAGAGTCTCTTGGGCTGCAAGGAGATCAAACCAGTCAAGCCTAAAAAGAAATCAACCCTGAATATTCATTGGAAGGACTGATGCTGAAGCTCCAATGCTTTGGCCACCTTATGTGGAGAGCTGAGTCAATGGAAAAGACCTTGATGGTGGGAAAGATTGAAGGCAAAAGAAGGGGGCTGCAGAGGATAAGATGGTTAGATAGCATTACCGACTCAGCGGACATATATTTGAGCAAACTCTGGGAGACACTGGAGGACAAAGGGGCCTAGTGTGTTACAGTTCATGGGATGGCAGAGTCCAACACGACTTAGTGACTGAACAGCAACAATTTCTAAAGCGATACCCAGTTCAGACTCTTAGATAATTCCATTCCTGAGTCTTTTTTATCTGTATTTGTGAGGCCTTACTTGACTTTCTGCAGGGTTTTCCCAAGCAGCTTGGCGTCCTTGAGCACCACTCTGATAAGGTTTCAATGAATTATTTCTATTTTTAGGCACCTCTCCAATGGTGGCTGCCAGGCACCAGTTCTTTTTTTTTTTGACTACTGATTATGAGGTTTAGTGCCAGATGTCTCAGAAATGCAAGCAGCTAACTAACACGCGGTCAATTACTAGATCATTCAGGACAGGAAACGAATGTCTAGGGCCCCATCTGAACTTGGCAACCTGGCTCCCCTCCTTCTTTTTTTTTTTTTTTTTAAATGGCAGTCAACCTAAAGCTTTGGTTCCTCTCAGTTTTATGTTGTACAGGTGAAAGATGTCCTCATCCCACTAAAGTACTTTGGACGGGTAAAATTCCAAGACTTCTAAAAAAGAATTACAATTTCCAATTCTCTATGAATATAAACAAACAAAAAATAAACCCAGCAGGTGGCGATTGTGGATCCTGGTCAAGAGACTGTTCTGCCAAGCATTGTACATGCATTATCTCTTGTAGTGCTCCTGCCAGTCCTCTGAGAAGGAGCTTCTGATTCCAGAACTTTTCTCCGATGCTTAGAATTCCTTTGATTGTGAAATCAATTTTGGTAAGGGTTGGCATTTTGGAATGATAGTTCTATCCTGAAATTTAGATTTGCCCCTCACTGGCCTACTCTTTTGGACAAAGCTATTCCTTCTCTTGCTGCCTCAATTTCTCTGTCCGTAAAATGGAGATAGTGCTATCCTGTTGATTTGTCGTGAGCTTCAAATAAAATCGTGTCTAGGAAAGTGCTATGGAGCAGAATTTGAACCGGTCTATAAAATTTGTAGTATTTCAATGACTATAAGTAAGTAATTATTTACATGATATTGATAATGAGTAACAACTGGAGTCCAGATGCTAAAATAAAACGGAATACTTTGTTCCTTTTTTAAAAAAAAAAAAACAACTTTTAATTTTCTATTAGGGTGTAGCCAATAGAGTGTTCACCTGTAGTAGTTTCAGGTAAACAGTGAAGGGACTCAGCCATACACATACATGTATCCATTCTCCCCTCATGCCCCCTCCAATCCAAGCTGCCAGATAACATTTAGCAGAGTACCCTGTGCTATACCGTAGGTCCTTTTTGAATAAGCATTTTAAATATAGCAGGGTGTACACGTCTGTCCCAAACTCCCTAACTCTCTTCCCCTCATCCTTCCCTCCCTACTCCCCAGCAACCAGAGATTTGTTCATTATCTAGTCTGTGAGTCTGTTTCTATTTGATAAAGTGAGTTCATTTGTATCATTTCTAAAAGGGAATACTCTGAATGATTGCTTCCCTGTACCCTGAAGCCTGGCCCAGAATAGATACATTAAAATAATCATACTGCTTTGGGCACATCAAATATATGCATCTTTCCAGGCTTCTTGTGTTTGGTGGAGGGTGCTTGAGCTCTCTGATTATCTTGACTGTGAGACAAGGTTCTGAAGTCTAAGTGTTGTTATTGGTGCTGTAATTCAGGAGGAGGTAACCAGATTCAAATTTCTTCAAGGAGCATCTACACATCTCTCTTACTCCTTTAAAGAGGAGCTAAAGTAATTACTCCTAACACCTGGAATGGTGAAATAAATATTAATTTAATTGGAGCAGCCAGTCAGCTGGGAGAGAAACAAGGAACACATTGTTATGGACCCAGATGCCTCCACATGGTGAGTGGGGGTTGCTCTTTGGAAGTCAGAGCACCCCATCAGCTCTGCCCCTAAGTGACTGCTGAATTCCTAGTCGTGAATTTCACTCCAGTGTCAAAGTTGTAAACCAGGTATCTTTTATGTGGCCTTATTTGTGCTGGAAATATATCCTGTCTTTGGAGATCCTTTATTATTGTCTGCCTGGTTAGGGACACTGCCAGCAATAATGATGTGATTGCTGGAGGCTTCTTAATGCTATGGCATGAGAATGATTGTGCTGGCAATCTGTTTCATCCGTCCCCATGGTCACTTTGCGCCATTCATTGGGTTGTGAGTGGGAGGTGCTTGTCATCTACGTTTTGCAGCTCTAACTCTCTGTTCCTCCTTGTCCAAGGGGATATGATCAGCCCATACACATGTCCCTCTCTCCTCTCCTGTGGCTGTTCCCTTGCCTTCATTGTTTATTCCCTTTGCAAAGCTGCAAAGTCCACATGGTGTCCCATGTACTGTGGGCAGCATGGTGTCCAGAGAATTGGATAGACTGTGGAACCTTTCATATGTTATCAAGGACATGACTCCATGCATACACACATGGATGTGTGTTCACGCATCCTATAAGCTCTTTAAGACAAGAACCTTTCTCTGCTGCTACAATCTCACTGCTTACCACAGGCATATTGTGCTGTGTGACAGTCACTGAGTTGTGTCGAGTCTTTCTGACACCATGGACTGTGGCTCGCCAGGCTCCTCTGTTCATGGGGTTCTCAGGCAAGAATACTGGAGTGGGTTGCCATGCCCTTCTCCAGGGGATCTTCCCCACCCAGGGAGAAACCCCACATCTCTTGGGTCTCCTGTATGGGCAGGCGGATTCTATACCACCAGTGCCACCTGAGAAGCCCTCAGAGGTACTGAATGCAAGCAGAAGTCACTACTTAAGAGAGTCTGCTTGATGAAGCGAGAGACTCTGGATCTCGCTGGCTTGATTCAGTCCTAGTTCAGCCCATCAGTCATTGTAAACTTCAGTCAGTAGTTGTAAACTTCAATCAGTAGTTGTAAACTTCATCTTTATGCCTCTCAGTTTTCTCATCTGGACAATGGAACAGATAAAGAGACCTACCTTTCAGGATTGCCGTGAGGACTGTGTTTGTGAAAATAGATGGAGTGAACATGTGTGTGTGGTGCAGAGTAGGTTCTCAGTAAATGTGAGCTTCTGTTGTAATCTAGGCAGTAGCAGGTATCATCATTTACGCAGTAACAAAAAGCGGTCTCCGAGAGCTGCAGTCATGTGGAAGGAAGAGTAAAGAACCCACATTGTGTGAGAGAGGAAAGGCGTTGTCCTCTGAGCTGGGGTCATGACTCCTTATCTGTGGTTTGTTCTTCCTCTTCCTCTCCAAGTTCAGGGACTGGCAAGAGCAAAGAAGCTTGTCCTTTCCAGTGACTGCACAGTGGGATCACTGGAAGAGCTGTGAATCTCCTGGTATTTGGGGCCCCCTCCCAGGATTTAGATGTCCTTGGTCTGGGCGGTGGTCTGAGCAGTGGTCTTTCTCCCTACCCTCGCCCCTGCCCTTGCTCGTGTGTAATTCTTAGATGCAGTGCACAGCCAGTGACTGGCTCTTGGGACTCCCTCGCGTGCATGCTCAGTCTCTTAAGTCATGTCTGACTCTTTGCAACCCTATAGACTGTAGCCCACCAGGCTCCTCTTTCCACGGGATTCTCTAGGCAAAAATACTGGAGTGGGTTGCCATGCCTTCCTCCAGGGGATCTTCCTGACTCAGGGATCGAACCCTCATCTCCAGCAGCTTCTGCAGTGCTGGCTAATTCTTTACCACTGAGCCACTGCGGAAGACCCTGGGACTCCCTTGGGTCCCCTGAATTATCCTCACCCCCTCCCACCTCCCCCCAGCCTCTGCATTCCTGCTTAGGCAGCTAATGATTCATTGGGGCCTTACTCGACAGTCTCCTCAACAGAGCGTGTTCTCTGCTGATGACACACCAAAGACCCTCCCTCTCTCATATCCCAGGGTGGCACCAGTCCTGCTTGCATTGTGTTCTCAGTCTACAATGAACAGTTTTAGGAAGTGTCGTTGTCTGTGGGTGACTCCACCTTATCCTATTACCCAGGATGGCAATAATCTCCTAGGTGTAGAGGAGCCTCGTCGTCTCTCCTACCTCCTAGTTTGTGCCAGAAGAAATGCACGTGTAAGAGTTGTTAGCGACAAGGCGGATAGAAGGAGACTGCAGTGGAGGATCAGATGAGTCTACAAGCTTCTCCCCACCTGGAGAGGATGCGTAGGCAGAGCAAGGCCAAGCTGATGCATTAACCCAGGCACAAGGTCCTGGAACTGTTGTCTTGGGCTGGCTGCTCAAAGCTGGAGACCAGAAGCGCAGCCTTCCCCTCTGGCCAGGGTGTGGCTGTGGGAACTGGGAAGATAGTGTAGGAAAAACAGCTGAGCTTGCTTTTCTTCAAATAGTTGTATTTAGGGGGGCTTCCCTGACTTGGGTGGGCTTCCCTGGTAACTCAGACAGCAAGGAATCCACCTGCAATGTGGGAGATCTAGATTCAATCCCTAGGTCAGAACGATCCCACGGAGAAGGAAATGGAAACCCACTCCAGTATTCTTGCCTGGAGTGTTCCATGGACAGAGGAGCCTAGCAGGCTACAGTCTTAAAAGATCGCAGAGTCAGACATGACTGAGTGACTACAACTTTCGCTTCTTTCCCCAACTTAGGGGCTTATAGAGGGGAACTAGAAGCAGAGTTCCAAGGAATAGAGAGAGCTGCTCCCCAGGCTCTTCTGGATAAATCGACGTTGGGACAGATCCCCACTTCTGGCGAGCCCAGAGGAAATGGAGAAGAGAATAGAGCTAGGGTGCATTTTGTCTCTTCATCCTCCAGCTTACTGTCTGTTACTGATCATTAGGGAGAAAAGTCATATGTTTGTCTGGCCAGTCCATACCCGTTACCTTGTTTGATGCTCAGACTTGTGCAGTAAGAACTTGCGTCCCCGACTGACAAGTGAGACTAAGGAACAGTTTGTAACTTGCCCTGAGTCACACAAATATTAATAGAAAACGGTGGGATCAGACCTATTCTTCCTGCTCTGGAGTCTTTTCCTGTCTGTCCAGCCTCAATTGGATCCGCTCCTACCATCCTGGAAACCCCACCTCCCTGCTTTTTCTTCCCAGGAGTGTGGACCTGGGGTGGGGCCAGTTCCTCAAAGTGTTTCTGCTCAGCCCTCGAGGTGGGCTCTGTGGTGATAGCACTCAGGACATCAGGCGATGAGAACTTTCAGGAAAAGACTGTATTGGGGAAACTTATATTTTGGACTCACTGCTGCCAGCAGCTCTCTTAACATTTGGAAGATGCTAAGGCTGGAGAGCTATGTGTTTTCCACTACCTGCCTCCAAAGCACATGATTTTAATTGGCTACCCGTGGAACTTCACTGCGAGCCCATCGACATTGGGTCTTTATGCTTGTTGCCATGCAGCTTCCCAAGTGTGGTTGCTTCAGTGGAAGATTATGGATATTCTCTGCTCAGATATTCCAGGCACTGGCAGCACCTGCTCCAGATCTTGGGAGCCAAGCCAGACCTCCCCCTAGCCCAGTGTCCCCACTGAGGCCGTGTGCAGGGCTGATGCGGAGAAGTCAGCTCAGGCCCTGGGCCGAGAAAGGTGTTTGAGTTGGGAGGCTTGGGGAGACTCCAGGAGTTCTCAGTTGCCTGGCGGACCCCTCGGTGCTGCTGAATCTTTCTGGAAGCCCAGAAGCAGTCCTGCTCACATCTGGGCTGTGGTCTGCCAACAGGCTTTTCTTTTGCGACGTTTCTGGATCAGAAAGGCTGTGACCTGCTGCAGAGGAGCACTTCCATCCACAGGCTGCCTTAGCCCAGAGGAACGAAAATCCGCCTTCGGTGTGTTCATCTGCCAGAACAGCCGCACCGTAATCATCTTCTCCTCTCCAGCTTTACACATGATGAAGTGCTGCACAGCATTCTTCTGTTGGGTGAATGTGTAAAATCAGCCCAGATTCCCGGCAAAGTACCATTCCTTCAATTACATCCTTGTTATAAAAGCTTCATTTAAAAATTCTTGGGCCATAAAGCAAAGCGAGAGAGCAGTGTTTACCATCACCAGTTGTTAAGTAGACGGTCTTGGTGTCAGAGGGCACTCTGGTAGGCAGCGACCCTATCAGTTCTTGGGCATTTCAAAGCCACACCCGCTGTGTGGCCTCCAGTGAGGCAAAGGAAGGATGCTCTACAAAGAGATTCCTGCAGCTTGTCCTGGATGTCACCTCACTGGCAACTTCCAAGGCTTTTCCAGCTGTAAAAGACAGTATTGGGAGACATCCCTGATGGTTGAGTGTTTAAGAATCTGCCTTCCAATGCAGGGGACGTGAGTTTGACCCCTGGTGGGGAAACTAAGATTCCCCCATACCATGGGGCAACTAAGCCCACGATCCGCGACTAGAGAAGCCAGCATGTCACAAGGGCCTGTGTACTGCGACTAAGACCTTGCAAGGCCAGAAAAATGTTTTTTAAGGCAATATTGGAACATTACACTATTATAGTGGATCATGTACTATCCTGAGTTCTCAGTGGAAGAAGCATGTTAACTGTCTAGACCTTCCCAGCTGATCTCTTTCAGTGTTCACTAACTCTCCCTCGTAGCCCAGCAGGGGTCAGGTGCTCTGCTGGACATCAGGCCTGCCTTAATTAGGACACACCCATGTGGCCCTGGTCCTTGTGGGCATCACAGTCTGTTAGGAAAGTAGATATTACTTACATAAATGTGCTTTGGATGCAGGATTAAACTTGTGTTGAACTCATTGAAGGAAAGGGACATTCAGTGCTTTGAGAGCGTGTCACGGGGTCCAGGCCCCATTTGGGGGTCAGGAGAGGCTTCCTGGAGAAGATGTGATTGCCCAGGATTTCTCTAGGTCAAGAAGCTTCAGGGGAGTACTAGTGAGTGCCATGGCCCCAAGGCAGGAGCACAGAATGCCAGGAGACCTGGGAGGAAACCGCAGGGCAGGGAGCTGGACCCCATGAAGCCCGAAGGCCATCTCCTCTCGGGTTTTATCCAGGGGAGCCGTTGAGAAGCTGGCTGGGTGGGGAGACTAACTTGGTAGCATCGTGGAGCCGATTAGGAAAGCTGGCGTTAGGGGACAAGCTGGAGAGAAACCCGAGGAGCATGCACTGTCATCCGTTTGTCACAAAGAAAAGAGATGGCGGTGGCTGGGACCTGGGGAAAAATGATCCCTTTCTATTACCAAGATTGTAGGAATTTTATGTTCTTACGTAGGAGGAAGAAAATTAGTTTCAGGCTCTGGGAGAGTGCATTTGAAGCAACTTGGTGACGAATGAAAAGAGAACTTCTAGGGTAGGAAAGCAGGTCAGAGGGGTTTTACGAATGCTGCTCACGATCAAGTTTGTAGTAACATCCTCATTGTTGCTTGGAGGCCGGCAGTTTATCTACATTCACTTTTCACTGATTGTTGTGTTGGATGTTTTTTTCCTGTCGTATGTATTTCTTGTTTTATGTGCATTGTGCAAGGGTATTGAATGGGCCTTCTGTCTTCGTCGGGTTCCATTTTAATTTTGGAGAGCTGGACAGGGGTGTGCTTATAATCAGTTCATGTGTGCATTTCGCCATGCCCTGTCTGCAAATACAAGCTGACTGCTTTCCATTGTGAAAAATGAATTTCGCAGCCATGTTGTTAAACCTGTAAGCCTATAGATCGAACTTCATGAGAATTTCATTAGTGTGTTTCTGCAAATAGTTTTCGGATGTCTAATACATAAAAATTAGGGATGTCATTCAGAATGTCATGTTAGCTCTTTCACCCTCTGTTAAACGACAGATGGATGACCGGATTGAAGCTTCATTATAATTATCAGAATAAAAGAACAAATGAAGTGAATGGTCCCAGGCTACCGTGGCCTTTTCATCCCAGTCAGACTTTATACTCTGTTACAGGTTACAGTTCCAAAACCTTCCATTTTGATTTTGTCAATAGCACAGAAGGATTTTTAAACAAACACAGGTTACTAGCTCATTTTAAAAACACAAAGTAAAGAGCTCTCCATCTTAAAAGTGAAATGATAGAGCTGAGCTGGCTGAAGATGACTCCATTAGTAACCCACTGTCAGAAACAGCAGGAAGCCCCCTAAGGAAATCAACCCTGAATATGCATTGGGAGGACTGATGCTGAAGCTCCAATATTTTGGCTACCTGATGCGAAGAGCCAACTCATTGGGAAAGATTGAGAGCAGGAGGAGAAGGGGGCGGCAGAGGATAAGATGGTTAGATAGCATCACTGACTCAGTGGACATGAATTTGAGCAAACTCCAGGAGATAGTGAAGGACGGAGGAGCCTGACGTGCTGCAGTCCATGGGATCACAAAGAGTTGGACATGACTCAGTGGCTGAACAACGAGAAGCAGAGGGTGAACTCAGATTCTCTTCGAACCTGGTTGCCTTGTTCCACTTAGTCCTGTGAAGGAGATACTGGCTGTAAAACATAATGGTACAGAAGTGAGTTACTAAAGGATGGCCTTCCTGGTTCCTTTATAAAGATCTTGCTCATGTCGTCTTCCAGCTGAGAAGTGAGAATATGATTCCTATTAAATGCTGTTCAGGATGTTCTGCCAAAGCGATATTGCTTCAAACCTGGGGCTGGTCCAGCAAATGAAAACCTAAATAAACTCCACAAGAGCACCCAGTGTTCTTTGAAGGACTCCTGGCCTGAGTGTTTCCATGTAAATAAATGAACACTGGGTGAGTAATGTTGCATTTTTGACATGCTCTTGTTATTGATCTATAAGTACAAATTAGAAGGTCATGTTCTTTTAGCGGCAAAAGTGAACCCCCTCCACGTTCCTTCCCCAAATTAAAGGTACCATAGCAGAGTCGGATCTGTCTTTTTTATTTTTTTTTGAAGTATAATAAATCTATAATGTTTTGCCAGCCTCTCCTTTCTTTTTCTTTTCTGTTGCACTTTATCCCAGGGTATTGAATATAGTTTCCCATACTATACAGTGGGATGTTGTTGTTTATCCATTCTGTATACAATAGTTTACATCTGCTAAGCTCAGAGTTCCAGTTCTTCCCTTAAAAACAAGTTTTCTAGATGATATTGCTTGTATGAAATAAACTGCACTCCGTTTTTGGTACTGTTGGTATTTAGAGCACTGTATTTAGAGTGCTCAGAAAATAGAATTTTCAAGAAACCTCAGTCCCTTAATTAATGTCACTATATTTTGAGTATTAAATAATAATGAACATCATATTATATCTTCAATAAATAATAAATGTGGACTAATATGGTCAGAAAGTATCTAAAAACGAGAAATTCATTTTCCTAGAGGATCTTTTCTATGCAATTTCTATTCTATTATGCACTATTCTAAACCTAAATTAAACTACATTTACTCATTTTTAATACAGAGAAGTGGTGTTGATTTTCCTCTTCAGTCTTCTTTTAATTTTTCTATTATTTTGTTAGGTACAGAAAGTATATTATTTATGTTTTTATAAATATTTAAATGGATAACAGGCATAGCCAAATATTAATCTCATGAAGAACTCTCTAGAAGAGGCATTTGTGATTCTCAAAAGCACTTTCGGTTAAAAAAAGTTTTTTTTTCAGTGTACAATATAATGTTAGGAAATTAACTTCAGTCATGAAAATAAGCAGTAAATATCTCAGAACAATAATTACTGTCGTCATACCTTTCCAGGTTCAAGTGATCACTATTTGGAGATTTAATAATCCTGATTAGAGGATATCTTCATAAAGGATAATAAGCTTTTGAGAGATTACAGGGCTAATTGATTAAAAAAGAACTACAACAAATATTTTAATATCAATTCATCTTTCTACAGAGCACGACAATTTATCACAAGTCCTTACTTATATTGTTTGGTTCTTAAATTGGTAAATATGGCATGGTGGATCCCTTCACACCCTTCATTCTGGCCCCAGCTTTTCTTCCGGTCATTTTCTTAGCAGGTTTTTGGAAAGAAATATAGAAGGTCAAGTGACTTGCCCAAGGTCACAGAGTTAACACTAGCACCCAGACCTTTGGCTTTTATGCCTGTATCCTTTACTGCCTTCCTGGAAAGCTGATGTTTCTATAACTGTTGGCCCTCTCTTAGGGTCCATGGATGGATAGGTTAAAAGAATATTCTGGAAGCCATGCTAAGTGTCTTTGTATATAGTCTCAGGAAAATAGCCGTCTGTGATAGTTCTTAACCTTCCATGCTTATATCTCATCCCTAACAAATGGTAGAACTGCATTGGACGCTTCAACTCAAAGGGTTGCAGCCACAGAATATGTTCTGACTTTAGGGATAGCTGAATTAAGATATAAGATGTCTTAGAAACAAAAGTGCATATCTAAATGTCACTGGACAAACAAATCCCCAAATGATGAATTTTTATGCAAATGTAGAATTTAGACTTGTTTGAGACAGGAGGTAGTTCTGATTGCCACCAGCCTACAAATACAGCTGTGTTTTCTGATTTCCTCGTAAAATTCCCATGTAATATTCCTAACACATGATGTCACCAGTGCTGTAAAATGTGTTCACGTGTGCGTGGAAAATTTGGAAGGACAAGTGACCCAGTTTCCAGCACTAGTGACCTGTCTGATGGGAGTTTGTGAGCTTTAGTCCTGGTCTAGTCTTTTCTGTATCTGATAAAGAACTTGCGATGTTTTTGTTCTTAGAGCATAATGCAGTTTAAAAAATTTTTACTCATTTACTTATTTTAGCTGTACTGGATCTTTGTTGCTGCACTTGGGCTTTTTCTAGTTGCGGTGAGTGAGGCTACTCTCTAGCTGTGATGCACAGGCTTTAGGACGTGCGGGCTCAGTAACTGAGGCACATGGGCTTAGTTGCTCTGCCTGGACCAGGACTCGAACCCTTGTCCCCCTCATTGGCAGGTGGATTCTTCACCTCTGGACCACCAAGGAAGTCTATAATGCAGTGTTACATGAGTGAGTACATAGAAGCCTTCTTTATGTTTCCCAGAGTCTCCTTGCCACTGAGTGAAAAGCCAGCCCTATGCTGTCATAGCCATGTCTTCATTTCTGAGCAGTCAAAGCACAGTGGTTACGTTTCCTCTACCATGACGTGCATTTCCTCAGTCAGAGAGCATGTCTGGCCATATACCAAGCAAGTTTGCCTAGACATTTCTCTGCTTTTCAATCATAAGCAAAAATTCAAGGGGCACTTGGGAATGTCTGATCTGAATACTGGATCTCTCGGTTCCCATCTCATAATTTTTTAGTTGATTTGGCTAAACACATGGGCATTTTAGCCATGGGGTAAATACTAGTGAAGACCTCCTGGAATGAATAATGGGAGGCATTTTTCAGTGGGGCACTGTTTCCATTGAGTGATGGACAGATGGGTTGTTTATGCTCTTTCAAATACAGCCTGTTTTTTGTTTTTGTTGTTCTTTTGCTGGTGAAAAGTAGAACCAGAGTTCTTTTGTTTCTTTGTTTTTTAACTCTATCTCTCTGCTAAGCCATATTTAAATGTTTTCCTCTGTAAACTAATTTGCAATGATAAAGTAGCACCCCAAATGCTAAAGGAATCTATTAAAAGGCATTTGAAAGAGTCTCGTTCATTTAAGAATACATATGAAAATAGCAGGTTTCCCTGGTGGCTCAGAGGTTAAAGCATCTGCCTGCAATGCAGAAGATCTGGGTTCAATCCCTGGGTCAGGAAGATCCTCTGGAGAAGGAAATGGCAACCCACCCCAGTATTCTTGCCTGGAGAATACCATGGAAAGAGGAGCCTGGTGGGCTACAGTCCATGGGGTTGCAAAGAGTCGGACACGACTGAGCGACTTCACTTTTTTTTTTCATGAAAATATTTACCAAGAAAATATGATTGAGGATTTCCTTCAACATATTTGGAAGAGGATAAGGATGCGAATGAAAGGATTGGTCATGAAGCATAGTGATGAGGACACAGGGGCTCATTAGAGGACTCTTTCTATTTTTGTTTATGTTGAAAAATTATCATCATAAAAAAGTGAAGCAGAGACTTCACTGCCATCTTAGCAATTCTACTGCATCATGGAAAACAACACATTCAGTTTGAAAGGCAAACGTTCAGGGAAGTCACATAGAACGTTAATCTGTAAGATGCCAAGACAAACCACTGAAATGTGATAAATTCTGACAGTCTATCACACTGTTTGCATACAAGGCTCAACCACGCCAAAGAATAATTGACTTTTTTTTTTCCAGTTCAATTAATCTTATGAGAATAGTTTTAATGAATTTTTATATATGTTCACGTTGTACTTTTGAACTATAAGCCTTTTAGAAGCTCTTACTCTTGTCTTACCTGTAGACTTTATAAAAGTATCTGAAATGTTCACCTTTTTTTAGAGATATTTTAAAAATTCTTTTTCATATTGGTATGTAGGTGATTGACAGTGTTGTGTTCATTTCAGGTGTACAACAGAGTGATTCAGCCGCATGTACATATACGAGTATCTGAGTTCACTTAGGTTTCAGACTCTCCGCCTCCACGCCCCTCTGTGCGCTGCTTCAGGAGTAGTAGCACTTGTCCCTTATCATTCTTGCCTAGACCTTGACAGTGGATCTCTAATTACCTGTGAATAAAATCCAGATGTTCTAGTCCGGCCCAAACTTACCCTGCAAATGGGCTTTTTGTCTCCTACCAGCCATTTCTTACAAATGGAACCACATAGGCACAAGAGAATAGGCTATTTTAAAACCCCTGAAATTTGTTTCTGAACAATTTCTGAAATATTTGTGTGAAATTGTACTCCCACTGAGTCCATAGCAGTGCTCATGTCAGCCTACACACATAAATAGAAAGTATTATTATCTTTCAAAATACCTTCCTGTAAAATAAATCTTTTTCTTAAAATTGTCACTGAAGATGGGCCTTTTTCAGATTTTCATTGAGATTCATTTTTTTCAATTTAATGTGTATTTACATCTCTATCTATTGTATTATTACTATCAGATCAGATCAGATCAGTCACTCAGTCGTGTCCGACTCTTTGCGACCCCATGAACCGCAGCACGCCAGGCCTCCCTGTCCATCACCAGCTCCCGGAGGTCACTCAGACTCGCATCCATCGAGTCAGTGATGCCATCCAGCCATCTCATCCTCTGTCGTCCCCTTCTCCTCCTGCCCTCAATCCCTCCCAGCATCAGAGTCTTCTCCAATGAGTCAACTCTTCGCATGAGGTGGCCAAAATATTGGAGTTTCAGCTTTAGCATCATTCCTTCTAAAGAAATTCCAGGATTGATCTCCTTCAGAATGGACTGGTTGGATCTTCTTGCAGTCCAAGGGACTCTCAAGAGTCTTCTCCAACACCACAGTTCAAAAGCATCAATTCTTCGGCGCTCAGCCTTCTTCACCGTCCAGCTCTCACATCCATACATGACCACAGGAAAGACCATAGCCTTGACTAGGCGAACCTTTGTTGGTAAAGTAATGTCTCTGCTTTTGAATATGCTATCTAGGTTGGTCATAACTTTCCTTCCAAGGAGCAAGCGTCTTTTAATTTCATGGCTGCAGTCACCATCTGCAGTGATTTTGGAGCCCAGAAAAACAAAGTCTGACACTGTTTCCACTGTTTCCCCATCTATTTCCCATGCAGTGATGGGACCATATGCCATGATCTTCGTTTTCTGAATGTTGAGCTTTAAGCCAACCTTTTCACTCTCCACTTTCACCTTCATCAAGAGGCTTTTTAGCCCCTCTTCACTTTCTGCCATAAGAGTGGTGTCATCTGCATATCTGAGGTTATTGATATTTCTCCCGGCAATCTTGATTCCAACTTGTGTTTCTTCCAGTCCAGCATTCCTCATGATGTACTCTGCATATAAGTTAAATAAACATGGTGACAATATGCAGCCTTGACGTACTCCTTTTCCTATTTGGAACCAGTCTGTTGTTCCATGACCAGTTCTAACTGTTGCTTCCTGACCTGCATACAGATTTCTTAAGAGGCAGATCAGGTGGTCTGGTATTCCCATCTCTTTCAGAATTTTCCATAGTTTATTGTGATCCACACAGTCAAAGGCTTTGGCATAGTCAATAAAGCAGAAATAGATGTTTTTCTGGAACTCTCTTGCTTTTTCCATGATCCAGCGGATGTTGGCAATTTGATCTCTGGTTCCTCTGCCTTTTCTAAATCCAGCTTGAACATCAGGAAGTTCACGGTTCACATATTGCTGAAGCCTGGCTTGGAGAATTTTGAGCATTACTTTACTAGCGTGTGAGATGAGTGCAATTGTTCGGTAGTTTGAGCACTCCTTGGCATTGCCTTTCTTTGGGATTGGGATGAAAACTGACCTTTTCCAATCTTGTGGCCACTGCTGAGTTTCCAAATTTGCTGGCATATTGAGTGCAGCACTTTCACAGCATCATCATTCAGGACTTGGAATAGCTCCACTGGAATTCCATCACCTCCACTAGCTTTGTTCCTAGTGATGCTTTCTAAGGCCCATTTGACTTCACATTCCAAGATGTCTGGCTCTAGGTCAGTGATCACATCATCATGATTATCTAGGTCTTGAAGCTCTTTTTTGTACAGTTCTTCTGTGTATTCTTGCCGCCTCTTCTTAATATCTTTTGCTTCTGTTAGGTCCACACCATCTCTGTCCCTTATCGTGCCCATCTTTGCATGAAATGTTCCTTTGGTATCTCTGATTTTCTTGAAGAGATCCCTAGTCTTTCCCATTCTGTTGTTTTCCTCTATTTCTTTGCATTGATCACTGAAGAAGGCTTTCTTATCTCTTCTTGCTATTTTATAGCCGGATAAAGGTTCATTATTCTCAAAAGTAGATTTTTTGAGAGGTCCTTGTGTGTGACCCATTTCTCATCCTCCATACCTGGTCTTGAGTTTAGTGCCGGGTGGGTACTTAAATATCTGTTTCCCTGATGGCTCAGACAGTAATAAATCCACTTGCCAATGCAAGAGACCAGAATTCGATCCCTGGGTTGGAAAGATCCCCTGGAGAAAAAGGCTTGGTTACCCTCCCATTATTCTTGCTTAGAGAATCCCATGGACAGAGGAGCCTGGTGGGCTACAGTCTATGGGGTCGCAAAGAGTCAGACATGACTGAGCGACTGACACTTTCGCTGTCACTATTCACTTGTTAACATCTTTCTTTTGGAAGTGAGAAGAATAGAATGGGGTTTGTTAGGAGTCTGAATTTCTTTAATACTCCTCGGTTGGAAGTATTTTTTATCACTGCTCCTGAGAGGTGGCCAGTGGAGGGAATCTGAGAAGGCAGTGGCTATAACTCAGGAAGACTTGCCCTTATGATTCTGAGCTTTGCTTCCCATACCAGGAGCCTCGTGTAGGCAAAGGGAATGTTCCGTGCTGCAACTTGAACATTGGTCCTTTCACATGACACTTACCAGTAAGTAACATCTCTCGCGCTCATGCCATCACCTAAATCAAAGACTTAGAATGATTGACAAGTTTTGATAAGACTTCTTTAGCTCGATGCTCTAGATTATTTTAGTGACTTTTTAAAACCCATTTCTTGATGTTGGTACTAAAAATTATAAGTCACATCATCATTTTTTGTTGTGACTTATGATCCCATCTTTGCTAGTATTCTACTTCCCGTCTGTCCTCTGATTTTTAGTCCTATAAAAAAATTTTAATAAGCATTTTCTCATAAATTCTGTTTCTCATCACATTTCCTTTATTTTGTAATACTAGCTTTGAACACTCAGCCTAACGACTCTGGTCTTTCTACAGCATGTTTGGACTCTTTTATGACATGGGGAAGCCAGCCTTCTGCATGCTGGCTGTGCTGAATAGATGTCCATTAACTCAAAGTCTTAATGAGACTTTGTAGCCCTCAACTCTGACCAGCTCCCTGCCAGCTACAGTGTTAAGCAGGGTTTTGCCCGTCTCATCCCACACATGTCTACACCAAATTCTTCTAGAGGAATAAAATGAGAGTGATACACTTCAAACACCTGAGATCCCAATCTCATTTTTAAAAAAAATCTTTCATGTTCCCATGGTCTGAGATGTTCCTAGTCAGGCTAGCCCTAGAAAGGACTATTTAATTATCCCCTAGTTTTTTCCCTCTCCTCAGTTCCCATGAAGAAATTAAAGCCTATAATGTTTTCTTCTTTTTTCATTTTGATATCATTTTGTGACAGATGGTGAATAAAAGCAGTGAGCCCAGGCCAGGTGGCAGAGGGTCTGTGTCTGCATTTTGATGACACCTGTCACTGGAGAATCCAGGAACATAGACAGTAATACTGTCTGGGACAAAGGCTGAGGAAGTAGGCAGCCTGGGAAGCCCACCAGCTGAGACGCTGTATTGAGGTCCCAACAGCTTAGGTAATTTTGATGTGATTTTGTAGTCAGATCCAAATTTGTAAACAGCCTGTATAATGCAAGAGGTGCTCATCATTTGAATCATGTTTTCTCTTATGTAATTTTCTTACAATCAGGCGTTAGTATCCTATTGAAATAAAATCATCAATGAAAGAGAAATGCAGTCAGCTTTGTGCCATTGCTTCTAATGAACCAACATTGTTACTAGCTCAGGTTCTGCAGTGTTGGGTGTAGTTTTGATTCTCCAGCCTAGCTGCTCAGAACTATGCTTTGGCAGAGAGTAAGTTGGAATTTTGCCCCTAGACATATCTGTTATCAAGTCAGCATGTCATTTTCAAGTCAGCTGGACTATCCAACCTAAAAGGTTCCTTTTGCAAAGTTCTGTCCCTAACTTCTTGCCGAGCTAATATTCTGGAAGGTAGCATGGAAACAGAAGAGCTGATGACTTTGAACTCTTGCCATTATACCCTTTGAGGAAAGGAAGAGGATGCTTAAGTTTTCTCTGTAATCAGCTATGTCTTTTTATCGACCTCCAAGTACTCTGTTATTCCCTGTTCCTCTGTCTCTTTATCTCAAATCATTTTTATGTATGTATAATTTTAGCTACTTACACTCTCCTGAATGTCACCAACAGTGCGTTCTAAGACTCTCAACTTATAACAAAGCTTTTCCAACTTGACCTGGTAAAATGGATTTAGCGTGGCTCTATACTCTGACCATAGTAGGGGAAAGAGTAAGCTGTGCCTGGTTTTGAATCTAAAGGAAGTGATGTGACTTATTGTCTCACAAGAGTTATTTGTATGGTTTCCTCTGCTTCAAAGCACACATCACGCTGGAGCCTATGCTTTCTTTAAAAAATATTTTTTAAAAAAATTCTTGGCTGCACTGAGTCTTTTTGGCTGTGTGCAGGCATTTTCTAGCTGTAGCTAGTGGGGGCTACTCTCTAGTTGCGGTGCTCTGATTTCTTATTGTGGACTATAGGCTCCGGGCTTCAGTGGTTGTACTGTGCAGGCTTAGTTGTTCCACTGAAAGTATGATCTTTCTGGACCACGGATCAAACCCATGTTTCCTGCTTTGTAAGGTGGATTCTTAACTGATGGGCCACTAGGGAAGCCTAGGACTACTGTTTCTGCTACATAGAAGGGAGCCCAGTGTGCTTTACTTCCTATTGAATTACAAAATGCGCCTTTATGGCAATACTACTTTGGAATATTTTTATTCCAAATATTTTTTTTTCATTATTTTAAACAGCAGAAGGACATGGCTGTGGTGCTCTGTCACCCGACTCATGGACTCCTGGTGAAATGACAGTATGACAGAGAGCATGGCTTTCCTTTCATCCTCTACTACCATGATGTGCACTTACTGTCTTCATTTGCTTTTTTGTCTGAACCAAATAAGAGATTGAGGCATGAAATCCTACAGTGCTGGAAGTTCCAGAATCACACTCTAATAGCCAGAATTAAAGACTTAAGTTGCAGCTCTACATGCTACTGAGAAGTCCCACCTAAAGGGCTTTTGGTCCTTTGCCTTGTTCTCTGGAAATCGACTTTCCCTGGGTTAATTATCTTGGTTTTAACCAATTGCTGATTCACTCATTCACTTAGTAAATTACATGAAATGGCTAGTATGCACCAGGCACTGTTAAGATTTTTTCATGACAATGTCAGTGTTTAGTGGAGAACGGAAGAGTGCTGATTGTGTTTATGACATCAAGAACCATTTTTTTAAATTTATGTATTTATTTATTATGCTTGTCTGTGCTGAATCTTTGTTGCTGTGCTTGGGCTTTCTCCAGTTGCAGCAAGCAGCACCTACTCTTCATGGAGTTGCTCCAGCTTTTCCTTGTGGTGGCTTGTCTTGTTATAGGAGCACAGAGTCTAGACTGTGTGGGCTCAGTAGCTGTCACACACAGGCTTAGCTGCCCAGTGGCATGTGGGATCTCTTTGGACTAGGGATTGAACCCAGGTTCCTTCATTGGCAGGTGGATTCTTAACCTCTGGACCACCAGGAAGTCCTACAACCGTTTATAATGGTGGACGTGAGCACAGTTCTGTGCTTCTTCTTTAGACTTGCTTTTGATGGGGAACAGAATTCACTTAAACAATCCATTGGGAAAAGTCCTTCCAAACAGTTCTTGTGAGAGTGAAATCTAGAACTGTCTGCCATGCCACTTGTGACCATGGGTCCAGAATTGTAGAGCATAATGTATTTTTTTTTTAACCTGGAAAATCAACTGCTAGAAGTTTATACTAAGGAAATTAACATGGATATGTACTTAGCCATAAAGATGTACATTCAGACTTTAAAAAATCATTGTAGTGAAAGTTTAAAATAACCCATGTGTCCAGTAGTGGGATGGGTTACATGTGTTATGGTCTATCTGTGCAGCCACTAAAAGTGATGTTGAAGAATAGTGAAACTTTTTTTTTTTTTTTTTGCATATACTTTTCATACATTTGGGAAGCATAGAGGGGGGCGGGCACCTGGAAATTTAGCTTCACTGTTGATGGTTTGGTAACTATTGGAAGGTGACTTAATATCTAGTATAAGCCTGAATTCTTCCTTATCCTTAAAATGGTAATACTTTATCAATTAAGTAGTATCATTGTGAAAATTAATGAGATAATTTCCCTAAAGTGCTTTTAGCATGGTGCTGGGCTGTATTCATTTGATTCAGTTGTGTCAGACTCTTTGTGACGCTGTGGATTGTAGCCCACCAGGCTCCTCAGTCCATGAGGATTCCCCAGGCAAGAATACTGGAGTACGTTGTCAAACCCTCGTCCAGGTGATCTTCCCAACCCAGTTATCAAACTCATGTCGCTTGCACTGCAGGCAGATACTTTACCTACTGAGCCTGGGAAGGCCTGTAGCACAGTCAGATCAGATCAGATCAGTCGCTCAGTCGTGTCCGACTCTTTGCGACCCCATGAACCGCAGCACGCCAGGCCTTCCTGTCCATCACCAGCCCCCGGAGGTCACTCAGACTCACACCCGTCAAGTCAGTGATGCCATCCAGCCATCTCATCCTCTGTCGTCCCCTTCTCCTCCTGCCCTCAATCCCTCCCAGCATCAGAGTCTTCTCCAATGAGTCAACTCTTCACATGAGGTAGCCAAAGTACTGGAGTTTCAGCTTTAGCATCATTCCTTCTAAAGAAATTCCAGGATTGATCTCCTTCAGAATGGACTGGTTGGATCTTCTTGCAGTCCAAGGGACTCTCAAGAGTCTTCTCCAACACCACAGTTCAAAAGCATCAATTCTTCGGCGCTCAGCCTTCTTCACAGTCCAGCTCTCACATCCATACATGACCACAGGAAAGACCATAGCCTTGACTAGGCGAACCTTTGTTGGCAAAGTAATGTCTCTGCTTTTGAATATGCTATCTAGGTTGGTCATAACTTTCCTTCCAAGGAGTAAGCGTCTTTTAATTTCTTGGCTGCAGTCACCATCTGTAGTGATTTTGGAGCCCAGAAAAATAAAGTCTGACACTGTTTCCACTGTTTCTCCATCTATTTCCCATGTAGTGATGGGACCAGATGCCATGATCTTCGTTTTCTGAATGTTGAGCTTTAAGCCAACCTTTTCATTCTCCACTTTCACTCTCATCAAGAGGCTTTTTAGCCCCTCTTCACTTTCTGCCATAAGAGTGGTGTCATCTGCATATCTGAGGTTATTGATATTTCTCCCAGCAGTCTTGATTCCAACTTGTGTTTCTTCCAGTCCAGCATTTCTCATGATGTACTCTGCATATAAGTTAAATAAACATGGTGACAATATGCAGCCTTGACGTACTCCTTTTCCTATTTGGAACCAGTCTGTTGTGCCATGACCAGTTCTAACTGTTGCTTCCTGACCTGCATACAGATTTCTCAAGAGGCCGATCAGGTGGTCTGGTATTCCCATCTCTCTCAGAATTTTCCACAGTTTATTGTGATCCGCACAGTCAAAGGCTTTGGCATAGTCAATAAAGCAGAAATAGATGTTTTTCTGGAACTCTCTTGCTTTTTCCATGATCCAGCGGATGTTGGCAATTTGATCTCCGGTTCCTCTGCCTTTTGTAAAACCAGCTTGAACATCAGGAAGTTCACGGTTCACATATTGCTGAAGCCTGGCTTGGAGAATTTTGAGCATTACTTTACTAGCGTGTGAGATGAGTGCAATTGTGCGGTAGTTTGAGCATTCTTTGGCATTGCCTTTCTTTGGGATTGGGATGAAAACTGACCTTTTCCAATCTTGTGGCCACTGCTGAGTTTTCCAAATTTGCTGGCATATTGAGTGCAGCACTTTCACAGCATCATCTTTCACGATTTGGAATAGCTCCACTGGAATTCCATCACCTCCACTAGCTTTGTTCATAGTGATGCTTTCTAAGGCCCATTTGACTTCACATTCCAAGATGTCTGGCTCTAGGTCAGTGATCACACCATCATGATTATCTGGGTCGTGAAGCTCTTTTTTGTACAGTTCTTCTGTGTATTCTTGCCACCTCTTCTTAATATCTTCTGCTTCTGTTAGGTCCATACCATTTCTGTCCTTTATCGAGCCCATCTTTGCATGAAATGTTCCTTTGGTATCTCTGATTTTCTTGAAGAGATCCCTAGTCTTTCCCATTTTGTTGTTTTCTTGGCATTTAATACACGTTAAGAAATAATTATTTAACTAGAATTTTAAGGGAAAACACCTTAATTAAAGAAGTGTGGTCATTTGGGGCTTATGAGTACCTGCATTTTATACCAAAAGATGTGGGAACTTTATTGTTAGTAAAACTGGGAGGATCCAACAATTTCCCACAGATATTTATGGCTGGAGTTTCACTAAGACAAAAGAACATGATTTAGTTGTCATCAGTGGGAAAATTCATTGTATTTCTAGGGCATGTGTATTAGCAGCAGTGGCTGAATAGCTATATTAAATGTTCTGGTGTGTGATTTGGGTTAATTACTGTCATAGTTTTATTAGGCTTTGACATGGCTTTTTTTCCCCAGCAAATAAAACATGAGGAAATTCAAGATTGGTGTTAACTATCTTGCCGCAAATGAATTTCTAATGTAGACAACTGAAATCAACAGCTATAAAACCACACTGTCCATGAGGAGGTGAAGATTTCCTAATTTAATGTTGAAAGCCTCTTTTGATTTTCACTTCCCTTGAATATGTGTTGGGCTTCCCTGATGGCTCAGACAGTAAAGAATCTGCCTGCCTGCAGGAGACCCAGGTTCGATCCTGGGTCGGGAAGATCCCCTGGAGAAGGGAATGGCAACCCACTCCAGTGTTCTTGCCTGGAGAATCCCATGGACAGAGGAGCCTGGCGGGATGTGGACCATGGGGTCACAAAGAGTTGGACATGACTGAGAGACTAATGCTTGAATATGTGTAGTACATTCTGGTGGGGAAGGCACCCCACCCCAGTACTCTTGCCTGGAAAATCCCATGGACAGAAGTCCCTGGCGGGCCACTGTCCATGGGGTCGCTAAGAGTCGGACCTGACTGAGCAACTTCACTTTCACTTTTCACTTTCATGCATTGGAGAAGGAAATGGCAACCCACTCCAGTGTTCTTGCCTGGAGAATCCCAGGGACGGGGGAGCCTGATGGGCTGCTGTCTATGGGGTCGCACAGAGTCAGACACGACTGAGGCGACTTAGCAGCAGCAGCAACAGCAGCAGCAGTACATTCTGGAGAGAGGTATAGTGAAGTTGCCTCTGAGTGGATAAGAAAAGAACTAGACTCAATGCCTTATAATAACCTATAATGGAAAAGAATCTGGAAAAAAAAAAAAAAATATATATATATATATATAATCTGAATCATTTTGCTGTACACCTCAAACTAACACAACATTGTTATAATTATAACTATAATAAAAAAAAGCTCTTTAAAGAGCTTTAAAGAAAATACCTTAAAGGGGCATAGAGTAGAGCCTCCATCTAGGTGGATTCAGTATTTCCCATTTGGACAGCTGATCCTAAAACCTTTGAAGATGACGTGGAACCCTTGACGTGTGTTTTGGATCATCAGAAACTATAGACTTATCTAGTAATAAGTTCTCTGTTGTTCCCACTGCAACTTGGATCGTGGGCTCTTCTCCATTTTCTTTCTTGAAACATTATTTATTGCTGGCTGCACTCGGTCTTTGCTGTTGTGCCCAGGCTTTTCTCTAGTTGCGGAGGGCATTGTGGTGCTCTGGCTTTCATTGCAGGGCACAGGTTCTAGGTGCTTGGGCTTCAGTAGTTAAGGTACACTGGCTTAGTTGCCTGGTAGCGTGTGGGATCCTCCCGCACCTGCAATCAAACCCGTGTTCCCTGCATTGGCAGGCAGATTGCTAACCAGTGGACCACCAGGGAAGTCCCTTCAATTTTCTTCATCTGTTAAGTGAATCCTGCACTATGTGATTAACTAGGATACAGCAGTGAGCATGGCAGATGCCATTCTGGCTTTCATGTGAGAATTTCTGGTACAATTATTTTCTGTAGTAATAGTCACAAATGTCAGGATTATTGCTACCCTTCTTATCAGTGTCAAAGTTTTATCACTAAAACTGATCTTTATTATCATATATTTGAAATACAATTCCCAGATTTGTTTTTCATGGTCACCCAACTGAATCTGAGTATTATATAAAATTGTAAAAATATATTTTTCCCAGGTAAAATTATATCCTCCATTCCAAAACTGAAAAGGAGGTGATACAGGCAGATTTTCTACCACTTCCATGGTTTTGCCATCATGAACACAGTTGGAATCTAGAGAGGGGAAGGGAGCGTATCCCTGACTCACGGTGGATACTTTTTTCTTTTTTAACGTTAGCTGTACTTGAGCATCAGGGTGAGTTAGCCTGTTAGTGGACTGTCTCGGCAGATACCACACACCAAGCAGGGAAGTACTGAGAAGCCTCACTCGGACAGGAGTCAGATCAGTGCGGGTAGAGCTCCATTAGGGATGCACTGGCTGATTCTTGTCTTTCTTGGGTGTCATGATTCTCTTCCGATCCTGGTCCTGATTTCATTTGGTCCCATGCGACTCTGAGAGACCTCACAAATGTCTTTAGTAAAGCTGTGTTTTCCCTAAAAGCAGATCCCTGATCTGC
Organism: Tragelaphus eurycerus; assembly: GCA_935064755.1. Lineage (NCBI taxonomy): Eukaryota > Metazoa > Chordata > Mammalia > Artiodactyla > Bovidae > Tragelaphus > Tragelaphus eurycerus. The sequence continues at coordinate 56,416,008 of CAKXYN010000001.1, read as the reverse complement.
TTCCTGGAATGTAACTCTTTGCAATGTAACTGTTTCATGTTGAAGAAGATCTTTTTAATTTGATTTATTTCGTAGCACTGAATATTTTTGGGTGTACAGCTTATGCCCACTCTTCTTTCTCAGGGTTCATAGGGTTTTATGAGAAGAGTATAAAAATTGATAGTCATGTAAGAACTTTATTGAAAAGAAGAATGTTAGCTGTCTGTTTTCTTGATTATCTTCACTAGAAATATCAATGTCAGGCTACTCTCAGCATTAAGAACTTGATTTCCTGTATCGAACCATGATCTCTCTCACCTGTAAATTAGAGGTGTTCAAGATGTTCCCATTAATATTGAGAGCAGGAGAAATGTGAAACAGCCAGTTGTAGAAATGGAAATTACAGGCATATGTTTGGTTATATCTCACTGTTCACAATGGACATGCCTGTGATGGATTATGTCTCAATAAAAATTTTGTCAATAGAATTAGATTATTAGGTGCATCATGGGAGCTTGCTGTTCCAACCGTTTGTATGGTAAATTATTTATACCATGTAGCATATTCCTGTAAAATGATTAATCACCTCCAAATTTCAGTTGCAATTTTATGTCCCGCATGTTTTCATAAAAAGGAAACTTCTGGGCCAGAAAAGGTATACTGATATGCCTACAGCATAAAAAATCTATATGAAATACTGTTACAATGTATACTGTGATGATAAAGGCAGCTTTTTATAATTCAACCAAAATGTTTCTAACTCCAGGCAGTAACCTAATAACTTGAAGAAATGTTTGTTTCAGCTTTAAATAACATTATATAAAATGGATTAAGACTTCTCTGGAGATAATTTTCCATGTGAATTGAGTTTTGAGTAATATATGATACATATAGTAAGTTTTCCTCGCTTACCCTGTAATGAAGAAAAAGTGCAAAATATATTTTATGTTGTCTGAACACAGATATTTCCTCCAGCAGCTGGTAAACAAACCAGTGTCCTGGTCAAAGATAAAACACTGCAAACATTTATGTGTTTATTTGTTCATTCATTAATTACAAATTCATTGAGCAGGTACAGGCGTTGTACCAAGAGCTTGTGCTGTGCTAAGTCTCTGCCATTGTGTCCAACTCTTTGCGACCCTATGGGCTTCTCTGTGACCCACCAGGCTCCTCTGTCCATCAGATGCTCCGGGCAAGAATATAGAAGTGGGTTGCCATGCTCTTCTCCAGGGGATCTTCCCAACCCAGAGATCGAACCCGAGTCTCAAGTCTTCTTCATTGGCAGTCAGATTCTTTACCACTCGTGCCACATTACTCTTTCCCAATTCTTTTACAGAGAGAGACTTTTTAATCAGCATTTTATAAAATTTTTGGCATCTGCTGATGAATCCATGGAAGTTTCTAGCTTCTCAGTCCAGCTCTTTAACAGTGAGCTGTTTTTCGGCTCTCAGTTACAAATCCACCCTTCTTTGCCTATTGTGATCCTTGAGCTAAGCCCTGTAAACATTTCTCCTTCAGTAGCTTGTGCAGCAGTGGGTTTTGTCGATAGAGGGAGCCAGGGCACACCGCAAGGTGTGAGTTTCCCCCCTGCTCCGTGTTGGAGTGGTGGGCAGCTGGGGAGCAAGAGGGCGGCTCTGTGGCTCTCTTCTTAGCAGCTCTCACAGCAGCTCCAGCCCACACCTTCCAGCGAGTTTCTTCACCACTAGGTGGGCTGCTCCTTAGCTCAACCCCAGCCCACTTGATTCCTCAGCAGCGTGTCTGTGCTGTGCTGTGCTCTTTGGTTCTTTGTGCTTTCCCCACCATCTAACAAACCATTCATCTGGAGCTGTCCAGCCAGCTCTCGCTTCTCTGCTAACCAGTGAGCCAGTGTCTTGGACCATCACTAGCAAACACTAGCAGGGTTCCTACTAGTGTGTGGAACCTACATGCTGTGGGTTCCAGACCATGTTCCTGTGGCATCCACACCCTCCCCAAGAAGGTCTCAGTGCCAGCCTTCTGAGTTCTTCATTTCCTCCTTTCCCACGCTCTATAGGTTCTAAAGTTAGTGGCTACTTTCTTTTCCTCCCACCCTGCCTCCACCCTCCCCCTTTTTGGAGTTAACCATCTTTTAGTTGATAGCAATTCTTTATATTAAATTTTCCCTGTTCAGATTACCAACGTGGTCTCTGTCTCCTGAATGGACCTTGACTGGAAGGAAAGGGACAAGCAAAAAGCCTCCTGCAGAAAGAATTACTTGCTATTAAACTGCCAGCTTGTGACCAGTACAGTAGTTTCTGTGACCTTCTTTGATATTTCTGCTTAATACCTAATTTTATTTTAGTGTGGCTTACATCAGACATTCCAGAATCAGGTGCTGAATATTCCCACCAGTATCACTCCTCTGAGTACAAAACCTGTAAATACCCTTTTATGCATTTATAGTATGGAGGCATTTATCCACTCAGCAGAGATTTATTTAGCAGCGCTGGCATACTTGGCACTGGAGTAGGTGCTTAAAAAAGGCATGATACTCAGGCCCTGCCTTGCAAGTTTGTCAGGAAGACAGGACCTGGGTGTGTGAAAAGTTAACCAACAAAGCAATATGGTTTGCATTAGCATTTGTATTGCTTCATATTTCTAGACTAAGTAATGTTACAGAACAGCAGTATTCTATTCTGTACAATCCATTCACATTGCTAAGCGTGTGAGCATTCATTTGTCTTTTCAATTGTTTCCTGTTTTCTCTACATCCACAGTACTTGCTGGGAGGAGTTTTAGGGGCTGCAAATTGGTAGGTCCTCTGTAGTCAATGAAAATAGTTTATGACACTAGATCTTTGAAACGGTGTCTGAATATGCACACTTTGGGACTTCAGCAAACATTTCTTTTACTGTATAAATTACTGGAAACCAGCTGTGCAGGATGAGACAGGAGTGCTGGATGGGATCTCATTGGTTTGGGGAGTGTGGGGCTCTGTGTGAAGTGATTTTACTTTTGAAGCCTTTATGCAGACAAGGTACATGAAGCCAGATTGGGAGTCTGGTATCCCATCAGCCATGCACACTCTGCAGAGTAATATTTAAGATGTTCCCTTCCCAGAATTGTTCTAGTGAGTCCCTTGAGTGGAATGGCGTGCTCTTCTCTGTGCAGTTCTTGCAGAGAAGTTAAATCACACAGGCAGTGGCTTTGCAGTCTGCAACTCCGAACCATTGCTGAAGGTGGTGCTTGGAAATTGACTCAACCAGCCCTTCCCGGCACACACCTGACAGAGCACTAGTCTTGGAAGATGCCCGGCCTTGATTGAAACCTAGGAAATGTTTTCTAGTCTAGAATATCCTCCTCCTCCTCTCAGAGACAGTTCAGTTTTCACATCAGAAGCACTCTCTGATAAGTCCAGAAATGAAAGGAACCTGTCATTTTCCTACATGGTATTCCTTAAATGTTGCTCACCATTTTTTTTTTCTTCTCTTAAATGTCTGATGTCCCACCACAGTTTTCTGTATGAGAATTTGGGAACTTGGCCGTTTTTGCATATCTTTTTTTAAAGAAGCTATCATCTACCTCTATGTGTGTGTACCATATGGCTTTTTAAGAAAATATTTGCTGATTGATTGATTGATTTTTGCTTGATTTCTTTGGCTGTACCAGGACTTGGTAGTGGCACGCAGGGTCTGCAGTCTTCATTGTGGCACACAGAATCTTTAGTTGTGGCATATGAACTTTTAGTTGTGGCATATGGAATCTAGTTACCTGAGCAGGGATTGAATCCAGGCCCCCTGCATTGAGAGCACAAAATCCTAGCCAGTTGCCACCAGAGAAGTCCCCTCATATGGCTTTTTAAACAGATTTTCCATGGTCCCTACCACCCTCAAGACTTTGAAGATTGGGTAAATGGCCTTGGGGCTAGAAGGGAAACATGCATATGGGAAAGAGGAATTACGACAATGTGGGCAATGCCTTAGGATATGCCAGCAAGACCCCTCTACCACCTATTTGTAGGTGTGTGTTGGTGGTTCTGATGTAGTTGCTAAGTTGTATCCAACTCCTGTAACCCTGTGGACTGTGATTTTTGGCCAAAACCACTTTTTCTCTCCAGGCCTTAGTTTTTGAATCTGTTACATGAGAGTGATGATTTGTTCTTCATAGAGTTGTTGAGAGCGGAGTGAAATAATGTCCACAGAGCACTGGGTGTAACTGTGAGATACACTGTAACCTCAGGAGATACTGTTTTTATGTTGAAAAAGAATAGATAATGGCCAGTATTGGGGGGTGGTTCTCTGCAGATCCTTCCTGGATGTGAGAGAGGCAGTGAGGAAAATCATTTTGAACTAGGTTGGCAGAGGTTCTCCTGGTAAAATGGAAGAGACTGTAACTGTCACCAGGCTAAGCCAGATACATTGCCGTGTCACTGAGATGGTGTATCTGTGTGGGGGGTGCTGATGTCTGTGAAGAGGGACCCTTGGGGAACAGGCAGGAGAAACAGCAGCTCCCACTCCAGTTGCTCCTCCAGGTTGGCATCGCATGTCTACCCTGGTGCCATCTGCTCTGATGGCTCTTCCAGCGGCCAGTTTAGGGTGCATTTGTTTAGGTCTTACCTGCTTTTCACCGTAAACCATGTCACCTCAAACCCTATCCCAGTACAGAGAATCACATACCTCACAATTCATAGGTGAAAAGTAACGATTCCTCTCCGAGAGCTGATTTCACTCTTGGCCTGTTTGGGGAAACAGCAGCTAATGCTCTGCAAATCATTGTCTTGTTTTCCTTGCCCAGGTCAGGGGGAGGCTGGGCTCGCTTTAAGTCCATTGATGTATTCAGGAACGACGTCTTCTGTCCCCAGCCAGGTCCACGTGGGAGGAAAGAGGGATTATAGATGATTGGTGCAGGAATGTGACCTGTTGTCAGCCACCCCAAAATCATGCTGTGGTTTTACAACCCCTGACCATGTGTCAGAATGACTCCATTTGGTCAGAAAGAACCAAAATGGAATTTTGGTCTCTTGGGAACCAAAGCAGCACTGCTGCTACCACTTAACCCTGGGCTGTCTTTGCCAAAACACTTGCTTGCCATAATGTAGGCATATATGAAGTTTTTCATTTATCATTTATATACTTGATATAAACACACCAAATTTGAAATGTATGCAAATCAGGATCACAAAGTGCACATATCAAGTTTGATGAATATACAAATATATCAAAGTTGGTATCTACATGTATATCAACATTCAAATACAGTGTTTTTCCAGAATAGAAACAGATTTTTTTTCTAGTTCTAAAAAGAATCATGTTATGCAAATTTCAAGCAGCATGAGGTTCCATTAAAGAGAAGGGGAAAATGGTATGTATGCCCTTGATCCCAACCTCCAGAGAGAATTGCTGATGTTTGCTCTATCTGCCATCTAAAATTTTAAGAACATTTGTAAACAAGCGTCTTCCAAAGAGGATGAAATTCTACTGCAACGTGGTTTTTACCCTAATAATATGTCATAGCCATGTCTTGATGCTGGAAGACACGTTTTCCTTATCCTTTTTAAGCTTCATAGTGTTACACTGAATGGCCATACCATAATCCATTTAACCAGTTAGCTATTAATGGATTTTTTTAGTTGTTTCCAATATAATGAACAACATCAAAGTGTTGTATTCATATTTTTCTGCCTTTTCTCCAGCTATTCAGTTTTTTTTTTTTTTCTCCTTAGGAGATTCCCTGGGTCACTGAATGTGCCAGGATTCATTTTGAAAAGGTGTGACCAGATTATAACACTCAAATAAGCATGCCGTGCTCCTTTGATAAGTTTCTTATCAACATGAGGCATTTTTGATTTATCAACATGAGGCATTTTTGATTTGATTTTCCAAATATATTGTATATATTGTACTATTGTTATACATAAATAACCAGTGTTGGAGTTACTTACTTAAAGCAAGAATGACAGCATCTGTTTTCATGACAGCAGTAAGAGGTTACTCACAAGCTTGTTGTTCTATTATTGAACCTCATTCTTCCCCCTTTGTATTTGTGTAGCCTAGCTATGTCATATGCCTCCACTATTTAAGTTATATAAGAAAGTCAATAGGAAACTTTTGACTAGAAATGAAAGAAATGTTGGCCTATAAACATACTAAGTTAATGTAAAAAGTAACTTTTTTAAGCCAGAAGAAATATGGCAGTTTACTCAGTTGGGCTCGTATTAGTGACCATAGCTTTGCTAAAATGGGATTGAACTGAATGCTTCCATTGTACAGAGGCACAAAGCCTGTGGATTTTCAGGTCATCAAGAAAATACAGATTTTTCAGCCATCTTGTCTGTTTCCTCTCGTTATCATCCTACCTCCCAATTATTCCTTACCCCAATGGTCTAACTTCCAGCCAGACAGAATTTTTATCTCTCTCTGTCTTCCTAGGAGGTGGTATACATAATATCTAAAATTCATAGATAAACGTTCTCTTGGTTTATCACCTCAATACTAATGCAATTGACCGAAGATCATAAAGAAAAAATTTCCTTTCCCTCAGGAGATTATAAAGAATGTTTATCTTTGGCACAGACTTTCAACTAAGATTTTGTTCTGTACTTTTGAATATCAACAGATTTTCAAAGGGTTGGGAATCAAAAGCAGATGGGTAACTACTTTGTGAAAAGTGATTTGATGATGGAGCAAAGACTGTGAAACTCACGTCTGCTCTTCACTGAACCCAAACAAGAGAAATTATTATTTTATTATTATTCTCTTTATTATGTAAGAATTTCAACTTAGATTATGGAGTGTAATTGTGGCAGGCACAGCACTGATGGTTCCAAGGCGCATTCCTATAATGGGAGACAGTGTAAGTGAAAGAGTTGTTCAAAAAGAAGCTCACTGTGGGACTTCCCTGCAGGACCAGTGGTTTAAGACTGTGCTTCCAGTGCAAGGAGAAGGGATTCGATCCCTCATTGGGAAACTAGCGTCCCACATGTCATATAGCATGGCCAAATATTTAAAAAAAAATTTTAGAGTAAGATTGATAAAACATTTTTTAAAAATAATCTTGCTATCATGTTTTTGGCAATCAGCTTTACTGAAAACAACTTTTCCAAGTATTGTATATGTTGTACTATTGTTATACAGAAATAACCAGGGTTGGAGTTGCTTCCTTAAAGCATGAATGATTACATCTGATTTCATGACAGCAGTAAGAGGTTACTGATGATGTACTTCAAAGTTGAAGGCATTGAGTCTCAAGGTTAAGGGACTTGGCCAAGTCAGCCAGGTAGCCTAAACTCCAAAGATCTGCCCAACTCTTGTTATAGTCCCTGAGCTTGACAGTAATGCTCTTCTGACCGCCAAGGTCAAGGCACTGATTGAGAATCGTGACCTAGATACCATTTGAACAAAGGTCAAAGTCAATGTCATTTCTGCACTCCTTGCTTTCCCGAAATGATGTATCCCACCCTGATGTGCTTTCTTGACTGAAAACCTTTCCATAATCTGCCTGAAACTGGTGATGGTTTATATGACAGAGAAATAATTGCCCACGGTAACAACAGAGTATTGGATAAGTAAGGAATGGTACATTAAGATGATTAAATTCTCTGTAGTAGGGAATAAGAGCAAACTAGTGCTCCATGGAACTTGGGTGAATCTCACAGATACAATGATGAGTAAAAGCAGGTGAAACAAGAGACTGGTGTGTAATTCCATTACTGTACACGTGTAATACGGGGCTGCCTGCTGAGAGGGGGTCATAAAAGAGCTCTCTGGGGTATTGGAAATACCCCTGTCTGTCTTCATTTGGACTGAGATGTGTCTCTATGTCTGTGAAAATCCATACAGCTGTGCACTTAAGATTTGTGGACTTTACCATTTTATATTATATCTCAATTAAAAGTCAACCTTAAAAAGTGAATCACAGCACACATTTCATCCAGGGCCCCAGTGTCTGTGAAGGGTGAATTAATCTATGGACCTTTGCATCTCAGAGTCAATGCCTAATGAGACCTCTTACTGGCATCCAACTTATGTGTGGATCAGTTATCTGACAACCTTGAGAAGCTTATATGCAGGCAGTAATTGTAAAATACTTCTGAAGTTCCAGAGGAACCAGTTTATGCATCACTCTACCCATATCTTGAAGTGCAAGTACTGCATTCATGAGGGAACTCTCAGGCAGGCTCTCCCTTCTGGTGACACCTGGCAAGGATACATACACCCAGGACTCTGGGTTTGTGAGACCTTTGTCACCCAATTATAATTCAAAAGGACCAGCTTTAATCATAAGACTTAGATTTGAAGCAACATGATGGACCTAGAGATTGTCATACTGAGTGAAGTAAGTCAGACAGAGAAAGAGAAATACCATATGACATTTCTGACGTGCGGAATCTGAAAAGAAATGAAACAAATGAACTCACTTTCAAATAGAAACAGACTCACAAACTTGTGATTGCCAGCAGAGGTAGGAGGGGAGCGATAGTTAAGGAGATTGGGATGGACATGTACACAGTGCTATATTTAAAATGGATTACCAACAGGGACCTACTGCATAGCATGGGAACCTGCTCAGCGTTCTGCAGCAGCATGGGTAGGAGGGGAGTTTGGGGGAGATCGGATACACGTCTATCTATACATGTATCATACTCATGGCTGAGTCCCTTCACTGTTCACCGGAAACTATCACAGCATTGTTATTCAGCGGTACACCAACACAAAATAAAAAATTAAAAAAAAAATTTACTAAGGCTTAGATTGTTTTGGAGAAGTCAGTAGCTTTTACAAAGACTTTATCTGAAGTTGTAATAAAGTTGGAGCTCCTAAAGGGAACCTCTGCGAGTTCACTGACAGACAGGCTTAGATTGTTTTGGAGAAGTCAGTAGCTTTTACAAAGACTTTATCTGAAGTTGTAAGAAAGTTGGAGCTCCTAAAGGGGACCTCTGCAAGTTCACTGACAGACTGCTTTCCGTGGCTCATTCTCCACGCTGTTCTGCCAACAGAATTATCGCGTTGCGCCTCGCGTCACAGTGTGGAACTCTGCAGATTTAACGTTCAAAAACAACCCTCACATTTCTTAGCCTTTGGAATTACTTTAGCAGTGATAGCAAGATCTGAGTAACACACCACCTGTGAAAACTGTTTAGATTTTGGGTGATTTTCATGTGGTGTTTACAGATACACACAGCTCATCTGCAGCATCAGAAAACTGGGGCAGTTTCACACCATCATTGGAAGCCTCCCTACTTGGAAGTTAAACCTTTTGTAACAACCATCCATCAGTCAGTCATTCCCCCAAAGATTTTTTAAAGGCTTCCCAATGCAGTGCCTCTTCAAATAAAACAAAAGTCAGAGTCTTGTCAACATAGTCTAATACTGTGCTGATACTCATATCTTATAACTCCCAGGCTATGAGGACATTACAGATAGATATTTTTCATTCTTTTTTTTTTTTTTCTTTTTGCTTTTGTTCATCTGATAGATGTATCCGCGGTCAAATATATTCTAGTTCAATCATTGCCACTTATCAGATGCTTAGTAAATATTTGTTGAATGTATGAGTTACTGAGTGAATTAGTGAATGAGTATAGTTAGATGGTTGAAGGGATGAAGTTTATTGCTTATATATTATTCAGAATTTATTTAATTCATATATGCTTGACACTTCGTGAAGTATTTTATGTGGATTATCTCATTTGACTGTCTCAATAGCCTTGTTAAGAAAATACTGTTAGTATCTCCATTTCATAGATCCAGGAAACTAATGCATAATGGAATTTAAGTAATTTGTTTGTGTAAAGCTGGGCTTCTTTAACTTTCTATAAAGGGCTAGATAGTAAATATTTTTGGCTTTTCAGGTCATGAAGTATTGTGCCAACTGCTCCTTGCCGTCTTATACTGCAAAAGCAGCCATGGGCATTATGTAAACCGATGGCCAGGGTTGTGTTACAATAAAACTTTATTTACAAACATAGATGGTGGGAGTGTCCCAATGGCTGTATTTTGCTGATCAGTTGGAGTTTGCTGACCCCTGTCACATCTCATCAGTGATGGTACTTTGATTTGAACCAAAGCAACATGACTCTGAAGACCATGTTTGCTACTGCTAAGTCACTTCAGTCGTGTCCGACTCTGTGCGACCCCATAGACGGCAGCCCACCAGGCTCCCCCGTCCCTGGGATTCTCCAGGCAAGAACACTGGAGTGGGTTGCCATTTCCTTCTTCAGTGCATGAAAGTGAAAAGTGAAAGTGAAGTCGCTCAGTCGTGTCTGACCCTTAGCGACCCCATGGACTGCAGCCTACCAGGCTCCTCCATCCATGGGACTTTCCAGGCAAGAGTACTGGAGTGGGGTGCCATTGCCTTCTCCAGAAGACCATGTTTAATTAGGAGTAAATTGCAATTTGTTAAAAAAGAAAGCAGGAAACTTGCTTTAGCTGTCCTTAACTAATTCTCCTTTTCCTCCTATTATCATTGCTATTGAATTTTTTTTTTTTTTTTTTTTGATTTTAGCTTTCAAAACCTCCTTCAAAGAAAGTAAAACGAAAGCCCATCTCAGTGAAACGTTTGATTAAGTCACTTAACCTCAGGTCACACAGCCAACATACAACCAGAACTTGAATCAGAAATCCCAGAGTTCACTCAGCTTTCTGGATACCCTGGCTAAAGTTTCCTTGAAACTCTCCCTTTTTCTTTCCCCTCCTAAACCTCTTCAATAGCTACCTATTTTGCTTTTCGTAAAACAGACATTTTTAGTGCCTACTCTATGCAGGCACCAAAATGAAGCTGATGATAGAAGATCAAATCAAAGAACGCATTAACCAAATTTTCAGAAATGGGGACCAGATTGAAGTAGAAAGGGGTTTATTTGGGGTTTGCTGGGACTGTAGCCTGAGAGACACAGATTTATGGAACACTTGATTTGTGTTCCATTGGGCTAGAAAATGAGGCTTTTAAAGGCAAAAAACATCATAAGGTCATAGTTAGTTACATGAGTTGTTAATCAAGAATTATAACTGGAGCTGGCAAGAAGTCAGGGTGCTTGTTAAGCAAGGGTTGGCTGGGGTCCGAAATGGTTCATAGTTAAAAGGAGAGATCTTGAGACCAGCAGTTTGCAGCTGCCAGGTGTTCTGAATAGGCCTGGTGGTGTCCACTGGTCTGGCACAGTTCAGAAATCGTTTATGTTCTTAGTGGTACAGTGATGTGTCTAAGACCAGATTCTCAATGACAGCCCCGTTCCACTTTTGCATGCCTGAACTGTGGTTATTCCATTATAATCTTAATTTGTCATTGAAAGTATGAGCCCTGCCTTCAGGGAGACAGTCATGAGAACAGTTAGAAAATAGGTGTTTAAGTAGGTCATTAAAGTAAAGTAGAGTAAGTGCTATGAGAGAGCAGGCGTTATAGGTGATACCTTGGTGACACGTGGAGGTGATGAGGACCTCTGACCTGCTTAAATTTCTTGGACCATTCATCCTGGGTTGCCTCTGATGCACTGACCACCTGGGCTATACCTTGACCTTCAGGTATTGACAGGCAGAGAGATTGGTGCTTGCAGGGAGCTAAGCAGAGTGATGGTTAATATATATAGGATGGGCCACTTTGGATGGGCGCCCAGGGAAGGTTTCTTGATAAAATCAGACTTAACCAAGGTCTGAAAAGTGAGAACTGTCTTGCGTAGAGCTGAATGAGGAACATTCTCAGCCAAAAATCAGTGGGGCAAAGGCCTGGAGGCAGTGAAATATTCAGGGTATTTGAAGAGGAGGAGGGAGGCCAATGAGGCTGGACTGCAGTGCACCATGGGAATAAGCATTAAGACTTTGCAGTAAGAATCTATAGGTGGCCTTGACCCAGATCCTGGTAAACTTCCAAGCAGGGCTCTGTTGTCACTAGATTTACTTTTTAAAAAATAATTCAGGGAAATTCCCTGGCAGTCCAGTGGTTAGGACTCCACGCTTCCACTGCAGAGGGCACAGGGGCAATCTCTGTTGGGAGAACTCAGATTGTACAAGACAAACTGAAAATAATAATAAATAATCAGATCAGATCAGTCGCTCAGTCGTGTCCGACTCTTTGCGACCCCATGAACCGCAGCACGCCAGGCCTCCCTGTCCATCACCAGCTCCCGGAGGTCACCCAGACTCACACCCATCAAGTCAGTGATGCCATCCAGCCATCTCATCCTCTGTCGTCCCCTTCTCCTCCTGCCTCCAATCCCTCCCAGCATCAGAGTCTTAATTCTAACTCAGTGACTCTCAGAATCACCTAGAGAGCTTTTAAATACGCAGAAGCCCAGACCGCAGCTCAACTCAATCAGAACAGCTGTTGTTGTCTGTTTCTATTCTCTCTCTGAAGAACTGACTAAAAGCGATCGCAGTAGGCTGCCAGGGGAGAACCCTTGGTGTAACTGCTGTACAGAGAAGGGCTGCCTGGAGGGTGCAGAGAAGAAACCAGGGAAATCAGTCAGTGTTTGTTTGGGTTCAGGGTGGCGGCGGCCTGGGCTAGAGTGAGAATGGAGGAGCTGGAGAAAGGTGGACCAGCTGAAGTCATCTTTAGGAGATACAGTTTTCTGGACTTTCTGACGCATCATAATAGGTATGGAAAGAAAGAGAGGGGTCAAAATAATTCCCAGTTTTGGCAATTAGTCTACTGGGTTGAAAGATACCATTTTATTGCAATGGAATTTTGACATGAAGGTGAAACAGTCATGATCAACTGAATTTAGCTTCAGTTCAGTTCAGTTGCTCAGTCGTGTCCAACTCTTTGCAAACCCATGGACTGCAGCATGCCAAGCTTCCCTGTCTGTCACCAACTCCCAGAGCTTACTCAGACTCATGTCTATTGAGTAGGTAATGCCATCCAACCATCTCATCCTCTGCCATCCCCTTCTCCTCCTACCTTCAATCTTTCCCAGCATTAGGGTCTTTTCCAGGGAGTCCATTCTTCACATCAGGTTGCCAAAGTATTGGAGCTTCAGGATCAGTCCTTCCAATGACTAATTGCTTGCTAAGTCACTTCAGTTGTGTCCGACTCTGTGCGACCCCATAGAACGCAGCCCACCAGGCTCCCTCGTCCCTGGGATTCTCCAGGCAAGAACACTGGAGTGGGTTGCCATTTCCTTCTCCAATGCATGGAAGTGAAAAGTGAAAGTGAAGTCGCTCAATCGTGTCCAACTCTTAGCGACCCCATGGACTGCAGCCCACCAGGCTCCTCTGCCATGGGATTTTTCAGGCAAGAGTACTGGAGTGGGGTGCTATTGCCTTCTCCAATGACTAATTAGTCCAGGACTAATTTGCTTAGGATGGACTGGTTGGATCTCCTTGCAGTCTAAGGGACTCTCAGGAGTCTTCTCCAACACCACAGTTCAAAAGCATCAATTCTTTGACACTCAGCTTTCTTTATAGTCCAACTCGCACATCCATACATGACTACTGGAAAAACCATAGCTTTATCTACACAAACTATTGTCAGCAAAGTAATGTCTCTGCTTTTTAATATGCTGTCTAGGTTGGTCATAGCTTCTCTTCCAAGGAACAAGTGTCTTTTAATTTCATGGCTGCAGCTTCCCTGGTAGCTCAGCTGGTAAAGAATCTGCCTGCAATGCAGGACACTCTGGTTCAATTCCTGGTTTGGGAAGATCCACTGGAGAAGGGATAGCTACCTACTCCAGTGTTCTTGGGCTTCCCTGGTGGCTCAGATGGTCGAGAATCCTCCTGCAATGCAGGAGACCTGGGTTCAATCCCTGGGTTGGGAAGATATCCTAGAGAAGGGAATTTAGCTTGGAATTGCCCAAACTGTTGGTCTGTCTGTAACCCAAAGTAGAGTCCTATATGTATCTTTGTGTATGTTTGTGTGTGCCTGGTCATGGTACCTCTTAGGGGGAAAGTGAGGCTATATCTACTTTTGTAAAAAATCTTTTGGCTATATTAGTCATTGTGCTAAACATTAATTTAATCCCCTTGACCACACTGTGAGGTTATGGGGGAATAGTCTTATTTTACTCATGAGGAAACTGAGGCACAGTGAGGTTATAATTAACTTTCCCACGAGCATGAGTCCCATTGAGCGACTAAGCACTTAGTTTAGTTGGTAAAGAGTCTGCTTATAATGCAGGAGACCTGGCTTCAGTTCCTGGGTTGGAATGATCCCCTGGAGAAGGAAATGGCGATCTGCTCCAGTATTCTTGCCTGGAGAATCCCATAAGGAGCCTGCCAGGCTACAGTCCATGGGGTCGCAAGAGTCAGACGACTTAGCGACTGAACCACCTCCAGCAGCACCACGTGCATACGGCTATTAAGTGGAAGAGTTAAGTTTCAATCCTGGGTCTACCAACCTAGTTTCTGAAACTCTGTGCTTAGTCACAGCACTAGTCTTAGAAACCCAAGTTGCTGTTTCAGGTAAGTTCATGACATTCAACTACAGAAGACCTATTTGCATTGTTTTTAAGAAGCGACTTATTCTCAGGCTATTGTCAACAGCTGTTTGTATAAGGTAAGCTTCATCTTGGTTAAATTTTACCTGCAACTTACCCTACTGGGGCCATTTTTTTCAACTGAGATGCTGGAGGAATTCAAAAATCCTGAAGTACTGTTGCTTCAATAAGTAGGCTACATGCTCTGTGAGGAAGTCATATTATTTTCTCAAAGGAGAGAAAGTTGGCCCAGTGAGGCCATGATTGCTGAAGACAAACTTTCTTGTTTTCCCTTTTGTTCTGCTACAAATGGCATGTTCTATCAATCAAGGCCTGCTGGGAAAGACTTGTGTGTTTCCTTGTTGCAGTTTAATTTTATCCTCTGCTGAACTCAGGTGCATTTTAAATACAAAGCCCGAACTGTTCAGTTACTCTTCATCTGTGTCCTCCTTGAGATGGGGCTGGCTTTTGTTGAGCAGTATCACTTACTTAGAGGGAATTTCTTAATTTATGAATTTGAAGACGTTTGTCCACTTAAATAATCTTTTTTTACCCCCCACCAAAATGTCGTTTAGCAAAGGCTCTTGAATCAGACACTCTGACAGCTTTAACACTGTCTGCTGAAAACAGTTTTCATCAGTTTATTGGTGGACGAAGTGGGATATTTAGAACAGTTCAGGGGTTGATTGTAGGGGCCCGTGACAAGGGACAGGCGTGACAGTCCCCGAAGCCGGCCCGT
This sequence comes from Tragelaphus eurycerus, assembly GCA_935064755.1. Taxonomy (NCBI): domain Eukaryota; kingdom Metazoa; phylum Chordata; class Mammalia; order Artiodactyla; family Bovidae; genus Tragelaphus; species Tragelaphus eurycerus. The sequence continues at coordinate 56,400,931 of CAKXYN010000001.1, read as the reverse complement.
GGGCATGCGGTTTGGAATAGGAAATGCCCTGTGAGGCATTGCTTGGGAGAGTGGATTGATACTTAATCAATCTTCAGAGACTACCTATAGGAGTAGTCATTCAGTGCTCCAAACAAAGCACAAGCTAGAAATACCCACTCCAGAAGAAAAAGAGAAAAAAAGGCATCGGGATGTGTACTTTGCACTTGGCTTGCTTGCCATGACTCAGAAGCAGCAGCTGCTCACACCCATGCATTTCGCTGTGCACCTTGCCCAGGAGCAGGTTTCATCAAGAAGGCATTTTGTGCTGCCACTGACTGGTTTTCTATGTTTGTTTAAACAAAAGAGCTACTGAAAACTGTTCACTCACAATGCGTTATCAATGACTGTTGACACTGTTTAAGAATTGCTGATTAATATTTTTTTTAACCACATTTTCCTGGTTAGAACTTAGATTCTAAACATATTGCTTCCCCTTAAACTCTCGAGCTGTGATGCAACATAGCAGCTTAGGTCTAAAAGGGATAAGGGTTTACTCAGAAGGGTGGGAGCTGCCTTTTCAGAGTTGATGCAGAGGGAGGACAGTGGCGAAGTGTGGGTTCTTTAAGGAATCCTGGGTGCTCACCCCATCTATGTGAGTTTGAGCTAGACTCTGTGCTCTGAAAGGGTAAGTGCCATGCTTTGTCCAGGATCATATCCCAGGGCCCTGTTCTTGACATGTGCATATCTACTGCTGTATCACAAATTACTAGAAGCTTAGAGGCTAAACCAACACACACTTGCCATCTCACAGTTTCTGTGAGCCTTCTGCTTCGTGGTTTCTCAGAAGCCTGCAAGCAGGGTGTCAGCTGCGCAGGTGTCTCATCTGAAAGTGCAGCTGGGGAAGGATCCATTCTGCTCTCACTTGGGTTGTTGGCGGGGCTGTTTTCCTGAGGACCTCGGTTTCCTGCAGTTACTTGCCACACCTGCCCCTCTAGCATGGCTGTGTTCGTCACAACTGAATAGGGACTGGTGAGAGTCTGCTAGCAAGACAGAGATTAGAATCCCTTGTTGCCTAATCATAGAAGTGACTTCCCTTTGCTTTTGCCTCTTTCTACTGTAAGAATACAGTAAGACCCCTACCATGTTCAAAGATGCAAACATGCCACTCTATGCCAGCTGTCATACTGTACTGTTGTACTTTTTAAGGTATAGTACTGTAAGATTGAGGCTTCCCTCGTGGTTCAGTGGTAAAAAAATCTGCCTGCTAATATAGGAGATGCAGGTTCGATTCCTGGGTTGGGAAGATCCCCTGGAGAAGGAAATGGCGACCTACTCTTCTGTTCTTAAGAATCTCATGGATAGAGGATCCTGACAGGGCCTGAAAGGAGACTATCCATCAGGTCACAAAGAGTCAGACATGACTTAGCCACTAAACAACAACTACAACTGTAAGATTAAAAATATTTTCTTTTTTGTGTGTGTTTGTAAAGTATTATAAACCTATTACAGTTCGGTACTATATAGCTGATGGTGTTAGTTGGGTACCTAGGCTAACTTTGCTGGACTTAATGGACAATTGGATTTGAAAACATACTCTCGAAACAGAACTAGGTTGTATATAGAGGACTTCCTTTAGGCCACTTGATCAGCCCGGCCTCAGAGGGCGGAGACTTGTAGGGTCTGAATACCTGGAGTGGGGGCCATTGGGAGATTTGTTAGTCAGCCTGTCATAGCATACAGCAGGCACTCAGGGCGTGTGTGTTGAGTGAATGAGCATAAGAGCTGGGTTCTTAGGATTTGAGCTAAATAGAGCCTGTCATTTCCCCACCTCCGCCCGATACCTTGCCATCACATATGTAACTATAAGATGAGCAAGGTTTATTTTAATAATTTATATATGATACCTATGTTGGAGAAGACTCTTGAGAGTCCGTTGGACTGGAAGGAGATCCAACCAGTCCATTCTGAAGGAGATCTGCCCTGGGATTTCTTTGGAAGGAATGATGCTAAAGCTGAAACTCCAGTACTTCGGCCACCTCATGCGAAGAGTTGACTCATTGGAGAAGACTCTGATGCTGGGAGGGATTGGGGGCAGGAGGAGAAGGGGACAACAGAGGATGAGATGGCTGGATGGCATCACTGACTCGATGGATGTGAGTCTGAGTGAACTCCGGGAGTTGGTGATGGACAGGGAGACCTGGCGTGCTGTGATTCATGGGGTCGCAAAGAGTCGGACACGACTAAGTGACTGATCTGATCTGATCTAATGTGATATTTATATAGTCTTCCCCATCCTTCATCATGCCATTTGGATCTTTGGTTACTGGAGTTAAAGTTTATCTTTAAATAATGACCTGACCTACTCCTAAGGAGGAATCTCTTCAAGGAAAGGATCATATGCTTTGTCTCCTTAAGTTGTTCTTGCTGCATATGTGGTGGGGATTTAAAACAGTCCCCACATCCTGCTTCCTGGATTCTGAGTCTTTTGTAAATGGACTGCCCTGAGCAGCTTTTTGCTTCAAGGGAATGGAAAAGCAAGGGTGAGAGTTCACATTTAATATGTTTTAGTTGAAGTCACTTGCTACATGTGGAAACAGCTCTGCTTTCTCCCCCAAGCCTCTGATATTGTTGGAGCTTTTCAGTGCATGGCAGGATTACGAACAAGAGAAAGTCAACATTGTCCAGCATTGCAATACCAAATCAAGAGAAACTTGCTGGCAAGGCACTGGACCTGAAATAAGCTTCTCTTGCCCCAGGCTTCTCTCTCTCTCTCTCTCTTTTTTTTTTTTTAATTTCAAAGGTCATGAGAACATCTGTATGAAACAGTAGCTTAAGACTCTGGGTCTTACTTTGCTGGATTGGAATCTCTCTCTTGCTTCTTCCCAGTACAACAGCAGCCTTTACATTGAGAAGACGCAGGGGTAGGACAGGCGGGCTCAGGGACCCTGCCTTGAACTGCTGTGAAGGCCTCCCCACTGTCTTCTTGGCTCTGAAACGCAATGCATTAAAAAGACAAAGAAGGACAAAAATCACCATGTGGGCCCCTGTGGAAGTTCCATTTGCCAGGTGCCCTCGTCTGCCCACTCCCTCGCTTTCTTCTGCTTTGGCTTTGAAACTGAGAGTTGAGTGAGTCCACAGCTAGAGGACATGGCACTGTAGACCGAGCCCAGGGCAGTTTGATTCTCATGAAAATGAGAAATCGCCTATATTGACAGTAGGCATGCTTGCTGCTGGAAAGATCTGCAGTCGTGCACATTCGCTCCTGGGCCTCCCTGTCACCCTGCCGGGTTGGCTTTTCCAGTAATAGACTCCTCTAAGCCAAGTCTGACAGTTAATTGGTAAACCCTCTGGTGAGCTGGGGAGGTGGAGCAGAGGGATAGAGAGTGGTCAGTTTAGGCAGACCAAGAGCTTTAAATTTATTTCATCTGTAGCCTTCTCTGGCCATGCTTCTCAATTCTCTGGAGATGAGTAACTGGTGATTGACTAGTCTCCATGAATATTATGAATTAACAGGAAGTAAGCCCGTGTCCATGCTCAAGGGCCACTGGAAGTGAGGACGGTGAATTTTATTAGCATTTATGATTGTGTTGCTTTTTCATATTAATCCCTTCCTGTGGCTGAGGAGTTAGGAATTTTCTCATCTGCTGATGGAAACCAGTCCCAGGAGTGTGTCCTGTCAAGTGTTGGAAAATAGATGATGATATGGGGCCGTGACCTTTCCCTCTGACAGGAAGTCTTCCTTCTCTGGTGAGACACCTCTGTGATGTTTTTGCATATCTATTAGATTAGGCTTAACTATGATTCTGGAAATTTTTGATTTGAAGTTAATCCAAGCCTCCTGCTCAGGAATTCATACTTGGTTACTCGCCACTGCTTATCAGGAGACGAAAATCATTCATTTCAGAAGTCCTGCAGTCTTTCAGAGCTCTGTCTTCATCAGCCATGACTCCTTCTGGGTTGTGTCTCTGTTTTCTCCCTGACTTTATTCTGTGGCAGTGTGGGGTACTACTTGAATACCTCTGATTCCACTTTTTGCAATCCCACTGCATCAGTAACAGTCCAGAGAGAGTGAGAGAGCATAGAAAATGTTATTGTGATGTCAAATGGAAAAAGAAATTTCTACCTTAGAAACTGAGAGTATAGGGTGTACAAGAAGAAAAGTCATATTTGTGAGTATTAAAAAGGAAAGTCAAAACAATGATGTTTTGAACATAGATCAGTGTTATATAGTTCAATATAGATCAGCATTGTTTCAACAGTGTCAGTAGTTTAATGCTCTTATCTTCTTGAACGTAGATAGATTCTGAAATTTTGACAAGCATTTAGTTTATTAATGGCTTCTCTGTTGGCTCAGATGGTCAAGAACCTGCCTGCAATGTCAGAGACCTGGGTTCAATCCCTGGATCAGTAAGATCCCCTGGAAAAGGGAATGGCAACCCTCTCTAGTATTCTTGCCTGGATTATCCCATGGACAGAGGACCTGGGTGGGCTGCAGTCCATGGGGTTGCAAAAGAGCTGGATACAACTCTTTATTAATAAAGGAATGTGGTCAGTGCTCTGTCTCTGAGGCTTAACTTGGAATGCAGCTTTGTAAAAATAGCCAAGTTATGAATGGTTTTTGTCAGGAACGTCTTGAGAGCAACTTGAACTAAACCCTCGTGAGTGGTGCCCAAGGTGCTGGAGTCAGAATGGAAGAAGCTGCAGCATCCTTGCTGTGTGGCTCTTTAAGTGATAGCTGTGGGTGAAGGGAAGAATCAGATCTGAAATCAGATCTCCTAAGAAATGCCTGCCCTTTTCTTGATAAACACTTTAGCTTCTGAGTTCACAGTTACCTGCTAACCATCATTGTGGATGGATCATCATTGCTGCAGTTCAGGACATGCAGAGCCTCTGGTCCTGCTGTTTGTCACTTTCCCCCATAGCCGTGGTTAATGGTGTAGCCATTCGCCCTCAGCAGGCATAAATCCTTTTTCCCACATGAGGGTATTGGCTGGATATGACGTTTATAGGACTAACGGAGCAGCTGGTGATGTCGGATTCAAGGCAACTAGGTTGTCTTGGCCATCCTATTCAGCAGATGGCCAGGACTTGATAGATTGAAGATTATTAGGATCCAAGTCAAGGGCCACATGGCACAGTGGATGGAAAAAGTAAATGGCAGCTCATCTCTGAATGCAGACACATGCAGTCTGGCAGGGCCTCTCTACTTCCATGTCATTCTGCTTCCAGCAGGAATAAATGGATGTCTGCCTGTAGAGCCTAGATTATAGAGAGACATCTCTGGAGATTATCGATAACTTGGTTACTTAATTGACAGCTGGCTGAATCCTTACAGCTATAATTTAGAAAGAAAATTTTATGAAGTTTAGGCGTCATCTGTGTTTATATAAATTTGCCCTTTTGCCCAAACCTACATGTCATGGTTTCCTGTATTGTTGATATCCCTATGTCTTCTGATTACATCCAAAGACAGTTTTTAAGCTTTAAATTCAGAGCCCTCTGTTGCGTCAGCATGCTATCCTTTTGAAGATGACTAATGCCATGAAAGCTGCTCTGAACTGGAAGTGCCTGAAGCTACGTTGTGCAACGAGAGCAGGAAAGGACTGCTCTCCGGAAAAGCAGTGTCTATTTCTCCTCGTCCATTCTAGACTCATTTGTGCAATTGCTGCCTTCTCCGTATTACTGCATAATTTCTTTGACTCTAAAGTGGAAGGAAGCAAATTTCAAAAGCCAGGAAAACTTGTGTGGTTTTAGCAGGAGCAGCATATTACAAAACAGAGTGGATGTCAAATAAATTTGCATCTTTTGAAAATGGAACTCAAGGAGGTATTACTGCTTTTAGAACCAAGTGCATTAAGAAGTCTCAGGGATAAGATGGCTGGTATTTGACATTCATTTACATTTGAGTGTTTGGGTCAGGTTGTTACCCAGTCCTATGCAGCCCATATGAAGTGTTGCATTTGGACTCAGCATTACACCCCAAGCTTCATACATTGCATTCTCATAACTTGATGAGATTGGGGATTTCCCTGGTGATCTGATGGCTAAGACTCTGAGCTCCTAATCAGGAGGCCTGGTTCAATTCCTGGTCAAGAAACTAGATTCTACATGTCACAAGTGAAAGATCTTGCCTGCCACAGCTAAGCCCTGGTGCAACCAAATAAATAAATAAAATTGAAAAAAAATTTTAAATTTATTGTTAAAAAAGCCATGAGATTGTATCCCCATGTCACAGATGAAGGCACTGAAGCTCTAAGATTTCCATCTTCCCCCATCTCTTGTCCTCCTCTATCCTGAGCAGAGATCAGAAGTCACTTTGTACACTTTCTCTGTAAGCATATATCAGAGCTGCCCAAATTGCTTAGCTAATGTCTCTGAATGTTTTTAAAGTGGCACATTGCTTGAAGCAGTGAGTGGATGGGATTATTTCAGTTAGGCTTATGCCTTCTGGAACAAACACACTTATTAATATGCTCTTAAGATTCTAATCCTGATTTTTAAATCCAAGACATGAACTGGAAAGCAGGTTCTATATTATTAATAAGTTACTTTGACCAGCCAGTAATCTTCATTTTTCTCCCTTTTTCTGTCCGTCTTCTAAACCTCAACCGTATAAACCAGCAATAGAGGCTGTGTAGGTAAATGGACATTGTAGAAAGCTTTTCATTTTCAGGATTGCTTAGAATCTAGGGTAAGGCTCTTGAGCCTGAATGAGATCAGTCTTGAGTAATCAAACACAGAGAAAGAGGAGTCAAAAGCAACCAGAAATTGAAGGTGGATTAGGGTGCCAGGTAATTTTCTTTTTTCATGGGCTACAACATTATTGGTGGATGTAAGTCACAGGGGATTAGAACACTTTCTTTGAAGTTTCACATCATTTGATAAGGCTGAATGTATTAAAGGGTTCCCCTGAATACAGAACATACCCCTATTATTGGGATCAAAAATCAGAGTATCCAGGGGACATTCCTGGTGGTCCAGTGGTTAAGACCCCATCTTCCAGTGCAGAGGGTGCAGGGCCCATCCCTGGTTAGAGCACCAAGATCCCACATTCTGCAGGGTGTGGCCAAAAAATAGGGAAAAAAAAATCGGAGTATCTGTTAAATGTTGCCACAGTGGAAGAGGGGTAACACCATTTTGTAGAAGCACACGAGTTGATCAGGTTGATGGTAAATGTGTCTTGTGACGTGAGATCTCATTGAGAAACCATCCAGACAAGCCATAAATAAGCAAAGTGTATTAATTAAGAAAATGGTTGATACCATAGCCTGTCCCCCATCTTCCACCTCTGTACACAGTCATGAAACTCAGGTAAATGTTGCTCTTTAGTAAATGATCCCAATTAGTTAAAACAACAACCATCTTGTTAACTTTCTGATTCCCTAGATTAGCTGGTTGGTGCCTCTGGTCAAGGCCAGCTTGGCTGGTCTCTGCAGACTGCAGGTGGCCCTTCTTAGGCTAGATGGTCTCACGTGAGCAGACTCTGCTGTCTGCTCACTGGCCTCTGTCCAGGATGGCTTCAGCTGAGACTGCATGTGTCCGCACCTGTGGCCTCTTGTCCTCTCTTATTTCTAGCCTGGCATTCCTCACCTGGTGGTTTCCAGATTTCAGAGATTAACAAGACAGTATAAACCCTTGCACCCAAGTGCCTATATAAGCCTCTCTCTGCATCATGTCTGCTAATGTCTTTTTGGCCAAAGCAAATGTGGTTAAGCCCAGTTTCACAGAGTAGAGAAATTGATCTGCACTCTTGATGAGAGGGGTAGAAAACCACCTTTCCAAGGTGTATGCGACAGGGAAGGCAGGAGTTGGTGATCTTTTGCCATTTTCCACATACGTTATAATAACTTTGAGTAGTTGGGCTGGCATTAACATGTCCAGCAGCCTGAATCTGGACAAGGGAGTAGGGGGACCGTGTTGTTGTCTCTGACTTCTATTTGATACAGGGTGTTTGTCTGGAGTCTTGCTTTATTCTGTCACTCTTAAAGTTTGGCCATTCACTGATAGACTCTTTTATCTTGCATTCTTGAATTGTGTTTCCATTTTGGTTAAGTTTTAAAATGTTTGATTAGTCTATGCTGTGGTGCAAATATGATTTTTTTTTTTTCCATTGTGTGGTGTTCTGTGGATGTTTGCCTTTCAGGAATGTCTTGTTCTACAACCAGTGTATTAAATCCCTGGTTTGAGCTTCCTCTCAGGCTATTTTGGAGGTACACTCATGACAGTTTCTGGAATTCTACCATTATGCTCTGATGCAGTGATTCCCCCCCCCACCACCATTTTTTTTTTATACTTGTAGTCTTTTTGATGTAGCACCAAATTCCACCTCATTTTATTAGTCTATAAACATAACCCCATACACAGTGACAACCATGTTTGAATTTAGTCATAACTCAGGGCTCCAGACATTAATATGTAATCACTGTTAACTCAGAGCATCCATTCTGCGTTTCTGTCTCAACTTAATGCGTGGTTGGAATCATGGGCTAGTTAATTCCTTGCATTTTTCTAAATGTTATTGGGTGTTTAGCAGCAGCCCTGCCTCTACCCCCTTGATGCTCATAGCCCCACCTCCTCTACCCTTACTCATAACAACCAACAGTGTCTACAGACATGATTACATGTCCCCTGGGTGGGATAGGTGAAAATGCCTCCAGTTGAACCACTGCCGAGGCAGAAGAGAGAAAGACATTGCGAAGTATGACTTCTAATCAGAGAGCAAACTAGGATTGGCAACCAGACAAGGAGAATTGTAACAGAGGAAGAGGTGCACTCATTTTTTTGGTTACCTTAAAATTTAACCTACGATGGCCCCGAATTCTCCTGGGCTAACCAGGAAACATCAAGTTGGATCTTGCTACATGTTGAAAGGTTCATCAGTATCTTAAACTTTATTATGATAGAAGTGCCTTAAATGTAAATAACATCCCTGAAACAGAAGTTTCAGGAGATACACTGGTCATAGATAATGGATTTGGAGAAACTCAGTTGGAAGAAGTTCAGTGTACACAAAAGCAGAGAAAATCGTACCCTGGCCCTTCTGATTCAAATGCCCTAAGATCCTAAATGTGATTAATGGCCAGCCCTGATGCGTTTGTGCCCTGCTAGCTTCCCCTGCTACCCAGTGCTGAGTTCTTTGGAAGCAAAAATCATTTCATTTGTTGCTATTTCAATATGTGTCTCAAAGAAAGAACTTAAAAACCAGAATTACAACATGCTGGTAAAATTTTAATCTTCTGGAAAAGAGAAGATTGAGAGTTATACTGAGCAGTATCAGAAGTTAAGGGGAAAGTATGTGAGTCAGGATCAAAGAAGCTTGACATTTGAGAGGATTAAAAACTCCAGGAGAAGGAGAAGGGGTGTTCCCTGGTGGTTTAATGATTAGGATTGGTGTTTCCACTGCTGTGGCCTGCATTCAGTCCCTGGTCTGGGAACTGAAATATCCGGCAAACTGTGCAACACGGCCAAAATTTAAAAAAGAAAGAAAGGAAAAAAAAAAAAGAAAGAAAGAAAGCTCCAGGGGGGAATCGAGGTTGGAGACACTGTCTCTGAGCGCCTTTCCTCTCTCTGTTTGTCCGGCCTGAGTGACTCTTAGAAATGCCTCTTTGAGCATAAGTTAAGGCACATGGGACTGGCATCCTTAGAAAGGAGAGAAGGCTGGCAGGGAACAAATCCATTTTCAAAAAAAAAAAGGAAAAAAATCACAAAAAGGTATTGAAATATTCAATGATGGATTGCTCTCTGATGACTTTCAATGACTTTTTAGTTGGTTGGGGTCTACTTTTAATAAAACAAAGCAAGGGGAAAGTCTGCTTGCTTTTTAAGATCTTGCTGGGACAACAGTGTTTCTCTCCTGTTCTGATGTATTCTTAGAAGTTCTTCTCTTTTGATTTAGGCTTCCTCACTTGATTTTATGATGTCATAAATCTCCTGTGTTTGGTGAGAGGCATGGTGTACGTGAGACCCAAGCAGCTTGCTTGATAACATCCCCTCTCCCCCTTCTCTTTAGAAGATTAAACTGAGACTGTTGTGTCTGATGCCAGAACAGATTTAACCAATCATGTTTCCTTTACATATAGGTCAGTCCAAGGGACAATTCCGCACTGGATCCTATTATCCACGGGTTGAAGGGCGTCGTCCATCACGGTAAGGCAGCTGCATACACTTCCCTTTTGCTGGGGTGGGAAGGGCAAAGGCCTCCACCTGAAGGAGTGGGTTATCTCGCAGAGGACGGAGCGTGACACGCATTCCTCATGCCCTGATGGTGAAGGGCATGAGAGCCATTATTTGATGGGTAAAGAGCGCACCCATTTATTACCTGCAAATGGATCTGGGTTAACAGTAAGCCATTTGTTTCTCTTCAGGTACCACTCAGAATGCATATGTTATAAATCAGAACCTCTTAAGAGGTACCATTCATACACACTGAACCTGCCACCTGCCTCTTAGCTATCTTAAATTGATTCCCTTTTCAAGTAACTTTTCCTTTATGAATTTCTTGATCTGCCTCTGAGATTTGGGGGAATAAGTTTAAGTAACCCTGACAAGTCATTAAACTTTGCTGCGTGTGAACGAGTACCATCAGCTACTGGAAGGGAAAATGCTGGGCCAGACATGTCTTATCCTCAAGCATAAAACTGGGAGAGAAAGTAAGATAGATGGGTTCTGTCTTACCCAACCTTTTTTTATTGGAGGAATTTCCCTGCAACTTTATTATTGGCGATGCATCATTACCTATGACATCAGGATCGTCTAATTTCAAAAGTACCCTGTCACGGGGAGGTGTGGAGTCGAGAAGTAATGTAATGATTTGCAAAGTTTTAATAATCTAATTAGAATTCCAAAGACATTGACAGAAGTAGCATTAGTAACCATAATAAATCTCCCCTTCATCTCCACGGCTGTGATAAAACATCTTCACAGCTTTCTGGGAGGGTGTCTTTCCACATTAGCCAACTCTGCTGAGCTTAACAAACATTTTACCCACTTTCTCTCAGGGGAACAAAACCAGTTTTCACTATTTAGTGGAAGCAAGTAGGATTTGGGATTAATTCTTCTGCTCTTAGACCTGTTCAATCGTACAGCAGGTAACAAGAATAAACCTAGTAAATGTAGAAAAGTAAGATGACTTGAAAACACCCCATTGAGGTTATCACTGTAGGAAATTTCCATTGCTTCTCCATTTCTGAAGAAATCCCCTCACACAAAATTGGGAAGTAGGTGGTATGGACAGTTCCCTTAGGGAGCGAAACACTTTTGCTAACTCTTAGGCTGTCTGCCCCTTGGTGACGTGATGTTGATAGCAGTATAGGAGGTAGAGGACAGCAATATAGGAGGAGATGTGCATTGTACTGTGAACAGTTTCAAAAATGCACAGGATGTTGGTGGCATGGGCAACACGCTGTGTTCTCTGAGCTCTTTCTCAGAGGATACCCTAGAAATCTCCATTGATGAAACAGCTTCTTGAAACTCCAGCCCATTGTGTAGATGATAAGTTTGGGGGGTTCAAATGTACTGAATGATGGACAGGCCTTCCTTCCCCCTGGCTCTTCTTGTTGTTACGATGCAATCACCCCACAAAGAATTCTAGAATCTTTAAAACAGGTATCTCTTCTTCAGCCTAAGAGGAAGTGCTCCATCAGCGGTGGCACTTGAATGGGTCTGTGGCATCTGTCATTATCTCCACAATGATCAGCTAAGAAGATTCCATCTGTTAGAGAGAAGCAGTAGGCTTCCTTTAGTCCCTAAGTCCCCAGATCTCAGCAAACACACTGCATTGTGATCATTTGGTTCATGCGCTGCATGCTGGCATGATCGTGTTATCCTTCTTCATTCTCCACAATTACCCTCTAAGAGGCTGTTATGTGTAGGGATGTGGTACCTGTTCTGGCAGGGATGCCCACAATGTGGCTTCAACTCTACCTCCTAATTGAAAAATCAGAGGAGAACTGCGAAAAATAGCTGCAAAGGAAGTTCACTTCTTCTTCTTCTTCTTTTTTTTTTTTTTAATTTTTAGAACTCAGCATTCATGTCAGTGTAACTCAGAAGTCATTATCCCTGGAGGGGTGGACAGATTTCTTCTTTAACACACAAGAGAATGTGTTTCTTCTGTCTCTTCAAATCTGGAAATACCCCCTTTTTTAACTTTTTATTTTGTATTGGGGTATAGCCAATTAACAACGCTGTGATCATTCCAGTTGAAAAGCTAAAGGACTTAGCCATACATATGCATGTATCTATTCTTCCCCAAATCTGTTTATTAATCGTTGATATTTGACAGGAAGGCTTGAGCATTCCTATTTGTGAGCATGTTTGGTTCAACTTTAGTCTTCTGGTCAAAGGCTGCTCTTGGTTTGGGCACACATGGCTGGCGTAGCCCTAGGGCTTCCTTGAATTATTCATCATGCCCAATTATGGAACTCAGATCAAGATTTCTAATGTCTGGCTTTTATCCTGATTATGTTAAGTAACATATACCGCAAAGGGCACCAGAGGTGTGCCAAGCTGAGGTGAGGAACTGCAAAGTCACTTCTGCGAACAGAGCGACCTAGCCCGGGAGGGAGCCCCAGCCATTCTGGGAGAGGATGCCTTTCATGTTCCAGCACAGTCCTCATCAGGGCCTTGAGGTGGCGGGGAGAGTGTGGGCTTTGGAGCCGGACTGGCCTTGGTGGGGATCTCGGCCTTGCCACTCCCTAGCTGGCTCAACAGCTGCCTCTTGAGCTCCTCTGAGAAAGTTCGCTTGTTTATTCTGCAGAAGTGTTGCACGCCCACTCAGTCTGGTCGCTGGACTGATGTACTGGTGAAGACAGACACAGGCCAGCCCTCAGGGACCCAGGAGGAGATGAACGCCACCCCCTCTTCCCCTAGCCTGCGCAGACTGTCACCCCTTCTAGTCTTTGCATCTGCTGTTTCTGTTTCCTCTGCCAGATAAGTTCAGCTCAGAACCCAGGTGTCTTCGTCTAATTATTTCAGGTCTTGGTTCAGATCTTGCTTCCTCAAACAATTCTTCCTTTATCCTACCCCACTCCCCACCGGTTCCCCACTCCCATCAGTCCTTGGCATTTCATCTTAGGTCTCTTCCTTTGAAGCTCTTAAAGGTATCTGAAATCACGTTGTGTATTTACTCCTGTGTGAGCGTGCTCAGGCACTCCGTTGTGTCCGACTCTTTGCAGCCCAGGAATACAGGAATACTGGAGTGGGTTGCTCTGCCCTCCTCCAGGGCGTCTTCTCCACCCAGAGGTCGAGCCGTCATCTCTTGCACCTCCTGCATTGGCAGGTGGGTTCTTTACCACTGAGCCACCACGGAAGCCCGTTTACCCCTGTATTACCTCCTGAAGTGTCAGCTTCATGGGAGCGGAACCCATGTGTATTTAACAGCTAATAGAGCCTCAGGAACATTAGCCAAAAGAGTGAATCAAGTAAAGATGCAAATAGGTGGAAAAATATCAAAATATAAAATTGGGAAAAGAAGAGGAGGAACTAACGGCTGCTCCGGCTTTGATTTCATTGGGAAGAGAAAGAAGTAGGATAATGTCTTGGAAACCTGATTTTGCCCTCTGTCCCTGGGCCATGGCTGACTCTCGTTTGGGTAGCTCCCATCACTTCTGTCATTCTTCCAAAAGAGAAGAAACATCTGAGATTGCTTAAAAAAAAAAAAACTCCTCTTGGAGCCAGAAGTGTTTTGAATTTGAAGGTCCTATGAGGGATTTGAATGCTCTGTTAATGTAATGAGACATAAATAATCATGCCCTTCACAGAGCGTCTGGCTTGGGAACGATGATGGAGACATGCACAAAGAAGAAATCAATACGGATTTCTGTTCCAGTTCACCATTGTCTTTTATTTCTCCAGCTCTGGGAGTCTCAGAATATTAATTTCTCGTTAAGTGAATTTTTTTTAAATGGGAAGAATCTTACGTATTCCTCCAGCTGAAATGGCAGTGAGGGATCTGGTTCCACTAGCCAGCCATTGGCCTTTCGTCACTAGTGACCCCTGTGAAGCAGATGAAAGATTGGATTTCAAGGGGAAAAGACTGCCTGGGAAGGATAAAGAGGAGAGGGAGCTGGAGTGGGAGGGGAGAGCATTAGAACCCCATCACAGGTCTGACACCTCCAAAGAGAGGGGAGGTAGGAGGACAGGCTGAAAGCATCTCTAAGGAAGTTTTGGCTGGGCCCTCGGAGAACCCCAGAGACAAGGCTGCCCGCAAGAGGAGTCCTTTATGTGCCGAAGGGACCCCACCTTACCCAATGTGGTCACTGACTAGACATCCTAACACAACCGGTCTCCCTGGAGGCAACGTGGCTGACAAGCCTCCTCACAGCAGCTTGTCTCTAGAAGGAAGCTCTTAGGGGTTCTCCCGTGACTGGTCCAGCCATTCACGTCTTCCTTCCAAAGACATTTTCCTGATCATCTTTCCAAAAAGTTGATAACTTGTGCCTCTCACTTTTCCCATGCGCAGAGCTTCTTACAGGCACTGCTTGCTCCTTTTGTGCGCACTTATTAAGCACCTAATCTAAGTATACCATGAAGCCACGCGTAGAGAGAGAGCACGGAGTTTATAGAGAGACATAAGGTTAAATATGTAATTACAGACTTTACTCAGACTTGGGATTACAGAGCAGGCATCTCAGACAAAATGACCCTTGAGACCTAAAGAGTATATAAACATTGTCCAGGCAGAGAAGGGAGCCCAAGTTTTCAAGCAGCACCAGTGTAGAGGTGGCATGTTTGAGACCCTGAGCTCCAAAACCTGGCTTCTCTCATGCTGGAGAGAGATACCTGGAAACCTCTTGGCAGCGGAAAGTGCTCTCTCTTAAGGGTTCATGTTTCTATGTAAATTGTGATTTTTACAAACTTGAGAGGAGTGAAGAAATAGAATGAAGAGAGGTGATTTGCCATTGATTCTGATCCTGTCTCTCTCTTGAGCCACAGATTGAAGCACCAAACTGTATCTAATCAGAGAATTTATTTACACTACCACTAGCACCTGCTGGAAAAGAAAGAAATTGTGAATCGCATTCACTGCACTGACTCAGTCATTCACAATGCTTTCTGTATGTAAGAACCAGGACTTGTGAGCATGCACGCCTGATAGAAATAATTGGTTTCAAAGAATTTAGTCTAATTCTAATTTTTTCAAAGCCCATTAAAAAAATAAACTTGTATGTGAATTGGTATAAAAGCCTGAATTAGTATAAAAATATACCAATTTCCTTATAAGTATTTTGTACCCAATTGACCAGTGCTAAGAAATAGACACTGTGTAATCTTTCAGTGAAAAGGGATGTATTATTTTTCTTTCAGTTTTCAGATTGTCTGCTTTCTATTCTTTTTCATAATATCTACCCAAAGAAAATCCGGCAGACTCTACCTACCCCTAGTCTAGAATGCTGTCGGGCATCAGAAGACAAACCATTCCCTCCTGTCAATCATCCAAGAAAGATTTGGGTTTTTGAAGGAAATCTGATAGTAGTGATAGTTGGATTGTTGACCTTTGACTGCTGTCTTTTTTTTTTTTTTTTTTTGATGTTTTTTGACATTCATTTTTATTTATGTGTGGCTGTGCCGTGTCTTGGTTGAGGCCTGTGGGATCTTTAGTTGTGACATGCAGGACCTTCGCTGTGGCGTGTAGGATCTAGTTCCCTGACCAGGGACTGAACACTGCACTGGGAGGGCAGAGTCTTAGCCATTGCACCAGAAGTCCTGAGCTTTGACTGTCTATTTCTCTTTTGTCATCCCCTTGCTCTTTGTGATTTCTTCTTCCCCTGAATGTACTACTTTAATGAGCAGGAGGTATCATCCTCATTCACAGGAAACGTAAGGAAGACAGTTAGAAATTGCCTCAGACATTAGGCAGAACAAGATGGCTCTACGCTCTGTGTTCCCTTCCCGCACACTTCTGAGAAAGTTATCAGTGAAAGTGCACATACATTATCACCCGAGAATGACTTTCTAGTGGTGTCACACAATGAGGCTCCCGCAGGCTTTACTTGTTAAAACTCAGCACAGTGGAAGTTGAGTCTATGAAAGATCAAAACTTTCTTTGCAGAACGTCTCCCCTAACTAGACTAGTTTATTCACTGGGCTCACTTAGACTGTATTTTTTACTCGTCTTCTCTCCTGCTCTGGGATACTCATCATCCACTCACCAGGTCTATGAACAAAGTCCAAGAATAGCTAGACTCAATCTAGGCACCTTACAGAAAGGGAAGTGATGACATAAATCCTGCAAATCTATGTGACTGCCAGCCAAGGCTTTTCATTCAGTGGTGAGATCTGCTGTGTCTGGGTCTGTTCTGTTCTCCATATCCCACCTGCGAGGATTGAAGTGTCCATGATCGACACTAACCTGGAAGAGACTCCAGTCATGAAGCAATCTGAATTCCTTCTAAAGAGGTGGGTAGGCTTTGCCTTGTCAACTGCCACTGCTACAGATAGACTATTAAAAAAAAAAAAAAAAACTAGCCCTGAGCACAGCACGGTTGACACTCCAGGAGAGGTACTGTGGGGACTGCAGATGGTGCAGCCTTTCCAGAGGCTGTGTAGCCTTACCCTCTGAGCCAGCAATTCCACATGTAGGTATATACCCAGGAGAAATGGCCACAGAAGCACTTGTACACAGGAGCTTTGTTTATAATGGCCCCCAAGTGTAAACAGCCCAGATGTCCTCTAAGAGGAGCCTAGATATACAAGGTTTGGTCTAGTCATAGTGAGGGAATAGTCTGCAGTAATGCAAAATGATGAACTGGATTCACACAAAAATGAAAGCGCATGTGCTGCATGGTTCTATTTATGTAGAGGTCTAACATAGACAAAACGAACCTTGGTAGTAAGAGGCAGAATAGTGAGGTAAAGGCATACATACACTGAATGAGAAAGGACCCAACGAAATCTCATGGGCAATAACAGTATTATAGATCTGGAAAAGGATTAGATGTCATAAGTAAAATACAAACATTTACCATACTGTCCCCTTAGATTTGTGCATTTGACTATTTGCAAACCAAAGAATAGCACATGTGTATTTTATGTTAAATTCTCAAAGATATTATATTCACAAAGATCAGAAATAATCTGGTACCATGCACCAGGTAGTCAATATTAAAAATCCTGACCATATCAAGTGTTGGCAAGGATATGAATGCCAGGAATTCTCAGGTCTCCTGGAAATGGTTTGGTAGTCTCTAGTTGAATTGATTGAGTAGTTGCACTGCTGTGTATGTCCCCTAGAAAAACTCCAATAAAAGCACACCATGAGCTGTGTATGAGAATGTGGTCATTGTTTTTCCTGACTGCCAAAACCCAGAAGTGCCTCTGATGCCTATTGTTAGCAAGCTGGATAAATACAATGAAGTATGGTCATACAACGAAACAATTCACCCCAGTGAAAAACGTGTGGAACCTTGTAGCTCTCACCAACATGGGCATATCTGAAAACCGTAAGGTGATGCAGGAGCCTGAAGAATGCACTGGATGTTTAAAAAAAAAAAAAGGTGGGGATGGGGAACCAGAAACCAACACAACATTGTAAAGCAATTTTCTACCAATTAAAAAATAAAACTTTTTTAAAAAGAAAGGGAAGACCTATTCTGTTGTTTAGGAATGCACATGTTGGTGGTAAAAGTGTAAGAAAAGGAAATAGTGATTATCTGAAAGCAAAGGGTTGTGGTTACTTTTTGGGGTGGGGAGGGAGAATGAGGAGGACCTCACTCTGGGAGGGTGTCAGGTCTCTTCATGTTCAGAGTGGTGTCAGTCCAGGGTTTGTTTAGGATTATTGGTCAGCAGGACATTTATGTCTGTGCACCTGTCTGCATGTGTGCTAAATTTCACCATCAGAGACACTGTTGAGCATTAGAAAGTAAGAGATGCAGGCAGGGCTTTATTCTGGGACATATCAAGTACCAAATGGCCTCACAGCAAGCAAACAGACAGCGTTTTTGTTTTTACAAACTGTTTATCATAAGTACCCCTGACATGTAGTTTATTTTGTCTACAAATTGATTGCAAGACCCAGGAAAGAACTGTGGCTATCTCGGGATTGTATCATTAAGCAGTGACTTTGGAAGCCAATAGTTCCTTGTGGAATTTAGAAAAAAGAAATCAGAAACCAAGGGGATGAGGTGGCAGGTGACAGGTTTGAAAACAGAAACTCCGCACTGCTAATGTGCTGGTACATGCTGGCCCTGCACCAGGTCAGGGTGTAATGCGCCCTGCAGCCATCACTAAATCCTCTGGAAACCCTCTGAAATACAACTCTCACATTCCCCATTACATAGGAAGGCAAGGAAAGCAGGCGGGACCTGGGTGACGAACCAAGGTCTTCGTGACTTCAGACTGCCTCTTGTTACTCCCAGGCCATCTCCTGCTCTGTTCTTGGCCAGGGTTACCATTTGCTTCTTCTAGTTGATTGAAGCCCATCATATAGACTTGCTGAAGGGGCAAGTGAAGACATACTTGAAGACCATATTCTCATCATCATTCCAACACCATTTTAATTATCCTTGAAGCAAAGAGCTTAGCCTGAACTTTCTGTCCAAGACTCAATGGCTGAATCTCCTGAAAATATCTTGCGTGGGCTTTGGAAGAAGACATCCTAGCACAAGGAACATTGGTAGCAAAGTATACTATTAGTCGGAAATGGCTGTATTATTATAATCTAGCAGCAAGGAGATGGAGGAGAGATGAATTGATGTGATTTGAGGGGTTCTTGCCTGTTTTGTGTAAGTGAACTTTGAACCCCTTTGATCATAGTGTCCATCCATCAAATGCTTAATAAGTGCTAGTTTGGGTGTTGAGGATTTTTTTTTTTTTTTTTGGTCCTTGCCATTCTTGTTGTTGAAGGTCAAAAAGATTATTATTTGACTGCAGAGTCATCTCAAGTGTTCACATGACTATAGTTGGGCTGGAAGGAATGGAATTTGAAATGGAATTTGAAAAGGAATTTGGAATTTCATGGTTTGAAAGGAATCTTTATTTTTAAGAAATTTGCTTATGGGATAATTTTAGAGGAATGGAATTTTGTTATTTTTCATTTGAAATTTGACTCTTCCAGAATACTACTGATGAAGGATTCTAGACCAAGGCTGTAGAGTTCAGGTTGTCTTAGATTTGAATGCTGGCTCTGAAGCTTGGGAGCTGTGTGATCCTGTTCAAATCGGTGGTTGTCTTTGTCCCTGAGATTTCACCTGGGGGCATGGTGATTATGAAAGTATCTGCCTCATATTAATGATAAATGCTTTAAGACAAGGAAAGTACTGAGAAGGAAGGGTACCTGGCATGTGTCCACTGTCCTTGAAATCAGAGGTCAGGAAATACAATCTGTGGGCCAGGTTTGGCCCACTGCCTTGTTTTTGTAAGTAAAGTTTTACTGGAACACAGCCACACCCATTCATTTACTTACTATGACTAGGGCTTCCCTGGTGGCTCAGAGGATAGAGAGTCTACCTGCAGTGCAAGAGACCCAGGTTCAATCCCTGGGCCTGGAAGATCCCCTAGAGAAGGGAGCAGAAACTCACTCCAGTATTCTTGCCTGGAGAATCCCATGGACAGAGGAGCCTGGCGGGCTACATACAGTTCATGAGGTCACAAACAGTCTGACAGAGCTGAGAACTAACACTTTCATGACTGCTTTTACGCTATAATCGCAGAGTTTTGTAACAGAGAGACTCTTTGGCCTGCAAAGCGTTAAATATTTTTACTCGCTGGTTCTTTACAGAAAAAATTTGTCAACCCTGCCTTGTCTAAATGGTAGCTATTCTAGGTCTACTAATAGTGTTGCTTCACGCAGTGGTACGTGCATTACTTACCATTTGATACACTCTACAGAGATGGGCTTCAGTTTAGATTTTGCCCAAATTGCTACCTCATCCACATATATTTCAGTGAAATTAAAGAGGGTTCTGTTTTAATGATAACCTTCAAGAAAGAAATCATTCAAATTTTCTCCCTCTTGAAGGGAAAAACCAGTGCTCTATTATTTACAGGCCACTGATAGTTTTGAACATCTTAACACGCGACAGAACTTCCCCTTTGAAGTTTATGTTTCCAGCATCTAATTACATGGAACTTTCCTGAGGTGTGCTATAAATACGCAGCACCCTGCTCTGGACTAATTGGCTCACGTCTGTTGTGGATCCGGGAAGGGCAGATGCTTATCTGAACCCCCTTTGATCTCAAAATCTTCTAGAAACAGGCCCACTTCAGCCATTTCCACAGTTTCCTGGATTTGGGTGTGTCAGAACCACCACCATAGATGTGGGCCACTTCCACGTCTTTTCTTAGCCAAAGCCAGGAAATGGGATGCTGCGGGCTTTTATCACTAGTAACACTGTTGTTAATCACTGAGACAGAAAAAGCCTTCAGAAGTGATTCCTTTTAGGTTAGATTTGACTTTGGAGGCTCCTTCTTCTCATTTAGCTAGCCTTCTTTATCAATATGTCATCATGAGAACAGGATTGTGGGAGCCCAGGGAAATGCCCTTCTCCTGATTGTTTCACTGGGGTGTGGAGAGCAAAGAGACAGTTTTAAAATCTCTCCACTGTGTCCTGCAGAAGCACTTGGTCAAAGTGCTTGGGGCTCCCTGGAGTGACTTTGCTACCCTAGTCTGTGCATGTCACCTTGGTGTAGTAGAAGCCGGGTCCTGTCATGGCCAAGAGCAGACGCTCTGGGTTTGAGTTTCAGTTCTGCTTTTGAGTAGTTGTACAGGCTGCACAAATCACTTCATCTCTTTGTGTTTAAATTTTCTTAGCCTTGTAAAGTGGTAATAGTAACACCACTTACTGGTTTGTCTCACAGAGCCAGTGACTTACTGTATATACTTGTGCCTGGTACACGGTCAGCATCCAGCGTCAGCGGTTATCACTGCCCTCCCCCACCCCAGCCACATGTTACTATTGTTACATGGGTGTTTTTTTTTGTTTTTTTTTTAATTTATTTTTAATTTGCATGCACTGGGTCCTAGCTGCAGACTGGGATCTTTGATCTTCATTGCAGCATGCAGGATATTTAGTTGCAGCAGGTGAACTCTTGGTTGCAGCATGTGGGACCTAGTTCCCTGACCAGGGATGGAACCTGGGCCACCTGCATTGGGAGTCTGGAGTCTTAGCCACTGGGCCAGCGGGGAAGTCCCTGTTGTTACTTGTTGATGTGGGTATGGTGGAGGCCATGAAGTGACAAGAAATGATTGTGGATCTCTGACTTCTGCCCCATCACCACCTGGCTACTGAAATAGACTGTGTTGCTTGACTTGGTTGGGTCATTCAAAAATCAAATTAAGTGATGGGGAGAATGGTCACAAAGTTGATTTGGGAGAGCCGGTCCCTTTGAGGTGAGGGCATAGGGGAGTGGACCAGGAACCAGAAAGAGGCTGAACGGAAGAAAAGGGAAACTTTTATCTGTTAACTTCTTGCTGTGTGCTGAGCTCTACCTGGATGTTTTAGACATAGAGTGTCATTTAATCTCAACAGTAGCCCAGGGAGATATGAATTCTGAATCCATGGTACAGATGGGTAAACTGAGCCTCACAGAGCTGTCTCATTTGTCCTGGCTCGTGGCAGTGAAACAGTGATTTGGACGCATTTGTATTAGACTCAGAATCATTCTGCTGGACCAGTTTTTATTTTCATCCTCAACTGTCTTCCTAATTATTGTCAAAATCACTTATCTCTAGGTTTCTGCCTAGGTTTCTCCTCTGTGAATTAGGTCATTAACGGAGTGTCTAAAAGAATATACACGCCATGTGAGTTATGGCCACCGGAACCGTGTCAGGGGAGAGGCAGGCAGTGAAACCGTTCACTGGTAACACTGGGTCTCTGTCACTGTATAACTGTACAAGTTCAGTGTCGTGTGCGTTCTAATTGTTGATGGGACTCTGAGCTCTTTCTGTAGTTTCTCTTTGGAAATGTTAATGTCAGCATGTGCTTCACTCCAACATCAATCCTTAAATCAAAATACCACATTTGGCCATCTGCAGCTGCCAATAAACTCCAGGGGGTTAGATGTCTTTGAACCTGTGTAAAGTGGCTGTTAACCTTGGAGGGCCACCCTAGGTCCTTGAATTCAGGAGTCTGATTATCAGGTGAGCACTCTCCTGCTTAAGCCGCCCTTGCTCAGACCCTGCAGTAAGACGCCATCGAGGGAGCTTCTCAGATTTTTCTCAGACCACGCCCATGGTGAAGGCCAAGGAGCATGTATTAAATTCTCTGCCCACTGGCGGAGACTGTTTCAGAGGCAGAAATAAGCTCCACACATCTCTGAGTTACCATTTAGTTTGCTCCATTTACGCTTGAATAGGATCACTTGTCCCCATCCCTTCTAAACACCCTACCCTTCACAAAGGAGCAAGTGTCAGCAAACTTTCTCAGTAAAAGGATTGATGGCAAAATTTTTTAGGTTCTGCCGGCCATGCATTGTGTGCTGCGACAACTCAACTGCCCTGTTTTAGCCTAAAAGCAGCCACAGACAATGGCGTGGCTGTGTTCCAGTAAAACTTTATTCACGAGAGCAGGTACTAGACAGGATTTGGCCTCGGGGCACAGTTTCCCCACTTCTGAATTAAAGCTCCTTCTGACTTGCTTCGATCAATGTTTTCAGCCCTCTGTAGTGGACCTTTTCTTTCAGGTACTGTCCTGGGCCCTGGGAATGCAGTAAGGAGCCACAGTCTTGGTGTAATCGAGCTTCCAGTTTGCTTTTTTTTTTTTTTTTAAAAAAGCTGCTGTTAACTAATTACACAGATTGTATAGCTATGACTATTGTTTAATTAGCAACTTGTTGCCTTTATTAATGACTTTTGAAGTAATGATTCATCTTACGATTGATGGTGACACGGATGTGAAGAAATCTAGGATTTATTGGTTATTTAAAATACACCAGCTGCTGTGTTTGTTCCTTCGTTCTCTTTTCACAGTGATTGGGCATCTGCTGTGTTCTGGGCAGTGTCTTAGTTGCTGGATGTACAGGATACCCAAGAAAGATGAGGTATTTTTCTCTTGTGGAATTATCCAACTCTTTAGAAGAGACCAACAGTAAATAAGTAAACACAGGAAGGAAAAGGTAACAGAAAGGTGAGGAGGAAGGTGATGGTCAACAGGGGAGAGGGTGGAGAGAAGTTGGGCTGCAGAGTTAGATCTTGGAGGGCCTCATGGCTGTGGCGAGAAGCTTGGATTTTACTGTAAATGAAATGAGAAGCCCCTGGAGGATTCTGAGCTGGGCAGTGTCAGGGTTAGATTTGTGTCTACGAGGTTAAGTGAGTTCTTCAGTCTTCAGAGAGATTTCTTCACCTGATCATGCTTGCATCCACTGCAGGCATGTTTGTATCCGCTGTGCCCAGAGACGTGGACTCAGGTAGTGGAAAAGGATACCCAGACTGCCTCGCACTTCTCTGTGTGATCTTAGGTCAGCCGCTTTCCCTCTCCGGACCTCATTTTCTTTATTTGTACATGGAATAGAACTAGCATCCTTTGAAACTTTTCAGAACCCCGCAGTTCTCTGTGGGTCTGGGGTGACTCCTCAGGGATCCCCTTGTTGTAACCTCAGTGTAGTACTTGTTCCTTAAAATCATCTGTCATGAAGCCTTGCTGAAGCTACACCTTGAAAATGGTCCAGCTGCACTTGGTTGCCCCATCTTTGCCATTTTATCCTCCTCATTTTTTTTTTCCATCCTCCTTATAGATGAGAGATGACATGTCTGATAGTCACCATCCAGTCAGATGGAGCAAGCTTCATTTCTTCTATTTAGATCATGAAATGAGCTCCCTGAGGCCCTCTGCCACCACCATAGTTACAATGTACTGCTCTCTAACCTCCGTGGGGGCTGCTAGGTGCCAAGCTCCTGAAGTCCTGGAGTTCCGGCCCTCCGGCTCTTTCTCCCCATTATGAGTTCTTATTTTCTGTTTTTGTTCAGCAGGCCCTTCTGTCACCAGCTTGTCTGACCCATCGCCCCTCCCATATCACACAGTCCACATGCCTAGTCCAAGCTTCACCCAGAGCTGCTGACTTCCAGTTGAGTGTTTTGGCCTCTTCACAATTTTTAGCCATATTCCAGGTTATCCTTAACCAGCAGCTGATTTTTTTTTTTTTTTTCCCTGCTTGAGTTGTCAGATTCAGGCTCTTGAACTTTTCTTCCAGTTTTCCTTTTCCTCTGCTTCACTTCACCACACACCAGGCAGAACCGCTTTGCAGTGGCCTTTCTCTCTGCCTGGAATGTCCTCCCCAGGTAGGCACATGGCTCGTTTCCATCTTCAGGTTTTTCAGTCAGAGGCTTCCATCTCAAGGGGTCTGTGCTTAAAACCCCATTTTCAGGACAGTAGTCAGAGAGAGTCACCTGATTGAGAAATGGGTCATTCAAATATAAAAGTTGTTGGCAGCTGAATTTGCTCTCAAACCCAGCCATGAATAGAGCAGTGAAAAAAATGTTCCAGGCAGAGTGGAGAGGCAATGCAAAGGCCTGGGGTGGTAGGATCATGGAGTAGCCAGAGGTCCATGTGGCTCGGCCTAAGAGTCAGAAAGTAGCAGAGGATGAGACTGCAGAAGGCAGAGGAGCCCACTGACACAGTCCTCATAAAAACTGACTTCTCAAGTGTGATCAGCATTATTAAATATGCAGAATCTCAGTCCCCATTCCCAAGCCTGCTGGCTTAGAATCTGCAGTAAAACAGGCATCCCAGGTGATTTGCATACACATTGGTTTTGAGCAGCACAATCATAAATCTTCTCCCATTTAGCATCACCTAATCCCCAGTTTTTGCCCAATGTCATGATCTCTCCCTGCCTTTCCCTGTATGAAGCAGAAGGCCAGTCTTACCCCAGTGATTTTAAGCTTTTAGGGAAAAATTAATAGCTTTTCCTTATAAAAAGTTTTGGAAAACACTGAAGAAACCAGTCCTTGGGCTGAATATCGAAGTTTGGGCTTTCTGTTATTAGTTTATTTTATATACATCCCTAAAATTGGTTGAGTTCTTGTTTTGAGGATTTTCTTCTCTTTGCCACCATCACATTCTGTCCATACTCTTTACAGTGCAATGCTCTGTTAATTGGGGTGTGCGCATATGTTTTCAGTATAATTCCACAGGTCTTGATTAGTGCATAGGTCTCCTCTTTGTGTTGATTGTTCATCATATTTTATAAAGGCTTTCTTTTTTCCTATATAACCAAGGCATTGAAAATATTAGGTTATTAACACACTGAAAAACGCAATCAATCAGATGATTATCATCTAATGTTTTAATGATCACATTTTTAATCCAATTATGCATGTTTGAATCTTTCAAATTTTCTTTAATTAAAGATTGCCTCCTGGCACTGCTATCAGAAATAAGAAATTGAACAAAATTGAGCCAGATATAATTTAATGTTGAAAGGAAACTGCAAGGATAACTGGGCCTCTCTGCATTTAATGGTTGACCATGACTTTAAAGCCCTCATACAAAATTTTCTAATTGATAAGAAAAATTTAATCATCTCCGGATATACTCCTTTTGCATTCAAATAAGGTATTTCTTTTTCTAAATAAACCTCCCCTAACTGATTATTCATAGTGTCGCTCAAAATGCTTAAAAATGAAAGACAGAGTTGGGTGAAATGTAGACTACTTAATACAGTGTGTATTTAATAAAAAAGTCATACATTATTCATTTTTGCAATTTGAATAACTTTGAATTTAGCATTCCTGTTCCTCATCTTTTTCTTTGATGAACAATTAATTATTAAAATATAGTATTGTCTGCATACAGCACTCGAATCCTTGAAAGTGGAATATGAGATTCATTCCTTTTCAATTCTTTTATCTAGTAATGCACAGTACCTGCTTATTATTGTATAATGAAATGAATGGTGGGATAAGCAGAGTGTTTCAAATATTTTTCTCAACTAGTTAAGTGTCTGGGACAGCAATGTTTCAAATTCAAATTACTAATTAGGATAAAAGTTGGAGGCAGAGTGTCCTGATCTGGATGGCTGTAGAGTCAAACTGCCCTTTATAATGGGATTCATTTTAACAAGTACTTATCTGTGCTTATTCTGTGCTTTCCTAAGCCCTTAACTAATGTTGATTCTGGTGGCTCAGACGGTAAAGCATCTGTCTACAATGCTGGAGACCCGGGTTCGATCCTTGGTTCGGGAAGATCCCCTGGAGAAGGAAATGGCAACCCACTCCAGTACTCTTGCCTGGAAAATCCCATGGACAGAGGAGCCTGGTAGGCTACAGTCCATGGGGTCGCAAAGAGTCCACTGAGCGCCTCCACTTTAACTAATGTTGATTCATGTAATACTCTCCTGATAAGACAAGCCTTCATATGAGTCACTATTATAAACCCATTTTACAGATGAGAGAACAGTTGCAGAAAGATTAACTTGTTTTCGGTTAGGCCTTTAGGTAGACTAATTAGGTTTCACTTCCAGAGACCTGCCTCTAGCAGTCCCTCCATTTATAAGATGTACATTTATTAAGATTTTCTTAGGGAGTGTAAATTTTTAGATGAAAAGTACATTCTTCTTTATTTCCAATGGCTATATTCAGGAATTCTTGATCTTGGGTCAAGCCAGTTAAGTGCCTTGTGGCTTGTGAGGGCTTTCTGGGCAGTGCCAGAAATACTGGGTACCATTTCTAAAGTTGTTTCTAACAGTTAAGCATTATGAGTGCCCCCATCTTGCCCGTGGAGCACTTCTATGGGATTGAGCAGAAAACGGAATTTTCAGAAATTGCAGTTGTAATTAATGTTTGAGTTGAACTTAGAAAAAACTCAAGGGAAAAAGAAAACAACTTGAGAGTTAATCCTGTAATGTATGTTCATAGAAGAAAGTCTCGTGAACGATGGAGGCCCCTGAAATGTAGTGTGGCCCACCCCCACTTATTGCTAGGGCTCTAGGATGACTTTCTAACACTATCCCCCTCCACCCTCCCATGCTTGGGGTGAAATCAGGAGTGGGTACAATGTGCCCAAGGACCAAATCCATGCCACTGTTTTTGTGTGGCTCCTCAGCTAAGAATGGTTCTCATACGTGAACCCTAATTAAGCAAAATCTTATTCCTGCCTTCTCCCTAGTCCTAAAGAATTCCATTCTTCCCATTAGTAGATGTATATTTTTTAAACTGTCCTCAGTTGTTATTAGCATTTTGTACATCATTAAGAAAGTCTTGGAAATGTGTTTGTTATATAGCTACCTATGTAACATCTTTGGTTTTGCCTCTTGGCCTGCAATACCTAAAATATTACTCTCTGGCGCTTTCTAGGAAACATTTGCTAGTCCCTGGCTTAAAACACAAACTAATCTCTGCTGCAAGCCACTGTGCTAATAAGAACGTCATGTTTATTAGTCTGATTAATTGTCACTCCTGATGCATAAATAGCCTCAGTTTTTCCATTTTACAGATAAGGGAAGTAACTCACAGAGGTTAAGAGCCTTTCCTGAGGTCACACAGCTATTGAGTATCAGTTGATTCTGAAGCTCATGCTAGAGCTTTGGCAAAGAAAATTGTAACCTACAGTGCTCAGACTGATGGAGACTATATCAGACATGCTCTGCCTTTAAAACACTAGTAATTCTGTTTAAAAAAAAAAAAAGAAAACACATGCAGAAACATTCAAGGAAGTTCATGGCTAAGTATAGGCTTAGTAGTTTAGAGGAATAATTAATAATAGTAATAATACAAGTAGTAAGAATTAAAGTGAGAATCATATCTGTCATTTATGAGATGTTTAGTCTGTTCCCAGCTCTTTCTGAACTCCATTTGCATACAGACTTATTTAATCTTCACAACAGCCTGGAAAGGTTTAGTAACTAAGATCACACAGTTCACAGGTGGAAGAGTTGGGATCTGAACCCAGTAGAATGAGAATCTGCTCGTTTCACCAGTTTCTGTAGGAATGGAGAAATGAAGGTGCTGATGAAGTTTTCGGCGTTTGGTGATATTTCCTGCTCACAGACTTAACTGTGATTAAGTCTAATTAACTTCTGATTCTCAGTGATATCTTTGAAGAAAGAATCCAGTCCCAGCCTCTGTGTTCCCCTTAAGTTTTTGACCTTGGGTTCATTATTCCTCTTTGGTCTCCTATATTCCCAACTGTAAAATTAAAGAATTGGACTAAATGGGTGGTTTTCAAAGTGTCCCTGGGGTTTCCAGCTCAGCTTCCACCTTGGTGGCTGCACTCTGGCTGTTTGACTTGCCTGGCTCCTGTGTAAGATGGGGTTTGAAGAAAGGTTTCTTGGGCTCCCGAAGCCAGTGACCCAGGGAGGTCTGGTAATAATAAGTACGGATGCCCCTCCCTTTTTTTCCCCATCACTAGGTCTGCCTGCCCCACCACTCATCTTACTGCACCTTTTTTTTTTTTTTTAATCAGTTTTTAGGTGCTTTGCAAAGTTGTGTTAGTTTTTGTTGTACAGCAAAGTGAATCGTCTATGCATATGCCTATATCCCCTCTTTTTTGGATTTCCTTCCCATTTAGGTCACCACAGAGCACTGAGTTCCCTCAGCTATAGGGTAGGTTCTCTTCTAATGAATTAAACTGGAAGCTGTGTCTGAAGCCCTTCGGTTGATTTAGGACAGAGAAACAGTGCTGTATTTGTAGGGGTGGTTCTGCCTACAGTTCCCATCAGTCCTTACCGAATTCAAGAGCCCATCAGATCAGATCAGTTGTTCAGTCGTGTCCGACTCTTTGCGACCCCATGAACCGCAGCACGCCAGGCCTCCCTGTCCATCACCTGTCCATCACCAACTCCCGGAGGTCACTCAGACTCACTTCCATCAAGTCAGTGATGCCATCCAGCCATCTCATCCTCTGTTGTCCCCTTCTCCTCCTGCCCCCAATCCCCCCCAGCATCAGAGTCTTCTCCAGTGAGTCAACTTTTCACATGAGGTGGCCAAAATACTGGAGTTTCAGCTTTAGCATCATTCCTTCCAAAGAAATCCCAGGGCTGATCTCCTTCAGAATGGACCGGTTGGATCTCCTTGCAGTTCAAGGGACTCTCAAGAGTCTTCTCCAACACCACAATTCAAAAGCATCAATTCTTTGGCGCTCAGCCTTCTTCACAGTCCAGCTCTCACATCCATACATGACCACAGGAAAGACCATAGCCTTGACTAGGCGAACCTTTGTTGGCAAAATAATGTCTCTGCCTTTGAATATGCTATCTAGGTTGGTCATAACTTTCCTTCCAAGGAGTAAGCGTCTTTTAATTTCATGGCTGCAGTCACCATCTGTAGTGATTTTGGAGCCCAGAAAAATAAAGTCTGACACTGTTTCCCCATCTATTTCCCATGTAGTGATGGGACCAGATGCCATGATCTTCGTTTTCTGAATGTTGAGCTTTAAGCCAACCTTTTCATTCTCCACTTTCACTTTCATCAAGAGGCTTTTTAGTTCCTCTTCACTTTCTGCCATAAGAGTGGTGTCATCTGCATATCGGAGGTTATTGATATTTCTCCCAGCAATCTTGATTCCAACTTGTGTTTCTTCCAGTCCAGCATTTCTCATGATGTACTCTGCATATAAGTTAAATAAATATGGTGACAATATGCAGCCTTGACGTACTCCTTTTCCTATTTGGAACCAGTCTGTTGTTCCATGTCCAGTTCTAACTGTTGCTTCCTGAGCTGCATACAGATTTCTCAAGAGGCAGACCAGGTGGTCTGATATTCCCATCTCTTTCAGGATTTTCCACAGTTTATTGTGGTCTACACAGTCAAAGGCTTTGGCATAGTCAATAAAGCAGAAATAGATGTTTTTTTGGAACTCTCTTGCTTTTTCCATGATCCAGCGGATGTTGGCAATTTGATCTCTGGTTCCTCTGCCTTTTCTAAAACCAGCTTGAACATCAGGAAGTTCATGGTTCACATATTGCTGAAGCCTGGCTTAGAGAATTTTGATCATTACTTTACTAGCGTGTGAGATGAGTGCCATTGTGCGGTAGTTTGAGCATTCTTTGGCATTGCCTTTCTTTGGGATTGTGATGAAAACTGACCTTTTCCAATCTTGTGGCCACTGCTGAGTTTTCCAGATTTGCTGGCATATTGAGTGCAGCACTTTGACAGCATCATCTTTCACGATTTGGAATAGCTCCACTGGAATTCCATCTCCTCCACTAGCTTTGTTCCTAGTGATGCTTTCTAAGGCCCACTTGACTTCACATTCCAGGATGTCTGGCTCTAGGTCAGTGATCACACCATGGTGATTATCTGGGTCATGAAGCTCTTTTTTGTACTGCCCATACACGGATGTATATGAGAGTCCGGATTCCCTTGAAACCGTGTTTCCTTTTGAAATTTACCTACCTCTGATTGGTGGGGCAGGTTTTTCTGACTTATCTGTCTATATTCTTTAAAGCCACAGCCTCTTCCCAGAATGAGTGCTTTCGATGGGAGCTTTGCTGCCCCGGGCTTACAGGGATTGTCCTGTCAGTACCTGGCTGCATCCAGCGTTCTTAACTGCAACCCTGATGTTAGGTCAGGCCCCTCGGGGAAAACTTGGAAGATTTTCCTGTCCTTCAGTCTAGAGCCCTTGATCCTCAGGCAGGTTGGTGTGCTGCGGCGTGATGCTAGGTTTACCTACAACACTCTGGAGGAATGAAGGTGGCAGTTTTTGATGCCAGACCCTGTGCACCCTGTATTGCATGGGGCTTTGTGTTGACTATTTGCACAGCCCAGGAAGTCCAGAAGCAGCAAGCAGAGGCCAAAAGGGTTCTTCTTCCCAGCCAAGCCAGTCCCTGCCAAGCACGCTAACAGAATTTCCCCTATCATTAGGTGGCTGGTAACCAGGTTAAATTAAAGCCTAGACTTGCCAGCGGGTAGAGGGGTGACTCTGTTATTTCCGGCCTTTTATCCTACAGAAATTACTTTTGTCGTTTTGATTATAGCACCCTATGATGCATTTATTAGTTAACGTTTAATTTTCCCCTTTAAAAAATGAACTAAAAACCTTTGCAGAATCAGCCAAAGTTTCTGAGCCTCATGAATAACTGCTGGCGCTTTACTCTTCGCTAGTGACCCGAGGCTTATTGATTTAACCTCTCCATGCCTTAAGTTCTACATCTGGAAAATTGGAATATTAAAAGTACATACTCTAAAGGTTTATAAAGGGAAAGGGTGTGGTGATGGCCTAAGACAAATGAAAGCCTGAATTCCAAACTCTGCTACATGATTGTCCACGACAGCACTGGAGATGGTAATAGTAATCCCGTGATGTCATGCTTCGTGGGACTGTCTTTAAGTATTAAATAAATCAGTCTTTACAAAACTCTTAGAACAGGGCCTGGCACATACAGGAAGTGCTGTTTAAATGTCTGTGGTGTGCTGTGCCAAGTCGCTTTAATTGTGTCCAACTCTGTGCAGCCCTATGGACCCACCAGGCTCCTTTGTCCATGTGATTCTTCAGGCAAGAATACTGAAGTGGGTTGCTGTGCTCTCCTCCAGAGAATCTTCCCAATCCAGAAATCAAATTCTCCGTCTCTTAACTCTCCGATATTTGAAAGGCAGGTTCTTTAGCACTAGCGCCACCTTGGAAGCCAGTTTAAATGTCTGCAACATGTAAATACTCAGAAGAGTGCTTGGTATATAGTAAAAGTGAAATAAATACTAGGTTTTGTTCAACAAATCTCTACCAAAAGGAAATTTTCATTATTCTAATATAGTTGATTTCTGTTGGTTTTTTGCCTTAACTCTCAGTTACATAGACCTCTTGAGTCTAAGGATAACACATTTGCCCAAATACCCGTACTGGTTGTTCTAAAGGAAAAGGCTGGAGGAGGTGTGAGGCTGGAAAGAATATTCCTGTAAGTCACAGGTGTGTCCACGCAGTTACCTGGAGCCGTGCAGTTCCCAAGAAGTGTCCAGGGGTGCTTGTGGAGGAGGCCATCAAGGAGCTAAGGCAACCTGTTAGCAGGACTGGGCTTCCCAGGTGGCTCAGTGGTAAAGATCCGCCTGCCAGTACAGGAGACATAGGTGATGAGGGTTTGATCCCTAGGGCGGGAAGGTCACCTGGAGAAGAAATGGCAACCCAGTCCAGTATTCTTGCCTGGAAAATCCCATGGACAGAGGATCCTGGCGGACCACAGTCCATAGGGCCACAAAAGAGTCAGACATGACTTAGTGACTAGACAACAGTAACCTTGTTACAACCCTAAAAGGACTGAGGAATTCCTAAAAGAAATTCCAGAGAGGGCATTTGAATAGCCAGATGGAGATCACAACCTTCTCTGACTTATGAGAGAAGCTAGATGATCTACTGTGTCTAATGGGGAGAGTTATAATATAATCCCCTAATCTCTTGTACTGTTCCTTCTTGCCTCAGGACCTTTGCACATGCCGTTCACGCAGCTTAAAATGCTCTTGTTTTCCTGTTCAGTATTCACCTAGTTAACTTTAGCTTTTTTTGCTCAATCAGAATTGTGCAAGCTCTGGTGTCAAGGTGCCTGGGCTCATACCCCAGCTCTGCAACACAGAAACTGAGCTCTTCTCTAGCTTGTTTTCCTCATAGAGTTATTGTGCCATATCAGGTCTCAACTTAAATGGCATTTCCACTACCTAAGAGAACACCCCTCCACTTTTGTAAAAAGAAGCAGCCTATTTTCTGTGCCATCATTTTATAAATTCAGGGCCGTGCCTTGGTTTGATTTCACTTTGATTTGAGTAAGCCTTGGATGAAACCATAATGAAACTATTACCAACTTTGAAATTGCAGTTTATTGTGGCCATAGTTTCCTCTTCCTACTTCATCTCATGGGTGTCCCAGAGTTTGTTCACCTGTTAGTTCATAAGTATTAGACGGAAAGGGGGTCTGTGATGCAACAAGGGTGGGTATAACTGAATCACTTTGCTGTACCCCTGAAACGAACACAACATTGTAAGTCAACTATATTTCAATAAATAATTTTTAAAAATTAAAACAGACATTAAAAATGGACTTAGCACAACTCTGCTATATTTAAAATGGGTAACCAACAAGGACCTACTGTATAGCACAGGGAACTCTGCTCAGTGTTATGTGGCAACCTGGATGGGTGGGGATCCTTTTGGGGGAGAAAGGATACATGCACACGTATGGCTGGGCCCCGTTGCTGTCCACCTGAAACTGTCACAACACTGTTAATCAGCTGAATCCCCCAATATAAAATAAAAAGCTGAATAGAAAGACTTAGTTAAAAAAATATAAAATAAAGCCAGAAACAAAAACACAAATACAGTATACTAACGCATATATATGGAATTTAGAAAGATGGTAAAAAATAACCCTACTTACGAGACAACAAAAGAGACACTGATGTATAGACCAGACTTTTGGACTCTGGGACCGGGAGAGGGTGAGATGATTGGGGAGAATAGCATTGAAATATGTATAATATTATATCTGAAATGTATTAATTGTTCAAACTAAACACTATCATGTTACAATTTGTTCATACTAGATGTTTGTAATGTTTCTGATAATCAATAAAAGAGATTCTTGATCCAAAAAAAAAAAAAATATATAAATATCTCATTAATAATTTTAACTGAGATTAAATATTGAAATAATAGTTAAAATACAGTGGGTTAGTTAAAATTTATGAAAGCTTAAAGAAAGTTGGAAAGGAATGAGGTAAACAAAACCATGTCCGTTTCTTTTCTGCAGGACTCAATGACACGGCTGTGCTAATGTTTTGTCTGTTTCCTGGGGACAGACAGAGGGGTTGCAGTGTTGCTCGGTGCTGTTCACCGTGGATCCTGTTTTTCATGAAATTCAGCGCTGTGCGAAGTCTCAGAACACACCCTGGGAAATGCTGCTTTGTTTTCCATGGCTCTCCCGCCACCAAATGCTAGTGCTTCTCAGGATGTAAACAAACACAAGATTTGTGACGTGGCACCTGCATGCCGAGGGTTTTGACTGTGTCTGCTGCGTAGCAGGACTTGACCACTGTGCTTTTCTTTTTCCTCTTCTCCCAAACAGAGAAAGAGACCTTTCTGGATCCTTTCATCCTCCGGGACCTCCTGCCTGCATCCCTGGGTAGCTATTACAGGTACACAGGTTCTCTGACGACCCCACCGTGCAGCGAAATTGTGGAGTGGATAGTGTTCCGGAGGCCCGTCCCCATCTCTTACCATCAGGTAGCTATTTAGCCCCCAGAGGGCTTCCATACTTGACTTGTTTTGTGTTGACTTAGCCTGATGACATTGCTAAAGTATAACCAGAATAACGATTTTGTTTTTGGGTATCCTTTGCTTCTCACTGATTCTTTACATATTTTTGCACCCGAGAATTATAAAATATAAGACATGCTTGCTCAGCCACAAATGAACTTAGTTGAAGAGAATAGCAGGCATGAAAGCGGGTATCTTGTAAGTATTCAGTCTTGAGCAGATAAAAGCCACCCTCTGTGATGATGAGACCTTATGCCAGGAACTGTTGAGCTCTTTATATGCGTTAACTCGTTTAGTCTTCATGAGCAGGCTTATGAGGTAGGTGCTGTTCGTACCTTCATTTTACAGAAGAGACACAACAGAAGTGAAGTGATCTGCCAAAGGTCACACAGCCAGCTGCGAGGCCAGGATGTCTGACCCCAAGGTCATGCTCTGAGCTACTAAACGTCCTCAAAGTTCAGAAAAGAGAAATTGGTATACATGAAGAAATGAAAGAAAAAAATACTACCAATAGAGCTTCTTCTGTGTGATAGGCATTTTACATGCAGTCAATTTAGTTGCAAAACAACGTTGAGAGTTAGGTATATTGCACACAGGTGGTACAGATAAGGAAAACATCTTGGTGTGGAGAGGTTGGTTAGAATGCGCAAGGATTCATGGTCAATGAAGGTTGAAGCCAGAAAACCAAGCCTGAGTTTGTCTAGTTGCAAACCCGTGTTGCCAACCCCTACATTGAACTGTGTCTCTCTGAGTGTGACCTGGCAGATGTCATAGTATGGTGGGCTTAGGCTAAGCTCTTAACTGTGGGTAGGAATTTGGTGAAATGGGGATGAGATTGGGGGGAGATATCAGAGAAAGAGGATCCACCAGGGGGTGAGAGGTCTTAACATCACCTTACCCCATGAGGATTAATAGATGGAAGGGGGAAAGAGAGGAGAAATATGATTTTTGATGAAAAATGCAACGTATATTGCAGTAAAAGAAGAGTAGACTTCTCCTCCATAATTTCATAAAATAAGACCAAGAATTACTGGTAGGATTTGTAAGACCATGCGTGGATTTGAGCTGTTGACTCAGGACTGTTTGAAAAATGGATCATTCTTATCAGAGATGTCTATACAAATGCATCCTTAAAGTTGGTCAGCTAGGGATGAAGCTAATGTAGAGGAAGGGGGAAGTTTTCAAATTACGTGATAAATTAATATAACTGAAGAAGACACAGGCAACAAGATTAAGAACCTGGCTGGCATGGGAAATAGTCCAGAGATTTTCGTAACAAGGGCAGAGAGTACAGTAAAGGGAATGGGAGAAATAGAATTGGATGGTGTCCTGGTCAGGGCTGTTTGGGGTATCAGAAACAGAAACGCACTTAAAATAGCTTCAGTAGAGGGAATATTTGAAGGAAACCAGAGTAGGGACTGGAGAAGGCAATGGCACCCCACTCCAGTACCCTTGCCTGGAAAATCCCATGGACGGAAGAGCCTAGTAGGCTGCAGTCCATGGGGTTGCTAGGAGTCGGACATGACTGAGCGATTTCACTTTGACTTTTCATTTTCATGCATTGGAGGAGGAAATGGCAACCCACTCCAGTGTTCTTGCCTGGAGAATCCCATGGACAGAGGAGCCTGGTGGGCTGCCGTCTGTGGGGTCGCACAGTGTCAGACATGACTGAAGCGACTTAGCAGCAAAGTAGGGACATCCTGAGATGAAGACATCATGACCAGGACTGTTATGCAAGTGAGGCACGAGTTTTACTCTCTGTCTTTTTGGGGCCAGCTCTTACATCTTAAGAGTTTCTGCCACCGCTTTGTGATTCTGTCCTTTTGCAAAACTCTGGTGCTGTCTCTCTGTCCCAGTTTGAGTATGGTTTTCTTTGGAGGGGATTGGAGCCCAGTTTGGTTTGTTGTTCATTTGTTAAATTGTGTCCAACTCTTTGCAACCCCATGAACAGCAACACCCCAGGCTTCTCTGTCCGTCACAATCTGCTGGAGTTTGCTCAAACTCATGTCCATTGAGTTGATGATGCCATCCAACCATCTTATCCTGTGCTGCCCCCTCCTCCTCCTCCCCTCAATCTTTGTCAGCATCAGCGTCTTTTCTGAGTTGACTGTTCACATCACCTGCTGAAGTACTGGAGCTTCAGCTTCAGCATCAGCCCTTTCAGTGAACATTCAGGGTTGATTTCCTTTAGGAGTGACTGGTTTGTTTTCCCGCTGTCCAGGCAACTCTGAGGAGTCTTCTCCAGCACCACCCAGCAGCCCACTGTTAGTGGTCTGGGTCTTGAGTCAAGTATTCAGGAAGATAGATCTGAGTAGAAGTTAGCCAACAGCAAGTTGAATGGCCTTGGTCTTGTGTCCATTTCTTCATAAATCAGCAGAGGTGCTGGTTGTGTCCTGAGACATCAGTGTTTGTTGCCATTCTGGGCGGGGAGGGAGGTGGGAAGGGAGCAGCTTATCTAGAAGGACCTATGTGATGGAGAGAGATCCCACTAGAAAACGTAGGTGCTGTGGGACCAGGGGAAAACAGGTTAATTTGGCCTTACTACAGTTGGCAGACATTTTACTTTCAGATTTTTCTTTTTTTCCTTTTAATTCCATTGTGATGAAAACAGGAGGACTAGCAATTTGGTTGCTGAACAGGATCTGCTGGCTTTAAGGAGATAATGAAATATAAAACAAATTTTCTTCCTCATGGTGAGGCCAGCATTGTTTTATTAAAATGTAAGAAAACTGCAGTCCAAATATTTATATCCTCAAGGTTTGGGCCGGGGCACAGAGCTTTGAAAAGGGACCTTTTTGTGGATTAAGATAAATGCTTTTGTCTTCAAAGATATAAAGCCTTGAGATAATGCGGTTAGAAAATTCAAGTTTGACTTTTTTTGTTCTGTTTTTTTTGGAGGGTGCCGTGTGAGGGGGAGGCATAGAGAGGTAATTGTTTGGCTGAGATGAAATAGACCTTTAACACATAACTGGGTTTTATTGCAGTTTGGTGAATCTTAAACAAAAGACAGAGTTTTAGGCTTGGATCTCTTGTCAAGTATTTGTCAATGAGAAGCATTTTGACATTTGGGAACTGGGTATCTTAAAAAGTGCTTTGTTAACATCTTTTTATGCTTCTACTCTGCTACTCATACTCTCAAAGAGAAATAATGGAAGAGTTTTGTGTTTTTTTTTCCCTGCGATTTTCAGTCTTTGACCTCTCTGTAGGTACTATTGTTTCAAGAAAATAGTGAAGAAATAAATTAGTCATACTGGCTCCCCAGTTTCTTGCCTCTGAGCTGTCTTTAGATAATGCTTCACTTGCATCAAGCACAGCTTCATATATCCTTTCCTGTTTCCCAAGGGAGGAAGCAACTCTTTTTCATGTGGCCACACTGGTTCCTTGCTGGTGAGCTGAATGGAGGTCACCACTGTGTCAGTCCTCAGACAGGAAAGTGTTAGCCATCCAAGTATTATCGTTTCAGCCCTTCCCACCTTGAGCCTGCCAACATTCTTTCTGTAGTTAGCACAGAATGTTCATTTCAGAAAGGCAAATGGCCAATTCAGAGAAGACAAGTAGACAGAATTCCATGTCTGCTTCTGTCAGGAAAAAAAAAAAAGCTTTCCTAGTCATTCATCCTTCCTTTTCTCCAAAGGCTCTTCTCTTCTACAGGGTGGGGATCTGTCAGCAGTGAAAAGGAGAGCAGGTTCACCCTAAAATAGAGTGCTGAGCACTTACTGTTGACTTGTATGATGTGGATGTCTTTCTGAGTAAATATGAACCTCTTTTGTGGGTTTCCTTGGGCATTCAAACCAGCCCTGCAGCCAGTAAGCTCTGACACTGACTTCTGTGATAATCTAGATTTGAATGTGGTGTAGGTAATGGAATCACGTTGGTTGGCTTGGTTGATCAGCAGTTAGCATGGCTTGTGTGGCTCCCCTCAGGTTGACTGTAAATATCAGGCAAAAATCCAACTATGATTTTGTCACCCAAACAAAACGGTGGCACCCTCAGTCCTGGCATAGGAGGCCAAAGGAACAGGGACTAGCACATTGAGATGGGTCCCTGCCTTGTATTCATGATCAGTCAGGGAGCATGGTAATTTTTAGTCTACTATCTAGGATGTGTTTTATTCTATAACATTGGCTGTCAGATGGTGATACTTTGGCCATCAGAGACCATCCCAACCTTCACTTTCCAAGACTTGGCTTCTATAGTTTGAAATATGACACTGCGTATAATCTCTCCTAGCATCAGTTTTGTTTAAGTGCTTCTTGGAGGTTCTATCAAAAAGACTAGTTTATTTGTTTTATTTGCATGACTTCTAAAAAAATTGAAGTTATTTGATTTTTTATTGGAGTTCA
The DNA here is from genome assembly GCA_935064755.1 of Tragelaphus eurycerus. Classification (NCBI taxonomy): domain Eukaryota; kingdom Metazoa; phylum Chordata; class Mammalia; order Artiodactyla; family Bovidae; genus Tragelaphus; species Tragelaphus eurycerus. Next base: position 56,362,522 of record CAKXYN010000001.1, on the reverse strand, counting down.
TAGTTGATTTACAATATTGTGCTAGTTTCAGATGTATGGCAAAGTGCTTCAATTATATATATTTTTTCAGATTATTTTCCATTATAGGTTATTACAAGAGGTCCAGTATTGTTCTCAATGTTACATAGTAAATCCTGTTATATTCCTGATTTATGTACAGTAGTTTGTTAATCCTATACTCTAATTTATCCTTCTCCTACACCACTTTTCCCTTTGGTAACCATAAGTTTGTCATCTATAAGTCTATTTCTGCTTTATATATATATTCATTTGTATTTTTTTAATATTCCACATATAAGTCATATCATAATGTTTGTCTTTTTCTCTTTGACTTACTTCATTTAATATGATATTCTCTAGGTCCATCTATGTGGTTGCAAATGGCAGTATTTCATTCTTTTATATGGCTGTGTAATACTCCATTGTGTGTATGTGAATGGGGGCACAACTGATCATCTATTAATGGGCATTTGGGTTGCTTCCATGACTTGGCTATTGTACATAGTGTTACTATGAACATTGGGGTGCACGTGTCTTTTCAAATTGCTTTTTGTCTTTTCCAGATATATTCCCAAGAGTGGGAATGGTAGATCATATAGTAGCTCTATTTTTAGTATTTTGAGGAACCTCCATGCTATTTTCCATAGTGGCTGTACCAATTTACACTCCTACCAATAGTGTAAAAGGTTCCCTTTTTTCACACCCTCTTCAGCATTTATTATTTGTAGATATCTTGATAATAGCTATTCTTACCAGTGTGAGGTGATACTTCATTGTAGTTTAAATTTGAATGTCTATAATAAGTAACAATATTGAGCACCTTTCATGTCTTCATTGGAGAAATGTCTATTTAGGTCTTCTCATTTTTTCATTGGGTCGTTTGTTTTTTTGATGTTGAGTTGTATATTTTGGAAATTAACCCTTTGTCAGGCACATTGTTTCCAAATATTTTCTCCCATTTCATAGGTTGTGTTTTTGCTTTATTGATGGTTTCCTTTGCTATGCAAAAGCTTTTAATTAGGTTCCATTTGTTTACTTTTGTTTTTATTTATTTTGCTTTGGGAAAGTGACCTAAGAAAACATTGCTACAATTAATGTCCCAAAATGTTTTGCCTATTTTCTCTTCCAGGAATTTTATGGTGTTATGTCTTATATTTAAGTCTTTAAGCCATTTTGAGTTTATTTTTGTGTATCGTGTGAGGATGAGGTTCGTGACATTGTACAAGAGACAGGGACCATCCCCATGGAAAAGAAATGCAAAAAGCAAAATGGCTGTCCGCGGAGGCCTTACAAATAGCGGTGAAAAGAAGAGAAGCAAAAAGCAAAGGAGAAAAGGAAAGATGTAAACATCTGAATGCAGAGTTCCAAAGAATAGCAAGAAGAGATAAGAAAGGTCTTCAGTGATCAATGCAAAGAAATAGAGGAAAACAACAGAATGGGAAAGACTAGAGATCTCTTCAAGAAAATCAGAGATACCAAAGGAACATTGCATGCAAAGATGGGCTCGATAAAGGACAGAAATGGTATGGACCTAACAGAAGCAGAAGATATTAAGAAGAGGTGGGGCAAGAATACACAAAAGAACTGTACAAAAAAGAACTTCACGACCCTGAAAATCACCATGGTGTGATCACTGACCTAGAGCCAGACATCCTGGAATGTGAAGTCAAGTGGGCCTTACAAAGCATCACTACGAACAAAGCTAGTGGAGGTGATGGAATTCCAGTGGAGCTATTCCACATCCTGAAAGATGATGCTGTGAAAGTGCTGCACTCAATATGCCAGCAAATCTGGAAAACTCAGCAGTGGCCACAGGACTGGAAAAGGTCAGTTTTCATTGCAATCCCAAAGAAAGGCAATGCCAAGGAATGCTCAAACTACCGCACAATTGCACTCATCTCACATGCTAGTAAAGTAATGCTCAAAATTCTCCAAGCCAGGCTTCAGCAAGATCAAATTGCCAACATCCACTGGATCATGGAAAAAGCAAGAGAGTTCCAGAAAAACATCTATTTCTGCTTTATTGACTATGCCAAAGCCTTTGACTGTGTGGATCACAATAAACTGTGGAAAATTCTGAGAGAGATGGAAATACCAGACCACCTGATCTGCCTCTTGAGAAATCTGTATGCAGGTCAGGAAGCAACAGTTAGAACTGGACATGGACCAACAGACTGGCTCCAAATAGGAAAAGGAGTATGCCAAGGCTGTATATTGTCACCCTGTTTATTTAACTTATATGCAGAGTACATCATGAGAAACGCTGGACTGGAAGAAACACAAGCTGGAATCAAGATTGATGGGAGAAATATCAATAACCTCAGATATGCCGATGACACCACGCTTATGGCAGAAAGTGAAGAGGGGCTAAAAAGCCTCTTGATGAAAGTGAAAGTGGAGAGTGAAAAAGTTGGCTTAAAACTGAAGAAAACAAAGATCATGGCATCCAGTCCCATCACTACATGGGAAATAGATGGGGAAACAGTGGAAACAGTGTCAGACTTTATTTTTCTGGGCTCCAAAATCACTGCAGATGGTGACTGCAACCATGAAATTAAAAGACGCTTACTCCTTGGAAGGAAAGTTATGACCAACCTAGATAGCATATTCAAAAACAGAGACATTACTTTGCCAACAAAGGTCTGTCTAGTCAAGGCTATGGTTTTTCCTGTGGTCATGTATGGATGTGAGAGCTGGACTGTCAAGAAGGCTGAACGCCGAAGAATTGATGCTTTTGAACTGTGGTGTTGGAGAAGACTCTTGAGAGTCCCTTGGACTGCAAGGAGATCCAACCAGTCCATTCTGAAGGAGATCAGCCGTGGGATTTCTTTGGAAGGAATGATGCTAAAGCTGAAACTCCAGAACTTTGGCCACCTCATGCGAAGAGTTGACTCATTGGAGAAGACTCTGATGCTGGGAAGGATTGGGGGCAAGAGGAGAAGGGGACGACAGAGGATGAGATGGCTGGATGGCATCACTGACTCAATGGATCTGAGTCTCAGTGAACTCCGGGAGTTGGTGATGGACAGGGAGGCCTAGCATACTGCGATTCATGAGGTCGCAAAGAGTCGGACACGACTGAGCGACTGATCTGATCTGATCCAAAATACTATCATTTCAATGTGTAGGACTAGCCACATTACCAGCGGAATGGCAATGACTGCTGATAGTTGGGCCTCTCATATTTATCTCAAGGCCGTAACAACTGATGAATCACGTAATTCAAAGAGTTTCTATTCCAACACTACACAACGTGCAGTGATTTGAATAAAGACTTTCTTTTAATAGTGAGTGAAGGTGCTATTATTAGCCCATAACAGGTAGGTTTCATTGTTAATTATGGTTAAATCCTCTTCTTTCTGTAGAAGGCCTTTCTATAATCACCATCACCCAAAACTGTCCATAGCTGCAGGGAGAGAGCACAGCCTGCAGACATGGAGCATTCTCAGATTTTATTTTTATAGCCATGGTTCAATAAGTAAAACTTTGAATGCTTCAGGCTACTGGGGATTTCTTATCCCCTCATTATTATCTTGTTTACTCATGCGGCAACCAAACCATACATATCTCTTAAATGTATGACAAAACTCATGTCTCCATGACCTTAGGTGCGACATGATAGATTCTAATATTTACCCTGGAGTTTATTATTATTCTTTTTTTTTTTAATTAAATTTTATTTTGCTTAACTTTAGAATATTGTATTGCTTTTGCCATACATCAAGATGGATTCACCACAAGTATACATGTGTTCCCCATCCTGAACCCTCCTCCCTCATCCCTCCCCATAGCATCCCTCTGGGTCGTCCCAGTACACCAGTCCTAGGCATCCATTATCAGGCATCGTACCTGAACTGTCGACTCGTTTCAGATATGGTATTATACATATTTCAATGCTATTCTCCGAAATCATCCCACCCTCTCCCATTCCCAGAGTCCAAAAGTCTGTTCTATACATCAGTGTCTCTTTTGCTATCTCATAAACAGGGTTATTATTACCATCTTTCTAAATTCCATATATATGCGTGAGTATACTCTATTTGTGTTTTTCTTTCTGGCTTACTTCACTCTGTATAATAGGCTCCAGTTCCATCCACCTGATTAGAACTGATTCAAATGCATTCTTTTTAATGACTGAGTAATACTCCATTGTGTATATGTACCACAGCTTTCTTATCCATTCATCTGCTGATGGACATCTAGGTTGCTTCCAAGTCCTGGCTATTATAAACAGTGCTGCTATGATATTATTATTCTTATAATGGACTCTAGCTTTGTTTAATTGCCATTCTATATATAGCCTATAAAATATCGTGCACATCCGCCTTTCCGTGGTTGGTAATTACATTACTTTTGATTTTCTCTCATTTGCTCCCTTCAACCATGATAGTCCTCTCCCACATCTTGTGGACCAGATCTTACAAACAGTATGAATAGTTTTCAAATTTCCTTTGACTCAAACTGACAGATGAAAAACTAATTATTCTCTGTAATGTTTTTACAATAAAAACTTAAGTTGAATTGATTTATATACACTTCCAGCCAGCACATTTGCAATTCAAGGTTAAAATTGTTCTTGAAACAGCACCAGTTAAAATGCAATTACAACTCCCCAAGCAGGGATAAAAGAAGGAAATGTTTTACATGTTCACTTCAAAAGTTAAAAAGTCAATTTAATATTACAGAAATAAAAACTTTCATTTATTTTCCCTAAATGATAAAGAGTTTGTTAATTATATTCAAGGTAAATCCAAGTGTGTTTATTACGTGCCTCTGGAAAAGAATAAGGGAAAGAAGAGTAAGAAAGAAGCCTAAGAAAGAAGGCTTAGTGAGGTGAATCTGTTTTCCGTTTGCACCTCCTGTCCTGTTCCTATTTCCTGATTCTTCCTGTGTTGGGTTGTAGGCTGTGTCTTTCCAGAGTGCAGAACAGTGTGAGTAGATGTATATCGCCAGTAGTGAAAGGGCAGTAGCGGGTGCCCTGCATGGTAGGGTCTTTGGAGGGCAGCTGAAAGGAGTGGTTTAGGGACGTCTGTACTAACATCAAATTCCGTTTGTCCACTACAGTATTGCTCTTTTGGTGAATAATACTGAACCCAGTTATGCGTGTGGCACAAAGTGACTGAAAGTGAAAAGCAGAGTCACACAGACCCAGGCTTCTAATCCTCACGTCACCTCTCAGTTTCTGTGTGATTCTGAGCAAGTGACTTAATGTCTCTAAGCCCACGTTCCTACTCAATCAAAACAATATAACACAAAACAATAAAAAAAGATGATGATACTGCCAACAGTACTGGATTTATATGAGGATTAAGTGGGAGAAAGCAGATAACATTCTTAGCACAGTGTGCCTAATCAACGCTCAGTAAATATTAGTTTATAGTGTTAGTGATATTGTAATAATATTATGAATAATGTCACTGTAATGTTATTTTGAGCCAAGACTAAGTTAGCAAAACATGGTTTATGAAGGACTTGACAAAGGTACCTGGCACATAGTGAGTTTGATAAGATGCAAATATTCATGATACATATACATAGACACATTATATATATACACAGGGTATATATAATGACATTATACATGTAACTACATGTGTATTGTTTACTATATATATGTATAATGTACATTGTTAATATATATGTCTATATATACTATAAGAAAGAAAAGGAAAAAGAAGCTTCCAAAAACTTCTTATGGTTGTTGTAAGCTTAGCACACAATCATAGTTACTACTTTCTTCACAAAATAATAATAGTAATGACAGGTGGCACAGTGGTAAAGAATCCACCTGCCAGTGCAGGAGATGCAGAGAACTTGGGTTTGAACCCTGGCTTGTGAAGATCCCCTGAAGGAGGAATTGGCAGCCCACTCCAGTATTCTTGCCTGAAGAATCCCATGGACAGAGGGTCCTGGTGAGCTATAGCCCGTGGGGTCGCAGAGGAGCCAGACACGACTTATGCCCTGATGCATGCATTAATGACGGTAATGTTTACTGAGTACCTTTTCTGTGTCAGGAATTATTCCAGGCAGGAAAATGTTTACTGATAATACCTGTCGAAAGGTGGTGGACCAAGGTACATTTGAGAAGGATCTCGTGTACATTTTAGAAGGATCACTGTGTTAGCTAGAGCTAGAAGAATGTAGTTAACTAGGTCTAGAAGAACTGAACAGATTACACCGCAAATGCGTGGACCAATCAGAGGCCGGAGAGACTCAGCTTTGTAGTTTTTTCTGTGTCTTGTGCTTTACATGGGGCTGCCTTGTTGCCCATCTCTTCAAGGCACCTTCGTATCATTGCCTGCCCTGTGAATGGCGTCCCATGGAATCCAACAAAGTCAGGGTCCTGGTGGTGGCCAGGTTTACCTTTAGCAACTGTGGGTTTCAAGGCAAGGGTAAGGACTGAGGGACAACATGCAGCAGCTATGTGATGAGCTGCAGAAGTTGTCTGGTCCAGATGACCACTGACCTTCTGCCCAAGTGAAAAATATAGGTTCCCCTTGCCAGTCTGGAGACCATGAACGCTTCCACTCAATGGCCAAGCATGCCCGTCACCAGCAGGAGAGGCCACTGACAATTTTTATCCAACTGAGAGGAGAGGCAGAGTTTTCATAAACGCTCCCAATACCAAAGGACATTTATTTGATGAGCCTGCTAAGCTTGTCCTCTTTTTTTCCTCTTTTATGCAACTGTCAAGAGAAGCTGTGATCCAGGTGACAATATAATATCGCCCAGGTCATCAGTTCACTCTCAGAACCATCACGTCCTTCCTTTGAAATCTTCGGGCAAGTTGAGTTAATGACAAGGATGTGGCTGAGCTTTTAAGCCATTGCATGTCATTAAACTGTAAGAGCACTTTGAGCAAAATCACTTCTGTGTTGAATTCAGAACCTGCCTCTTTTTACAGTTATATGACTAATTCTTTCCTGAGGCATCAGAAATAAACTTTGCAAGAGTACTAAATGAGAGCTGTGAAAGAAGCAAGTATTTGAGAGAATAAACAGACCTTGGAGTCACATTGCTGAGGGTCTCCCAGGCCATCCTTTCCTGGCATCCCAGAGATGAAAGTATTTGATGACAGATGGCTGTCCCTTCTAAAAAATTTCTGGTCTAACTTGCTATGTATGACAGCCTACTCTTCTTTAAAAAAAAAAAAAAATCATCCTGAAGTTAAGGAATTCCTTCCTCTATTCAACTCACGTCTCTTAAGACTTTAATGCAAACCAATTTTCTCTTATTTGGCCTTCTCTGGACGTGGATAAGAGCTGGTCATCATCTTTCACATACAAGGCCTTTAATCAAATTACTCCTTACTCGCCTTTTCTTCAGGCGAAACAATTCCTCTCCCTTTAACCTTTCCACACGGGATCGTGCTCCTTCCCTTTCATCATGTGGGTTGGTCTTTCCCTTGACTGCCTCCAGAAGGTCTTTGTTAATTCCTTTCATGTAATTTTTAGGAGTTATTTTCTCTGAGAAAATCCTGAAAGCTCCTCTCACTTTGAGACGCTTTCAGTTCTGATTTTGGGAGTCTCTACCAAGTGTGTGCACCTTGCTAGGTTGAGTTGATTTTTCTCTTTCAGCACCTCCAGTTATTTTCATCTGAATAGGTCACCTTTGGACAGAGTAAACAGTCCAGTTTGCGTAATTATTCTGCTTTTATGGCCTTTCTCCCTTCATGATACATAAACAGGGACCATCAGAAGGAAGAATGGAAGAAAGACAAATTCTAAATAGCAACCATGCAAATTGTTAAAAGTTCTATGAATTGTAGAGAACTAGAGTAAAAGCAGAATTTAACGGGCTACTTTTGCGTGGAAGACCACCCTGCTTCTGTTCCCTTGGGGAAAAGGCAGAAAAGGTTTCATGGTTTATTATTACTTTCCATGTGCAGGAGAATTGGGAGAGGAGGTGGAATGATGAGTAAATCCTTATACTTAAATGATTTTTCTTGACGGTGTAAATTCAGTGCCTTTTCAGGCAGAGAGGAGTTTCAGACTGTAAGGCAGTCATTTTCTGTCATTCGGTGAGGCTGTTAGAGAAACACTGGGGTTCGTTCCAGGCTTCAAGATGCCCATCCAGAAATCCCGGTCCTAATTCTCTTATTATCCATTGGCTTAACCAACTTCTGTTCCTGTTAAATTTAGGGAAGCTACTCCATCTCAGCTTGGGAAGTGGTTTTCTATTTTCCCTTGTAATTCTCTCCTGCAGAAAGCATTCTGATTTGGCATTCAAGGAGCCAGTTGGGCCAGAAAGAGTTCATTCACTTTCTCTCTTTACTTCATTTTTAACCGCAGCTCAAGGAATGCGTGTTTTGGTGGCTGGACATTTTACGTTATGCTCCATTTCTTTGGTTACAAGAGTATCTTTGTGGCCCGTTGAGAACAAATCTCTGTCACTTAGCCCCTGTTCTTATTCCTCTTAAATAACAGAATGATCTTTTCTTAAAAAAAAAAAAAATTATTGGAGTATAGTTGCTTTACAATGTTGTATTAGCTTCTGCTGTACAGCAAAGTGAATCAGCTTTACTTATACATACATCCTCTCTTTCTAAGATTTCCTTCCCATTTAGGTCACCACAGAGCATTGGGTACAGTTCACTGTGGGGATGCTCATTAGTTACCTGTTTTACACATAGTAGGGTATATATGTCTCCCAGTTTCCCAGTTCATCCCACTGCCACCCTTTACCCCTTGCTGTACATACATGTGTTCTCTACCTGTGTGTCTCTATTTCTGCTTTGCAGATAGGTTCATCCGTACTATTTTTATAGATTCCATATGACCTTTTTTATGCTATGCAGAACGTTGAGGGCCACAAAGAATCCTTTTTGATAGTATAAATAGGATCCTGGAGTCCTGAATTGTTCTTTGATTTCCCCTAAAAGTTTAGACAGCAGTCTTGAGGAAAATGTTTCCTAGTAATATTAATAATAATGACACCTAATCTTTACTATGGGCTTACTGGCTGCTTCATAGATTTTAATCTTTTTAACAACCTTAGGAAAGGCAGTACTAGTATCATATCCATTTTATTGATGAGGAAACCTGTGTTACAGAAAGCTTGAATAATTTGCTTATGATTACCCATCTGGTAAATGCTGAACTTCAGTAGTGTAACCTGCACATCATGGGCTTGTCAACTTTGTGACTTAGTAACTGCTGAACTGTATCCCTAGTATATAAGAAGGTACTTAGTAAGAATTATTGATAAATTGCGAATATTTCTAAAGCTCTTCTGTTCCTAGAACTGTTTTAATGACCATGCATGGATAATCTCATTTAGTGCTGACCCAAACCCTATCCGGCTGATGTTGCAGTAATTCTCACCATTTTACCAAGGAAGATTTGAAGCTCAAGAGAAGTTAAACAACTTTCTCAGGGTCACAGAGTGGTTGAGCCATGGAGCTAGAATTCCCACCCAGGAAGTCTGAGTCTCAAACTTAGCAGTTTCACTATATAACTCTGTACTGCTTCCTGTAATACGGAAGTTCTTGCCAGGGGTTGGGGCAGGGATGGCTGGGGGTTGCTGCAGAAAGACCTGGCCTCTTTTCTGAGACACGAGCTGCAAGAGTTCTAAGCACCTTCCAATAAAGTGTTTTCCTTTTCAGTTGGCAGAAAAGAATCCGCAGCCAGATAAGCCCACTGGCAGTGATGCCAGCAGGCAGCCTGTGTCTGGCTGAGTTTGTCCCATTCGACTTGGGGCACCTCCCAGCACCTTGTGTTCTCATCACCCCTCCTGGCTTTGGACCATGTAGCCTTCTAACCAAATCTCTATTTTTTTTTTTTTTTTCCTTTTCTCTGGTTTTATGTTCAGCTCGAGGCTTTTTATTCCATCTTCACCACGGAGCAGCAAGACCACGTCAAGTCGGTGGAGTATCTGAGAAATAACTTCCGGCCACAGCAGGGCCTGAATAACAGGGTGGTGTACAAGTCTGCCGTCCGTGACGCCTGGAACCACGACATGACGGACTTCTTAGAAAACCCACTGGGGACGGAAGCCTCTAAAGGTACGTTTGGATTCAGTGCCCTTGCCCAGAGGAAGATTTCCTTATCATAAATTACTTTAAGTGAAAAGGAGTTCGTAACCAGCCAAGAATTGGAACTTGGCATTAAAAGCATGTTTCTCTGCTGAAAGAGACTTGTCTGGGTGATAAATAGAAGCATTTGTGGGAATAACTTCAGTTAAATAGATATGTTCAGAATTGCCCTTTTGACTAGCGAAATATCAGTCCTTCTCTCTGTAATTTGACCTTGTAGCGTCAGCACTAAACTTGTTGATGGGTTAAAGCTTTTTGGTGTCTTACTTTTTAACTGTTTCCCTGCTGCAATCAGGTGTTTAAGCTCAAACATCAGGACCTCAGACTTGCTTTCAACACCCCAGTCTTCAGCTTTCTTACTAACTTCCATACTAGGCAAGAAGTCCCCCTCCAGCTCTCCACCTCCACCAGACATCACGTAACCTTTTAGATCTATGGTTTAACAGTTCAATTCCCAGATCTGAAAAACATAAGTTTCATAACTTGCTTGTGTCCTAATCTTTTTCCATTTCTCCTTTCTCATGGGAAACGGTCATGAATTTCTCTCCCAGGAAATTGGAAAGTCTGATTCTACCCTCACAGCCCAACCATCAAGCTCTGTGATTTGTCATAAAATCACAGAGCTCAGGAAACCCTTGGAGGAATAAGGCTTGTCAAAGTCCCAGTATTTGGAAGGGAGGAAGGAAAAAGAAGTTATTTCCTTTGGGTTTGAAGAGATGGGTCTTTCCCAAGCCAAGTTCTCTTTTGAAATAGTGAGCTTAGGTGATGTGGGAAGCGTTTATGTCATTTACTGACGTTGACAGTTAGACTGTGGTATTTTTAGCGTCATGAGTTATATGCAAGGGCTTTATATCAGGAGTGTACATACCCCTACCTCCAATAAAAGGGACCAGTCTACTGGCATATGACCTTTATAGGAAGAAGAAGAGTGAGTTGATATTCCAGAAATATTCCAGTTGATATTGTGCCCTTTGATGATAAGAATGAGCCCATTTTCCAGGCTTATGTATCTGCAAAAGAGCTAAAAGAAGAGGAAAGGGAGTTTTAACAATGTGATCATCTCCTTCCTATCTGTGTACTTTTGTTAGAGGATGGTGCGAAGAAGCTAGTCTGGCGAAGTTCTGTCAAGACATACTTGAAAATCAACTAATTTAGGGCTGACACTTTGTCAAGGGCCTCATTTATGAACTGGAAACAGCAGGAAGGTTGAGAAGCACGCAAACCTGTAAACTATCTTGGATTGGACTGGCATGAAGAACCACATTTGACCTTTTTTTTTTTTTAAATCCAAGTTAAAAATAAAGCAAATGGCCAAACTGTAGAGCTTTCTCCCAAGAGAACATGCTGGGGGAAAGGAGGACTCTTAGGGCTGACTATGTTGCAAGACGTGGGACGTTTGGAGGATGGGGAATTTATATCACAAGTGAGTATAGGATCTGGTAGCTTGGAAGTGCTGACATTATGACAGTTACAAAGTTCTTTCCTAATAAATGGGCTTGAACATCTGATATACCAACTGTGCAGAGAGGGTGCATAGTCCTTCTTACCCAAGGAAATTAGAGAGGACACTGGTTTCCATTGCATTAAGTTGTCAGACTGGGCAGTATCCTCCACCGAATGGGCTTTCTCTGATTTTGAGCAGAACCAAGGACCCATCCTTGGGTAGAGGGAATCAGTTCTTCATCTTAAAGGTTACAGTGATCATGGTGTGCGTCCATTGCTGACTCTTAAGATGTTTGAATGTTAAAATGTTTTGTGATCTTTCTGGAGACAGAAATGTAGACACAGTCTTCTTTTTAATTTTTTTAACATAGTGTTGGAGTGTAACCTACAGAAACATGCATGCACAGTATGCATACAACTTGATGACTTTTCAGAAACTGAATACACTTGAGTGACACACACCCAGATCCAGAAACTAACATCACATCAGCTTCCCAAAGCACATTCCTCTCCCCATTCCTAGTCGCTGCCCATTCCCAAGGATAACCATGGTCATAGTCTTGCCTCCTGATCAGTTTCATATAAATAGGATCAGTTCCCCAAGTTCTTTTGTGTGTCTTGCTTCTGTGCTTTACACTGCTTTGAAGAGTCATCTATGCTATTTCGGGTAGTTGTTTGTTCTTGTTACTGAATTTCAGTGTGTGACTGTACCTGAATTTATCCATTTTAATATACATGAATTTGTAGATTTATTTTCATGTTTTAGTAATTATCAAAGTTTGTTTTTTCTAATTACTTATTTGGCTGTGCCGGGTCTTGGCTGCTGAACATGCAATCTGTTTAGTTGTGGCCTGGGAACCCTTAACTGAAGCATGTTGGGACCTAGTTCTCTGACCAGTGATCAAACCCGGGTCTCCTGCATTGGGAGCATGGAGTCTTAGCCATCAGGGAAGTTCTTGAACATGCCTTTTAACCAGCATGTGGACGCATCTTTGTTGGTTATGCACCCTGTAGTAAAATGACTACAGCCTAAAGAATACATGTATGTTTGGGTCTGATGAGATGCTGACCAGTTTCCCAGAATGACCGTACGGACCACTTTACAATTCTGTCAGTGATGTAAGAAAGTTTTCTATTTTTTTTTACGCTTTTTTCAAGGCCTGATTTACATATCATAAAGTTCAGGTGTAGTGAATGTGCAATTCAGTAATTTTTATCAAACTTATACTTGTGCAGCCATCACCACGTCTACTCTTAGAGCATTCTCTTCACCACAGCAAGTTCGTTCGGCCTGTTTGCAGTCAGTTCTTTCTCCTAACTCAACTCTGCTTTTGACTTGAGGATTTTAGGATTTATCCATGTTGTAGATCAGTCCATCATTTCTTTCTACTGCTGAATAGTATGCCTGTTTGATTTTTTTAAATAGCAGCTTTATTGAGATTTAATTCACATGCCATATAGTTTATTCTTTTACAGTGTACCCTTCAGTGGTATTCTCTATTCACAAAGTTATGTGATCATCACTAGTATCTACTTAAGGACTTTTTGTCACCCCCAAAAGAAATTCTATCCCTCTTAGCAGTCACTCCTTTTTCTCCCATGCCTGCTTCCTGCCCAGGCCCAGGAAACCAGTAATGTGCTTTTTGTCTGTATGGAGTTGCCTGTTATGGAGATTGCACATAAATGGAATCCTCCAATACTTGACTTTTTCGTCTCTGACTTCTTTCACTTAGCATCATATTTTCAAGATTTATCCATATTTGCACATGTGTCAGAATTTCATTTCATTTTATGAACAAACTATACATCATTGTATGGATATACCACATTTTGCTTATCCATTTGTCAATTGATAGATCCCACTTTTGACTCATTATGAATATCGTTGCTTTGAACATTTGTGTTCACATTTTTGTGTGGATGAATGTTATCATTTCTCTTGGATATAAGCCTAGGAGTAGAATTGCTGCGTCATAGGGCAACTCTATGTTTTCATTTTTTTAAAGAACTGCCGAACAGTTTTCCCAAAGCAGCTGTAGCAGTCTGTATCAGCATCGTGTGAAGGTTCTGATTTCTCCACATCTTCACCAACACTTGCTAGATATCTTTTTTGTTGTAGTCATCCTAATGGATATGAAATAGTATCTCTTTCTAGTTTTGATTTGCACTTCCCTGATGACTACTGATGTCCCTGTTTGTTTTTTTTTTTTTTTTTTAATATTTATGTGTGTATTTACTTGGCTGTGCTGGGTCTTCATTGTGGCACACTGGATGTTTTTAGTTGCAGCGTGTGGAGTCTGTAGTTGTTGCATGCAAGTTCTTGTAGTTGGAGCATGTCAGCTCTTTAACTGCAGCATATGGGACCTAGTTCCCCAACCAGAGATCAAACCCAGGCCCCTTACATTGGGAGCGCGGAGTCAGCCACTGGACCACCAGGGAACTTCCTTCCCTATTGCATTTAAATAATGTTTCTATTTGTTTTAAATGTCATAGAACCATGATCCACATGACCAAATGCTCCTCTTTGTATCCCCCCAAGAAAACTCAGGTATTTCCATGGCACCAAAGGCTGAAAGCCAGCCACAAGTGCTGGCAATTATCAAGAAGCCTGGAGGGCTTCGATTATCGAGCCTAGTGATCTGAGAAGAGAAGAGCCAATACAAAGGAAGAGTCCCTTTATTGATTGATTTTTGGCTGTGCTAGGTCTTCATTGCTGTGTGGGCTTTTCTCTAGCTGTGGCAAGTGGGGGCTGCTCCCCAGTTGCAGGATATGGGCTTCTCATTGCACTGGCTTCTCTAGTGGGAGCCAAGTCTCTAGGGCATGTGGGCTTTCATGGGTGCAGCTCCAGGGGTTTAGAGTGTACACTCAGTAGTTGTGACACTTGGACTTAGTTGCTCTGTGGAATGTAGAATCTTCTTGAATTAGGGATCAAACCCATGTCTCCTACACTGGCAGGTGGATTCTTTACCACTGAGTCACCAGGGAAACCCAGTAAGCTTTTTTGATCTAGGACCAGGTATTGCGCAATGTGATCTCTTGTTGCAACTACTCAGCTCTGCCTTACAGCATCAAGGCAGCTGTAGACAGCACATAAATGAGTAGATGTAGAAAATGTCTTCTAATAAAACTTTATTTGTAACAATAGGTGGCAGTCCAGATTTAGCCACGGAACAATAGTTTACATACCCCTGCTCCCAGGGATGGCTCAGACTTAGATGGAGAAATCCAATCTTAGGCATGTTTGAAGGTATTTTCATGGTGACCATGCCTTTGAAAGTGTCCATGGCTTGGTTCTGCCTTTCCAAGACACTGCAAGAGGTTTGTTAGCTTGGTAATCACTCACTGACCAGTCCACCCTAAGATCTGCTCATCTTTCACTCCAGATGTATAAGCAGAACCTCAGTAGACTGAGCCCCACCTCCCTCGTTCGCTGGCTGTGATCGTCAACTGGTGTTCAGAGCAGCACCGTGGAGGCTGCCTGAGTTAAGGTGCCCCCATCCTGCCCTTCTGTCAGGATGATCCAACATACTGGAACAGAAAAAGCAGAATCAAGCTTTCAGACCCAAGCAGGAGATGCATGGTTGCACATGACACCCAAAGAGGGGGAAACGTCATCCTAATCTTGTATTGATGCCTGAGACAGACTTAGAATGGATGTCATTTGTAAAAAAATATATAAAGCTCTAGTTTCCAGGAAATGGAAACAGTATTTAGGCTCAGTGATTGTTCACGGGACATCCAAGTCACCACTCTGCCCTTTGTCAGTAAATAACTTGGATAGACTTTCAGATTTAATGGGCTGTCATTTGAGTTACTCTTAAACACATCCCGAGCACATGGAAGAGCACGTCGGTGATGAAGTGCTGAATACTGTCTATTGTGAAGGCTTTTGGAACAGTGAACAGAGAAAAATAACTTTCCTTCCAACAACATGAAACATATGGTTGATTAATGTAATGAAACCTGTTCAAACCACAGTGGAATCAAAACCACTTGATCTGATAATGTGATTTGATGGCTTAATTAAAGTGACATTGTATAATCTAATAAAAGCAAAGGAAGAGGACAGTGAGCTTCCAGGGTCCTGCCTAGTTTCCTGAAACCACTGCCATGGTTTTTGGAGAATGATTTTTGCCTTTTTTTTTTTTTTTTTTGCTGATGGAGGAATCTCTTTGTTAGCTATATTTTTAGTGCTAAAGATTGCTTCCTATCTTGGTTAAAAGGCAGTTTTTAAGGACATGTACCAGTGTGAGAATGCCTAAGTAACTAGCCTATTTTAAATCAGAACACATCGAGAAAGAGCATCCCGTTTTCCACCCAAATTAGCAAACAACAAAGTAAATCCATGTTGCTTTTCAAAAGAGTTTGACATTGAAATCATGGTTTTCTGCTATTTTGGAAGAAAATATTAATGTTGTTCTATTTTCAGTTTAATCATTTTCACTCACCAGATTAATGAGCTTGAATCAGTTTATCTTCATAAAAGAAATTCTGATATGAGCACTTAATTCCTTTGTAGGCAGCTTCACTCCCAGAAACTCTTCCCAAAAGTTACCTTAGTACTTTTAGAAAGTTTCAGCTTAGACAAGTATAGGGAAAATAGCATTTTAAATGCAGCCCCTTAGAAGATTGTTACCTGCCTTCTTTAAAAAGTGGCTTCCCTGGTAACTCAGGTGATAAAGAATCTGCCTACAATGCCGGAGACCCCAGTTCAATTCCTGCCTACAATGCCGGAGACCCCAGTTCAATTCCTGGGTCGGGAAGATCCACTGGAGAAGGGATAGGCTACCCACTCCAGCATTCTTGGGCTTCCCTGGTGGCTCAGCTGGTAAAGAATCTGCCTATAATGTGGGAGACCTGGGTTCAATCCCTGGGTTGGGAAGATTGAAGAAGGGAACAGCTACACACTCCAGTATTCTGCCGTGTAGAATTCCATGGATGTATATAGCCCATGCGGTCACAAAGAGTTGGACATGACTGAGCGACTTTCACTTTCACTTTTCTTTAAAAAGTAACTATTACTAGCTGTTACTTTTTATTCTTGGAAGTGATCAAGAAAGAAGTAAAAAGAAAAAAATAAGAAGGAATGATGCTAAAGCTGAAACTCCAGTATTTTGGCCGCCTCATGCGAAGAGTTGACTCATTGGAGAAGACTCTGATGCTGGGAGGGATTGAGGGCAGGAGGAGAAGGGGACGACAGAGGATGAGATGGCTGGATGGCATCACTGACTCGATGGATGCGAGTCTGGGTGACCTCCGGGAGCTGGTGATGGACAGGGAGGCCTGGCGTGCTGCGGTTCATGGGGTCGCAAAGAGTCGGACACGAC
This sequence comes from Tragelaphus eurycerus, assembly GCA_935064755.1. Lineage (NCBI taxonomy): Eukaryota > Metazoa > Chordata > Mammalia > Artiodactyla > Bovidae > Tragelaphus > Tragelaphus eurycerus. The sequence goes on along the minus strand of CAKXYN010000001.1, from coordinate 56,345,719 downwards.
TGAGCGACTGATCTGATCTGATCTGATCTTAAGACTCTCCAGCATCCTGGGTTCTCATACTTTTTTTTTTTTTTTTTTTTTTTTTTTAACTGGAGGGAAATTGCTGTTCCTTGTTCTTAGTGGCTCAGTCGTGTCTGACTCTTTGTGACCCCAGGGACTGTAGCCCACCAGGCTTCTCTGTCCATGGGGATTCTCCAGGCAAGAATGCTAGAGCAGGTTGCCATGCCCATCTTGAAAGTGATTAAGAAAGAAGTTAAATACGGCTGGTTTTTTTAAGACTCTCCAACATCCTGGCTTCTTATATTTTTTTTAAAATTGGAAGATAATTACTTTACAATATTATGGGTTTTGCCATACCTCAACATGAATCAGCCATAGATATACACGTGTCCCCTACCTCTTGATCTCCCCTCCCACCGCCCTGCCCACGCCACCCCTCTAGGCCATCACAGAGCGCTGCCTTTGGTTTTCTATGTCATACATCAACCCCCCACATGATATCTACTTTACATATGGTAATGTATATGTTTCAATGCTGTTCTCTCCAATTCTGGGTTCTCATACTGTTGAAGGTCATGTCATGTTCTATCAAACACTTTTTCATGCCCAGATATCCCATGATGATTAATTTTATGTGAATAGATAGAGTTGGTATAAGTTTCCTTTGATTGGTTGGCATAAAGTTGATACTTGACATTTAACATAGCTTTAACTACTTTGGGCTCATGTTTGTGGGCAGTGAATTTCTTTTCATGTCTCAGGCAGCATCATCTCAATGAGGAGCTTTCTCTAGGAGCTGTGCCTGCTGCTCCTATGGTCTAAAAGGCTATGTAGGGGTTTTCATGGACCAGATGCTATACTGGCCTTTTCCATTCATATATGTTTCATTTAATCCTCAAAACAGCCTCTGTCGGGATTCACAGTCATTTATCAAATATTTATTGAGCATCTCATAAGGCTGAACAAGGGAGAATAGTCTCTTACGGAGCTTAAGTTTTAAGGGGAAGAAAGAAACGAACAGGTCAGCCAATGATAAAGCTCCGGTATTCTTCTGCAGATGAAATCATCGGGTGGTTTGCTAGGAGTGGCAGAGTGTAGTGAGGCCGTGGGGAAGCAAGCTTCCCTGGATAGAGTGGTTGTTCTAACGCTCAGTTGTGTCTAACTCTGTGACCCCATGCACTGCAGCAGTCCAGGCTTCCCGGTCCTTCACTGTCTCCCAGAATTTGCATGTCCATTGAGTTGGTGATGGCATCCAACCATCTCTTCCTCTGTCATCCTCCTCCTCCTGCCCTTCAGTCTTTCCCAGCATCATGGTCTGTTCCAACGAGTCGGCTCTTTGCATCAGGAGGCCAAAATATTGCAGCTTCACCTTCAGCATCAGTCCTTCCAATGAATGTTCAGGGTTGATTTTCTTTAGAATTGACTGGTTTGATCTCCTTGCAGTCCAAAGGGCTCTCAAGAGTCTTCTCTAGCACCACAGTTTGAAAGCATCAATTCTTCAGCACTCAGCCTTCTCTATGGCCAACTGGTGGGCTAGTCTACAAAGTTCTGAGAGGGAAAAGTCCTCTGCAAAGGCCCTGCCTGAGGCATAGGAACCAGTGAAGGTGAGATTTCGAAAGACCTTCCTTGGTAAGGGAAGACTTAAGACTGTGTTCTTATAACAATGGGATGCCTTTGAAGGGTGCTAAGCAGGGCTGAGGAACCACCTGACCAGGTTTTTAAACCCATCATTGACTGTTAGGTGAGAATGTTTGCAGAGGACATGGGGTGAAATTGGCAATACAGCCAGAGGCTGATAGAAATACTCCTGGCAGATGACATTGGTTGGATGAGGGCAATCCAGGTGAAGGTAAAAGTCATCTATTAGAGTTGCATGTAGAGTCTCTAATTTTTACTAACACTTTGGGTGGAGGGTTGGTGGGGGCAAGCAAAGAGAGAAATGCAGTGTTACTGTTTAACAGATGAGGTATCTGAGATTCCGAGAGAACAGGTGGTCATCCAGAGCCTCCCAGCAAGGAGGTAGAACTGAGACGTGAACCCAGATCCCTTTGTGTTCAGATACAGTGTTCTTTCTATTTCATGAGGGACTGCCAGCTCCCGTATGGATCCACCAGCAGTGGCCTCTGTTTTTAAATGTCATCAGGTAGCTTGAGCAGCACAGTTTATTACTCTTTCTCTGAATGAAGGGGCTTTAAAACTAAAGGTCCTTGCGGCAATCAGATACCCTTCCTAAAGACCAAGTTTATCTTCCTGAAAGGCATCACTGGACTCTCTTTATCTGCTTGGCTTACCTTTGACAGGTTATCTTAAGTCCTCAAGGCAGGGGCTGCTGAGGCCTTGATCACAGGCTTGCTCCCAGGGAGGGTCAGTGAACCCACTTGATGGGGATGGTAGAACCTCCTAGACTGAGGATTTTGTGCATCTCTGAATCAACAGGACCTGACACAGTTCCTAAAACATAAGCAAACAGTTACTGTTTGTTGAATGAGTGAATGGGGAGATGATATAAGGCCCGGTGGGTAAGAATGTAAATTTTGAAGTCAAGCACATCTGGACTCAAATTCCAGGCCAGTCATTTACTCCTCCATGTCTTTGCTCTAGTAAATATCTAAGCCTCCGTTTCCTTTCTGTAGCATGGAGCTAATAATCACATTTCCTTCCCTGACTTTTAAGTGAGACAGAGTACCTCGGCCCAGATACTGTCAGGGCATTGGTACCTTTCTTTTGTAGCACTTCTCAACATCGAAATTTTACATTCACGTGTGTGTTTTTTTCCCCTAATACCTAGCTCTCCCACTACCTTATAAGCTCCATAAGTGGTAAAATTGTTCCTGTGTTTTGTTTTGTGTTGGTTTTCCTTTGTTAGAGAGCGGGTGCAGTGTTCACTGTCAGCTCCACAGGAAATACTGGAATGGATGGATGGAGCTAATCTATACATGCCAGGCGGCCAGGAGTAAAAGAATGCTTGCTACAAGAGTTGGCACAGTTGAGGCATTTATAACCTAGCCCAGACTAGGTGCTGTAATGGGGGGAGCATGGCCAGGCCCTTGGAGTAGGGTTCCGCACCTCTCCAAGGCTTCCCCAGTGCTTCTGTGATAAAGAATAAGCCTGCGGTGCAGGAGATACAGGAGATGCATGTTCAGATCCCTGGGTCAGGAAGATCCCCTGAAGGAGGAAATAACAACCCACTCCAGTATTCTTGCCTGGAGAATCCCACGGACCGAGGAACCTGGCAGGCTATAGTCCATCGGGTCACATAGAGTCGGACACAACTTAGCCAGTGGGCACTTCACACCTTTCCCAGGACCTGAAATCAGAAAAGCCTCTAGGATTTGGAAAGGCATGCCAACACCATGTAAAGAAGGCTTTCCTTTAAGTCCCAAGGAACAGCCCATGCTACCTAACTCCTCCACCACTGCTAAAAGCAAAGAAAGGAGGCGCCGAATGAGTCAGGCGCTGGTGTCAGGATGCTCCCCAGCAGATCTGCTTTATGGCTTGGGAGCTGTTGAGCTGATACTGGTACCAGACGCCAGCGGCCGTCTGTCGTTGTCACACTTTATCGATATCCCCTAATTACTGAATCCTCTGTCTCCAGGCAGGTAGGCAGAGTTTGACCTTCAGGGCTGACATCACCACCCTCTCACAACTTCAGCTTTTCTCTGCCCTCTAGAAAAAACCTTCCATGACATTGGGTTTGTTTGTGTGGGCGCTGTGGTGCTTGCGAACCACAATCTAGAAGTTAATAAAGTCCACCAGTATCCTTCCTTCCAGAGCGACATACTTCCCCTTTCTGTAGCTAACTAGCGGTTCACAGCCCAAGAAGCAGGAGGCACCGAGATGCCTGCGTGCGTCCCGTGGAGTCCTGCGAGGAAGGTAGCTGGGAGACGGACAGTTTATCTGCTCCATTCTTCCATTCATTCTTCCGTGAGCAAACACAAGCTCCTTGAGATTGATTTTTCTTTAGGTACAAGGAACGTGGCCCAAACCCTTGGCTTTTTCAGGCCTTAAGCAGTACTATCACACCCCAGCGCCTGAGACTGTGTGTAAAGGCACAGGGCGGGAGCCCACAATGAGGCCTCTGGAATCATTTTTTTCTCTCGCTTAAAAAGAAAAAAAAAACTTATCTATTTTTTTGGCTGCACTAGGTCTTAGTGTGCACTCTTTAGTTGCAGCATGTGGCATCTAGTCCCCTGACCAGGGACCCAGCCTGGGCTCCCTGCTTTGGGAATGTGGAGTCTTAGTCACCAGGCCACCAGGGAAGTCCCCATCTTTTCCTCTTTTTTTCTAAGCATAGCCAGGGTCGTCACAGTTCCTGGCTTCACTCCTGGGTCCTCTTGGGACCGGTTTTGTGATTCCAAAGCACTGGCTTGGACCGACATGAGCATCATGGCCCATGTCACGTGTACGGCTGTGGTAGAGAAGGTGCTGTCTGCCCATCGACACTGGGTGCTAACAGGTGTTGTCTATCAAGTGCATGGAGCCCCGTGGTTTCCATGCAAAAACAGCTTCCGAGAAGAGAGGAGCCTTCTCCATGAGGATTATGCTGAGCATCTCAAACTGTTGGTTTTCGCCATTCACCTAGAAGCCCAGCTAGCTCCTCGGAGCACTGGATCTGTGTGCCCAGGGGTGGGGAAGGGGTAGCTAGGAGGCAGAAGTGGGGCTGTTGTTCCCAGATGCTGCACAGGTGAGTTCCCCCTGGGGCCCACTAGGAGCGCTGTTTGATCACATCCTGGTCTCTCCAGTATAAGTGGCATTTCTCATCTCTTGGGTCCTCTTACCCAAGGCCGGTTGGCCTCTGCTTGAGGCCAGTCCTCAGATGTGGAAGACCCTGGACCAGACCAGAGAGGGCCACCCTTACCAAATGACCTGTTGGTACAGGTGCCACATCTAGGGATTGAAACAAAGTTGGAATTCAACCAGTGGAGCACATCCAGTGGCTTCCTTGAGCCAAAACAAGTAAGAAACGCAGGTGCCAGGAATCAGATTCAGAGCTAGTAAAGTGAGAGCCAGAACACTCCTTTTAGACATAGTTGGTACCTGAGTGATCCCTAATTCTAAGAGGAAAAGTACTTTAAGGACCGAATTCAAGCAAAGGTGTAAAGCACCATGACTTGCAGAGTCATAGTCATCTAGAGTCAAAGATTTAAATAAAAGCCTGGCTAAACACATCAGTGAGCCCACTTGGCTCACTAGTTGATCTGTTGACATGGCCATTGGGATCACTTAAAAAGATGGCTCATGGGGTCTTAGATCTTGGGTGATGTTTAGAAAAGTCTCCCAGTCCTGAGGACAGCTTTTGTGGTTCAGTGGCTAAGTTCTCTCTGCCTCTTTGCGACCCCCTGGACTGCAGCACACCAGGCTTTCCTCTTCTTCACCGTCTCCCAGAGTTTGTGCAAACTCATGTCCATTGAGTCAGTGATGCCATCCAGCCATCTCATCCTCTGTCGCCTGCTTCTCCTCTTGCCCTCAGTTTTTCCCAGCATCAGCATCTTTTCCAATGAGTCAGCTGTTTCTTCATGATAAACAAGGCTGTAATGTCATGTCAGCCATGGGAACCAGGAGACTAGTCAAGAGAAGGCCCAGCTTCAGTCTCAGGGCACTGTGCATTTGCCCACCTCAGACCCGCAGCCTGGTTTCTGGTACCGACCCTCCATCGCAACCCATGACTTAGAGCAAGACTGCAGGTGAGGTTAAGAGGTACCATGGAGAAACGATGCTGTGCTCAGTTAAAGTGGGGTAGGTCCACTGTGCCCTTTTGGCCGGCAAGCCCAGCATGTTAATGTTGGGACAGAGGGAAGGGCTCTCGGGTGCATGGAATCAAGCCTTGCACCCAGGGTCTGAGAGGCAGCTCTTCTTAGGCAGAACTGGGATGATGCGTCACTCTGAACTTGGCCACCTCCCTTAGCGCCAAGCTGAACAATGCTATTTCCTGCAAAGGACAGAGGTACCTTCCCTGGCCTTTAGCTCTCAGAGGAAGACGGATATCATGCAGGCACAAAGACTCCAAGGAAGACGGAGAGGTCCGGATGAGCAGAATGTGGGAAAGTCAAACCTGCGTGTTTGGAGGACTCTGGCTGCTGCTGTATTGTTGTTGTTTTTTCAATATTTGTTTACTCGTTTGCTTAGCTGTGCCAGGTCTTAGCTGCAGTACACGGATCTTCAGTCTTTCTTGTGGCATGCAGGATCTTTTTGTATTTGTGGCATGCGGAATTTTTAGTTGAGGCATGTGGAATCTCATTCCCTGACAAGGACTCAAACCTGGGCCCCCTCCACTGGTCGTGTGGAGTCTCAGCCACTGGACCACTGAGGAAGTCCCCTGATGTATTTGGAGCGTATGACTCCATCATATGCACCATGGAGACATCCGATGGGATGAGAAAGTTTCCCGGTTTGCTGTTTTCCATGGTATTTGGCACGCAGCTTCTGGTACTCAATTGTTGACCTAAGAACTGAATTGTATTAATGCACCAAAGCTTGTTCATGGGAATAGAGAGGATGTCAGTGGGTGATGTAGAAAAGAACCACAAGGGTGTGTCAGGAAAACTGCGTTCTCCCTCCTGGGTGGGTTCTCCACCTCCTGGGTGTTTCTCCTTTACCTTTAGGCAGAATCCTTCATTCCTGGTCACCAAATGTAGGGGCAGGGGTTTCCCCACAAGTAATTCTCTGCAGCACCACCTGAGTGTCCTACCATGTAACCCAACTCTCACACTGCCTGACCTCTGGCCCACAAGACCACTCCCACCCCACATCAGATGCCAGCCACCAAGGAGCAGATTCCCAAATTACCCATAACTTCTGTCTGATTTGGTTACAAACTGGAGGTTCGCGTTGTTTTCTCCTCTGCTTTGATTAATTTGCTAGAGAGGCTCACAGAACAGAGGGAGGTATGTTTGCCAGTTTTTTGAAAGGTGTGACGAAGGTGACAGATGGACAGAGATGAAGGGAGACATGGGGCGGGGTCTGAGCAGGTCCCCAGCACAGGACTTTCTGGCACTGCTATTGGGCGTGTTCACCCTCCCAGGGTATGGGTGTGTTTTCCTCTGTTTGAAGAAAACAAAACCACTGATTTGAAAAAGATAAATCCACCCTCATGTTCATTGGATTATTTACAAATACCCAAGATATGGAGACAACCTAAGTGACCATTGATTGTTGCTGTTCAGCAACAAAAAGTCGTGTCCACCTCTTTGCAACTTCATGGATTGCAGCACACTAGGCTCTTCTTTCCTCCACCATCTCCCAGAGTTTACGCAAACTCATCATGTTCATCTAGTCGGTGATACTATCCAACCATCTCATCCTCTGTTGCCCGCTTCTCCTCCTGCCTTCAATTTTTCCCAGCATCAGGGTCTTTTCCAACGAGTTGGCTCTTCACATGAGGTGGCCAAAGTACTGGAACTTCAGCTTCAGCATTAGTCCTTTCCATGAATATTCAGGGTTGATTTCCTTTAGGATAGACTGGTTTGATCTCCTTGCTATCCAAGGGATTCACAAGAGTCTTCTCTAGCACCCCAATTCAAGATGAATGGATAAAGAAAATGTGGTGTGTGTGTGTGTATGTGTGTTATATAAAATAATGGAATAGTATTCTACTGTATCAGGAAAGGAAAAGGTCAGTTTTCATTCCAATCCCAAAGAAAGGCAATGCCAAAGAATGCTCAAACTACCGCACAATTGCACTCATCTCACACGCCGGTAAAGTAATGCTTAAAATTCTCCAAGCCAGGCTTCAGCAATACGTGAACCGTGAACTTCCAGATGCTCAAGCTGGTTTTAGAAAAGGCAGAGGAACCAGAGATCAAATTGCCAACATCCACTGGATCATGGAAAAAGCAAGAGAGTTCCAGAAAAACATCCATTTCTGCTTTATTGACTATGCCAAAGCCTTTAACGGTGTGGATCACAATAAACTGTGGAAAATACTTCAAGAGATGGGAATACCAGACCACCTGACCTGCCTCTTGAGAAACCTGTATGCAGGTCAGGAAGCAGCAGTTAGAACTGGACATGGAACAACAGACTGGTTCCAAATAGGAAAAGGAGTACGTCAAGGCTGTATATTGTCACCCTGCTTTTTAACTTATATGCAGAGTACATCATGAGAAATGCTGGGCTGGAAGAAGCACAAGCTGGAATCAAGATTGCTGGGAGAAATATCAATAACCTCAGATATGCAGATGACACCACCCTTATGGCAGAAAGTGTGGAAGAACTAAAGGGCCTCTTGATGAAAGTGAAAGAGGAAAGTGAAAAAGTTGGCTTAAAGCTCAGCATTCAGAAGACGAAGATCATGGCATCTGGTCCCATCACTTCCTGGCAAATAGATGGGGAAACAGCAGACACAGTCACTGACTTTATTTTCCTGGGCTCCAAAATCACTGCAGATGGTGTTTGCAGCCATAAAATTAAAAGAAGCTTTCTCCTTTGAAGCAAAGTTATATCCAACCTAGACAGTATATTAAAAAGCAGAGACATTACTTTGCCAACAAAGGTCTATCTAGTCAAGGCTGTGGTTTTTCCAGTGGTCATGTATGGATGTGAGAGTTGGACTATAAAGAGGGCTGAGCACAGAAGAACTGATGCTTTTGAACTGTGGTGTTGGAGAAGACTCTTGAGAGTCCCTTGAACTGCAAGGAGATCCAACCAGTCCATCCTAAAGGAGACCAGTCCTGGGTGTTCATTGGAAGGACTGATGCTGAAGCTGAAACTCCAACACTTTGCCCACCTGATGCGAAGAGCTGACTCATTTGAAAAGACCCTGATGCTGGGAAAGATTGAGGGCAGGAGGAGAAGGGGACGACAGAGGATGAGATGGTTGGATGGCATCAACAACTCAATGAACATGGGTTTAGGTGGACTCTGGGAGTTGGTGACAGGGAAGCCTGGCATGGTGCGGTTCATGGGGTCTCAAAGAGTCAGACATGACTGAGCGACTGAACTGAACTGAAGTGATTCTGCTGTAGAAAAGAATGAAATCTTGCAGTTTGCGACAGCATGGGTGAACTTTCAAAGGCTTCCCAGATGGCACTAATGGTTAAAAAACCCACCTGCCAATGCAGGAGATGTAAGTTAGCTGTGTTCTATCCCTGGGTCTGGAAGATCCCCTGGAGGAGGGCATGGCAACCCACTCTAGTATTCTTGCCTGGAGAATCCCATGGACAGAGGAGCATAGCGGTCTTTGGTCCATAGGGTCACAAAAAGTTGGACACGACTAAAGCGACTTAGCACAGATGCAAGGGTGGACTTTGAAGGTATTATGCTAAGAGAAATAAGTCAGACAGAGAAAGATAAATACCATATGATCTCATTTATATGTGAAAACAAAAACCAAGGACATAGATACAGGGAACTGATGGGTGAGGTTTGGGGATGGGGAAAAGAAGTGAGCTAGTTTTTGTTTGTTTTGTTTTTTGGTTTAAATAAATTGAACAATTTTGAAAGGAAATTTTTGAAAAGAGTAAGAGATGTTTCTAGTATCACTTGGGAAATGACAAATTTCTAGGAGCTATGTGCCAGGAACCCATGGCAAGGACCAATATATATATTTTCTATTGTAACAGGTTAGAATTTGCATGATTTAAGACAGCATAGATTTAAAACTTGAAAACAGTTGTCCTCATGCTTGGGGAAACTTGGGGACTCCCACATCTTGAGAAAGTGGTCCTCAAGTCAGATCTGCAAGGGATGGACTCAGCTTTATACACTTACTTCCTTTGAGACCTGGGTCTCCACCATCCTCCCCCTCTTTTTCTGCTTGCCAAGTCATGCTAGTATTCTTCCCAATTTTCCCACCTCGGGGACTTTGCACAAGCTCTCTTTCTGTCTTCCATATGTAAGTTTCCTTCCTCATATTATAAACACCTAATCATTGCTCAGATTTCAGTTCAAGTATCACTGTGCTTGGTAAGCTTTTCCTAACCAGTCTCTCAAATCTAGGTCCGAGTTCTTTATTAAACCATTTTACAGAGTGACTATGACATTTTCCTTAAAAGCATGTAATCATACTCCTTACTGCTGGGAGTATTTAACCTTTTTGATGCCATGGACTCTTTTAGCCATCGGGTGAATCCCATAGACTTCTTCTCATACTGATGGTTTTCAATCGATTACTGAAGAAGCCAATTATCTTCAGATAATATGAAAGTAATTTTTAATTGTAATATAATAATTGATCTGTTTCTTGATGACATTCAATTATAAAACCTAGCAGCAGATCTAATAACCATTATAATTTCAAAGTAATAATGAACATAAAGGAAAATTTGAAGTATTAGCAATAACTGCAGTCAAATAGGAATGTATCTGATTTCTCTATTGGTGATGTCACACAGTTTCTGCTGACACTACAGCAGTTTCTAACATTTGAAATATAAAGAAATGCTAAATTGTAGTTAGAGATTAGCAAAAATAAAAGTGTATTTTTTTCCCATCCAAGTTAACACATTCCTGTGGATTCTATCCAGAGCCCCTAAGGAACCCCAAATTAAGAAGCCAGTTTTAGCTGGGCTAAAGCAGTTAACGTCTGTTTCCCCTCTTGGCTATAATCTCCAGATGATCAGAGACCGTGTCATCTTGTGTTCACATTTATCCCTAGTTCCTTGCCGTATAGTGGGTGCTTAAAAAATATTTAACAGTTGCTACATCTTATAGCATCCTTCCAACACAGCAGCCAACGTGTGCTTGCACGTTTCATAGATTTATTCCTGATGCTTCCCCCTAAGCTTTATCCCGACTCCACTTGGTGTGTCCAGAACCGAAGGAGTCTGCGCCAGAGTGACAGAGTGAGTGAATGACCCTCTTGAATCTCAGACTCTAAATCAGAGGTAATGATGGAACCAGCAGCCCCACAGAATGACCTGAGAATGTGCCGATGTAATTGGTGAAATGCACAAACTCAGCCCAGAACCCGGCTCCTCAGACAGGCCTCGTGACTGTTGCAGTGTTGTCACAGAACAGCACAAGCAAAGGCCCTGGGGTGGGCACCCTGCTCTACCACTCCTGTTTCCAGCCCCCACATGATGGCTTGAGGGGATCACAAGCTTAATTTGTATTTGATGGAGGGGAGCTGTACTTGGGCTGTGCCCAGTCTTAGAAGGCCTCGAAGGAGTTGGAGGCTATGCTGGAAATTGTCAAAGAGATGCACCGTCTTATCTGTCATTGAGAACAAAGAAAACCAGAAAGAACGGGTGGGAAGAAAGCTTTTTGCACAGAGTATTGTTAACCAGGGGGGCTTTCCACTTAGCTCAGTGGTAAAGAATCCGTCTGCCAGTGCAGGAAACACAAGTTCAGTCCCTAGATCGGGAAGATCCCCTGGAGAAGGAAATGGCAGTCCACTCCAGTATTCTTGCCTGGGAAATCCCATGGGCAGAGGAGCCTGGCGGGCTACAGGCCATGGGGTCAGACACGACTTAGCGACTAAACAACATTAACCAGGGAGGAGGCACAGACTTGAGACTGGAGTGGGGATGTATTGTGTCTGTATGGGACATTTTCCACCTTTCAAGCCCTTTAAATGACCCTCCTGACCTCTTCAGTAGCGTCTTGCAGATGGGAGAACAGACGTGGGAGGTGTTTATGGATAGAATATGTTTGATAACTGCACCTATCTCCTTGGTATGAAGTACGGCAGGCTGGGGCCAGTTCTGAGTCCTCCTCCCACTCAGGGTGCACAGCCCACCCCAGTGGCTTGATCACTCTGAATGCCAACGTCTTCACTGATCTTTCGGGAAGAGGGTGGCCCTGTGGACCGTCTGCGAGGAAGGCATGGTGCCTCACCCCTGGCAGGTGCTTGGCAGCTCCATCTAGATAGGAGTTCGGGTGTTGTCCTTCCCCCAACTGCCAGGGCTTGGACCCTGCTTTGACCCGGTTCTGGCACTTTGCCCATGCACTTTCCCTTTCAGGAGCTCTTAGGCAGTGTTGGGGGAGGTGACACCCCCCACCCAGAGTACCACGATGCCATGTTTGAAGTCCTACATGATCAGCTTTGGGGGACTTCGTGTTTACCCAGACTTTTTTGATACAGCCCTTCAGAAACAGAAATCCTTCCCCGAGGCCATTTCTTTGGAAATTTTCCCTAAAGCGCTCCACATTCAAGGGTTCTTGAGCTAGGCCAGGCAAGAAAGCAGTGACAGGCATTAGGCAGTCTGAGGCCAGGCTGGAGGCTGAGAAGTTCCCACCTGCTCACGAGGACCCGCTACCTCCCCCGCGGTCCTCCGCTGGGTCCGTGTGATGTCATCCCCACCCGGTCCCCACTTCACAGAGGCAGCAGTCTCTTGTCCGTTGACAAGCTCCGGGAGAGAGCGGATGGCCCCAGTCCCTGTGTTAGAGCCGTGCTGTTCATTTGACGCCTGATCAATAATTGCCCATTGCCTCAGGTGCAAAACTTGAAGGGTCTGGTGGCAGGAGGAGGCCCCCAGGGAGGATTTCAAATCCAAATCATGTAAGGCACTTGGAACTTACACTGGCTTTCACACTGAAAGTCTGCCATTAGTTTATCTCTAAGGCCCCAAATGAAGAGGATTGGGGTGGGAGGGGGAATCTCTCATCTATTTGTGGAACCGCCGAGAAAATATCCCTGACATTGATTGAGAATCAGAGGACCTTGGGTGCTCGGCTAGAAGCCTCTTCATTATGTAACGAGGGCTGGGATCATAATTAAAGGTGGTTTAGAAGGAAGGCAGGGATTCTGGGAGCTGGCGCCCAGCATCAGCCAAGATGCCTGTGAAATGCAATCATCCAGTGGGAAGGTAATCAGGCCCCCAGAAGGGAGGCTGATGTCAGGAGCACCTCACGGGGGATGTTTGTTCAGAGAGCCGGGTGTGGTGCCTCCTGCCTGGTTAAAAGGCTTTGATTTTGCGCAAAAGGATGTATCAGGATTGGCCGACGCCCTGTGGTAGGTGCAGTTGTGATGGTCATCGTCAAGGGCGTTGGGCACCTGCTTCCTGCCTAGGGCCAGGCAGCTGTGAGTGAAGGCAAAGGAGGGCGGTGGGCACTGCGACAAATACGAGGGCACAGCCCCATCTGAAGGTGGCACTCTGGGAAACCGCTGTTATGTGGATGCAGACCCAATTGAAAAGCCGGCTTTACATGTAAAATATACCAGTTTTTAACAACTTACTGACCAGAGATGTAGTAATATGTTTCTTATTACCCAAATGTTATTGGCCAGAGTGTTTCGATATTCGCTTACATAACAAATCACCAGCCACAGGCCTTAGTTTCTGCAAAAATCCCCTGCTCAGCAATCCCCAGGTGGGCCTGGCGGTTTGTCCTTGCATGTGCCGCTGGGCCTCGGGCCCCAGGTTCTCGCTGAGCCACAGTGTCCTCTGTGATCTTTACCCCCAACCCTGTGAGGAGGATACTGCCAGGTACCAGCCACCCATTTCACAGATGAGAACACAGGGGTCTCTGTGAGTCTGGCTCCAGAGTCCACTCTTTCTTCATTATACCAGCTCTTCTAAGCTGTCCCTTCTGTGATGCACCTCGGTGCCACTTTTATCTGATTGATAGTTGGAATTTTGATGGAGGTGTTGTAGGAAGGAAGGGTGTGCGTCCTTGAAAAGGCCAGCAAAGTGTGGAAGCACAAGGCCAGAGCGTCAGGGAGACTGCATGGAGCTGGCCCGAGAGGAACCCGTGAGGAGGACGTGAAGGCGGTGAGGCTGGAGACGTCGGAGCGGCCACGTCACAGGGGACCTGTGGGCCAGGGCGAGACCAGGGAGTCAGTTCCATCCACGCCGGTCATTCAGCCCACATTTACAGGGAGCCCACTGGGTGCCAGGCTCTGATCTAGTACCAAGGAAAGTATAGTGAACAGGACAGAAGTGTGCAGCCTCCTCGTGGAGCTCACGTTCTAGCAGTGAAGCGCCATTACTCACTGCAGGCCGTCCACGAAGGTCTGTGGTCCTAAGCACAGGGGGATCTCAGCTCTGGGCTGGTAGGGGGCAGAATGCAGTGCAGAGAACACAAATGCAGTCAGTATGGTTGGAGGGCATCACCAACTCAATGGACATGAGTTTGAGCACACCCCGGGGGATAGTGAAGGACATGGAAGCCTGGTGCGCTGCAGTCCATGGGGTTGCAAAGAGTTGGACATAACTTGGTCACGGAATCACAAAACATGTTTCAAACAAAGATTTGGCCTCCCTTTAGCTTCTGTGTGTGGCATCAACAAACCATTGATCCACAGGCCAAAACTCTCCCCACCAGCACCTTTTGTGCACCCAGGAGTTGAGAGTGGTGTTGATACGTTAAGCAGTTGAAGAAAATCAAGAAATAATATTTCATGGCACATGAAAATGATATGAAATGGAAACACAGGGTCCATAACCAGTTTCACTGGAGCGTGTACACGCCTGTCACGTACGGATGAGCTGGGCTGCTTGTGTGCTTCAAAGGCAGAGCTGCGTAGTCGTGACAGAGAGCACATGGCTGGGAAAGTCATGCCCACCTACTGTCCTGCCCTTCACAGGGCAAGTGTCCCCACCCCTGTCCTAAGTCCTCCCCGTGATCTGCAAGTGCTTCTTCCCAGTCTGGCCCAGAACATCCACCGTCTTAGGGAGGAGAGCAGGGCAATTCCTGCCCCACCTGCTCTTCCCTTAGGCTTAGCTGGGGGTCCTCAGCCTGCAGGCCCCTGACCTCTGCTTCCATGTATAACCTTTGACAAGCATGCATCTTTGGAGGCCCCTTCAGTTACGGCTCAGATTGTATAAAATCCATCTGCAATGCAGGAAACCAGGGTTCAATCCAAGGGTCAGGGAGATCCCCTGTAGAAGGGAATGGCAATCCAATCCAGTATTCTTGCCTGGAAAATTCGACAGAGGAGCCTGGAGGGCTGTAGTCCATGGGATCACAAAGAGTCAGACACGAGTGAGCACCTAACGCTTTCTTCAGTTACTGAATTCTCCCCATAGCAGGTGGTCCTGTTAGACTGAGGCCAGACCTGCCTGTTTTTTTAACTTAAACCAATATTTTCTAGCCCTTTAAGTGTCTAAATTCTATACCGTCATCAAAACAGTAATACCAAATTATTTTTTAAATATATTTATTTATTCATTTATTTGCCTATGCTGGTCTTAGTTACAGCATTCAAATTCTTAGTTGTGGCATGTAGGATCTAGTTCTCTGAGCAGGTATCAAACCCAGGCCCCCTGCATTGGGAGCGTAGATGTTAGCCACTGGGTCACCGGGAAAGTCCCCCACGTTCTTACTGATAAGTCATATTGAAATATTTATAAGACTGAAATATTGATAAGACAATATTTCTATGACTTTAAACAAGAAACTCACTCATAGAGCCACAATGCATTATATCCCATTTATGTCAAATTGTATGTATCAGATCAGATCAGATCAGTCGCTCAGTCGTGTCCGACTCTTTGCGACCCCATGAACCGCAGCACGCCAGGCCTCCCTGTCCATCACCAGCTTCCGGAGGTCACTCAGACTCGCATCCATCGAGTCAGTGATGCCATCCAGCCATCTCATCCTCTGTCGTCCCCTTCTCCTCCTGCCCTCAATCCCTCCCAGCATCAGAGTCTTCTCCAATGAGTCAACTCTTCGCATGAGGTGGCCAAAATACTGGAGTTTCAGCTTTAGCATCATTCCTTCCAAAGAAATTCCAGGATTGATTTCCTTCAGAATGGACTGGTTGGATCTTCTTGCAGTCCAAGGGACTCTCAAGAGTCTTCTCCAACACCACAGTTCAAAAGCATCAATTCTTCGGCGCTCAGCCTTCTTCACAGTCCAGCTCTCACATCCATACATGACCACAGGAAAGACCATAGCCTTGACTAGGCGAACCTTTGTTGGCAAAGTAATGTCTCTG
This sequence comes from Tragelaphus eurycerus, assembly GCA_935064755.1. Classification (NCBI taxonomy): domain Eukaryota; kingdom Metazoa; phylum Chordata; class Mammalia; order Artiodactyla; family Bovidae; genus Tragelaphus; species Tragelaphus eurycerus. The sequence continues at coordinate 56,329,896 of CAKXYN010000001.1, read as the reverse complement.
CTTTTGAATATGCTATCTAGGTTGGTCATAACTTTCCTTCCAAGGAGTAAGCGTCTTTTAATTTCATGTATGTATATGTTTTTGCAAATGTACGAAGATGTTGGATCCCCAGAAAGTTAACAGTAGTTATCTCTGGATACTGAGATTGTGGGTGATATTTTTAAAACTTTCTTCTTACTTTTTTGGATGACTTTGGTTGCTTTTTAAAAACATTAGCATGAATCATCTTAATCAGTAAAGAAAAAGCCAGCTATTTTAATTCCAAAGAACAAATAAGAAGAATGGCTGCATCCGCCTGTGGGTGATAGAATTATTTATGTGGTTGTGATGTAACTCGTAGAGACACATGCCTTCCCATACGGCTCATCCCTAATTGGATCTTCAGAATAAAGGAGATAAGTACGAACATGGGAGAAAGTGAGGAAAAGATCTAGAAGTCAGAAAATCTGACATGGTTATCATTGGAGGGGACACAGTCTTCCCAATATATAAATTTCCTTGGTTCGTTATTGGTATTTGGATAGATCGCAATGTAGATCTTTTCCTGGTTCGCTCCCGCCCGTCCCCCAGCCTTGACACTGTGTAGAGAAACTAAGCCACTGAGGGTTATTTTTTAAAATGATGTGTTGGCGCCACCTAGTGTCAGCACCCTGTCATCTCACCCCGTCTCCGGAGGAGCCGACCATCTCATTCATTGTTTTGATGTCTCTGCTCTGGTGGCATTTGCGCAGCAGGCAGCGAAATGCCCCCCGGGGTTCTGCAGGGCAGTGGGGATGCCTCATTAATTTATCCCTTCCTTCCTGTCTCAGTTGCACAAAACAAATCTGTCCGACTGAAGTGGGGTTTGGCAGTTGAAGAGCAAAAAAGGATGCCTCCCTGTCAAAACCAATCTCCACTTTTCTCCAGCAGCTGGCTCCTTAAAGCCCGTCCCTGCTTTTCTGGCAGGAAAGCCATCTTCCCCAGGGCCGCCTTGGGCTTGGGGCTCTCGTGTAGCACACTGGGGACTCTGGCTCATGTGGGCTGCTTGGCTTGTAGTTGGGCTCCCAGGAGAAACCAACAGCAAGCTCCAGTCCTCCGGGGCTGCCTCCCTCCTGCTTGCCACCGTGCAGTGCTGTCCTCCCTGGCTCCCTCGCCCCCATGACCCTCCTTGTCCAGCACGTCATCGCCTTTGCCTGTTTGCTCTAGAACCCGATCCTGTACTCCTTTTCTCTCCCAGCTCAGCAAGCACCCCCACTGTCTGCAGCACCTCCTCCCAGGCCTCTCTTCTCCTCTCTTAGCTCAGGTGAAGTTTCAGGGAGCTTTGTGAAGTGCCCCCCTCCCTGTATGGTTCTGTGGTTCGGATCTTTCCCGTGGCTTCTGAGTGCTGTAGGGTAAAGGCTGGAATTTCCCTCTGGGCATGTGAGGCCTCCCACCTTGTTCCCTGCACCCCGATCCAGCTGCCTGTCTTTGATTCCCCCAGGCTTTCTGCCTCCTGAGGTCCCTTGGCCCACCCTCCCTTCCTCCCCTGACTCCCATATAGTGAGTGTCCACTCCGTCCTCAGTTGGATGTGTCTTCTTCAAATGGGGCGTTCCCTGGACTGCGTAGCATGAGTCACATCTCCTGAGAAAGTGCTTGGAAAATGCATCGCAGCTCTCCTCCCCTTACCCATCCCATCAGGGTGTAACAGCAACTCCATACATGTCATTCTTTGGCGAATCGCTGTCTCCCCACTTTAGACCAGCAGTTCTCAGCCAGGGATGGTTCGCCACCCAGGGGACGTTTGGCAGTATCTGGGGACATTTGTGCTTGTTTTAGCTTGGCAGGAGGGATACTGGCATCAAGTGGGTAGGGGCCAGGATGCTGCTAAACATCATATAGGGCACATGGCAGCCCCCAGGAGCACAGAATCATCTGGCCCAGGAGGTCAGTGGATTACTCAACTATACAAAGGAAGGCGTTTGAGTCAGTTCTAACGAGGTAGATGAGCCGAGGGCCTATTATACAGACTGAAGTAGGTCAGAAAGAGAAAGACAGATATTGTATATTAACGAATGCATGTGGAATCTAGAAAGATGGTGTGACGATCCTACATGCAGGACAGCAAAGCAGATACAGATGTGAAAAACAGATTCTTGGACTCTGGGAGAAGAAGGTGGGATGATTTGAGAGACTAGCAGTAAAACTTGTGCTTCCCTGATGGCTCAGATGGTAAGGAATCGGACTGTGATCTCTGGGTTGGGAAGATCCCCTGGAGGAGGGCATGGCAACCCACTCCAGTATTCTTGCCTGGAGAATCCCCATGGACAGAGGAGCCTGGCAGGTTACAGTCCATGGGGTTGCAAAGAGTCAGACACAAGTGAACGACCAAGCACACACAGCACATTCATGTTACCATATGTAAAATAAATAGCCAGGGCGGGTCTGATGCGTGACGCAGGGCGCCCAAAGCCAGTGCGCCGTGACAGCCTGGAGGAGTGGGCTGGGGAGGGAGGGGGAGAGGGGCTCAGGATGAAGGGGACACACGCATGCCTAAGACCTGTTCATACCGGTGTATGGGAAAAGCCATCCCAATATTATAAAGTAGTTTTCTTCCAATTAAAATAAATAATAAATTCAAAAATGTCTTTTGAGAAAAAGAAAAACCCTGCCTCAGAGTGGAAGCCGCATGGAGGCAGGAACCATGGCCACTGGGAAGGAGGTCGTCTGGAGAGCCAGAATGCCATTTAAAGGCTGACTCAGCACTCTCGGCCCTTAAATGGGCTTGTCTGTAGACAGGTACAGAACCGCGGCATCCCTTCAGAACTACCAGCCGGAAGGAATAAGTGAGAGGATTAGCCTGACTTTTCCTTGTGCTCTACCTACTACAGAGTCCTCCTGCTCCCAAGAGAGTCATCCTGACCTTTTTTGCCTTTGCTTTAAAAATGATTTGAAGTCCCATTTTTAATTTTGTTTATACTCTGGTCTATTTACGGTAAAATTTGATCTACTATTTTTAGTTGAGACATTCCACAAGTCAAACAGCCTTGGTTTCTAACAAAAATTTTGTTGTGGAAACAAAGGCCAGATGACTAGGCAAGATTAAAAGAGGTTAACGCTTTATAACAGCTGAATCTAACCTGTGATGTGAGGGGAAAGGGTTGTAGACAACCTTTTGGAGACAAGTGGGGAAATTGGAATGTGCACGATGTTTCAGATAACATCAAGTTAGTGTTTATTTTCTTAGGTACGAGAGTAGTCAGCATGGGCTGCTATATCACACACCATAGACTGGGTGTCTTAAAACAACAGAAGTTTATTTCTCACAGTTCTGGGGGCTGGGGGCTCTGACATCAAGGTGCTGGACTCACTCTCTGGTAAGGACTTGCTTCCTATAGCCGTCTTCTCGCTATGTTGTCATGGGGGGAAGAGGTCTTATCAGGACCTTATCAGACCTCCCTGGGGTCTTATCAGGACCTTCATCCCACTCTCGGAGGCTCCACCCTCACGATCTACTCGTCTCCCCACGCTCTACCTCCTATGACCATCTCGTTGGACATTAGGTTTCAGCACATGAATTTAGGGGCACACAGGTACTCAGATCCTCATCATTACAGAAGAGAATGTCCTTATTCTTGGGAGATACTGACCCAAGTATTAAGGAGTGAAGTTCAGAATGTATATAACTTGTTTTCAGGGATAAAGCAGGAAAAGTGTGTGTTGTGTGTCTGTGTGTGGTGTGTCTGTTGTGTGTCTGTGTGTGGGGGGTGTGTGTGTGTGTACAGAAAGAGGAGGAGAGAGGGAAAACGTGTGGGAAAATGTTAGCAGGGGGAGGATCTAAGTGGCGGGAGTGTGGGTACTCCCTGTCCTCCCGCGCCAGCGTTTCGTGGCTGTGGCCTTCAGGAGCTTGGGGCACTGGGCCCGTGGTGCCGCGAGGCACTGAGCTTGGCGCTGAGCTTGGCCGTCTGTGTCTAGTCTGCAGCTCCCCGCCCATCCACATGAAGGTGCAGCCGCTGAACCAGACCACGCTGCAAGTGTCCTGGAGTCAGCCGGAGACCATCTACCACCCGCCCATCATGAACTACATGGTGTCCTACAGCTGGACCAAGAACGAGGACGAGAAGGAGAAGACGTTCACCAAGGACAGCGACAAGGACTTGGTAAGACCTTGTTCTGAGTCGGGGCGTCCACGGCAATGAGGGGGCCCCCACGCATCTCCTGGGGTGCTTCCTCTGAGACATTCCAGCCCTAGGCGGCCTTCCTGGTGAAGCTGGTACTGCCGTGGACAGCACTGCAACGCCTGCTTGGGCTCCATCCCACCCTCACACTTGCCGGCCACACCGCCAGGAAGAGTTCATCTGTTTGTGGTTAGGCCTTTCAAAACTGACTGCTTTTTCTTTCATTATTTAAAAAAAGAGACGTCAGAAAGCCTCCACGAAGCCCTCGTCATCTGATAGCGTTATCGTAAATGTTAAGTGAGTTACACAAGTAACTGGACAGCGGGGCCAGGCACGGTGTGAGCACTCTGTCAGTGCTCGCTGTTACCATTACTGCAATTATTCCCCCTCTGCCTTCCTCCTCCCCGCTCCTTCTCTTGTCACCCCCACCAGGCAACCCTCTGCAGTCCCCACCGCTCCCTTCTGTCACATTTCGTCTGCCTCACGCCCTCTACCTGCGAGACCCCGGCGACCATGCCGTTTTTAACCACAGTTCTCAGGCTCTCAGACCCTGTAATACCTGACTTCACTTTTGAGCTACACGTGCCCAATTCCGTGTCTCATCTTAGATGTGCATAAATATTTAGTGGCCAGCCCCCAACAAGGCCCTTGGGAGCAGATGTTTGCAGAAGCCAAATCTTCTTCCCCTAGAAAAGCAGTCACTCCAACAAGCGCTGGTCTTTACATCTTTGCCCAGAAACTCAAAGCGACACATTTGAGTTTGAAAGCCTGGCATTTATTGTTAATCAAAAGAAGTCTTTGGGATAATGAAGCCCATCATTGTATATGTACATGAAAAATGTAATAGCACCGAGTGGGATTCTTAATGACTGTTACTGCTTTCTTTCTTCCCAATACGGAGTCCCCAGGGCCTGTTCAATCACTTACGGTCTAATACTTTTCATATTGCTTCAGATGACGATTCTTTTACTTCATTTCCATTTATATTTTCAATTTCCCCACTAGACGTTGTTATCTGGGTCACATTAGGGAATGATGAGCTTCATGAAATCGGAGAGGAATCTGTTGAAAGGCACCCAAGGTTGTGATGTGTTTTAACCTTTTCTCTTGTCAGGACCAGAAGTCCGGGAGAGAGGTTTCTCTTTCTGAGCTGAGGGGGCTTGCATTAATCAGCAGAAACTAGCTGGGCCCTTATTCGGCTTCTTATACTAAGTGGGAGATAATTAAACATGCAAAGATGAATAGATACCAGCTCAGAGTGAATTCTAATAAATCCCTGCTTGGAGGAAGCGAGGATTTTTGCTCTGCACAGAAGATGAGGTCACAGGTTTAGAGACTGAGGCATAAATGAGTTTCAGAGAAAGAGAGAGATGTGGAGAAAAACATGCTTTGACAGCAAGTTCTTTTTTTATACAGATTTCTAGGGGTGGTTCTTTTCTTTGGGGACACACAAAATTAATTTTCTTAATTTCTCAAGAAGTTGAGAGTGCTGACTTAGTGGCAGCAAAGCTTTTCTCCAATTTAGGATTCTTGTGGCCCAAAAACATTTCCCAAGCATTTTCCTGGCTTTTGCCAGCATACTCCCAATACACACACACCCTCACTGCCAACCTGGGGAACAGGTGTTGTTGCCTGCCTTTTCCAAAAGGTAGGCTGAAAGTGAAATACCTGGACCCTAACTCCCGCTCTACCCAGGAATACATTTGCCAGGCAGCAGGCATGGCCGCAGTAACTTGTTAATGCCTCTGCAGAGGTTTTCAGTAGCTACCTTGGGGGAAACCCACTCAGTGGTTAAGTTCCCAGAGCTGCTTTCTGGACCTGGCCCAGAATTCAGTGACGAGACATTTCATCATCAGAGAGTCTCTAAAAATCAGTTGCTTTTACTATTTATTTCTTTGGGCAAGCAAGCCCTGCCAACTTTTTAGGCATTTTCCATTTTCTGATTTTTAAAAGTCTCTCGGAGTAAAGCTTTGCGGGATGGGGATCTGGATTTGGCTCCTGACTTGGGACCAGGGATTGGGAGACTTTTCTCTTGAAAGAGTCAGAGAGTTAAGATTTTAGGTTTTAAGGCATCTGTGGGCAACTACTCAACTCTGCCACTGAAGGGTGAAAGCTGCCACAGCAACAGGGAAATGAATGGGTGTGGCCATGTGCCAATAAAACTTTATTTACAAAAAAACAAACAGTGGGCCAGACTGGGGCTGTCACTTGCCAACCCCTTTGTTAGACCAGGGGCATGGTTTCTATTGTGCGGTGAGGACTACCAGTGTGCAAGGCTTGCTTGACCTCGGTTGTACAGCCCTCACAAGAACCCTGCGAGGGAAATCTTATTCTCTCTGCTTAACAGCTGGAGGGAGCAGAGGCCAAAAGACAGTGAGCAGCTGACTCAGAATCACACAGCTGGTGAGTGGCATGACACAGGTACATCTCTTATCCTCTGACTTCCAGTCAAGTATTCTTCCAGCTTCATGCCTTGTGTTATCCAAGGTCAAGGTACAACAGTGCCTTTAAACTGCAAAGAAACAGTAACACAGAGACTCGGTTGTGGCTGCTCTAAACTCTGCATGGCCCTGGAAATTCAGTACACTTGATGATTCTAGATGGCAAATCATTATTGTTTACAAGGTTAGAACAGTTTTGATACAAATCCCAGCCTCATGGGTACAAACAGGGCTGAAGGCACGCTCCAAGACAGAGTCCAGGATCTGGGTCAAGACTGGTGTTCCTTCTCTTACTCTACTTATTTTTGTGTTGAAAACATATTCCCAGGTGAAGTTACTTCTGAATGCTTGTTCCTTTCAGAGTGATTTGTTGGGCTTTGCCATGGTTCCCAGAAACCTACCTGTGATGCTTAACAGTCTTTTACATTCGGCTTTCGAACGTACAGTGTGCTCTGGCTTTGAGCACCAGCTCACTCATGTCCTCTCCTCACCCTGCAGAAAGCCACCATCAGCCACGTCTCACCTGACAGCCTTTACCTGTTCCGGGTCCAGGCCGTGTGTCGCAACGACATGAGGAGTGACTTCAGCCAGACCATGCTCTTCCAAGGTGAGGAGCTGGCCTTCTCGTCTGTCTTGAGCCCTTTTCCTTTGGGCTTTGTCTTTTATCCTGTTCTGGTACTTACACATGAGACTACGAACCTGGCCTAAACACCAGTGTGGGTTTTGCAGTCACACCTGAAAAGCCTGGGCCGGTTTGGCCTGTCTTTTAGGTAGGAGGTTTCACAGGCCAGAGGAGGGGAAGAAGGGTGAAGTAATTATTTTTTAAAATTACCGTCATTTTCCAACTGTGGAGATCCAAGCATGTGTCTACTACTGCGTCAGATCATAGAATCATCTCCTAGTCACGTGGAGGAATACTGTCTTTGGATTTTTAGCTGATTTAGGGTCTAGTGGAATGTTTCAGGTCAGCTTTGGAGCATGGCAAGAGGAGAATTCACTTTGGTGAAGAATTTAAAGGAGTTCTTAAAAACTTTGTCATCAAGATGTCATTAAAGATGTCATCTTTAAATGGAATATTTTTTAAACCAAAATCAATGTAAAATACCCGTGAACAGCAACAAAAAATCAAAACTTTGCATGAAGACAGGATATTCTCTGTCTTACTTGACCCACGATCATCTCAGTCCTGGTTCCAGTAAAACTTGATTGACAGAAATTGGCAGCTGGCCTGTGGGCTGTAGTTGGCAGACCTGGTTTTGTGAAGCGCACTAAGATCAGTGTGGAGGGAGCGACCAGAGCATCGGGCTTTGCTCTGCCTGTCTGATGTCCTCCCTGGGAAGGTTCTTTACTTCCTGGATCCTTGGTTTCAGAGACACAAACCAGGCCAGTGCTTCTTAACGTTTGTGAATTATGTATCTGGGATGAAGGCTTTGGACATTTTCCCTAGAAAATGCCAGAAGTTGGCGTGTCACAGCTTCCGGGGGTCTCAGAAACCTGTAGACCGTAGATCCGGCTTCACTGTCTGGAATCCTGTGAAAAATGCACATTCACAGGCTGCTCCCAGACCAATCATCTCGGAATCTCAGAGGATGAGGCCCAGGAATCTGAGTTTGAACCAGCGGGCTCAGGTACCAGGCATGCGATGAGAGATGGACAAGTTGCCGACTCAGAGCCGGGGCCCTGACGTGAGGGCCCCAAGTTCAGTCTTGGCTGCCCCGTGATCTTTCTGTGACTCTGACAATGTTGACTAATGTCTCTAAGCTGCAGTTTCACAGTCTGAAGGTGGTAGTTAGGCGAGTACTGCCCTCATGGGGCCCTTGTCAAGTAACAGGGTGATTCATGTTACGTAATTAGCACAGAGCCTAGAACCAGTGCTCAGTATCCCCTTAGTGTGAGGCTTAGTATAAAAGATAATATTTGATGAACCCAGAGTAGGAACCCCTTCAGCTGAGATTCCCTCCAAGGATCCCTTCTAGCTTTGCAGGTTTGCATCTGGTATTAAAAGAGCTGACATTCACATCAGCTCATCCTTCCGTTTAAACTACTTGAAATTAGCATGGCTGTATTTTTTTCATGAGTAAATCACACTCACTGTATGTCCACCTGAATGTACGGGCCCATCTGCTTGTGTTGAGGAGCATCCACAGGCCAAGGCCAGGCCTGTCTGGGCCAGCCCACAGGAGACAGCAGGGGAAGCCAGAGCGCGAGCTTGCTGAGGCCGGGGCCCGGCAACTTTGGGCACATAAATCATGATTAGGCCGCCCATGCGCTCTAACTAGGAACCCAGAATCTGCAAAACCGCCTTTCCTGATTAATAGGCCCCTGAGCTCACTGGCTTCTGCACAGACTTTGAAAAATGAAATGTTTGTAATATAATGCAGTTCCCAAAAGCCTCATCAGCTGTAAATTCCGAGCACGGAGTAGTTAGAATGTCTGATGACGGTGACTCCTTAAAGATGGCAGTGCCCCCTTTGCCTGAAGACTTCCCTTGCTCGGGGGTGGGCATGCATTCACTCGTTTGTCCCTGCATGTTGACCAAGGGACATACAGTGGCCTTGGGATCTTCCCTGCACCTTCCAGTGGGCAGTGGAAAGATGAACTCTGCAGGTCAGCTAGCACACTTTTTCTGGTGAGCCAGCTAGGAGCTTGTGAGCAGTAGAGGCCAAAGTTCAAAACAGATCAACTTTTAAGCGTTCAGTGTTAAAAGGGAAAGAAAGAAACGTAGGGAATTTCATGGGCACTTTGTTAAGAGTAATTAGGTTTCCCCTTGATAAAGTTTGCCTCTGATTTGGCAGCATGAGAAAGCCATGTGGACTGTTTTCATTATTACAGTAAATAATACAGGTTTCCCCAGTGGCTCAGTGGTAAAGAATCCGCCTGCAGGGCAGGAGATGCAGGACACGCAGGTTTCATCCCTGGGTTGGGAAGATCCCCTGAAAGAGGAAATGGCAGCCCACTCCAGTGTTCTTGCCTGGAACATCCCATGGATGTTGGTCCATCCAGCATCCATGGCTGTGGTCCAAGGGGTCATAGAGAGTCGAACACAAAGCACAACACATAGTAAATCACACAATATTTATGTCCTGCATAACATAATAAATAAGTTATGCTTACCTTACTGTAGTAAGTATGATAATAATAATGGTGATCATTGTGTGTGGAGTGGCTCCCAGTTACAGAGCGTTTGGCCCTAAGTCATCTCATCTGACCTCATGGCAGCTTGTAATGCAGACTTTATTTTCTAGAGGAGGAAATGATGTTCTGAGCAATTGAGTAACTTGCCCCCCACCCCCCCAAAAAAATCAGTTGATTACTAAGCAGAGTCCAATTTTATTCCAAAGCCCAGTCAAACCACCCCTAAACAACGACAAACCACCCCTAAAGCATAAATATTATCCTGTATCCTGGGTCTTCAACAGATTGATTGCCAAGTGTTCAAAAGTTTTTTTTCAGCTCTCAGCAGTCATGGAAAATAAGGGCTTGTAAGCCTTCTCTTTGAGCCACAGACCCATCAGGCAGCCTGGCCAAGCCATCAGATCCTCTCTCAGAATGGTTTAAAATAAATAATTAAAATACATAGGAAAGGAAACCAATTACACTTAGATACAGTTGTCAAAATATTTTAAACACGCAAATCGGCAACATAGTCATTGCTGCACTTATTTTATGAAAGTATTGAATGGCAGGTGGTGGGTCTGTTGGCGATGGTGATTTCTGAATAGCAGTGAACATAAATGATACTTCAGAATAGCTCCAGCAACTGTAAGGCAGCAGGAAAATATCCCATGTCAATCACAGACAGAGACGCAGGATGGTCCTGCTAAGTATAAGTAGAGCTGAGACTCCAAGCTTCCGTTCCTCTTGCAAGAAGAAGCTACATCTCCCTGACAGCTCAGTGGAGACATGTGTCTCCTTTTCCCCCCATCCCTGAATTCCACCAGGCCGATGGACTGTTGATCTGAAAGGCCCCGTAGAAGCTTCCTAGTCATCGCGACTAGCACTGACCCCAATGGGAATTGTTCAAGATCAATGAAAACAGGCACAGTGATGGAGTGGCCACTGAGTTTGTTGGCCTTAAATTAAGGCCTTTGTAAAGGGCAGGAAAGGCAGATCCCTTAGGAAGCTTTCTTCCTGTGTTAACAAAGGGAGGTGTGTATACCTGTCTGAGGCAGCACAGTATTGATCCCGAAGCAGCTCACTGATGGTGGGAGGTTATATTTAGTGCCAGGCAAGGACTGTTTGCTTCCTGGGCTGCCTCATCTGACCTGGTTGTATTGACGTGTAGGTCAGTCTATTCCCCACAGTTGTCTCTTTACACGTTTCACTTTCCAGCTGAGCAAAGTGAATATATCATTAAGTTGGGGGTTGCAAATGTAGACGCACCGTGGCCCAGCAGGGAACCACATACAAATGAGGCCGGACCATCATGGAAAACTGGAGAGGTGCCCTTTGAAAGGGTGTGATGGACCCTTAGCCCCTGCCAAATATGGCCCTGTAGGAAGGTGAACTCAGTTTTGCCAAAAATTGCGATTTTTTTTTCAGTATGAGCAGGAAATTGGGATTTTCAGGTTAAAACTGCTGTTTAAAATGTTGACAGTGAATTCATTGTTTTTTGTTTTGTTGTTTTTCCAAAAGCTTGCAGGGCAAATAAAAAATTGTTTGAGTACTTGCCCCACTTCTAATTTAGGTAAAAACTTCAGCAGATACAAATGTTATTTATTTGGGAATTCAGTGGGTTTTTTGCACCTTTTTCAATGCCATGTATGTATGGGAAGCACATGTTTATTTTATATAATGGCACCCCACCCCAGTACTTTTGCCTGGAAAATCCCATGGACGGAGGATCCTGGTAGGCTCTAGTCCATGGGGTCGCTAAGAGTTGGACACGACTGAGCGACTTCACTTTCACTTTTCACGTTCATGCATTGGTGAAGGAAATGGCAACCCACTCCAGTGTTCTTGCCTGGAGAATCCCAGGGACGGGGGAACCTGGTGGGCTTCCGTCTATGGGGTCGCACAGAGTCGGACACGACTGAAGCGACTTAGCAGTAGCAGATTGTGTTTGAGATCAGCACAAAAAGTGAGTCTGACAAATAGATTACAGTTGTTACATTTTTTTAGGAAGAAATTAAAAAGTACTAGTTTAAGGTAAACTGTAATAAGTTCAGGATGCATATTATAGTCCCTGAAAGGATAATATAAGACATTATCACCAAAAACAAGACAATAGAGAGTAACAATGGAGTAATATGAAGTTCAAAAACACAGAATGTTGACAAAGGTCAGAGTGGTCGTGAGAACACCTCTGGAGGCATGTACAAACCTCTGGGGTGCTAGAGAATGTCTTTATTTTAATATGAGGGCGAGTTATACAGCAGTAAAAATTAATTTGCCTCTACACTGAAGATTTGTCCATTTTGTTGTATGTAAGTTTTATCTCAACTAAGAAAATGATTACAATTTTGTAAAGTTTTAAACCAAGAGCTGAAGACAAGAGTTAGAAACTATGACCCACAGATATGGCCAGATATGGCCATCTGCATGTTTTTTAATGACTCACAAACTAAGAAGGGTTTCACATTTTTTGATAGGGGGAAAAAAATAAAGTATTTATAACATGTAAAAATTATGTTTTTCAGATTTGTGTAGGTAAGTACAGTTTTGTTGGAACAACAACAAAGTTCTGCTGTTTACAGTATAATTTCTTTGCTTCTCAGCTAATACCACTCGAATATTCCAAGGGACCAGAATTGTCAAAACAGGAGTGGTAAGTAGAGAATATAATTGCTTTGTCATGGCTGGTTGGTAATTTGCATGCATTTAGAACTGTCACCACAAGGTGGCAGTATGATGTTGTCAAACTGCTCAATGAGAACTAGTTAAAATACTGAATAAATTACACACTCCGTATAATTCAGTATTTAAAAAGCTGTGCAACAGAGTTAAGCCGACAGTGTTATACTGTATTGTTTTTGTCAAGATAAAATTTTTTAACGGTTTATAATTTGTGAGATCATAGGATGTAAGAATGCAAAGGAGTAGGGACAGGCTAAGATTGAAAGGTGGTTATTTGACCAAAGTTATATGAATTTGCACATGTCTGGAGCCTCAGTATCTACGTTTTCTCCTTTCTAGTACAACTAATAATTGTAATAATAATTGCAGTGTTGGTAATAACAAATCCTACAATATCTTAAGTTTTTCCTGGGTTTCGGGTGCTGAGTATTAGTTTATTTACCCCTCACGGCATCCGACAAGTTTGGTTTTACTATGCCTCCCATTTTATGGATGAGGAAGCGGAGGCTCAGTGAGTTAATGTGCACAGCATCTCCCAGAGAGCAAATGAGGTATCATGCTCAAGCCAGACTGTCTGACTGCGCTGTCTCCAGGGCCTTATCGTGGGTGGCACCTGGCATTTCATTCACCAACTTCAAAACTCATCATTTGCTAACTTGATCATCATTTAAACTACAGACTTTTCAAACTGAAACTTGATGAGACTGTGGTGAAATCTAAGTGATTCGGGCTGTATTACTTTTAACTACATAAATGATGGGATGGAATTCTGGATTCTGCATATGAGATTTCAAGAACTAAAAATAAACAAATAAGTCAGAGCAGCACTTATTTTTGTAAGATACCGTGTGCAAATACAGTCGCCCCATGAAGCCTGATTTGGTAGGATGGGAAGAATGAGCTGAGACTTGTACCTAGTCAACTGCACCTCTGCCCCTTAACCTCTCGGCGCCCCATTTTCCTCACCTGTAAAGTGGGGTGATGTCCACGTGTGTCCTCGGGAGAGCCTGGGATGCCCAGGCACATAGTTGGAGCTTTTTAAATGAAACTCTTACTGTCATCTATACAAGCATGTATTTCACTATGATTAAATCTGGAGAGTCTGAAATCAGATATGGCAGGTGTACAGCACCCAACCCAGGGATGCGGGTGTAAACTGGCTCCCGAGGCCTGCAGTGTAGATTGCGGCCTGATTTCTGACCTGGCCACTGCAGACATGTAGCGGCCACTGTCCTCTGTCCATCCACTTCCTCACTTTAAGATGTGCAGCCGGATCCTGGAGAGCTTCTGTAGACCTCAGGGCTGCGAGCTGTCCACAGCACCACAATGAATGCAAAAGCTCCTGCCTCCTCCAGTGTCACCCCAGCAACGCGTGACCGTCCGGTGTTGCCCGTGTATTGCTTATTTGATGTTTGCCTTTCAGATAGGGTTTCCCAGATGGGTAGAGAACCCAACAGCACGAATGCTCCTTACTTTTTTGCCACTTAGCCTCCTCCTCCTGAGCAATATCAGTGAAAAGTTGAAGTTGGGTTTGATATATAGGTTACAAGTGTTAAGTAATTATAAAAACATGAAGAGCGGTGATGGTCAGCCCAGATGGCCTGTTGTCAGCTTTGGCACCAGCCTTTGGGAGACTCTGAGAATAAAGGTGAAAATGAGTGGAAGCCCTTGGAGGGTCGCATCCAGGGCCTGGTTCCCAATCCCAGTGACTGACACTCTGCTTTCTCTTCCTACCTCCCTTCCCCCACCTCCCTGGGCAACCCCTTCAAGCCCACAGCATCGCCAGCCTCTTCGGCTGACATGGCCCCCATCAGCTCAGGCTCCTCCACCTGGACATCCTCCGGCATCCCCTTCTCCTTTGTCTCCATGGCGACCGGGATGGGCCCATCGTCCAGCGGCAGCCAGGCGACCGTGGCCTCCGTGGTCACCAGCACGCTCCTGGCCGGCCTGGGCTTCAGCGGCGGCGGCATCTCCTCCTTCCCCAGCACCGTGTGGCCCACGCGCCTGCCCACGGCCGCCTCGGCCAGCAAGCAGGCCAGCAGACCCGTCCTGGCTACAACCGAGGCCTTGGCCAGCCCGGGCGCCGACGGCGATTCGGCACCTAGCAAGGACGGCGAGGGCGCGGAGGAGAGTGAAAAGGACGAGAAGAGCGAGAGCGAGGACGGCGAGCGGGAGCACGAGGAGGAAGGCGAGAAGGACTCCGAGAAGAAGGAGCGGAGCGGGGTGACCCATGCCCCGCGGGCGCGCAACCACACCCAGCCCACTGCTGCGCCCTTGGCCCCCGGTACCGCTGCCCAGGAGGGCGCGCATCAGACTACATCCGGGCGCGAGCGGGCCCGCACTGCCATCCCCACCGCCCGGCCCCAGGACGCCCTGGACCCCCGCTCGGTCACCCTCACCCAAGTGCCCCCCACAGTCACAGAGGAGGAGGACAAAGACAGTGATCCCGAAAGGCCCGAGGTGCCATCCAGGAAGCCTGTGCCCCCAGGGGACCGGTTTCCCGAGGACAGCAGGTTCATCACTGTTAACCCAGGTAAGTGGTCACCCCTCCCCTGAGCCCGCAAGCTGATGTGAACAGTCTTACCCTTGAAGAAATATCTGAGGGTAGAGAGGGAAGATCCAGAGAGTGCTTAGTATTCCTGGAATTGTGTGCATGTGTGTGTCTCTTTCTATTTTCATCTGATAAAAATCATCTCTTGTATTAAAGTGGCTGGACTAGTCTTGGCCTCCATACTTGCTTCCTGGTAAAGTCGACTTGCTTGAGTAACTCCAGGCACTTCAGCCATACCATGAAGTAAATGATGGAAAAAGACATCCATCTTAAGAAATGTATTCTTTCAGATTTCTTTGCTTAGGCTCTTATGCAGCCCCTGTGTTTCTGGGCTGCCTGATCGGTGCCAGTCGCTGGCCGGGGTGCTGACTGAGGTGAGCATGATGCTACAGCTTGAAGCTCACAGGGGAAAAGAGGAGCCCGAACCAGGGAAGTTAGGAAACAGAGAGGATGGAAAGCGAGCAAGCAGATCCATGGGCAAGCCAGAAACCTAGCTAACGGTAACGGTTGTCGGGGACTGTGAACGGTCACAGTGAAGGAAAGAAATAGGGTGGTGTCAAAGGAAACAGTCAGAAAGAGGGCAGGGAGCTATTTTAATCACCAAGGGCCACTCAGGGGAAGTGACTTTATATTACAACTACAAGGGTGAGAAGCTCCAGCGTGGGGAGAACTGGGATTCGCTCATCCCAGCCTACGAAATAGTGCCCCATTTGCTCTGAATTGTGCGTTTTATGGATGATGACTCCAGGGCACAGCTGGTCTGCCCTCCTTGGGGAGGACATGATCCCCATCTTCCTGGCCAGGGGTGATTTTGTGGCTCTGTCCTACGCTCACATCTTATTGAAACATCCTGTTAGTTTTTACAAGGGAGTCCTGAACATGAGGGGTTGTTATTGTTGTGGGGGTTTTCTTAATAAGAAAGTCTCTCTTTTGCCAGACTACAAGATGTTTAGTAACAATTTTTTTTTCTTTTCTTTTTTTTTTTTTTTTTTGCATCTAAGCTGTTGTGGAGTTATAAGAGTGCAAAAAAAAAAAAAAAAGCAACTGGTAAATATTTATTTGCTTTTGCACTTGTAAACATTAAAATTCATCTAAAGCTGAGACCTCGTATGTTAAGATACAACTTAGAATAAATTTTCATGTTTTGAATTACGTTCCTCCTTAAAGATGGTATGGACTCATGTTATGAAGTGTGGGTCTGCTGTGGGTGCTGCTCACTTTGTCCCAGTTTTAGGAGAAGGTGCAGAGTGGCCCTCTAAGAATCGAGTAAAGGAAATATCAAGCCACTTGGGAAGCTGTTTGCAGCTCTTCCTGCAGGAGCAGTGACATTCCCTACAGGAACTGATGTAGAAAAGTTGGATTTCTTGCATTTGGAGATATTAAAAGAGACATTTGTGGGGTACCCACTGAATCCCAGGCGCTAGACTAGGCGTTGGGAATAGACTCTAGATCTAGTCAGGCTTGTGTTCTCCTGAGGTTTATGTTCTAATGGAAAAGCTTGAGAGTGTTCCAGTAAATAAATGCATTAACATTAAGTGATGGAGTTGGGGTCAGGGACAGTTTTCATCCAGTGGTCAAGGAAGGGCATTTGAGTGGAGACCCCGGTGGTGAGAAGCTAGCTAGGCAGTGACTCATGGAAGAACATTCCGGGCTGTAGGAGCAGCAGGTCCAGAGACCCTAAAGTGGGGGCTAATTTGGATCAGTCAGGGAGCCATCAGAGGGCCAGTGTGTCTGGACCCCCGAGATCAGGGATGCAGGATGAGTTAGAGCAGAGCTCAGTTCAGAAAGGGGCTTGTCAGCCATGCTGAGGCTTGGGTTCTAAGCAGTGTGGAAAACCAGTGGTGGAGTTCCCCAACAGAGTTTACTCATCTGATGAACTTTTTCAGAAGGTCATTTCGGCCTCTCTGTGGACGTTTAGGGAGGCAGGAATGGACACAGGAAGTTGAGTTAGGAGGTGATGACTGAAGCGGCTCTGACCAGTGTGGTTTCTCCCCAGACAAGCAGTGGACCTAGAATTGATTTTCAGGCTTGAACAGTTTCGCTTGCAGACTAGGGGCTCTGGCAAAGTAGCCTTCCCAGCTGGCTCCTCTTAAACATTGCTTTGTCCACATTCCTGAAAAGCTCTCCAAGCAAAGAGCTTGAAGCTTTGGCAGTTTGGGAGACTGGTGAGGGTGGGGGCCTGGGATTCAGTCCAGGTGAGCGGAAATGAATCCTTGCAGTGGCAGTCAAGTTGCTGGTTCCAGGGAGAGGGGAGCAGAAACAGTTGGTTGATCCTGTGGAGGTTTCTGCCTTCAGATGCAGGACCTGTGAGTCTCCAGCTTCAACCCTGCCCCCATCTGAGTGTCCACGATCTTGGCAGAGGGGCTTGTGGAGTCAGATCCTCCTAGGAGGCCCTGCCCTTTATTCTCACAGGGTCCTCAGGCCAGTCTTTTGCTCAGCATCCTCACCTGTAAGGTGGGCATAACTAGAGCCCTTAGTGCTGAAGGAGGTGCAGATAAACGGAGTCACCCTTCTTGTCAGTGACACGGGAAGAGGAGCTTCACGCAGCCTGAGGTCCACCGGACAGAGGGAGCGACCATGAGGCAGCCCCTTGCAGGTCTCCAGCAGGCGGAGATTGTAGTCCCCAACGAGCTGGCACTAGAAACAATCTCCAGAAACTCCAGTCTGTCCCCAACACTGGTAAAGCAGAGCTTCTACCTTTCCACCTTCTCTTCAACGGGAGCACCCACTTCTTCCCATAGTCAGAGGGATCTTCCTTTAGAATTTCAGGTAGTTCCATTTTGAGAGTGGTGGTGGGGCTTGGTTAAGCCAGAGATGAGCAAACTTTTTCTGCAGACAGCCAGAGAGCAGACATTTCCAGCTTTTGGACTGTAAGTCTTTGTTGCAACTATACCTCTTTGCAAGGTGGCATATAAGCAGCCTGAAACACCCCACAAATGGACGGACGTGATTTGGGTTCTGGTAAAACTCAGTTTTCAAAAACAGGCAGTGGGCCTGGTTTGATCAGCAGGCTATCATTTGCTGACCTCTGTGGCTTTACACAGAAATGTGTGTGTGTGTGTGTTACTCAGTCATGTCTGACTCTTTGTGACCCCATGGACTGCAGCACACCAGGCCTCCCTGTCCCTCACTGTCTCCCGGAATTTGCCCATTGCTCATTTGCCCGTCACGTCCATTGAATCGCTAATGCTGTCCAGCCACCTCATCCTCTACCATCCTCTTCCCCTTGTGCCTTCAGATACTTTGGCTACCTGATGGCCAGCTGACTCATTGAAAAAGACCCTGATGCTAGGCAAGATTGTAGGCAAACGCATGTGTGCCCGTTGGTTAATAAAAGATATAAGTAACTTGAGGGTAAAACCCCACGTTGAGCATGACCCCCAAGGTCTCACTTTGCCTCGATCCATGTTGCCCTTTTCTCCATCTGCCTCCTCAAGCTTGGTGTTTATTTTTTTAAACGAAATCCCCATCATTTTAACATTAGTGGCGACTTCTTTTAAAGATTCTGGATGTACATTTGTGTAAATCTGTTCCACATTTATTTTTTCTTCATGTTAAAAACAATTCTTCCAGTCGATATTTAGTCTCTTCAAAAAAAGCATTAACATTAAACAAATTGTGGTTTTTTTTTTTACCAGCATCTCCAAAAGGCTTATTTAAATCCCCTTGATGTTTGATAACATCTTTTCAAAAAATCCTATGAATAGTATCTTCAGTATTAACTTGCAGGGAAGAAGGGAGAACAATTCTCTAGAAGAAAGGGGCCAGTTCAGACACATGCAGGAATGAGGCAGGTAATAGCCAGGGTCCCTCCCTCAGCAGCCATGGCCCAGATGTGGTGAAGATACCCCCAGAGGCCCGTTGATGCAATACAGTGTTCTTGGGGTACGCAGCATGCCCCAACAGTAGCATCTCAGGGTGGGCACAGTATACAAACTCATCATTTAATGCTGGGGTTTTCCCTTTTTCTTTCCTCATACCTGGGAAACTCCTTTTTTAGACTGTGTCTTGCTCAGAACCCCATAATATAAACACTCATTCACCAAAAGCTGGCTGAATGCCTCCTCCAGTTTAGGGGTTGGGAGAGTACAGTCTCCAGACCAGATCTTGCCTTTGACTGACTGGTCCTAACTCTGAGCTAGGAATGGGCTTCCCTGGTGGTCCAGTGATAAAGAATCTGCCTATAATGCAGGAGACTGAGGTTCGATCCATGGATCGGGAAGATTCCCTGAAGAAGGGCATGGCAACCCACTCCAGTATTCTTGCTTGAAGAATTCCGTGGATAGAGAGACCTGGCAGGCTACAGCCCATGGGATCATAAAGAATCAAAAAGACATGACTGAAGCAGCTGAGCACACATGTAAATCTGCAATAGACTCAGTTGGGCAGAGACTTGGGGCTGCTCTTCTACTCTGACGCAGAGTTGAGGGTGCTAAGCTCCAGTCACCTCTCTCCTTTGGGCAAACCTTGAGTACCTCTTGGGAACACTTACGCTCTAAGGAAGCCCACTTGAAAATCTTTACTTCTGGAAACAATTGCATCGCTGCTTAATATTTGTTCCATGCTGGTGATGTGGGCGCTAAAAGCCAAAATGTGATGTCACTTATCCTACACAACCCCAGGCGGCCTCTGCTGTCTTTGTGGCCCTTAAACCAGTGGGGAAACTGAGGTGTGCATGCTAAGTCACTTCAGTCGTATCCAGCTCTTTGCAACCCTATGGACTGTAGCCCACTAGGCTTCTCTGTCCATTCTCCAGGCAAGAAGACTGGAGTGGACTGCCATTCCCTCCCCTAGGGGATCTTCCCAACCCAGGGATTGAACTGGTGTCTCTTGAATCTCCTGCATTGGCAGGCAGGTTCTCTACCACCAACATCACCTGGGACGCCTGAGGAAACCAAGGCTCAAAGGTTAAGGAATTTGCCTGAGCAGGACGCGGTGAGACAGGGTTCAGACACAGGCCCTGAACCCACCTGGTGCTGCTGGCTTCCTGCCCTTGGGGCTTATTCACCAAGGGGCAAATAATTCAAATGAATTATTAATTATTAAGTGAATATTTGAATGTGTCCTTGTAAAAAGAAACCATTTTTTCACTTTTGGCACAGACTCTCAAGGTCACCTAGAGATGAGCTTGTTCCCTTTCCTCATAGGGATATTTGGCAATATCTGGAAACGTTTTCGGTTATCACGACTGAGGCGGGGCCTACTCCTAACATGTAATGGGAAGAGACCATGGATGCTGCTGAACATCCTCCAAGGCACAGACGAGTCCCACAACAAAGAATTTTTTAGTCCAAAATGTCCATGGTGCCATGGTGGAGAAACTCCGATTTATAAATTAACATAAAGTTCTTTTTCAAAGATGTTTACTTGGGAGGAAAAAATAGGAGGTAATTTAAGGTCAGAAATAAGTAGCAATACAGGCTCATGAATATAGAGCAGACGTCATGACTGTGAAATTCAGCTGGGGTTTATCGGGGGGGATGCTTCATGCTGTTTGGTTGGTTGGCTTTCTGGCTCTGCTGGGTCTTAGCTGCAGTGCGTGGGATCTGCAGCCTTCCTTGTGGTGCGCAGAATGTTCAGCTGTGGCGTGCAAACTCTTAGCTGTGGCATGTGGGATCTAGTTCCCTGACCAGGGGTTGAACCTGGGCCCCCTGCACTGGGTGCACAGAGTCCTAGCCACTGGCCCACCAGGGAAGTCCCTGTATGCTTTATTTAAAGTAAATCAGACCAGGATCTTGTATGGACGATCGTCGCAGTTTTCAGCCTTCCTGGTTTTGTTGCTCAGGCTCCTTTTGTGGGGAGAACTCTTGTACGTCATATGGCTTGCCCCGGCTCCTGACTCTGATTTTCCTGCAAGTGTTGAGAAGAACTAGCTTGGGTGCCCTGAAGGCACCAGTGTGGTTTAGTTTCCCCCTAGAAAGTGTCTGGGTCCTTGGAAGCTTCTGTCCCTCACTCAGTGATCCTGAGACTAGGACAGATTGTATACCTCTTGATGTAGGAAACCAGACCTCACCGAGAACAAGCAGATTTCCAGAGAGGCTGGAGCAAAGGATCTGGGTGTAAGGGGCTGTGTGTCTGGCATGAGTCCTGATTAATGGCAGAGACACATGATGTTGCAATGAAGTGTCTATGGTGGTGATTTCCAGTAGGTTGGGACCCAGGACCTGCCGTGTTTATGGAACTTGAATTAAATTGGGATTTATCAAGTGCCTTCAGTATTCCAACACCTTATTGAAATACAGGTGACACTTGCATTGTTTTGATTCTGAGCTCTGTGAGAAATGGTAAGGGGGCTTATTGATGACAACTCCTAGTGAGGATGTAAATGGAAAGACATGATGGATGCTTTAAATCGAGCTCAGACATGGTCATGAGAACATGAAACCCATGTCCCGTTGCAGGAGAATACATGTGTTTGTGACTCACAGTCATGTCTCTTTTCAACAGCGGTTTAGCTAATGCCAGGGCTTCAGAAAATAAATCAAGTTTTGTGGGCCTATAAAAAAGCAGCTTTCTTTTTACTTCACAACTGTTAGGGGTGCTAGCGCAAAACTCGAAAAACAAAATAGAAAACAAGATGTGTTGTTGAAGATGTGGCAAAACGAAGACTTTTGTGCTCTGTTAAGGGGAATGTAAAATGGTCCAGCCACTTGGGAAACAGTATGGAAGTTCTTAATAAAATTAAACATAGAATTGCCGTATGATCCAGGAATCCTGTTCCTGGGTATTTACCCAAAAGGATTGAAAGTTGGGTCTTGAAGAGAGATTTGAACTGTCATGTTCATAGCAGTGTTATTTCTAGTGGCCAAGTTTCCAAGAAATGGAGACAACCCACGTGTCCGATGACTGATGAACAGATAAATAAAATGTGGTATATACATAGAGTGGAATGTCATTCAGCTTTAAAAGGGAAGGAAACTCTGCCACAGGGCTACAACATAGATGAACCGTGAGCCAGTCACAAAACACACACACACACACACACACACACACACACACACGAGTCCACTTACATGAGTTACCTAGAGTAGTCAGGTCATACAGAAAGTTGAGTGGTGGTTGCCAGGGGCTGATGGGAATTGTCCTTTCATGGGTACAGAGTTGCAATTTTATAGATGAAAAACAGATTCTTTGAAATCAGTTGAGCAACACTGTTATATGCTTAACCCTACTGAGCTGTACTCCTGGAGATCGTAAAGATGGTAACTTTTATGTGTGTTTTACCACTATTTTTTTTTTAAAGTAGCACCTTAATTCATAGCTGCAGCTGGTTTTGAAGGAGTGGCATTATCCAAACACAGTCTAGCTTTTTATGACTTAAACCCAGCTATAGATTTTGAGTGTGCAGGTTGTCCTGCTCTCAGTCTCCCTTGAATTGTGACCAAATCCACCTTTCCCCAGCCCCCGAGAGTGGCCTGTCAGGATGCAAGCCCCTTTCAGTATTGACCACGTAGAGGTTCTTGTCCCGAAGCAGAAGTTGAGCCCTTCCTGCAGGGTAGGAGGCGTCTCCTACGGGTCCATCTGATATTTCCCTGCGTGTAGCATTTATAGTACATTGTACTCCGTTTTTATTTGCTTCTACTGGGATGAGAGCCAAGCCAGTAAAAGGCAAACAGCATTAATTCAGTGATGACATATGCCACTGAAAACTGTTTTTCTTTTCTTTTTTTTTTTTTTGAGAAAGCAGAATGGAGGCAGTTTATTCAGATTCTTGTGGATGCTGAAATAAAAGAGGAAGATGATCTGTGGGGAGGTCATTCACCTTGCCCCACCCTCCACACACAAATGCCCAAAGAAGATTATGTATTAGCATTTTACTCTACGTTTCCACTGGAAGATGTTTCTGAAACTGGATCATTCTCTGAGTCCCTGGCCTGACATCTTCTGACCCTCCTAGCAGCCCCTCATCTGCACATCACATCCATGGGAGGAGAAGGGGGCATAAGTCGATACTCCCTTCCCATTTTTATCCTCTTACACAGAACAGCAAGACGCAGCCCTGGAGAGAGTATGAAAAGGTTCTAGGTTCACAAAGGGGAATGGCCCATGCTGTAAAGATGGAGCAGCAATCTGACTCACTTCTCATTGGTTGAAAACTAAAATCACTTTCAGGATAAAAGCTGAATTGGGAAAGTTGCCTGGTACAGCCTCTCTCGTGAGTCAAGTTAGTGTTTTCAGAATCCTGGTCAGGAGTTTTATTAAACCATGCTTTTTGCTTTTGATGATAAGGCTTTTACAAAAGCCTTATCATGTGATAAGGGGTGTGTGTGGGGGTGGGGGGGGTGTGTGCGTGCGTGTGCCTTCCTGCTGCCTCCTTGTGTCAGAGTGCCATACTGCAGATTGAAATTCGACTGGCCAGAGGGAGCTGGCTGCTGGACCCAGGGATAAAGAAAGCAGGTCTTACATTGCATCTAGGGAGCAGTGAGGACTGTGGCAAACAAGTGAGCCGTAGCTGGTCTTAGAGAATATGCGCCTTGCTTCCAGCTGCTGTTTGCTATCTGGGAATTCAGAACTGTGATAAGGGAGATTTGGGGTAGTTGTGTTTTTTTTTTTAATTTATTTTTTATTTTGATTTTTTGCGGAACTCTATTGTTTATGAAATCTTGGCACCTACCTCTCAATTTAATTAATAATTCCCAGGGGAAGGGTGCCAGCCCACACATCTGTGGGCTGCCAGTTCACACTGCTCATGGCAGGCAGGAATGGCTGGGCTGGTCCTGCTAGTAAAACCAAACCAACTGGACAGATCAGAGATGGAGGCAAGAAGGTGCTGTGTTAACCCAGCGGTCCTGCACTTGTCCTGGTGTCAGGGTTCAGGCATCACAAAGAGAGGCAAACTCTCCTGGAGCTGGGCAGCCTGGCTCTGCTGGACTGTTCAGGAGATAGCTGGATTACAAGTGAAGCTCTGAGTACAAGTGAGCTGCTCCTAACTGTTCTGTTCAGTCGCTCAGTCATGTCTGACTCTTTGCAACTTCATAGACTACAGCATGCCAGACCCCCCTCTCCTTCACTGTCTCCCAGACTTTGCTTAAATTCATGTCCATTGAGTTGGTGATGCCTTCCAACCATCTCATCTTGTATTGTTCCCTTCTCCTCCTGCCTTCGATCTTTCCCAGCATCAGGGTATTTTCTACTCCTAACAGTTGGGAGCATCTAATTTTATCACAGTCAGCGGTGTCGCCTGGTTGAAAGGAAGAGAAGAACCACTGTTCTCTGGACGCAGGTACTGGGCTGAATGCTTGACAGCTCAGGGCCGGCTTTCCGAGGATGCAGCCTTTGCAGTCACACAGCCCTGTGCTCAGAAGGCCCTGTGTTTACATTTATGTTCTGCTGTCACCTCTTGAAACTCCTCAGTAATTTTTGAAAAAGAGGCCCCATGATTTCCTTTTGCATCTATCATAGTCTGCTTTGCGTAGGTTATCTTATTTAATTCCCCTAAGTCCCTCCAGAGGTGACCGTTGTCATCTGTTTCCCCTTGATAGAGGAGCGACCAGAGGCTCAGAGACAGTCACTTTCCCAAAGTCACAGAGTGAAAAAGGCATGAGGCAGGATTTGTAGTCAGAATTTGCGATCCTGGAGGGCAGGATCTTGGTTTCTCTGAAAAGTCAGTAGTACGGTCTAGTGTTTGGAGCCTTGGTGTAGGGGAGATTGTTGGGAGACCGAGGGCAGGGGAGGAAGAGTGTAGACCCAGCTCAGGTGGCAGATTACGTGTTCCGAGTTAGTTTCTAGTAGTTGACTGTTTGATGGCACTTTTTCCTTTGAGGGCCCGCTCGGCCATACCTCAAGTCAGGCAACAGGAAAAGTGTTTCTTCCTAAAGCACGGCAAGAAGCTCTAGTCTTAGGACAGACTTTGAGGTTCTGGCTCTTCACTGGTGGTCACCTCACAGGCTGCCCCCACTGCCGATGCCCCCAGAACCCACCTGCGATTCTGTGTGATTGCCGCACATGCCCTCATATATTACAGGGGGGTTAAGATTCTGCAGACACCTGACGAGTGCTCCGCATCTGCCTGGTGCTATGCTAGGGTGCTTAAGAGGGAGAGGGTGGTGGTGGTGATGATGGTCGTCACGGTTGATAATGTTAAGTAGGTGCTTATGGGTGCCAGGCAGCACACTCAGGGTTTTATCGAATTAACTCGTGTAATTGTCACACGCGCCTCCCACCCCACTGTAGTGGGAAGTATCATTATTTCCAGATGGCAAAACTGATGCCCAAAGAGCTTAAGTAACTCCCCAAGTGTACTGTGACCAGGAAGATACAGAGCTTTCTTACTGTTCTATATAGAGCCCATCGGCCTGCTCTGGGGGACCTTACAGTAAGTAAGAAGAGAGTGCTTGAAATTACATGTGCCATCAGAAAAGTGCATGATGACAACCACCGTGGCGAGGATTAGAGGATTTACTTAGTATTTGCTCTAAGTGCCGGGCACACCTCTAAGCACTCTGCTTGTGTCTTGAGTTTTCCCGCCACATCAGGGAAATAGGTTCTTGTCTCCCCATTTTATAGATGAAGAACTTCAGGCCCCGAGTGGTGCAAGTTATCAGTTAGAAGTCACGTAGAAAGTGGCAGAGCCAGGGTTCAAACCTATAATCTCTACTGCGCCTTCCAGAGAGCACAGTCCAAGGGTTTGGAGAGGCTTCACAGAAGAGGTGATCCCTGCACCTGAGCCAGGACTGAGGGATCAGGAGGCGCTTCCGGGGACAGGATGGAGCAGTGTTCCTGGGCAGTGAGCTCAGCAGGGTCAGAGGTTGAGAGGTGGGATCATGGCCCAGCTGGTCACTGGATGGGTGGATATGGCTGGAACCCACTGCAGCAGAGAGGGTAGCAGGACATGATGGGGTGGGGGAGGCCACTCATAGAGGACCTTGCTGTTCCCACGGGCAGGGCGGGATTCCTCAGGAAAAGGTGCACACGACTGTGTGGCTATGGAGTGAAATTCCAGGCTCCTGGTACCGTGAAGACAAAGCAGGACTCTGAGTTTTAACATGCAGTCAGCTTTGTTGTGCCCAAGTGGAAATCCAGCGGCCCTTCTATTTTTGCCTGGCTTTTACGTAAATGACCTAGGCAGATCCCACTGCCTCTCAGTCCAGGCGGAGACCAAACTGCTGTCAAAATAATCCTTAGATTTTTCTCTCTCACTGCCAGCTGTTGCTGGTCTGAGTTCTCTTCCACAAATGCCACCATTCAAGGGGCTGTCTTGAGAGGGACTTCAGATATGTTTACTCCCTCAGCCTCTCAAAAAAAAAAAAAAAAAAGTGCTCACACAGGTGTGATGAAATGTTAGAAACAGCTCCGTTGTGAAATCTGAGGGAGTTTTGGGTGAGGGTCATTCTCAGGGATTTGAGGATGAGCAGGACGTGGGCTTTGCCTTCTGCCTCCTCCCCACCCCTGCCTAACCATGCAGTAGCCCAGACGGGAAGCCTCTTCTCTGTGAGAAGGAAAGGAGAGAAATAAGACATGGGGTATGCCCAGGCTTCCCGGGGTGGAAAGTGAGTTCCCTGGTTGTAAGGCGTTTATGTCAGCCCTCCTGCCATATTTTCCATTAAGGGCACCATCCTGGCTTTGAGATTCCACACCACCAGCCACATAATTACCTGGCTGGGCTGCCCCCTGCTGGAGCCCTGCAGAATTCTCATTTGCATCTCGGATTCTTTTGCAGCCGGTGACCAGAGCTTGGCAATGAAAGCGTGATACAGAGGGAGAGATTGTACATCTGACACTTGCCTGCCTCAGCTTACAGTCTTGCAGGACATGTCCTGTGGCCTAAAACCGGTTCCCTTAATCCAGCCTACAAACCCTGGCTGTGGGGCCTCCAACTCTCCATTTTGGACCCCCGCTTCATCCTCATACCCCCTGTACTTTAGTGCTCTGTCTTTAGAACACATCTGTGCTTACCCTTGACTTGGCTAACTCGCCTTCATCCTTCAGGGGCCATCCGAACATCAGGAAGCCCCCTAGAATCCCTGAGCTGAGACCACTGTTCCCCTGGACCCCGTGTGTTGCTGTGGCATCACTTTGATTTATTCCAATTGCTTGTTCATGCGTCTGGTCCTCTCCCTTTAAATTCCCACCCCACAGACACAGAGTTGTCCCGTCTGACGTCTTCTTGCCTCTGCATCCTGTCTCACCATGCCTGGCACACAGTCATGACTTGTCAGATAGATGCCTAACGGAAGCCTCTGGGGCATGCTATCACGAGAAATGGGCTAGCATGGTTAGGGAGGCTCTTTATAAACCTCTGTTTGCCCTGCTGAGGTTTTTCATCAGAGTGTGCGTGTCTCTGTCTTGTCACCTGTGAGCTGGGCATGCATCTGGTCCCGCCTGTGCATGAATCAAAGGAGGGGATCAGGGTCAACTACATATGAGGAAACCCACTAAAAAGGCTGTAACCCATTTCTTCCTCACTCCAGGTCTTCTTTAATAATCTGCTCCCAGGGCCAATTATCTCTTTCCTGCTCAGCCCACCTCCTCTCTCCTGGAAACCCAGCCTGATTAGCCCTTCACGTAGTCCATCCAGCTCAGGGGTGCTCGGGGCTGGCTGAATGCTGGCCTCATTTCTGCAGAGCAGGAGGAATCCTTGCTGAGCCCTGCAGCCAGCGGTGGAGGTGTCTGTGGGCTTCTCCCTGCGATCAGGGAACCTTTGCTTTGTCACCACATGCTGCTTCTCCTGACCGTCTCTGTGCTCCTGGGCTCTTCCCAACCCCACGCTGCCCTCTGAGCTTCTGAGTCTCAGAAGCTTCCCACCTGAGTCTGCTGGGAACTTGTGAAGATCCTTGGGACCTGAGAGAGAGGAGGAGGAGCTGCTGGGGTAAGAGGTGCTAGCCGACCTGAGAGAATCCTTGACTGTTCTGCAAGCTTCCCCTCTTAACCCCCAGGCTGGCTACTGTTGAGTGGCCGATGTGTGCTGGGAGCAGAGAGAGATGTGGCTGCCTCTCTGAGAGCCTTTAGAAGGATGGGGTGAGGGGCAGGTGGGAACTGGGATCAAAGGAAAAGCTTTCAAACCAGATTTAAGGGAAAACGGGTTCTCTGGGGATCTGGGTGGTGGGAGCTGATGGGCGGAGGAGTCTGGGTGCTTCTGCAGGGGTGTGCTTGAGTCCTGCTCCTTTGCCTTGGCCGGGAGACTGGGGAATCCACTCGTGGACAGTTGTCCCACCAGGACTGTTAGGGAAGGTGGTTTCCCACAGCAGGACTAGAGGAGGGGCTAATGGATGCTAAGCAAAGAAACACACACCCAGTCAGTCACAGACGGTTGTCTTAGTAAAACCCATCTTTCCCTCTCTCCCTCCTGCCCTGGCAAACCTGCCAGGCTCCCCTGTCCACTTTCCAGAAGCGGGCTCAGTGCTCCGTTCAGACCCGAGCACATTTCTTCAGTATGTCCAGAGGCCACTCAGGGTCAGTAGTGTTCTCAGAGCGAGGCTGGGTCTCTGGCATCGGCTCAAGTCTTTTCAAAAACATCTTGATCTCTTATCTTCAAACCCATCCCACTGGTGACTACGGGATGCAGCCTGCAGAACAGGCCCTACTTGGCTTGGGACTCCCCAGGAAACGGCGAGGACAGTGGTTTGCCCCTCATCACCGGGCAGCCCCGTTCTCCAGAAACCACCCAAAAGTGGGGCAGAGTTCTCCGGCACACTCGGGCTCCCCTGGCTCCCGCGCTCAGCTCACCTCTGCCCTCTAACTGGCACGGTTTCTCTTTGCAGCAGAGAAGAACACCTCTGGGATGATAAGCCGGCCTTCCCCGGGGAGGATGGAGTGGATCATCCCTCTGATTGTGGTGTCAGCCTTGACCTTCGTGTGCCTCATCCTTCTCATTGCTGTGCTCGTTTACTGGAGGTGAGTCGCCAGGCAGCCCTGGCGTGCAGCTCGGGTTCTGATGTCAGCACGTGCCCAGTAAGGGGGCTTACCCAAGGGGAGGACACGCCCACGGCCCCTTCACTTAGAAAGGTAAGGTGGCTGCGGTGCTTCTTGTGTTACCACCTGGGAGACCCACTTTATCTGCAAGGAGCTGGCAATACAGAGCCACTGTTGAGATTAAGGCACCCGTGATGAGCTCCTAGAATTTAGTACCAAAGAGGCTTTTGCTCAAAAATCAGGGAGATGCAAGTTCAAATACCAGCCCTGCTACTTGGTGGCTACAAATCCCATTTCTCACTTTGAGCTTTAGTTTCTGAACCTGCAAAATGAGTTAATAAGTTTCCGAGCTTTCCCAGTTTCTCTGAGACCATGCTCCATTTTGTCATAACCACATAATAGCTCCTCTTGACCTTAAAATTTGTTTCATAGCCTTTTACTGAAAATTCAGTGATAGAACATTTATCATATTCTGTGGCATTTAATACACATAAGATAAAGATGGCTGATGGTAAGTCATCCTTACACGAGCATCATCCTTGAACTGGTTCTCACTGCTTCCCAAGGGAAACCTATTTGAAGCTTCTATTTAAAAGTTGTCTGTTTTTTCAGCTCCACACTGTCAGCCAGTTTAACTGAGTGAGATAGGCTGGCCCACTTGGTTGCCCAGGCAGGCTTCACCTCTCAAACTGATGTAGGAAGCTTCTGCCCTTTAACAAGCTTCATCAATAATGAACAAGCGTCATGTTTCCTTCCATTCTTTCCATTCATTCGATGAGTTTTGAGCCCCTGTTGTGTGCCAGACACTCTTCTCTCATGGAGCTCACATTTTAGGAGAGGAGACAGGGAATAAATAAAGCAAACAAGATGATGTTGAGTGTACAATGAAAAAAGTCAGTCTGGAAGGTGGATGGGGATGCTGAGGCTTTAGGGTGAATGGTCACAGTGGTCAGAGTGGTGGTGGTGGTTGTTGCTTGGTTGCTAGGTCATCTCTGACTCTTTGCGAGCCCATGACTGTAACCCTCCAGGCTCCTCAGTCCATGGGATTTCCCAGGCAAGAATACTGGAGCGGGTTACAATTTCCTTCTCCAGGGGATCTTCCCAACCCAGGGATCAAACCTTCATCTCCTCTTGACAGGCGGGTTCTTTACCACTGAGCCACCTGGGAAGCCCTCAGAGTGGTTAAAGAAGGCCTACCTGATAAGGGGTGTTTGTCCAAAGGAGTCAAATGGGCTCCATCTGGGGCAGGTTCCAAGCAGAGGAAATTGCATGTGTAAAGGCCCTGAGACAGGAATGTGCCTGCTATGTTCCAGGAAGAGCCAAGAGCTGTAGCTGGAGCAGATGAATGTGGTGAGAGAGTGTAGGGAAGGGTATCAGAAAGAAACAGGATAAAGGGGAGTTGGGTCATGTACAGCTTTGTGAACACTCCAGATCGCTGGAACACGTTGCCTTTTACCATGACAGAAGGAGTGTTTGGTAGAGAGGTGTTGTGATTCAGGATTCCTTGGCTGTATTGCAGAGACCACTGAAAAGGAGCTGGGGCAGAGGCAGAGAGAACAGCTAGGAGACTGGACTTGTCCAAGGAGTGATGCTGGCTCGGATGAGGGCAGCCATGCAGGTTGTGAATGGATGGACTGTAGATATATCCTGAAGGTGGGATCCACAGAATCTGTGAACAGATGGTGTCCCTGGGTCTGTTCTCAATCGGAAAGGTCAAGGGAATAGGGAAGGGTTCATCTCAGGGCTTCCCCTAGTGTCTAAGGGTAACCGTGGTGCTGTTCACGCTATAGAGCAACTAGGTGATAGCTGACGTTGTGTTTCAGGGTGAGCCTAGAAACACTAGACTCACGTCCCTGTCACCCTTTCTCCGGGACATGATGGTTTGCAAACAGATATTGTCTGGAGCCCACTGATTGGTACATCAGAGGCTGCCTAGCATGGGTTAAACTGAGCGCCTGAAGGTAACAAAAGGTCTGCACGCCCTCCTCTTGTCTCTGCTTGGTGCTGTGTGGTTTTAGTTGCAGACTCTCCGCAGGAAGGAGCAGAGAGGACCCACCGCTGCCCCAGGCTTGGTAACCCTAGCAGCTCCAGTGTGAAAAAGTTCCTGTTGCCAGTAGTTCTAGCACAAAGCTCAGCGTTATTTCTGCTTGGCCCACCTTGGTTCTCTGCCTCTCTGATAAGGGTCGTGCTGGCCACTGAGGACCGTGGCTATTTGGTCAAGCAGATGTGGATACTAAACTGACCAGACAGACATGCTGATGGCAAGCTGCTTACAGGAATGGGCTGTGCAATGTCATCAAGAGAGCTTTTAAGGTCCTTCCATTCAAGATGTATTTCCCCATGAGAAATTCATACTGTGTATACTTTTGAAAAACTCAGTGGTGAGTCTGAACTGCATATACGTATTGAACAATATATTATTATTTCATGTTTAAATGTGTTTATAATGTTTTGTACATGTTAGTTACTATTAGTTGCTCAGTTGCATCCAAGTCTTTGTGACCCCATGGACTATAGCCTGCCAGTTTGCTCTCTCCATGGGATTCTCCAGGCAAGAATACTGAAGACGGTTGTAACTCCCTTCTTCAGGGGATCTTCCTGACCCAGGGATCACACCCAGGTCTCCTGCACTGCAGGCAGATTCTTTATCATCTGAGCCACTAGAGAAGCTGATACACATTTTACATGTGTATATTCAAAGCTTGGTTTAAAGTAACGAGAGGTTTAAACCTCCTTCAGTAGATACTGCCTATGAGTTGAGGTATTCCTTGTTGCTTGGAGGGGTTTTTTTGTTTGTTTGTTGTGTTTTTTGTGTGTCGTTATTTTTTTAACAGTGTTATTTATTTCCTTTTGGCTGCGCTGGCTCTTTGTTGCTGTGCGGGCATTTCTTTGGTTGCAGCTACTGGGGGTCACTCTCTAGTTGCAGGTCAGAGGCTTCTCTTACGGAGCACAAGCTCTAGAGCATGCAGGCTTCAGTGGTTGCAGCACATGGACTCAGCCGTGGTTCCCAGGCTGTAGAGCACCAGCTCAGTGGTTGGGGTGCACGGGCTGAGTTGCTCTGCAGCACGTAGGATCTTCCCAGATCAGGGATCAGACCCGTTGTCCTGCACTGACAGGCAGATTCTTTACCACAGAGCCATCAGGGAAGCCCTGCCTGTGAGTTTTTACCAAACTCCTAACATGCACAGAAATGAGTGCAAAGGAGAAACTTCTTTCAGAACAAGCGAACTGAAATTGAATGAGCATAAGGACAGATGAGTTGACCAAACATGAGAACAGCCTAGAGGGAACAAGGATCTTTTTTTTTTTTTTCCAAATATTTTTTTTTTCTTTATTATTAACCTGAAAGAGAGATGTGTTGGGAGAGTACACAGAGAAAATGCATATATGCTGAAGGGATGAGTGTTCCCCTCTAGCGATGCGGTTTTGAAGCTAAAACAACAGTGCTCCTCTTCTGCCTTTGCGGCACCGTGACAGCAGATGGTTGGCAAGCAGACTGGACATAAGTAGAGCACGGAGGCAGATCAGAACCTCCTGGAGTGTTTCCTCAGGTGGCAGGCCTGACGCTGAGGTTTCAAACCACCTCGCCATGGTGGCGGTTTCCGTAACCGAGGACTGAGTGTTCGTAGCTATTGCTGTGGTTTCTGCGTGTTCACTGAGGCTGAACTTCATGGCCCGGAAGTGTAACCCTTCACTCCCATTGGTCAGACGTGGTCACACAGCTCCAAGGATACGGGAGAAGTGGGAGAGTAGGCTGCTATTTATGGAGCACCACCAGAAATGTCCTAAAATGTTGGCATTATTGGGTTGAGTATTATTGGGTTTCTTGAAAAGGACACCTTTGGAGGCCAAATACTAGTTTTGTTACATTTGGCTAAAACTGAAAAATAGAGGATGGGAAGCCCAGGTGGCTCAGTGGTAAAGAACCCGCGTGTAGTGCAAGAGACGTCACTTCCATCCCTGGGTTGGGAAGATCTCCTGGAGAAGGAAATAGCTCCCCACTCTAGTATTCTTGCCTGGGAAATCCTATGGACAGAGGAGCCTGTTGGGCATGGAGTCTCAAAGAGTCAGACCACAACTTAGTGACTAAACCAGCAAAAAGTATAGGTAGAGACCTCATATATTTTTGTTCCACTGAAATTTGTACAGAGGTCCATTGGGGACTCTCTGAGCAGTATTTTTACAGGTATAAACGTGGGTTTGGGGGAGAAATTTGTTTTGAAACGTGGTTGGCTGAGATGTTACTAGTAGCTCTCTCTCAGATTCTCCTTGCCAGGGTCCACCTTGAAGATATGTAGTCAAATCCCTAACAATGCAAAAGTTGCTGCAAAGCTAGAAATAAACATGCAGAGCATTTGGAGACAAGGGACAGAGTGGTGGGGTGGCTAATAAGGATAAACCCGAGGAAAATCGTGCCTCCTTTTACAAGTGGTGCCCTGTGAGTGCCTTTTGAATAGTGCAGCCCACGTCAGCGTGCGACGGTGCAGAGCTGTAGTCGCTATTGAAATGAGGGAGGAGAAAGCAATTCCGTACTTTTTAAAGTGTGCCATTTTGGCCCTGTTCCTCCAGACAGTAACAAAATGCACCTTTTGAATGACTGCAGTCACAAAGTACATTCCGAGAGCCCTAGCCCCCGTCTCACCAAGACAAGCTGTTTATATGGCACTAATGTGCTGGCGTTCCTGAAAAGATTGGGAGCAGCCAGCTGCTGCCACTCAGAAACGAGAGGAAATTTTGGAGAAGGTTTCTTTGCGATTTGCATCACTTAAGGCTGATGCTGGGGAAAGAGCTGTATACAGGACTTTATGCTAGGGCACGCACCTTGTTTGCTTATTATCTTATTCCATGGAATAGCTTAATACCGTGTAAGAAAGACATTAGCGTCCACTTAGAATTGTCAGGATTAGGAAGGTATTTTTAATTTTTTTTTTTCCTGTAACCTTGAGGAAAATTGCTTTGAAGGTAGCTCTTCTCTCTCTGAGCAAAGAAAGTCTGACCCCTGAAATGCCTTCATACATCTTAAGGTCTAAACAGCCACGTGTCTTACTGAGTATTCAGCAAATCACACATGTGCTACGTGGATTGCATTGCAACCTAATTAAACATTCAAATCCTAGGAATTATTATATCCGTTTTGCAGATCAGAAAACTGAGGTTTGGTAAAATCACAAGTGAGAGCATTCATCTCTAGTGGCTCCTGGATTTGAACCCAGCCGACGTGAATGCAGGTGGCACAGTGGTAAAGAATCTGCCTGCCATCACAGAAGGTGCAAGAGATACAGGGTCAATCCCTATTCGGGAAGATCCCCTGGAGTAGGAAATGGCAACCCACTTCCGTCATCTTGCCTGGAGAATCCCCCAGACAGAGGAGCCTGGAGGGCTACAGTCCACTGGATCGCAGAGGCAGACACGACTGAGTGGCTGAGAATGTACAGCACGCTGTGACTTCATTGCCCACTATGGGCATCGTTACATTATTTTGCCCAGATGAGGAATAGCTTGTCTGGAGGCATTCTCTTCCTTCCAGAGTCTGTTTTTATAGCTCATTAGCTTGTTGAAAAGATCTGAAAAGATCTTATGATTTGGGTTTGCCAAAGTCGCAAAGGAGAAAACTTGAGGACCAGCTCTGTTTTCAGGTATTTAAGAAGCAGAATAGATTTTGATGCTGAGTAATACCACCTCGGAGAAGGCAATGGCACCCCACTCCAACACTCTTGCCTGGAAAATCCCATGGCTGGAGGAGCCTGGTAGGCTGCAGTCCATGGGGTCGCTAAGAGTCAGACATGACTGAGCGACTTCCCTTTTACTTTTCACTTTCATGCATTGGAGAAGGAAATGGCAACCCACTCCAGTGTTCTTGCCTGGAGAATCCCAAGGACGGGGGAGCCTGGTGGGCTTCCGTCTCTGGGGTCGCACAGAGTCGGATACGACTGAGCGACTGATCTGATCTGAATACCACCTACCTGTCCCATTCTTAGTCCCAGCTAATCAGTGCTATCTTACCTTGATGACAAATTGAGCATCTCATTGACCGTAATTGTAGCTTGGGAGAGAACTTTCCAGAAGTGTAAAACAGCTTTACTTCTCAGATTCAGAGAGAACTGAGCTAAGCACAGAGACTCCGGAACAGCAAACTGGAAAGTCTTAAGTGAGAATTGTAAAAAGTAATCCCCATTGGTTGAAGTTTGGTAGTAGAAGGATTTCACTTTCTGATCTGAGAAATCCACATCCCTCTTGAGCACACAACTGAGCCGTCTGTAAATTCCATGGCACATCAGTCCACACCAGTTTAGCTTCATAGGCAGGTGGAGAAAGGTCTCTCTTTTTACTCTCATCTTTAGACTCCCAGAAATTTTGCCCTCTGTCAGTGCCTCCTCATTTAGAATGCTGTTCATGAAAGCAAGTGTGTTTTGTTGACATTGCAATTTTTCTCTCTCCTAGATGTTCAGGGGGAGACAGTGTAATAAATAGGAAGGGACATAAACCGCAAATGTGTGTGGGGTTTGAGTTGGCATGACAGAGGCTCTGGCAAACAGACAGATGCACATGAGGTCAAGTGTGGGCATATGCCAACATCCTTCTTGCTGGGGGAACAGTTGACCACGTGTGCCCAGCAGAGCTCGGGTCCCTCCTGGATTCCACAGTAGCAGCAGTGACGCTCAGAGCACTGTGAGCCGTGTGCAGGCTCTCCGCCCATCTGCTCTAGCAGCGGGTGCTTCCAAGCCTGCTCTCCAATCACTGGATTTGGCTTAGACATTTGTCTCCCACCCCCATTCCAGGAAGGTCACAAAGGAGCTGGGGCAATAGCAATGATTCCTCCCATGCGTGACTATGAACAAGCTAGCGAGGAGGAAGCATGATAATAATAAGTCACGATAAAACTAATATTATTATTATTAAATAATAATAATAAGCACAATAATAATAAGTCACAGCAGCCAATAGTGGTGAATTAGCACAAAGCAAAGTGACATGACTTAATCCTCACAGCAGCCACAGGTGTTGGCCACGGTGTTGGGGACTGTTCCTTCCCATTGAAGGAAACAGTGTCCACAAAGGGAATGGACTTGCCCAGAATCACAAGCTAGTACCTTTGAGAAGTGCAATTGACCTTTTTTTTTTTTTTTTGGCTGTGCCATGCAGCATGTGAATTCTTAATTCCCTGACCAGGGATTGAACCCATGCTCCCTGACGGGGAAGTGTAGCTGGAGTCTTAACCATTGGACCACGAGGGAAGTCCCTACAGTTGACCTTTGAACAATGCAGGTTTGAACTGCAAGGATCAACTTTGAGTTTTTTCTAGTAGTCAACACTGCAGGACTATGCAGTCTGGGGTTTGGTCGAATCCATGGAATCACAGATGTCAAGGAACTGTGGATACAGAGGGCCAAGTACATTGCATTCAGATTTTTGACTGCGCAAAATGTTGGCACCCTTAACTCGATGTTCAAGGGTCAGCTGTACTCAAAGCTAGGCCTTTGTTTTGTTTTGTTCACCTAAACGACCCTTTACAGGTGGCTCATGTATTCCTTCCTTCCTTTGTTTATTCAGAGACATTTCTTAAGCATCTAGTTTGTGTCAGGCACTGGAGATATGGCAAGAAGATAGAGGTCCTGTCTCAAAGAGTGTGTAAGGGATCTTCCCTGGTGGCTCTGTGGTAAGGAATCCGCCTGCCAATGCAGAGACACAGGTTTGATCCTTAGTCAAAGAAGATTCCACATGCCTTTGGAGCAACTAAGCCCATGCACCACAGTTATTGAGCCTGTGCTCAATAAATAAAGTTATTGAGCCCAGGAACCCCAACTACTGAGTGGATTGGGGTGGGAACCCCAACTCCATGTCTTGCAGCTACTAGGCCCTTGCTCTGAAGCAAGAGAAGCCATTACAGTAAGAAGCCTGCACACCACAGCTAGAACATAGCTCCAGCTTGCTGCAACTAAAGAAAAAGCCCATGTAGCAACAGAGACCCAACACAGCCAAAAATAAATAAATAGTTACATTAAAAAAAAAAAGTGCATAGGTTAACAGAATAGATAAGCAGGTAGAAAACTGTTGTCCCAAGTAGAAGTTACAAACTGGTGCCCTGTTTTACCGGTTTTGTGTAGCTGACCTCTTGTTTTTAGAAACGAGAATTACTTTGAAAATGGAAAGAGTTTGCTTAAAACTCCCACTGTCTGGATTCTCATGAGAAACACTGAGGTGTGAGGTCACTGTTCTCATACTCTCTCACGGCACTGGTGGGCTGCACAGACCTGACCGTGGTCCCCTGCTCACCGGTCTGCCCATCTCTGCCCTGCCCTTGTATGTGCATTCCCAAGGCCAGTGGTGATGAAGGGGAACTGTGCTCCTGGAGGTAATTGAGCATTGCCAGAGCTGGACAGAAGGGAGTCAGGGAAGGCTTCTTGGAGGAGATGGTTGGCTCTGATTTTCATAGAACTGACAAGAAGGATAGATGTTCAGAGTGGAGGAAACTCTGTGTGAGCTGTTAGAGCAGCATGTGTTCTTGTTGTATTTGGTACTCCTTGGGGAAAAACACACTTCTCTTTGCAAATCAGAAAAGACGGTAAAGCGTCTGTCTGCAATGCAGGAGACCTGGGTTTGATCCCTGGTCTGGGAAGATCCCCTGGAGAAAGAAATGGCAACCTACTCCCCTGTTCTTGCCTGGAAAATCCCATAGACGGCGGAGCCTGGTAGGCTACTGTCCATGGGGTCACAAAGAGTTGGATAGGACTGAGCAACTTCACT
This sequence comes from Tragelaphus eurycerus, assembly GCA_935064755.1. NCBI lineage: Eukaryota > Metazoa > Chordata > Mammalia > Artiodactyla > Bovidae > Tragelaphus > Tragelaphus eurycerus. The sequence continues at coordinate 56,292,378 of CAKXYN010000001.1, read as the reverse complement.
TTCTTTCCCTTTGATGGACAGCTTCAGATTCTTTTTAAAGGAATCTGGGGCATGTACAAAGGCACTGGGTCAGTCTGAGCTGCTCTTCTGCATCTCATGTAAGGGAGGGAATGAGGATCAAAGGGTAGGTTTACATGCAACTTTTCTCAAGTCTGGAAAAAGCCAAGCTTCCAAGTCATAATTTTTGGTGGCTTTGTGTGATCACCTTTATCATTTTGGAAACAAACTGCCCTCAGGGCCACCTGTATTCCAAACATCATTTTTTTCTTTTATAATCTGGTAACTGCTCATGTTCATGGGGTCGCAAAGAGTCGGACACAACTGAGCGACTGATCTGATCTGAACTGCTCCTGATCTGATCTGAACTGCTCATGTCACTCATCTCTGTCCGAAACATGTACCTGTAGCCATAGTTCAAGAAGGTTTTAATGTAATCATTAGGAATAACTGTTGCAATCCAGCTCTTCAAAGCCTGACAGAGTGTGGAGCCAGTGGGGAGAAGAAAGTGCATTTCCTGATGGCGAAACGTGGCTTGGCTCTGAGGATTTTTTTCTAATGACTCGGTGGTGTCTTGCTCTAAGATGCTAAAAGGCATGGGGATAGGGAGCCTTTAGAGACCCCAGCTGTTCCTGAAGACGGTCACCTTTTTTTTTTTCTTTCTTTTTCTCTGGACAGCCGTGTGCAGGGGAATCTGGGTCACGTAGCAGATCCCAGGCAACTTTTTGCTCAATAACTGTTTCCCAAGTGGCTACTCAGGGCCCTTTCAGAATTCAGGAGACCCATCTGTTGTCATAGTAACCAGCCCCCCTGCTGTGGAGTTGGCCCTGAGATGCCAGCCGAAGCTCTTGGAACCAGGAAACACGTAGTCACTTAGACAAAAGCAGGGAGAGACTTGCCACTAAAGATTGCCATTTATGCACTGTGATACTTAAGAGACAGGACTGATTCTGTGAAGAAGTGCATGGATTCATTTTTCAACCACGCTGGCTTTGCAGGAAAGGGAAACTAGACATATTCAGTGTCTGCTACATCACCGGTGCCTTTCTTGGGATTTCTCAGAATGAAGAGTCCTCTCTCCCAGGGTTGATGAGGTCTGTCTTGTCGGGTTTCTCAGGTAGCCCCCTCAATTATTTGGGATATTAGTTTTGTAGCATTTGCTTCTCAGCGGAGTGTTGTCAGTTTACAGGGTGGGAGTTTGAAGCGCCTGCGATTGTGTGTGAGGAGAAACTGCGGAGATAGCCGGCTCGGCTCCAAAATTCCTGAAAGAGTGAGTCTGGCAGAATTCAGAGTAGGGCTAAGGGTTGAGAAGAAGTCTAAATATTTTAGGAAGCTGCAAATTTCAAGTTCTTATGAAAATTTGCAAAAACACTCCCAACACACTCGTGATTCCCTGGGATTAATGTTGGTAGCCGCGTCGCGTGTGTGAGAGAGAGGTTTTGAGGACAGTCGTTGCAGTTCCACAGTGTGTTCAATAGAGGGAGACAAGAAGTTCTGAATTATAGCACCTTGCCCCCTCCACTGCCTTTTAATCATTTCCCCAAGTTTTGACTTAGCCGTCATTTGGTTTCGGCACCAAGCACTTTTACCCACCATCGAGGCTATTAATTATCAACAAAAAGGAAATCTTATATTGATGGAGAAGAAAAAACCAACAGTTACGCATTAGAGAAAGTCCGTTCAGAGAAGCAGGAAGCCACCAAGACAATTAGGAGTTCACAAGCGTTCTTTGAAATCGCGTCCTGAATGCAGAGTTCTGCATGAGATTAAGAAGAACTTCCAAAAAGGAGACCGTTTCCATATCCGTGTTCGTCTCTGCTGTTCTACGGAGTTGAGAAAGAATAGAAAATCCTTTTGATGTGAAATCCTATAGCCCAGGTGGTTTGGGGATTACATATAATTAAAGCGACACTTCTCAGGGTGGCCACAGTGCATCTTTTCAAATGCTAGAGCCAAGCCTCCAGTGCTCTGCTTATTTAAGTATTAAGAGGAAATAAAACGTCAGACCTAGTGTATCGCAGTCGCTTGCCCACTGCTACCCCAGCTGCCCGTATCTGAGCTGCCCTCGTGTGATTCCACCCCCTGTATTGTGAATCAAAGTGTCTTTCCAGATAGGAGAGACATGCATGGGGAAAAGACCAAGCCCCAGACCAGTCTCACAGCACCAGTTTCAGAGAAATTTGTGACAGAACTGAGGTTCAAACAGTACTCAACCTGTTCCTGACAAATTGTGTTTATTCCAGTGGTGTTTTAAGCCATCCTATTTGCTAGGAGAGCTTGTCAAAGGTGGGAGGCTCATCAGAAGCTGTTACTGGGTCGGTGGTATCCTTACCTTCGGATCACACTGGGGGTGATAACAGATTTCTAGTATCTTAAAGACAGCTTTTTAAGAACAGAATTGCCCTTTTTGCATTTCTTACCTCAGATTTGAAAAACCTTAAGAAGCCCAGTAATCTTTGTGGGTAAACCCTTCTCTTTGGAGCATGCCCCCAGCGAGGTCCAGTGGTGGGGTTGGTTTGTGCGAAATGGGAGGGAGGGGTGGCCAATTGAAAGTACTGTCTTCTACACCTGTTCTCTTCTGTTTTTTGTCCATTTAGAGGGTGTAACAAAATAAAGTCCAAGGGCTTTCCCAGACGTTTCCGTGAAGTGCCTTCTTCTGGGGAGAGAGGAGAGAAGGGGAGCAGGTGAGGGGCAGTCAAGCTGAAGGTGGGGAGGGGGTCTCTTTGGCCGGGACTGGCTTGCCGGATTTTTGTTCTGTTGCCATGGGGAGTCAAGGCCTCCGGACAGCACAGCGCTGAAACTCACCTGTTCTACCCCAGCTCCCAAAAGGATGGCTTGCAAACATCAGTGCGGCTGGCGGGCAGCTGGTAGCAACGCCAGTATGTCCACTGTGTGCTTGCTTTGCTTGATTTTGCCATTGGAGGGGATGTTTTTTTATTTCTAGGATGGGGATATTTTATGTTTATGTGTTTTTATGTCTGCTGCATCCCTTTTCTTTCTGAAATTTCTGATATTTGCATGTTTGAGAGCTTTAAAAACACTTTATGCATGCATTTAGCCTTATGAGTGAAAGGTATCTTGTAGAAACCTAAATTTGTCAATGAGGTAAAGAAAAAGGGCTGGAAGAAGAGAGAGAAATAAATGGGGTTACAGCATTTTTTTTCCCATAAGAAGGCTAAAATTCAAATAAATACAAGAGTTTTTGATGACTTGAGTACTTAAAAAAATTATTGTCCTGGAGAGATTTATAATAAACCTTTAGAAGTCAGCATTATATAATCTTAATCACCACACGTAACCCCTTGATACTTTCTGTAAGGCTCATCTAGGCAAACTCTGCTTAAGATGGTAATTAATGCTTTAATATTAAATGGCCTCTTAGAATAATTCACTAATCAATGTTTCATTGTGAGTAGCCCCTTTTTCCTTTTCAACAAACCAGTTTATTGAATTTATATTCAGCTTTTTGCATGAAATTATTTATCTCCATTGGTTGTGGGTAAAACAGATGATGAGATGAAATTATAGCTGATGCACCCACAATAATTGGGGATAGCTGCGAGATCTAAGAAGGTATAGTATAAGAATTGTGGAAGATTAATGAGAAATTCTGTGATCTATCTTCTTTTAAGCTTAACGGTGTAATTTTGGGCTTTTAGAGAAAGGCAGTAACTGCTAACTGGTCATGCAATGATTCTTTCTATCATCTCTTTTTCCTTATTGAAGTTTTTTATTTTGAATCCCATTTTCAACATTTCAAGAGTAAAAATTGAAATAGAAACCCCTCTGTATAAGTTTTAGATTCAAAGATCTAATTTTAAGAGAAAGACCTTGGACCTCACTTAAATGACCAACTTTCATGCCCAGTTCATTATAAATATAATGTAGTTTTGACTCTTAACACTTGAAAAAGCCGTCATTACCTTGTGAATGGCACAAAGATAAGTGCCCATCCCGTTTCTAAGTCCTTTCCAGACAGTGCCACAGCCAGGTGGACTGTTTCTAGCTCTGATTTTTGTACGTGGCCCCGAATGAGGGAGTGGGCTCGTTAGAGAGGCTGTTTTGTTATAAAGCACTCGGTCCCTCTGGTATCTTCTCTACCTCTGAGTGCCAGAAGCTTGGGGGAAGAACAGTTTTATGTAGGTCTAGAAGTTTCCCGAGGACTATCTTGGGAAACTGCAAGTATTTATAGAATTCACCTACTTGTGAATCATAGTTTTGACTTTACTTTTTTTTTTTAATAGTGTAGCAGCTAAGACAGACCTTGGCTCAGGGATTCGTAGCTTCTAACTGCAGCTCTGCTTCTTTGTGACTCTATGACCTTGAGTTACTTACCTAAGCTCTCTGAACCTCAATGGACTCCTCCAGAAAATGGGTCTGTGATGGTTCCTTGTAGTGGAGTTGTTGTGAGGAGTAAATGTAATATGTATAAAATGCTGACTGTGTGAGACCTGTTACAACATTAGAAGATGAGATCGAGGCTCTGAGTTCTTTGTTAGGGCCACGCTGCTCAGGCGACCCAGTGGGGACGACCCCCTCTTGTGTTCTGAGTCCTGAGCGATGACCCTTCTCACACCCCCACGTGCTGTGCTGACCACTCCCTGGTGAAGACCTGGGCCCCATACTGACCTGATCTGCATGTCTCTGCTCTTCCTCCTTCTGGCCACCCCACTGTACTCTCTCTCTTCGAGGCTGCTCCAAGAAGCTGCCCTTCCTTTGGCCCTTCTGGGTCCCACCTTGTCTCCTTTGTCTAACCTCACTGGCCTTAACACTCCTCCTCCTCCTTTGTGGTGAGAGGGCCCTGGGCAGTCCCAGAGTGGACACAATCACCAATGCAGGACCAAGGCTGTAAGAAGTCATTGTTGAGGATACCCTCCTGAAAGGAGAAGAAAAAGCAGTAAAAATCAGATCCAAGTATTTACTTTTTCATACAAGTTGTAGGTTTAAATTTGGAATAGGTAATAATTGACAGGGTTCAGAAAGCAAAACGTATAAAATTATATTTACCCTGAGATTGCTGTCTCTTCACCCAAACACCCACCTGCTTCCTGCCCCATTGTAGACAGGTAAACATTCAGTTCAGTTCAGTTTAGTTGCTCAGTTGTGTCTGAATCTCTGTGACCCCATGGACTGCAGCACGCCAGGCTTCCCTGTCCATCACCAACTCCCGGAGCTTGCTTGAACTCATGTCCATCGAGTCAGTGATGCCATCTAACCATCTCATCCTCTGTCATCCCCTTCTCCTCCTGCCTTCAACCTTTCCCAGCATCAGGGTCTTTTCCAATGAGTCAGTTCTTCACATCAGGTGGCCAAAGTATTGGTGAAAAGCCATAGATTTGACTACATGGACCTTTGTCAATAAAGTAATATCTCTGCTTTTTAATATGCTGTCTAGATTGGTCATAGCTTTTCTTCCAAGGAACAAGTGTCTTTTAATTTCATGGTTTGTAGTCACCATCTGCACACATTTTCAAACCCAGGAAAATAGTCTCTCACTGCTTCCATTGTTTCCCCATCTATTTGCCATGAAGTGATGGGACTGGATGCCATGACCTTAGTTTTCAGCTTTTTCATCACCTTTTTCACTTTCGTCAAGAGGCTCTTTAGATCCTCTTCACTTTCTGCTATAAGGGTGGTATCATCTGCATATCTGAGGTTATTGATATTTCTCCCGGCAATCTTGATTCCAGCTTCTGCTTCATTCAGCCCAGCATTTCTCATGATGTACTCTGCATATAAGTTAAATAAGCAGGGTGACAATATATAGCTTTGACATATTCCTTTCCCAGTTTAGGATGAGTCCATTGTTGCATGTGCAGTTCTAACTATTGCTTCTTGACCTGCATATAGATTTCTCAGGAGGCAGGTGAGGTGGTCCAGTATTTCCATCTCTTGAAGAATTTCCCACAGTTTGTTGTGATCCACACAGTCAAAGGCTTTGGCGTAGTCAATAAAGCAGAAGTAGGTGTTTATTTGGAACTCTCTTGCTTTTTCTGTGATCCAGCAGATGTTGGCAATTTGATCGCTGGTTCCTCTGCCTTTTCTAAATCCAGTTTGAACATCTGGAAGTTCTCATTTCACATACTGTTGAAGCCTGGCTTGGGGAATTTTGAGCATTACTTTGCTAGCATGTGAAATGAGTGTAGTTGTGCAGTAGTTTGAACATTAGTTTGTGCAGTAGCTTGGCATTGCCTTTCTTTGGGATTGGAGTGAAAACTGACCTTTTCCAGTCCTGCGACCATTGCCGAGTTAACCAAATTTGCTGGCATATTGAGTGCAGCACTTTCACAGCATCATCTCTTAGGGTTTGAAATAGTTCAACTGGAATTCCATCACCTCCACTAGCTTTGTTCATTACGGTGTTTCCTAAGGCCCATTGACTTTGCATTCCAGGATGCCTGGCTCTAGGTGAGTGATCACACCATTACGGTTATATGGGTCATTAAGATCTTTGTTGTACAATTCTTCTGTGTATTCTTGCCACCTCTTTTTAATATTGTCTGCTTCTGTTAGGTCCATACCATTTCTGTCCTTTATTGAGCCCATCTTTGCATGACATGTTCCCTTAGTATCTCTAATTTTCTTGAAGAGATCTCTAGTCTTTCCCATTCTATTGTTTTCCTCTATTCTTTGCATTGAACACTGAAGAAGGCTTTCTTACCTCTCCTTGGTATTCTTTGGAACACTGCTTTCAGATGGGTCTATCTTTCATTTTCTCCTTTGCCTTTAGCTTCTCTTCTTTTCTCAGCTATTTGTAAGGCCATCTCAGACAATTACTTTGCCTTTTTGCATTTCTTTTTTCCTGGGGATGGTCTTGATCACTGCCTCCTGTATAATGTCACGAAGCTCTGTCCATAGTTCTTCAGGTACTCTATTAGATCTAATCCCTTGAATCTGTTTGTCACTTCTACTGTATAATCATAAAGGATTTGATTTAGGTCATACCTGAATGGTCTAGTGGTTTTGCCTACTTTCTTCAATTTAAGTCTGAATTTGGCAATAAGGAGTTCATGATCTGAGCCACAGTCAGGTCCCAGCCTTGTTTTTGCTGACTGTATAGAGCTTCTCCATCTTCAGCTACAAAGAATAGAATCAATCTGATTTGGGTATTGACCATCTGGTAATGTCCATGTGTAGAGTCTTCTCTTGTGTTACTGGAAAAGTATGTTTGCTATGACCAGTGCATTCTCTTGGCAAAACTCTGTTAGTCTTTGCCCTGCTTCATTTTGTACTTCAAGGCCAAACTTGACTATTACTCCAGGTATCTCTTGACATCCTACTTTTGCATTCCTGTCCCCTATGATGAAACGGACATCTTTTTTTGGGTGTTAGTTCTATAAGGTCTTGTAGGTCGTCATAGAACTGTTCAGCTTCTTTGGCATTATTGATTGGGGCATAGACTTGGATTACTGTGATATTGAATGGTTTGCTTTGGAAACAAACAGAAATCATTCGGTCATTTTTGAGATTGCATCCAAGTACTGCATTTCGGACTCTTCTGTTGACTTCGAGGGCTACTGTGTTTCTTCTAAGGGATTCCTGCGCACAGTAGTTGGATATAATGGTCATTTGAAACTCTCCCATTCCCGTCCATTTTAGTTCGTTGATTCCTATAACGTCGATGTTCACTCTTGCCCTCTTCTGTTTGACCACTTCCAATTTACCTTCATTCACGGACCTAATATTCCAGGTTCCTATGCAGTATTGCTCTTTACAGCATTGGACTTTACTTCCATCACCTATCGCACCCATAACTGGGTGTTGGTTTTGTTTTGGCTCCGTCTCTTCATTCTTTCTGGAGTTATTTCTCCACTCTTCTCCAGTATCATATTGGACACCTACTGACCTGGTGAGTTCATCTTTCAGTATCCTATCTTTTTGCCTTTTCATACTGTTCATGGTTACCATTAGTACTAGTTAATTGTCTGCTCTCAGAGATGGTTATGTGTGTGTGTGTGTCTGTGTGTTTCTGTGTGTGTGGATATATATGAATTTATTCAGTATATTCCTTTATCTCCTTTTACAGAGAAGAATACTACATATGTTATCAGAAACCTTTGTTACATATAACATGATTTTTTTCTCTATGCATATGTAGTTCTCATTCTTTTTTACAGAAGCACTATGTATATATATATAAATTTTTTTTTGTATAGTTGTGTTGTGATTTATTGCACCAATCCCCTGTGGGTATCATTTTGATTGCTTCCAAGTCTTATTATGACTGACAGTAATGTGGTGAATAACTTGATATGTTCTTTTGGAAGTTGATAGGTCTATTCCTAGTATAAATTCAAGAAATGGGCTATATTCTGAGCTGCCTGCATTCATAACTCTGATAGTGCCCATTTGCCCTCCCCAGGGGACATCAAGCTGGACTTCTACCAGCAATGAGTGATCCTGCCTGTTTACCTACAGGTTCTCCAGCACAGTGTGTTGTCAAATTTTGTTATTTTTGCTAACTTCACAGGTGAAAAGGAAAAATGTGTCTTAGTGTATTTCATAAGTGGGTTACATAGCTTTCCTATGGCTCTGCCACTTGTATTTCTTTTACTATAAATTGTTGATCTTTTGCTCATTCTTTCTTTGCATTGTTTGTCTTTTTCTAATCAAGAGAGAGCCCTCTTGTTGCAAATGTATTTTCCTAGTCTGTACGTTCCCTTTTAACTGTGTTTATGCTGCCTCTTTGATGTTGATAGAATCAGATTTATCCATAAAGTTTTTTTTTGGTTTCTGAGTTTTCAGTTCTCATTAGAAAGTCTTTACCCCAACCGAGGTTACTTTTTTTTTAAGGTACTTTTATGGCTTCAAATGTTAATGTGAAATTCTTAAATCATTTGGAATGAAACCTGACTGATAGTGTGATGTCTGAATCGTTTTTTTCCCCCCAGATGGTCCCAAATATTTTAAAAGTACTACAATCTGGGGCTGTTTAGTGGAGAGGCACATAACACCTCAGTCGATCCTTAAAATAGCTCTTACAGCAAAAACCTGACGGACTTAGTTCAGTCTCTATGTTCATGAAATAAGTACTTGGCAAAGGTTTATACCGGGCCACTTTATGATACAGAAACTCAGTCATACGTGCAGTAAATGAAATGTGAATTTGCATTTACTAGCTCCTGCCTGAAGTAAGCTGGACTGTCCTGTCCCTGTTAACCCTTCCAGTCAGTAGGGTGTTGTGTCAGCTCTTGGATAAAGTGAAGAGTTCCTGAAGCCTCAGTTCAGAAATTGAGAACAGACCAGGGTACTAACTGAACAGGAGTGGCTTGAGGCCCTCTTTCTGAGTTAACAGCCAGGAGTGTGACAAGGACTGTCTAGTGCTCACTGTCTTAAAGCCAGATGGAATGTACACATTGCCCTGTTCAGGTTCTGGTCTTGTCAAAATATGGTTCATGAAATTAGCTTTTCTTCTCATATCTCCCAGAAAGCGTTACTAGTACTTGAGGGTGTCTGCAGGGGTCTCTGGGCAAACTTAATGTCTAGCTTGAAAGTTTGCTCCTGCTTCTCTGCGTATTATTTGTTAATTTTCTCCTACTTTCCTAAGATGTTAATTGCAGGCAGTTTGTATCCTCCAATAAAATTCTCACTGTAGAAATCAGAGTCTTGTCCCTTCCAGCTGTAACCAGAGTTGGATGGGACATATCCCCTATCCACGTGAGATCCAAACTATATCCAAACATTTTCTCCTTATTTGATATGTTTGCTCTGTCACCCCGCCCACCCATCATTTCCAAAACAGTTTTGTTCGCTTTTCTCTTCTTTCTCCCATCATCTCCTCCTCACAGCAGACAAGCCCCACTGATCCCAGGTATGACAGTCATCTGTCCTAGGATGCCTGGGAGCACCCTCATGTGAATTATGCCATTAGATTATGCCCACAAGGATATTAGTATTTGTCCGATCTCAGCGTCCATTTGAAGGTTTAAAGAATATGCAAATAAGAAGCACAGGTCTGAATTCCTTTTTTCTAGAAAATGCCTTCCTGAAGAGATACTCTGAGTATAAACCAAGTTTTCCAGAGTGATTTCAGATGCAATAAAGGGAACTTAACGTGAGTGAGTGGTTGCACAGCAAAGCGTCTCAGCTGAGAACTGACACAGGACTGTTTTCCAAGTGGGACCCCTGCGTTATTTCTAGCAGACCCTCCTCTTGGAGGAAAAAGCCCATCGACTCCCACAGCCCTTCCCTTCTATTGTTGTCTTTGTTGGTTCGATTTCTTGAGATGTTTTGCCATAATAAATCAATCCGTGTCTTTTTAACATAGCCCCTCAATCATCTTCCTCGAAGGCACATGAATGTGTTCCCACTTTCTATTTATAAGTGGCTCTTATTCATACACGGTTTACTACAGCAGTTCCATTTACAAAAGTAAATATTAACATGATTTCTGTGCTTGACAGCATGAGAATGAACGAGAGTATTAACAAGCATGCCACCGTGACGTTAGGTGAGGGCAGTACACAGATCAGTTAAGATTACTTAATTAATATTCAGCAGCAGCTCAGCCACCCGCCTGTTCTAGCCTCCAGTTAGCATTTTGAGCTGCACACCATGGACAAACTCCTTGTCACTGCAGTGTGATTACAGAGCCATTGAACTGAATTTGAAGACAGTGACTTGGTTCCTAATCCCTGTGTATCAGTATTTGGTTCCCTGTGTATCAATATTTGGTAGTTTCATAATCCCAGGCTTCCCTGATAGTTCAGTTGGTAAAGAATCCGCCTGCCATGCAGGAGACCCTGGTTCAATTCCTGGGTCGGGAAGATACCCTGGAGGAGGGATAGGCTACCCACTCCAGTATTCTGGCCTTGAGAATTCCATGGACTGTATAGTCCATGGAGTCGCAAAGAGTCAGACACGACTGAGTGGCTTCCACTTTCACTTCCATAATCCCAGGTTTTCATGGAGTCTGCATGTTGTCCTGTGGCCCTACTGGCACCCATGCCCCATCAGTTACAGTGATGCCGAGGGAAGTGTTACCATAAGCCGAGGGCCCTGGATGAGAGCAAGGTCTCATCTCAAGCTTGCCAGACATGTCCAGTTTGACCCAGGTGTCTAGAGGCTTCAGAAAGTCTCCTATAAGCAGATCCAGATGCCTGCCACCAGTGGCAGTGGGCAGTGGAGTTTCGGACAGCTACGAGATAGAGTCTTCCTGGACTGGAGGTCAGCACTTAGCTTTTGAAAAGTATCTTGCATCTAAATTATTCTCAGCTTCCTGTTAGAGGGGCAGAAAGAGATCTGAGTAAGGAAATTGTGAGGACGTGTCAGAGGCTTATCTGAGCAGGTACCCGGGAAAACAGGAGGAGCAGAAAGGAAAGCCTTTCTGCAGAAGACTGGTCCTTCTGGGTGATTCTTGCAAAGAAATGAGAGGCCAGGAGGGAGAACCTGGGTTCCTGCTTATCTCTGTAGTCGGCTACATTTTGTTTGAATAGGAAGCCTCCATAACTTGAGTCTGTTTATTAACAGCGGGCACCACCAGAGCAGCCGGGGGGGGGGGGGGGTGTGGGGTGGGGGGTTTCATTTGTCAAGAGGGCCAATTAAACACCCCAGTCTGTTCTGTGATGGCAGCATGCATGTTCCCATGGGGAGCTCTGGGAACTGGCGTTGATTGCTTTTGCATCTCAGTCCGTATCTGCTGCATCTTGACTGGAAGATGTCCTTGATACATAGGCTGTGCTGTCTCAAAAGTAGGATTTTTGATTTCTGAAAAAGTCTCTCTGCAAAGTATCTGCCTGACTTGAAAGAATGGAAAATTGTTTTTAGAAATTTCAGTCTGACACCCATTGTTCGTGACTGTAAGCTGAAAACATGTGTGGGTTTTTTAAAGCTCGGCTGATCCATACATACATACCCAGTCCTGCCATGAAGCCTTCAGGCCCTGGATGGGTTCCAGGCCCCAGGCAGTGGGGTGTGGTCTTGAAACCAAGGAGCTTCTAGCCAGGAGCCATGTGCATCTGATCACATGGAGAGGAATGTAGGGCATCATCCTCTTGACTTGTAGTCAAAGCTTGCTTACACATCTTAACACAGGAGCCCATGTTGGTGTTCTGAGAAGGGATGAATGAGTGGAGAGTAACGCAGAAAGCCTGTTTCCACTTAGCTACTTAGAGCTTCCTGTAAGACGCACACAGTGGCCCACCTTTGGTCAGGGAATGGAGGCAGCTGGCTTGTATTCAGGGACTGTGTTGTATGAAATGTGCATACCTTTCCGTGTCAGACTTCAAGGTGAGAGATGCTCACTCTGTGAGAGGCTCAGGGAAAGTGGGACCCACAGACTCACCTCCTCCATTTCATTTTCATTCTGATCCAGCTCCCACTTAAGTTGAACTGAGGAAAAGTCTCTCCTGCCAACTTGGAATGCCTCTTCGTTGCATCCATCCTGGAGCACTCAGTGAACGCGTGGAACTCTTTATTGTGGTACTTGCTTCCTAGGGGTGGGTTTTAGAAAGCCCTCTAACTCGATTGGTTTTCATTGTTCAAGTGGCAGGACGCTTGGAATTGAGGACATCAGAACATCATGAACTACTTGACAGTCAAGTTCGTATCTATAACTGGAATTCCTTCACGGAAACTAAAATTTATTTTGTTGGCAGACAAGCAGAGCCATAAAGCCTCAAAGGTGGCTTAAAACGTAGCGGTAGGAGGAACAACTTTCATTTGAGAAATCTAACTTTTTTCTGTGCTCTGAAACTCGTTTTCCATACAGTGGCAGCACGCTTGGTCTCCCTTAGAGAATTCCATCCTATGTCTGGGAACTTCGGTTCTCACAGAAGCAAAGCAGAAGACTTTCCGTGGTTTTGTTCAAGCTCTGTGCAAAATAGTTTTTCTTTCTGTGTTTGAGATGAGTTATGTTAATATCGTTGAGTTCTTAATCCTATTTCTTTTTCTCATACAGGACCCTTTAAATTCTAGAGTCTTCACTAGGCATTTTTAAGGCGTCTGCCACCCAGGATTGTTCTATTTCTTTAGGGCTTTCTTAGGGCCTAGAGACTTTCGGGAACCATTTTTTCTCTTGCAGTGGTCCTTCACCAGAGACAATCACACCCGAATTTGGGGATAATTTTTGCAGAAGACACAGATCTGTGTACTCACCCTGGGCCTGCCCAGCTAGAATCACCAGGAATGGGGCTCATCCAACATGGGATTTTAAAAGCTGCCCAAGGCAAAGAGCTACATGCTGCCGAGTGAAAAGCACTACTTGATTGAAACTTCAGTGGGGAGTGTTCTTCTGTGTGAGAGAGATAGAGAGAGGGGCTGACTGACTTCAGGACCCTCCAAAACTAAGGTGAACTTTAAAAATTCCTAAATTGAATGTAAAATATATAGCCAACAGCAGTTTGCTGTATGGCTCAGGAAACTCAAACAGGGGCTCTGTATCAATCTAGAGGGATGGAATGGGGCAGGAGATAGGAGGGAGGTTCAAAAGGGAAGGGATATATGTATACCTATGGCTGATTCCTGCTGAGGTTTGACAGAAAACAGCAAAATTCTAGAAAGCAATTATCCTTCAATAAAAAAATAAATTACAAAAGAAAAAAAATAGTAGTAAAAAGTAAGGTTAAACCAAGTAATTTTATTTTCCTTTTTTGTTTGTTATTGCTCTTACTAATTTGAGTTGTGAAGTGAGCCTTTTCTCCTCTGCTTTTGCTTAGCTGGTTCACATCTGAAAATGACTTAGCTAGTTCAGCATGGGAATAAATACTATATTTGTAATCTTAAAGAAATAAAGAGATTATTAGGGGAAAAAAACAGATTGCTAAATTGGGAAGCACAGAGTGTCAGGAAAATACTTGTTGAAAGGTAGATGAGGGGAAGTAACGGATAACTAATTTAGGTCATTACTGAGCCAGTCAGGGTTAATAGGAAAAAAAAAAGATCTGTTTTCAGGTTCTTAAAGCAGACATGATGGGAGGGGCAGAGAAAAAGGAAAGAAAGGGGGAAGAGATGAATACAAAATTTATGGTGAGTATCCAGGAGACTGTAATTTGTAGTTAAACTTAAAAAAAATTTTTTTTTTCTATTCCAAACACAATTGACTATTTCCCTGTTCAAGGTACTGGCATAAACAAATGCTCAGTGTGAAGAAATAATGTTATAGGATGGCTCTTGATCCAAAGAATCTGTTTCCTTCAAGGAGAGATGTTAGAGTCAGTAACGTGAAGGAGAATTGAACCTAAATAGAACTTTGAAATTGCACGCTTGGCGACACTGAGGCATTTTCAGAAATTTTATCTCTGTTTTCCTGAGCTCAGAATTAGAGACAATACTGCCTCTTAGAACATATCACAATTTAGATATTTAGAGGCATTAAAACTCACGCTTCCTTTTCATCTTCTCCAAAATCTCTTGCCTTTACGTTTTTAATTCCTGGATACTACTGAAGGTTTAAAGGGAAAAAAAAAAGCAAAAAAAACCCAAAAAACATCTCATGAGACTTCTCTGAGATGAGCAAGTCAAATAAAATGTTGTGTGGTTATGACTCTGAACTAGCTACTTTTCTTAGGTATTAAACCCACAGTGTAGAATTTGTACCCAGAGAAGATTCATCTCCACGTGGTCAATGGTAGTGGAAAGGAGGCCACAACCCAGCAAAATTGTCAGTCTCTTGACCAAAGTAGACTCCCCCATCAACAGTTATTCAAGAAATAAGAAGTTAAACATCTCACAGTGTAGTGTGCCCGTAACGTGGAGAAGTAAGCCGACTGAGGATGTCGGTTTATGTTTGTAATCAAGGAGATATGTGTAATATGATCTCCTTTTGTTAAAAGAAAACTGTCTGCCTGTCGGTATGTGGATGAGATTACAACAGTAGCCCCTATGGCTCTCCTTGCTCCGTTCTTGCTGCTCAGTACTCCATTCATCATGTAGCAGCCAGAGCACGCGCTTCGAAGGGGATGGGTGAGAACGTTCCAGTCTGTGGATTAAAGCCCTCTGTTGGCTTTTCATTGCTCACAGATGCTAACAAAGTTTATGGCCTTGGATCTGGCATGCCCTGCCTCTTGCCCACCTCTCTGGGTCTCCATCTTTCCCTGCTCTTAAGTCTGCCTTCCTTTCCGTTCCTGCAGTGGATAAGCTCAGTCTGCACTAAGGCTCTTTAAGCAGCTCCTGGATCTGCCTGGAATGGTCTTCCCTGCACCTTCCCACGACCCTTCCTCCTTAATCACGTCTCAGCTCTGAGGCCACCTTGTCAGGGAGGACCCCTCCCTCACCTCCCCCGTCAGTTATCACCACCTCATTCTGTTGTATTTTTTCATAGCTCTTGATGCTTTGAAACTGTTTGTTTACTTGTTTGTGGTTGATTTCCCCGAAAGAACATAAGTACCACGAGGGCGAGACCTTGTCTGTCTTTTGTTTATTGTTCTCCCAGTTTGTCAATGTCAAGGATCAAAGAATAGTCACTAGTTGAGGAAAAGTGTGCAGTGATACACCCTGAAATAGCAGTAGTGCCGATCACTAAGAGAAGGATGAGGGTAACTTGGATTTTTTTCCTCCTTTTTTTCATTTGTATCAATAGTTCCTAATTTTTAATTACTCAAATGCTTAGCCAGGCTTAAGGAGGTGTTTTTAAAGCTCCCAGAAAGAGAATGTGTTCTCTGCATGTGCCATGCTAAGCAGTGGGTGCCGAATAAATGCTCACTGGGTCCACTGAAACCTTTTTTCCGAGGGAAGACGATTGCCACCGAGTTCTGTAGTTGGGTGCCCACCCAAGCCCGTGTGACCTGCCTCAGGGTGTGGATGTAGCGACCTCGGTCCCCGAGTTTCTGACCTTCATCCCCAGGGTGTGCTCTTCTCTGGCAATCCCAGAGTCCTTTGCTGCAGGGAAAATCCATTATGAACAGCCACACTTGGAGCATGTGATATGCTTCAGTCCGTGGAGCCTCTGGCCTCACGTGTAACTGAGGGTCTGGGTGAACTGTCTGCCTGTTTTCTTCCAGGAAAAGAACCTGCCATGTCAATTTATGCTTTCCAAGTCATTTGATGTTAACAGTTACTTGGCCAATGCTGATTGTTTTGACTAATACTTTATATTTTAGAAATCTTATCAGGTAGCGTAATTATGGTCTTAGAATAGTTAATTCTTTGTTGTGTGGTATCTTTTTTTTTTTGCACTCCCCCCCCCCTTTTGTGCATAGTTCAAATCTGAGCTGGTAAACTGGGCCATTCATTTCACTATCACACAGTACTTTTTTGGGCTACTAAATACTTGAGTGGTCCAGTATCTTAAGAAAAAGAGATACTCCTCAGCTATGTTGGTGGGTGGTTACAGGTGTAGCTGGTTGGCAAAGTCTCCATCCTCCATGTTTTAACTCTAAGGTTACATTCTGGAAATCTGTGTAAATTGGGGACAGGGACATGGGAAGTGGCAGGGTTGAAGAAATAGAAAGTTTGATGACCTTGGAAACAGAAAGAAACTATTACGTCAAATCACAAAATCATGGGTTTGTTTTTTTTTTCACATGAATCTGCTTCCTTTCACATGCAATAGAAGATCCCGTTACCACCGTAGCCCTAAAATACTTTGTACGTTTCATGTCCTTGTAGCCTAAGTCACACTGACTGTTCCTTCCAAATTTAGGGGTAGACAGCTAGACAGTGAGTGGTAAAAATGTGTTCTATTATTTATACTACAAATGCCAGGCAGTTGATAGGAAAAAACCATTGTTCAGTGCTCTGCGAGAGCAGTCCCATGAGATATGTGCCAGGAAAGGAAGTGATTTATGTTCCGGAGCCCCTCATGGCAGGGAGCAGCCCTCCAAACTGCGTCCATGGCCGTGCATGGGCGCACAGTTGGTTAGAACTACTTCCTGTCTGAACACAGGCGCCGCTCAAAGGAAAACATTTCCCACTGGGATGTGTGATCCTTCTTGATTGTGTGTAGTTATAACAGCTCCGTGCAAACCTACAGTTCCAATAATCTGCAGAACTCAGAGGCTTCCTCACTCCCACCAAGATGTCCTGTACTCTCTGAGATTCCCTGGTGTTTCCTCTTCCCTCAAAACCCCTCTGCTTTGGTTTCATAGAAACACGAGACACCCAACAGAATCATCGCAAGAGTACTTGGGATCAGGGGAGCCAAGACAACTCCAAAGAAAAGTTGACTTGAACTCCAGTGGTAGGGATACCCATCGCCTACCCCCGAAAAAGTGAAGCTCTAATTAATTGGGTGTACACAGGGCTCTTGGGAGACGCCAGAGGAGTGGCCTGGGTCCCCAGGACCCCAAGCACCAGAAGGCTGCCGCCTGCTTGTCTGAAAGACCCAGCAGTGGGGCCAGCTATTGTGAAGCCCCTCTGCCAGATGAACAGGGACCCGTCTCTGGTCACAATAGCCATTCACGCTGAGCAGCCTCATTAAATATTCAGCCGGTGCTTCCGGCAGCTCATTAGGGCCGCAATGAGCAGTGCCGTGGCTGCGGGAACACTGAGGGCCGCCGGCGGCAGCAGGCAGAAGCTGAGCGAGCCGCCGATGGCTTTTCTGCTCCCTGGCTGTCCAGTGATGACCAGTGTCTGCTCCCTGCTTTGTCTCAAGTCCAGGTAAAAATCAAACAGAACCCCTGACATAGAGACGACACTCGACAGCGTTGGGTGCTGGTCTCAGACATTATCTGGCTAGAGTGCTTGCCCCTGGAAGCCCTCTGACCCTCTTCGAGAGCTGTTTGGGGCTCAGGGTGGGGGCCTCTGCTGAGCGCTAACAATGAGGTGCTGTTGTGTGCTTGGGCCATTCGATGACTGCATTTGGGAGGGTTCGAGGTATGGTTTGAGCTTGGTGCTGAGAGTTTAGAATAGCGAATAATTCTTCCTCTGGAGCAGGTTGAATTGGGGAAGATTGTGAGCTAATCCTTGCAGTTCATAGAGCAAGTTTCCTCAGTTGATGCCAACTTTTCATGTGTCTGAGTGGCTTGTGACTAAGTTGTGTCCCTTTTATCTCTCAGGATGGGTATAGTGTAATAAAAAATGGATATTCTTCAGCAGCGGGGGGTCCTTCCAATCGGCTGGACATTGCCCTGTATCTTGTTCCTTTCCCGTGGGTGTGTCCTCGGTGCTGGCTGAAATAGAAAGCGGGGAGAGTCTGAAAGAAGAATTGAAAGATGGTGAACTCAGACAAAGTGTATTTCTCTTCTCACTGTTTGTTTGTCTCTTTCCTGCACAGAAAATGTTTTCAGACAGCTCATTTCTATGTGGAAGATAGCAGTTCACCTCGGGTGGTCCCCAATGAAAGTATTCCAATCATTCCTATTCCGGGTAAGTAAGACACGACTCCTGTTTCCAGTGGGCTAATTGTTTTCTTTTTTGTTCTCAGTGTTATGTGACAGCCATGACCAAATGACCAAATATTATTTTTGTAGTCTTTTCAAGCTCACCCAGTCTAAGAGAGCCTTAACTAAGGGTAATTTAATGAAATCTTTGCTCCTTTACATCTCTTCCATGTAATGAAATCATCTTTCAGAGAACAGATGACTATGAGTTCACATAATGTAGAGTCTCATGAAGAAAGAGTAGGAAAAAAGGGGAAAACATACTTATGTACTTGCAGTCTACTTGGACTCGATTTTGTTATGACAGGCAATGTGTGCTTGCTTTTAAAAAAATTGAAATACTGTTACATATATATTTTAAAGTTTTATCCTAAGATTCCTTACTCTGAAAATAATTACATGATGGTTGAAAGTTTTCGTACTTAGGCTCTTTGTATGGGGGTCTAGAGAGATGTTCTTGGTCTGGTATCTGTTTAATTTGTCCTTGATACAAGTAGGAAATGCTCAGGTGCTGTTGGGATAGGGATTGGTGAAAAGTGTTAGTCACTCAGTCGTGTCTGACTCTTATGACCTCATGGCCGATAGCCTGCCAGGCTCCTCTGTCCTTGGAATTCTCCAGGCAGGAATACTGGAGTGGGTAGCCATTCCCTTGTCCAGGGATGTTCCTGACCCAGGGATCAAACCCAGGTCTCCTGCATTGCAGGCAGGACACTAGTAAATCTTGGCTGATGCCACAGATGTGAGAAGTTCTTCAGTGGCTTAGCTCTGGTAGATGGTGTGAGTGATTTGAAGGTGGCCCCCATCGTTTTTGGGGTTTCTCTGGTGGCTCAGATGGTAAAGAATCGACCTGCAATGCGGGAGACTCAAGTTTGATCCCTGGGTCGGGAAGATCCTTGGAGAAGGGAATGGCTACCCAACTCCAGTATTCTTGCCTGGAGAATTCCATGGACAGAGAAACCTGGTGGGCTACAGTCCATGGGGTCACAAACAGTCGGACACAACTGAGCCGCTAACACTCACTTCTTCATTTTTCCATCGTTTTTATTTGGTGTCCCTTCCTGTTGTGCCAGAATCAAACATTCTTCCTCTGAGTTGCATTCTGTACTTGGAAACACGTATTTTCAGATATCTTATACATTCATCCTTTTGTATTTTATAATGGACTAGTATAGCCTATTAACAGTGTTGTCACGGTTTCAGGTATACGATAAAGGGATTCAGCCATACATAATACATGTCTTCATTCTCCCCTGAACTCCCCTCCCATCCAGGCTGCCAGGTAACACTGAGCAGAGTTCCCTGTGCTGTACAGTAGGTCCTTGTTGGTGATCCATTTTATTTAAATATTTATTTTACGCATTAGTCTGCACTGGGTTTTAGTTGTCGGATCTTTAGTTGACATATGGGATCTAGTTCCCTGACCAGGAATTGAACCCAGGCACCCTGCATTGGGGGCGTAAAGTCTTAACCACTGGACCACCAGGGAAGTCCCAGTTATCCATTTTACATATAGCAGTGTGTACACAGATCCTCTTGACATCATTCTTTTGTAAGCAGAGGTGCCATCTCCCACTCCCCTGCAGACCCTGGATCCCAGCTGTCTGCCTCATTCTCTAGAATGGTTTTCTTCATCATCTAGTACCCCATACATTTTACTTGGTTTGTGGTCTCCCCCAACTACAATGAGAGCTTCCTAAAGGCAAATGGATGTCTTCTTAGTGCAAGAATAAACACCTGGCACATGGTAGTGATTCTCGAACTCTCTGGGTGAATGATGAATATGAACAAAGCTTCCTTACAGTTCTTTCAAGACCTTTGCTATGAGGCTTGGAGATGCAGTACTTTTCTGAGTCCCCAGAAGGAACGCTGCTGTTGTTTGCACTTCTCTAGATACGATTATGGCTGGGGACTGCTTTGGCCCTGTATGTCTCTATATGTTAATACATTAGATATTGCTGGAATTGGCCATGTTCTCACCATTCTGTGAGCTTCTCTTACTAAAGCTTGTCACACAGCAAAGAGAGGGTAGCAGAAAAGTCTCTGGGTAAGTCCCCCACTGGATCATTCTGTGGCTGCTAAACAATTCCCATACAGATGGGTAGGTTTTGTGTTATGTTTGTTCTTCTCCACTAACCCTCACCCTTTATTACATTCTTTGCCTTTGAGAGGAGGCAGACAGGAACCAGCCCCCCATCCCCATGGAATAAGTTTTGTTGACTCTACCGCATTTGTGCAGCAGTGCGTGTATAATCATTTTCCTCTCGCATCACCTAGAATATGTGTTGACCTCTGGAAAATGCCTGGGGCCTCTCCCCTCTGAATTGATTCAGCCAACAAACACAGCTGTTGGGTAGCTGTGCAATTGAAATCCATTTTAAAAGGTTAAGTGGTGAGAGATACTTCTTGCACTGTCTTTGCATTTTTACTTTCTTTCCCCCTGGATGGGGAATCAGAACGCCAAGGATCTCACCCTGCCTCTACCATGAAACCTGGGTCAATGACTTGACCTCTCTGAGCCTAGTTTCCAGAATCTGCAGTGAGTAAAATATTAAAGATAGCATGAGGTGGTACATGTCAGGGAAGTTTGGAAAGATTCATGGAAGCCGGAGTTGTCAGCTGTGGATATCTCCTTCCCAAATCGTGATATCATTCCTCCCAGCATCTGTGGACAGCAAGCATTTGCACAGTCCCCAGGTTAAGACTGTCCCAAACACGGATCCACATACACTGGGTGCAGCCAGCTTCATTGCGTTCTTGGGCTTGGACTTTAGGACCCTTAGTTCCCTGGGATCCTCAGAAAATGCCATCAGTCGTGGCCGCTTTGCCACTCCTCTGAGTAGGTGTCTTAGACCAGAACTGCTCTTTGAGTGTTCTCTGCTTCATTTCCCAGCAGCAAGTAAAAAACTCACAGTCCAACAGCATATCTATTCAAATGTGAGATTCTCACTCACTGATGGTGGAAATACGTGGAAGGAACAATTCCACGGTGTGAGATTCGCCACTAACTGAGAAGTGCGTGGAATCGAGTTGAATCTCCCTTGGTCCAGTAGATGCATCCTTTTTCTGAAATAAGATATTTAATATAGGTCCCTGTGCTATATAGTAAATCTTTGTTGCTTACCTAGTTTATTAATGTTTTGGCCATGCCACAGGGCATGTGGGGTCTTAGTTCCCCAACCAGGGATCGAACCCTTGCCCTGTGCATTGCAAGTGAAGTGTCCTAACCATTGGACTGCGAGGGAAGTTCTAGTAGACACATCCCCTCGATGAGTTGTGACGCATTTGTGAGAATGAATGACCTGAAACGCTGTGGTGTTAGAGGACTTCCCTGGTGAAACCAGACATGAGACTGCTCTTCTAGTGTTTGCTCAGGTTTTTGTAGAAAGCAGTAGCCTTCCGTGGGGATGTGCCTAAGACAGAAAACTTATTTCACCCTTCACTGAGAAGAAGTTACCTTATATGACCTTTCTTTAAAAATCTTTCAACCAGATCATAATCCCTTATTTTTCGTAAAACTACACAGTCCTATTTAGTAAAATTGCAACACAGTTTGTAATTTCATTGTAACAATTCATGATTGTATTTATTCTTAAGGTTTCTTCCAGTTATTACAGGACAGTTGTCTTGCATAAGAAAAAGCAGTGTAAGGAAAACACGAATTTCTAAAATATCATCATTTTTAAAAAATTCTGTTAACTTTCAGCACAATTTTTCTTTAATTGAGACCTCCTTAGTATCCTTTTAAATGATTTACCTTAGGAATTATCTAATTTTATAATTGTTTTTATGTGGACCAGTTTTACAGTCTTTGTTGAATTTGTTACAGCACTGCTTCTGTTTGTGTCTTGGTTTTTTGGCCATGAGGCGTATGGGATCTTAAGTCCCCAAACAGGGATCAAACCTGTACCTCCTGCATTGGATGGTGACATTGGACTGCCAGGGAAGTTCCTCTAACTGTTTTTATGTCTAAAAGTAGTAGGATATTTATTGAATATTTATGGAACACTTACCCTGCCCACTGGATCTCACTCATTCTTTGTCCATATTCAAAACCTAACAGGAAGATTTCTAGGCTCTAGATGTATCAACTTATTTCATCATTTGAACCCTTCACTTTCTATCACTGATTTTTCAAAAAAGATATTTCCAGACAACGACCAGTAAACTGAACCATTACACAGTTTTGAAGTGTGGGCAACAGAATGAGACTGAAAATTCAGCTACCGAACTGTTGTAGAGACCCTAAGTCATCATTATAAAAGGTGTAACATACTCTGATTTTAGAACTTACTTTGCACTTAACCTTCCTCAGAAAATATCATCATCATCTGATATTTATTGAGCATTTATCAATCAAAATTATGTGGTTTATGTTTTTTTTTTTCAACATCAATTTTAGGAAAAGTGGTGCAATCCATACCCCCATTTCACAGATGAAGAAACCGAGGCTCAGAGACATCCTTTAATTTGCCCGAGGTTGCATGAATAAATGGTGGGCTAGCATGGGAATTCTCTGTGTGACTTCAAAGCACAGATGCTTAGAAATGGCTCTGCCACCTCTTGGCATGTTCCTGACAGTTCTGATATCTGAGGACTTCAGTCTCGTTTGGATTTTGCTTCCTTAAATCGAGGCATCTTCAAATACATGTGACTGTTCTCTTAAAATTTTTTCTGGATTTTCTTCTTTCAGTAGCACTGACCACTTGCTTTTCCACTAAATTCTTCTTCATCCTCCATGAGAGCATTTCATCATTATTCTGTTGAAATTTCCTCCATATCCAAAAAAAAACCCCACAAAACTCTCCTCTTTGTTTCCGAGTCATCTTTATTCTTTCCTTTCCTAAGAAAAAGACTCTCCCCACCACCACCAATATCACCATTCCCTGTGCCAAGTAGGAATTTGTGATTTATGTATTTATTTTTTACGCTTCAGGTCTTAGTTGCCACACGTGGGGTCCTCGCTCTTTGTTGGGGCACACTGACTCTTCTGATGGTGGCATGCAAGCTCTTAGTTTGTGGCATGTGGAGTCTAGTTCCCTGACCAGGGATTGAACCTGGGGCCCCTGCATTGGGAGCACAGAGTCTTAACCACTGGGCTGCTAGGGAAGTCCCGAGGCTGTGTGATTTAAATGACTCAGAGGACAGCTCAAAAACATGTTGAATATTGAATAAATTTAGACCCTATATCACCAACTTTTGGATGATTCTGCTGTGGTTCAAATTCACAGATAAACAGCTCTGATCTTGAAATCCCAAAGCGTAAGTAGAACCAGCAAGTTACATTGGCTCTTTAAAAAATACTATGGAATAGACGAAAGGAAAGCTTTGCTAACCTTTTGATCCTCATCTCTTGGAGACAGATGGTTATAGGAACCTTTGAGGAAATTTGAGTTATCAGATTTACTAGCTCTAACTGAAATCTAGAAATTTAGACTCTTCATAGTGTCCTGGTTTAATTGGCAAAGATAGTGCTGTAAGAAGGAAGACTTTTTTTTTTTTTCACCTAAATCCTGTACAGTGTGGAAATTGTAAACCCAATGTGGCATCGAAGGTTGGTTAGCCAAGCATATGAGAGAGAACTCCTTATGCAAACATTTTACCAGACAGTTCCAATCACTAGAGAAGTGACATCAATTCTTTTATTAGGATTTTTTTTTTTTTTTTTTTGCCATCTGAAAAATTTTATTGAAAATTGTCAAAGTAGATTTCATGAAGCTATTGCACATTTAGAACTACCTATACATATGCTATGTCAATGACTTTTTTTTTTTTTTTTTTCTAAAAAAACTGCTGCAGAATTTACCAAAGAGTTTTTCTGGATTACAAATAAATATATAGAGAGAATCTTTGAAGGATAGAAAAATCTGATTTAAGAGAATTTCTGTGATTCAGGTTGTATATGTTGGGGCTACTATAGACCTCTGTCAGATCAGATCAGTCGCTCAGTCGTGTCCAACTCTTTGCGACCCTATGAATCGCAGCACGCCAGGCCTCCCTGTCCATCACCAACTCCCGGAGTTCACTCAGACTCACGTCCATCGAGTCAGTGATGTCATCCAGCCATCTCATCCTCTGTCGTCCCCTTCTCCTCTTGCCCCCATAGGCTAATGCTAATGATTTAAACAATAAATAAGCTGCATAAAAGAATTGTACAGTGGATCTCAAGCTTTACCCTGCCTCAGAATCTCTGGGAGGGCTGATAAAGAGTGCAGGACCCCAGCCCCAGAGCAGACCACAAGCATCAGCAACACCTGGAAACTTCCTAGGAATGCAAGTTCTCAGGCTCCACTATAGGAAATTTAAAAAAAAAATTCATTCATTTCTTTGGCTGTGCTGAGTCTTAGTTGCGGTGTGTGGGACCTTGAGTTACAGGATCTTTAGTTGTGGCATGCAGACTCTAGTTCCCTAACCAGGGGTTGAACCCGGGTCCCCTGCATTGGGAGCAAAGTCTTAGCCACTGGACCACCAGAATAGTCCCTATCAGGAAATTTTTTAAATTGTGAAATTTGCTATGTGTATAATGCTTGAGAAATTACGCAGTCTTCTTCCAGATAAATTAAATTGTGACTTCTTCAGGAGAATGAAAGCGGCTTTGACTCTTCATTTGTCCCACTAATCACTTTTCAAAATCAAATGTTCCATGCTCACTGGTCTCCCATTGTTACTCTGGGAAGATAAAGCATAATTGAATGTAATGACCTAGCTATCAGCCCCGTTCTGTCTTCTAAGATACTGAAGTAGTCACAAACTTCTGTCCTTTAAGATCATCATCATTATTATTTTGGCCAAGCTGTGCAGCTTGCAAGATTTCAGTTCCCCAACCAGGGACTGAACCCACACCATGGCAGTTGGATCCATATTATTATTAAATTGATATTATTAATATCTGCAAGTAGCAATGGCACCCCCCCCGTACTTTTGCCTGGATCCCTGGATGGGGATCCTGGTGGCTCCGTCCGTGGGGTCGCTGGTCCGACACGCTGAGCGCTTCACTTTGACTTTTCCTTCATGCATTGGAGAGGATGGCACCCACTCCAGTGTTCTTGCCTGGGTCCCAGGGACAGGGGAGCCTGGTGAGCTTCCGTCTATGGGGTCGCACAGAGTCGGACACGACTGAAGCGACTAGCAGCAGCAGCAGCAGCAAGTATTTTTAAAAATCTACTGTTTCCATCTTTGGGGTAATCTTTTGAAACACCAAGCTTATGTTATATTTTCACTGCAATTATTAATGAATTACATTTTCACTCAAACTATTAATGAAACATTATATATAATATGTCATCTGCAAATTATATTCAGTGTATTATGCTACTTATTCTTTTAGACTTTCATCGTATGTAGCTTTTTAAAATCACAACTCAGCTCATTGAATTAGCCTGTTTATAGAGCATGTGAAAGGGCTTTTCCAAATGTGCCTATTGTCAAACACAAATGTCCTTATAAATGTTTTTCTCTGGAAATTAGAAAAACTAACTTTCTAACAAGAACATTACAAAACAAAATGTTGCTGCTAACCAGTAGTTCAGAAATCCAGAAATGATTCGTGCC
Source organism: Tragelaphus eurycerus (assembly GCA_935064755.1). Taxonomy (NCBI): domain Eukaryota; kingdom Metazoa; phylum Chordata; class Mammalia; order Artiodactyla; family Bovidae; genus Tragelaphus; species Tragelaphus eurycerus. The sequence continues at coordinate 56,266,576 of CAKXYN010000001.1, read as the reverse complement.
TTTCCCTCAGTTAAAACACATCTTAATAATTTGAAGGTCACTGGCTTCAGCAGGGTGCCAGCACATAAAGGGATTTTAAACATGCAATTTAAAACCCTTGGGATTAAACCAACCTTGTTGGCATATTTTATTTATACAGAGATTATCTCCAAAGGAGATTCATTGGTCTTTTGACTATAATGAAGCCCTTTCTTTATTGACTTCATTGTGTCATAAATGAAAAGAGATTTCTTTTTTATGGCAGGAAATAAAATGTCCTCATCTCCACAGCACTCCTTGCATCCTAAGAGTCTGATTTAGACAAAAATCTATTGTGTCCTAAATCAGGAGCTAAAAATCTCAGTAATCGTATTTGCTATTTGCTTTATCTTCTTAAGTTGACATAGGTATTAACAAGCACAGAGAGAGGCCTGAACTTGGCTTCTGAGATGAGAGGCTGATCCCTCCTCAGAAAGGAAGGAGACTGAGTTCTCAACATCAAGGTCTGTCCACTACAGGGGTGGTTAGCAGTCCCTGAAAACAGCCCAGTCATGGGGCTTGGGGTCAGGAGGATGCCTGAGTATGATTGAACTGTACCCAAGTTCTAGGCCCTCCTTGCCCTCATATCGATTTGGTTGGGATTTGGAATAGGGTTGAAGGAAATGCTAAGTGTTAAATGAAGTTCGCACAGATTGGCCTCAGTAAGTGACTGAAGGCCTTCTGGAATCTTCATGGTAAATTTCTCTGTATATCCACAGCCTGCCAGAGTAAACAAGCAGCGATAATTTTCTGAAACAGACCTTAGGCCAGTCAACCCTACAGCTAAGCATCTTGGAAGGCAGGAAGGTAAATACCATGGTATTTTATTTACCTGGCATCTTCAAGGTGACCAGAATATCAGTGTGAATTTTCCAGGTAAACCAGAGTTTACCTTTGAAGCCAAAGTGATTCATTTCAGCCCATTTTTGTTGGAGAACTTCTTTAACACGTATTGTATGCTCCTCTGCCCTCTCACTGTATATGTTCAGTGTAAGACCTAGAGAGGTCACATTAAGGCCCAAGAAGCCAGCTTTGGCGTCAGCCTGGCCCCGCCATTTGATGGCAGTGGACCTTGGCCAGGTTTTTTGTTTCTCGTAGTCCCTAGATCATAGGATCTCACATGCATAGCGATTCTCACCTCATAGTAAAGCATAGCTTTACTATGATTTACTATGGAACTTACTAAATGCCAAGCTCTCTGGTAAGTACTTATGTTGTCCAGTTTGTTCTGCATAGCACTCTGAATTAGCTGGTTCTGATTTCCAATTAGATGAGGAATGGCAGTCACAGAGAGGTAAGGTCCTGTATCACCAGGCTGACTGATTCTGGCTTTTTCCATTTACACCACTATCTCTGGGTACCTGATGCACAGGAAGCATTCTGGCCGCGGTGGCAGGCGAGAATAAGGGCTACACAGTTATACTGAGTTTCAGGCTAAGGGCCCTACCACCCTGCAGCGTGCTAGGTGAGGCCCTCTGCAGTGCCCCCCTGTGGTGGGCGTTCAGGGACCGCCTCAGGTGCTAATTTTTTTTCTTTGCAATTTCAAAGGAAAAATTGCTGAGTTTTTCCTTTTGGTTTATCTGTTGTTCCTTAATACTGTTGTTCCTTAATACTAAGAGTCTGCAAATTTAGCATGGGTGAGTTCTCTCTAATGGAATGGGTCTGAGCATGCAAGCACAGCAGAGATATAACCACAGATTTTAGAAGCAACTTTTCTTTTTTTTTTTTCTTTCTGTTTTTATTGAAGTATAGTTGATTCACAATGTTGTGTTAGTTTCTGGTGTACAGCAGAGTGACTCAGTTATATAGACATACCCATGAATATGTTGGAGAAGGAAATGGCAAGCCACTCCAGTGTTCTTGTCTGGAGAATCCCAGGGATGGGGGAGCCTGGTGGGAGGCCGTCTATGGGGTCACACGGAGTCAGACACGACTGAAGCGACTTAGCCGCATGTATATGTATTCATTTTCATGTTCTTTTCCATTATAGTTTATTGCAAGATATTAAATATAGTTCCCCGTGCTGTATGCTGCTGCTGCTGCGTCGCTTCAGTCGTGTCCAACTCTGTGCGACCCCATAGACGGCAGCCCACCAGGCTCCCCTGTCCCTGGGATTCTCCAGGCAAGAACACTGGAGTGGCTTGCCATTGCCTTCTCCAATGCAGGAAAGTGAAAAGTGAAAGTGAAGTCGCTCAGTCGTGTCCGACTCTTAGCGACCCCATGGACTGCAGCCCACTAGTCTCCTCCATCTGTGGGATTTTCCAGGCAAGAGTACTGGAGTGGGGTGCCATCGCCTTCTCGCCTGTGCTGTATAGTAGGACCTTATTGTGTATCCCTTCTATATATGGTAGTGTATATATGTCAGTCCCAAACTCCTAATTTATCCCTCCTCCATTCTCTTCCCCCTTTGGTAACTGCATGTTTGTTTTCTATGTCTTGTGACTCTGTGTCCATTTTATAAATAAATTTGTTTGTATCACATTTTAGATTCTACGTGTAAATAATACCATATGTTATTTGTCTTTTTCTTTCTGACTTCATTCAGTATGACAATCTCTAGGTCCATCTATGTTGCTGCAGATGACAAAATTTTATTATTTGTTATGGCTAAGCTGTATTCCCATTGTGCGTGTGTGTGTGTGTGTGTGTACACCATATCTTCTTCATTCATCTGTCAATGGACATTTAGTTTGTAAAAGCAACTTTTATGTTCACATGCATTTTTCTCTATTTTTTGCAGTTTTGCATTTGAGGTCAACATTAACCAGCTCTTTTCTCTCTCTTGGAATCTCTCACCTTCATACTTTGTTTTCAGTAGAGGTTCAGCCTCTTACAATGCTCTGCTTTTGATGCATACAATCCAGAAACTACTTTCAGGCTTCATCAGAAGTGGTACATAAGGATGTTTTGTTGTGGACTGACCAAAATAAAGGATCTTTTATGTGCTGGATTTAATTCCAAGCACAAAAGGCTAAAATCTTGGAACAAAGTATAATATTATTTAAGACCAACAAGGCCACTTTTCCTGATTCTCAACTGACTGTCGGAGAAGGCAATGGCACCCCACTCCAGTACTTTTGCCTGGAATATCACATGGATGGAGGAGCCTCATGGGCTGCAGTGCATGGGGTCGCTAAGAGTCGGGCACGACTGAGCGACTTGACTTTCACTTTTCACTTTCATGCATTGGAGAAGGCAATGGCAACCCACTCCAGTGTTCTTGCTTGGAGAATCCCAGGGACGGGGGAGCCTGGTGGGCTGCCGTCCCTGGGGTCGCACAGAGTCAGACACGACCGAAGCGACTTAGCAGCAGCAGCAGCAACTGACTGTATCAAATACTGTGTAACAGGGTAATGTAGTGGTGATAGTAGTTATCCCATTTTTGCCTTATTTAAACCTTTGGTATCTGAAAGCTCTATACTTAAAAATATTGGCACAAAATTATACTGTGTATAACATTTTATCAGATTAACAGATACGCTCTGCGTAATTGCTTGCTTTTCCTTGCACCTGTGCTCTGAGAATGAAGGCGGTGTGTTCCATCGCATGGGAGCACAGGCTTTGGGCTTAATACACCAGGACTCGAATGTCAGCTCTGCCGCTTAGTAATGGTGTCGCTTTGGACAAGTTGCCTCAGGTTCCTTACTTGTCAATTGAAGACAACGGCACCCTCTGTGCCTAGTCCTTGTGAAGATAAGTGTATGCAAAAGGCTGAGCATAATCCCTGGCAATCACTGAGGGCTTCCTTCACATTTATTTCAACTCTATCATGAGACATTTCACTGTATCATAGTAATCCAACGTCTAACCTGTAGTCAGTGAAACCGCCTTTGTTTTTGTTTAAATCATTTATTTATTTGTCTGTGCCAGGTCTTAATTACAGCACATAGGATCTTCATTTATGGCATGTGAACTCTTGGCTGTGGCATATGGGATCTAATTCCCTGTCTAGCCCAGGGATGGAACCTGGACCCCCTGCATTGGGGGACGCCGAGTCTTAGCCACTGGACCACCAAGGAAGTCCCAAGGCATCTTTACTTTGATTCCAGCTCTTTTCCTCCTCTTTCTGTTTCTCCCTAGTCCCCAAGTTATCAAACCCATCCGTTTTAAGACACTGGCAGCCTTCACCTTGTCATTTCGCATGGTTCTTGCTCTCACTTTCTTATGTTCAGTAGAACACACGTTGCCTTAGAGCAGACACGATCTTGCTTATATCTGGCTGAGTCCTAGGTGCTCAGTAAACACCTCTTCAGTGGTTTCCCCTTCACTGTGACCTAGACAACGGCCGCTGTCTCCCACCAGAAGCACTCTTTGCCTTGACTCTGCAGCCAGCTGCCACCGCCATGCTCCAGGCTTCAGTTCATCTTTCCAAGCCTGTGTTTTCAACTCTTAAGATGAGTATGAAAACAGTGCCTATCTCTTAGGGCTGTTGGGAGGAATGAGTACATGTAAACACATGTAAAGGGCACAGAAGGTGCCTGGTCCATAGTTAGTACTGCTGATAGTTGTGACATTTGTTAATGAAACTCAGCTGTATAGGTGGAAATAACATCTCACAGATGGGTATCTTCTTGTAACACAGGCTTTCTGCAGATATAAACTGAGCAGATCAGGTCTACAATGCTGTCCTAATTGCTTGGCCTTCTGGCTAGTTAGAGTAATTTTATAATTATCTGGCTCATGTTGAGAGAAATTTAATAGAAAACCAATGTAAGAGGAAAACTATTAGGACTTCTAATTAGCTTCAGGCTTATATTTATCTTAATATGGAAGGAAAAAAGATTTACGACCCTTCAGTTTCATTTGTCTTGATTGAAAGATAAAAATGTGTAATCTGGGTGGTCACTATACCATGCGTGTTTCTGTGTGTGGATATATCTTTCTGTTTGGTGGTTTGGTAGTTTTGTGACGTTACTGGTGGTGCTTGGAAACCTAGAGGATTGTGATTCGACTTCTTTGGATAAAGAACCAAATTTGAGAGACTAGTGAGTCGTGTATTTCCCTATGCAGTTCTCGAACTGAGCTCTGCTGGGTTTTGCTGCTTCTAACCATGGGAGGAATGGACTGACTGATTTATAGGCATGTATAGTGTTAGCTTAGATAGTATAGTTGAGCATTTTGAAGGAAAAAAATAATAAATTGTTAACCTTAAAGCGATTTTTTTTTCTTTTTTTTTTTTAGTGACTCGAGCAGGACTCTGTCCTTTAAAACACTGTGGTATATACCTTGGAGTAAAATAACTCTGAAGCTGAACTACAGTCTTATTTTGAACTAGAGTCCATGTACTTAGTCATGGCATGCGTGCCTGCTAAGTCGCTTCAGTTGTGTCTGACTTTTTGTGACCCCATGGACTGTAGCCTACCAGGCTTATCTGTCCATGGGATTCTCCAGGCAAGGATACTGGAATGGGTTGCCATGCCCTCCTCCAGGGGATCTTTCCGACCCAGATTTGGAACCCACATCTCTTGATATCTTCTGTATTGGCAGGAGGGTTCTTTACCACTAATGCTACCTGGGAGTCCATGTACTTAATCATGGCACCTGAAGTTTATTGGGGATTTCCAGTTCTAAACTATCATTACAGAATAAATGTTGCCTTCAACCTATTACACTATTTTTTTTAACCTTGTTTTGTACTGGGGTATAGGTAAAGAATTAACCTGCAGTGCAGGAGACGCAAGTTCCATCCCTGGGTGGGAAGATCCCCTGGAGGAGGAAATGGCAACCCACTCCAGGATTCTTGCCTGGAAAATCCCATGGATGGAGGAGCCTGCTGGGTTACAGTCCATGGGGTCTCAAAGAGTCAGACATGCCTGAAGTGACTGAACACAAGTGTACATAGCCGAGTACCAGTTTTGTGATAGTTTCAGGTAGGTGCAAGGGGATGCAGGCATACAACCTATTAAACTATTAACTGTGTCACTCCACTCTTGGAAACTGTCTTTCATGAAATGTCTTTCATTTCAAAATAAATAGGAGAAAAGTGTTGCTGCAGTCTGTAGGCTGGAGTGTTTGTGGGGCCAGGCTGTGTCCCATCTTATTTATGTCGCCTCTTGTTCAAAGATGAGTTTATTCTTGGGTTAACCTCTTAGACACACTCTAGTTTTGTACACATTGGTCCTTTTCTCAACTTAAGATCTTTTCATTGCCCCTTGATCTTTATTATAGAATTTGCTTACTTCTAAACATTTTTAAGTGAAGTGATCAGATAATTTGGGAAATTTTTCTTGAACTGTGCATTCTGCTAAATATTCCGGGGAAACATTTTGGCTCAGCTCACTTTGTTAATGCTGGTTACATCATTATGGGCGCTATAGATTTCTTGGGCGTGCAAAATGATTGCATATTCATGAACATCTTCAATCCTGAAATATTTGTAAATAACTTGGCATTTTTTTTTTTCATAAGGAGGCCTGTTAAAATTATTAGGTCTTTAGTGGTTCACACAGAAAGAATTGGTACGTACAAGGCACCCTGTATTTGATAAGTCACATTCCTCTGCTAAGCAGGTTGGATTATGAACATTTATAAGTCACCTTCCTTAAACAAAGTATATGAGAGACGCTTCTTTTCCTCTTAGGAATGATTCAAGTTTGAAAATGTCAATAGATGCAAAAAGCCACCCTTAGAGCTTTGCTCTCTCGAAAGAAAGTCGAGAAGGAATGACATAGTCAATGTTAGCTGTCACCAGATGAAGAGAAATCAGATTGTCAAGCCTGGATCTCTAACATTCTTGCCAAAGTAGGACCTCATTTACACATACAGATCTTCATACCCTTTGCTAAGAAAAGCATCTGTGGCAGTTTAGATGTTTGTGCGTTTGCCAAAGATCTTTCACTCTGAATAAAGTAAATGTCATGTCTGTTGTTTATCTCAAATTCAGCAGAGTATTTTTAAAAGGAAATATTTGCGGGGGAGGGGCGAGGGAAGGAGAGAAGGGGGAGGTCGGGCCGCTCCAGTGGGTGGGGTGTGGCCCTCCTAAAGGTGCAGAGTGGAGCTGGGTAAATCAGCGTAAAACACTCACGAGGCTCACGAACTGAAAACGTCCTTTTGAAGTGCCAGGATTACAAATAAATTGGAATGTGGAGTCTTCCCGAATTTGTACCTAGTTCTGTCAACACCAAAAGAAAATCCAGTTAATTCCATCAAACTGGTTGTTTGGCATTGTGTAGACACAGCTGTCTCGCACGAAAATTGTGAACACGTAAACGTAGATGGCAGTGTACCCAAAGCCAGCTGGTTCAGTGGCACCTGTCTGTGACTGTCTGTGATTGTGTATAAAGATTGCATAGACTTCAAAGATCAGAAACAGAACTGAGTTGTTCCAACTTCAAGCTGGACCCCACTGAATAGCAAATTCTTGAAAAACCTAGGTCGTGATAACATTTCTTAACCAACAAGTACACTTGGTAAATTCAGTTTTAGTTAAAAGTATGATGTGGTAATTTAAGTATGTAAATTTCCTTGAATATGAAAACTAAAGGTAATTCTTTATAGACCATTTTTAAAACCAGACTTAGCTTTTCAGCTCAGTTCAGTCACTCAGTCATGTCCGACTCTTTGTGACCCCATGAATCGCAGCACGCCAGGTCTCCCTGTCCATCACCAACTCCCGGAGTTCACTCAGACTCACGTCCATCGAGTCAGTGATGCCATCCGGCCATCTCATCCTCTGTCATCCCCTTCTCCTCCTGCTCCCACTCCCAGCATCAGAGTCTTTTCCAATAGGCATTCAAAAATCATAATGAGACCCTAATGTCAAGTAAATCCAGAGAAGGCATTTTTCTGGAAGACATTTATTTCAGGTGATACAATTATATCACTCTTTGCAGATATCAAATACCTGTCTTCAGGAATTCCCTTGTCAGTGTCATTTGTTTCTGAAAGGAATCTATGTGACTCTGAATATTATTTTATTCCTACAGATGACATGGAAGCCATTCCTGTCAAACAGTTTGTTAAACACATCGGTGAGCTCTATTCTAATGACCAGCACGGGTTCTCCGAGGATTTTGAGGTATGCTTCAAAACCGGACGTTCCTTTCCAGAAAGCTAACTCATCTTTTACAGGAATTTGTTTGTAAACTTGAAATGAATGTATCTCAAGCATCACAAAAGCAGTCACTGAGGAAAGTGGGGACTGGCTGTCTTTTCCTTACACTGAGAGTTCTCACGGGCCTTCCTTTCCCAGTACAAGTGAGGTGAAAGAGAGTTGGCTGCACACTTCCTGAACGTGCACTTCTGTAAGAGAACAGACTCAGTGGAAGGAAAGAGGCAGACTCGGATTGTGTCTCCTGCATTTTCACTGGGACAGCAGTCATCATGCAGAGGACAGGCTCCTAACTCCACATCCGTTCTGGGAGGCACACGGTGTAGCGGAGACCACAGGTTGTCAGTCTGAGGAGTCAGATGCCGGCTCCACCAGTCATGATCATTCTGGAGCCAGTCATTTCACCTCTGATCCCCAGTTTCCTCATTTCTTATGATTTTATTTATTTATTTGGCTGTGCTGGGGCTTTGTAGCTTCACAGGCTTTCTCTAGCTATGGAGAGCAGGGGTCACTTTCTAGTTGCGATACACCGGCTTCTCATAGTGACACCTTCTCTTGTTGCAGAGCGCAGGCTCTAGGGTGTGCAGGCTTCAGTGGTTGCGGCTCCCAGGCTCTAAAGCACAGGCTCAGTAGTTGTGGCACACGGGCTTTAGCCATTCCACGGCACGTGGGATCTTCCTGGACCAGGAATTGAACCCGTGTCTTCTGCACTGACAGGTGGATTCTTCACCTCCGAGCCACCAGGGAAGCCACCTCCCCACCCCCGACCCTTCATTTTTGAAAATGGCAGCGACATCACTTCCTACCCCAACCATGTTGGCAGAAATGAATGATGAACATCCTGGAGAGTGCTAGGTTAACAGTTGCTGCTGCTAAGTCGCTCAGTCGTGTCCGACTCTGCGCGACCCCATGGACTGCAGCCCACCAGGCTCCTCCGTCCATGGGATTTTCCAGGCGAGAGTACTGGCGTGGGCTGCCATTGCCTTCTCCGTTAACAGTTAAGCCCATGCAGAAGTGGATTGTTCTTATTTTCGCGATTATTAAGCCCTGGAGAGGAGACATGGGTGAGCAGAGCCTCCTGGTTTTGAGAGCTGGTGTGTAGGGAACAAGGAAGGTAGAGAGCAGCGCGCACCACCCTGCCAGCTCCGGGTCCCGCGCCAGCTCGGCAGTGACAGGGTGTCAATGAGGAGCTATTAAACAGACTGCCCTTTTCTTCACTGAGGCGCTTCACTGAGGCACATCTCTGGCAGCACGAGTGGTGCTGAGAGGGCCAAGTTTTCGTGGCAGCTCAGCTGTCTTCTAGCTTTGTGGGTAAGTCAGTTCCTTTCTGTCTCATTTCTCCTTTAAAATGGAAATGACGCCGAAGGTGCTAACCTGCCCACCTCTTTTCACAAAATTGGTCCGGGGGCTCACTTGGAATAATGGAAGGGAAGCCCTTGGAGATCACCTAGGAGCCATACGGCTGGGAGGCTCAATTATTTTCGCACAGGGGAGGAGCTAGAAAAAGAAGACCAGAAGCCCTGTTTCTATGTAAATCTGGGAGTCCCTGAAGGCCATCCTTAAAGGCAGTTATACTGACAACTTTTTTTAAACGAAGTCCCTCTCCTAGCTTTTTGGTTTTTTGTTTTATTTCTGGAGCAGAAGCAGGGCAAAGGTGGTAGAGAGAAGGACCCCTCTGACGTATTCTGCAGAGTCATATGTTTACTAGAAAAAGCAAAAAAACATGTCAAGTGCTTAATGTGGCTATTAGATGCTGACCTAAAAAAAAGGTGCCTGTCCAAGTACAGGGCACGTGGTGTGAAGTCAGACATTTTGTATTCATGAGGACAGCACATGTGTGGGGTGTTCGAGTGATTTAGTTCAATTGACTGTTGGCTGGATGACTGAGCAAGAATATTGAGGCATTTAACAATGTTGATGGTATTCCGGACAAACATTCATCCTCTCGAGACGAGAATTTGATCAGGATGATCAAATGCAGCTCCAGTTTCTCAATTATTTATGATTTGAGACCCCAGTGCTATTCATCACAGCTGGTTTTGACACCATTTAATTATTCAAAATAATCAGCTACACCTCTGCAAACTGGCTCTGACTTAAAATGGGCTTCACTGCATCACAATCACGCCTCTTAACAAGTCCTGGGCATCTGCACCCTATTTCTATCCTAAAAAAAAATTACTGCGGCTGTAGCTTTTGTCACCTATATTGAAGTCTGTAGCTTATCACCTGGTACGTTTGGGACTTGAACAGGGAGGGCGGGGAGAGGGGTGGCTTTGTTCCATCATTGTTATTTCACAGTCTCTGCTGGTTTGAAAGGTTTCGAGTCAGGGCTCTTCACCCTAGCAAGAACATCCTTTCTTCCAAAAAGAATAGTAAGACACTCATGCAGAGTAGGAAATGAGACAGTAGAAAAGCCTACTACTGTACTGTCGGCCTTCTAACTTATGAGAAATTTGAAGTATTTTAAAACAGTAGTGCTCCTTTTGCATAGCTCGGCTAAAAAGGAAAACAGTAATAGGATCTTTAACAAACTATCAAGGCTGGGTTTTTTTGGCTGCACCACGCAGCCTGATCTCGGTTCCCTGACCAGCGACTGAACCCACGTGCTCAGCAGTCCTAAACAGTAGACCGCGAGGAGATTCCCTTATCAAGGCTATTTTATAGACAAGAGATAGTCATAGACTGTAAAAAATAATAATAATAATAATAAGGTCAGGACAAGAGATTTTGTGTAATTCAACAAGAATAAAACAAAACCCTCATTGTGTTAAGAGAATAGAAACCTCAGCTCCAGATTTCCGGGTCCTTTTATGTGGAGTAATCACAGCCGATATCTGCTTGGCACCACTGCTTAGATTATTTCACTCATTGCTCAGAAATAACCCCTGTGAGCTGTGAGCTGTTTTGCCCCCATTTTACAGATGAGGAAGACTGAGGCATTGGTTAGTTCAGTAATGTAGTGGCAGTAGTAGGACCACTTTCTGATCAGGAAGACCAGAGCTTTCTGATTCAAGCCCACATGTTTAGCCCTAAGGCCATCCAGACTCTTCATTTAAGTAAGTAGTGTCCTATAGTGAAGAGAATTAACCAAGACGATCAGTGATTGTCTAAAACTGATCATGCAGCTGACGGACCAGTAAATTCCTTGGCAAAAAAAAAAAAAAAAAAGAAGAGGGAGGTTAGAATAAAGGAGCTACCCCACCCCCCCCACCCCCATCCCACAACTAAGAATACTGGGGGCCCAACACATGATCTTCATGGTCTAGAGCCTTCCCAAAGGGCTGAGAATCTGACTTACAAAAATCTTACATAACTTCTGAATAGAGGCCTGAAATTAGTCCAAGAACGAATCTTAAGATTATAAAGAAAACCACTTAACAGTTAATATTTGCCCATGTTGTTATTCAGTTGCTCAGTCATGTCCGACTCTGTGCCCCCAAGGACTGCAGCATGCCAGGCTTCCCTGTCCTTCACTATCTCCCAAAGATTGCTCAGACTCATGTCTGTTGAGCCCATGATGCCATCCAACCATCTCATTCTCTGTCGTCCCCTTCTCCTCTTGCCCTCAATCTTTCCCAGCATCAGAGTCTTTTCCAATTTGCCCATGAAAAGGCATTGAAGCCAGTCATTCTACAGTTACTGAGTACCTGCTATTCTCTGGATGTTTTATAAGGCACAAAGATGGACTGGACAGAGAACTTGCCCTCAGAGAGTTCATTCTGGTTGGGGGAGACCAGAGTGAACACAGCTAATGCAGAAAGAGGTCAGAGCAAAAGAAGTGCCAATCCAGGAATGAAGTTCTGCCAAGAAAGCAGAGGAGAAAGGCTGCGAGGAACTTTGATTGGGTTTTTCTGCGAAAGTTCTATTATTTGCCCCATCTTGTTTTCAGATCGTGGAGGGAAATGGAAAAAAAAAAATGGTGAATACCTGTCATATGTTCAGAACTTTGCTGCTTCAGGAGAATGAGAAATGATCTGCTGGTAATTTTGAGTCTTTGTCTAGAGGTGATGCTGAATGCAAGCTTTTTATCCTTGTCAGATAAATTTTGGAGGCTGTTAAAAAGCTGGGGACATTATACCTCTAGCAGATTTTGCAGTCCCTGGAAATAGCATCAATCCTGGTGTCAGGATAGTGTTCAGTGACTATTCCCTTGACTACCTTAGCTGACTTCAGCCACTCTTCCCCCACCTCCCAGGTCATAATCAAGGAGTCTTCCAGAGGCTCAGTGCTAGCAAATAATCTTTCAAAATCAGGGGAGCTGCAAGGCTCTGTGGGTCAGCAGAATTAATAGGCAGAGGTCAGGAGCATCACAGGCTTAAAAGTGGAGTGCAAAGATGAGGCCAGAGGTCCAATACCCCCTTGACAAGATCCTTTGGGGGATTGAGTCTGTTAAAATTAACTCCAGCTCTGCTGAATTTGGGCCGGTTGCTCATCTTAAATCAAGAGAACGAAGGTTTGTCCACCCGAGCCCAGGCACCAAGGGGCCAGTGACCACAGTTGCCTTATGTAAGATGCAGAGTTCCCTTGTTGCTCATGACACATACTAGGGAGTTCCTGACGGAGGTGGAAAACTGCAGAAAGAAGGCTGCCTGCAGGCTGGCAGTTTCCTGAGCCTCACTGACAAAATGCCAGTGTGGGTCTTATATGACCCAAAGGAAAACTTTGTAAACCCTTATCATGAAAGAAATCATAGGTGATGAAGTTGAGGTTTTTAAGTTGAGGCTCTTATGAAGAGTGAGGAAAAAAAGTGTGTTAGCCAAGTTGTACAGGAGAAAATAATTCTGTTTCATAGACCAGCTGTAGGATAACAGACACTGGAATACTTTCTTCAGAGATGGGTTGATTTTCTGGAGGATAAGGCAGACACTTGAGATAAAGACATACGGATTTAGAGGGGGATGAAGAGGCACACAGGCTTTCCTGAGTAAGGAAAATTGCTGTGAAGCAGAGAGCAGGAGGTCGTACAGGCTGTTCAGAGGGCACCGAGTTAAAACTGTCCGGCGTTGGGAAGGAAGAGGTACATAGGTGGGGGCCCTGAAAGCCTGACTCGGGGGGTTGGAATCTCTCTAAGAGGTGTCTGAGCAAGAGAAGAACATAGGTAAGCAGCCTTTGAAGAAAACCAGTGTGGCCGTAGTGGTCGCCTGAGTAGAGGGGAGGAGAGGCCGGAAGATGGTGTGACTGGTACCTGGTGAGGGCCAGCTCCCTGTCCGACACTCAGCAAGCGCTGCGCTGGGGTCCCAACTTATTCTCGTGCAGAACAGGCCCCTGAACGTAGATGGGGCGGCCTGAGCTCAGACGCTAAGGCTGTTATACGAGCTCACCCTAACCCTTGATCACCAGGTCCCAAATATTTCCTTCTCAGCTTGCTTCACTGTGAAGCTGAGTAACCTGAAAGATTTCTAGATCTGTTTCGGCTTTTTTTTCCCTCCAATTAAGCTTCTGAATGGGAGGACAGGAGGTCAGCATGTGCCTTTGGACAGCCTCCTCCATCTACAACTCCAGGCAGGAGGTGATGCAGCCCGTATCATCTCCGAAGAATTCTGTATCTGTCAACTTGTACTTTTCTTTTTTTGTCTTTTGGTTCATTTTTTTAAGTTATGCTTTGTTGTAGATCCCTTGTTTTCAGTTGGCTCTTCCTGGTGGTGGTGTGTCCTGGTCATTCGCATAGTATTCATTTTGAGAATTCCAGCTCTGTTATAGAGACAGTAAAGTGCAAACAAGCTTAAATCTTAAACTTTTTATTAGGGTACTGACTAAGTGTACTATACACATTCTGTTGGCCAGTGTCACTTCAAAGGGTCTTAACACCTATTAAAATCACATTAACTTTGAAATGCCAGTTCAGCTGGAGAAAAAGCACTCCAGGATCAGATGATATTATCAGCATCTAAATGAACCAGGCGGTACTGCAAAGAATTACAGATGACATTATTATCCACAAGACAAAATCAGAAGGCCGTAGGCCAACCCCTTGGGTTCTCGTAAAATCAGATTTAGCATTATTTATGACCATTTGTTTTCTGTCATTCACATAATTGGAAAAGTGAAATAGGGGCGACAGATCGGACTAAGGGTTTTAGATAGCGCAGAGTTTGATTGGCCATATTGAATGGCCGCTTTAAACAGTGCAGACAGCTGCTCCCACACAGGCTCAGCCAATTGCATTAGACTGTAATAGAGGCCCCACCTCAGTCCAGTGAGTGTGGTCAGAGTCACACAATGGGGAAAAAAAATATCAATAAGGCAAATCTCCAACTGAAGTACTCAAAGCTGAAATCTCAGCACAAGATGTCTGAACAGCTCAGCCCAGAAGAGGTACATGCCAAAGGTATGACCTTCAGAACCCAGGAACCAAAGCATGTCAGCTTATCTCACAGATTTGTGTACAGGCTGAATTAATGTCTTCCAGAATACAAATCCATTTTCAAAGATTTTCTGCCCCTGAAACTGTTCAGTAGAGTACGCCTTGGGCTTTCAAGGCAATCCTGAATGGCAGATATTCTGAGTACAGCTAGCATTGCTCCTGTTCCTAGAGATGTTAAAACAGCAGACTCATTAAATTACACTCACATTTTGTGTCTATTTTAGAAAAAACAGCCAAAGGCAGCCTTCAGGCCTTTTAAACCAGCATTCACCCAACTGTAGGTTATAAACCATTTTAGATAGAATAGCAGGTATCAGAGTTTATCACATTTAGTTAAAGTAAAAAAAAGATAATGCACTGTCATGAAATACACACTTTCTCCAGAGAGATGTGTTAAACTAATGGATGTGGCTTTTCTTTCTCTCTCTCTCTCTCCTTCCTTCCTTCTTTCTCTTCCTTTTTTTTTTTAATACATAGTTTTGTGTGTTTATTTTTGGCTGTGCTGGGTCTCCATTGCTGCAGTTGCGGTGAGCCAGGGCTCCTCTCCGTGGCGGTGCTCTGGCTTCTCTTGGTGTGGTTCCTGGGCTCCAGAGCCCGGTAGGTGTGTGCACGGGCTTAGTCGCTCCGTGGCACGTGGGATCCTCCCAGACCAGGGATCAAAGCCATGTCTCCTGCAGTGGCAGGCAGATTCTTTACCACGGAGCCACCTGGGAAGCCCCTTCTCTTTCTTCCTTTTGTTCTTTCTCATTCTTCCTTCCCCCGGGAATGCCTCCAATTCTGAAAAACTGTGTGTACATCCTCCAGGAATCAGGTGTCTGTGAGTATGGTTCTTAATATTTAGTGACCTGTTGTTTTTTGCCTTAGTGCTTTGATCATGGTGAGCCCCTCCTAAGTACCTTGTGAGTATAAAAGATGACTGGTTCCTTATAGAGTTCATTGTTTTTCATGGTGCATGATGAACATGCTGTGGACAGCATCCGTACTTACCATGCAGTCCTTTGTGAAGAAAAGTCTGCACACTTGTACACTCAGTTACATCTGTCACATGTGAAAGGGTTTTCCTGATCCCCTCATGTCTCTTTGCCCTGCTCTTTGTCGCAGCTGTGCACTGCAAATGACTTCCTTTATTAGTTAGCACCAGTGGTTTCTTGGGATTTGAAGCATATGGTGTAGAAAAATTTGGCTTTTTAAGCAATCTTTTATTAGGCTAATGGATAATGTTTCTATCCATGGCAAAGGTAATAGAAGAGGAGAGTTGCTTCTCCCATGGCTGTTTTTCTAAAGAAGCATCATGTAAGTAAAATTAGACTTAAAAATTAGTGCATCAGAGCCATATATGGGGTAAGGCAGAGATGACAGTGTTTAGGGTCTATTAGTGTCATTTCAGGGCTTCCCAGGTATCACTGGTGATAAAGAACCTGCTTGCCAGTGCAGGAGACATAAGAGACATGGGTTCGATCCATGGGGCAGAAAGATTCCCTGGAGGAGAGCATGGCAACCCTTTCCAGTATTCTTGGCATGGAGAATCCCCCAGACAGAGGAGCCTGGTGGGCTACAATCCATGGGGTCACAAAGAGTCAGGTACGACTGAGGCAACTTAGCGCTCACGCACGCATGCACACACACACACACACACACACACACACACACACCTGTCGTTTCAGGGCTGAGGATAGTCACTTGGTAGTCTGTTATAAAACAAGGCTGTGAGGACCATGATATAAACATATTGCAAATCATGATGGAGATTATTCTTCTGTCTGGAATATTCCTGTTCATCTTTTTAAGAGCCAGGTGAATTCTCTCCCATCTAAACCTTTTTCTGTGTTCCTATCCATTTCTTCAGGCCTCTCTTCTAATCACATTTGACTATCATCCTGTTTTTATATTTTTTTCTCACCCATTTGACTGCAACATATTCAAAAAAGAGACACTATTTCTGTAATCCCCATGCCTAGGTCAGATCTGGAATAAAATGGATGGTGGATGAATTAGTAAAGAATGAAATCCTTTATTTTGTTTTCATCCTTCATACATCTGTTAGGAAAACGTTAGTATTCATTTCTGAAGTTGAGTTTGGGGAGGTGATGGGGGCCAGTGACTGGGGAGTGAGTAAAGGCTCTGGGCTTTTGGATGTCTATAGTTGCTTTCTTTTGGCTGTTGTTCAGCGTCTAAAAGCATGTCTAAAAATCTTGGTAACCTCTCTGTGTATCTCCTTCTCTAGGAAGTCCAGCGCTGCACGGCTGATATGAACATCACTGCAGAACATTCCAATCATCCAGATAACAAGCACAAAAACAGATACATCAATATTTTAGCATGTGAGTAATAAACTTTAAACTATCTTCAACTGCAAGGAAATGAAATCTTCCTGCTGGGTATGAGCTGAAATGCATGCAGTTGGAATCAGGATGCCAAGGGGACATTACACTTGCAAGTTAACGTCTCGTTGGCCCGTCTTCTTCAACAATGTGTAAGAAGAAGTGGGGACATCCTCTGCCCCCTTAGTGTTTCATGAAGCTGCCAGATCTCTGTTGTCATAATCAGGCCATCGAAGGAAATGTTCTGAGCTTTACTGTTTTTACATGAAGTGATTTCATATCCAGTGTTGGGAACCAAAGTTTAATGTCACGTGGCTAGCCTAACATTGTTTTTAACCAGTGAGAGCCAAGCCTTTTAATGCAAATGGAAATACTGAGAGCTGAATCGAGGAAGCTGAATTTCAGAGCAGTCTTTCAAAGATTAGGTAATTAGTTTATTCCAGTCCTTGTGGCCTATGTGTTTAGTCCTGTCCAAAACATTTCCAGGGCCATGAGTACCCTGCAAGTTTAGGAGCAAATAAATAAGTGTTCTTCTTACAGAGCCTCAAGGCTGCTAGGAGGAGTGGTCACTTCTGTGGCTGGAAGGCCACTTTTCCCAGACACTGAGACTTGACTCACTGGCTGAAAATACACACTTCGATATTGAGGGCAGGAGCACAGATGTTTATGGTTAATGTACATACGGTTTCATGTAATAGTGTTTAAAGTTACACCCCACTGTAGACAGATTTTTAATAATATGTTCAGTTCAGTTGCTCAGTCGTGTCCGACTCTTTGCAAACTCATGAATCACAGCACGCCAGGCCTCCCTGTCCATCACCAACTCCCAGAGTTCACTCAAACTCATATCCATCAACTCGGTGATGCCATCCAACCATCTCATCCTCTGTCGTCCCCTTCTCCTCCTGCCCCCAATCCCTCCCAGCATCAGAGTCTTTTCCAATGAGTCAACTCTTCGCATGAGGTGGCCAAAGTACTGGAGTTTCAGCTTTAGCATCATTCCTTCCAAAGAAATCCCAGGGCTGATCTCCTTCAGAATGGACTGGTTGGATCTCCTTGCAGTCCAAGGGACTCTCAAGAGTCTTCTCCAACACCACAGTTCAAAAGCATCAATTCTTCGGCACTCAGCTTTCTTCACAGTCCAACTCTCACATCCATACATGACCACAGGAAAAACCATAGCCTTGACTAGACGAACCTTTGTTGGCAAAGTAGTGTCTCTGCTTTTCAATATGCTATCTAGGTTGGTCATAACTTTCCTTCCAAGGAGTAAGCGTCTTTTAATTTCATGGCTGCAGTCACCATCTGCAGTGATTTTGGAGTCCAAAAAAATAAAATCTGACACTGTTTGCCCATCTATTTCCCATGAAGCGATGGGACCAGATACCATGATCTTAGTTTTCTGAATGTTGAGCTTTAAGCCAGCTTTTTCACTCTCCTCTTTCATTTGCATCAAGAGGCTTTTTAGTTCCTCTTCACCTTCTGCCATAAGGGTAGTGTCATCTGCAGTGAGATATAATTTATATAACATACACAATTAACCCATTTTAAAGATAATTTTATTTTAAATTTAATTTCAGTAGTTTTTAGTACAGTCAAAGAGTTGTACAACCATCACCACTGTCTAATTTTAGAATATTTTAATCACCTCAACATGAAACCCCTTATCCATGAGCAGTCACTTCTAATTCCTCCTGCTCCCAAGTCCCTAAAAATCACGTAGCTACTTTCTTTCTCTGTGTGTTTGCCTATTCTGAGTATTTCATCTGAATGGAATCATACTGTGCGTGTCCTTTGAGTCTGGATGCTTCTGCTCCGCATGATGTTGTTAAAAGGTGCACAGGGCATTGCTTTTATGCCTGAATAATACTCCACAGTATAGACATACCATATTTTGTTTGTTCATTTCTCATTTGGTGGACATTTGAGTTGTTTCTACTTTCTGTCATTAATAATGCTGCTATGAACATTTGTGTATAAGGTTTTATACAGACATCTATTTTCAGTTCCCTGGGGTATATACTTAGGAATAGAATACCTAGGTCATATGGTAACTTTATGTTTAATATTTTCAGGAACTGCCCAACTGTTTACCAAAGTGGCTGCACCATTTTACATTCTCAGCAGCAATATACGCAGGTTCTAGTGTTTGCACATCCTTGCCAACACTTGTTACGTTGTTTTTTTTCTGATAATTGCCATCGGAATGAGCTTGAAGTGGTATCTCACTGTAGTTTTAGTCTTGATTGGCATTTCCCACTGATGAGTGATGTTGAACATTTTTTCATGTGTCTCTTGGCCCCCTTCCTGTCTTTTTTAGAGAAATGTCTATTTAGATCCTTTGCTCATTTTTATATCCGTTTACTCATCTTTCTATTGTTGAATTTTTTATACATTATAGATACAAATATATTATAATTTGCAAATATTTTCTTACATTCGCTGTGTCATCTTTTCACTTCCTCAGTAATGTCCTTTGAGGTACCAACTTTTAAAACTTTGGTGAAACCTAGTTTTTGTTTTTTTCTTTTGTTTCCTGTGCTCTTGTTGTCATATGTAATGAACCAGTGCCTAATCCAAGATCGTAAATATATACCTGTTTTTTTGTGTGTCAGCATCTTCTGGTCTTAGCTCTTGGATCTAGGTCTTTGACCCGTTTGCATTAGTTTTTGTATATAGTGTGAGTTAGGGGTCCAGCTTTATTCTTCTGTATGTTAATATCCAGTTGTCTCAGCACCATTTTTTAAAAAGTTTCTTCTTTCTCCCCATAATGAATTGTCTTAAGCGCTCCACAGAAAATCAGTTGACCGTAAGCCTGAGGGTTTATTCCACACTTTCGTTTCTTTTCCACAGATCTGTCTGTCTGTCTTCATGTCAGTGCCACACTGTCTTGATTACTGACTGACCATGGCTTTGTAATAAGTTTTGAAATTGGAAACTGTGAATCCTTCAACTTTGGTCTTCTTTGTCAAGATTCTTTTGGCTCTTTTGGATCCTTTGTGTTTCATATGAATTTCAGGACCTCCCTATAACTACAAAAAGTGCAGCTGGAATTTTAATACAGGTTATGTTCATTCTGTAGACTGATAATGGGGAACACTGCCATATCAACAGAATTAGGTCTGCCAATTTATGAAGAACTTCCCTGGTGGCTCAGACGGTAAAGCGTCTGCCTACAATGCTGGAGACCCGGGTTTGATCCCTGGGTCGGGAAGATCCCCTGGAAAAGGAAATGGCAACCCACTCCAGTATTCTTGCCTGGAAAATCCCATGGACGGAGGAGCTTGGTTGGCTACTGTCCATGCGGTTGCAAAGAGTCGGACACGACTGAGCGACTTCCAATTTATGAAGATAGGGCATCTCTCCATTTATGTAGGTCATCTTTTCTTTCTTTCAGCAATGTCTTATAATCTGTATGCTACAAGTATTAAGCTTTTGTTAAATATATTTCTAAGTATATTATTCTTTTGCATGGAATTGTTTCCTTGGTGTTTTCAGACTGCGGATAGAAATGTGATTGATTTTTGTATGCTGACCTTGTATCTTACCAACTTGACTGAACTTATTTATTAGTTCTAACAGTTGTTTAACACTTATTTCTTATCTTTTTGGTCATAGCCATTCTAACAGGTGTTAGATGCACATTTTCCTGAAGATTGGTGGTGGTTGAGCTCCTCTTCATGTACCCATTGGCCAGCTAGATATCTGCTTTGGGAACATGTATATTCAGGTCTTAGGCCTGTGTTTTAATTGATTGCTGGTTTTGCTAGCTGTTGATTTGTATGAGTTCTTTTTATATTTTGGTTATCAACCCCTTATCAGATATATGATTTACAAGTACTTTCTCCCATTTAGTAAAGCTGCCTTGTTCTTCTGTTGATGCTTTCTTTTGCCATACAGAAGCTTTTTAGTTTGATGTGGTCCCACATGTTTATTTTTGCTTTTGTTGCTTTTGGTGTCAGACTGAAAAAATATCACTGCCAAGACCTATGTCAAGGAGCTTTCTTCTCTGTTTTCTCCTAGGAGTTTTATGATTTCAGGCCTTAAATTCAGTTTCAATCCATTTTGAATTTTTATGTATGTTGTAATATAGTAATCTAGTTTCATTCTTTGCATATGACTGCCCATTTTTCCCAGCCCCACTTATTGAAGAGACTGTCCTTTCCCCATCGTATGTTCTTGGCTTGTTTGTTACAAATAAATTGACTGTATATGTGTGGGTTCATTTCTGGACTCTCTAATCTGTTTCATTGATATATGTGTCTGTCTTTATGGAAGTACTTTTCAAATTATTATAGCTTTATAATATACTTTGAAACCAGGGGTGTGATGCCTCCAGCCTTATCCTTCTTTCTCAAGATTGCTTTGGCTGTTTGAGTTCTTTTATAGTTCCATACACATTTTAGGATTGTTTGTTCTATCTCTGTGGAAAGTAGCATTGGAATTTTGATAGGGATTGCACTGAATCTGTAGATTGATTTGGGTAATATGGACATGTTAACAATAGTAATTCTTCCAGTCCATCCATGAGCATAGCATATCTTTCCATTTATTCCTGTCTTCAGTTTCTTTGTTTTACAGTTTTCAACATATAAGGTCTTTTACCTCCTTCAATAAGTTTATTCCTAGGTATTTTCTTCTTTTTGAGACAATAATAAACAGGAATGTTTTCTCAAGTTATCTTTCTGATAATTCATTCTTAGTGTATAGAAATTCAGTAGATTTCTGTATGTTGGTTTTGTATGTTGCAACTCTACTAAATTCATTTATTAGTTCTAACAGTTGTTTCATGGGGCCTTTCACAGTTTTCTATATATAATGTCATGTCATCTGCAAATGGTGACAGTTTCACTTCTTCCTTTCAGTTCGGATGTTTTTCATTTCTTTTTCTGGCCTAAATGCTCTGGCTAGGACTTCCAGTACCGTGACAAATAAAAATGGCAAGAATGGACATCCTTGTCTTGTTCCCAATCTTAGAGGGAAAACTTTGAGCTTTTCATCATTAAGTATGATGTTAGCTGTGGACTTGTCTTATATGACCTTAGGGTTTCTATGTACAACGTCATGTCATCTGTGAGTATAATTTTACTTCTAGAAAAAGTTTTAAAAGAATTAAAAGTCATTTTTTAATAAGAGTATTTGTTTCAGTTATCTGAGAGAAGGAGAAAAAGAGAACAAGAAAGAAGAGTTAAACTTTTCTTTTCTCACCAGTCTTTGGATGGATTGACTCGGGCAGCGTTTGTTGATCAGCTCAGTCAAGGCTCACCTCCCTGAGACTTGTGAGGAATTGTCCACCTGCCGACCTCATTTCTGACCACAGCAGTCAGGCAGAGATATATGCACATATATGCCTCACATCTGTCCACATCACTCTCTCCACCATGGCAGAGTCTACTTCTAGTGACCTCACTGCCTTAGCTAAAAGTAGATGGCAAAGAGGGAGGAAGTCAGAGTAAGTCTGTGTGATGTGCTCAAGGGTCATCTTATTTTGCCGGAAAACCGCCATTTCTGGCTAGTAAACTTCCACAAGTTTACTTGAGGTATAATGTTCACAAATTCAAATTGGGTGTTGTATTTTCACAAGTTCAGAGAGTTAGGTTTTTGTACTATCCTGGCTCCTTGGTCAGATTCTGGGCACATCACCCATCATTTTGATCTTCCCCTATATTAATGCTTTCATATAGCAGAGAATAGCATGGAAGTGTCATGGAACAAGTAGAATTAGTCCATGAATGTGCTGGATACACAATATAGGAAGAGCCTTTTCTCATGGAACCATCACAGCTTTCAAAGTAGACGTGTATGCCACCTCCAGTATTTATCTTTTTTAGCCAGTCTTTGACTTTTTCGATTGACTATGAAAGATGCCATTTGAGTATGTATTCTTATTTATCAGTCTGAAATAACAATATAATGCTACAAAGAGTTTGAATCCAGATGCCTTAAGAGAATATTTTCATGTGGGGCCCCTGTTTAGATTCAACAGGCAGCCCGTTTAGATTCACTGCAGTCTGTGCGTTTCTCAGCACAAAAGCAGTTCAGAGTTCAAGAATGTGGAGGGCTTTCCAGAAGTGCATGATGCAGTCTGAGGTCAGTAATGTCCACACTAATCCACTCATTGGACTTCTTTTCGAACTAGCCTTTTATGATCATGATTATAAATAGAAATGTAAATCAGCTTTTGCCCATTCTCTTTCTAGCTAGGGGGAAAAAAGTATGACCTCAGCTTTCTTCTGTTTGTTACCTTATAAATACAAGCTCCTTCTGTTGGACAACCAGAGGCACATATCAGCACTCACCTTTTGTTCATAGGCAAAGGTTAAGTGGGTCTTGAATCTGATCATGGACTTTAGATGCTTGCGTTGAGATTACTCTGAGAAGCAAGCTCCAGTTCCCTCAGTTACTTTGTCTGCTGGGGTGGTGGGGAGTCCAGCTGAGTCACATCTAAAAATTGATGTTCTGCACTTGATATAATAATCACCTTTTTATATTTGTATCAGTGGAGAGGGGATGGAACATAGGTAATCAAAGATCTTGGAAACTCGTTTTAAAATGTAGGATAGGGGAATTTCAGAGGGTTGCATCTTGAATCATTTTACATGAACTAATAAGGACCACTATTTGCATTTCTTGCATATCAGCACTCACAGATCAGAGCATGCAGTGGGAGTGTCCCCATGATATGGAGAGGGGTCCCAATGCTGTAGCTTTGACGTTTTAGTTGTTCTTCTGCCAAAAGCTTTCCCAGGGCCCTCTGGGAGATGCCACGTTGCCTCTTTGCTTTGTTGTGTGCTTCAGAATGCTGCTAGTTTTTGAATCATACATTTTGTTTTTGCTTTTTTTTCTTTCTTACCCTCTATAGATGATCACAGTAGGGTGAAGTTAAGACCTTTACCAGGAAAAGACTCTAAGCACAGCGACTACATTAATGCAAACTATGTCGATGTAAGTCAGAAATGTTTTCCTAAACCTGTTTCTGATAAATGAAGGGTGCTGCTGAGACGGTTGAATGTGTTTTCGTATTGCACAGAGCTTTCATGAAAAACACAGCCTATTCAGTACGGAAGGCGCTTGAATTATTAACCTGTCTGTGGTACTGCTTTCATCTAACTGTGCTGTGTCATCTTTGAAGGGTTACAACAAAGCGAAAGCCTACATCGCCACCCAGGGACCGTTAAAGTCCACGTTTGAAGATTTCTGGAGGATGATTTGGGAACAAAACACTGGCATCATTGTCATGATTACGAACCTTGTGGAAAAAGGAAGAGTAAGAACTTTTACTCATGTACCTTCACTCAAAAAATTCCTTGTGGAGTGTCTGCTGTAGGGCAGAAACTTGATAAGGCCAGAAGATTAGAGAAATGAGAAGTGTCCACCATGCCAGGAAAGTGGGCACGTACCAGAGGGGGTTAAACATGACGATTAAGGTGAACAGGGTATCTTTAGGTGTTAATCTGCCTTTCTCAAATAGATTAACAATACATTTATAAAAGTCTTAAAAAAAAGATGAATAGGGTATTAATTAGGAGGATGCTGCAAAATACATGCTGTAGTACAGATAACTTTTTAAAGAGCTAATGTTTGAGGTGAGATTTAAGCAATGAAAGAGAAGGCAGAAGAGTCACACAGAGGTGAAAAGAGAAGGAAGGACATTCTAAGTACTGTGGGAAGAAAGATAAAAGTAGAGACGGTGGAAGAAACGCAGTATATAGTGGAGGAACTACTAGTCATTCAAATCCAGGGGAGTAAAGACTGCTTAAACACCTCAACCATCTCTAAAAGAATCTTTTTTAAAGATGATGAGTCATAGTGTATCGGATTTTGAACTTACATTAGATATTAATTAATTAATGGAATGGAATAGAATAAGGTTCCAGGTTCTAGTCCCTTACTCAGAATCACTACTGCCTCACTTCGTGGAGTCAAAATTGGTGACCAGTTTTTAACACAAAGGCTCTCACAGTTACAAGAGACTTTCCTTTTTGCCCCCCTTTGTGTATTTAGCCACATATGGTATGCATATCGGATCTTAGTTCCCCAATGAGGGATCCGACTTGGCCCCCCTGCGTTGCAAGTGCAGAGTGTTAACCACTGGACCACCAGGGAGGTCCCTCAAGAGGCTTTCTTATACCTCTGAATGCAGGCCAACCTCCCAAATGATACTTAAACTTCCTTGGTAACATATCCTACCCACATTTTGTATGGGTCAAATATACAGGTCTTTTCTTAGACCCTCTTTAAAGTACATCATGAGATGTAGAATGGGCACAAATACTAGGCCCAGTCCTCAAATGATCTAGCCCACACATGTCCCAAGATTAACCACTGCAGGGGCTGCAGTTGCCTGCAAGGAACTTCAGCCCATTCATTCCTGATTTAGTCAGCCACATGGTGAGAGGACCTGTGCTTCAACAGTGCTATTTGAAACCACCGTGGCATTGTGGTATTACCAACAGTGGCATTGTGGTGTCGATTGTAATTATAATTTACAACTTTTTTTCTTTATCTTTTTTGCAGCGAAAATGTGATCAGTATTGGCCCACGGAGAACAGTGAGGAGTACGGAAACATTATTGTCACCCTGAAGAGCACAAAAGTACACGCCTGCTATACTGTTCGTCGTTTCTCAGTCAGAAATACAAAAGTGAAAAAGGTATTGAAGGGGTTGGGTGGGCTGCCAGGGCGTCTCTCTTTAAACTAGTATGAAAATCACTGCAACCAAGGCCAACTCTCATAACCAACTTGGTTTTTTTTTTTAAAAAAAAGTATTTTTAAAACGTTTTTTCACAACTCTTTTGATTGACATCAATGTATGGTGTGAAAGATATTGGCAGAGCACGTAATAGAATTTAACTGGCCCAACTGAGTTCTTTAATCTCTTCATGAAGGAGGCTTCATTTGGAGTGGGTGGGGACAAAAGGTCCTCTGAGGTTTTGGTAACCAGCAAATACGGCAGCATCTGTTTGGTAATTTAGCTTTTTAAATCTAATTTTCTGACAGCTTTAAAGCATTGTTTCCCAAAGTGTGTCCCAAGGAATACCAGCCCTGCAATATGCTTGCAAAACTCAAATTCTGTGATTCAGTAAGTGTGGAAAATGAGTGCTCCATGAGCCTGAATTCCCCCTTAAAAATTTACAAGGAAAACAAGTACCCAGAGTGCCAGAGCAAGGAAACCGATATAACTCTGTCGTGTTTCCTAATGTGATTTAACACTAAAGAACTCTTGCCATCCTGAGAATCACCCTTTTGGAAATGCCACTTTCAAGTTTTCTCAGTTTCTCTTGTTGAAAATCCCCTGTCCCATTGAGACTCATAGGTCACTCTAGCAGTACCAGGAACTCAGGACAGATGCTCATTAGGACAGTGTGGAGTGTTACTTACTCTGTGGAGGCTTAGGTAGGCAGCTGTTGGTAGCAATGGTTCATTTTTTTTCCTAGGCTTGGACATCTTTGGGAATGTGATAAAACTGTCTGCCTTGTGCCCCAGAAGAATTCACATTTACTCGGGATTTTGTATACCATTTCAGTGGCTCTGAAGCCCATTCATGGTCCAGGGTTAACAGTCCTTTCCATGTGTAGTTTTCTTCCCAGGAATGGCAGAAGTATTATATATAAAGATCAGCAGCACTGTCTTTATCTATGTTCTCTACACCAGAGCTGTTAGTTGGTTCAAGCTAACCAATAACCAGTTGACACTCATGAAATATAGCATCCATTAGGCATGGAAACACCTCAGGTATTTAAATGTGGCCCACTTACTCTTATTTTAGAAATGGCTTAAGTCAGAGGAGGCTGTCAAACAGAAATGTCTGGCGTTTTGCATACTGACAGTAGGAACTGAAAATGAGAAAGAAAAAGGAAAAGGAGAGGTAACTGGAGAATTAATAATCCAGGACATCCAAGCCCTGTAGCACAGGGCCAAGCACCCTACAGTGTTCAGTGTCGATGGACTCATGACCCTGAATCATCAAAAACATTTTTTAATTTTATAAGTATTGGTAATAATAATAATAAAGAACACATCACAGAAACTGATCTATTTGAAGAAGATTGTCAACCAAAGTGGTTGAAATGTAAAAAGTTCAGCCACTTAAAGGAAAACAACTCTAAAAATTTCATTTTGAAAGGGTCAGATAAACTGACTGTTGCCTTGGACTCTGGAGGTTGAGGAGGATCTTCCCCACACTCCCTGGAGGTTGCACAGCACGTGTCCTGCAGCTCCTAAAGGATCAGCCTGGACAGTGGAGAAGGAATGGGAGTCCTGGCGCACAGTCAGAGGAGCTGGGGCAGGAAGTCAGGAAATGGAAGTTGTTGTTTAGCTGCTAAGTCGTGTCAGACTCTTTGCGACCCCATGGACTGCAGCCCGCCAGGCTCCTCTAACCATGGGATTTCCCAGGCAAGAATACTGGATCGGGTTGCCATTCCCTTCTCCAGGGGATCTTCCTGACCCAGAGATAGAACTTCGCATCTCCTGCACTGGCAGGTGGATTCTTTACCGCTGAGCCATCAGGGAAGCACCTAGAAAATAAAAACCTTGTAGGCAAATTACTGAGCTCTTTGGATAGCATATCCAGAAAAATGAATGAAATATGAAACGTTCATTCTTGGTGCGGAATGAAACCATATTCTCTTCTATGAAGTATCTGAGCCTTCTCATCCAGCTGGGTCATGTCCTCATTTGTGGCCTGAGAGGACCTCAGAGAGGATATCAGCCGTTAGGGCGAGTGAGAACAGAGGTTGGGATTCCTGCCATCCTTACAGCATCTTCATCTAGAATGCCCACTGGGCTTAAAGACATGCTTTCTCGCCTCTCTCTTAGGGGCAGAAGGGAAATCCCAAGGGGCGGCAGAATGAACGTGTAGTGATCCAGTACCACTACACGCAGTGGCCCGACATGGGGGTTCCGGAGTACGCCCTCCCAGTGCTGACCTTTGTGAGGAGGTCCTCGGCAGCCCGCACGCCGGAGATGGGGCCTGTGCTGGTGCACTGCAGGTGAGGACCGCCCAGCTGGGGAGGCAGGGGCTGCGGGCCTGCCGCTGCTTTGACACCGATCTAGAGTCTTCCGCCCCAAACTGGGACCACTGAGACGTGTGAGGGTTACAGGAGGTCACTATAGTCTTCTAACAGTATGAAAGCAGCTGCTGCTTGTGAGGGTAAAACAGAATGAACTCTTAGAGGATGAGTCTCCAGTTTTTATAACACCATCTCATTATTGATAAAATCCAGTGTTATTTTATAAGGCAATTGTTGGTAGCTCCTAATATATAACAACCTTAAATACAAGTTTAGAACTGGCCACACTAGAAACTTTGAGGCTTTTTTTTTTTTGGTTTGGTTTTTAATTTTTATTGAAGTATAGTTGCTTTAGAGTGTTCATTAGTTTTTGCTGTACAGCAAAGTGAATCAGCTATATGTATACATATATCCCCCGTTTTTTGGATTTCCTCTCCATTTAGGTCACCACAGAGCATTGAGGAACTTTTGAGTTTTTAAATATGGCTTTTCTGTAGGGTTTCTCCAGAGAATAGTTATTTTCTGGGTGAAAGGCTTTGAGCTTATACGTACTATATAAAATACCTTTGTAAAGCACATAAAAAGCCTATTTTCCCTTCTATACTACCTAAACAACCTTAGTAAATAGTAGCATTAATGCTCAGTTGTGTCCAACCCTACGACCCCATACCCTCCAGGCTCCTCTGCCCGTGGGGTTTCTCAAGCAAGAATACTAGAGTGGGTTGCCATTTCCTTCTCCAGGGGAATGTCCCCGACCCAGGGATCAAACCCATGTCTCTTTTGTCTCCTGCATTGGCAGGCGGATTCTTTATGCTGAGCCACCTGGAAATCAACCTCAGGTGGTTGTTTAAAAATGCCTTTACTGTGTTTTTTTATTTATTGAAGGATAATTGCTTTGCAGAATTTTGTTGTTTTCTGTCAAACCTCAACATGAGTCAGCCATAGGTATACATATATCCCCTCCCTTTTGAACCTCCCTCCCATCTCCCGCTCCATCCGCCCCTCTAGGTTGATACAGAGCCCCTGTTTGAGTTTGCTGAGCCATACTGGATTGCTTGGCTTGGGCGTTCAGACAGATGTTGCTGCTTCTGTGATGTGGCTGCACAGCTTCCTTGGCACTTCATTGGGGTGGCTCCCCTAATAGGCGCCCACAGAACAGCAGGAGTTGGAGCCTGTCTTCTGTTTAGAGTGCCACGAGAACTCTCCATCTTTGCTAATCCATTTACAGTCACTAAAACAGACAAGAGAGTCTACCAGAGAGCTTGTATTTCAGCAGAGTGGTGTCAGACAGGGAACCTGCTAGGGTGATGGGAGCAGAGATTCTGCCCTAAAGAAGTTTGTTGTTCAATATGGCAGATCGGGTCTCCCTAGGATGCTTTGTCTTTCTGAAATAACAGTTAGGATGTGGCATTAAAGAGGCCGGCTTTTCCAGGTGGGCTCTTCCTAGTCCACCTCTGGATTATGAAAGGAAAGTATCCTTTTCAACAGGAACTTTCCAATACTGAGCCCACTGGGGGTCTGGTGGGCAGAAAGCGGCTGTGTTGAAAGGACAGTGGGCTCCCTCAGGATAGCTGGGGGAGCGGGAGAGCCAGGGGAAGCCTCCGTGGGAGTGGTTCTGGTGTGGGCACGTGGCTGCCAGGAGGGATGCCTTGGGCTCCCTGGCATCATGGACTTAGATCCTTTTGCTTGAGCTACAGGGAAGGCCAAGAAAGCTCGTGTGTAGCTTATATATTTTTTATTTAAGTATACATAGTCTCTATTTTCATGCAAGGTGTGAAGGTAGCCTTCCCTCCTCATCAAGACTCAAGAGGGAGGAAGGATCCTTTTGTCATTTGTGGACGCTCTCCATTCATCGTAACCTTCGCCGGGTCCCGCGAACAGCAGGGTTATTTCTCAGGGCCTTAGAGAGGCAGAGGATGGTTTCCGCGGTCCATGCCAGGGGCGAGCAGCAGGTGTGCTAGGTAAGGTGTGCCTTTCTTCCAGCGCTGGTGTGGGCCGGACAGGCACCTACATCGTCATTGACAGCATGCTGCAACAGATAAAAGACAAAAGCACAGTCAACGTCCTGGGATTCCTGAAGCATATCAGGACTCAGCGCAACTACCTCGTCCAGACTGAGGTGAGGAGAGACTGTGCCGCCCCCGTGGGGTCTCCGTGCGCTGGAACGGAAGGGTGAAGGAGCGGCAGCAGACAGGACTGGCAGGGATCTACAGGGGCTTGGATTGGAAGGTGTCCTGATGAGGACATCTGGTTGTTCCCCACTTCTGTGTGGATGTGAAATGAAGCTGGGACACTGTACCCAGTGCTGTGTATTCGTTGCTCTGGGAATTAAACATTGTCTGGCCTGAGAGGATGGTTCTAAAGCCCTCCGGTGAACACGTGTTCCCCCGTTGCGTGTTCAGAACACGGTGTGGAGTACAGAACCTACGTCAACGCAGTCCCTGCCCTCAAGCCGCTTCTGGCACATTAGGGAAGTGAATGCTGAGGGAATTCACGGAGAGGTCCTTCCCTGCCAGGGGAAGAGCTCCTTGAAGGTAGATTTCCTTCAGGAAACAGGTGGTATCCCGTCACAGCTCACCGCAGTGACTGTCA
Source organism: Tragelaphus eurycerus (assembly GCA_935064755.1). NCBI lineage: Eukaryota > Metazoa > Chordata > Mammalia > Artiodactyla > Bovidae > Tragelaphus > Tragelaphus eurycerus. The sequence continues at coordinate 56,236,217 of CAKXYN010000001.1, read as the reverse complement.
CGTCCTCTGCCTTTTAGGAGCAGTACATTTTCATCCACGATGCCTTGTTGGAAGCCATTCTTGGAAAGGAGACTGAAGTGTCTTCCAGTCAGCTGCACAGTTACGTTAACAGCATCCTCATACCAGGAGTAGGAGGCAAGACACGACTGGAAAAACAGTTCAAGGTACTGCTTTGAATACATTTCTTTGGGCAAAAAGCAAGGAGGTGAAGAAATGCCTTGAGATTAGGGGTCATGACTTTTTTTGCATGAATGTTTAGACTGAGTTGGATTACTTTGTGTACTCCTGAGACACAGTACAGGGGAAAATCAAGCTGCGACTTGTTCGTAGGTGTCTGAGTAGAGAGTGCCAAGCTATATTTTCTTCTGTGCAGTTTACAGCTTTATTTGAACATAAACACGTGCCCCTGGCCACAATGACATAATATGTTGTTGTTCCAATCAAAAAAAAAAAAAAAAATCCCCTGTATTTTTTCTGACCTAATTTATCTTACCCTTATGAAGAACGGCTATTTGTTGACATTATCTTAAAAGCTGAGCTCCTTGAAAGACTATCCCAGTACGTGATTTAGAAACTAAAAAGGACTTATTAAGCAATACTAGGAGAAGGCAATGGCACCCCACTCCAGTACTCTTGCCTGGCAAATCCCATGGACCGAGGAGCCTGGTAGGCTGCAGTCCATGGGGTCGCTGGAGGTCGCTGAGAGTCGGACACGACTGAGCGACTTCACTTTCACTTTTACTTTCATGCATTGGAGAAGGAAATGGCAACCCACTCCAGTGTTCTTGCCTGGAGAATCCTAGGGATGGGGGGAGCCTGGTGGGCTGCCGTCTATGGGGTCGCACAGAGTCGGACACGACTGAAGCGACTTAGCAGCAGCAGCAGCAGAGAAGAGGTTAATTTTTCCTAAATGGGGTTTTTTTCTCTTTGATAGGGGCACAAGGTGTGAAGACAGTTAGGGTTATATGAAATTGAGTGAAATAAGGTGAAAAGAGAGACTATAAGAACTATTAAAGTAATTAAGGTCAGAGCAGCTTAGCCATCTCAAAAGTACTGAATGCCTCCTATTTGGCAGTCTCTCATTAGACTTTAAAAATCTGTCTTTTTTGCACATTGTTCTATTTCTTATTTTGTGTCAAGATAAAAAGAATGAGATGAATCGCTGCAGTTTTCATTTTCATGGTAAAACTTTCCATAGACACTGAAACCTTCCTTTGAATCTCAGCTGAAGAAATGAGACTGTCAAGCAAATGATAACAAGTGATATGAAATGAAAAATAGATTAATTTCACCAGGTTCAGTCATAACAACTTTATATTTCCAGGTCTCCTTTTATAATGTCCTAACCCACTCTAAAAACCGTTAATTAATAGTGAGGACATAGTGTCTTATTTTGAATGTTGAAAAGGAATTCTTTAAAAATTAATATTTCTTTTGTTAAAAAAATTTTTTATTGGGGCATAGCCAGTTAACGATGTTGTGATAGTTTAATGTGGACAGCAAAGGGACTCAGCCATATATACACATGTGTCCATTCTCCCCCCAAACTCCCCTCCCATCCAGGCGGCCACATGGCACTGAGCAGAGTTCCTGCGCTCTGCAGTACCTCCTTGTTGGTTATCCATTTTAAATATAGCAGTGCTGAGTACCAGTATTTTTAAAATTCTGCCGTTTGTTCCTGAAACATTTGTTTATACCTTGTTTTAAAAAATTCCTCAAAGGAGACTGGGTTGTTTGTTCTTTTACAGGTGTAGAACTTACCTAGAAAGAAAACACAAGGAACAGAAAGTCAGGCTGCCTCCAGGGCCCTGGACAGGGTAGAGCAGGAGACCATTCCCAGACACTCCCAGAGAGTGTCTGGGAAAATCCACAGTAATTCAATAAATCCAAAGAATTCATTCAGTAAATCCACGTTATTCAATAAATACTGCTTACATAGAGCCTGCCGTCAAGAAACCTAAGGCCTAAAAGTAAGCAAAACAAGATGCAGTCCACCGAGACAGTTGTGAAAAGTGCCACCAGTGAGACACAAAGTGTTCTCAGGGTGCAGAAATGTTCAAAAGCCATCAGTTATCGGATCATGGGCATTTTTGCCAGATCATCAAGCAGATGCTCTCAGTTACAGCTTTGTTTTTGTTCTGTTGTCTTTCCAAGCTTTATTGAGATAGAATTCTGAGTTTAGGGGACACAAGGTATGACTTGATGTTTATGTACATACTGAAAAATGTTTGCCACAGTAAGTTAACACATGCACAAATATAGTCCTTTGAATGAGGACGAAAATGTTGCTTTCCTTTCAGCTGGTCACACAGTGCAATGCAAAGTATGTGGAATGCTTCAGTGCTCAGAAAGAGTGCAACAAAGAAAAGAACCGAAACTCTTCAGTCGTGCCATGTAAGATCTTAACATCAGTTCCACTTGACTGTGTTTTTCTTTTCTTGAGATTTTGTGTGTTAAACAGGCAACCACCACCACGGGGAAAAGTTATGCTTAGGACAAATAGAACAGATGGGAGGGGTAGCTGTCAGCACCAGGAAGTTGCTGTATCTATGGGATAAGAAATCTAGCTTCAAGTTCACCTCAAGATTGAAGAGTTAGGCTATTTCTACCATGTTTTAGTTTAAAACCCTAAAAAGAAAGGTAAAGTCATTGTCACTGTGGCATGAATGCTCTCTTAAAATAGTCCTGGTTTAATCTGTCCAACTGGAACTACAATTATTAAATTATCCTGTCAACTGAGACCAAGACACTTGATAGGTGGTGACCATCGTGTAAGTAACTTGGGACTTGGCAGAGGATATTGTGTGTATGCTGTAGAAACAGACATAGGGAATCAGTGGAGAGATTCTCTTGATTGAAAAAGGCCAAGATTTTCTAAGTGCTTCCTGAACAGAAAGAGAGGTAAGGGGATGCAGAAGAGCAGAGTGCAGTATGTTGGTCTAATTGTAGGAACATCAAACCGGGGTCACCAGTGACCTCAACTCCTCTTTCGTCTCTAGCTTCTTCGTGACCTGCTGAGAAAGTGTCTCCCACAGTTGCATGTTATTCCCATAATGCCTGTGTCCCTCTAGGCACATGGAGATGATGTGTAAAGTGTCCTTTTACATTCAGTCTTAGCTAATAATGCTTTAGCTTGGTTAACAACACAGATAAATCTTAAAAAGAAACAGGACCCAAAAAGAAACAGGAGCCAAGGGACTCTCTGGCTCATCAGGTAACTGAGAAGGTGCTGTTGATGGTGTGTGGGTAACCAAGGCAAATGTGTTTGGTTTTTTTTTTTTTTGTCATAGCTGAACGTGCTCGAGTGGGTCTTGCCCCATTGCCTGGAATGAAAGGAACGGACTACATTAATGCTTCTTATATCATGGTGAGAGTCAACAGTTAGTTATAAGTAAAGTCGATCACACTGAATGGTGCTAAAGAGCAGACACCACCTATGCGGCTTTGATTATTCAAATACTTTCTCGATGTGTAATATCAAAATTTGAGAGATTTCTGCATCTGGAAACCTTTAACAAAGAATACCTAATCCATGAGGACACAAAAATGCTTAAGAAACAAGCTTGTTAAGGAAGTGATCTTATTGATTTCACCCATCTAGTCTTGGAATACATATTGAAGTAAAACTATTAAGTAAAAACAGCAGGGGGAATGAGAAGTGAATAGGACATGGAGAGAAAACTGTCTCTACGTGTTAGCAGAAGTACGTCTAAAAATTAGCCAAGTGCACTGAAAGCCTCTTTGGATTGTTTCAGTGAGGTTAGCACCATGCTGGTCTTATTTCATCAATGTGTTTGACTACCGTGGAGTTAGAATAAGACGCTCATAATCACTGGTTTTTCATCTTCCTAACTAAAGGGCTATTACAGGAGCAATGAGTTTATTATAACCCAGCACCCTCTGCCGCACACCACCAAGGACTTCTGGAGGATGATTTGGGATCACAACGCGCAGATCATTGTTATGCTGCCGGATAACCAGAGCTTGGTGAGTGAGGCACGCCTGTTCTGCATTCCTGGGCCTGTGAGCCCACATGCATTCATGACCTTGCGATAGGGCTATAGTGTCTGCTCGCGCTGCGGAGGGAATGTAGACTGCTCATTTCATAGGTCTGCTCTAATCCTTGATTTCTGATTCCTAGTGGTAGAACCCCTCAACTCTACTGTCCACAGTAGGTGACAGAAGGTTTTGAAAAAAAGTTCTGTTTCCAACCTCACTAGTGTATGAACTGACACTGATCTCTTAGTTGCTACATGTCACTGTTGAAAACAAATGAGCAGTAACAGTAGTCAGTGTGTACTGATTATATGAGCTTGTTTTTACATGTATTAGCTCATTATATCATTTCTACAACTCGATGACATAGGTACTCTCTTCACCTCCTTTAGGAGCTCAGAAAACTGAGGGAACTAGTTTGCCCAGGGGCATATACAAGTAATTACAGCCATGATGTGAGTCACTTGCCTTATTTTGTTATTGTATATGTCCAACCCCACATCATAGAAATGTTTCCCAGCTAAAAAAAAAAAATCAGTATCAAAAGTACTAAATTGTATCATCATTTACCCCCCATTCCATAGGCAAGCCAGATCTGTTACAGGGAAGGAGAAAAGGAGAGACTTTTTTGTTGGAAATTAACAGTGCTTTTTAAAGACCTCGACTAAGCTACTAATTCTTTCTCCTCCCTTTAGTCCTTCCCTATTGAGGTCTCCAGACTTCCCGGTGGATCAGAGGTAAAGAATCCACTTGCCAGTGCAGGAGACCTGGGTTGGGAAAATCCCCGGAGAAGGAAATGGCAACCCACTCCAGGGTTCTTGCCTGGGAAATCCCATGCACAGAGGAGCCTGGCGGGCTACAGTCCAGGGGGTCGCAAAGAGTCAGACGCAACTTAACAACTAAACAACAATTGAGGTCTCTAAGACCCTAGAGGAGAAGGGTGGGCACGTTTATGAAAGCAAGTTTAAGTGTTACCGCTGCATTCCCATTGCCTGAAGTTTTCAGTCAGTTGGGTCTTCAGAAGTTACTATGAGGACACGGAAGCACACAGAGGAAAAACAAAAACAAAAACGATCAGCTTCCTTGAGTGTCAAGAGTAGTGAGTTTTTTAATCAGCAAAGAACAGCATGTGATTGAACCCCTAGTCTTGATGACATGCGTTTGACTGTGTGCCCAGTCAGTATGAACTTCACTTTGTCGCTTTCTGCTCCAGCTTCAGAATACCAAGACTGCTTCTGTGTGATAGAATGGCAACAGAGTTGAGAATCTTAAGCTAAAAACTGGAGTGTAAATTTTCAAATTAGCTGGCAATAGGGGTCTATTCTGTTTGGCATATGGAAATTGGAGGCATTTAGGGTTGTTAAAACGTGCATTTGTTGGATGAGTCAGTGTTTTGTTATCCTCACTGAACAGAGGACAGCCACTGAAAGCGGCTCTGCCCACAAGCTCATTTGCATGGGCAGGCGAGTGGGAGCCTGGATCCAGTGAGTCTGCTGTGCGGGCAGCAAGGCTGCAGGGCCAGGCCTATCACTTCCGGGTCTCTCTCAGTGGGGGGGGGGTGGGGGGGGGGTGGTCACCGAGGCGATGCTGGAATCCTGCACATCCGCGCTCATAGAGGTGAGATTCTAAGGGCTTTCCTGCTGGCTGAGTCAATAAAGAATCTCCCTGCGATGCAGAAGACCTGGGTTTGATCCCTGGGTTGGGAAGATCCCCTGGAGGAGGAAATGGCAACCACTCCAGTATTCTTGCCTGGACGGAGGAGCCTGGTGGGCTACAGCCCATGGGGTCGCAAGGAGTCGGACACAATAATGTCTCTGCATTTTTTGTTTTCTTTATCACTACTGTAACTTTACAAGACCATGATTCTGTGGATGGCTCAGAAGTCACTGTGGCCAAGGCATCCTTGCCTTATCCATAAGCAAAATACCCATGAGACCAGAGCTCCTACTGAAGTCAGTAGCATTGTTTCTTTGTAATAGTCTGTCAAGTTGAGCCATTATTCCCTAGTTTACTGTCTTGTGTTCAAAACTGTTTTTCTGCCTTTCTTCCATCATTTTGTTAGTTGCTCGGTTGTGGGGTTTGTGACCCCATGGACTATAGCCCACCAGGCTACTCTGTCCATGGGGTTCTCCAGCCAAGAAGACCCGAGTGTGTTGCCATTTCCTCCACCATTACCAACTCCTTTTGGCAGTTGTTAGACCAGTTAGAGAATTTCTAATTCATATTATCATCATAATAGTTATTTGGGGTATGTATATAGTATTATTATTCCCACTTCTCCAATATTGGAAATTAAGGCTTAGATTATTCAGGGTCATATCCAGTCCTATGCTTAATCTGTGTATTTGGTCAAATTTAGAGGCCTTGTTCATCATTACGTCTTTGTTGTTTTACTTGCTTAGTGGTGTCTGACTTTGTAACCCTACAGACTGTATGCCAGGCTCCTCTGTGCATGGGATTTCCCAGGCAAGAACACTGGAGTGGGTTACCATTCCCTTCTCCAGGGGATCTTCCTGACCCAGGGATCAAACCCACGTCTCCTGCATTGCAAGTGTCTTCTTTACCGCTGATCCACCAAAATATCTGTTAAAAGGGTCCTAATTCTATATCCTAGGGCACAGTGTATTAAAATCCAAGACAGTTACAGACTTCTTTTGTATAGACTAAACCCGATTGCTAATCTGTTTCCCCTTATGCTGAGCTTTAAAAATAAAAATGTACTTGGCAATAAGCTATATTGAAACTTGAAAGGGTGATAAGTCTTATTGGACTGTTGGCTCATTTCTAATGCAACAATGTAAGATTAAACAAAACCTTGCTTTGAACATTATTCAGAATTATTTCTGACTTCACTAGTATAGTGTCTAGGCTTTTTCAGGAAAATGCCCATAGAAATCTATATATTACAAGCAAACTGTAATTTGCCATTTGAACTGATGAGAAAAAGGAGATGAGGCTCATCACGATGATTGTATTTCTCAGTCTCCAACCTAGGCAACAGTTATCTTTTTCTTAGGCCTTCATAGTTTTCAGGGAAAGAATTCAAGTATCAAGCCTGAATATTGTATTAGTTTCAGATGTAAAGCGAAGTGATTCAGTTATTTTTTCTGTTTCTTTTCCATTACAGGTTATTATAAGATATTTGAATATTGCTCCCTGAGCTGTAAATTGTCATTGCTTATCTATTTTATGTACTGTAGTTTCTGTTACTGAATATTTATCTTTAATCTTAAAATAGAAAAACATTTAAAGCTTGCCTGATTCAAGACTGAAAGACTTGAAGTCTTAACATTGACAGCTTAACTTCCCTTTTACAAAGCACCTGATGCTTATAGCCAGCATGCTTATTTATGGACCTGTCTGAGCCTTGATGTTTTCATCTACAAAGATGGAAGATAAAAACCTCCTTCCCTCACTAGTATATTAAGAAAAGTATATAAGATAATGTTTACAAAAAGTCTTTTGGAAAATGCTAGTCAACTGTAGAACTCTTAATAACATAATCCATAGAACAACAATTAGCGTATCTTAATTGCATTAAGCCACTGTGAAATAATAAAATTGATAGGATGGGAGCTCATATCTCCTTTTTTATTCTCACACTTACCATTACACAGCATTTCTCAGCTAGGGGTTAGACATCCCCTACGGAAGGAGCCTTTTTGGTTGTTAGAGTAACATAGATGAGAGGTGCCAAAAAATAGTGATTGTATTTTACAATAAAATATAATAGCCACTGACCTCAGCATGATGCAATATGGGTATATCAATAATTCTATGAACCAAACTTAAAAGATGATCTGGGAATTACAGGAAATTGCAAACATAAGAAATTGGTAAGAAAATTCAAGAACAAATGGTTGACAGCCCTGCAGAAGAATTTTTTTTTTTTCCTTTGGTGCCTGTAGGCTGAAGATGAGTTTGTGTACTGGCCCAGTCGAGAAGAATCCATGAACTGTGAGGCCTTTACCGTCACCCTCATCAGCAAAGACAGACTGTGCCTCTCTAATGAAGAGCAAATTATCATCCATGACTTTATCCTTGAAGCTACACAGGTAACCCTAACCTCAGGCCCTTGGTAACAGCTGTACCTGGGTCCTGGGTGATTCTAAGTCACAATGAAGTAATCTACCACCCTGAGGACAGGCCCAGGCAGGCGTCTTGAGGATGACCTGATTTTAAATGTGCACACTTCCTTTTTTGCTTCCTTCAGGTATTTGCTTTTTCCAGGTGGAAGGATGAAATGCAGTAGTTCCTCTGATTGAGCATGCATGCAAATAGGCTTGTTGACCTGATTATAAGAGCAATACACTAGGGCTCTGTAGTTACTGTGCCATCAGAAATGTAAGCCTTAAATATAATATGTTGCAGAGGTGATAATATTAAGACTAAACATTAAAAAAAAATACACAACATTTTGATGAGTAACTATCCTCCTGTGGAGTGGTTAAGAGGGGAGTTATCTTATTTAGTAAATCAAATCCTGATGTCCTTTCCTCTTCCTTGTTTTTATTTTTATAGATAAGATAGAATAGGATATAAAGTCTCGTATAGTTTGTTGTCCCTTAAAATATTTGCCCGAACAGGATTCTGTTTCACCATGATAACCTCATTTTTTGCTTCCCTGGTGGCCTAGCAGTAAAGAATCTGCCTGCAGTTTCAGGAGACACAGGTTCAATCACTGGGACAGGAGGGTCCCCTGGAGAAGGAAACAGCACCCCACTCCAGTATTCTTGCCTGGGAAATCCCATGGACGGAGGAGCATGACTATAGTTCATGGCATCATATAGGATTCGGACACAAGTGTAGCAGCTGCACTACCACACCACCAAGCTCGTTTGTTAACTGTCAGGCAGACCGCCCCAGTACTTTCCTCCTCAGAGTGGTTTGGGTCTCCCGGCAATCATGACATTTTTCAGTTGTCTATACTGTGTGCTTCCCCAGGAGCAAGTTCTAGTTGGTAAGACTATAGACAGGATGAAGTGAAGAATGACCTGTGACTCGTGTCATACTGGTTGCAGGATGACTATGTCCTCGAAGTTCGACATTTCCAGTGTCCCAAATGGCCCAACCCGGATGCACCCATCAGCAGTACTTTTGAGCTTATCAACGTCATCAAGGAAGAGGCCTTGACAAGGGATGGCCCCACCATTGTGCATGATGAGTATGTACCGGTTTTTTCATTTTCCTGTTGCACTGTGATAGGAGGAGGCAGGAAAGAGAGACTTCACAAGCCCTCTCTGCGTGCGACAATTCCAGGATATTTCTAATGTGCATATGTTGTGGTTTCCATCGGGTACATGCGTTTTCTAGTGTGTACTGGTGTAAAATGTTGTGCATTTTGGTTTGTCAAAGGCTTCAGGTTCTCCTGGAGTATAGGTTCATCTTTTTAGATAGTACTGTATATTAGCCTACCACAATATATCTACATGCTTTCCTAGGTTTTCTGTTTCAGTAATGTAAACTAGACAATAATTTACATGTTTACATTTATATTAATTTACATGTCATAGTTTATATTATCTTTAAATCCTTACACTGATTTTCAACAAACACTAGGTAGAAAACCTTTTAAAATATGTTTAGTTGATTAGTAATCAAAAAGTTAACTCTTAATAATACTTATAGTTTACAATGCGTTTTGAAGTTTCCCGTCTCTGGAGGTTTACAGGTAAAGCATGATTTGCTTCTAGCTCAAAGCTGCTAAGTGTCTGAATGGAGTTCAAACCCAGCATACTCTCACTTTAGTGAGAGGGACAGGGTCCTAGATATACCTAATGGTGTATGAATATCTGGAGTCAGACTTCATAGATGGGACTTGACCTGCCAGACAGTGGCAGACGGTTTCAAATCTCACAAGCCTCTAGCCCAGGTTCCAAGGTAGGTAGCTTCCTTAGTCAGCAAGTTGTTAGGCATTTACTATTAAATTAAATTACCACCTCCTCTGCTAGTGTAGATAGTAGTACATTTCACAGTAAAGCTTATAAAATACACCTTTGCCTTGAACTGCTGCTGTCATAGGAAATGAACAGAGACTTCTGGCTGAGGTCAGTACTTTCACCAGTTTGAAGCAGGCCACATGATCGGCTCCTTCCAAGGAGTCTGATGGTCTTTTTAAAATAGTTACTATTTCAAAATGTTAGCCTGCCTCTTAAGAAGAATTAAGAGGCTACAGTCTATGGTGTCCCAAGAGTTGGACACAAGTTAGCAAACCAATCACCACAAGTAAGATCCCTGGAAATGTGACAACCAGCAGTAGTGTTTAAATGACACTGCTGCTGCTAAGTTGCTTCAGTCGTGTCCGACTCTGTGCGACCCAATGGACGGCAGCGTACCAGGCTCCCCCGTCCCTGGGATTCTCCAGGCAAGAACACTGGAGTGGGTCGCCATTTCCTTCTCCAATGCATGAAAGTGAAAAGTGAAAGTGAAGTTGCTCAGTCGTGTCGGACTCTTAGCGACCCCATGGACTGCAGCCTACCAGGATCCTCCGTCCATGGGATTTTCCAGGCAAGAGTACTGGAGTGGGGTGCCATTGCCTTCCCCGTTAAATGACACAGACAGCCTCAAAATAGGTACTTGCTCCTAGTCTATGCAACTGTAGGATATGCAGTGATAGCAGAAAGTGAGGACTGCTTCTAGAGTACCCCCCGCCCCAACTAATCTGGGTTAGCTTTTCAAATACCTTCTGGATTTTACCAGCTTTTAGCAATTCAGACCAAATTCTAATGCTGCTGCCCAGTTTTGTGATGGATTTTGCGGTACTAATAGTACTCCAAGGATCTGCCCTTAAGTCAGGAATGCAGCTGATCTTATATTGGAGAACGGAGAAAGGGGGAAAAGTACAATTTTAACAGAACCATTTGATTCGTTCATCTATATACAGCTTTGGGGTGGACTGTCTCAGGCAGTGATTTTCATTTTATACCACATGCTGCATATGTTACCTCTGGACTTAATCAGATATAGCTTGTTCTTAGGTCTAAATAAGAAAAGAGCAAGTTAGTCCTACACTAGTGCACCTTCACATGTTACATAGGCGAGCTGGATGAAAAGCCCCTGAAGATCAAGTGTTCATTTATTTATCCACCATCTTTAAGAGAGCAGTGAGTCCATTCAAATTATTTTTCTACATGAGCAAATCTGAAGCTTTTAAGTAGTGGCTCTAGTACAGTGCTCTGAATGCCAGTTGACTTTCAGTTTCCATCTTACCTTTTGCACCTCTAAATATCCCTTCCTGCTGGCCTACAGACACCTCAGATCTAATCTGTAGGTCCAAACTCAGCCTCCCATCCTGCTCCCATCCACTTAGTTGTACAAACCAGAAAGACATCAAAGTCCTTCTTTGTGCCCCCCTCACTTCCATGTATTGTTGGCCCCCGGGGCTTGCAGATGCTCCGCACGCTTTCAGTACACTTTCCAAATCCTTCTGCAATCTGGTTGAAGTCTTCTGCCCCGACTACCATCCCAGTCCTCTTGTCCTGTCATTCCACACACACCTTAAAAGGCACTCTTTTTGAAACTATCTCTGATTCATCCCAGAGGTGATCATTCACAGACAGCACATCTTTACCAATGCCATTCCTATTCATCAGATCCGCTTCTCACTGCTTGTGTCCATGACTGTCAGCCCCACGCTGCAGAGACCAGCAGTGCGAACTCATTTGTCCCATTCTCCATAGAGTGAAGCCCTATGCCTGACACACAGTGGGTAGTAGATAATACTGGTGTGAGTTGGTGCCGTGTTTCAAGTTAGGATGACTTACCCGTTATTCAGGGTATGTGCTTATATATGAACTTTCCCCAGAGACCCTTGTTATTGTTTTGGCTATTATTTTACCTGCTTACATTCATCTGTGGACTCTAAAGCCAATTTACAAAGTTTTTTAAGCTTTGTCAAAAAATAGATGGGTGCTTTCACTGACAGAGAGTTAAACTTCTAGCACACACACTCTGTGCTGTCTGCCTGGTCCTTACAGCTGTGTGCTAGATGAATGGAGTTTCTAGATAAAACGATCTCTAAGGATGAAACTTCCTCAACGAAGAGTACACTCATCCAGCTTGAGCACAGGCACAGGTTAAAGGCAAACTGCTTTGTTCTCAGCTTCCTGAGAACTCAAGGAAGTTCTGAACTGTCTTGTTCGTCTGCTCAAGACAGTCCTATCCAGAGGCTGATCTGTATCATTACTGTCAAATGGTAAACAGAGAGCCTGTTTTCCTAAGAAGAGTGTGGAACACAGTCATGATTCTTACACTGTTTTATGAGACAGTAGTAGATTAGACCTTCACTTACAGAACGAAAAGGCTAGTTTTCTTGTGTGAAGGCTGCCACCCTGTTGGATGCTAGAGTGGGCTGATTTCATTCAGCGGTTCTCAGAGTGGGATCTGAGGGTCCCTGATTGGGAAGGGCGGTGGGGTGGTCTCTTAAGACCCTTCCAGGTATTCCAAGTGGACACAACAGTTTTCAGAATAATACAAAGATACTGGTTGCCTTGTTCATTCTTACTCTGTCCTGAGTGTACAGTGGAGTTTTTCAGAGCCACCTGACCCAGATGACATCCCCACTCTGACAGCGAAGGGAATGTGTGCTTACATGGTTGTGTGTTTCAATGTTTTCTCGGCTCTAATGTCTGATACAGTCAAGACCGATAGCTAACAGCCAAATAAGCAAAAGCTCTTTTAGGGGGTTTTCAATAATTGTTAATTTTGACCTGAGATGTATAGCAAATGCTGAATGAAATATATGGACTGCTTTCTGCACCAGCTGCTGTAAAGACACCCCCTCAAGTTAGAACTAATTGAGTCCTTCTTTTACTCCTTAAAATCACTCCATGAAGGGAGTAATTTTAGGATCTGCTCTTCCTGTGTGAGGAAATGAGGGCTGCAAAGGTAGGTCCTAGGGCCTGTGTGCACGCGTATCTGGTTAGCAAGGGTCAGAGCCAGCACCATCACATCAAAAAGAACAAAATACCTAGGAATAAACCGATCCAAGGAGGCAAAAGGCCTGCATGCTGAAAACTGTTAAGAGACTGATGAAAGAATTTGAAGACTACACCAACCGATGCAGAGAGAGCGCAATATTGATTCTTCCAAGAACATGTTAAAATATACTACCCAGGTTAATCTACAGATTCAGTGAATCCCTATCAAATTACTAATGGCATTTTCATAGAACTAGAACAAGAGATTTTTTAATTTGGAAACACAGAAGATTCCAGATAACCAAAGCAAGCCTGAGAAAGAAAAAAAGAACTGGAGGGGAATCAGGCTTCCTGACTTCAGACTATACTACAAGCTACAGAAATACAGACCAGTGGAACAGGATACAAAGTCCAGAAATAAACCCATGCACTTACGGTCAATTAACGTACAACAAAGGAGGCAAGAATATACAATGGAGAAAAAACAGTCTCTTCACTAAGTGGTGCTTGGAAAACTGGACACCTACATTTAAAAGAATGAAATCTGAATGTTCTCTAACACCATACACATAGACATCACCAGATGGTCAGTACCAAAATCAGATTAATTATATTCTTTGCAGCTGAAGATGGAGAAGCTCTATACAGTCAGCAAAAACAAGATGGGGAGTTGACTGAGGCTCAGATCATGAACTCCTTATTGCAAAATACAGACTCAAATTGAAGAACGTAGGGAAAACCACTAGGCCATCCAGGTCTGACCTAAATCGAATCTCTCATGATTATACAGTGAGAAAGTGAAAGTTGTTCAGTCACGTCGAACTCTGCGACTCCATGGACTCTATAGTCCATGGAATTCTCCAGGCCAGAACACTGGACTGGTTGGCCTATCCCTTCGCCAGGGGATCTTCCCAACCAGGGATCAAACTCAGGTCTGCTGCATTGCACGTGGATTCTTTACAGGTGAGCTACCAGGGAAACCCAGTGATTATACAGCAGAAATGACAAATAGAGTCCAGGGATTACATCTGATAGAATGCCTGAAGAACCATGGACAGAGGTTCATAACATTGTACAGGAGGTGGTAATCAAGACCATCCCCGAGAAAAAGAAATGCATAAAGGCAAAATGGCTGTCTGAGGAGGCCTTACCAATAGCTGAGAAGAGAGGAGAAGTGAAAGGCCAGGGAGAAAACAAAAGTTACACCCATCTGAATGCAGAGCTCCAAAGAATAGCAAGGAGAGATAAGGAAGCCGTCCTCAGCGATCAGTGCAAAGAAATAGAGGAAAACAGTAGATTGGGAAAGACTAGAAATCACTTCAAGAAAATGAGAGATACCAAGAGAACATTTCATGCAAAGATGAATGGCACAATGGTATGGACCTAGCAGAAGATATTAAGAAGAGGTGGCAAGAATACACAGAAGAACCATACAAAAAAGATCTTCACGACCTAGATAACCAAGATGTTGTGGTTATCTCACTCACTCAGAGCCAGACATCCTGGAGTCTGAAGTCAGGTGGGCCTTAGGAAGCATCACTACTAACAAAACCAGGCTGGATGAAGCACAAGCTGGTATTAAGATTGCCAGGAGAAATATCAATAACCTCAGGTCAGATATGCAGATGACACCACCCTTATATGGCAGAAAGTGAAGAACTAAAGAGCCTCTTGATGAAAGTGAAAGAGGAGAGTGAAAGAACTAGCTTAAAACTCAACATTCAAAAACCTAAGGTCATGGCATCTGGTCCCATCACTTCATGGCAAATAGATGGGGAAACAATGGAAACAGTGACCGACTTCATATTGGGGGGCTCCAAAATCACTGCAGATGGTGATTGCAGCCATGAAATTAAAAGATGCCTTGCTCCTTGGAAGAAAAGCTGTGATAAACCCACACAGCACATTAAAAAGCAGAAACATTACTTTGCTGACAATGGTCTGTCTAGTCAAAACTGTGGTTTTTCCAGTAGTCATGTAGTAGTCATGTATGAATGTGAGAGCTGGACCATAAAGAAGGCTGATCACCAAAGAATTGATGCTTTTGAACTGTGGTGTTGGAGAAGACTGTTGAGAGTCCCTTGGACTGCAAGGAGATCAACCAGTCCATCCTAAAGGTAATCAACCCTGAATATTCTTTGGAAGGACTGATGCTGAAGCTCCCATACTTTGGCCACCTGATGTGAAGAGCCAACTCATTGGAAAAAGACTCTGATGCTGGGAAAGATTGAAGGCAGGAGAAGAAGGGGATGACAGAGGACGAGACGGCTGGATGACATCACCAACTCGATGGACATGAGTCTGAACAAACTCTGGGAGATGGTGAAGGACAGGGAAGCCTGGCTGCTCCAGTCCATGGGGTCACAAAGAGTCGGACATGACTGAGCAGCTGAACAATAACAACCAACGCCATACACAAAAATAACTCTAAACGAATTAAAAACCTAAAGGCAAGACCAGACTCTATAAAGTTCTTAGAAGAAAACATAGAACAACACTCTCTGACGTAAGTCACAGCAGTATCTGTTTTGATCTGTCTCCTGTATAATGGAAATAAGAAACACATGAGGCCTAATTAAACTCAAAAGCTTTTGCACGAATAAAGGAAACACAGACAACAAAAAGACAGCCCCCAGAATGGGAGAAAATACTTGCCAACTCTATAACCAACTAGGGATTAGTCTCCAAAATATACAAACAGCTTATGCAGCTCAGTATCCTAAAACAAACAACCCAAAGTCGGCAGAAAACCTAAATAGACATTTCCCAAAGGAGACATACAGATGACCACCAGGCACATGAAAAGATGCTCAGCACTGCTCATTATTAGAGAGATGCAAGTCAAAGTTACAGTTAGGTAAATCTCACACCAGTCAGAATCACTTGCCTTTATTTTCTCATCTATTTCCAAAAGTCTTGTTATTCCAAGATTAATGTATATTCAAGCTTTAACTCTGTTTTCCTTCCTGCCATAATAATTTTGAAAGGAAGCTTCACTTCCTTCATAGTGACAGGGTTTTTACCCCTGCATTGCCCTCTTGGTTATGATTTTTAAAACATTGTAAAAGCAAAACAACAATAATTGTTATTATACAAAGTAGTTGCTTTCAACAATAATGTTATGAAGTAGTAAACAATGTAATTAAATGGCAAAAGGCCATAGGTATTGTACACACGGATGATACAAGGAACCCCAATGTCTCTTCAAATGAATATAGGGCCACTTGAAGACATTCCTGTACATTGGGAACTTGCTTTCATTTCTCTGAGGCATTGACAGAGGAAGATCAGAATACGCTGTAACAGCTAAGAGTTAAAGCACTGTTGCTCTCAAGGGGGCCCTTTAAGAAAGTGGCAAACTACCAAACCAGGGAATTGATATACTGTTCTTGTATTAGCTAAGTTATAAATTACCTGCGTCACTTTTCCTCCAAGTCTCTGTAATGTGAAGTGCAAATGCATGAGACTTGACAAACATCCTTTAATCCTACTGAATTCCCAAACTTGTGAAAAAGAATGGCCTTTTTCAGTCTTTCAAGACTGATACTTTAAAGTATCTGTGCATTTGATTGATTTGACCTAGTTTCTAGTCGTGTTTAAAGTCTTATTTTGTAGGAATTTCCTTTTTAGGTACTTATTTAAGAGTGGCTAAGCATTAAGGAAAGACAACCCAGGCAAAGGGCAGAGCAATCCCACGTGGAGTGCGCACTGCATAATAAAACACACGCTTCCTGACTTTCCTAACTAATGGCTATGGTTAGCTCAAAAGGGAGAAGGAAAAAAGATCCTAACAGTTTCACTAGAACAAATTAAGCAGAGATTAAAAGGTTAAATATTGAAAAAGATTGATACAAATGATTGGGGTGGAGGAGGTGGGAAATCCCAGCTATACTACAATGAGAAAGTAAACTAAGTTCATTTTAGAATCTGGAGAAAGACAACATGATGACCAAGAAGAAAAAATACAGTGAATCCAAGTTAAAAGAGCAGTCATAATTGTTTTAAAATAATACACACAGAGATCTAAAAGATTTAATGAAATGAATCAAAAACACTTATTATGAAATTGGAACAAATTAGAGGCTAATAAATGGAAAGGATAAGAGACGGGCTAGTAGTAGAATGGACAAAACTGCAATGAGACTCAGATATGGAAGTCAGATACAGAAGGTCTGACATCGGTCTAAGGGATGATCTATGGAGAGCGAGATGAAAGAGGAAGAAAAAAAGCTGAAAAAAAAATCATGGCTGAAGATTCTCTAACAACTGAATAAAGGGATGAGACATTAAAATGAATTATCAGGATACAATGAACAGTAACATTCAGAGAAAAGATCTGAAAACCATAAGTAACAAGGCTGATCCAGTAGTGGCCTGTGACAGTACGTACCCCCATCACAGAGGAATGGGTAAAGAGGAAGTGAACGCACACAGTAGACTGCGACGCCTGCACCAAAAAGAATGAAATCATGTCATTGCAGCAACACGGATGGACCTAGAGAATATCATCCTAAGTGAAGTAAGTCAGAGACAGACAAATACCATATGGTATCACTTATTTGTGGAATTTAAAATACGGCCCGGATGCACCTACCTGCAAAGCAGAAACAGATTCACACATACAGAGGTCAGACTTGTGCTTGCGAAGCGGGAGAAGGGGACTGGGAGGGGTAGAGGGGGCGTTTGGGGTCTGTAGATGCAACCTGTTATACAGAGCACAGATAAACAACATGGTCCTATTGTATATTACACAGGGAACTTTCTGGCATAAACTCGCATGGAAAAGAGTAAAAAATAAAAAGAATGTATACATGTGTTTAACTCAGTCACTTTGCTATACAGCAGAGATTGGCACAACATTATAAGTCAACTATATTTCTAAAGTTCTATTTTTTTGTATTTAAACATTTCTAAATTAAATACATAAATGTTAAAGTCTGTACCCAAGAGAAGGACATTCCAAGTACAGAGGCGAGAAAGACAAAAGTACTGCCCCACTTTGACCATGGAGTCAAATTGGTTACCAATTTTTAACACAGAGGCTCTGATAGTTACTTTCAAAACCTAACAGGATACACACTCAGAGGGGGGAAAATGTACATATCTATATATACATATATCTCTCCATATATTGGAGAAAATATTTAAAAAAAAAAAAAACAACTAAGCTTTCAACTGGAGAACCCTGAAAAAGAACTAAATAAATCCACAAAATGTACTAAGAGCAAATAGTCATGAAATGGAGGCAAGGATGAAAGTAAAGTCGTGTCCGACTCTTTGCGGCCCCATGGACTGTAGCCCACCAGGCTCCTCCATCCATGGAATTTTCCAGGCAAGAGTACTGGAGTGGGTTGCCATTTCCTTCTCCAGGGGATCTTCCTGACTCAGGGATCCAGCCTGGGTCTCCTGCAATGCAGGCAGACACTTTACCATCTGAGCGAGCCCCGGGAAGCAGATCAACTTTATTGCTTAAATTTTATTAACAAGATACAACTCTGGAAAATGGTGAAAAAAGCAGAGAAGGCATAATTTACCACTGGGGAAGAAAAAAAAATCTACCACTTAACCTGTAGTCCTCAAATGTTTTAAAAATTGTTAATTGTGATAAGATGATGTTTAAAGTCCTTATCTTTTGGAATTTTATACTGATTTATTAATGAATTAAAAAATCTGGGGTTTGCTTCAAAACACATGTGGCAGAAACAGACATGAAACAAGACCAGCTGCAAGCTGAGGATTGTTTTAGTTTGGTGACAGAGCCATGAGGGTTACTATACTTTGTATTTTACTAACAGGTTAAAAATTATATAAATGTTTTAAAGGAAATGAAATAAACATTTTAAACTATAGTGCTAGACCAATAAATTGTTAAGCCTACCTAATCATAATAAACGATACTTAGGGAACATATGGTACTTACCAGTCTCTGATCTGAGCCCCCAATGTGTATCAGCCGCAGCAAAAAACTCTCATCTCCCAAGCTATGACCCAGTTACTTACCTAGATGTGCATTGTTTATTCAACCTCAAAATGGGGATGTTAAGAGAACCTGGATTTTTCTGAGGATTAAAATCATTGGACATGTAAAGTACTTATAAGCCTGGTACATGGAGTTTTCAACCTGTCAAGGCCCACCACGTTTTGACCAGGCTGTGCTTGAACAGTAGCACACAGAGAAAACATGTAATGTAACCTTGCTTAAGAAAACAGACGAAGCTAACACCAGAATGCAACAGTATAAGCCACTGTTACTTACTTGAATACGGATACAAAGATCTGAAGAAATTGCTGTCAAATAAAACCCAGTGTGTTATGTTGAAAGAATTATATACATCATTTAAAAAGATTTCTCCCAGAAATACAGAGCTAGTTAAATGGTACCAAAAAACTGCTCTCAGCGAATTCAGGACTTTAAGACGTTTTTTTAAACTTACTAGATGTTTGAAAACATACAATAAAATGACACCCATTCATGATCCCCATCCCCAAAAGAAAACACTCTTAGCAAACTTAAAGTCAAAGCATTCTCTTTAACTTGTTAAATGTTACTTCTCAGACACCTATAGAAATACTTTTATTTAATATAAGAAAGTAGACGCTGTACCATAACATAATATGGTACTTCTTTACAGTGTTAGAATGAAGACTATTGATATCCTATCCAATGCAGTAAAAGCAAAAGATGTAAGAGGTATAAAAGAAAGACATAATTGGCATTATTGGCAGATGACGGTATAGCCAACTAACCTAGAGAATCCACAGATTATTAGAACTTAAAGTTCTACATGGCTGAATACAAGTTCACCATGTGAAAAATCAACAACTTCCCTGTATATATCCACTGAAACCAAACACGAATGTCCTGAAGAGAGAACATTCTGTGGAATAACAGAAAGGAATCACCCTAAAATGACATTGGGAAAGACTACCCAGAAAACTGGACTTTCCTGGTGGCTCAGTGGTGAAGAACCTGCCTGCCAGTGTAGGCAATGCCAGAGACGGGGGTTGGATCGCTGGGTCAGGAAGATCCCCTGGAGAAGGAAAGGGCAGTGTTCTTGTCTGGAGAATCCCATGGATGGAAGACCCTGGTGGGCTATAATCCATGAGGTCCCAAAAGAGTCAGACACGACTTAGCAACTAAACAACAGCAAGAACATGCAGAAAACTATAAAATCTACCTGAAAACTATAAAAGACCTGAGTACATGGAAAGAAAGATATGTTCATGAACAGAAAAGCTCAAAAAGAGGTTTATTGCCTCAGATCTACTTAAGATATTCAATGCAGCCTAACCAAAATCCCAACAACTTTTTATATTCCTTGACAGTCCAAAATCAGTTAATATAAAAGGTAGAATGGGAAGAAGTAGGAGGGTAGCGGTGTATGGAAATGAGTGTACAAGTGAAAAATGGAAATACGTATGTCTGAAGCCCTAAAAGTGAAACAGTAACTATACAGCTAGCAGCCAAGACTATTGTATAAACCTGCTTCATCAAGTATCAAGACTACTAAAAACCTAAGGGAATTTAAACAACTGTGGGGAAATACAGTATCAAAAAACAGAGAAGCAGATTAAAGGGCCAAACTAGAGAGTTCAGAAATAGGCCTGTGTATATGAGAATTTGGCAGATTATTAAAGAGGCAGCTTAAATCTATGAGGAAAGAGAAGACTGTTCACTATAACATGCCGGCACCAGTGGTTATCTACTGGAAAAATCACTAAAGTCAGACCCCTACCTTACATCAAAACAAGAATAAGATTCCAGTGAATTAAACAATTAAATGTAATGGGGTAGAAAATTGTAGGAGAATATTTCTTAAATACTGGGGTCAAGAAAGCATTTTGAAATGGCCTAATGAAAATACCTGCAACCCTTTCCAAGCCTTTTTTGTGCCTGTGTGTGAAACAAACAGAAACATATTTTTCCAAGAATTTTATAGAAGGTGGTCATACTTGGAAAGTTCCACTTCCATGCCAGAAATAATTACTAAATACGAAACTCACTGTGAAAATTTTCTGACTGCCTTTTGGGCCATAGATTTCCATTTTTATTCAGATTCTGGAAGTTCAGTTTAGCCATTTGGAATTTAAAAAAAAATTTTTTTTTTCCAGAGCTTTTTGCCTCTTTGTACTTAGCTCATAGCCTCCAGTTAAAATCCTCATATTATTTTCCCTATCATATCCCCCAACTCCTCCCTCACGTCAAATCTTATTGCCCTCACAAGTCTAATTTTGAACTTTTCAAATTAGACATCAAGTTAAACATCTGATAAACCAGTCTTAACAGAGGCCACATTTATGAACAAATGTCACCTTTATGCTAAGCTTAAAATCTCTTCCCTTGTCAGCATTTCATTCATTTTTGTGTTCTAGAATAGGTATCAATACAGGCTCCCTAGCTTCTATAGAAATGCGTGATGGTGACTTCATTCCAGTACATTCAGTCTTTTAGTGATTCTGCAATAGCTTTTTCTTTTGTTGCCCCCAAGGTATGGCGCGGTTTCAGCAGGAATGTTATGTGCCCTCACCACCTTGTCCCAGCAACTGGAGAATGAAAATGCCGTGGATGTGTTCCAGGTTGCAAAAATGATCAATCTGATGAGGCCTGGAGTATTTACAGACATTGTGAGTACTGTGCTTATTTGCAAAACCTGAACAACATGAGTTGGAACTCAGCTTCAGCCTGTACAACAGTAGTTCTCAGTGGGGGTGAGGGTGGAGTAATTTTGCCCCCTAGGGCACCCCTGGTGATCCCCTAATGATCAGCACCAGGGATGGAGTTAAGTGAGTGGAGCTCAGGGACACTGCTAAACACACCCCACCTGAGATGGCCCTCTGCAATAAAGGATTCTCTGGCCCACATATCAGAAGTGCTGAGCTTGCCAAACTCTGCTTTCTAGAGTATATAGTGTTTTCTAAAGATAAAGTACAGATTTCTTATTATCTTAGTGGACCATTCCAAGGTAAGACATGCAGAGGACACAAAGCCGGTTTTCATCATAACGGATTCCACAGATGATTTTGGTAGTTTCTTCAAGCACACAGACATATATTCCCGTGTCTCTAGTGTATTTTTCACAGTTACATTTTTAATCAGTATTTTTACCTGCAGTGAAATGAGATGAAGCTGTTCTTCAGCTCCAAAACCATCTTCCTCTCGTTCTCCAGGAACAGTACCAGTTTGTCTACAAAGCGATGCTCAGCTTGGTCAGCACTAAAGAGAATGGAAATGGCCCCATGACAGTGGACAGAAACGGCGCTGCTCTCACCGCGGAGGAGTCGGACCCTGCGGAGAGCATGGAGTCGCTGGTGTGACTGGAATCCTGAAAGAGTGCTTCATTTGTAAACCTTCTGAAGACTGAGAACTTTCTTGAGGCCTTTTTTTTGCCAGACTCTAGGTCTAGGTTATATGATAACCCAGTTACTTTTTTACACTGATAAAAGTTTTGATATTTATTTTTTGCCATTTTATGTCTTAATGGTATC
Organism: Tragelaphus eurycerus; assembly: GCA_935064755.1. Taxonomy (NCBI): domain Eukaryota; kingdom Metazoa; phylum Chordata; class Mammalia; order Artiodactyla; family Bovidae; genus Tragelaphus; species Tragelaphus eurycerus. Next base: position 56,213,817 of record CAKXYN010000001.1, on the reverse strand, counting down.
CTACTGAGCATTTGCACCTCCGTTCATTTCCCACAGTGAAACGCGGTTTTACCTAGTTTGCACTATCTGATCAGTGTTACTGCCTATAATCTGATGCTACAGCAAACCCTGACGTGACATTCCACGACACCATACATGCTACTTTTTAATTCAGTATAGTGAAGGTCTTTGTTATGACAGTGACTCTTGATTTTTTTTTAATTATTATTACTCTTGCTAAAGCAGCCGCATCCTCCTAGCAGGCAATGCTGTCCTTTTCCTCAGTCCTCTCCTATTTTTTAAGGCACTGTTCAGTACTTCTGTATGCCTTCTGTGTTTTAATGGAGTGGATGAGCACTGTTTTCTTTTAAAGAATAGTGGTGGGGGGGCTACTCTGAGGGTCTGTCAATGTCTTGGCCTTGAGAGAGTCCCATTTGTGATGGTGAAGGGGTCCATTAAGAAACAAGAAGGTTTAAGAGTCATCTGATGTGAACATCACTTCCTAGTTTCAAAGTTATATTCCTAGCTTTAAAAAATGCCCAACTGTGTCAAAATAAAGGATATCTCTGTATTACAGTTTTCACAGTAGCTATGTGGACAGTGTGTGTTATTTCCATTTTGACTCTCTGAAATAGTTACATCCCTACCCCCAAATCAGGGCCATCTTTTACAAAAGAGAGATGGCAATATTTTACCTAACTCCAGTTAGGAAACCCTTTAGTGAGTCTTCATTAATGCCTCATGGTTTATAATTTCATACCTCTTGGCAGGTGTATAATTTTGAAAGTAGTCCTAGAAAATATTCCTATTACTCATATAGCAATCTAATAAAAACTACCTATAGAGTTAACATTCTTACATTCTTTTCTTTCCTTTTTTTTTGTCAAATATTTCATGATAAAGCTCATTAATTACATGCATTCTTCTACTTAAACTGAAAATATTGTATTATTTAGCAAAAAGTCTTGGGACCATCTAGTTCCTCCACATGGAGAAATCTGACTTGGAGAGAGACAATTAGAATCTTGAGTGAAAGGTAACAGTGACATTTTCAAAGAGTTCTTAACAGTAGGAGACAGCTTTGTATGCTTTTATGTATTTTAGCCTCAAAAACAGGTTCACTTCAGTAAAAGAGACTACTCCTAGGGATACAGAGCCCAAGGAGGTAATTTCCCAGAGCCATATTCACCCTGCCATCCATCGGGGGAAAATCAGGAGCATTCACAAGAAATTTCAGTTCAGCAAGTTAGAAAGATAAGCTACTTACTGAGATCCGTTTCTTCTGGTGCATATTTGCTTTTGAGGGGTGACTTCTGTCAGAAGTTAAGCCGTCACCACCAGAACTGAGCCTGTGAAGAGAAAAGGGTTTTGATTATTTTTGCTTTTTTATGTCAATAAACATCAACCAACATGTCACACTGGCTATGACCGTACTGTCTGGCTAGGCATTAAAACATCTGTGATAAGCAGCACCGAGAATACTGCTGAGAATATAAGCAGCATTTTGTTTATCCTGAGTTGATTTTCCATGAAGTTTGTCAGAGCGGAGCTCAAAGGACCAAAGCTGGTAAGGCCTCCTGGCCCAGGATTTTCAACACACGGGCCAGGTCAGCCAAGTTTTTGTAAACGACATAACTTGCCAGGATGCATCTCATCTTCTCATCACACAGATTCAGCCACACAGGGTAGTCCACCACTCACGAAATGTGAGGGCTGGCTTAAGAACATGTGAACAGGAGAGCCCCGCTGTGTGTGGTGGCGGACACAGGCTCGCTCACCGTCCCTCCGCTCCCATCGGAGGTGACGTGTGGAGCCTCTCCCTGACACCTGAGGGAAAATCCTGACCTCACCAAGACTACCACCACGGGCTGGCTGAGGGACACCAGGAAGGGGAAGGTTTCAGCATGGTTTCACCTCCTCGGGGCAGGAGCTAGGTCACTGTAGTCCATTACGGAGCTCACTTCAGCTGTACTGAGAGTTGACATGAGCTGACTCTCCTCAGTAGATGGCACAGTGGACCTGACTTTCAGAAGTAACATTCAGGTTGGGGTTTGTGGTCCCTCTAATTTTTTCAGGACACATAGTATTCCCTTCTGTGCTATATTGTTCAGTCACTCAGTCGTGTTCGACTCTTCACAACCCCACAGACTGCAGCCCGCCAGGCTTCCCTGTCCTCCACTATCTGTGCTATTACAGAGGGCCCAATTCATGGACACTCATACCCTCCAGTTCTGTGACCGTCTCTTCCATGGGTATCAGAATCATGATAGAGAGAGAGGTTGGAGATAAAACAGAACCATCACAAGGATGGCTTAGAATTCCTCTGTGAGCATTCGAGTGTCTGTAGTGGGCCTGAACCAAAAGTCTACAAACCCTAACCCACTGAACCACAAGCACCTGCTGTTTGCCCATCTTGCCAAAATGGTCCAAACACACTTCATGGAGGATAGTTATAGTCAGCACTTTCTCACTTTGACTATATGGCATTGACAAGTATACGCTTGTATCTTTCCAGAGGCAAAGAGTTTCAAAGATGGTGTTTGCTTTGAGACAGAAGCTCATTGCTTAACTAAATAATCATTTAGCCCATGTACTCAGGAGGAAAGGAAATAGCTATTGCAAATTACTGTGTGCTGTGTTATAAAAATAAGCTTTCAGAGTGTATGAGTTCTAGGTAGGCAGAAGGCACACATTCAAAATGAATTGCAGTGATCAGAGAAAACACACCTTATTGCCACCAAGAACCTACCTGCATCTAAAAGTTACTGTCTTTTATATTCAAAAAAAAAAGTTTCCTTCTGAAATTCAAGATGACTAAGATGAGGTGAATTGCTTTTCCTAATTTTTATGCCTTGGAGCTTTCAGAGTCAATTTCAAGTTGAAAAGTTCAGCAAGGTCAGAGATGTGTATAGCATTTAGGGTCTGATGGCTGGAGGTTTTAGCCCGGAGTGACATTATCGAAATCAGCGGATAACCTTGATTATCTTATAATGACAGCACAACTGCCTTGTTAAGAATTTTCTTAAACGCATATATACTGTATTTAAAACTTAAAATATAGATACCAATTTACCAAAGACACATACTAATTGTAAGCAAAAAATTTTAAGAAAGAAACCCAAGCTCATCATAATTTAGGACATAATAATCAAACACGTAGTTTGTCTTAAGAATCTAGCAAGTTATATTGGGAAATGCATTTCCAACTCCTAAGTCCTAAAGTTTATGTTCAAATGGTGCCAGTGAATTTTTATATGAAGGGAAAATGCCTGCTTTTTTTTTTTTTTTTAAGCAGCTGTAATCTCACTTGCCCCTTTGCGCTTGCCCATAGCTGCCACCTAACATACAATACCGGCTTCACTTATCTCTAGAAAGAAGGCACGCAACAAACCGGAACGAGTGTAAGAATGGTATTTGGCCTCTACTTTGTCTTAGCTGTTAAACTGTTTTTAGTATTTTTGTTAAATATTTGCAAAGGGAAGCATTTTCTACAGAGGATAGTTAATTTCAAGAAAAATAATCTTGAGTTTTAAGAAATAAAACATCTCCAGAAAAGGAGACAAACGATTTTATAAAATGTCGCAACTCTCCAACATTTGGGGTAGTGACTCCTTTTTTGTTAGGACATTTGAAACTAGCAAGTAGCCATTGTTTCTTAAAAGGAAAAAAAAAATTCAGCCTTTGTGTGGATTCACGTTTCTTTCACTTCATTTTGAAATAGCGAAAATCATTAAAACTGTAAATATTTTGTTGCTTGGATAAGCATCTTCTGGGAACTTTGTATCTATGGTATATAATCATAGAATTTTATATTTTCATATAAAGCTAATTTTTTTCTAGTTTCAATTCTGTCATAGTTTTTTTTTTTCCTTTGTGGTGGATATGTGAATTCAACTTTCTGTGTATTGAAGTAGCAAGAACCATCTTTGCATTCCAAAAGAATCCAACATGTGTTATTTCTTTGAGGCAGTGATTGTGACAGTTGGGTTTTCTTTTTAATTTCATTGACCATTTGTGCAATAGGAATTAGACATAATTAGTCACACTGAATACATTTGTTGCATTGACCCATTTGGATAAAGTGCTGTTTTTGTTTTTTTTAATTTGTTCGGGGGGAGGGGTTTTGTAACCTGAAATTTTTCCTTTTTTTCTTCTGTTTAAAAGTATATCAAATCATTCTATTATAGTGTTATTTAATATGTAAATTGTATTGCTATACATAAAATAAAGTATGGTTTTTGATGTATTCAGTAGTGCTGAGCATTTCTAAGAAAATACCTACATCCAATAATATCAGATTACTCGTCGCTTTTAATAGCTCACATTTATACACACAGACCCTTGGTCTTAGTTTTCATGGTAGTAAATCATTATTAGGAGTCATCTTCACACAGGCAGAAAACCACAGAAATGTCTTTTCTGAGTAAAGACATTTACTCAGTAAGCATGAGTAACCCTAACCCTTTAAAGAGCAAACAGTAATATTTCACCGGCATGTCAAATGAAACTTCACTCACTTTATGAACCTCCTGCTAAATTATAAGTAGAATTATTGTCTTATCCAGTGTATCAAATAGATTTGGAGCAACTCCTCCCTCTAAATATTTACTCTGTAGAAGGAGAGACATTTGTTGGCAAGACTTTGGGAGGATCTATGAAATACATACATACAATCCTGGAACACCTTCTACTGAGCAGGCATTTTGCCATCTCCAAACACAAGTCCCCAGCCAGGCAGCTTGGGTCCACCATTCTCTGAACTTTCAGCAGCACTACATCAGGAATTCAACTCATCACTGTGGCTCCAATTTTTCTTTCCAGCAAGATAAAGAACTGATCGTTCACTCTCCAAAAGTAACTGGGAATTTAACAAACAGCATATTAATCCTTCTTATGGTACCTACAACAACACTCAGTACAAAAGAATGAAACACTGCTGATGTAACCCTTTGTCTGCGTGCTCAGTACCCCCATCACGTCTGACTCTGTGACCCTATGGACCGCAGCCTGCCAGTCCATGGGATTCTCCAGGCAAGAATACCAAAGGGGGTTGCCATTTCCTTCTCCAGGGGATCTTCCCGGCCAAGGGATCGAAACCCCATCTCCTGCATCTCCAGCACTGGCAGGTGGATTCTTTACCACTAGCACCACCTGGGAAGCCTGATCTTCCTCCAACACCCACAGGGACTCAATCCTCTCTATCAGAGCACATGAGTGGTCACAAATTGTTGACCTGTAGATCGTATTCACTCTACAGATATACTGAGGCCATCATCTTTATCACAGTTATTAGTTTCCAACATCTAAAAAATGAAAACGTTTTACAGTAAGATTCAGATTTCAAGCTCTTCGAAAACGTGCATGGTGTTACAGCCCCAGGCTCCTGTTCTCACTGGGGCGTCATGAGCCGCAGAGGAGGGGCAAAGGTGATGCGTGTTCTCTCCAGTTCACCAGAGTCTATGCCTGTCCCATCACATCTACCTGCCCATCACCAGTCTACCTTGCCTGGATCCTCCGAGCAGCTGCACATGAATTTTCAAACCATCATCTGCCTCAGGCTGGTAAACCATCAACCAAAAGGAGCAGCGGAAGGATCTGTACTGGTCTTCCATCATTAAAATACTAGGAAGCCAGCAAGGGGTACAGAGGGGTTTTAAGAGGCAGGAGGTATGACTGTTCAAAATAATTAACAACTCTATTCTCTACTCCGTGGCTTTCAAAGGAAATAAACCAAGACAAGAAAACTTCATTTTTTGTTACAAAGAATGGGGCAAAGAAACGAGTACAAAAAGCCACTGGTCCAAAACCCCATTTTCAAACAGGTTAGACGGTTGAGCACATGAAGATTTAGAAACAAGTCACTACTAACCAAACCTGGATTCAGAGACAGAATTAAAAGCACTGTTTTTACATTTCTGCCTGTTTTGGTGAAATAACATAAAGGTACTAGAAAATGATAGGAACTAGAAATCAAGAATCAACAAGGTAAAACTGACTTTTGGGATCATGAAGTTTGGCCACAAGGACAGGCCCACAGTTTATTAGGATCTAACAACTGTATGTGAACTGTGGTATTGGAGAAGACCCTTGAGAGTCCCTTGGACTGCAAGGAGATCCAGCCACTCCATCCTAAAGGAGATCAGCCCTGGGTGTTCATTGGAAGGACTGATGCTGAAGCTGAAACTCTAATACTTTGGCCACCTCATGCAAAGAGTTGACTCATTGGAAAAGACCCTGATGCTGGGAAAGATTGAAGGCGGAAGGAGAAGGGGACGACAGAGGATGAGATGGTTGGATGGCATCACTGACTCAATGAACATGATTTTGAGCAAGCTCTGGGAGTTGGTGATGGACAGGGAAGCCTGGTGTGCTGAAGTCCATGGATTCACAGAGCTGGACACGACTGAGCGAGTGAACTGAACCGAACAAGAGAAATGGATGTTTTCCTCGCAGGCCTGCTGCAAGGAGTGAATGAGAAGTTCTTGAGAAAGTCAATGAATACTAACTTACATACCTAGCCTATAAGTTTGCTTTAGTTTTAAAAAATTGCTTAGCAGACCTTTCTTCAACCATGAAATACAAAGTCAACTCCCTTCGCTTACCCAACTAACAGTAGTGGTGAGGAATGTCCTTCACTGGTAAGGAAGCTGAGCACTCACACCAGATCCCAGGGGGATGATGGAGACAGAACCGGATGGTGCGCACGACCCAGACAGCCTACTGTCCAGAAACGGGAGAGGCAGAACAGACGGTCACGATGCCCAAGCCTGAGCGTCTAAGCTTCCAGTGGCTGAAATCTCCATTACAAGGAAGTTTATTGTTTTCTTAGGAACAAGCTTCGTAATTTCAGAAGAGTGAAGCCAAAAGCTTTGTATTTGTTAAACTCCAACACCAAGGGCAGACTATTGTGTGGCATTATTTAAAAAATGAATGCTGTTTCCACCTCTGGTGACACTGCCCTACCTCAGCCCTCAGGCCTACACACTAGTATACATAGTGATAATTCCTTTTTTATCTTCTTTACTTCCCACCGCTTTCAATTTATCACTGTCGTCATCAACCATCGTGTTTCCTTACCTGAGACCCCTGTTTCCTCTGATGATCCTACTGTGAAGAAGTGACCATATATTAGAGACCTTTCCTTTTTCTTTACCAGATTCTTAAAGCCTATAAACCACATTAGTCCAGAGTATCTGATTATATATACAAGATAATCGGTCTCGCTGCCAAAGCTTTATTGAATAAATAGGAATAAATAATTAGAATACATAATAAGTTTTTATATTTGAACTGTTGATATATCTCATTGTAATTGTTTTAAAAGTAAAACTTTAGCTCTTTCTGTTCACATGCATACACACACACACACACACACACACATATATGTCATTGCCTTTCTTTGGGAAGAAAGAAAGGCAATGCCAAAGAACACTCAAACTGCCGCACAATTTCACTCATCTGACATGCTAGTAAGTAATGCTCAAAATTCTCCAAGCCAGGCTTCAGTAATACGTGAACCGTGAACTTCCAGATGTTCAGGCTGGTTTTAGAAAAGGCAGAGGAACCAGAGATCAAATTGCCAACATCCGCTGGATCATGGAAAAAGCAAGAGAGTTCCAGAAAAACTTCTATTTCTGCTTTATTGACTATGCCAAAGTCTTTGACTATGTGGATCACAATAAACTGTGGAAAATTCTGAAAGAGATGGGAATACCAGACCACCTGACCTGCCTCTTGAGAAACCTATATGCAGGTCAGGAAGCAACAGTTAGAACTGGTCATGGAACAACAGACTGGTTCCAAATATGAAAAGGAGTACGTCAGCACTGTATATTGTCATCCTGCTTATTTAACTTATATGCAGAGTACATCATGAGAAACACTGGGCTGGAGGAAGCACAATCTGGAATCAAGATTGCTGGAAGAAATATCAATAACCTCAGATATGCACCACCCTTAGCACCACCCTTATGGCAGAAAGTGAAGAACTAAAGAGCCTCTTGAGGAAAGTGAAACAGGAGAGTGAAAAAGTTGGCTTAAAGCTCAACATTCAGAAAACTAAGATCATGGCATCTGATCCTATCACTTCATGGCAAATAGATGGGGAAACAGTGGCTGACTTTTATTTTTCTGGGCTCCAACATCACTGTGGATGGTGATTGCAGCCATGAAAAAAGACGCTTGCTCCTTGGAAGGAAAGTTATGACCAACCGAGATAGCATATTCAGAAGCAGAGACATTACTTTGTCAACAAAGGTCTGTCTAGTCAAGGCTATGGTTTTTCCAGTAGTCATGTATGGATGTGAGAGTTGGACTGTGAAGAAAGCTGAGTGCCGAAGAATTGATGCTTTTGAACTGTGGTGTTGGAGAAGACTCTTGAGAGTGCCTTTGACTGCAAGGAGATCCAACCAGTCCATCCTAAAGGAGATAAGTCCTGGGTGTTCATTGGAAGGACTGATGCTGAAGCTGAAACTCCAGTACTTTGGCCACCTCATGCAAAGAGTTGACTCATTGGAAAAGACTCTGATGCTGGGAGGGATTGGGGGCAGGAGGAGAAGGGGACGACAGAGGATGAGATGGCCAGATGGCATCACCGACTCGATGGATGTGAGTCTGAGTGACCTCCGGGAGATGGTGATGGACACGGAGGCCTGGCGTGCTGCGATTCATAGGGTCGCAAAGAGTCGGACACGACTGAGTGACTGGACTGAACTGAACTGAGGCAATCCAAAATCACTTCAGTACAGGGCAAACCTTCAAGAGACCAACCTCAAGGGTGACCATGAATGAAAACTGTCTTTTCCCTCCCTCCCTCTGTGTCACTCTAAAAAAAAGAAAGAAAAAATACACAGGAAATTTTGACCTACATCATGTATTATTGCTGCTGCTGCTGCTATAGTCGCTTCAGTCGTGTCCGACTCTGTGTGACCCCATAGACGGCAGCCCAATAGGCTCCCCCGTCCCTGGGATTCTCCAGGCAAGAACACTGGAGTGGGCTGCCATTTCCTTCTTCAATGCATGAAAGGGAAAAGTGAAAGTGAAGTTGCTCAGTCGTGTCTGACTCTTAGCGACCCCATGGATTGCAGCCCACCAGGCTCCTCCGTCCATGGGATTTTCCAGGCAAGAACACTGGAGTGGGGTGCCATTGCCTTCTCCGCATGAATTACGGAACTGCAAATCAAAACCACCACCAGGTATCATGTTACACTGGTCAGAGTGGCAATCCTCAATAAAATCACGGACAGTAAAAGTGGGAGACAGCATGGGAAAAACAGAACCATCCTACCCTGATTTGGGAAACAGCCAAGATAAAGGACAGCATGAAGGCTCGTTAAATACTTTAAACTGGGCTACCACAGGACCTGGAATTCTCACTCCTCAGCCTCCACTTAATAAGAAACCATAATATGAATCAACACAGCCTCCCCGTGGTCATTGTAGCACTATTTACACTGGAGGAGACACGGAAGAAACAAAACGTTCACCAACAGAGTGATGGATACAGAAGATGTAGTACAGGTATATAATATATACACCATGGAATGCGCCTCAACCTAGAGAAGAATGAAGGAATGGATACACGGATACACGACTACACTGAGTGTTGATCACACTGAGTGAAGGAAGCCAGAAAGAAAAGGCCAGTAGCCTGTGCCATCAGTTCCGGGTAGAATCTAAAAATCGGTATCAACAGCTCATTTACAATCCAGAAACAGTCTCATAGTCCTAGAAAACAAACCTCTGGTTACCAAACGGAAAGGTGGGGCGGAGGGAGGCATACATTAGGAGGTAAAGAAGAATATATGCACAGTAACATACATACAGAACAAAATCAATGAGACCTACTGTCTGCTCGAGAAGACTCTTCAGTGTCCCTTGGACAGAAAGGAGATTAAACTAGTAAATCTTAAAGAATATCAACCCTGAATGTTCACTGGAAGGACTGATGCTGAAGCTCCAACACTTTGGTCATGTGATGCTGACCTGATTCATTGGAAAAGACCCTGATGCTGGGAAAGACTGAGGACAGGAGGAGAAGAGGATGGCAGAGGATGAGATGGTTGGATAGCATCACTGACTCAATGGACATAAATGCAAGCAAATTCCTGGAGAAAGCGAAGGGCAGCAAAGTCTGGCATGCTGCAGTCCACAGTGCTGCAAAGGGTCGGACATGAATCACCAACTGAACATCATCACCAACGACCGCAGAGCACAGTGAACTCTACTCAACGCTCTGTGATCCCCTACATGGGACATGAAACTGAAGAATACATAGATGTGTATGTATAACTGCATCAGGGGATTTAAAAGACACCCTAATAAATCCACTGGACTCCATTATAAAATAAAAATTAATGTGCAAAAAAATTTTTTAATGCCAGCAGTATATCCCTCAAGCCTGAGTGACCTGGCCTCTTGCTCATCCCTGGAGTATGAGCAGCCTTGAGTCCCAGGTGGGACTGGGTTGGACTCAGGGAGCTGGGGAGGAGGTGCCAGGAAAGGAGACCCCCGGACTTGGAATAACTGCTCCTCTGTGGTTGGGACCCCAATATCCAGATCCAGGCAGGCCCTCCTAGAGCTCAGCCAGGCCTAGGGCACCCAGAAGAAGGCGGGCCTGCTGGGCAGGAAGAGCTTTGACATGGCACCTGGGGTCCAGGTCTCCTGGTGGTGCGGTTACTTCCTTCCTTCCTCAGAGTCGTCCCACCTGATTACAAACCCTCAACAGTGCAGGTCAGGGAAACCCTGGGATTTCTCAGGGTACAGGCAGGGGATGAAGTCATGAGACATCCCAATCTAATCACAACCCTCCCAACGGGACTTTCTGTAGGGTTGCCCCAGGAACCCAGTGAGGCAAGAAGAGGTGCTGCCGCCTTGTGGACATTTCCTGTAACTACAAGTTGAATACCAGTGCTTGCAGGCAATTCTCACAATGGGCTACGGGGCTGGAAAGGACACCTGTTCTCAGGCAGGGTCTTGCTTTTGCTAACAATAACAACAAAACCCAGCTCAAAACAGGGCCAGCTTTAAGGCTCAAGCTCCAGGGATCAACTGTAAAGCACACTGTCTTTTCGCTCTCTTGTCTCTTCCTCTAAAAAACGGGAAAAAAAAGAATTCAAAACAGGAAAAGATGCTCTATGTCACGAATTATTCAGTTCAGTTCAGTTCACTTGCTCAGTCGTGTCCAAATCTTTGAAACCCCATGAATCGCAGCACGCCAGGCCTCCCTGTCCATCACCAACTCCCAGAGTTCACCCAAACTCATGTCCATCAAGTCGGTGAGGCCATCCAACCATCTCATCTTCTGTCGTCCCCTTCTCCTCCTGCTCCCAATCCCTCCCAGCATCAGGGTCTTTTCCAATGAGTCAACTCTTTGCATGAGGTGGCCAAAGTATTGGAGTTTCAGGTTCAACATCAGTCCTTCCAATGAACACCCAGGACTGATCTCCTTTAGGATGGACTGGTTGGATCTCCTTGCAGTCCAAGGGACTCTCAAGAGTCTTCTCCAATACCACAGTTCAAAAGCATCAATTCTTCAGTGCTTAGCTTTCTTCACAGTCCAGCTCTCACATCCATACATGACCACAGGAAAAACCATAGCCTTGACTAGACAGACCTTTGTTGGCAAAGTAATGTCCCTGCTTTTTAATATGCTATCTAGGTTGGTCATAACTTTCCTTCTAAGGAGTAAGCATCTTTTAATTTCATAGCTGTCATCATCATCTGCAGTGATTTTGGAGCCCCCAAAATAAAGTCTGACACTGTTTCCACTGTTTCCCCATCTATTTGCCATGAAATGATGGGACCAGATGCTATGATCTTAGTTTTCTGAATATTGAGCTTTAAGCCAACTTTTTCACTTTCCTCTCTCACTTTCATCAAGAGGCTTTTTAGTTCCTCTTCACTTTCTGCCATAAGGGTGGTGTCATCTGCATATCTGAGGTGATTGATATTTCTCCTGGCAATCTTGATTTCAGATTGTACTTCCTCCAGCCCAGGGTTTATCATGGTATACTCTGCATATAAGTTAAATAAGCAAGGTGACAATATACAACCTTGATGTACTCCTTTTCTTATTTGGAACCAGTCTGTTGTTCCATGTCCAGTTCTAACTGTTGCTTCCTGACCTGCATATAGGTTTCTCAAGAGGCAGGTCAGGTGGTCTGGTATTCCCATCTCTTTCAGAATTTTCCACAGTTTATTGTGATCCACACAGTCAAAGGCTTTGACATAGTCAATAAAGCAGAAATAGAAGTTTTTCTGGAACTCTCTTGCTTTTTCCATGATCCAGTGGATGTTGGCAATTTGATCTCTGGTTCCTCTGCCTTTTGTAGAACCAGCTTGAACATCTGGAAGTTCACGGTTCACGTATTGCTGAAGCCTGGCTTGGAGAATTTTGAGCATTACTTTACCGGCGTGTGAGATGAGTGCAATTGTGCGGTAGTTTGAGCATTCTTTGGCATTGCCTTTCTTTGGGACTGAAATGTAAACTGACATTTTCCACTCCTGTGGCCACTGCTGAGTTTTCCAAATTTGCTGGCATATTAAGTGCAGCACTTTCACAGCATCGTCTTTCAGGATTTGAAATAGCTCAACTGGAATTCCACCACCTTCACTAGCTTTGTTCATAGTGATGCTTTCTAAGGCCCACTTGACTTCATATTCCAGGATGTCTGGCTCTAGGTGAGTGATCACACCATCATGATTATCTTGGTCCTGAAGATCTTTTTTGTACAGTTCTTCTGTGTATTCTTGCCACCTCTTAATATCTCTGCTTCTGTTAGGTCCATACCATTTCTGTCCTTTATCGAGCCCATCTTTGCATGAAATATTCCCTTGGTATCTCTAATTTTCTTGAAGAGATCTCTAGTCTTCCCCATTCTGTTGTTTTCCTCTATTTCTTGCACTGATCTCTGAGGAAGGCTTTTTTATCTCTCCTGGCTATTCTTTGGAACTCTACATTCAGATGCTTATATCTTTCCTTTTCTCCTTTGCTTTTGCTTCCTTCTTTTCACAGCTATTTGTAAGGCCTCCCCAGACAGCCATTTTGCTTTTTTGCATTTCTTTCCCATGGGGATGGTCTTGATCCCTGTCTCCTGTCCAATGTCACGAACCTCCATCCATAGTTCATCAGGCACTCTATCAGATCTAGTCCTTTAAATCTACTTCTCACTTCCACTGTATAATCATAAGGGATTTGATTTAGGTCATACCTGAATGGTCTAGTGGTTTTCCCTACTTTCTTCAATCTAAATCTGAATTTGGCAATGAGGTGTTCATAATCTGAGCCACAGTCAGCTCCCGGTCTTGTTTTGCTGACTGTATAGAGCTTCTCCATCTTTGGCTGCAAAGAATATAATCAATCTGATTTCGGTGTTGACCATCTGGTGATGTCCATGTGTAGACATCTTCTCTTGTGTTGTTGGAAGAGGGTGTTTGCTATGACAGCAAATCAAAACTACCATGAGGTCTCACCTCCCACCGCTCAGAATGGTCATCACAGAACGCCAACAGGCAGCAAAAGTGGGAGAAGGCATGGAGAAAACAGAACCCACCTACTCTGGTTTTAGGAATGTAAATTGCTAACAGCCAGGATAAAGGACACTATGGAGATTCCTTAAATACTTTATATTAGGCTAACACAGGACCTGGCATCCTCTCTCCTGGGCTTCTACTCAATGATAAACCGTAATATGAATGGACACTTGCTCCCCGGATTCACTGTAGCGCTATTTACGCTGGACGAGACATGTAAGAACCAAAACGTCCGCCAACAGACTGATGGATACAGAAGACGCTGTACATTTACACACACACACACACACACACACGCACATACACATATCGTGGCATACGCTCAGCCACAGAAAAGAATGAAAGAATGCCTTCTGCAGCAACATGGATACACCGGTGATGATCATTCTCAGTGAAGGAAGCCACAAAGAAAAGGCTGGATGACCTATGATATCACTTCAGGAGAGAATCTAAAAAATCAATACCAAGTAACTCATGTAGAGGTCAGAAACAGCCTCACAGTCATAGAAAACAAACCTCTGGTAACCAAAGGAGAAAGGGGGGAGGAAGGAAGCATACCTTAGGAGGTAAAGATGACCACATGCACAGTAATATACATAGAGACCACAATCAACAGGACCTACCGTGGAGCACAGGGAACCCTACTCAACACTGCGTGATCACCGACATGGAAAAGAAAACTGAAGGCGAATACGTAGATGCATATGGAAAACTGAATCAGGGGCTTTCCAGGACACTAAATCCTCTGGATTAAACAATAAAAAGTAGCATGCAAATTTTTAAAAATGCCAGCAGTATTCCCCTCAGGCCTGGGTGACCTGGGATGATGTCACATCCCTGGAGCCTGAGCAGCCTTGGGTCCCAAGGTGGGACTGGGTGAGCCTGAGGGAGCTGGGGGGATGTGCCAGCAAAGGAGGCCCCCTTGGACCTGGAGTGATCAATCCCCTGTGGATGGGACCTCAGTCTCCAGATCCAGGCTGACCCTCCTAGAGCTCACTTTTGCCAAAAAATGACGGACTCAGGGGGCCGGAAGAGCTTTGCAACGTCACTTGGTCTCCAAGTCTTCTGGTGGTGATGTTCCCACCAATCGCCTCCATCCACGAAGCCTCCCTAAGTACCATAGCACCCTCAACAGCACAGTCTTGGGAGGGCTTGGGATTTCTCTGAATGCTGTAGGGGAAGGGAAAGAAGTCATGAGACAGGAGCCCTGGCACATTCCACTCTCAACTACAACCCTGCATCCTGACTTTTTCTAAGACTCCCATCGCCAGAGGAACCCGAGTGGGCAGGAAGAAGTGCTGCCGCCTTGTGGATATTTTCCATCATTACAACCCGAATACTGGTGCCAGCAGCAATTCAAATTCACAAGGCCTGCGGGGCTGGAAAGGACACCTTCCCTGGGGTTGCAAACGAAAAAGCAACTCAAAATAAGGCCAACCTTAAGAGACCAATCACAGGGATCAGCATTAACACACTGTGATTTTTGTCTCTATCCTTACCGCCCCACCCCCACCCCCCCCCAAAAAAAAATACAGGGAAGGATGCTCTACATTGCTAATTATTAGAGAATAGCAAATCAAGATCATCATGAGGCATCACCTCTCCCTGTGCAGAATGGCCACCCTCAAGGGACTGCAGACAGTGAAAGTGGGAGAGGGCTTGGAAAAGGTAGAAGGCTCCTACCATGTTTGGGGGAATGTAAATTGGTAACACCCAGGATCGGAGAAGGCAATGGCACCCCACTCCAGTACTCTTGCCTGGAAAATCCCATGGACAGAGGAGGCCTGGTGGGCTGCAGTCCATGGGGTCGCTGAGTTGGACACAACTGAGTGACTTCACTTTCACTTTTCACTTTCATGCATTGGAGAAGGAAATGGCAACCCACTCCAGTGTTCTTGCCTGGAGAATCCCAGGGACGGGGGAGCCTGGTGGGCTGCCGTCTATGGGGTCACACAGAGTCGGACACGACTGAAGTGACTTAGCAGCAGCAGCAGCAACACCCAGGATAAAGGACACTATCAGATCAGATCAGATCAGTCGCTCAGTCGTGTCCGACTCTTTGCGACCCCATGAACCGCAGCACGCCAGGCCTCCCTGTCCATCACCAGCTCCCGGAGGTCACCCAGACTCGCATCCATCGAGTCAGTGATGCCATCCAGCCATCTCATCCTCTGTCGTCCCCTTCTCCTCCTGCCCTCAACCCCTCCCAGCATCAGAGTCTTCTCCAATGAGTCAACTCTTCTCATGAGGTGGCCAAAATACTGGAGTTTCAGCTTTAGCATCATTCCTTCCAAAGAAATTCCAGGATTGATCTCCTTCAGAATGGACTGGTTGGATCTTCTTGCAGTCCAAGGGACTCTCAAGGGTCTTCTCCAACACCACAGTTCAAAAGCATCAATTCTTCGGCGCTCAGCCTTCTTCACAGTCCAGCTCTCACATCCATACATGACCACAGGAAAGACCATAGCCTTGACTAGGCGAACCTTTGTTGGTAAAGTAATGTCTCTGCTTTTGAATATGCTATCTAGGTTGGTCATAACTTTCCTTCCAAGAAGCAAACGTCTTTTAATTTCATGGCTGCAGTCACCATCTGCAGTGATTTTGGACACTATAGAGGCTCATTAAATACTTAAATTGGGCCACCACAGGACCTAGCATTCTCACTCCTCAGTCTCCACTTGAATAGCAAACATAATATGAATCCACACATGCTCCCCAAGTTTCCAGTAAACCTATTAAAACTGGACAGCATGGATAACCAATCACAACCAAAATGTCCACGGACAGACTGAAGGATACAGAAAGTGTGGCGCGCGCGCGCGTGCATGCACACACAAATGCACGCACACACACACACGCATACACGCACACACATACACACAGCACGGAGTATGAGTCCGCCATAGAAAGAATGAAAGAATGCCTTTTGCAGCAACATGGATACACCAAGCGATGATCGTACTAAGTGAAGGAAGCCAGAGAGAAGAGGCCGGGTAGCCTGACATCACTGCCAGATAGAATCTAAATACTGATAACAAACAACTCATTTACACCCTGAAACAGCCTCAGAGTCGTAGAAAAGAAAACTCTGTTAGGAAATGGGAAAGGTGGGGGTGGACGGAGGCATATCTTACAGGGTGAAGATGATCATATGCACCATAACATACATACGGAACAAGAAAGGAAAGGATTCTCTAGATCATTAATTATAAGAGAACAGCAAATCAAAACTACCATGAGTTATCACTTGCCACTGCTCAGAAAGGGCATCCTCAAAATGCCTGCAGGCAGCCAGAGTGGGAGAAGGCACAGAAAACAGAACCCTCCTCAGTTCAGTTCAGTCGCTCAGTCGTGTCTGACACTTTGCAACTCCATGGACTGCAGCACGCCAGGCCTCCCTGTCCATCACCAACTCCCAGAGCTTACTCAAACTCATGTCCATTGAGTTGGTGATGCCATCCAACCATCCCATCCTCAGTCGTCCCCTTCTCCTCCTGCCTTCAATCTTTCCCAGCATCAGGGTCTTTTCCAAGGAGAACCCTCCTACCCTGCTTCTAGGAATGTAAATTGGTAACAGCCAGGGAAAAGGACACTATGGAGATTCCTTAAAGTACTTTATAATGGGCTACCTCAGGACCTGGGATTCTCACTCGTGGGCCTCCATTTGATGAGAAACCATAATATGAATCAGCACATGTTCCACACAGTTCACTGTAGCACTATTTATCCTGCATGAGACAGGGAAGAATCAAACTGTTCACCAACAGACTGAAGGATACAGAGGATGTGGCACATACATATAATATATATAACATGGAATATGCCATTGAACAGAAAGAATGTATTTTGCAGCAACATGAATACACTGGTGATGATCATATTAAATGAAGGAAGACAGAAAAAAAAAAAAAAAAAAGGCCGGGTAGCCTATGAAATCACTAACGAGTAGGATCTAAAAGTCAATACCAAACAACTCGTTTATATCAGAAACAGCCTCACAATCTCAGAAAACAAACCTCTGGTTACCAAAGGGGTATGGTAGGGCAGAGGCAGGCATACCTTACGGGGTGAAGATGAACATATATACAGTAACATACACAGAACACAATCAACAGACCTACTGTGGAGCACAGAGAACTCTACTCAACACTGTGATCACCTACATGGAAGGGGAACACATACATGCACTGTATACCTGAACCAGGGGCTTCGGTTCACTATACAGTAAAAAACTAACACGCAAATGTTTAAAAAATGCCACTGGCGTTCCTCTCAGGCCTTGGTGACCAGGACTTTTCCACATCCCTGGAGCCTGAGCAGCCTTGAGTCCCAAGGACCCCAAGACTGGGTTGGCCTGAGGGAGCTGGGGAGGGTGTGCCTGCAAAGAAACTCATCTTGGACCTGGAGTGATTGGTGCCCTGTGGATGGGACCCCAACCTTCAGAGGCAGGTGGGCCTTCCAGGAGCACACTCATGTGTAGGGCACTGAAATAAAGATGTGTCCGCTGGGAAGGAAGAGCTTTGAAATGTCACCTGGTCTCCAAGTCTCGTCAGCCCTGGCACTTTCCACTCTAACCTACAATTCAGCAAGGTAACTTTAGGGCTGCAGTTGCAGGAGGTTCAAGGAGAGTGGGGGGTGGCGGGGGCGAGGGCGGGGTGGGGGATGAAGAAGTGCTGCCGCCTTGTGGACACCTCCTGTAACTACAACTTGAACATAGGTGCCTGTGGGAAATACAAACTCGCATGGCCTGTGGGGCTGGAAAGGTCACTGCTCTCAAGCAATGTCCTAGATTTGCTTAAGAAAGAAAAAAGAAAAAAAAAAAAAAACAACAATTCAAATCAGGGCAACCTTAAGAAAACAATCTCAAGGGGTCATCTTTAACACGGACTAATCTTTGCCTCTGCCCCCCCCCCCACCCCCCGCCCTCTTTCTCTCTCTTTAAAAGAAGAAAAACACCAAATCAACGAAGGAAAGGACGCTCTACATTCCTCATTATTAGAGAATGGCAAATCAAAACTATCGTGAAGTACCATCTCTCACTGGTCAGAACAGTCACCCTCAAAACGACCAGGACAACTGGGCGGGGGTGGAGCTTGAAGAAGAGGGAAGCCTCCACCCTGCCTGGGGGAGTGTGAACTGGTAACAGCCCAGACAAAGGGCACGATGGAGGCTCCTTAAAATACTTTAAATTGGCTACCACGGGACCTGGCACTCTCACTCCTCGGCCTCCACTTGGATGGTAACATAAACATGATATGAGTCCACACGTGCTCCACAAGGTTCAAGTGCAAGAGTTTACACTAGATGAGACAGGTAAGCCACCAGAAGTGCCCACTGACAGACCGATGGATACAGAAGATACAGCATGTATATATACTATATATTATGTGTAATATGCCTCAGCCATAGGAAAGAATGAAATAATGCCATTTCCAGCAACAGGGATACACTGGATGATCATACAAAGTGAAGGAAGATACAGAGAAGAGGCTGGGTGGCTTATGATATTACTTCTGGGTAGAATCTAAAAATCGGTACCAAACAACTCATTTATGGACCAGAAATAGCCTCAGAGTCATAGAAAACAAACCTCTGGTTACCTAAAAGGCACGGGGGGAGGAGGGGGGTGTGGAGGGAGGCGTGGCTTAGGGGTGAAGATGACCATGTGCACAGTAACACGCACAGAGAACATAATCAATAAGCCCTACCGAACCCTCTGTGATAACCTCTATGAGAAAGGAAACCGAAGAAGAATGCACACATGCCAAAGTGCGACTGAACCTCGGGTTTTACAGGACACTGTAAATCCACTGGATTCCATTAAACAATAAAAATTAACATGCAAAAATTAAAAAATATCAACAGCATTTCCCTCAGGCCTGGGTAACCTGGGATGCTGTCACATCCCGGGAGCCTAGGCAGCCTCATCCCAAGGATCCCAGAGCTGGGTTGAACTGAAGGACCTGGGAAGGAGGTGCCAAGAAAAGTAACCCCCAACCTTGGACCTGAACTCATTGGTCCCTGCGGATGGGACACCAGTCTGCAAATCCAGGCGAGCCCTCTTAGAGCTCACCTGCACTTCAGATCAGATCAGATCAGTCGCTCAGTCGTGTCCGACTCTTTGCGACCCCATGAACCGCAGCACGCCAGGCCTCCCTGTCCATCACCAGCTCCCGGAGGTCACTCAGACTCGCATCCATCGAGTCAGTAATGCCATCCAGCCATCTCATCCTCTGTCATCCCCTTCTCCTCCTGCCCTCAATCCCTCCCAGCATCAGAGTCTTCTCCAATGAGTCAACTCTTCGCATGAGGTGGCCAAAATACTGGAGTTTCAGCTTTAGCATCATTCCTTCTAAAGAAATCCCAGGTCTGATCTCCTTCAGAATGGACTGGTTGGATCTCCTTGCAGTCCAAGGGACCCTCAAGAGTCTTCTCCAACACCACAGTTCAAAAGCATCAATTCTTCGGCGCTCAGCCTTCCTCACAGTCCAGCTCTCACATCCATACATGACCACAGGAAAGACCATAGCCTTGACTAGGCGAACCTTTGTTGGTAAAGTAATGTCTCTGCTTTTGAATATGCTGTCTAGGTTGGTCATAACTTTCCTTCCAAGGAGTAAGCGTCTTTTAATTTCATGGCTGCAGTCACCATCTGCAGTGATTTTGGAGCCCAGAAAAACAAAGTCTGACACTGTTTCCACTGTTTCCCCATCTATTTCCCATGCAGTGATGGGACCAGATGCCATGATCTTCGTTTTCTAAATGTTGAGCTTTAAGCCAACCTTTTCACTCTCCACTTTCACTTTCATCAAGAGGCTTTTTAGCCCCTCTTCACTTTCTGCCATAAGGGTGGTGTCATCTGCATATCTGAGGTTATTGATATTTCTCCCGGCAATCTTGATTCCAACTTGTGTTTCTTCCAGTCCAGCATTTCTCATGATGTACTCTGCATATAAGTTAAATAAACATGGTGACAATATGCAGCACTTAGAGCACCCAAAAAAACGCTGGCCCTGCTGGGCATGAAGAGCTCCGCAATGCCACCTGGTCTCCAAGTCTCCCGGTAGTGGGGTTCCCACTAGCAGCCTCCTTCCACGGTGTCACCCCACCCTAAGTACCATAGCAACTCAGGAGCAGAGCTCAGGGAGACCTGGGTATTTCTCTGGGAGGTGGGGAGGGGGAATGGGGAAGAGTCATGAGACACAAGCCCTGCTGCTGCTGCTGCTGCTGCTAAGTCGCTTCAGTCATGTCCGACTCTGTGCGACCCCATAGACGGCAGCCCACCAGACTCCGCTGTCCCGGGGATTCTCCAGGCAAGAACACTGGAGTGGGCTGCCATTGCCTTCTCCATTGTGTGAAAGTGAAAAGTGAAAGTGAAGTCGCTCAGTCGCGTCCGACTCATAGCGACCCCATGGACTGCAGCCTACCAGGCTCCTCCATCCATGGGATTTTCTAGGCAAGAGTACTGGAGTGGCTTGCCATTGCCTTCACTTTACATTCTAATTACAACCTTGCAAGGGGAACTTTCTCCAGGGTTGCCCCAGGAACCCTAGTGGGGCATCAAGAGGTGCTGCCACCTTGTGGGTGTTTCCCAAAACTACAACTTCAATACCAGTGCCTGTGGGCTATTCAAACTTACAAGGCCTGTGGGGCTGGACAGGACGCCTGCCCTCAGGAAGGGTCCTGGATTTACTAACAAAAATGCAACTCAAAACAGGGTGAGCATTTAGAGACTAACCTCAAGAGGTCAAGTTTAACACTACAGTCTTTTGCCTCCAGTCCCCCTGACAGCTCTAAGAAATGAAGAAAAAAAAAATTAACACAGGAAAGGACGCTGTACACTGCTAATTATTAGAGAATAGCAAATCAAAACTACCACGAGGTATCACCTTCCACTGCTCAGAATGGTCATCACAGAATGCCAACAGGCTGTACAAGTGGGAGAGAGTGTGGAGAAAATGGAACTCTTCCACCCTGTTTTTAGGAACGTAAATTGTTAACAGCCAGGATAAAGGACACTACAAGTGAAGGCCGCTCAGTCGTGTCCGACTCTGTGTGACCCTGTGGACTATACAGTCCGTGGAATTCTCCGGGCCAGAATACTGGAGTGGGTAGCCTTTCCCTTCTCCAGGAGATCTTCCCAACCCAGGGATCGAACCCAGGTCTCCCCCGTTTCAGGCAGATTCTTTTCCAGCTGAGCCACAAGGGAAGCCCAAAGGACACTATAGAGGTTCCTTGAAATACTTTACATTGGGCTCCCACAGGACCCGGCATTCTCACTCCTGGGCCTCAACTTGATGAGAGAACATAATATGAATCGACACACGCTCCATAAGTTTCAAGTAGAAGTATTTACACTGAACGAGATCAGTGAGTAACCAAAATGTCCATCGACAGACTGATGGATACAGAAGGTGCGGCACATGAATATGTACACCGTGGAATATGCCTCCGCCATAGAACAGAATGAAATGATGCCTTTTGCAGTAGCATGGATACACTGGGTGATGATCATACTAGTGAAGGAAGCCAGAGAGAAAAGGCCGGAAGCCTACGATATCACTTCTGGGTAAAATCTAAAAATCAATACCAAACAATTCATTTACATACGAGAAACAGCCTCAGAATTGTAGAAAACAAACCTCTGGTTACTAAAGGGGAAAGCTGAGGGCAAGGGAGGCATACTTTACGGGGTGAAGATGACTGTATGCACAGTAGTGTACATTAGCACATAATAAGATCTCCGTAGAGCACAGGGAACTCACCCTTTGTAATCACCTACATGAAAAGGAAACCAAAGAATATATATGTGCATATTTATAACTGAATCAGGGGTTTTAAAAGACACTGTGAATCCATTGGATTCCCCTATACAATGAAAATTAATGCAAAATGTTAGAAGTGTCAACAGTTATTTCCCTCATTCTGGGGTGACCTAGGATCCAGTCACATCCCTGGAGCCTGAGCAGCTTTGGGTCCCAAGGTGGGAGTGGGTTGTCCTGAGGGAGCTGGGCAGGATGTGCCAACCTTGGACCTGGAGTGACCGGTCCCCTATGGATGGGACCCCAATCTCCAGATCCAGGTAGGCCCTCCAGGAGCTCACCTATGCCTAGGAGCACTTAAAAAATGGTGGACCTACTGGGCATGAAGAGCTATGAAACGGGACCTGGTCTCCAAAGCTCCCAGTGGCAGGGTTCCCGCCAGCAGCCTCCTTCCACCAAGTCACCCCATGTAAGCTCACAGCGCCCTCAGGAGCACAGTGTGGCTAGACCTTGGGATTTCTCTAGGGATTGCAGGGGAAGGGGAAGAAGTCATGAGACATGAGGCCTGTGACATTCCATCTAATCTACAGCCCTGCTAGGGGAGTTTCTCTCTAGGGCTCCGGCTGCCTGAGGAACTCAAGGCAGGGCATGAAGTGCTGCTGCTTTATGAACAGTTCCCATAACGACAACTTAAATACCAGGCTGCTGTTCAGTCACTTAAGTCATGCCTGACTCTTTGCAACCCCATGGACTGCAGCGTGTCAGGCTTCCCTGTCCTTCACTATCTCTCAGAGTTTGCTTACACTCCTGTCCACTGAGTCGATGATGCCATCCAACCATCTCATCCTCTGGGCAATTCAAATTCATAAGGCCTGGGGGGCTGGAAAGGACACCTGCCCGCAGGCAATGTCCCAGGTTTGCAACAAACAAGCAACTGAAAACAGAGCTCCCCAGCTCCAAGGAGCGGTGGCTGCGCAGGCACAGGAGGGCCGAGAGGAGCTACTCCACGTCCAAGGTCAGGAGGGGCGGCGCTGAGAAGATACCCGTCATCCAAGGTAAGGAGCAGCGGCTGCATTTTGCTGAAGCAGCCGTGAAGAGATACCCCACGTCCAAGGTAAGAGAAACCCAAGTAAGAGGGTAGGTATTGAGAGAGGGCATCAGAGGGCAGACACACTGAAACCATAATCACAGAAAACTAGTCAGGCTAATCACACGGACCACAGCCTTGTCTAACTCAATGAAACTAAGCCATGCCTGTGGGGCAACCCAAGATGGGCGGGTCATGGTGGAGAGGTCTGACAGAATGTGGTCCACTGGAGAAGGGAATGGCAAACCACTTCAGTATTCTTGCCTTGAGAACCCCATGAACAGTATGAAAAGACAAAATGATGGGACATTGAAAGAGGAACTCCCCAGGTCGGTAGGTGCCCAATATGCTACTGGAGATCAGTGGAGAAATAACTCCAGAAAAATGAAGGGATGGAGCCAAAGCAAAAACAATACCCAGTTATGGATGTGACTGGTGATAGAAGCAAGGTCCGATGCTGTAAAGAGCAATACTGCATAGGAACCTGGAATGTCAGGTCCATGAAGGCAAATTGGAAGTGGTCAAATAGGAGATGTCAAGAGTGAACATCGACATTCTAGGAATCAGCAAACTAAAATGGACTGGAATGGGTGAATTTAACTCAGATGACCACTGTATCTACTACTGTGGGCAGGAATCCCTTAGAAAAAATGGAGTGGCCATCATGGTCAACAAAAGAGTCCGAAATGCAGTACTTGGATGCAATCTCAAAAACGACAGAATGATCTCTGTTCATTTCCAAGGCAAACCATTCAATATCACAGTAATCCAAGCCTACACCCCAACCAGTAAGGCTGAAGAAGCTGAGGTTGAACGGTTCTATGAAGATCTACAAGACCTTTTAGAACTAACACCCAAAAAAGATGTCCTTTTCATTATAGGGGACTGGAATGCAAAAGTAGGAAGTCAAGAAACACCTGGAGTAACAGGCAAATTTAGCCTTGGTGGATGGAATGAAACAGGGTGAAGACTAATAGAGTTTTGCCAAGAAAATGCACTGGTCATAGCAAACACCCTCTTCCAACAACACAAGAGAAGACTCTACACATGGACATCACCAGATGGTAAACACCGAAATCAGATTGACTATATTCTTTGCAGCCAAAGATTGAGAAGCTCTATACAGTCAGCAAAAACAAGACTGGGAGCTGACTGTGGCTCAGATCATGAACTCCTTATTGCCAAATTCAGACTTAAATTGAAAAAAGTGGAAAAAACCACTAGACCATTCAGATATGACCTAAACCAAATCCCTTATGATTATACAGTGGAAATGAGAAATAGATTTAAGGGACTAGATCTGATAGAGTGCCTGATGAACTATGGATGGAGGTTCGTGACATTGTACAGGAGACAGGGATCGAGACCATTCCCGTGGAAAATAAATGCAAAAAGGCAAAAGAGCTGTCTGAAAAGAAGAGAAGCGAAAAGCAAAGGAGAAAAGGAAAGATATAAGCAACTGAATGCAGAGTTCCAAAGAATAGAAAGGAGAGATAAGAAAGCCTTCCTCAGTGATCAGTGCAAAGAAATAGAGGAAAACAACAGAATGGCAAAGACTAGAGAGCTCTTCAAGAAAATTAGAGATACCAAGGGAACATTTCATGCAAAGATGGGCTCAATAAAGGACAGAAATGGTATGGACTGAACAGAAGCAGAAGATATTAAGAAGAGATGGCAAGAATACACAGAATAACTGTACAAAAAAGATCTTCACGACCCAGATAATCATGATGGTGTGATCACTCACCTAGAGCCAGACATCCTGGAATGTGAAGTCAAGTGGGCCTTAGGAAGCATCACTATGAACAAAGCTAGTGAAGGTGATGGAATTCCAGTTGAGCTATTTCAAATCCTGAAAGATGTTGCTGTGAAAGTGCTGCACTCAATATGCCAACAAATTTGGAAAACTCAGCAGTGGCCACAGGATTGGAAAAGGTCAGTTTTCATCCCAATCCCAAAGAAAGGCAATGCCAAAGAATGCTCAAACTACCGCACAATTGCACTCATCTCACACGCCACTAATGTAATGCTCAAAATTCTCCAAGCCAGGCTTTAGCAATACATGAACCGTGAACTTCCAGATGTTCAAGCTGGTTTTAGAAAAGGCAGAGGAACCAGAGATCAAATTGCCAACATCAATTTGCCATCAAATTTCCACATCATGGAAAAAGCAAGAGAGTTCCAGAAAAACATCTATTTCTGCTTTATTGACTATGCCAAAGCCTTTGACTGTGTAGATCACAATAAACTGTGGAAAATTCTGAAAGAAATGGGAATACCAGACCACCTGACTGGCCTCTTGAGAAATTTGTATGCAGGTCAGGAAGCAACAGGTAGAACTGGACATGGAACAACAGACTGGTTCCAAATAGGAAAAGGAGTATGTCAAGGCTGTATATTGTGACCCTGCTTATTTAACTTATATGCAGAGTATATCATGAGAAACGCTGGGCTGGAAGAAGCACAAGCTGGAATCAAGATTGCTGGGAAAACTATCAATCACCTCAGATATGCAGATGACACCACCCTTATGGCAGAAAGTGAAGAGGAACTAAAAAGCCTCTTGATGAGAGTGAAAGAGAATGAAAAAGTTGGCTTAAAGCTCAACCTTCAGAAAATGAAGATCATGGCATCTGGTCCCATCACTTCATGGGAAATAGATGGGGAAACAGTGGAAACTGTCAGACTTTATTTTTCTGGGCTCCAAAATCACTGTGGATGGTGATTGCAGCCATGAAATTAAAAGACGCTTACTCCTTGGAAGGAAAGTTATGACCAACCTAGCATATTCAAAAGCAGAGACATTACTTTGCCAACAAATATCTGTCTAGTCAAGGCTATGGTTTTTCCAGTGGTCATGTGTGGATGTGAGAGTTGGACTGTGAAGAAAGCTGAGCGCTGAAGAATTGATGCTTTTGAACTGTGGTGTTGGAAGACTCTTGAGAGTCTTCTTAAGAGAAGACTCTTGAGAGTCCCTTGGACTGCAAGGAGATCCAACCAGTCCATCCTAAAGAAGATCAGTCCTGGGTGTTCATTGGAAGGACTGATGCTGAAGCTGAAACTCCAATACTTTGGCCACCTCATGTGAAGAGTTGCCTCATCGGAAAAGACCCTGATGCTGAGAGGGATTGGGGGCAGGAGGAGAAGGGGACGACAGAGGATGAGATGGTTGGATGGCATCACTGAGTTGATGGACATGAGTTTGAGTAAACTCCGGGAGTTGCTGATGGACAGGGAGGCCAGGCGTGCTGTGATTCATGGGGTTGCAAAGAGTTGGACATGACTGAGTGACTGAACTGAACTGAAAACAGGGCTAGCCCTAGGAGACCATCTCAAGGAGTCAACTTTAACACACCCTGATTTATGTCTCTGTACTTCCTGGACCCGGGTTCCAAAGCTAAATCTTTGGAGATGAAGAATCCAACATTGTTCACTGTAAGCGATCATCTGTGTGTGTGTATATATAGGTGTGTATGCGTATACACATCTATATATAAATATATATTTATATGCACGCACACATATAGCTTGAGATGTGACTCAATCATGAAAAAAATGACAGAATCCCTTTCCCAGTAACATAGTTGGACCCAGAGATTATCATACTAACTGATGTAAGTCAGAGAATGGCAAAGATCTTATGACATCAGTCATATGTGATTTCTAAGTTTAAAAAAAAAATGATACAAATGAACTAATGTACAAAACAGAGGGATTCACACATATGGAAAGCAAACTTCTGGTTCCAAAGGGGAAATGGTTTTGGAGGCACGGTGTGGGTGGGTGTGTGGATAAATTAAGAGCTTGGGATCAAGATCCTCTCACTAGTCAATTTGGGCTAGATAATCACCAAGGACCTCCTTCTGCAGCAGAAGGAGATCTACTCAATACTCTTCAATAACCTATAAGCACAAGGGTCTCAGAAAGATGGGGATCTATATGTGTATGACTGAATCACTCCACTGTACACCTGAAAGAAACACATTGTAAACCAACTATACTTCAGTATTTTAAGTTAAAAGTAATAAAAAGAAAACAAAAGTAATGCCAAGAAAGGCCATGAAACAACCTTTTTTCTTTTTCTTTTTTTTTTGCAGTGCCATGGGGTGTGTGAGATCTGGGGTCCCTGACCAGGGATGGAACGGATAACCCCTGTAATGGAAACACCAAGTCTGAAGCACTGGACCACCAGGGAAGTCCCCAAAGAGAGGATTTTTCTCAGTCAGTTTTCTCCATTTTTTTTTTTTTCATGAAAACATACCTTTTTTGAAAGACAAGATTTTCCTGAACATCTTTGGATAAGGCTCACTCTACTTAAAACTGTCCCTAGGAATGATTTCAAAATTTAAATACAAATACTTGTTCAGTCACTAGGTCATGTCTGACTCTTTGCAACCCCACGGACTGCAACATGCCAGGCTTTCCTGTCCTACCCTATCTCCCTCTTTTAAACAATTAAGCCAGAAATAAGCGAATTTCTTTTCAGCCATCTAGGGATTAAAAAGTGTTATACTTTTGTGCTTTCAAGCAATACCTCAAACTCCAATAGATTTGTTAATTCTACTCTCTTGGAAATCCTTACAATATGCATTTAAAAACTTTTTAAAATTAAGTTTAGATTATTCACTTTATCAGTCACTTTTGAGAATTAAATTTTGTTAAGTTTCAGGATGAAAGTGGATATTCAGTTCTTTTACATGCTTTCCATGTAAAAAGCATGAGAAAATTAGTTCACAAAGCCTAATAAAAAGCTCAGGATACTATATAAAGGTTTATTGTTAAAATTGTACCTTTATTTGCATGTTTAATAAATACATATCTTTTTTTCCCCCACATACTGGTTTATCCATCTTTCCAGGTCATTATTTCAGAAATGAGAGAAAATACTATTTCGAAAAGATATGAACCGGAAATTCAAAGAATAAATTAGAACTAAAATATACCTGAGCCTTACATGTGGTAATTAAAACATACCACAACCTTGCTGTGAAGGAAACTTTAGTCGATGAGATTGAACTATGTTCTAAATTACCCAAGTTCTGTTTATTTTTTTACCACATGGATCAAGACTGTGTGTGATAAAATAGATCTGCTTTACCATGACACCCACTCAAAAAAGAAAATCTTGCATGCCACAGTGTCTCTCAACTCCAAAAGCACGCTCATATGCATTTTTTCACTGGGCCCTCACAAGTATCCATTGAAGCTGAGAGAGATGGCAATGTTCTGTCTGGTCAATGAAGAAACTGAGGTTTTAAGCAGGAAATCTGGAGCTAGAAGCCATGTTTTCTGATTCGGGAACCTGGCCGTTTTACCACACTGCCTCTGTGGCAAATATCAGGGCCCGGTTCCTCAGTATTTCTGTTGCAAAGGTCAAACTCTTTAGCTTTATTCACAACATACGCTGGGTAACATTTGTCTAAGGTCTGTGATAGGAAAATGAGCTATTTTCATACCTCTTCTTCTATATGTTCATGTTTAAGGCTGACCTACTGTTAGTCAAGGTAGAAATTTTATAAGGATATAGTTATGTATAGCAAAGTTGGCACAGACATAAACTAATATACATTTTTTTCTTCACAGAACTTTCTGTAAAGTCTCATAAGTACTATCAACAGACTACATTTAAACCATCAATTAAAATTAAATGATGGGCTTAAAAAAACTGAAAAACATTCCCAGATTTCAGAAAAAAACTTGTCTTACACAAACAGATTAAAAAGTTCACATGCAAAACTAGATTACAACAAAAACTACAAGAATATCTTGATTTCAACAATGCTGAAATACTTTAAAAATTTAACATATCTTCTGTGGTATGTCTGCTGCTGCTGCTGCTAAGTCGCTTCAGTCGTGTCCGACTCTGTGCGATCCCATAGACGGCAGCCCACCAGGCTCCTCCGTCCCCGGGATTCTCCAGGCAAGAACACTGGAGTGGGTTGCCATTTCCTTCTCCTGAGAGTTATTTCTCTACCAAGAACTTATATACTGATACGTCAAACAAAAAATTTATATAAATAATTACTCTTATTTCTCTAAATCCTTAATTATTTGACATCAATTCAAAGTATTACTATGAAACATCTCCAGGACTTTATTGTGAACATTAAATATTAACATGAGAGTGTAATTTCAGAAAGGATAACTTTCTAATAGATTTTATCAGATCAGATCAGTCGCTCAGTCGTGTCCGACTCTTTGCGACCCCATGAACCGCAGCACACCAGGCCTCCCTGTCCATCACCAGCTCCCGGAGGTCACCCAGACTCGCATCCATCGAGTCAGTGATGCCATCCAGCCATCTCATCCTCTGTCATCCCCTTCTCCTCCTGCCCTCAACCCCTCCCAGCATCAGAGTCTTCTCCAATGAGTCAACTCTTCGCATGAGGTGGCCAAAATACTGGAGTTTCAGCTTTAGCATCATTCCTTCCAAAGAAATTCCAGGATTGATCTCCTTCAGAATGGACTGGTTGGCTCTTCTTGCAGTCCAAGGGACTCTCAAGAGTCTTCTCCAACACCACAGTTCAAAAGCATCAATTCTTCGGCGCTCAGCCTTCTTCACAGTCCAGCTCTCACATCCATACATGACCACAGGAAAGACCATAGCCTTGACTAGGTGAACCTTTGTTGGCAAAGTAATGTCTCTGCTTTTGAATATGCTATCTAGGTTGGTCATAACTTTCCTTCCAAGGAGCAAGCGTCTTTTAATTTCATGGCTGCAGTCACCATCTGCAGTGATTTTGGAGCCCAGAAAAACAAAGTCTGACACTGTTTCCACTGTTTCCCCATCTATTTCCCATGCAGTGATGGGACCAGATGCCATGATCTTCGTTTTCTGAATGTTGAGCTTTAAGCCAACCTTTTCACTCTCCACTTTCACTTTCATCAAGAGGCTTTTTAGCCCCTCTTCACTTTCTGCCATAAGAGTGGTGTCATCTGCATATCTGAGGTTATTGATATTTCTCCCAGCAATCTTGATTCCAACTTGTGTTTCTTCCAGTCCAGCATTTCTCATGATGTACTCTGCATATAAGTTAAATAAACATGGTGACAATATGCAGCCTTGACGTACTCCTTTTTCTATTTGGAACCAGTCTGTTGTTCCATGACCAGTTCTAACTGTTGCTTCCTGACCTGCATACAGTATGAAAAGACAAAATGATAGGATACTGAAAGAGAAACTCCCCAGGTCAGTAGGGGCCCAATATGCTACTGGAGATCAGTGGAGAAATAACTCCAGAAAGAATGAAAGGATGGAGCCAAAACAAAAAGAATACCCAGCTGTGGATGTGTCTGGTGATAGAAGCAAAGTCCGATGCTGTAAAGAGCAATATTGCATAGGAACCTGGAATGTCAGGTCCATGAATCAAGGCAAATTGGAAGTGGTCAAACAAGAGATGGCAAGAGTGAATGTTAACATTCTAGGAATTAGCGAACTAAAATGGACTGGAATGGGTGAATTTAACTCGGATGACCATTATATCTACTACTGTGGGCAGGAATCCCTCAGAAGAAATGGAGTGGCCATCATGGTCAACAAAAGAGTCCGAAATGCAGTACTTGGATGCAATCTCAAAAACGATAGAATGATCTCTGTTCGTTTCCAAGGCAAACCATTCAATGTCACAGTAATCCAAGTCTATGCCCCAACCAGTAACGCCGAAGAAGCTGAAGTTGAACAGTTCTATGAAGACCTACAAGACCTTTTAGAACTAACACCCAAAAAAGATGTCCTTTTCATTATAGGGGACTGGAATGCAAAAGTAGGAAGTCAAGAAACACCTGGAGTAACAGGCAAATTTGGCCTTGGAATACGGAATGAAGCAGGGCAAAGACTAATAGAGTTTTGCCAAGAAAATGCACTGGTCATAGCAAATACCCTCTTCCAACAACACAAGAGAAGACTCTATACATGGACATCACCAGATGGTCAACACCGAAATCAGATCGATTATATTCTTTGCAGCCAAAGATGGAGAAGCTCTATACAATCAGCAAAAACAAGACCAGGAGCTGACTGTGGCTCGGACCATCAACTCCTTATTGCCAAATTCAGACTGAAATTGAAGAAGGTAGAGAAAACTACTAGACCATTCAGGTATGACCTAAATCAAATCCCTTATGAGTATACAGTGGAAGTGAGAAATAGATTTAAGGGCCTAGATCTGATAGATAGAGTGCCTGATGAACTATGGAATGAGGTTCGTGACATTGTACAGGAGACAGGGATCAAGACCATCCCCATGGAAAAGAAATGCAAAAAAGCAAAATGGCTGTCTGGGGAGGCCTTACAAATAGCTGTGAAAAGAAGAGAAGCAAAAAGCAAAGGAGAAAAGGAAAGATATAAACATTTAAATGCAGAGTTCCAAAGAATAGCAAGAAGAGATAAGGAAGCCTTCTTCAGTGATCAGTGCAAAGAAATAGAGGAAAACAACAGAATGGGAAAGACTAGGGATCTCTTCAAGAAAATCAGAGATACCAAAGGAACATTTCATGCAAAGATGGGCACAATAAAGGACAGAGATGGTGTGGACCTAACAGAAGCAGAAGATATTAAGAAGAGGTGGCAAGAATACACAGAAGAACTGTACAAAAAAGAGCTTCAAGACCCAGATAATCATGATGATGTGATCACTGACCTAGAGCCAGACATCTTGGAATGTGAAGTCAAATGGGCCTTAGAAAGCATCACTACGAACAAAGCTAGTGGAGGTGATGGAATTCCAGTGGAGCTATTCCAAGTCCTGAATGATGATGCTGTGAAAGTGCTACACTCAATATGCCAGCAAATTTGGAAAACTCAGCAGTGGCCACAAGATTGGAAAAGGTCAGTTTTCATCCCAATCCCAAAGAAAGGCAATGCCAAGGAGTGCTCAAACTACCGCACAATTGCACTCATCTCACACGCTAGTAAAGTAATGCTCAAAATTCTCCAAGCCAGGCTTCAGCAATATGTGAACCGTGAACTTCCTGATGTTCAAGCTGGTTTTAGAAAAGGCAGAGGAACCAGAGATCAAATTGCCAACATCCGCTGGATCATGGAAAAAGCAAGAGAGTTCCAGAAAAACATCTATTTCTGCTTTATTGACTATGCCAAAGCCTTTGACTGTGTGGATCACAATAGATTTTATAGCATAACTGTATTCCACATATAAAATCACACCATAAATTTAGCAAGTCACTTAGGAGAGTGTAGTTGTGCAAAGCATGTTTAACATTTCATTTTTAAATTCTTGCATATAATACAAATTAAAAAAAAAAAACATTGGGGTCAGTGGCTACAATGGTGGGCAACCGATGGTGTACATCGAATGTACATCACTGAGGCACTTGAGTCAGAACTTTGCTTCTGCACCCCTTTCCAAACTTGAGGCCTCTCTTCTATCACTCAGTATCATAGCTCAATATCACTGCCTAGACCTTCTTTATTCATTTATTTGACAATACTGTTATGCAGTGTAGGGCTAGCGGCTGTTCTATGTATTGAGGAATCAGCAGTCAGTAAGACAAACTTCCTGCTCTCATCAAATTTATATTCTAGTGGGCAAGACAGACAATAAACAAATCAGTCAATATAGCAGCTATATACATGTATGTCTATATATTAACACACATATGCCTGCAAATATACAGCAGGGAGAGGTGAGTGCTATAAAAATAACAGGATAGAAGATGATGGTGAAGGGAGTATTTTTAACAAGATGTGCAAGAAGGGACTCTCTCGGGGAGTGACATGTGAAGAACATGAAAAACTTTGTGGAAGATGTTTCTGGCAGTGAGAACTCTGAGTGCAAAGGTTCCTGAGGTGGGACTGGGTTGGCTGGCATCAGGAAGATCATAGTAAATGAGGGGCGATCTGGTCAAAGATCAGAACACAGGTAACCAGGCCTGACCGAGCAGGGCCGTGGGAAGGAGCATGGATCATCCTTGAAAGGCAATGAAAGATCACCTCAGGGTTTGAGGATGAGAATTACAAGTTTTGAAAAAGAAAAAAAAAAAAAAAATCCCACTGTGACTGGAGAGAAGATTGCAGAAGGAAAAAAAAATTAAAAAAATTAACAAGGAGGTTTTCATGCACTAGTCTTTAGTACTTGCATATTTGGACCCAATGTAGGTGGCATGTGCTACCCAGCAAATTACTTGCAAAACCTAATTTAAGGTTATTCTCTGAAAGTGAAATTAGGAAGAATCAAACTGCAAAGGATGGGGCAGATATCTGTAGCTATTACTCAAAAGAATGATAGTGAAGATGAAACTGAAGACTTTTAGAAAGATCCCCTAACCTAATTTTAAGAGAACTAAAGAACAACCTCAATGAAGTATGATTAGATGACAACCATAACTAAAAGATCCAACATTTTATTTTAAAAATGAGCTTACAAAGTGAGAGTGGTACATGTTGAACCATCAGACACTGGTATGTGGGTCCATGTGTGTGTGTGTGTTTTGTTTTTTATTTTAATTAGTTGCTAATGCTGAAATATTGGAAAATTTCACATTAAAATTCAAATTTCTGTCTTCACTTAAAAAAAAATTAGAAGTTTTGCTAATTTATATTCAAGCAAGGAAACATGAGCAGCAACTGCATCAATCATTAGAAAATTCTAACAGAAACTTCTGTATAATAAATGGATAAAGTTTTGGGGGTAACATAGGACTGTTTTTATGTCGCTTAAAAAGAGGAAAAGAAACAAAGCATTTATCATGCTGCCAAGTTATATTCAACAAGCATTCATCAAGAAACTATTATAAACCAACACCTGTTATTAGGAGTTTGCAGTCTGGGGAAATAACTCCAACGGCACTGGGGACTCTCTACAGTGGGATCACATCTTTTATTACAAAGTCTGCTTCACAGTTGGTATTCTACCAACTCAGATGCTCATGTTCATGCTCAGGGGCTTCAGTCGTATCTGACTCTTTGTGACGCTCTGGATTGTAGCCCTCCAGGCTCCTCTGTCCATGGGCTTCTCTAGGCAAAGTGCTAATTTCAGGACCTGAGATGTTCGAGGCTACTCTGAACCCCTGTATCTTCATGTCTGGGGCTTGCCAGGTGGTGCTAGCACCTGGAGGTGCTAGCAGGAGGCGTAAGAGACACTCAGAGGCCGGTTCCTGTTTTCCTCTAAAGGAGTCACAGTTCGGCTGTGAGTTGGTTGTTTTTTCTCCCTTGACCTTTGTGCTGCCAAGGGATTGTCTCAATTGAGCTGTGCTATTTCAGGGGGCAAAGTAAGCAATCCTGAGTTTACGGTTTCCTTATGTTTTACGAAAACTAGATTTTTTCAAAGCCAGTATTTCATAACTCTCTTAATTAAGCAGCTGACAATTCCTCTTTCACTCTTTATTCCTGAATACTAGTATACAGCACAGTCAAAACCCCTTTCCTTTCAAGGGTGAGTATCACTGTAAGATTGTCTTGTCACTGCTAACTCTGCCACAGACAGCCTTAGGGCCCACTGGGGCTGCCAGCAAAAGGGAATATTCACTTTTCACCAGTTTGATAGAAATTCCATACCAAATTCAGCAATATACCCGACCTATGTTTGTTTAGAAGTCCTTTCTATGAATCTTCTTGAAGATTAAGCTTTTGCAATCCATCAGCTTAACTGTCTGCTGCTGCTGCTGTCGCTTCAGTCGTGTCCAACTCTGTGCGACCCCATAGATGGCAGCCCACCAGGCTCCCCCGTCCCTGGGATCCTCCAGGCAAGAACACTGGAGTGGGTTGCCATTTCCTTCTCCAATGCATCAAAGTGAAAAGTAAAACTGAAGTCGTTCAGTCGTGTCCGACTCTTTGTGACCCCATGGACTGCAGCCTACCAGGCTCCTCCGTCCATGGGATTTTCTAGGCAAGAGTACTGGAGGCTTAACTGTCTATTAAAGACTTAAAAGACAAGATTAATGATCTCATCACGTGTTAACAAAATTCAGTCAAGTTGCTGTGATACAACCAGAATTATGGTTGACAGATTATACCAGGACATATAGTAACATTTACCCATAGAGTATAATCTTAGAAGGCTTATCATTCCTTTGAAAACACTTCCCATGTAACTCAACATACCGAATAAAATTAATTACATACTCCTCCTTGAGGTGCCTTAAAGGACCCCTGGTAGTGGTGGTGGATTAGTCGCTCAGTCTTGTCTGACTCCTGCGATCCCATGGACTGTAGCCTGCCAAGCTCCTCTGTCCGTGGGATTCTCCAGGCAAGAATACTGGAGTGGGTTGCCATTTCCTTCTCCAGGGGATCTTCCTGACCCAGGGATAGAACCCGGGTCTTCTGCATTGCAGGCAGACTCTTTACCAACTGAGCTACAAGGGAAGATAAAAAGGACCCCTAATGAACCTCAAAGCTAGCTGGAAGTCAAAAGAAATTTAATTAAAATTTGATATTTGGGAAGTTTGTCAAAAGTTTCAAAATACTTGGTCAAATAAGATCATTGGTCACTGTAAGACAATATAGTCTAAAGTTTATGTATACTATGGCACAAGATCTGGTACTCAATTAATAATAAATGGATGACTAAAGGATAAATAAATGTGGTGAGATTAGTTAATACTGCTATCACCTATGTCTTCACTAGCAATCTTGTAAAATTTGATGTTGCTGTTCTGTCACTAAGTCAGGTCTGACTCTTTGCAACCCCATGGACAGCAGCAAGCCAGGCTTCCCTGTCCTTCACTATCTCCCAAAGTTTGCTCAAACTCATATCCATTGAGTTAGTGATGCCATACAACCATCTCATCCTCTGTTTCCCCCTTCTCCTCTTGCCCTCAATCTTTCCCAGCATCAGCGTCAGCTCTTTGCATCAGGTGGCCCAAGTATTGGAGCTTCAGCTTCAGCACCAGTCCTTTCAATGAATTTTCAGCACTGATTTCCTTTAGGATTCACTGGTTTGATCTCTGTGCTGTCCAAGAGACTCTTATAAAATAATGGAGCCCAAATTTCTCCAACTTGCTCCTCCCAATGTGGATCTTTACTTATTGGTTGAAGATTTTGGAGGAAACCTGAAATGCTCATAACTATAGGTTCAAAGGAACCTCCTCTGAAAATACATATTGATATTATCTCCTCTTGTGAGATTAACCTCCTTCAAGTTACAGCATTTTAATGCAGTGCTGGCTGCATGGGAACTTCCCAGAAGTTATAGTTTCTGAAGCAGTTCTTATGCTGGCAACAAAGGGGAAATCCTTAATTGGTACAACATAGACAACTATTTTCTGACAAGGAGGCACATTTCAAACCTGTATGTCAGGAGGACATTACTGAATAGGAATGCTAAAGCTGATGGTGATCTCCTTAGGAAATTGGTCTCAGCCTTAGGAATGACTGCCCTTTTGAAGTAAAAAGACCAACATCTGACATCGTTTGCAATCCCAACATCCCATGCTATGAGTCACGACAAGATTCAGTCCTAGTCCAATGTTAGCCTTTTTTTCTATTATAAATTTTATAAATGCACAAAACTTGAAAGAAGAAAACAAAATCACTCACCATTCAAAGAAAGTCAGCATTAAAATCTGGAGTATTTCTCTCCTGCCATTTTTCTATGTGCATTTTAGCATAATTATGTTTGTGTATTACATGGAAAGATTTTACATTCTGATTTTTTCCAATTTAATGTGATAATATAGCATTTCTTCATATTTTCTGAAAATTATCCACATGTATTAGCAAAATCAATTTATCTAATTTTAATCTAATCTCAGCCTGATCTACATAAAAGTCCTTTTTACTCAAAATGCATATCCTAAATTCATACTATACACTGAAAACTTTCCCCTTTCTTTTTAGTAGCTTTAACTACACATTTAGCTTAGAATCCTCAACTCTAAAACATCTTAATTTTTAGTGAAAACCAAGAAGCAAGTGACTGTGAACTGTCATAACAGCATTTTCTGATTGGAAACTTATGCTTTAGTTTTCCTCTCCTAAGAAGGCAAAGGTTAGTACACTCAGATTTGCCCAGTAAACAATGTTCCAATATTTTATCCTATTTGAAATGACCCAGATAGTCAATGAACTCTTGCTGTTTAACTTAATTCAGTTTCAATGTACCAAAATCTGGAGAGGCTATTTTTGATAGACTTAATGTTTCATTATATCTAGTTACTGATATTTTCTTGCGGACAAGTTTGCAACAGATATAAGATCTTACTTGATCTCTAACAAACCTAGGTACAACAGTACGGTTACATTTAGCAAAACAACAAACTCAAGCTAGCTTCAATATGAGATATCAATTCAGTACTCAGTATTCCCCACATCAGGAGGATTTGAAATTCATTTTGGCCTATGTTCTAAATATTATCAAGTATTTAATTTGCAAGTGCTTACTTTTGAGTCAGTTAATAGAGCTCATTTGCAAATTAACTCAGAAGTATTATAACCAAAAATGATCCATTTCTTGAATGCACCTCAAGGGACT
This sequence comes from Tragelaphus eurycerus, assembly GCA_935064755.1. Taxonomy (NCBI): domain Eukaryota; kingdom Metazoa; phylum Chordata; class Mammalia; order Artiodactyla; family Bovidae; genus Tragelaphus; species Tragelaphus eurycerus. The sequence goes on along the minus strand of CAKXYN010000001.1, from coordinate 56,176,030 downwards.
GCATTCAGGAAACAAATTTGAGTTTCCATAGCATGCACACTAACAAACAAGACAATACAAACACACAAAGAACAAAATCTAATCCCTGCAGGACAAAAACAAAAGGGTGAAGATCAACAACTTCCTCAAATTTTTTCCAAGATTCCTCTTAGTAATAATGAATGATGTGCAAACGGAAAGACAGGAAATCATGACCACATGTGTCATGGCAATTCACTTAACACAAAACCAGAAATAACAGCTGGAATAAGTCAGATTTACTGAGTTAACCCCATGCTTTCTTCTAGAAATATTTTTATTTTCTCAGTATCAGAATTCTGAAAAAAGTATTTCATCAAGCCACCTTTCTCGAACTGCATATGCAAAAAGAGCCAGTTTTGACTGGTAACTGACTGGTAACCAGTCAGTTACCAGTCAAAAGGAACTATAGTCAAGGGAACTATAAGATGAAACAGAGCTCTGATTATCACAGCAAGTGTTATCAAATAACAACAACAACAACAAAAATGCAAGGCAAAATGGTCTCCATGATAGCTCAGTTGGTTAAGAATCCACCTGCAATACAGGAGACCAGGGTTGGGAAGATCTGCTGGAGAAGGGACAGGCTACGCACTCCAGTATTCTTGGGCTTCCCTGGTGGCTCAGCTGGTAAAGAATCCCATCTGCAATTTGAAGACCTGGGTCTAATCCCTGGGTTGGGAAGATCCCCTGGAGAAGGGAAAGGCTACCCACTCCAGTATTCTGGCCTAGAGAATTCCATGGACTGTATAGTCCATGGGCTTGCAAAGAGTCGGACATGACTGAGTACCTTTCACCAAAACAGTCTCTCAGGATCACAGTTCCCTAGAACCAGAAAGGGAGACACCCACACACTGTAAAGGGAAAATGCCAATCAGCGTTCCACCACAGACAAAACCCAGTGCAGTAGGGAAGGCTAGCTGGTGTCGTCACGTGCAAGCTCCATTATTCAAAGACAGCTCAGCTGGCCAGCGCAAATACTGATCCACACACATACGACAAACAAATAACAAACATGGTCCCACACACAAAAGGACAAGCTGGACGGCTTACTCCAAAGCGACACACACACAAACACCAACAACACGTGACCTACAGTCACAGAGACAGAAAAGCACAGAAGGTGTAGTCTAAAACTACCTTCCGCTCCGAGACAGAGGCCTCCAAGCAGAGAGGCCCAGCTCTCAAAAGAGAATGAACCGGGAGTGGCTCACTCCCTTCAAGGGAAGCAGCCCAAATGCAGGTGTGAAATTCCTAGCCTGCACAAGCCTGCCTGACACCAAATATGGACCACAGCTCTGGACCCTTCTCTGTCCCAGATAGCCTTGTGCTTTGGGGTGGCCGGCACCTGTCAGGGAGAGTCCTTCCTGGTCCCCTGGAGCAAAATGAACTCCGGCAGCTGCTGGGAACTTGGGAAGGGCGGCCCCTGGCTGGAATCAACCTGCCATGGACACAGATCTCCTGGCTGGCTCGCCTGCTCGGTTACATTACCATCGTGGATTAAATACTAACATGTAAAAAAGCCCATTTTCAAAGACAATGCAAAGCAAAAATGATCCCAAATGAACACGCTGGGATATCTGTGCCAGGTTTTGGAGTGGACTTTAACGGAACACCTTGTTTATGAAAATAAGCTTTGCTTGTATTAAAATTTTTCAAGACGTTAAATATGTTAACAGTTTTCCCAGTGGCAGATGGCTTGAATTGATATTGGTAAATAACTGTACATAAAATAAAACTACACTGAATTAAATGTTAGCAGAAATGGCAAAATAAAATACAGGCAATACACTATTGCACAGGTGTATGCCATATTACCAGCTGAAAAAAAATCTCACAATTACAGGCCTCCACTATTTATTTCATTTGCGTGCAATTACATTTTATACATGTTTGTTTAGTAATGTCGATCCAAGACATCATTTTGAGAAATATAATTAACTGGACGGTAGAACAGAATGTGTGTGTGTGTTACTGTTTTTGTATTTCTGTATTTCAAACAAGTTGGTCTTTGTTAGTTGTGTTTAACTGCCATCTAGAGTTAAAATGAATCCATTTCCTTTCCCCTCTACTACTCTTCAAAATTTTAGGCATATGAGCCAGTATCTTTAACCCCTTCTTCATAACAAATATTCTTCAAACAACAAAACTATAAAAGGATGACTATCCAACTTTTCAAAGCACTAGTAAATTTCTACTGGCTGCAAATATTTTAAGTAAAAAGTGAGGCTCACATTTAATCTAATTAAAACATTATTTCTGAATGTATAAACAAATCAATGAGCAACTAATACACATTTAGACTTGGGGAAATACAATAAAAACTTAAAACTAACTTTCTATTTCTATATACACAGCCTATTTGTATTTTTTTCAGAGTCTGAAAAAAGCACTCATATATAAAGATATTACAGAATTATTCCATTTTTATATCTGAAAAACTTGATTATGAAAATCAGCCAAATTCCAAGTGTATATTTAACTAATTAACATTTAAAATTTTCTTATGTTAAAAGTGGCATCCAGGCACTTCCCTGGTGGTCCAGTGGTTAAGACTTTTCGCTTCCAAGGCAGGTGTGTAGATTTGATCCCTGGTCAAGGAACTAAGATCCCACATAACATAACACAACACAGCCAAAAAAAAAAAAAATTAAAAATGGCATTTGTATTCAAATTGAGGAGAAGCTTTGCAAGAATAAATTGTCAGTAAATTGCTCAGCTTTCAGGTTAAGAAAAACATGATTGAAAAGCAGTACCATCTAACCTGACACCTAAGCAAGAAAGAAGAACAAACAAAACCCAAAGTTGGTAGAATGAAAGAAATCATGAAGATCAGAGTAGAAATCAATGAAAGAGAAATGAAGGGAAAAAATGGAAAAGACCAATAAAACTAAAAGCTGGTTCTTTGAAAAGATAAGAACTAATAAACCTTTAGCTGAACTTAGCAGGAAAAAAAAAGGGAGAGGGCTCAAATCAATAAAATTAGAAATGAAAAAGAAATTGCAACTGATGCCACAGAAATACAAAGGATCATAAGAGACCCCTTCGAGCAACCACATGCTAATAAAATGAACAACCTGGAAGAAATGAACAGGTTCTTAGAAAGGTACAATCTTCCAAGACTGAAATAGGAAGAAATACAAGCTGTGAACAGAACAATCACAAGTACTCAAACTGAAACTAGCTTAAAAACTTCGAACCAACAGAAGTCTAGGACCAGAGGGCTTCACAGAAGAATCCTACTGAACATTTAAGGAAGAGTTAACACCTATCCTTCTGAAAGTCTTCTAAAACTTTGCAGAGGAAGGAACACTCCCAAGCTCATTCTATGAGGCCACCATCACCCTGTTACCAAAACTAGACAAAGATAGCACACACAAAACAAGAAAATTACAGGCGAATATCACCGATGAACATAGATGCAAAAATCCTCAACAAAACACTAGCAAACCAAATCCAACAATATATTAAAAGGATCATACACCATGATCAAGTGGGATTTATCCCAAGGATGTAAGGATTCTTCAATATATGCAAATCAATGTGATATGGGTGTTTTCTTTTTTTTTAATCTGTACCAAACACATTAAACCACAACAACTTATTTGACAATATTTTTTACAAATCATTAGGTCCTGAAACTAAGAAGTTGCAATGCAGTAAAAATGTCAGTTTTGTTTTTTCAAAAGGAAAGTACATACAGTTTTCAAGTAGATACATATACCAAACAATAGTGATGAAAAACCAAATGGAGCAAATAGCCTTGAATGGTCTGGATTAACACAATGGCACTGCATTACAAAAAGGTGGAATACCTCACTAAGTAGTCAAACATGCATTTAAGAAAGTTTTCAATTGCTTAATCAATAGTGGACTAATGATAAAGCTGTTACAGAATTCATAAGAGCAAAATGGAGGGGGGTGGAGATGGAGAAAATAACAGGCAGAAAGGCTCTGAAAGAGAAAATTCTTACTTCAAGAAAAACCTGAGTTAAACAGTTATAGTGAAACTTGTGAATGAATTAAAAGCCACTAAGAAATCAAGGAGACAGGACTGAAGTGAGGTGATAAAAAGGCCTTTATAAGTTATACACAGCTATGAGAGCATTGCTTTAAGGCAGAAGGATCACAGGAGCTTTGAATTACTAAAACTTGGGAAGTAACAAGTATATATTTCTATGTATACAATGTACAAATAATTTGCTATGAATTATCATGTGTGCTGTCAACTTTAAAATTCGAATACTTCCTCAAGTGCATTTTTGAACTAGTGAGGTTTTTTCATTTGACATCCCCAACCCACTCCAGTATTCTTGACTAAAGAATCCCATGGACAGAGGAGCCTGGCGGGCTACAGTGCGTGGGGTCAAAAGAGTTGGACACGACTGAGCGACTAGCACTGACATACAGAATAAACCCAAATGAAATCTAAAAAGATGGCCTTTGTACAAACCATAACAGGAGTTACTGTTAGTAACTTGGAGTCTTTGAAATTGTCAAGGATTCCGCAATTTTTTCAATTTTTCTTACTCTACAGCATGTCCTTCTGTTTTCATCATCAATCCTTCCTCTTTTCTCATTTCTATTTTACACTCACCAGTCTCATCTACAAAAACACTCCTTCTCTTTCTTACTGTCAATCCTCTATTTTCATATTCTCTGGTACCAGAAATGAAACCTTTACGACTGGGGGGAAAGAGGGGAAAACACTCTTCTCAACGCTTCCTTTCTATTGGCCCTCATTCCAGGTGTGTTCTCAAGCACACACTCCTGTGCCCACTGAGACCTTCACATGGAACACTTCACAGCCCATTCACCCCGTACACCCAATCACAAACACAGACCTCCAAACTCCGCCCACTTGCAAAGTCTCCAAACCCTACCCACTTTTCAAACTCCACCTCAGTCTCCCAAAATGCCATCTAGACTATCCCAAGTCAAACTCATCTCTCCTGCCTTTCTAGCCCTCTCAATATCTGAATGATATATTTTAATTACACAGTTTCAAGACAATATACCTAACTACTTAGAATACTAACATCAAACAAGCTGGAGTTCATTTACTAGCAGTGGGCTCTTAAGTCATTTAAGTCAGTCAAAACTAAGTCTCGGTTTTCTCAGCTATGAACACAGGGATAGTAAGAGTTTGGCACTGCTGTTCATGGGGTAGTTACGAGGATTAAGAGAGTAATCCATGTAGAGCCTACAACAGAACATGCAGTCAATAGGTATTAGCCATTTTTATGCTGTTAATCGTCATCCTATAGCTTTGCATATGCCTTAACAGCCCAGTCAGACTCTAGGCCCTTGAGGGCAGAGACTGCATCTTACAGATGCTTAATAAATACATCTTTATAACTAAATCACATGTGTTAGTCACTCAGCTGTGTGCGATTCTTTCCGACCCTATGGACTATAAACCTGGCAGGCTCCTCTCTCCATGGAATTCCCCATGGACATGAAGGGCTAAGAGGATAATTACGGTATACGAATGCACAGAACTAGTCTAGGGTTAGGAAGCAATAACCACCACATATTTAGAGAAGGCCTCATTACGGACCAAGTGATACTTAGTAGGTTACCATAATTTTTATGGTATGCCATGAATACCTCACTCCAGAAAGTATCTAAACTTACATAGTGAATACAGAAGCTGTATGTTAATAGCTAGCCTGTGAAATGCCAGAGTCTTCTCCCCAGCCAGGCATCTCACAGGAGGAGGGGACCTATCATAGCAGATCTTTAGGCAGAGAGTAAATACTGGAAAATAAATTATCTCTACGTGTCTGTGAGGTAGCCCTACTTATATTCTCTTAAAAATTGCAAGAAAATGTCCAAAGCATTCCATAGTTCACTGCCAAGGCAGGAAATGACTGAAAGAAACTGGGTTCAAAGGTCAAAGACCTGGATTTGACCCAGTTGTGACAATATGCAAGTTTACATAAAGAAAAGAGGTGCGAAGTTTGTTTTAAGCAACATACCAATGCTTTAATGTGCTCTCTCCCAGCTCTCTACTTTATGCAATGCATTACCAATTTAAGAAAAATCCTTGTTAACTTTAATAAAAGATAAACAAGAATGCCTTGTCGCCATGCAATAACTTCATTTTATTTCTACAACACAAGACCATTTAGAAGTCTATTTTTAAAACTTTATTAAGTAAAGCTAAAGGTGTATACTGTCATCCTGCTTATTTAACTTATATGCAGAGTGCATCACAAGAAATGCTGGACTGAGGGAAGCATAGGCTGGAATACAAATTGTTGGGAGAAATATCAATAACCTCAGCTATGCAGATGACACCACCCTTATGGCAGAAAGTAAAGAAGAACTAAAGAGCCTCTTGACGAAAGTGAAAGGGGAGCATGAAAAACCTGGCTTAAAACTCAACATTCAAAAAACTAAGGTCATGGTATCCAGTCCCATCACTTCAAGGCAAATAGATGGGAAAACAATGGAAGCAGTGACAGACTATTTTCTTGGGCTCCAAAATCACTGCAGATGGCAACTGCAGCCATGAAATTAAAAGAAGCTTCCTCCTTGGAAGAGAAGCTATCAGCAATCTAGACAGCATATTAAAAAGCAGAGGCATTAGTTTACTGACAAAGATCCGTCTAGTCAAAGCTATGGCTTTTCCCGCAGTCATGTATGAATGTTAGAGCTGGACCATAAAGAAGGTGAGTGCGAAAGAATTGATACTTATGAACTGTGGTGTTGGAGAAGACTCTTGAGAGTCCCTTGGACTGCAAGGAGATCCAACCAGTCAATCCTAAAGGAAATCAATCCTGGATATTTGTTGGAAGGACTGATGCTGAAGCTCCCAATACTTTGGCCATCTGATGTGAAGAGCTGACTCATTAGAAAAGATCCTGATGCTGGGAAAGATTGAAGGCAGGAGGAGAAGGGGATGATGGAGAATGAGATGGTTGGATGGCATCATCAACTTGATGGACATGAATTTGAGCAAGCTCCACGAGTTGGTGATGGATAGGAAAGCCTAGCATGCTGCAGTCCATGGAGTCCCAAAGAGTCAAACATGACTGAGCGACTGAACTGAACTGAAGTAAAGCTAAAGTCCTAGCAACTGAAGACACAGCTCTCTTACATTATGATGAAATTTCAACAGGGAGAGTTATTTAACCCATTCATTCAAAAATATTTACTGAGCACCTATAGTCAGGCAGCTTCAACAGCTCAGCAAATAAAAAGAGACAATTAAAAGGAAGTTCAAATTCTAGTTGGAGGTGCCTCCTAAACAAATGAACAAGCTTGAAAATTAGAAAATATGTGGAATGATACTGTGTTCTGGAGAGAAGTAAAGCAGGACAAGGAGCATGAACGGTGAAGAGGCAGACTTGCGATCCTACTGGAGCTTCAGGGACTACTTCACTGACGAAGCAGCACTGAATGGTAAGAACTGAGTCTATGTTAGTGTCTGGGGAAAGGGCTTTCCCAGCGAAGAAAACACAGAAGTGCAGCAGTCCTCAAGCAGGAGATAAATTTAATGTAGATATTCTGGAAGAAAAAACAAAATTTAAACACCTAGACTGGAGTCCTAGCTCTTTGCCCTTTACCAACTCAGTAACCTTCAGAAAGAGAACATGACCCCTCCTGAACCTTTGCGACCCCGTGGACTGTAGCCCACCAGGCTCCTCCATCCATGGGATTCTCCAGGCAAGAATACTGGAGTGGGTTGCCATTTCCTTCTCCAGGGGATCTTCCCAACCCAGGGATCGAACCTAGGTCTCCTGCATTGCAGGCAGACGCTTTAACCTCTGAGCCACCAGGGAAGACCTGTAATTAAGGATACGACCATGTAACTTACAAAGTTCTTTCAATGGGAATGTTTAAGAATGTACTTTACAACACCGAAGGGTTATTCTCAAATGTTTTTGTCCAGAGGGCTGTGGTAAATCTAATGGAGGCTCTGATGGCTTCCAGCTACCACTTAAATCAATGATCAAGTTTGTTTCCTTGTCTGTCAAATGAGAAGAATGGAATCTATCTCACTAGGCCTGGTGGGGATTCAGTGAATTAGATCATTCACAGAAATACAGAGACTGATACGCGTATTTCTCAACAAGTGAAAAATCATCATTATCCCTATGGGGTCTGCCCCACAAGCACGAAGAGCTCTGCTGTCCGGCTCAGCATCAGACGCCCAGGGCGAAGCTCTCTGAAGCTGTTCCTTGGGCATTTGTGGACCTGACTGTGCTTACAGTGGTTAGTCACTTCAGTCAAGTCTGACTCTTTGCGATCCCACAGATTGTAGGCCACCAGGCTTCTCTGTCCATCTGGAGTGGGCCACCATTTCCATCTCCAGGGGATCTTCCCAACCCATGGATCAAACCGCCTCTCCTAGTCTCCTGCTTTGGCAAGCGAGTTCTTACCACTAGCGCCACCTGGGAAGCCCTGATTGTAAAGCCTGTTTTAAACACTTTGCAGGACTCTTAAGTGTCCCCCCCCCCCGCCCCCGCCTCGCCCCGCACATTCTACTGTGATGTTCTGGCTTCTAAGAAACCATTTTCACTCTCTAAAGTATTTTCAATACATGCAGGTACGCTTAAAAGAGGCTTGAAATTAAGCTACCACAGAAGTGATTTTCCACCTAGTTTGGGACAACTTCAGTCTTTCTTCGGAGCCGCCTTACTTTCACTAGCGTTTGGGGCCAGACGTGCTCCTTTTATAAGCACGTGATGACATCACTTAGCGTCGCGCTTGCGCAGCTTGGTGGCGTGGCCACGCCCACGCCTGCGCGGAGACCTAACGTCGGCACAGTCTGTGGTGCGCCTTCCCGGAAGAAGTCAGTACCGGGCTCTGTGAGTGCGGTCCAACAGTAGGACGGCCGGTGGGTGAGTGCCCCGAGTGTCCGAAGGACAGCTGTGCGCTGGTGGCAAGGATGCCGTTAAAGGGGAAGAGGTAGGGTGATGAGGAAAGTTCCCGAGTCCTTCCAGAGTAAGCGAGAGTTGCAGTGGTTGGTGAACTGATGACTCCGAAAAGCTGCAGATCTTCGTCTCAGAAGGCAGACTTTTTCTAAGTGCTGATGCTGGTCGACACAGAAAAGAAGTTACCATGGACTAACTTCCAGCGATTTCCTTGACACTGCATTCGAAACCAGGAGAAAGGCCTGCGGTGATTTCGTCGGTCGGACGTATCTGTAATTCGACCCCTTCCAGGCTAGCCTGCGCGCGATTGCTGTCCGCGGTGCTGAAAATAGAGCGGTATCTTCAGGAAGAAACCCGTTGAGGGCAGGGCAGTATTTCCATTTTCCTCGGCTTTGTTCAGAGTTTCTTTGTGTGTGCTGAAGGAAGGGCTCTTTTTTTTTTTTTTTTTAATCAGCGCTGGACACGGAGGCGACGAGCAGACAACCAGTATTAGTTTCATAAAATTTAGGAAAGCCAGTGCTTCATTCTAAGACTGAATTTTCTTTCTTTTTTTTTTTTTTTAATTATATTATTTAGGCTTAGTTGCATCCTTCCTTTGTGCAGTCAGGAAACCTCAATCCTTGCACCCAACCAGATGATTTGCCTTCAGACTCACAGCCATCCAAGTAGTTCACTAGACCTCTGTCTGTATTGGCCCAGGCACTTTTACCAAGGTGAGCTTGCTTATGGTGTACAGTGTTTTGTGAAAATGAGTTTTCCCAAACTCCCCTAATGAAGAGTCCAGAACAGCCAGGGTAAGGTGAAACCACTTTAATGTGCTTTTCTCCACGGTTAGGCATGAAAAATACTTCCCCATTTGGAAGAGAGATAGTAAAACTGGGCAGTCTTCCAAAAAAGGAAAGACCATGAGTTTCCAGTTGGTTTTCATACTTGTTTGTCTCTCTCTGTGTCTGAGGGATGGTGTTTCTCTGAATTATACACAGTGGATTTTTTTTTTCTTTTTTGTTGACTCAATAAAATGTTTACTAGTCTTGGTACCAGCTGCTTGTTTGTTTTGATTTCTGATTAAGGTTAAAGTGTGTGGGTGGTTGCAGGGAGGTGGGGGGGAAACAGGGGATGTATGCTGTGTTTACCTGTGTCAGTGTTCTGGGATGCAGAAGGCACCTGGGAAACTATGCATTGTGAGTAAACATATGTAAAATGAAAGAATGCATTTAAAAACATCATTACAGCCCAAGCTGTATTTTTCCCTTCTGAGACAGAACCAATAGACTGAGGTGCTAAATGATCAAATGTTGCAAAGCTAAGGCCATGGGGTAGAAATAACTTTAAATGTCCTTACTATTTGGCAGAAAGCTTATCAAGGCAGCTTTGATTAAAGATGACATCTCTGTTCACTCAAGAAATTCGCCTTTCTAAAAGACATGAAGAAATGTAAGTTGCTGTTGTTGTTTTAAAAAGGCTAATCTCAATGTATACACTGTACTGGCTTTATTAGTGACACTTTGTGCACAGGAAAACTTAAAAGTCTGTAAGTGTGTCATTTTTTGTGACACTTGAGAGATTTTGGTTTTAAGGAATGTCATTACCCCTCAAGAATAACACAAATTAAAAGGTCTAATTGTGTTTTATGTCTTTTAACTTCTTGTTACTAATATCTAGATAAATTCACTCTCCCTCTTAGCCAGTCTATGCTCTACACTGCTATTCAATGAACTTCTCTAAGCCTTTTACCAAGGCCAGCTTCATGAGAATGTGACCTGTATAGTCAGTCACAGGCCCTGCACTAGATTTAGTCTAGGAGCAAAATTTTCATTTGCACTGGGCTCTGCAAATTATATGGCCAGTCCTGCACTTTTATTTAGTATTAACTCTTTTCTAACCTCTGTTTGTTGGGCTCTCCTATTTTGCTTTTCTCTAATTACTAGCCTCTCTGCCGTGGCCTTCTAAGGTATTTTTCTTATGAAAATGACTTTTCAAAGACCTAGGTTTTTATTTATACTCTCAAGAACAACCCTGTGCAACATACTGATTCCTGAGAATCTCACCTCTTTGATAAATAGTTAGACTGTTACTGTACCACTGGTGTATTTTTCCTCATTTGATCACTTAATAAGACTAAACACTTATAAAAGGAGTATTTAACCATAGAGAAACTTTTGAAGTCCATTATATATAACAAAGTAGTTTGATAATTTATTTACAACTTTCTACATCTTCAATTAGTTTTACCATGTTGTTGAGTATGCATGTGTACACACAGCCTCTCACTCATATATGGAACCATCATCTTTCTCTTGGAAAAAGGAAAAAAATATTTTTATTGCTTCTTCAAACATATGGAAGTTTAGCACAATTCTAAATGTGTAACATAAGATTCAGGGGTACTGAAGTGTTAAGCAGAAGGTTTTGTATAGCAAGTCATACCAATGTATGTGTGGGGAGGTATATATAAGTATGTGTACAAAGGGATATGGATTACAGTTTGCATTTTCACTAAATATTTTCCAACACTTTAAAATACTTTCAAGACTAGAGAGGTTAAAAAAACACAAGTGTGTACTTACAGTGTAAATATGAAAATAAAAATAATTTCACTGAGACTGAAGACTTGCTGAACTACCTAAGTTTTTCACTGTCTTATTAACTGACGTATAGTAACTGGCTTTCAAAGTAGGTTGAACTGGGAGTGAGGTGCAATTAAGAAATGATTTATATTGGCCAGGCAATAAAATGTTTCTTCTTAAAATCTTTACATAATCTTCATTTTTTTGTAGAGTATCACAAAGATTAATGTTACTTCAACGAATGGAGAATAAACCTGAAGATCAAAACAAGGGAAGGGCCTCTCAGACACAAGCAGCTAAGGCTGCTTTACAAAGGAATGTTAGTCTTTTAAAGGTAAGATTCTCTGAATTAAACCTACTTTCCCCACTTTTGCACAAAGGTTTTAATTCAATTTCATTACTTTGATTTATGTAATTCCTTTGAGTAACAAATAGAATTAATGATACACTACTATTTAAATTCATGTTAACTGGACAAGAAGCATGGATTCTCACTTATTAAAATGAAAGCCTTGACATTTGCTTAGGCTAATGAAAAATCAGTCACTATAAAAAGAACTTTAAAGTCACCTTTGTGCAAGAATAAATGCAAGTCATAGCTTCTGGGGACTTCCCTGGCAGTCCAGTGGTTAAGAATCCGTCTTCTGATGCAGGGGACGTGAGTTGGATCCCTGGTCAGGGAACTAAGATTCCTCATGCCCATATCGCAATTAAGACCTAACGCAACCAAAAAAAAAAAAAAAAAAAAAGACATAGCTTCTATCTTCCATCTTCTTTTATTTGTAAGGAGATTTGGAAACATGATAAAGTACCTATAATATGCTCAAAACTATTTGATTTTGCCCTCCTGGGGCCACAGTCAATATAGAGATTTCGTATCTAAGGTAACAGATTTCCTAGGATCTTCTTTGATGGTGATGGAGGAGGTGGTCAAAGTATGTGACTGCGCAGGGCCTCACCATTTGGCCAGTGTGCCCATTTGGAGTAAAATCATATGTGTAACATTTTTGGCTGCTTGCTGTACTTTGCTTCCAGAATTGTATGGCTTCATCCATAATTAAAACCCTAAAGTTTGCTTCCATTCGAGCTTCCAAGAGATCCTATGACTAAAACATTTGGTAGTAAGGCTATATTATTTAAGTTATAAAGCAGTGTTTTCAGTTTTTTATTGTTAAATATTTTCATCGATAGGCATGATGTAGTTCTCTTCTGTCCTCACTAGAGGATAAAGGAAGAGGAAAATTCAGTTATCTTCTCAGCTTCTGGCAGTTTGATCCACAGTAATTTAAGTCACAGCCATAGTGCTACCAAAGCATTCTATATTGCCATATGTCTTACTTGCCCAATGGTATTTGCAATATTTATTTTTAAATGGAAATATATAGGGTAATCTAGAAGTTGCTCTGAAAAGTCAGAAAATCCAAATTGGAAGTCTTCACGGCTTGCTTGCTACTTGTTACGGCAAGTGCAGGTAATATCGGTGAGCGCAGGTAGTATTGTCTTCCTTTTAATGCCCAAGTATATGATGAATGGCCAGCTCTTACTCTACTCTTGAGCTTGTTCTGAGCAGAAAGTGAGGGTAACAAAATAAGTACAAGTTAGGTCCTTTACATCAAGTAGCTTACAGGCTCTGTTCATGACCTAAAATATACATAAAATAGAGACCTTGTATGATCAAACGTTAATTACATGCTGTGGAATACTCAGCACTTAGCTGTGTGCTCAGTTGCTCTGTTTTGTCCTACTCTTTGCGACCCCATGGACTGTAGCCTGCCAGGCTCCTCTGTCCATGGAGATTTTCCAGGCAAGATACTGGAGTGGGTTGCCACGCCCTCCTCCAGGGTACTCAGCACTTTAGGAGTGTTAAATTACTTAGCACTTCAGAAGTGTTAAAAACTCTTGGAGAGCTAGAATAGTCTATGAGGTCTCAGAGAAGACGCTAAGCTAAGCGGGAAGACATTCCATTGAGTTCTCAAGGAAGAGCCAAGACCAGAAGAAGAATGAATGGCCTATTAATGTTCACGGGATCCTAAGCTAACTGGCTTGGAAAGCCCCAGGAAACAGGCTGAATATATATTGTGAGACAAAATGAAGAGACTTGGTATGTAGAGATAATATAGTGTTGTGAGCAAAAAATAAAAATAAAAAAACAGCAAGACTTAAACATATGAAAGAGTTTTAAAGAAAGATTCATTTGCTATTTAGCAAAGTAATTTCAAAAATGGAGAGATTTAAGGAGGTAGCTAAGAAATCACTGTGATATCTAGAAGGAAGGTAATGAACCTAGTTTCATAGTCTTGAGAAACCAGTTTGGTATGATGTTTTTTCCCTTAATTATCAAAAAAATACACTCTCATTATAAAAAAAACTTGAAAGATCAAGGTTGGAAAACCTTCTATATCATCTGCCTGTCTGCTGCTGCTGCTGCTGCTGCTGAGTCGCTTCAGTCGTGTCCGACTCTGTGCGACCCCATAGATGGCAGCCCAACAGGCTCCCCCGTCCCTGGGATTCTCCAGGCAAGAACACTGGAGTGGGTTGCCATTTCCTTCCCCAATGCATGAAAGTGAAAAGTGAAAGTGAAGTTGCTCAGTGGTGTCCGACCTCAGCGACCCCATGGACTGCAGCCCTCCAGGCTCCTCCATCCATGGGATTTTCCAGGCAAGAGTACCGGAGTGGTGTGCCATTGCCTTCTCCTGTCTAGAAATTAGTATATTTTTCTATATTTTCTTTCTATATTTCCTTTCAGCTTTTTATAAGCATTTTTAACTCTCTTACATCCCAGGTAAAGTTAGAGATATCATTTTCCCCTATTTTTTTTAACATGTGTGCTTAGTTGCTTTGAATAATTGGATATGCAACCTTTTTTTTGTCCTTCTTTCCCTCATATATAATTTTTATATACAAGGGATATGATTTTAGTGGCTCTCCCACAGAAGTTATTGTTAAGATAAACAGGACATGATTACAGAATTTGAGCTGGGAAAGACTGTAAAAAGCATACAGCTTTAGATTCTTACATAAAGTCTTTTTTGTTTTGTTTTTTAGCATAAAAACTTTTCCCACAGATGTAAATTAAAGGTCTTCCCTGATGCTTAGTGGTAAACAACCCACTTGCCAATGCAGGAGATGCGAGTTCAACCCCTGGGTTGGGAAGATCCCCTGAAGGAGGAAATGGCAACCTACTCCAGTATACTTGCCTGGGAAATACTATGGACAGAGGAGCCTGGCGGGCAACAGTCCAAAGGGTCACAAAGATTCAGATGTGACTGAGCACACACAGTAGATAAAAGCGGTCCTGCTTTGGCCCAAAGTCCTACAATCCCTTCCTTGACTGTACTGCCGTGGCCCTAAAGAACTGGGAAAACCACTGATCTGGGCTAATCCCTTAATTTATAGAGATGAGAAAACCATAATGTATCATTCCTAACATCCGTTTGCAAGAACAGATTAAATAGGATTTCCCGGGCAGTTCAGTGGTTAAGACTCTGTGCTCCCAATGCAGGGGGCACAGATTTGATCCACAGTCAAGGAATAAGATCCCCCCGAACACACACACATACACAAAGAGATTAAATCACAGCAGGATAGGTACTTAAGTACTGAGTGCAATGGAAAATGGTGCCCTTAAAACCTGGTAGCACTCCTCTAATATAGTAAACAAAATAAGGATGACTGTATATTATCCATTATCTGACCTTATTCCCATGTTCTGAACAGTATCATGAACACTAAAAGGGCATGAGCTTTAAGAAAGAAAGATATAACACTAGCATCTTTCAATGATACGTCTTTATACTTAAGAGAAGCCAAAGTTGTTTCAAAACTAGTATGAGTTGAGTAAAATTAACGGGTAAACCATAAACATCTAAGAATCAATAGCAATCCTATGTATACAGGTGGAAAAGAGAGATCACATTCACACTAGCAATAAAATTATAAAATACATACTTGAGAATGCTCTTAACAAAAGATCTGCATGACTGCTATGAAAACAATTATTACACTTCAGTGGCAGTTTTAAGGGAAAACTTAAATGAAGACATAAGCCTTAATCCTGACTGAGGAAACTATGATTTTTTCTAAGTCATCTGTCACAAAATTATTTTTAGATTTAGTAAAATCCCAAGAAAAATTTTCTTTAGTTGCATTTGAATAAATAAATTAGCACAGATATCAAAGACTGCTTTTAAAAGGGGAATGAGAGTAATCCCATCAAAGATTCCAACTTAGTAAAAAATGTATATGAATCTAAGTAGTGAAGAAAATTCACAGTGAGGGTTTAGTCAGTAAATATCATAGAAGACAGTGGATTTTGAACACTGGCTCAGTGATTTTCTTTTGTTACCGTTAATACAATGAACTCTATCTGCCTTTTAAAATCAAACATCAATGGACTTAGAAGCCAGAAAATATTTTATTTCTACAAATATTTCCATGATATAAACTGCCCTCTCCCCCACCTTTCCCTCCACAAAATTTAGTTTAAACCCCAAAAGATGCTTTTTTGGTAACAGACATCCTCTTGTGAGATGGACCAACAGGACAGAGTGAGGAAGAATGAGAGTGTCCTCCAGCAGATTAGACATGCAGCCAGTGCTTCCTTTCAGGGACATCCTGGAAGCCTCCACGGGGCAGCTGGCAGGCAGAACTGCCACCCAGGATGGCCAGTACTCGCCGGCCCACGTGTCTCCTCTTTCCTCTCACATTTTCACTTTCCCCAATGCATATGTTTAACACATGTCTCTGCGTTCTTTGTACCAATGACCCTTGCACTTCATGTCTTTAATATCTTATTTTTTGTATCCCAGAAATTGCCCCTCCAGCAGCTTAAAAGATTAAACCCAGCCCAGCCACAGCTCGATGGGGAGGGACGGATGTCGGCAGGGAGGAGGAAAGACAGATCTTGGTACTTGATGCTTTATGCTCCTTCCTTTTCCTATTCAGGAGTCAACTTGTTTATACAGGCTCCAGAGTCATGCCATAGAGTAACAGTTATACCTTCATCCACTGGAAGCTTATTTTTTAATTGCTATGAAAAATCTCACAACTATGCAAAAGAAGGAATAGAAGAATGTTTCCATGTACTTATCACCCACACTGAATCAATGTCAGAACACAGCCAGCTTGTTTTGTCTATATTCTTCACCTCTACCCCCTCACATCACTTTGAAGCTAACCTCAGACCCAGAATTGTTTCACCTGTAAATATTTCAGTACATCCCTTTATTTCAGTGTCTGTCACTAAAATATAAGGACTGTTTTAACCATAATCAAAATGTCAGTGTCAACCTAAGAAATTAACAATAAACCCTCAAATAGCTAATCAGGTTCCAAATAAAAGTCAACTTGTAATTGATAGGTTTCCTAAATTTCTCACAGTACTCCCTGCTCTTTTATCTCCGCTTTTAATACATTTGTTAAAGGAACTGGGTCATTTGTCCTGTTGAGTTTCTGAGTATCGCCACTTCCATCACTGAGGTACTCATTTAACATGTTCCTCTGTTCCCCCTCGTTCATGAGTCAACTTGTTATACAGGCTCCCGAGTCATGCCATAGAGTAACAGTTATGCTGTCATCCACTGGAAGCTTGTTTTTTAATATAATTGACAGATCTAAGTTGTGTTGTACAACAGAAGTGTGGTGCAAGCCACATATGTAATTTTAAATTTCCAAGGAACTAATTTTAACAATGTGAACCTAAACAGATTAAATGTTTTTCAAACATATTTCAAAAGTAATTGCTATAAAAAGTTAGTAAATATTTTATATTCTATTTTCTTACTAGACCCTCAAAATTCAGTGTGTATTGCACATCACAACACATCTTAATTCAGACTTGTATATTTCGAGTGCTCAGCTGCTACTTGAGGCTAAGAAATACTCCATTAATAGTGCAGATTAGAGAGGCCTGAGTAGATTCAGATTCTGTGTTTTTGGGAAGAACACTTCCATAATGCCAGCTGTCTCTCTCTTTTTGGAATGTTAGGCATTGATGATCACTGCCTAAGTATACTCATTAGGGGTTATGAAAAGCAGTATTCAAATTCTTTTTATTCTCATTCAACTCCTGATTAGTTATATTAAGAGACACTTGTCCTCATCAATTATTTGATTACACTGACGTATATTTCATAGAGGAAAAAGCATGATGAATGCTTGATTCTCTCTGTTTAGTTTTCAGAATAATAGGTTGGCTCTCTGCTGTCCTGCAGAAGTGACCAATTAGGTGTTGTTGGTTTTGGTTGTTTTTTTATATTGTTTTGTGTTTTGTTGTTTTTTGAGGTGTCCTGGATTGGAAATGTTTCAATACATTTCAATATTTATTCCCATTTATTCTCAATTTGTCCCATTTTTAACAAGTGGGAACCTCTTTAGACTAGCTCCTGAATGCCTCTGAGATCCCAGCAGCATGACAGTCTCCTTTCTGTTCTGATGAGACGTTGCAGGCTCATCGCGTGTGTTTGTTGCTGAGACCCGGAGCAGCCACTGTTCCAAGGAGCCCTGGATCCTTTTGGTAGGAAATATGTTCAGAGCCCTCTATCTGGGCAATGGTGGTATTTATTGTGACCTTTTTTTTTTTTTTTTTTTTTTTAAAGATAAGAGCTCCTATTAGAAATTCCAGGATTCCAGTTTGCAAGGCCTTTAATTTAAAATCATAGATTTTATACCTCCGACTTCTTTTTCTCAAATCCAAAATCTGTTCCCAAAGAAGTTTCCAACACCAGCACAACTACTTCTGTACCGTATATCACTGTCACCATCCATGTGATTATAAAGAATGGTTTTCAGTAAGATGCTTTTACTAAGATTCTTTTTGTCCTTAGGGTGTATCTCACTAGGGGTGCTCACTCAAAATATTGTGCTCTAAGGTCACTTGATATATTTATTCTCTGTGTGGTTATGCCACCAACTAGATAGCAGTTAGATCTGTTTATTTTCAATTTGTAGGGACTGCTTTTTCAGTTGTTTTCTAACTGCATACAATTTTAAATGGTCTAGTGACAAGTCTATACAACAGGACAACATGGTAGTCAGGTAAAGCTGGCCAGCAAGCCCCTGTTCTCCCTCCTTTCTTCCTTTTCTTCCCCTACCCCCTTGGGTACTTTTTTCTTTTTCATTTTTTTTTTAAGTTTCTGATTAATTCTCAGGATTCTTTGACCCTTCAGCCTGTATTTACTTACTGAATATTTCAGTACCTAGTACATACCCTGCACTTGTTAGATTCTCAGATGCCTAAAGGTTATATGAGACATAGTCCTTTCCTTTGGGCAGCAAATAGTGAAAAAGAAGGTTCTTATGTCGAAGGATTAAGATACAACTTGCTACAGAAGGCTACCGTCAAATTGCTGAGATTCTGAGTCAGGCTAAGGAATGGCTGCTTGATCCTCTGTTTTGTGGGTACCAATTTATTATTTTTTTTAATCTAGGGGAGGACATATTTAAAGTAGTTTTTAGCAGAATTAATCAATTCCAAGTTATGTATGTATTAAAGTACAATATGGTCTAGGCATGAGTATACGTAAGCATTAAGTATTTGTGGAATGAATAAGTGTAACTAGAAGGACACAGCATTAAGAATCACATGAAAAGGCCAGAGGAGACATCCTGAAAGAACAGTATAGGGAGCGCTGAATTTTTAAATTGCAGGAATAAGAAGATCTGGAATTACACGGTACAGCATAGGTATCTGAGTGGATAGAATTCCCACTAGTATACATTCAATACATTCAGTGGGAAAAGATGAGTTTAGTTTTATCAGGTTGAGACTTTTATCAGGCCAGGAAAGAAACTAGCCATCCTTCTACAATAATAATTGATACTAGATCAGAGACAATCTTGGAGGGAGGAAAAGTGAAAAGATGGGGCCAGATGTCTCAAATCTTAAGAAAGCCCACAGTGAGGATTAATGAGAGAAAAAAAGAGCCAGCCAAGGAGAAGAGGAGGAGGAGGAGTCCGAGAGGTGAGCGAAACATCCAAGGAAGTGAAATATGACTTGGGCCAAGGAAGAAGTTCTCTCGAGGGGTGATTATCCCTGTCCAAATGCTGCAGAGATGACAGCCGGGTTGGGCAGACTTGGGCCTGCTTTTCCAGGCCATGCATCCCTCTCCACCTGTCTGGTCTTTCCATTGCAAATCTGCTCTTCTCTACAAGATACTCGGTTTTCTTATTTTCTGATCTTTAAGAAAAATGTTTAGTCTTGCCTATAGGTGCTAGTAGTACTTAGACCTCCCAGTTCAGGCAACTTTGTAACTGTTCTTAGAATAATGTTAACATTGGGGTTGTGAGTTTTGATTCCTAGATCTATAACGTGGTTTTTCCAGAACCTTGTTGAATCTCAGTGTAAACAGAAGAGTTGGTATCCCCTGTCTGTTGTATCATTGACATCAAAAGCCCTCTAAGCCTGCGTGTTGGTTGTGAGCTGCTGATATGGGATAGATATGCTAATAGATGGGCTTTTTATCCCTAAATCATTTTCTTTCCCCTTCAAATCACCTTCCTCCAGACAGCAGGTGCACTAATGGTTGTGCAACTTTGGGGAGTCCCTTTAGGGAATTTCCTGTTTTTCCCTTTTCCATTTCACACCCATTCCTTGCTCCCGCCGCTGCCATCTGCTCTCTCTTTTCTCCTGTTCAGCGTTGGCTTCTTCACACCCCACTCCCACGCCCTTTTCCATCGCTCTCCTTCTGTCCAACAGCCCTGTACTCAGATCGCTCCTGTGCTTCTCCATGGAGCAGAGAACTTTTTCTTTTCTATCAACTTATTAAGCTTAGGGACACAATTTACACAGCCTTCCCAGCAGTGGCCCTGTGAACGGGACAAACCTAAGCGAGCACAAGACAGCAGAGGTGCTGCTTTGGGAGAATTTACCGCACAGGGCTTGAGTATCTCTGTAACAACTTGTAAAGTCTCATGTTTCTGGGCATGAACTTTATATATAGATCTAGATAAAATTGTTCCTGAAGTATGAATCAAGCTTGAATACTCTTGTATTTCTACATCCATAAGAGGAAACATAAATATCTGCATGTTGAAGTACTTAGTAACACACAGTGCTTGAATGACATGAGCTGAAGGATATATTACCTCGCAATAAAATTTGCCTTTGAGATTAGCTTAGAAACCTGGTACTAAAAGTCTAAACAGCATCGTGAAAGGTTCTTTTTGCAGAGTACTCAGTACCTCATGGACCTTTTAAATATAGGGAATATTTGCCTATGTATGAAATTCAAATATGGAGTCCTGCATAAATGAAAGGTGTGTCATTAATATCCCATGTGCATGATCTAGACAGACCACAACTCTCTACTTTGAAGGTTCGCCT
Organism: Tragelaphus eurycerus; assembly: GCA_935064755.1. Taxonomy (NCBI): domain Eukaryota; kingdom Metazoa; phylum Chordata; class Mammalia; order Artiodactyla; family Bovidae; genus Tragelaphus; species Tragelaphus eurycerus. The sequence goes on along the minus strand of CAKXYN010000001.1, from coordinate 56,155,238 downwards.
AGCGTGGGTCTGAGGATCTGATTGTTTTTAGTATCGGAATATTTGACTATTTTATCCATCTGGCTGTTTTTAAAGGATTTTAAAGCTAAGTCAGTCCTCTGAGCAGTTTTAGAGGAAGTTCTTTTTCCAAGAATTATTGGCATTTACTAACTACTTAAAATGAAAAAGGCAGAACTTAGATGTACCACCCCCATCCCCTGCCTTTTATTTTAAAATAAGAAACGCTTCCTTCTCTATTTGCAACTGGTTAATTAAGCAGTGATCAGTTCTCTGTCAGCATCATCTCCATGAGTTTAAACTGTGTATGCAGAGGAGAGATGGAGCAAGAGATTAGAAATAGATAGATACTGCTATTAGAGGTGCTCTGTGTGTGTGTGAATGTTTTGAAAAATGCTTCTATCTGTTTCAGGATATAGAAGCGGCAGAGAAGTCTCTACAGACTCGGATGCATCCAGCTCTACCACCTGAGGTGGCTGCTCTGGAGGTGAGAATCTTAAGGAACAAATGTCCAACAAGAGACTCTGTTCTGTCAGAAGTGCCTTTTAAGTGGCTCTGTGTAGTTCCCAGCTTTCTGCATTCAAGAAAATACACCACATGTGTCTGATCTCTGTGTCCACAGTGCCATACCTTGTATGTTGTAGTAATCTGTAAGTATTTTGGTTTTAAAAAAATTTTTACGTCAAGTGAAAATTTTATCAAGACTTTGTGTCTTTTCACCAAGTCACTTAGAAACTACTTTCTTGTTAAATCCTAACAGAAAATATGCACTAAATCTTAAGATGACAGCCTCACCAAAATGCTTTTCCTGTTGGCTGATGTTACAAGTAGCAGCTCAGTCTCTTCATTGAAAAATGCAACCAGCGCTATTTAAATGCATATTATCATGCAGTACAGCGTGGCTTTTGTCTGTTTGATTTTGCTCTGTTCAAGAACAGATTGAGAAGATGGCTGGCAAAAATAAACCAGAGTTGGTATATGCATGTATGTGCTGAAAGGGAATTTGCTACATATAAAATAGTTTGACTATATCTTTAATGACCTTTATCTAAGTGCAGTTTTGCTTGCTGCCTAACCAAGGCGGTGAACAGACTCAAAAATGAAAGGCTGAGAATTTGCCCCGCAATCTTGTGTGTCATCTCGGGTAATAAGAAAAGGCAGTGATCAAGGACAGAAGAAACTCCCGTTCAGAGTTGTGCCCTGGGCATGTCTTTTTCTTTGTTGAATTTTCCAATACCTTACCCTGGCCTGCACAGGGCCCACACAATGGGGGTTAATCCAGCCGTGAATGGCGGAGAAACACCCAACCACAGGCCTTGGCTGGTATTTTTCTTAGCTAGTCTCGCACAGCAGGATGGCCCCTGTTTTAAGTATGTCAGGCTACTTCTCAGACCACATGCATAGATGCGGAGATAAATGGGGTCCCTTACCATTTGCAGCTTTCAGAACTCCCGTTATCTTTTTTTTTTTTTTTATGACAGTATTTTGTTTTTTTTGGTCATGCAGCACATGGGATCTTAGTTCTCTGACCACAGGTCAAACCCAAGCCCCCTGTTGCGGAAGCACCTCACCCTAACCACCGGACCACTAGGAAGTTCCTCTCACCCCACACCTTTTTACTGCTCAGAGTGTGTCCCCAACGCTATCTAACTCTGACTGAATTTCCCAAGATGAGACCGATAGTGACGATCTCATATAAAATGCCCTTCTATGACACAGAGTTTTTGGCAGCTTACTTAGGACAGTCAACCAAGAAACTACCCAGCTCATGGACAAGCGATCCAGTGAGGCATTTGGAGCTTCTGGTGCTTAAGGACTGCTCCAGCCAAGGCAGAAACACAGCACCTCAATTTCCAAGTTATTTGAATTAAAAATAGCTAGGTGATGTTGGTATTATTTTGTCATTATCCAAAAAAGTGTGGGAAGAAACTACAGTTTGCCACATGAAGTGCTCTTCTAAAAGATAGAGTGGATACATATTTTTAATGTTTCTCCCTTATACAATTAAGGGGTTAATTCACCCGAATCCTGTAATCATCCTCTTTATATTTCAGTTCCTGAACTCATCCCAGGTCACTTCTTTTTCTGTTAATTCTAAAGCAGTTGTTCACAGTGAATCATTTCATTATGATAATTATAGTATGAGGAGTCATTTGGTATGGGATTAGAAACATTAAACAAGAACTTTTAATGATTTTGTGGCCATAAATGATACTACTGGGAATAATCACATGATTGGCCACAAGAGGGCGTGTAAAATCACAATAAAATTGTAAAACCTGTAATTCTGCCAGGCTCTGGTTTTACTGAGAAATTTGAAAATTAACACTAGTAAGTAGCCAGATTTTTTTTTTCTAAAATTAACATAAAATATTCTGCAGAGGAAGTGCATTCTACGTATGTGTGTGAGTGTCTGTGAGTGTGTGTGTACACGCACACACACACACTTAAGGGAATAAACATTTAGACTATTATGAAGAGCCAAGTTCAATTGCTTGATATGCTTTTTCACTTTTGGATGTTTCCCCCTCCCAGACTCTTTACTGGGCATCAGTAGAAGAATATATTCCCAAATGGGAGCAGTTTCTTTTAGGAAGAGCACCGTATCCTGCTAGTACTGAAAATGGAAATGAAGCAGAAGATACCATTCCAAAGAGGGCGCAGCAATAGCTTCTCCACATAGTATTTCAGAAACCTGTAGAGTAAAGCTGTACATTAAAGAGCATTGAGGTCGCTGCGGGGACTTCAGGACTCAGATTGCCTCATCACCTCCTCTGGACAATGAAGGGTTGATGATTTACCAGCAGCTTTCAGGTTCTCACTGGAGATCTACTGCTGTTTCAGTGCCATAAATTTGTTTTCTACCAAACCCATGGAAGTGTGTTAAAAGCTGATATTGGAAAATGGACTGTTGATTAAATAAGTTGCTGAGTGTTGTGTGTGTGTGTGTTTTTTTAATCTAATCATATACCATGATTCTCATCTAAACAGTGAATACCAGATTAGACATTTTCTAGAATCTTTACTTTTCAGTTATTTTATTAAGAGGATAAGGCACAGGATCCAAGAGGTTTGCTTACATTTTAGTTTTTTTAACAGGTAAAAAGACTATGACGACTGCTTTAGTATAGTAGCACTGATTAGGAAAGAGTCATAAGGTTTTGTCCCTCATAGATAACTGATCCGGTAAAAATTCTGGAAGAAAGAAGTGAACTGTTAAGCATTCAATAAGCAGCTAGTTTCAGGAGGGATCAGACTAGTAGAGCTGTGAATGGTCACTGGATTTTGAGTTGATTTTAAAGATCGCCAACCTGTGAATACAAGTAACTCCTCTCTTATCTTTTCATCTTTAAATCTGCCCTTCCCTCTCCCTTCTATTTTTGTTATTTCTCAAACAACTGTCAGTCAGAAAGCTTTGGGTCACAACCCTGAATAGCTCTGAGACTGTTCAATCCACCACTGCTGGAGAGCTAAAAAAAAAAAAAAAAAATTCTAATTTTTCTAATTATAAAAGCAGCTCCTGCTTAGTAAAGGGAGTCCACATCACTTTGAATTCCAAACCAGTTTGTGGTTTTAGAAGATGACAATAGGACAGGCTGGAAAAAAAAAAATCCATTGTGCTGATAAGTTCCTTTACACTGCCATCTTGGAAATATCCTGTTGAGTGGGTGTTGGTGTGGGTAACAATAATGTTGTTTTCATAATATGTGCTGGCAGATGAGCACACTTCTCTACAGTGTTAACAGTTGTAATTAAGGAATAAACAGCACAGAGTGTCAGTCCGATGACAATTTCATCTATAGTGTCACAATACAAAATGTCACAAAATATTAGAACTGTTACATAACTATAAAAAGGATCAGCTTAAAAGCCGAAAGCCCTTTAAAAAGCAAGACAGAAAGGGAGAAAAAGAAAACTGGCATAGAGACCAGAACAATTTTATACCTTCTCAAGAATGTTCTGTCACGAAAATAAATTGATATATATTTTTTTCCCTGTTACATTACAGTTTGGTTTCTAGCCATCCAGTTGATTTAGCAGGAGAATGCAGGGCTTTTTAGCAGCTTCAAATTGGTAAACAGATTTAGATGTAGTAGGGAGAACATGAGGAAGTTTTTTTTTTTTTTTTTTTTCTTAACATCCAATCTTTCCCAGCATATGCACATAAGAAGGTGAATGAAGCAATGTGAAACTTATTTCTCTTTAGTCAAGTGGAAAAAAAAAGGCTAAACATTTGTTGAGATGGTAAAATATTGTGTCAAGCAAGTAGGCACATTCCAAAATTAAACAGTGGTTGATACGTGATCGTCCTCAAATATTTGAGCATTACGCTTCCTTTGAGTTCTGGAAATTAAATCACCAGTAGGTTAGATTAAAATACAAAATGAATAGCAATGTAACCATCTCAGAAAAGGTTCAGGCTTTTTCTCCCCCAAATTGATTAACTTGCTAAATGGTGTTTTTAAAAAGCCTAAGTTTAATGTTCCCTGGGTTATGATTTAGGGCAGAGGGGAAGGGATTTCTGTTCCATTGACTGTTCCATTTCCCCCATTTCTAGTTACTGCCTCAACAACTCCCAGAGAGGACTTTATTCCTGGCCCCCATAGCGCTTTTCCCCAGTCCCCTCCTTGTAGACTGGAACAGATTGCACCACATGGTGTATGTTAAAAAAAAAAAAAAATCCCAAAGGGACCTGGATACCCCCATTAAAGGGCGTTATATTCCTCATGTCAAATTAGCTTTAGATAGGAATTTCTAAATATTTTTTTTTCTGTAAGAAGGGGAGAAATACCATATCTACTACAGATTTTGTACATTAGTAGGAAAAAGTATTGTCACCCATTGAGTCTTTTTCCTCTCTATTCAGTGCCCTTACATATTTTGTATATCCACTAGTCTTTATGAAAACTATGAGTTTCTTTTTTTCTTCAGAATAATGGGGTTTTCTAAAGCTTGTTCCAAAAATTTTTCATAGCCTTTCTTGGGTTACTGCAAATGCATAAATATTCAAACCTCATTTTCTGCTGAAACACTTCTAATGTATGATATTATTAAGCTAGAAAATGCTAACGATCAGAAGGAGCTACAGTTTTTCTCCAAAATATTAATTTTACTCAAGTACTCATGAAAAAGCCTAATACTCTGGAAACCAGACATCTGCTCTTTCCCATGCGTAGGGAGCAGTGTGAATGAACGTGATGTCATCAGGACAGTTTTTCTCTGCCTTCTGTACAAGGTGTTCTAACTTGCTAGGTTAAGATTTAGATAAGAATAAAATAATCTTTAACAGTCTTTACCATTTTGTGTTCTCTGCTTCATTCTCCTTTTTCTATTAGGAAAAAAGGTGTGTGGGTATATTTATTTTTTGATTCAAAATTTTATTTGGAGGTTATTTTATCACTTTTGAGGCAACTGGAGACAGATTAAGGGTAGAGTGAGGGAACATTTATGTGAAATACCAGGGCACACAATCATTAATTTTAGACAGGAGGAAGATATTAGCATGAAACCCACACTACGGTGGGTTATATTGTGTAAAATTTAATGCACAAGGCCATGAATGTGTCTTACCTACAAAATACATTCTTTTCCTTCCTAAGTCTATTGTCTTTTTACTCTAAGCCAATCCACATCCTTTTATTTTTATTTTTTTTTTAAAGAAATCCTCTTGTTTGAAAAAAGTTCTAAATCTCCCTGAAGAGTTTTCCCCCGCTTTTCAAGAATTGCCCAAACATAATACCTACATGACTTAAAACATCCTTCATTTAAGTAGTCTATTTTGACTCTTCCACTTTAATTAGGATAGTAAGTTTGTTTTTAAGAGTTGCTGACCTAAATCTCTTCAGAGAAGGTAGGAACTAGATGGTGAATTCAAACAGTAAAAGAAAGTCTGTGTAAAATATGGAGAAGGTGAAGAGGAGAGAAATTACTTTGAGAAAAAGCTTCAGACTGAAACAAGAAAGGTGTCTGTGCCTCTCTGTTTGCTGGTGTTTTTGTTTCTAATTTAGAAGTCAATTTGTCTACATAGGAAATTTAATTCCCTACTGCTAATAAGAGAACAGTTAGAGTTTCCTGGGACAAACATGGGGACATGTCAAACTTCAGCAATTATGGAGAGGACTGATTTGTGAATTTGACACCTGGCATTGTGATCCCCCTTTCTAACTGGAGCTGAGATTATATCCTTACTAAAATCCAAGACAAGGAAAACCAGTCCAACAAAAAAGAGGCTAAAAAATGCTTCCGGACATCATCTTACCTCTCAGAATCAAGTTTCCTTGCTTACAAGAGAAAGGACTGGGTTTCCAACACTAATAATGTTTTAAAGTTCTTGCTATTTTAAAAACTTTAATTTGTGTCTCAGGCAGAGTCTGAGACTGTTAAAGTAGTAGCCTGATCACAGTGCAAATCAATAAAAAGCTGCAGAGAGGAAACAATAAAGGGTTCTTATTTTAGAAAGCAGGAATGAAGTTGTTCTCATCTTGACAACTATGATCCAACTGGATCATTTAACCTCCACCTTTACAGTCAAAGGTTGTTTTTTTTTTTTTTTTTTATTACTCTTTAATAAGTCTAAGCTATCAATGTTGAAAAATTTATGATGTTTTACATAATACCACTTTGGAGACAATACTATTAAATTAGAAGGAAGCAAACTTCCACTTATTTTGTCTAGTCTATCTCTGGCTTCTTTCATCTCCCAATAATTATTTTTCATACCTTGTCTCTTTATAGATTTACAAGGTCTATAATACTTAAAAACATATTTTTATACTAGAATGTTTTACTCCAGGAAAACAAATACTGAGTTATTCAAAAGAAGCCAAATCTAGAGCCTTTTAAAATGATATCCAGTAAATATGATGGTGGATAACACTTGAGCATCGTTCATCCATTCCCTAGATCTTACTGACTGCCTACTGTGTAGGAGGCACAGTTCTAAGCACCAAGAATATAGCAATAAACACAGCCAAAAAAACAACAAACCTGTCATGGAATTTACATTCTGGAGTGGGCAATGGGCGGAAGGAGTTGAAGATAGTGAAACAAAAAATAATGCATGATCTTTAGATGATGATAATGTCTAATAATGTATGAACTTCTAAAATGCCTTCTCTATGGAAAAAAAGAAAGCAAATGTCATAGTTTCACAGAAAATATGACTGGATATAGACTCCCCGCCACCCTCATCCATAGATCTTGAGTTAGGGTTGTCCAGTGAAGCAATATTTCCACTGCTACTAATTTGGAAGTGATGTAATCTTAATGGATAGGGAGGTGGTTGTTGAAACATACAATCTACCAGGATGTAATCATGAATAGAAAACCTGAACAAACCAATAATAAGGAAATTGATCAGTAATTAAAAACCTCCCAACACAGAAAAAAAACCCAGAACCAGATAGCTCCACTGGTGAATTCCACCATGTATTTAAATAAGAATTAAGGTCAATTCCTCTCAAACTCTTCAAAAAAAAAAAAAAAAAAAAATATATATATATATATATATATAAGTGGAAGAAACATACCAAAACTCATTTTACAAGGCCAGCATTACCCTGATACCAAAGCCAGATAAGGACACTACAAGAAAAAACAAAAACAAAACTTACACCAATATCCCTGATGAACACAGAGACAAAAATTTTCAATGAAATATTAGCATACTGAATTTACCAACATATTAAATGGATCGTACACCCTGACCAAGTGGGATTTATGCCTATGACACAGGGATCGGATCAGATCAGATCAGTCGCTCAGTCAGTTCCGACTCTTTGCATCCCCATGAATTGCAGCACGCCAGGCCTCCCTGTCCATCACCAACTCCCAGAGTTCACTCAGACTCACGTCCATCGAGTCAGCGATGCCATCCAGCCATCTCATCCTCTGTCGTCCCCTTCTCCTCCTGCCCCCAATCCCTCCCAGCATCAGAGTCTTTTCCAATGAGTCAGCTCTTCGCATGAGGTGGCCAAAGTACTGGAGTTTCAGCTTTAGCATCATTCCTTCCAAAGAACACCCAGGGCTGATCTCCTTCAGAATGGACTGGTTGGATCTCCTTGCAGTCCAAGGGACTCTCAAGAGTCTTCTCCAACACCACAGTTCAAAAGCATCAATTCTTTGGCGCTCAGCCTTCTTCACAGTCCAGCTCGCACATCCATACATGACCACAGGAAAGACCATAGCCTTGACTAGACGAACCTTTGTTGGCAAAGTAATGTCTCTGCTTTTGAATATGCTATCTAGGTTGGTCATAACTTTCCTTCCAAGGAGTAAGCATCTTTTGACACAGGAATAGTTCAACAAAAACATCAAAAGTGTGATCTTGTATTCATACTCAGTTACTCAGTTGTTCCCAACTCTTTGCAACCTTGTGGACTGTAGCCCATGAGACTCCTCTGTCCATGGGATTTCCCAGGCAAAGGAATGCTGGAGTAGGTTTCCATTTCCTACTCCAGTGTATCCTCCTGAATTAGGAATTGAACCTACGTCTCTTGCGTTTCCTGCACTGGCAGGCAGATTCTTTACCACTACACCATGCGGGAAGCCCCCAATACATGTAATACATCACATTAACAGACTGAAAGATAAATATATATATATATATATATATATATATGATCATGACAACAGATACAGCAAAAGTATTTTACAAAATCCTTTCATGATTAAAAATCCTCAACAAACTGGGTAGAAACTGCAACATAATAAAGGCCGTATATGATAAACTGAGAGCTAACATCATACTCAATGGTCAAAGATTGAAAGCTTTTCATCTAAGATCAGGAACAAGAAAAGAATGCCCACTCTCACCACTCTATTTAAACATAGTACTGAAAGTCCTAGCTAGAGCAATGTGGCAAGACAAAAGAAAAAAGGCATCCAAATCAGAAAGGAATAGGTAAAACTGCCCTTATTTGTACATGATATGGTCTATATCATGTGTATATGTGTGTGTGTGTGTGTGTGTGTGTGTATATATACAAACACAATTTCTAAAGACTCAAACAAAAAAGTGTTAGAACTAGTTTATGAATTCAGTAATCAGTAAATGCGGGATATAAAAATAAATATACAGAAATTAATTGCATTTCTATACATGAACAGCATAATATCTGAAAAATTAAATAATCCAATTTGAAACAGCATCAAAAATAATAAAATATTCAGAAATAAATGTAACCAAGGAAGTAAAAGATTTAACAATGAAAACTATAAGATTTTGGTGAAAGAAACTTAAGAAAACACAAATAACGGAGAGCTATCCTATGTTCATGCATCACAAAAATTATTTAAAATGTCCATACCACCCAAAGGCATCTATAAATTTGATGCAATCCCTATCAAAATTCAAACGACATTTTTCACAGAAATAGAGAAAACAACCCTAAAGTTTTTATGGATCCACAGTTCAGTTCAGTTGCTCAGTTGTGTCCAACTCTTTGCGACCCCATGGACTGCAGCAGGCCAGGCCTCCCTGCCCATCACCAACTCCCGAAGTTCACTCAGACTCATGTCCATTGAGTCGGTGATGCCATCCAACCATCTCATCCTCTGTCATCCCCTTCTCTTCCTGCCTTCAATCTTTCCCAGCATGAGGGGCTTTTCAAATGAGTCAGTTCTTCATATCAGGTGGCCAAAGTATTGGAGTTTCAGCTTCAGTATCAGTCCTTCCAATGAACACCCAGGACTGATTTCCTTTAGGAAGGACTGGTTGGATCTCCTTGCTGATGAAGGGACTCTCCAAGGGTCTTCTCCAACACCAGTTCAAAGCATCAATTCTTTGGCATTCAGCTTTCTTTGTAGTCCGACTCTCACATCCATACATGACTACTGGAAAAACCATAGCCTTGACTAGATGGACCTTTGTTGGCAAAGTAATGTCTCTGCTTTTTAATATCCTGTCCAGGTTGGTCATAACTTTTTTCCCAAGAAGCAAGCATCTTTAAATTTCATGGCTGCAGTCACCATCTGCAGTGATTTTGGAGCCCCCAAATATAAAGTCTCTCACTGTTTCCATGGTTTCCCCATCTATTTGCCATGAAGTAATGGGACTAGATGCCATGATCTTAGTTTTCTGAATGTTGAGCTTTAAGCCAACTTTTTCACTCTCACTTTCATCAAAAGTCTCTTAAGTTCTTCGCTTTCTGCCATAAGGATGGTATCATCTGCATATCTGAAGTTACTGATATTTCTCCCAGCAAATTGACTCCAGCTTGTGCTTCTTCCAGCCCAGCGTTTCTCATGATGTACTCTGCATATAAGTTAAATAAGCAGGGTGACAATATACAGCCTTGACGTACTCCTTTTCCTATTTGGAACCAGTCTGTTGTACCATGTCCAGTTCTAACTGTTGCTTCTTGACCTGCATATAGATTTCTCAGTAGGCAGAGAAATGGACTGCCCATCTCTTCCAGAATTTTCCACAGTTTATTGTGATCCACACAGTCAAAGGCTTTGGCATAGTCAATAAAACAGAAGTAGATGTTTTTATGGAACTCTTTTGCTTTTTTGATGATCTAGCGGATGTTGGGGAGAAGGCAATGGCACCCCACTCGAGTACTCTTGCCTGGAAAATCCCATGGAAGGAGGAGCCTGGTAGGCTGCAGTCCATGGGGTCGCTGAGAGTCAGACATGACTGAGCAACTTCACTTTCACTTTTCACTTTCATGCATTGGAGAAGGAAATAGCAACCCATTCCAGTGTTCTTGCCTGAAGAATCCCAGGGACGGGGGAGCCTGGTAGGCTGTCATCCATGGGGTCACACAGAGTCAGACACGACTGAAATGACTTAGCAGGAGCAGCAGCAGATGTTGGCAATTTGATCTCTGGTTCCTCTGCCTTTTCTAAATCCAACTTGAACATCTGGAAGTTCATGGTTCGTGGACTGTTGAAGCCTGGCTTGGAGAATTTTGAGCATTATTTTGCTAGTGTGTGAGATGAGTGCAATTGTGTGATACTTTAAGCATTCTTTGGCATTGACTTTCTTTGGGACTGAAATGTAAACTGACATTTTCCAGTCCTGTGGCCACTGCTGAGTGTTCCAAATTTGCTGGCATATTGAGTGCAGCACGTTCACAGCATCTCGTTTAGGATTTGAAATAGCTCAACTGGAATTCCATCACCTCCACTAGTTTTGTTTGTAGTGATGCTTCCTAAGGCCCACTTGACTTCACATTCCAGGATGTCTGGCTTTAGGTCAGTGATCACACCATCGTGATTATCTGGGTCATGAAGATGTTTTTTGTACAGTTCTTCTGTGTATTCTTGCCACCTCTTCTTAATATCTTCTGCTTCTGTTAGGTCCATGCCATTTCTGTCCTTTATTGAGCCCATCTTTGCATGAAATGTTCTCTTGGTATCTCTAATTTTCTTGAAGATATCTCTAGTCTTTTCCATTCTGTTGTTTTCCTCTATTTGTTTGCACTGATCACTGAGGAAGGCTTTCTTATCTCTCCTTGCTATTCTCTGGAACTCTGTATTTAAATGGGTATATCTTTCCTTTTCTCTTTTGCTTTTCACTTCTCTTCTTTTCACAGCTATTTGTAAGGCCTCCTCAGACAACCATTTTGCCTTTTGTATTTATTTTTCTTGGGAATGGTCTTGATCCCTGCCTCCTGTACAATGTCATCACAAACCTCCATCCATAGCTCTTCAGGCACTCTGCCTATCAGATCTATTCTGAATTTGGCAATAAGGAGTTCATGATCTGAGCCACAGTCAGATCCACTTGTTTTTGCTGACTGTATAGAGCTTCTTCATCTTTTGCTGGAAAGAATATAATCCATCTCATTTCGACCATCTGATACTGACCATCTGGTGATGTCCATGTGTAATGGCACCCCACTCCAGTCCTCTTGCCTGGAAAATCCCATGGACAGAGGGCCTGGTGGGCTGTAGTTCATGGGGTCGCTAAGAGTCAGACACGACTGAGCGACTTCACTTTCACTTTTCACTTTCATGCATTGGAGAAGGAAATGGCAACCCACTCCAGTGTTCTTGCCTGGAGAATCCCAGGGATGGGGAGTCTGGTGGGCTGCCATCTCTGGGGTTGCACAGCATCAGATATGACTGAAGCAACTTAGCAGACTCTTCTCTTGTGTTGTTGGAAGAGGCTGTTTGCTATGACCAGTGCATTCTCTTGGCAAAACTCTATTAGCCTTTTCTCTGCTTCATTCTGTACTCCAAGGCCAAGTTTGCTTGTTACTCCAGGTATTTCCTGACTTCCTACTTTTGTATTCGAGTCCCCTATAATGGAAAGGACATCTTTTTTGGATGTTAGTTCTAGAAGGTCTTGTTGGTCTTCATAGAACCATTCAACTTCAGCTTCTTAAGCATTACTGGTCGGGGCATAGGCTTGGATTACTTGATATTGAATGGTTTGCCTTGGAAACAAAGAGAGATTATTGTGTCGTTTTTGATATTACATCCAAGTACTGCATTTCAGAGTTCTATAGTAATTAAGACAGTATAGTAAAAAAATGAAAATAACAACAGATACATGGACCAAAGAAACAGAATCAAGAGTTCAGAAGTAAACCAGTCAACTAATATTTCATAGAGGAGCCACAAACACTCATGGGAAAGGATAGTCTTTTCAACATATGGTAAGAAAACTACATAACCACATGACAAAAAATGAAATTGGACTTTAACACGACTCACAAAAATTAACTCAAAATGGGTTAAAGACCTAAAAATAAGACTGAATAAAACAAAACTCCTTGACATTGGTCTTGGCAATGATTTTTTGGATGCAACACCAAAAGCAGAAGCAGTAAAAGCAAAACAAACAAACAAGCATGACTACATCAAACTAAAAAATTTCTTCACAGAAAAACAAATAATAAGCGAGATGATGAGGCTACTGCTGCTGCTACTACTGCTGCTAAGTCGCTTCACTCGTGTCCGACTCTGTGCGACCCCATAGACGGAAGCTCACCAGGCTCCCCTGTCCCTGGGATTCTCCAGGCAAGAACACTAGAGTGGGTTGCCATTTCCTTCTCCAGTGCATGAAAGTGAAAAGTGAAAGTGAAGTCGCTCAGTCGTCTCCGACTCTTAGCGACCCCACGGACTGGAGCCTACCAGGCTCCTCCGTCCATGGGATTTTCCAGGCAAAAGTACTGGGGTGGGGTGCCATGATGAGGCTAACTATGGGACAAAATATTTTCAGACCATATAATGAATAAGCGGTTAATATCCAAAATATATAAAGAACTCACACAACTCAATAATAACACCACCAATAATAAGTAATGCTATTTTAAAAAAGAGGAACTTAAGACATTTTCCTAAAGAAAGTATCTAAATGGACAAGAAGTACATGAAAAAGTACTCAACATCACTAGTCATCAGAGAATCTAAACCAAAAGTGAGGTATCTGTTAGAAGGCCTACTATCAGGAAACACACACACACACACACACACAAACAAATGTTAGGGAGAATATGGAGAAAAAGGAACCCTTGTAGACCATTGGCAGGAATGTAAGTTGGTTCAGCCCCTATGAAAAATAGTTTGGAGTTTCCTCAAATTACACTCACCATAGGATCCAAAAATCCCACTTCAGGTACATAGCCAAAGGAAGTGAAAATAGAATATCAAAAAGATATCCACATTATTCACTGCAGCATTATTCACTATAATCAAGATAGGAAACAAGCCAAGTGCCATCAAGAGATGAATGGATAAAGAAAACATGGCAATAGAAACAAGTATAACTGATTCACTTTTCTGTATAACTGAAACTGGTGAAACATTGTAAATCAACTATATACCAATAAAAAAAAATAGTTACTAACAGGGACCTACTATGTAAGCACAAACAACTCTATTCAATACTTTGTAACAACTTAAATTGGAAAAGAATCTGAAAAAGCATAAATACATGTATATGTATAACTGATTCATTTTGCTGTACATCTGAAACTAACACAACACTGTTAACCAACTATATTCCAATATACAATAAAAATTTAAAAAAAAAAGAAAATGTGGTATACACTGAAATATTATTCGGTCATAAGAAGGAAGGAAATCCTGTCATTTTTGACAACATGAATGCACCTTGAGGGTGTTATTCCAAGGGAGATAAGCCAGACAGACAAAGACAAATACTGTATGATATCATTTCTATTCAGGATCCCAACTCATAGAAACAGACAGCAAAATATGGTGGCTGGGGCTTGGGGGAATTGGAAAGATGTGGAAGATGAATGAGTTCTGGAGATCTAATGCACAGTATATTGATTACAGTCTGTAATATAGTACTCAATACTTCAAAACTAGTGAGAGTCTAGATCTCAAATGCTCTCATCATACACAAAAAGAAGCAATAGTTATATGACAGGAACTGCAGGCAGGAATCCTCAGAAGAAATGGAGTAGCCATCATGGTCAACAAAAGAGTCTGAAATGCAGTACTTGGATGCAATCTCAAAAATGACAGAATGATCTCTGTTCGTTTCCCAGGCAAACCATTCAATATTACAGTAATCCAAGTCTATGCCCCAACCAGTAAGGCTGAAGAAGCTGAAGTTGAACGGTTCTATGAAGGCCTACAAGACCTTTTAGAACTAACACTCAAAAAAGATGTCCTTTTCATTACAGAGGCCTGGAATGCAAAAGCAGGAAGTTAAGAAACACCTGGAGTAACAGGCAAATTTGGCCTTGGAATATGGAATGAAGCAGGACAAAGACTAATAGAGTTTTGCCAAGAAAATGCACTGGTCATAACAAACACTCTCTTCCAACAACACAAGAGAAGACTGTATACATGGACATCACCAGATGGTCAACACCGAAATCAGATTGATTATATTCTTTGCAGCCAAAGATGGAGAAGCTCTATACAGTCAGCAAAAACAAGACCCAGAGCTGACTGTGGCTCAGATCATGAACTCCTTATTGCCAAATTCAGACTTAAATTGAAGAAAGTAGGGAAAACCACTAGACCATTCAGATATGACCTAAATCAAATCCGTTATGGTTACACAGTGAAAGTGAGAAATAGATTTAAGGGCTTAGACCTGATAGATAGAGTTCCTGATAAACTATGAATGAGGTTCATGACATTGTACAGGAGACAGGGATCAAAGCCATCCCCATGGAAAAGAAATGCAAAAAAGCAAAATGGCTGTCTGGGGAGGCCTTACAAATAGCTGTGAAAAGAAGAGAAGCAAAAAGGAAAGGAGAAAAGGAAAGATATAAACATCTGAATGCAGAGTTCCAAAGAATAGCAAGGAGAGATAAGAAAGCCTTCCTCAGCAATCAATCCAAAGAAATAGAGGAAAACAACAGAATGGGAAAGACTAGAGATCTCTTCAAGAAAATTAGATACCAAGGGAACATTTCATGCAAAGATGGGCTCAATAAAGGACAGAAATGGCATGGACCTAACAGAAGCAGAAGATATTAAGAAGAGATGGCAAGAATACACAGAAGAACTATACAAAAAACATCTTCACGACCTAGATAATCACGATGGTGTGATCACTAACCTAGAGCCAGACATCCTGGAATGTGAAGTCAAGTGGGCCTTAGGAAGCATCACTACAAACAAAGCTAGTAGAGGTGATGGAATTCCAGTTGAGCTATTTCAAAAGTGCTGCACTCAATATGCCAGCAAATTTGGAAAACTCAGCAGTGGCCACAGAACTGGAAAAGGTCAATTTTCATGCCAATCCCAAAGAAAGGCAATGCCAAAGAATGCTCAAACTACCGCACAATTGCACTCATCTCACATGCTAGTAAAGGAATGCTCAAAATTCTCCAGGCCAGGCTTTAGCAATATGTGAACCGTGAACTTCCTGATGTTCAAGCTGGTTTTAGAAAAGGCAGAGGAACCAGAGATCAAATTGCCAACATCCACTGGATCATGGAAAAAGCAAGAGAGTTCCAGAAAACCATCTATTTCTGCTTTATTGACTATGCCAAAGCCTTTGACTGTGTAGATCACAATAAACTGTGGAAAATTATGAAAGAGATGGGAATACCAGACCACCTGACTGGCCTCTTGAGAAATGTGTATGCAGGTCAGGAAGCAACAGTTAGAACTGGACATGGAACAACAGACTGGTTCCAAATAGGAAAAGGAGTACGTAAAGTCTGTATATTGTCACCCTGCTTATTTAACTTATATGCAGAGTACATCATAAGAAACGCTGGGCTGGAAGAAGCACAAGCTGGAATCAAGATTTCTGGGAGAAATATCAGTAACTTCAGATATGCAGATGATACCACCCTTATGGCAGAAAGTGAAGAGGAACTAAAAAGCCTCTTGATGAAAGTAAAAGTAGAGAGTGAAAAAGTTAAAGCTCAACCTTCAGAAAATGAAGATCATGGCATCTGGTCCCATCACTTCATGGGAAATAGATGGGAAACAGTGGAAACAGTGTCAGACTTTATTTTTCTGGGCTCCAAAATCACTGCAGATGGTGACTGCAGCCATGAAATTAAAAGACGCTTACTCCTTGGAAGGAAAGTTATGACCAACCTAGATAGCATATTCAAAAGCAGAGACATTACTTTGCCAACAAAGGTTCGTCTAGTCAAGGCTATGATATTTCCAGTGGTCATGTATGGATGTGAGAGCTGGACTGTGAAGAAGGCTGAGTGCCGAAGAATTGATGCTTTTGAACTGTGGTGTTGGAGAAGACTCTTGAGAGTCCCTTGGACTGCAAGGAGATCCAACCAGTCCATTCTGAAGGAGATCAGCCCTGGGTGTTCTTTGGAAGGAATGATGCTAAAGCTGAAACTCCAGTACTTTGGCCACCTCATGCGAAGAGCTGACTCATTGGAAAAGACTCTGATGCTGGGAGGGATTGGGGGCAGGAGGAGAAGGGGACAACAGAGGATGAGATGGCTGGATGGCATCACTGACTCGATGGATGTGAGTCTGAGTGAACTCTGGGAGTTGGTGATGGACAGGGAGGCCTCACATGCTGCAATTCATGGGGTCACAAAGAGTCGGACACGACTGAGCGACTGAACTGAACTGAAAGTTGTTAGCTAAAGCTACAGAGGCACTCACAAGACAATAAATAAATGTATCAATTCAACATCTTAAATGTATACAATGTTACAGGTCAATTATATATTAACTTTGAAATGTGGCTTATCCATAAAATAGAATATTATTTGGGAAGGAAATTCTGACACATTCTACCACCCCCTGAAGATGTTAATTGAAACCAGCCAGACAGAAAAGGACACATATCGTGTGATGCCACTTGCATAAGATACCTAAAGTAACCAAACTCACAGAGACAGAGGAGAGCAGCTCCCAGCAGTGGTTTTGTCTGTGAAACTCCTTATAAATACATTCTAGCCCCAAGTCTGCCACTAACTGCCACTCCGTTTCCTCAGTGGTTTGAATTAGAGCTGTGTGGTGCAGCAGAGCTTTCTGTGATGGTTGAAATGTCCTGTGTCTGTGCAGTCCAACGTGTCAGGCATGAACCACATGTGGCTATGAGTATTTAAAATGGAGCTAATGCCCCTGAGAAGCTAAATTTTTATTGGTTTAAATTTGTAGGGGAAAAACCTTTAAATATGTCTGTAATAACTTTTACCTGTTTTATGAAATCTAAATAGAAATCAAGTATTTCCAATGAAAGTTTCATATCGAAGTGCAGATGTGCTATCCGTGTAAAATATACACTGGTTTTCAAAGACAGTATGAGCAAAGCAATGTTTGTATCTTGTTAATTTTTGTATTGATGACATATTGAGATACTTTCAATACAATGGGTTAAATGTATTTCTAAAATTAATTTCACTTATTTCTTTTAATTTTTTCTAAAGTAACTGCTAGAAAGTTCAACGTTCCATATGGGTCTTACAATATATTTTACTGAATTTATTAAAGTAGACAACTTCTCAGAGCCACAGCAATTCCCTGAATCAGGAGCTTTATAAACATTTCCTAAAATCCACTCTAATATTTAAGAACAAAGACAATAATTATTGAATTTGGGGGGAAACTTAAATAGTTAATGGACATTTCATACTTCCAACACTTCACAAGGTAAGTGAAAGTTTTTTAACAGCAGAGGAGAATATTGTTTTATCCTCAGTTGTATTTAGACACATTCATTTTTAGAATCTTGAGTCCAAGTACAGTGCCTAAGAGATACAGATGTTCAATAAATATGTTGCATCAATATTAAATTGAGGACTTGCATTTTGACCAGACTCTTAATTAAGGTGCTTTTGATGAGATTATTATTATTAAAGATCAAATGGCATGAAACCTCCACCCAGATAAAATAATTTTGCACTGGGTTTCCTATGGTACAAGGTAAAAAGAAGTTGGCTACTGAAATCAAAGCCCTGTCTTCCTCAGAACAACTTAGTAATCATTGGAAGCAATATTAACACTTGGTGATAACAGCATTTTTTATAGGAAAAGTACAATACTGACAACTACTATTAATCCTCAACTTGCAGATGGTGAAATGGAAGGACTGTCACTTAATGCCACAGTAACGGACAGTCTAAGTCGCATCAGGGGTTCTCTTATTATACCTGGGTACTCAGCACTGTTAGTTTCTCCCATTCCCATTCCCACACCTACAGGCTCTCCAGAGGAACCACAGAGAAGCAATTACCAGTTAAAATTAAGTGGAAAGGAAACAGTTTTCACAAAGCACATGTTTCAACTTCATAAACTAATAAACAGTCTGAGTCCAAAATGGAATTGACATCATTGTCACTCACTAGTGAAAGGCTCGGAGAAGGCAGTGGCACCACACTCCAGTACTCTTGCCTGGAAAATCCCATGGATGGAAGAGCCTGGTAGGCTGTAGTCCATGGGGTTGCGACGAGACAGACACGACTGAGCAACTTCACCTTCACTTTTCACTTTAATGCATTGGAGAAGGAAATGGCAACCCACTCCAGTGTTCTTGCCTGGAGAATCCCAGGGACGGGGGAGCCTGGTGGGCTGCCGTCTATGGGGTCGCACAGAGTCGGACATGACTGAAGCGACTTAGCAGCAGCAGCAACAGCAGCAGAGCTCTAGATCTGTCCCCTCAAGCCTGCTCCCCTTGCAAGTCTTCTCTACATTCTAAGTGTCATCAGTATCCTCAAGTAGCTCACGTCACTCTTGGAGTTACCCTCATCTCTTCTTCTTCCCTTGAACCATACATACACATGTATCATCCACCATCATCCATCAGCCACTCATGCCATCTCCACCTACAAAATACATCCTGTATCACACTCTTCCTCACAACCTCCAATGCCACGATCCCAGACACGCTTGCCTGGGTGTCTGCAGTACTTGCTGCAATACGCGCTTGACTGTTCTCCATGCTGCCACACTTGTCCCTCTTCCCACCACCAGAGTCACCTAAATGACACTGTCCCAGCCGCAAACCTCATACCCTGGGAATACAAGCACCTCTATCGTGGACCTCAGTGTCCTTCATGATGTGGATCCCACCTTCCGCTGTGACATCATTTCCTGCAGTCTGCCCCTTGGCCCCTGGGCTCCGGCCACACCACCATCTCTCAGAACCCACTTTCACCTCGGCACTCAGATGCTGATGCATCTCCTGGGACGGCTCTTCTTTCCCTCACTGCATTCAGGTCTTTGCTCAGACCTCCCCTCTTAGTAAAGGCCTTCCTGGCCACCTTCTCCCTGCTTTATGCCCACAACCTTCATCAGTTTGTTCACCTTATCTTCACAGGACATGACATGTGCCACATACCCTTAATACGTTCTCTCTTTCTCCCACTGAAATGCAAACTCAGGGTGGCAGAGGCTCTTGTATTGTCACCACTCTGTTGTAGTGCCTGGCACCTAGCAGGCACTTGAGGAATATTATTTTAAATAAATTTAAAGATAAAAGAAGTTAATACCTTCCTTCTACTTCAAGTTATACTTGAGCAGAGTATAACTCTGGAGGAAAAAATGAGCAATGGCACCCCACTCCAGTACTCTTGCCTGAAAAATCCCATGGATGGAGGAGCCTGGTAGGCTGCAGTCCATGGGGTCGCAAAGAGTCAGACACGACTGAGCGACTTCCCTTTCACTTTTCACTTTCATGCATTGGAGAAGGAAATGGCAACCCACTGCAGTGTTCTTGCCTGGAGAGTCCCAGGGATGAGGGAGCCTGGTGGGCTGCTGTCTATGGGGTCGCACAGAGTCAGACATGACTGAAGCGACTTAGCAGCAGCAAAGAAGCTACAGCAGAGAACCAGGGCACAAACAAGCAGCAGCCAGCCTGGAGAGCCAGAGGCAAAAGAGGTGCAGAGAGAAAAACACAACTGCCACCCAAGGTAGCAAATGATTCCGAGTCTTGAGAATAACCCTGGACACATGAGCTACACCAAGATACCATTTCTCACTCATCAGATGGGAGCAAGTAACATAGTATGGTATAAGTAAATGGTAAAAAAAAAAAAAAACATGGGAAAAACATCATCTCGGATGCTGTTGGTATGAATGTAAAGAGGGGCAGTATGACCAATTTTCAGGGCAGCTTTGCAGTATCTATAAAATCCCCAAATTCACACAGCCTATCATCCGATATTTCCATTTATAGTCTAGAGAAACGTTCACACAGCTGGACAATGAGGCATATACAGGAATGCTGCCTGGAGCTTGGTTTGTAGTATTTAAAAGGCTAGGAACAAGTTGGACATCCTTGGTAGAGAAATGGAGACAAGCATGCTATCTACTCATATAATGGGATATTATACAGTCATTAAAAGGCACAAGCTCGATCTACATGTAACAACATGGATACCACTCTGAGACACACTTCTAAGTGGAAAAGGGAATATGCAGCCATTATTCACCATATCATTTCTATTAAAAAAGTGTACATACAACTGATGAATATATTTGCAGAGCAGTAATGGAGACACAGACATAAAGAACAGGGTTTATGGATACAGCTGTCGGGGCAGAAGGAGAGGGTGGGATGTAGAGAGAGTAACATGGAAACACATATTACCACATGTAAAATAGATAGCCAGTGGGAATTTTCTGTATGACTCAGAGAATTCAAACCGGAGCTCAGTAACAACCTAGAGGGGTGGGATGAGGAGGGACATGGGAGGGATGTTCAAGTGCAAGGGGACAGTTAAACCTACGGCTGATTCATGCTGATGTTTGGTAGAAACCAGCATAATACTGTAAAGCTAGTATTCCTCAATTAAAAATAAGCAAATAAAAAAAGGCTTGTTGATAAGAATCAAAAGTTAAAATATTTGTTTGTAATATTTGTAAAGATACTACATTATATGAGACATGCTTGTAATATAACAGCAAATGATAAAAACAGAATTTCAAATCCTACCTACATACCATATTGTTTAACATTTTAAAAATGAAACACTGAATAATGGATTTAAGAGGCACACTAAAAAAAAATGTGTACACACAAGATTACTACATGTCTCACAAAGATATAGTGTTTTTTGTATGTTGGAGGACACAAAATCAAGTAAATTGTCCAAGGGGAGCTCATCTTTATATGTAACACCTTAATATTTCACAGGTAATTTACAGAGAAAACTGTTGTTGTTGTTGTAAAGTTGCTAAGACGTGTCTGACTCTTTTGCAACTCCATGGACTGTAGCCCCCCAGGCTTCTGTATCCATGGAGTGGGCTGCCATTTCCTCCTGTAGGGAATCTTCCTGACCCAGGGATCAATCCTGCGTCTCTTACGTCTCCTGTACTGGCAGGCAGATTCTTTACCACTGAGCCACTAGGAAAGCCCACATATACATTTTATTATTTTAAGAACACATATGGGCTTCCCTAGTGGCTCAGACGGTAAAGAATCTTCATGCAATATGGGAGACCTGAGTTCGATCCCTGGGTTGGGAAGATCCTCTGGAGAAGGGCATGGCAACCCACTTCAGTATTCTTGCCTGGAGAATCCCCGTGGACAGAGGGTGGCCTACAGTCCATGGGGTCACAAAGAATCAGACATGACTGAGCAACCAAACACAGAAGAATACATAGGTATATATTCCTGGAGCAGTAAGACTGAGGCAAGTAGTGGCAGCAATTGAGACTAGGGAGGCTGCCTGGGGCAAGCAGTGGACAGGCTAATGTACCAGGCCAAGTCCTGTGTACTTTATTCAATGATTCTACACCATTCATCCATTTCTCCAGTTTAATTTGTAGCTTTGAGAACCAAGAGAAATCTCTCAATAATTAGGACTGACCCTATACATTTTTAAAATGTATTTGAAATCATTACATTCTCTTGCAGCCTTGCACAACCATCACACCCATAAGCCCCTTTTATGATGTACAAAAGTTGCTCTGCTAAAAGCATTATATTCTTTTAGATGCCATTAAAAGAAAAAAAAAAAAACAAACAAACAGAGGCTGAATATGGCACCTATTAAATCACCCTGCCCTATCTCTTTGAAATTCCAGGAAAAAACTTGAAGTTGAAAGAAAAACGAGGATGCTTAATTATAAAGATGTTTTCAGCCTGTATAATTAACTGCTTTATGGTGACAGCATTCAGTCTATTAGCTAGCATATCATTCACCCAAACTTGTGTTGAGCTCAATGGTATTAGGTATTCAGACTACACTGATGAGCAAGGACAATCCCCACTCTCATGGAATTTACAGACTAGGAAGGGAAAGGTATTAGATATATTACTGCAACAAAGAATGTAAAACTGCAACAGCAGCTGACTGTGGCTCAGATCATGAATTCCTTATTGCAAAATTCAGACTGAAAATTCAGACTGAAATTCAAACCACTAGGCCATTTGGGTATGACCTACATCAAATCCATCATAATTATACAGTGGAAGGGACAAATAGATTCAAGGAAGCAGATCTGATAGAGTGCCTGAAGAACTATGGATGGAGGTTCATAACACTGTACAGGAGGTGGTGATCAAAACCATCACAAGAAAAAGAGATGCAAGAAGGGAAAATGGTTGTCTGAAGAGGCCTTCCAAATAGCTAAGAAAAGAAGAGGAGCAAAAGGCAAAGGAGAAAAGGAAAGATATACCCATCTGAATACAGAGTTCCAAAGAATAGCAAAGAGAGATAAGAAAGCCTTCCTCAGCAATCAATCCAAAGAAATAGAGGAAAACAATAGAATGGGAAAGACTAGAGATCTCTTCAAGAAAATTAGATACCAAGGGAACATTTCATGCAAAGATGGGCTCGATAAAGGACAGAAATGGTACGGACCTAACAGAAGCAGAAGATATTAAGAAGTGGCAAGAATATACAGAAGAACTATACAAAAAAGGTCTTCATGACCTGTATAACCACGATGGTGTGATCACTCACCTAGAGTCAGACATCCTGGAGTGTGAAGTCAACTGGGCTTAGGAAGCATCACTACGAACAAAGCTAGTGGAGGTGATGGAATTCCAGTTGAGCTATTCCAAATCCTGAAAGAGGATGCTGTGAAAGTGCTGCATTCAGTATACCAACAAATTTGGAAAAGTCAGTAGTGGCCACAGGACTGGAAAAGGTCAGTTTTCATTTCAGTCCCAAAGAAAGGCAATGCAAAGAATGTTCAAACTATCATGCAATTGCGTTCATTTTGCATGCTAGCAAGGTAAAGCTCAAAATCCTCCAAACTAGGCTTCAACAGTAACGTGAACCGAGAACTTCCTGATGTACAAGCTGGACTGAGAAAAGGCAGAGGAACCAGAGATCAAATCGCCAACATGTGTGAGATCATAGAAAAAGCAAGAGAGTTCCAGAAAAACATCTACTTCTGCTTTACTGACTATGCCAAAGCCTTTGACTGTGTGGATCACAACAAACTGTGGAAAATTCTGAAAGAGATGGGAATTCCAGACCACTTGACCTGCCTCCTAAAAAATTTATATGCAAGTCAAAAAGCAACAATTAGAACTGGACACAGAACAACAGACTGGCTTCAAATTGGGAAAAGAGTACATCAAGGCTGCATATTGTCACCCTGCTTATTTAACTTATATGCAGAGTATATCATGGGAAATGCCAGACTGGGTGAAGCACAAGCTGGAATCAAGATTACTGGGAGAAATATCAATAACCTCAGATATGCAGATGATACCACCCTTCTGGCAAAAAACCACGAGGAACTAAAGAGCCTCTTGATGAACGTGAAAGAGGAGAGTGAAAAAGCTGTGTTAAAACTCAACATTCAAAAATGAAGATCATGGCATCCAGTCCCCTCACTTCATGGCAAATAAATGGGGAAACACTGGAAACAGTAACAGACTTTATTTTCTTGTGCTCCAAAGTTACTGTGGACCATGACAGCAGCCATGAAATTAAAATTCACTTGCTCCTTGGAAGAAAAGCTATGACAAATCTAGACAGTGTAGTAGAGAAGCAGAAACATCACTTTCCAACAAAGGTCTGCATGGTTACAGCTATGGTTTTTCCAGTAGTCATGTACGGATGTGACAGTTGGACCATAAAGCAGGCTGAGCGCCAAAAAATCGATGCTTTAGAACTGCGGTGCTGCAGAAGACTCTTGACAGTCCCCTGGACTGCAAGGAAATCAAACCAGTCAATCCTAAAGGAAATCAACCCTGAATACTCATTTAAGGACAGGTGCTGAAGCTCTAAGACTTTGGCCACCTGATGCAAAGAGCCAACTCATTGGAAAAGACCCTGATGCTGGTAAAGACTGAAGGCAGGAGAAGAAGGGGACAACAGAGGATGAAATGGTTGGATGGCATCACAGATTCAATGCACATGAGTTTGAGCAAACTCTGGGAGATGATGAAGGACAGGGAAGCCTGGTGTGCTGCAGTTCATGGGGTCCCCAAGAGTCGGACAAAAGTGAGCGACTGAACAACCAAAACAATAAATAAGTCCTACAAAAGAATGGCCCATGGTGTTTTAAGCACATAATGTGAGAATATGACTTAAGAAGGTCACGGAAAGTTTTTCTGGAGAAGTAGAGACTGAGATTTAAAGAAAGAAAAGGAAAAAAAAAAAAAAACACAAAAAACTACGTTCTGCAGCAGTGGATAAGGCAGTTAACTCCTCTTGATAAATGGAACAGCAGACGTAAACATCCTGCAGCCCCAAACACAGAATGCCAAGATTTCAAAGGGCCTTTGAGGACACAATAGTTGAAAAAAATGGTTTTGTTTGTTTGTTTTTTGCTGTTTCCTAATTTCTTTACCTTGAGAAAAATGATAAGAATATAAAATTTATATATCATGTAACTAAATACTTGACCTTGCCATCTTGCTCTGAATCATGCTTTAAAAAAAAAAAAAGTGCCAAACAAGGCTTTAAATCCACTGCTTGAGAATGAGACTACAAATCTGAGGCTGCTGCATCTTCTCTGGTCTGAGTTACTTAATCAAGTTCCACAAATAGTCAAATCAATAACCTTTTAGAATGAGTAGCCTGTATATTCATATATAAGAAAAAGTCTTATACCTCATGGCCGGGGGAAGGTGGGTGGAGAGCCAAAGCATTTATATAGCTCCATATAAACAACACAAGCAATTGATGGCTGAAATTTTAACTTTGGGCTACCTCTTGGCATGTACAGAAACTGGCTGTCTATAAGAAGAAAAGTTTGTTCTTGAGTTCCCAACAAGCATCAGTCAATGCCCTCAGGAATAACTTTCCAGAATGTTCCTGACTACAACCCATATTAAGAAAGCTATCTCTCATTGTGACTTACCACAGATATATAGACACATGAAGTTTTATATTTCAAATAAACCACATATAAAAAGATTTTTTAAAAAGAGTTCACTGGGGCCTATGGTCAACTATTCTATGACAAAGGAGGCAGGAATATACAGTGGAGTAAAGACAGTCTCTTCAATAAGTGATGCTGGATGGAGATGCAGATAGAGAACAGACTTATGGACACAGCAGGCGTGGAGGGGTAGGAAGGAGCGCGTGGGATAAATGGAGAGAGTAGCATGCAAATATATACACTAACATATGTCAAATAGATGGCCAGTGGGAATTTGTTGTATGACTCAGGGAACTCAAGCCAGGCTCTGTGACAACCTAGAGGGGTGGGATGAGGTAGGAGGGAACTGACATATATATACTTATGGCTGATCCATGTTGATGCATGGCAGAAACCAACACAATATTGTAATTGTTCTTCCATTAAAAATAAATTTTAAAAAGATAAGTGCTGCTGGGAAAACTGGACAGCCACATGTAAAAGAATGAAATTAGAATACTCTCTAATACCACACACAATAATAAACTTGAAATGGATTAAAGACCTAAACGCAAGGCCGCGGATACTTTATAAAACTTTTAGTGGAAAATATAGGAAGAACACTCTCCGACATAAATCACAGCAAGATCTTTCTGGATCCACCTCCTAGAGTAATAAAAATAAAAACAAAAAAAAAACAGAAGAGAACCTACAGAATGGAAGAACATATCTGCAAACCAAGCAACTGACAAGGGATTAACATACAAAATAAACAAAGAGCAACTCAGCATCAATAAAACAAACAACCTAATCAAAAATGGGTGGAAGATCTAAATATTTCTCCAAAGATGACATATCAGATCAGATCAGAGATCAGTCGCTCAGTCGTGTCCAACTCTTTGCGACCCCATGAATCGCAGCACGCCAGGCCTCCCTGTCCATCACCAGCTCCCGGAGGTCACTCAGACTCACGTCCATCGAGTCAGTGATGCCATCCAGCCATCTCATCCTCTGTCGTCCCCTTCTCCTCCTGCCCCCAATCCCTCCCAGCATCAGAGTCTTCTCCAATGAGTCAACTCTTCGCATGAGGTGGCCAAAATACTGGAGTTTCAGCTTTAGCATCATTCCTTCCAAAGAACACCCAGGGCTGATCTCCTTCAGAATGGACTGATTGGATCTTTTTGCAGTCCAAGGGACTCTCAAGAGTCTTCTCCAACACCACAGTTCAAAAGCATCAATTCTTCGGTGCTCAGCCTTCTTCACAGTCCAGCTCTCACATCCATACATGACCACAGGAAAGACCATAGCCTTGACTAGGCGAACCTTTGTTGGCAAAGTAATGTCTCTGCTTTTGAATATGCTATCTAGGTTGGTCATAACTTTCCTTTCAAGGAGTAAGCATCTTTTAATTTCATGGCTGCAGTCACCATCTGCAGTGATTTTGGAGCCCAGAAAAATAAAGTCTGACACTGTTTCCACTGTTTCCCCATCTATTTCCCATGTAGTGATGGGACCAGATGCCATGATCTTCGTTTTCTGAATGTTGAGCTTTAAGCCAACTTTTTCACTCTCCTCTTTCACTTTCATCAAGAGGCTTTTTAGTTCCTCTTCACTTTCTGCCATAAGTACATGAAATTATGTTCAATGAAATGATGTTCAATATCTAATCAACACTAATTATAAGAGACTGCAAATCAAAACTATAAGGAGGTTATCACCTCATACTGATCATAATGGCCATCATCAAAAAACAACAACAAAAATCTACAAGCAGAAGTTCCCTGGTGGCACAGTGGATAAGAATCCGCCTGCCAATGTAGGGGACACAGGTTCGATCCCTGATCGGGGAAGATTCCACATGCCTTGGAGCAGCTGAGCCCATGTGCCATAACTACTAAAGCCTGAGCACTCTAGGGCCCCTGAACCACAACTAGTGAGCCCCTGGGCCACAACTACCACAGCCTGTGCACCCTAGAGTCCAAGCTCCCCAACAAGAGAAGCCACCTCAATGAGAAGCCTGCACACCACAACTAGAGAGCAGCCCCCACTCACAACGAGAGAGCCTGCATGAAGCAATGAAGACCCAGAGCAGCCAAAAATAAATGCGTAATAAATAAATGTGGCAGTGTGTACATGTCCAAAATACATTTTTTAAAAAAATATACAAACAATAAGGGTTGGAGAGGGTGTGGTGAAAAGGGAACCCTCCTATTCTACTGGTGGGAATGTAAATTGGTGCAGCCATTATGGAGGACAGTACAGAGGTGACTTTAAAGGCTAACAACAGAGCTATCATATGATCCCACTCTTGGGCATATATTTGGAGAAAAGCATAACCTGAAAAGATGCATGCACCCCAGTGTTCACTGCAACACTATTTACAACAGCCAAGACATGGAAGCAACCTAAATGTCCACTGACAGAGGAATGGATCAAGGAGATGTGGTACCTACATACAATGGAATGTTATAAACATTCAAACAGAACAGAATAATGCCTTTTGCAGCAACATGGATGGACCTAGACACTGTCACACTGAGTGAAGTAAATCAGAGAAAGACAAATATGGTGACTGCTTATATGTGGAATCTAGGGGAAAAATGGTACAAGTGAACTGACAAAACAAATCGTCTCACAGATGCAGAAAACTAAACGGCAGCCCACCAGGCTCCTCTGTCCCTGGGATTCTCCAGGCAAGAATACTGGAGTGGGTTGCCATTTCCTTCTCCAATGCATGAAAGTGAAAAGTGAAAGCAAAGTCGCCCAGTCGTGTCCGACTCTTAGCGACCCCATGGACTGGAGCCCACCAGGCTCCTCCGTCCATGGAATTTTCCAGGCCAGAGTACTGGGGTGGGGTGCCATTGCCTTCCCCCACCTGGGAGAAAGAGGGGTGGGTAATTTGAGAGATAGGGATTGACATATACACATACTGCTGCTGCTACTGCTAAGTCGCTTCAGTCGTGTCCGACTCTGTGCGACCCCATAGATGGCAGCCCACCAGGTTCCCCCATCCCTGGGGTTCTCCAGGCAAGAACACTGGAGTGGGTTGCCATTTCCTTCTCCATATACACACACACCTATATATAAAACAAATAACTAGTAAGGACCTACTGAGGGCTTCCCAGGTGGTGCAAGTGGTAAAGAATCCATCTGCCAATACAGGAGATGCAAGAGGCGTGGGTTCAATCCCTGGATCAGGAGGATCCCCCTGAGCAGAAAATGGCACCCCCCGCAGTATGCCTGTCTGGAAAGTTTCATGGGCAGAGGAGCGTGGCAGGCTACTATCTACTGGGCCACAAAGATTCAGACATGACTGAGCACACACAAGGACCTACTGTATAGCACAGGGAACTCAGTACTCAGTAATAACCTATATGGGAAAAGAATCTAAAAAAGAGTAGATATATGTAAATGTATAACTGATTCACTCTGTACCTGAAACTAACACAAACTGTAAATGAGGGACTTCCCTGGTGGTCCAGTGGTTAAGATTCTGTGCTTCCCCTGCAGGGAGCAGGGGTTCGATCCCTGGTTGGGGAACTAAGATTTCCACATGCTATATGATGTGGTCAAAAACAAAAAAAGTTAAAAAAATAAAGCTTTGTATGGATGAGGTCTCAAATGTATTAAATAACATTATTTTAATAAATATTATAAATTAATTACACTCCAATAAATTGTTTTTAAAAACGAGTTCACTGGGGAAATTAGAATATTTGAATATTTTAGAGATTGGCTATTACATGATATTAACTGTTAATTTTATTAGGTTTGGTAACAATTACATTGTGGTTTTGTAAGAAAATGCACACACTTAAAAATATATATACATCCTGAAATATATGAGAGTAAAATGAAGTAATGTCTGGGATTCACTTTAAAATATAATCGGCCAAAAAAGAGATAAAACTGGTATGGCACAAATCTTGACAACTGTTGGATCTGGGTGATGAACATATGTGGGTTTATTATATTATTCTCTCTACTTTTGTATATGCTTGAACTTTTTCATAGTAAAAAAATTAAGTTCAAAGGAAATTAATCTACTCTTACCCTAGCTTTGTATAACGCTCTTTCATATTTCTTTTTTTTTTTTAAACTAAATAATAGAAGGGGGAAAGAATGGTGGTGGTGATCCCCTAAGTTAATTTAATGATGCTCTAAAGGTTTATGGTACATGGTTTGAGATTTATAGCTACCTGGTCTTTGCTCTGCCCATATGGAATCATTCTATCACAAAAGAGACATCGTGGTCACTTGAATCCAAATCAAAAACAAAAAGCCCAATTCTATTCAATGTTTCCAACTTCTAAAAATGTAATGCTTCCTGACATTTCCATAGTTGTCTATTTAAGTTCAATGTAAATAGCTGCTGCTACTTTGGGAGCGCCTGATAATGTCTATCACAGTACAAGGATGCATGTCTCTCTGGTGACATCTAAATGTTGATCTTGTAAATTCTACAGCAACACATAATGTAGTACAAGGATATGCCAAGTAGCATCAAAAACATTTTTTTTTTCAAAAGCTGGGTTTAATGTAAATGTCAAATCAACTCAGAGGAAAACAAATTACAAAATGTATTCAGATGATTTCAGCTAATTAATTATCTCCATTGATAATATTTTGAACTTTGGACGCATAGGTTATTAAATGTATCGTTTCTGTTGTTAGTTATAATTGCTAACTTACACAACACGATGATTGTATATGCTGCTAAAATGTAAGACAAATTATTATTTTGTTATTGTTTTTATGTGGGAATTTTATATTTTTATGTGGGAATTTCCAACATTAAATTTATATACACCCAGTGTTTTTACTGTACTGAGATATGGATTGAAAAAAATGCTCATGATCCCAAAGATAAATATATCACACTCAGCCTTCCTTCTGATCACCTGGGGGAAATCACCCATCAGTTCCAAAATGCCACTGTGACTTTGTGAATGTGACTGGATATCTTACATTTATAACACTGCTTCCTCCACCTGCTTAACTGCAACTTTATTTTATTCAAATGTCACCTTTTTCCAAGCCTCAAGCACTTTAGGGAAGCTGGGTTACATAAACCCTTTTATCTAAACCAGTTATGGTAATCCCCTTCTCCCTGCCATTGATGGGTTTAGTAATGAACATGTGATAAAATTCTGGCCAATGAAATAGGAGAGTAAGCCAGTTAGGGGAGGTTTCTGGGAGAGTTTCTCCTGCTTCTCTAAGAGGTAGAAGATTATTCACTTGGACACTGTCAGAGCTGCACATGAGGCTGGGTCCCCTGCAGCATCTTTCTACCAGCCTCAAAGAGAACTTCACATAGAGGAGAACCAATCTAAGACAATCACACATAAAAAGAATTGAGGCTTCTACTTCTGAGTTTCTTACTATGTGAAATGGTCAATTTCCTTACCCTTCAAGCCTCTTGCATGTTACTTGCAGCTAAGAGTTCTTAAATGATACATGAGCTTTTTTAGTATTTTAAACCAAACTTCCTATCTATTACTTATTAAGTAAACTGTGAGCTTAAACTGAGTGGATCTATGTGACTGCAGAACAGCTGATCATTTTAGCTCAAAACACCAAAAGTAAGTCGGGATGGGATCAAAGAGAAACACTAATGTAGCAGTCTCTGAGAAATTTAGGAGTACTCTAGCCAACAGGGTGAGGCTGAGTAGAGAGAAGAAAAGATCAACAACAACAACAAAAATTGGTGCCTGGGTTAACTCTATTAGAACAAGAGGGAAAAAACTCAAACATCTGAATTCCATATATCATGGATCTCAAAATGTCTAGAGGCATGACTATAAGGTGTCACGTGCAAGTGAGAAAGATCTCAGCTAATTATGAGATTACGTGGTAGTGTGTGGTGTATCAAAGCAGGTGATTTCTGAAGTTAAGTATCAGCAGAGGGAGAGATGCTAATCTAGTCTAAGGGTTGGAGAGAGAGGGAGAAGGAAAATGACTGAATTTTGACAAGAGATCTTTTTGTGGGAAAGGGGATGCTGGGCCACCCTTATTTTGCAACTGATGAGAAACGATTAGCTAGGCAAGGAATGGGCAGAAGTGCTGTATCACTCTGTCTTCACCAAGGACTCTTCCTAATTTTTAGAAAGGCATGCCAGGTACAGGAAAAAGTAGGTAGCACTTGGTTTTCATTAAGTTCAGGAGGATAATGTGAAGGTAACTGTTTTGACTCGAAAAACATCTTGAGCTTCTTGAAAGAAAGGAATGATGTCATTTCTAAATGGGAATTATGTATTTTATGTAAAGGAGTTATGTGCTTGGCATATGCTATTTAAAGCAAAATGATCACAGCATATGTTTTGTTTTTTGTTACTTAAGTGACATTCAATGTTAGAACATCACCCAACACATAGTAGGCATGCAGATTCTGGTTGAAGAAGTAGTTCTTGAGTATTTACTAGAAAAAGTTGAAAAGGTGGAACATTTATTCAGCCAAACATAGGGGGGAAAGCTTTCTTAACATATAAAACTTCTAAATAAATTTAAAACCTTTTCGTTATTTTCTTTTTTTGCAAAATACACCTTTTAGAATAAATTATTTCTATTATTACTTCCGGGGGTTTTTTTAGCTGACAATTTTTTAAACTAGCAAATATATTTTTAAACAGTTTCTAAAACTAAAGAAAGCTCGATAATTAGGTGTAAATAGAGATGTGAGTGGCAATTCTATTTAAACTCTTTAAAATCCATTCTATATTTGTTAGTATTAATGCAACATTTGATTTTTAGCCGAATTTGAATGGAGATAATATATAGCCATATCTGCCTGTGACAGAAGCTATCATGGATTTCAAATATGTTTATTATTTAAAATCTCATAAAATAAGTCTAATGGTTTAACAGGGATTTTCATTAATAGGGACAAGACTTTATAAACCACATTTGCAAAGTGTACAAAGCACATTTAAATCTAATCTGACCCACACATGTACAATTTCTTAGAAGCTTATCAAATCCAAGCCTTTGAAAATGCATACACTGTAACAGATTTTTCAAAAACATGATGGAAAATATATACCACCCAGCTAAACACTCTCTTGATTTAGAATCGAGGCCTATATGTTTCTATTTCCATAGTGACTATTGCTGTGGAATCGACATGTTTTAATTTAGATTTGAGATTATAAACATCGTTTGGAGACAGAATTTATTTTCTCTCCTACAACTTCTGAAAATTGATCAGTCTAAGTGCTACAGAACAGAAGCAAATTCTGAAGTAAGATTCAGAAATTATTTGGCTTAAGGGGCATTTTTTTATTAACAGAAGATGAGTTTTTATGAAAATTCATGGCTTTTTAACCCTTACAATTTTTTCATGAATGTTCATACTTTGTAAAAATACTCTAAAGAAGTGATTTCCAACAAGCCTCTCTCAGAAGCATTTAAACTGTGTTCAGATGTGATTGTTTTCTTTTTTAAGTCAAGGTCATAAGGATTCTGCAAATATTTTTGCCTAAATTTCTTAAAAGGTTAAAATAAGACTGTTTTTTCTTCATTCATCATCTGAGAAGGGTAGTTAGAATGTGACTCACATTTAGCAATGTAAATTAGCAATCCAAATGACTAATGAAAAGAGGAGAATGAATTTTATTCTTTTTAAAAATCCTTCTTTATTTTGTGGGCGGGACAATGGATGCATGGCAACTTTCACCCTTTCTGGTTAGCTCCTTGCTTCTGTCACGCCTATGTCTCCTCAATTTCTTTTTTGGCCATACCCCACAGCGTGTGGGAACTTAGTTCCCTAGCCAGGGATCCAACCTGCACCCCTGCAGTGGAAGTGCAGAGCCGTAACCACTGGACCTCCAGGGAAGTCCCTACTCTTTTTATCAATGTTTTCCACGAGCTTTCTTTCTCTTTTGGAACCCCTACTCTCCCTCTGCTCAAGAGGCTTATAAATGAGGATGGGCAGGGGCGAGGAAAGCAGTGAAAGAAGCAGAGGTTGCCAAGGGCTAGGGTGGCGAGCTGCTCAAGATGCTGGTGGAGAAGAAAGAGCAAACCCAAGGACGAAAGTGAACCCTGGGAGAAAACGAGGTGAGCAGGAACACGTCCCAAGAGCTCTACGAAAGGAAAATGTTTTATATCCTGAAAGGAAGGTCTACTTCTGCAAATAAAAACAAACTCAGACAACTTTCCTTCACAAGGTTCATATGCCCCACACAGCCCAGCTGCTACAGAAGCAGCTTCCAGCCCACACCTTGGGGCCTGCAGGGACTAGAAAGCCATACTAATTAAGGTCACTCCTGAACTGCAGCTTTTAGTTTTGGAGAAATAAGGTTGAAAAATGCTTCATAAATCCACCCTCTTCAACAATTTCTGATTTTTTTTTTTGTTCTCTCTGAAGAATAAAGCTAAACCAAAAGTTTATACACCCCCATTCATTGATAGAACTGCTCCATCCTCAGAAGCCAGCTTCTCAGCCCAGAGATGGTCTTCAGTGAAAAGAAACTGTGAGTCTGCAGAGGGGAAGCCAGGAGAGATGTCAAGGAGAGGACATTTCATTCATGATTAGCCAGACTCACCAATAATAACTGAAAGCTAATGCTTTGCAGTACTACTGCAATATGATTTCTCTCAAAGACTGTGAAGTGTTTGCTGAAGACGTGTGTGTGTGTGTGCGTGTGCATGCGTACACACGTGCACACACCAAGTTGCTTGTCATGTTCAACTCTTTCAACCCTATGGACTGTAACCCACCAGACCTCCTCTGTCCATGGGATTCTCCACCCTAGAATACTGGAATGGGTATTGCTGTGCTCTCCTCTAGGGGAATTTTCCCAACCCAGGGATCAGAATCATGTCTCTCACATCTCCTGCTTTGGCAGGTGGATTTTTTTTTTTTTTTTTTTTTTTTACCACTAGCGCCACCTGGGAAGCCTGTAGTTTATTCAAATATGTCTGGCACACTCTTTGAAGGGACGACAT
Organism: Tragelaphus eurycerus; assembly: GCA_935064755.1. Taxonomy (NCBI): domain Eukaryota; kingdom Metazoa; phylum Chordata; class Mammalia; order Artiodactyla; family Bovidae; genus Tragelaphus; species Tragelaphus eurycerus. The sequence continues at coordinate 56,120,657 of CAKXYN010000001.1, read as the reverse complement.
TTACTATCCACGGACAGATTAATTCATTCTTCGATGTGATATTCAGGGAATGTTTGCTGGAACCCTGAGGGCCATGAAGAACAATGGGGCAGATAAGAAAGGCCCCATTTAGTAAAAGAAATTTACTAAACACCTCTTATGCGTTATGTGCTATTCTGGGATCCAAGGACTACAGCAATGAAGAAAATACATAAAAATCCCTGCCCTGATAAAGAAGGAAAGGGAAGAGGGAAAAAGTGGGAGTGAGTGTGAGTCTATGGGCATAGAAAGGAGGAAAGTTTCACATTTCAAACTGACTGGCACGGAAGGCCTTCCTCGAGACCTGAAAGGGAGAGATAATCCATGGGGGTAAACAGTTCCAGAGGAAGACATGGAAAGTGCAAAGGTCCTGAGGCAGGGGCTTGCCCAGCATGTGTGAGCAATATCAAGCAGGCCATGGAGTGAGCGAGGGGGAACAAGCAGACGAGCTCAGACACCAATTTAAGGGGATGGGTGTGGGACCTTGAAAGTCAGAATTAGGCTTTTACTCTTGGGCGGTAAATGGTAAAGCATTCAAGGGCTTCAAGCAGAGTGACATGATCTGATATTTTGCAGCAAACAGTTACTGGGCATCTGCTGTGAGCCAGGCGCTGTGCTAGTCCACACATGTGGGTGCTGGGGATGTGCCATCAACATGGAAGACATGGTCTCTGCCCTCATGGAGCTTAGACTGGAGAAGGACAGAAACACAAGCAAGAAAACCAGCTGACAAAAATGGTGGCTTGTGACCGTTCTGAAAACAAAATCCAGGCCCTGGCATCCTTGCATAATGCTAGACGGGGTTAGAGAATGGGTCTAGGTGTTGAGGAAGACATCTTCAAGGAGGTGATACTGGAGGTGAGTCTTCAGTGAGACAGAGGAGCTAAATATAATGATGGGGAACAGAGTACATCAGGCAGTCCGTGCTAAGTCACTTCAGTTGTGTCTGACTCTTTGCAACCCCATGGACTGTAGCCCGCCAGGCTCCTCTGTCCATGGGATTCTCCATGAAAGAGTACTGGATGGGGTTGCCATGCCCTACTCCAGGAGATCTTTCCAACATCCGACAGAGTGAACTGCATATTCTAGGGCCCGAGATATGAACAGGTGTGGCTTATTGAAAGGACAGAAAGACACCAGGACAGCTAGTCCGCAAAGCATGGAGGACAGCAGACAGAGGATGAGATTGTAGCCTCAGGCTGGAGGCAGACTGGAAGGTGCTTGAACCCCGGGGAAGAGATCTGAAAAAGATATTAGTGACCCAAGGAAGAAAAATGTCAGACATTATACAAGAACTATAGACAAAAAGCTGTGAGGGTTTTCAATGAGGCACTTGGAAGAAGGAAGTTATGTTGAACTGAGCTTTGAGGGGGCACAGAATTGAGGGGCATCAGGAGGGGAGAGGACCCTGTGAAGGCGGAATGGGCACAGAGGGAGTGAGCCCCATCGTCGGCACTCACTCACGTAACAGCTGGGCCCCACTGCAGTCCTTGGGAACTCCCTTTTCCCCTAAATGAGAGGGCATGTGCCCGGAAGGTTTGAGAGAAATAAAAACTACTATTCACAAAATTCCTGTGCATAGTAAATGCCAAACAAATACTCGTTCTCATGTATGTTAGCCGTGTCCAACTCTTTGCAACCCCATGAACTATAGCCTGCCAGGTTCCTCTGTCCATGGGATTGTCCAGGCAAGAATACTGGAGTGGGTAGCCACGCCCTTCTCCAGGGGATCTTTCTGACCCAGGAGTCGAACCTGAGTCTCCTGCACTGGCAGGCAGATTGTTTACCATCTGAGCTGCCAGGGAAGCCCTCGAGTTCTCATGACAGAATATAAATGCTGCTGATTTAAGTTCTTGGCCCCGAATTTGAGAGACAGGAGGGAACCAGCAACAGTTATCTTCTGAACTTTGTATATCCTTTTCAACACTCAATTTTTTTTAAAGGAGGAAGTACCTAGCTTCATTCAGACCTAGATTTGATGAGCATGGAACTTGGGACATACATGACTGACAACCCCACGCTGTGGTCCTCCCAGTGTACTCAGGGAAAACAAGAAAGGAAAAAGTAAGCCATGCCTTAATACGAGCCCACCTAGGATTAATGAGGTGGAGTAAGGGGAGCTAGGGCTCTTTTCAAGGATAAGCCTCACAAAGACCAGCCCCAATCTCAATGTTACTGTCAAGTTTATATCATGTACGTCCTTCCTTTTCCATAAAGACCTTTGCGATGCAGGCTATGCTCAAAGGATGAGCAGGAGCCAGCCACCAAGAACAGTGAGGGAGAAGAGGCCACTCTACAGCTGAGAACAAGAAACGCAGGTGCAAACTATCAGATGTGGGGAAAACTCCAAACAAACAAAATCGGCCACCATTTAAAAAAAAAAAAAAAAAAACCTCATGGGGAAATGAAAATCTCTTCTCTCTTGCAGGCACTCTGGCATCTATTTCCCCAGAGGACGGAATGCCTAACACTGACTTCTGAAGCTATTGATTTCCCATGATCTACGCAGAAGTGATGTGAGGAGTACTTTAAGCACAGAGCTTCCACTTGTGAGTTCCGCGGAGCCCCCCTTCAGGGACGCATCTGCAAACATCAGCGCATTCTTCTTCCGACACAATATTCCTCTGCAGTAGATCGTCAGTGGTCTTGTGTCAATTTTAAAGATTTGAGAGCAAGCCGTCGAGACCCCGCATCTTCTTCAAATTAATCTTCGGCCTACAGTTTAAATCCCACGTTTACTCTGGCTCACTCAAGACATCCAACTCCGCTCTGCTCTCCTCCCCAGAGAAACCCTGCACATGTTACCACAGACGTGTAGTATGTGAGAAATTTATGTGAGAGAAAATTCAGGCCAAGAGGACAATTTATCTAAAAGTCATGCATTTTCATGAATTAGCCACAAGTCAGAGCATTTTGACTTTCCACATTTTTTTTTCCCCTGAGAGCTCTGGACATGACAGAAGTTGGCTAGCACCTTCTAGGTATTACTATACAACCCAGCTGGTGTTAACCTGTATCCAAGTTTCTGGGTGCACACTTCACAATATTCAAGTCCGAAGAGCTAACTTGAAACCTATTAAGACAAATCGGATCAAGAAAGCTGTTCTGTTTTCTGGCGTCTCTTGGAGAATGTCAGAATGTAACCCACTGTCCTTCCTACGGCTACGAGGAAGTTCAGGGTCTGTCACCATCAGTAACCCCAGTAGCTCAGTAACGCTTTCTCTCAGTAACCTAGTAGCTCGTCTATTTTCCTCCCATATGTTACCTTGACTTAATATTTTTATTGAATACCTTATTAAAAAGTGGTTTTGAGTGAAATTAGATTGATTTACTTTTAGAAAGGGACAAATGATAAATGATGGTGCTCAGCTCTTAGGTCCACCGGGTTTTAGGGTCCATGTCCTTCAGCAAACAAGGCACAGACTTTTAGGTTCAGACCCCAGGAAGGGAAACCAGACTTCTTCCACGGTACTATTTGACCTCAGTCAGTATCTTCCTAAAGTCTCTGAGATGTCCTCTTTTTCAGTCAACCACACTTAAATTGTTCCTACATCATGGGAGTACTGTAAAAAAATAACCAGATTATATCCTAAGAGCTCATTCTTCTTTATTGCTTTGGTTGGGGAAGAGGGGTATTTTACTGTTTCTCCCAAAGTTCTATTGAGATAAACTGACACAACGTTATATCAATTATAAGATGCATGACATGCTGATCTGATACACGTATATTGTGAAATGATTACTGCTACAGTGTTAGCTAACACCTCCATCACGTCACATAATTACCATTCATATTCTGTGATGAGAACATTGAAGATTTGTTCTCTTGGCAACTTTCAAGGATAAAATGGAGTATTGTTAACTATACTTACAGTGCTATCTATCAGACCCCCAAAACGTATGAAACTTCTAACTGGAAGTTTGTACACTTTGATCAGCATTTCCCCGTTTCCCTCCATGAGAGATCTTCCTAAATCTCATCATGGTGGTACTGTATTTTTAACTTTTCCCTGAGTTCCTTGGCTCAGCCTCAGCCCCACCTCTGAAGACATTTTTATTCTGTATATAAATACGATGTGTGGATAGGGTTATAGAGTTTTCTTCCTCCAAACTTCTTTCACGTCGCAAAGTAGGACATGTCTACTTGAAAGATTCTCACAACCAGAAGAAGGGATTTAGGCAGACTATAAAAATGAGGCACAAGGAAAACCAATCCTGAACTTCAGACGTTCTGTTTCTAAGGATTACAAGAAGGTGGGTCATGGCTGAGATTACTGTAGTAGTCAGTATTTTTGGTTATAAACTACAGAAGAGAACTCTGGCTAATTTATGTGGAAAATTAATTCATTGCAAGGTTATGAGGGAGCTAGCAGAACAGAGAGGGAGGTTGTAATAGAAGGTTTGGAAGGACAGGAATTAGGGTAACTCATGTAACAGGCTGACCCTCGGGTCTCCTTGGAATGAATGAGGTCCAGTTATCTGCAGTCTTGTCCCTCTGCTCAAGAGTTGAATTCCAAATAAAGTATCTGCATAATTCAACTTAAGCTCCACACCTGTCCCCTGGCCGGTGGACATGTCCCAAGGGGGACTTCTTCACAATACCAAGGATCTGTGCTCAGTGGAGAACGGCAGCCCCCTCAAAGCAAAACCAGAAGGCTGATAACCAGGAGGGAAAGCAGACAATGCTCAGGCGAAAACAAACAATGCAACCACGCTTATGCTTATGCAGCATCATTAGCGGCAGTCACCGGCATGAGGGCACCCCACGAACCTCATCATTCCGTGAGCTGGGTAACAATTTGCTCTGTCACTCCCCTCTCCTGACACTTCGGCCAGGTCTCTGACTTCTGTGACTTCAGGAAGTGAGAGAAAAAGACTGGTATCCTGGAAAGCTCTCACCCAAAAGTCTGTTAAGAGTCTCAAGTTCCTAAGACAAGCAACCACCTCCTTGTGGAAAAATATGGCCTACCCAATATAACTGTTAAACAGTCACATTTAAGTCAAGGATGTGTTGCTTCGGTGATTCCATCTGGAGACTTGGCTGAGAAACGCGCGCTTTAAAAACATGGCAGCAGTATCTCTTTCTATAAATTTTTTTTTTAACTTTGATCAATTACTGTGTCATTCAGTGGGAAAATGATTTGTGGGTCAATGGCCTATAGCACTCACTGCCCAGGGGTGCTTTTTCTTTTGTGTATCAAACCATGGAAAACCCTTTTACCAAGTCCCAAGCAGATTTGAGCTATACCAACCAATGGATAATTAGGAGTTGTGGGGGAGGAGAGGCTTTGAGATTAAGTCCAAGTAGATTGACTCCAAGGGCCAACTTGAGTTGTGCTGATGCTTCTCTTAGCTGGTGCCTGGATACAACAGGGTCTTGAATTGTATCATGACTGGTACCGACGACTTATTTCAAGTAGGCTTCTCCCACATATATGTTCTATCAAGTCACCCTCTGTGATTTCCTTCCTGGTGTTTACTAGCATCTGAATCTGTCTCCTGTTTCTTGGCTTGTTCATCACCTGTGTCCCACCACCAGGATGTTAAGATCCACAAGGTATCCTCACCACAGTGGCTGGCACATAGCGAGCCTTCAGTAAATGTTTTAGGACTGAATTGTTATGAGAGTGCCAGTGGCTGCCCAGAAGACTGAGCGGGTAACCTCCCTGCCCATGGAGAGGAGTGGAAGTTTTTATCCAGCTCATTTTCGTCTACCTACTATGTGCCAAGTATTAGGCACATGGCAGTGCTCAAGGCCGGGGAAGGCAATGGCACCCCACCCCAGTACTCTTGCCTGGAAAATCCCATGGACGGAGGACCCTGGTGGGCCGCAGTCTATGGGGTCGCTGAGAGTCTGACATGACTGAGCGACTTCACTTTCACTTTTCCCTTTCACGCATTGGAGAAGGAAATGGCAACCCACTCCAGTGTTCTTGCCTGGAGAATCCCAGGGACGGGGGAGCCTGGTGGGCTGCCGTCTATGGGGTCGCACAGAGTCGGACACGACTGAAGCGACTTAGCAGCAGCAGCAGCAGTGCTCAAGGCAGACAACCTTGCCCTTGCAGTGCTTACTTTGCTAAAGAACTTGCAGGGCCTTCCCAGGTGGTTCAGTGGTAAAGAATCCCACATGCCAAGGAGCAACTAAGCCCGTGAGCCACAACTATCGAGCCCACGTGCTGCAGCTACTGAAGCCCACGTGCCCTAGTGCCTGTGCTGCGCAACAAGAGAAGCCACCGCAATGAAAAGGCCGGGCAATACAACTAGAGAGCAGCCCCCGCAGCAACGAAGACCCAGCCCAGCCCCAAATAAATCAAATTACAAAAAAACAAAACATTGCATCACGGATTCAAAATTTGAAGGGTAACAACTGTAGTATTAGCAATTAGTAGTCAGAGTAAAAAGCTATAATTTATTGCATGTCAACTATGTGCCAGCCACTTTACACATATTATCTCACTTAAGTCCTTCTAACAGCCTTGCTATTGGCAAAGAATTTAAAGATGAGGCAACTGGGTCTCAATGTTAGAAGCTTAGTCATGCAGCTTAGTCTAGGGTACTCCACAAAGTCGATGATATTTGATCTATATTCCCTGCTTTACTCAGAAATAGGCAGGCTTCAGCAGCCAGGCAGATGCTGTCAGGGCGCCAGAGTACCAATCTTTGTCCTAAGACACCTCAAACTCTAGCAGAACACTCCATTGGACCACGTGGGAAATCAGAATGCTGACAGTCCCTCCCTCTTAAACCACATCATTGATATGTGGTTTGTCTTTTGTTATCTGAACATTATTGACCAGGGATATATCAATTTGTTTTAGAGAGTGATACAATTAACATCACTAGAGCTGTGATGTTTGTTAGAACTTAAAATTCATCAAAGGTTCATTATACAACTTACTGCTATCATTAGCACATTTTGCTCCATTAGGTTTTTTTCCCACCTCGTGTATATTATAAATTCAAATTTATTACTGAAAATTTTTCAAAAATGGCACATGGTGAAATTTTAGGTGAAGAAAAATTTTTTGGTGAATTTCATGCAGATACTTTCTCTGATTGTTTGAGCAACACATATACTAGTGTCTCTGAAGAGGACAGTTCTTCAGAATATAGTTCTAAATCAGGCGACCTCAGTATTAGACCTGCTGCTAAGTCACTTCAGTCGTGTCCGACTCTGTGCGACCCCATAGATGGCAGCCCACCAGGCTCCCCCGTCCCTGGGATTCTCCAGGCAAGAACACTGGAGTGGGTTGCCATTTCCTTCTCCAATGCATAAAAGTGAAAAGTGAAAGTGAAGTCGCTCAGTCGTGTCCGACTCTTAGCGACCCCATGGACTGCAGCCCACCAGGCTCCTCCATCCATGGGATTTTCCAGGCAAGAGTCCTGGACTGGGGTGCCATTGCCTTCTCCAATATTAGACCAAGAGAAAGACAAAAACCTTAGTGATTGACTGTTATGGGAAGTGAAAATGAAACTCACAGTACATAAGACTTTACAGGTGTGTTGGGTGTAATTATTGAAGGTAGTAATCCACAAAGTGTTACTTAAATAATGATTAATTTTTGGTTTGTCAAAATAAAAATTTCCAATCACAGGCAGTAGTTTCAGGAAAAATCATCTGGTCAATAATGAGTTAAGGTGCCTCACATTCTGGTGATAATCATCACAGTTATTTATCTAAACACCTGCAACGGATCAGGTGTTTGATTAGCCCCACTGCATGGAATCCTTATGGCCCACATTACTGCACCCATTTTGCAGAGAAGAAATCTCAGGTTCAGAGAAGACAAGACTGTGGCGCAGAGTCTTACAGTTGCTCAGAGGCATAACTAAGTTTCAAAGTCACACACTTCAGATTAAACCCAGCCACACCCAACCGCATCTAGACGCACCAACTCACCATCCTTCTTCCACCTGCGGGCTTTCACGTGGGCTGCATGAGATGACTCTCCTTCCATTTCTCCGTTGGTAATGCCTCCTGCTTGTTGAAGACTCAACGCAGGCATGACTTTCTCTAGCCAAGCATCTCACACTTCCCTTTTTTCTGCCCAGTGTCCATCAGGAGTCGCAGAAATGAGAGCTGGGAGACTCCATTTTAGAGCAAATAGCCATGAAGTCCATGGGTGCCTCGGGCTTCAATCATACCAGAGTCCATCGGGGTCTTTCCGGCCTCCTTTCGATTCCTCTCCCTCTCCACCTATAATACTTTCAGTACTGGAAGGTCTGAATATTGTAACAAACATGCATACACCATAACACTGTAACAAACACATGTACACCGGTCCCCAGACTTAGGCTGAGTCCACTCGCAAACCTCAGAAGCACGGCTTCCACCTTGACCCACGCCAGGGCGCATGCTAGGCTCTGATTGGGTCATGTGACCGGTCCTGAGCCAGTCACCATGGCCAGGAAGACGCTGTACTCTGATTGTTCAGACTGGGTCACATGCCCACCGTGGAGGGAGGGACTCACCTTAACCATACGGATGGAGAGTGGAGGGGAGATGGTGTCTCAGAATGTTGATGTTACCAGAGGGGAGAATGATGGTCAGCAGGCAAAAGTAACAGATGTCCACTACACACCCCACCCCAGACAGGACTGAATGTGAATTTCATCTTCATGACCAGGTATTCTATGGGGATTTTTGTTGTATGTGATTTTCACCCCTACTCTATTATACAGGGCTTCCCTGGTGGCTCAGAGGTTAAAGCGTCTGCCTGCAATGCGGGAGATCTGCGTTCGATCCCTGGGTAGGGAAGATCCCCTGCCGAAGGAAATGCAACCCACTCCAGTATTCTTGCCTGGAGAATCCCATGGATGGAGGAGCCTGGTGGGTTACAAAGAGTCGGACACGAATGAGCAACTTAACTTTCACACTTTTCTGGGGGCAGAGGCTATGTTCTTCTCTTCTTTGTAATTCCAGCACCCAGCATAGTGTCTGACACATTGGAGGTGTTCTTATCATATTTGTTGGATGAATAAGTATATTAATTTATGAAGCCCTAATGGTGTTATTATTGGAGAAGGAAATGGCAACCCATTCCAGTGTTCTTGCCTGGAGAATCCCAGGGACGGGGGAGCCTGGTGGGCTGCCATCTATGGGGTCGCACAGAGTTGGACATGACTGAGGCGACTTAGCAGTAGCAGCAGCAATGGTGTTATTGGGGCTTCCCAGGTGGCACAGTGGTAAAGAATCCGCCTGCCGGTGCAGGAGTCATGAGTTTGATTGCTGGGTTGGGAAGATCCCCTGGAATAGGAAACCCACTCCAGTATTCTTGCTTGGAAAATTCAATGGACAGAGGAGCCTAGTGGGCCACAGTCCTTTCATCTTTTAAAGGCAGCATCATTGTGAAGTGGAAAGAACACAGATGCTAAATCAGTGTTTCTTAAGTGTGGTCAGGAGCCAACTGCTTCAGGTTACAATGCAGATTCCTGGGCTACAGAGCAGAACTGTTAACCCAGCATCTCAGTAAATGGAATTCAGGTGCCTTTTTCTTTTTTAAAAAAATTCTTTTATTGGAACGTAATTGCATTACAATGTTGTGTTAGTTTCTGCTATATAAGAAGTGAATTAGCCTTATGTATATATACATACCCTCCCTCTGGGACCTCCCTCCCACCCACGCCCCCATCCCACCCATCTGGGTCATCACAGAGCATGAACTCAGCTTCTGTGCTTTACTGCAGGTTCCCACTAGCTATCTATTTTACATTAACACATGGAAGTGTACATATGTCAATCCTAATCTCCCAGTTCGTCCTACCCTCCCTTCCCACTCTGTGTCCATGTGTCCACTCTCTGTGTGTGCATCTTTATTCCTGCCTTGGAAATAGGTTCGTCTGTACCATTTTTCTAGATTTCATGTGTATGTGTTAATACACGCTATTTATTGCTCTCTGTCTGACTTACTTCACTCTGTACAACAGACTCTAGGTTTATCCACATCTCCACAGATGACCCTGTTTCATTCCTGTGAGTGGCTGAGTAGTATTCCATTCTGTATGTTGCCACATCTTCTGTATCCATTCCTCTGTTACTGGACTTTTAGGCTTCCATGTCCTGGCTATCATAAACGGTGCTGAAATGAGCACCGGGGTACCTGTGTCCTCTTAGATTATGTTTTTTTCAGGGTATGTGCCCAGTAGTGGGATTACTGGATCATATGGTAGTTCTATGTTTAGTTTTTTTTTTGTTTTGTTCCATCTGGTCTTAGTTACAGCACATGGGATCTTCATTGCATCACACGGGCTCTTTCATAGTGGCATGCATGCTTAGTTGCCCTGCAGCATGTGGGATCATAGTTCTCCGACCAGGGATCGAACCTGCGCCCTGCTATCCCAAGGCACATTCTTAACCACAGGACCATCAAGGAAGCCCCCTGTGTTTAGTTTTTAAAGGAACCTCACTACCGTTCTCCACAGTGACGGCATCAACTTATATTCCCATCAGATGCATCTTAAACAAAAATGTTATGCGGTTCTTGTACACCATCCTTTTAAAACCATGACCCATATTTAGACAGAATCATCTGAGTATGAGTCCCCAGTCCATTGCCTTCTAGTCATGTGAACTAACAGGAATCATACCTTCTCAGCAACTGGGTTTGCCCCTCTTTAAAATGGGGCTGAGAAAATTTACCTAATGAATATGTAATGAAGTGTCAACAAGATAACACAGGTAAAATTTCTTTAGAAAGCTCTGCATTCATGTTTTGCTACTTGAGTTTTTCTAATAATTACCGCTAACTTCTGGAATTCTTCCTGTGTACATGCCAGGTACTATTCTAAGTTCTAATTATATGTGTTAACTCATTTAAGCATCACAACAGCCCTGTGAGAAAAAAAAAAAAATTTTTTTTTTCTTTTTAAGGTACAATTGACACAGAACATTTTATTAGTTTCAGGCACAATAGAAACTATTCCTGTTTTGCAAATGAATAAACAGAGACAAGGTAGTCTTCTCTGAGAAATATCTAAGCTAGGATTTGAACTCAGCTGTTTTGATGCCAGACCCCAGACTCCTAACCACTCACTGGATTTTCTCCTTAGAAATAATAAGTTATCTTTCCCAAGGCAATTCATCATCATACACTTTGTGGGGGTGGGGCAAAATGAGGACAGTGAAACTCCTTGAGGAAGAAAAGAACTCCAAAACTGACCCAGGACCGAAAACCACTGAAGGAGAGAAACCACAAAGGTAACGAGTCAGGTCACATGGCCTTCACAGGATGCCAGGATAAAAAACACATTATATCAGATTCTGATTGATCTCCAGTAGAAACGTCTCACTTCCTCCTCTATTTCCTGAAATCTACCTTTCTAGATTGTATGACACCTCTGTGCTTTGAAAACCAGAGCCAGTCTTTCATCCTAGATGACTGTTTTTATTTTGAATTGGTATACTTTTTCTTACCCATTCTTTACTTCTAGGCACCAATATATTTTTTTCATGAAGTATGAGCAAAGCCTGAAGTGCAAGCCAAGACCTCAGAAATGTGATAGCTGTTACCAAGGATTTGAGAGTAAGAATACAAAACCTAGAATCAAGATTTCAAGGCTGCACTCTAGTATCTGAGGTGGCACTGGTCCCACGTCAAATATGGAATAAATAAGGCATTAAGCAACCACACGATTTGTTCTGGGTTCCTTAGCTGGAAGTTGGGCTTCCCTGGTGGCTCAGACACTAAAGAAACTGTCTGCAGTGCAGGAGACCTGGGTTCAATTTCCGAGTAGGGAAGATCCCCTGGAGAAGGAAATGGCTGCCCACTGCAGTATTCTTGCCTAGAGAATTCCATGGACAAAGGAGCCTGGGGGCTACAGTCCATGGGGTTGCAAAGAGTTGGACACTTAACACACTCCTTAGTTGGAAGTGGAAAACTATCACACACCATGTTAGGTTCTCTTTACCTGGCTTTATTGAACACTGAGTGTAAAGGAACCCCAAACACTTCTGCTGTTAGGAATGTCTGGACATTTATGTTTAATTGGGATGTAATATGCATCTGAAATAGACAGGTATGTTGACCTACTTTGTTAAAAAGTGGAAACATTAAAGTGACACAGTCTCTTAATGCCAGATGAGCTGGGAGAAATAATTTAAATACTTGATCACCTGGTCCACAAAGCCGTGGGTGATGAGTGTCTTTCTCTCTACTTCTGTGCCCTGTGCAGAATTAGGAAGGCAGTCACCTGGTGGGGCCGGGGGGGGGGGGGGGGGGGGGGTGGTGTCAGTTTTGAATGGTCACTAGGACAGAGGGTAGAAGAACTGAATGTGAATTAGGGACATCTGGTATCCCGGTGGGTGGGAGGAGGGTTGGGGTGGCCTTAGCTCTAGAAGAGAGAGAGGTATAGTTTGAGGAATGCTGGGAGCTAATAACTAGATTACCAGAACTTGTAGGGAGTCCTCAAAGGCTAGCCTGATACATTTTTTACTTATGAAAGAAACATCCAGAGGGTTGGTGTTGGGCACCAAGAGCTTCAGATCAGCACCACCAAGGTGTGTGGCTCGTGGTAGAGTTTGCTCTGTGGTGGCAAGCCCACCTTTCTGCCTAGTTCCTCGCTCTTAGCTGGTTGAGTTCTGCCTCTGTCTGTCCAGTGTCCACCAAGGGGCCTGGCGGCAGTTCCCTTTTCTTGGGCTATGTACTTTCAACCAGTTTTGAGCAGCCCCATTTCAGATTGGCCTTTTTATGTTTGATATAAAGAATAGTTGTTGGCCAATTTCATCTTTTCATCGCTGTTCTCTAGGCCTGAATCCAAGCAGTTTGTCAGATGCTCATTAACTCCCCCTTTGGCTCTTTCTAGTGTGTCTCCTAAGCTCATTGTGCCAAGAACTAACGCTTTCTTTTACACGATTCTCTTTCTCTGCTCCATCAGGGAGACAAATTACTTTCCAAAAGGGATCGCCAGGGATGGTTTAATGAGAATTTCTTTGGGGCTAGGCATGGAACGCAATGTAGTTAACATTCGGTGGACTTAATTGGACTTTTCTTTTCTGCCTCTTTTTTAAAAAAATCTGAAGCTATCCTGTTAATCTCTCATTTGTAATCAATTGTGTTGACTAAACAAAAGTCTAGGTCGTCTTTTCTTCCTGTCCCAGACAATCCTTTGTTGCCTCTAAATGCCTCATTCTTGAGTGATCCTGGTCGCGTAGATGGGCCCGATTGTTGACAGTTCATTATTGCGCTTTTGTCCATTAATCTTTCTTGCTGTGTTTTGCATGTGCATGCCTTAATGAGCTCCGTTGGCAATTAACATGTTTCTAGGAGCAAACTGGTTGCTCAGACGTTTGAGAGGGAAGTGCAGGGAAAAGGGCAACGCAGCTGCCTTGAGGTTGTTTATTTCCCAGCGTTTTCTCAAGACTCCAGTCCTCTCTCTGGCAGCACACCCCCCCCCCCCCACTGTTATTCACTCCCCAGCTCATTCACCACCAGCACACCTGGATGCCTTGTTGCTGTGATTCTCGGGCCTGGCTCAGGCGACTCCCTATCCTCTTGTGAGCCAAACAGCAAAATGGGGACCTTACAGACACACTTCTGCAGCCGAGGCAAGAGTGAGCACAAGTGCCCCCCAAAATGCGTCTGGATGCTGGCAACTTCTCTGTGTCGCTCTTTGCAGAGAGGAACCTCTTACTCGCCTAAGGCAATAGGACTGTACAATCTGTTATGTACAAGGCTGTGGCTTTGGAAGAAGGAGGGTTTTTTTTTTTTTTTTTTGAGTCTTGCTGGCAAGATTGCTGAAGTGTGAGCAGTCATGGACAGAACAAACATCTTGTAGGGGAAAAGATAATTGGAGTCTTTTTTGTGTCTGTGACAGGATTCCCCTCCCCCACAATTTGATTTTTTAAAATATTTTTTAAGGGTGGCCTCTTCAATTTAATCAAGGTTAGAATATTAATATGTGCCTGATGACTACCTTGTTTAAGTCATTTGTTAATGCAAACTACAAGTCATGCAAACAGCTTAATATTAAGAGGAAAAAAAAAAAAAACAGAAAATAGAACCTTTCACTCATCAATTCCGATGCATGGGGAATAACCTAGAAAGATTTCAGTGAGGACAGTTACTTACAACAGCTTAGCGTTGGCGTCAGAACCTGCACTGGCTGCGAAAGGTGTTTAGTCATACAGATAGAAGGTTCCTTTTCTCCTCACACTACTTTCCAGGTGAAGAAATCCTTTTCTGAATCCCCCCCAACTGAAGGAAGCAGACATCTTAAACTGAGGAGGAGAGACTTCAAGCGAAGCAGCGCTAAGCCCTATAGATATGGAAGAACTCTGTTTATCTACAATTACCACCAGATGTGAAATAACACCTTCTCAGGCAGAGCGATTGACAGGCGCTGGTGTGAAGGTTAAGTAACAATCAGGTTATGAGGGATCAACCTCAAGGAGGTTGAAGTAGTCAAGTAACTCTGCTCAGGTTCCACTCAGAGCTCTGATTCCTTACCTCTCCCCGACGGCAGAGAGAGATGAGCAGTCCAAGAGAGAAATGCCTCCCGTTCCACGCATTAGTATTATCTCATTTGCAGTCCTTTGCAAACATGGGATCTTCAACCCTCTTCAGAACCGTCACCTGGAAATAAATGTCTCCAGTTTATGAGATGGGCAACCCTTTTAGTCTTTCTCCTGTGAAAACATTACAGAAGAATTTCCTCAGAGAACCATTCTCTCACTTGATGGTTAGAAAGTTATTTCCCTGGATGGGAGTGCCCCATCTATTTTTTATTTATCTTTTCTTCTTAAGGAGAAAGAGGAGAACCGAATCACCTTTCCTGAATGCAGGCCAAGTTTTTAAACCCAGTTCTCTAAGAGGAGGCTTCTGTGCTAAATTTTGTGGTGTCTGCCCCTTGCCCAAAGTTCTGGAACTATTTAGAAAGATGGTGGGCTTGTCCTGGCTAGTGTCTGGTCTCCAAGAAGCCCCTCTGCCAAGGATCCTTCCAGAGATGCAAGAAGCAAAGGACTTTTGATTGAGACAGTCGGAGGGCACCCAAGAGCTCCCAGAAATGGGGAAGGGGTGTGTATCTCTGAGGCGGGGCTAATAAAACCTAGGGAGATAAAACTGGGATAGGATCGGACTCCTCAAACCAGCCCGCAAGCCCCCTGGGGATAGATGTCTGGGAAGAGCAAGGCGCTATTTCCGTATCTTTAGCCGCCAAGTCCTCCTCGCCCAATGTGGGGTTTCCTGGGGTTTGTGGCATCCACCGAGATTTCGGAGTTAAATCTGCATATCCCTCTGGGTCCCAATCTCCCCTCAGCGAAATGCAGCCAGAACGAGCTAACATTTAAATTCCTCCTCGCTTCCTCGCCCCCTCCCCTGGCTGCGTCTTCCCAGACTTGGGAGGGGGAGAGGAATACAAAAAAAAAAAGGACGCTCTCCTTTCAGGAAATGGAATTCTAATGTACACGTTCCTATTTCTGAATCGGAGGTACTAAAAATACCCCCGCGACAGCCTGAGGAAGCTGTCGCTGTCCTCTGTGCAAACAAAATCGACAATTCTCCTTCCCCGCGCAATGGGTCTGCGAATCGGGCGGGGGTTGGGGTGAGGACCCAACCTTTGGCTGTGACCTGGACAGAACTTCCACCCAGCAGCCGAACGTCTTCTCCCGAGTCCCGGCTGGGACATTCCTCCCCCACCAACGAGGACTGAAAGCAGTTGGGATTTTCTAAAGGTCTAGACTCCAATTCCTGACCCTACCTAGTCCTGGGACCCTAGGCAGGTAATTTAGTTTTGATCTCTGCCTCAATTTCTCCATCCTTCCACAGGGTGAGAATAATCACCCCCCAGCTTGCGGGTTGTGAACGTTCTAAAGAATATGGTTTGAGTTGCGTGGAGCAAGCGCTCGGGCAATGTGAGCTTCTTTGATTGTGAGAGTCCCTGGCGCAAGCAACGCTAAGCGCCTACTGTATACCGGGCTCTGGGATAATACCAACTCAAGTCGCTTTCAGACTTGGGAGTTGCCTTTTGCATCAACCATCTTTCCCTCCAAATACCCTCCACCTGCAGTGGGAATCCGCGTGGGATCTGCGCCCAGACGCCGCCGCCCTAGCCCTTGCAGTGGCGAGGCTGCGTGGAAGCCCACTCCCCGGCCCCGCGCCACATTTCCTTCTGGCGCTGGGGAACATTGTTCCAGAAAACGTGGGCTGAATCTTGGTGCGAATATTAGGGGCGGGAGGAGAAGGCCCGGCGCGCCGAGCCAGTAATCCGAGCTCTTGATTATCCAGATTCTGATCAAACGGGGCGGCGGCGGCCGGCCCCCTCCTGGGAATGATTAGATGATTAATGTAATGCTGTTTGAAGGGTCTCTGTTTTCTCTCTTAATTTGGGTCATTACTTAGAAAGCAAGCGTGAGATCATTTCATCAGCGTGCTCGGCGGCGGAGATAGCTATTCAGGAAATGGGCTAACTGAGCGGTAATCAGGCCGCTGGGGGCGGCGGCGGCGGCTGCGAGCCGCAGGAGCCCGGATGCGCCCTCCCGCGGCAGGGCGCACCGCACCCGGAGCCCGGCCCCAGACCACAGCGCGGGCCGCGGAGCCCTAAGGCTCCGAATGGGCTGGGAAACTTGACCCCCAGTTCTTGCCGCCAGGAATGATTGAGTGTTAGAGTGGGTCCCCTTACATCACCCAGACAAGAGGGTGTGCCCAGAAGCGCCCCGGCGCGGCAGTGCCCATGCCATTTACCCCACTGTGGTGCGGATCTTTGCTCTAGGACACGCACCCCAAACCTGCTCTCCCACACCTAGCCACTTTGAATCCCTTCTTTTTAAAAAACTCACCCAAATATGGCAACACCCAGAATCCCTTGGTCAGAACAGTTAGCAAATAAAAACTTGGTACAGTTTTTTTTTTGTGAGGGCCGTTGTAGGCCTTTGCATCCTTGGTTCCTGGGGGGATCTGAACACGTTAGCGTGGCAGGAGGACCGATCTGGCCTCACCCTGGTTCCAGTGCCCTCAGAAAACGTCGCATGTGCGCGGCCGAGAAATGCTTAAAACGCCTATTTCTTTTTCATTCTTTAGGGTTGCTGAGCTGATTTGCGGCGAGGGGAAAGGGGGTAAAAGAAAAGACGCACTAAGGATTCTGTTTATTGAGTTATATATGTATATATTCCGTGTTCGTGTGTACAGGAGAATTTACATGGCTGTATAAAGATGGCTGGGGGCGCCGCGCTCTTCCGGGACGTTCACGTGACAAGCTGGGGTTAAAACCCGCTGCCGCCGGAGGAGAAGCCAGAAGCCGAGGCCTGGAATTAAATGTTTCGGCGCGCTGGGTTTAAATAAGTTTCCCGAATATACAAAGGTGGGGAGCCAGGCGTTTGCTGCCAGTCATCGAGGAAACGTTTAGCTTTCCAAAAATATGCTGGTTTCGATAAATAGATTTTAGCCTTTCTGCTATAGCTTTTTTTTTTTTTTTTCTCTCTCTCTCTCTCTCTCCTTCTCTCTTAATTTTAGAAATAAGTTTATACGGGTGATCTGTTTGGGGGTTGGATAGGACTGGAAGGGAGGGTGAGGCAGGAGCTCTCAGCTCTGCACTGTCCGAGTCAGGTCCTTTGTGGAGGGGGCGGCGGGGCCCACGCTGTCGTGGAGTTTGCGCACGTGTTTCTTTAAGTCAAAGTTTCTGCAAAACCCTTTGCCGCAAGTGGCGCACGTGAAAGGCTTCTTGTCGTTGTGGGTGTGCATGTGGAAGGTCAGGTTGTAGACTTGGTGGAAGGCCTTGTTGCAAATGGTACATTTGTACTGCTTCTCGCCGCTGTGGGTCAGCTTGTGATTCTTGTAGTTCCCTACAGGAGACCAAAAACAAAAAGGGGGGCGGGTAAAGTGGGACGGGGAGGGGCCGGGTGTCCCTGGTTTGGCTCAGGTGCCCGCGTAAAGAAGGCGACGCTTGGCTAGGCAGGCGCGACCTCTCCGAGTGAAGAAGTTGTCAAACTTCGTACGCGTCAAGCCCCGGGCTCTCACTACAGGATGCAGGGCCGAGTCCCGCGTAGCCGCCCCGCGTCCCAGCCCCACCGGGGCCTGAGGCCCGAGCAGCATCCCTCCCGCTGAGCTCTGCCGGCCCGGAAACTTTTGTGCTGCCCAGAGTGACGAATGGGGCCCTTGTCCGGGCCGCCGCCTCGCTCGAAGAAATTCGCATGAACCCGGGCTTCATCCCCTATTATTATTATTTTCTTCTTATTATTTTTAAAGTTACTCCCTGTGGTCCCCTAACTACCACTTGGAGATCCGAATGTGCCTGGGAAAATCCAAGTGGAATGCTGGAGACAGTAGTGGTTTCCCGCAGTCTAAACTGTTCACAGGAGGTGGATTACGCCTCGAATTTTTTTTTTTTTTTCCATTTTCAAAAGAATCCCGGCTACAAAGGGACGCGTCCGCCATAGGGCGATACCTTGTCTTTTTCCAACTTCCTTTCCTTCTACCCCTTTCCTTCTTCCCATCTCCCAAATTCACAGTCTCCCCGTGCAACCAGCTTGAGTCCAGCGAGCTCTACTAATCCAACCCGGAGAGCTTCCACCGAAACCCCGTACAACCCGATTCCAAAGAAATGCTGCGCCTGAGCCCGCGGCCCTCGCGCGCGCTCTCTCCAGATCCTTCTTTGCCTTCCCGCTAGCGATGACCTGCCGAGACCCAAGGGGAGGTGAGGAGAGGGCCTTGCCCCACACGTTACCTTTTTGGTGAAAGCCTTTGCCGCAAAATTCACAGACGAAGGGCTTGTAGCCCGCGTGGATGCGAATATGTGTGTTGAGCGTGGAGCTGCGGTTGAAGGCTTTGCCGCACTGGTTGCATTTATGCGGCTTTTCCTGCGGAGAGGGGCGTGCGCATCATGAGGCTGAGGCCCCGGGCGGGAGAAGCCACCTTGGGGGGCACACTGAAGGGACAGGGGCCTCTGGTGGGGGTTATAACGGGAACCCTTGGTCATTCTCTCCCCAACCCCATCACTTAGTTTCGGGTGTTGGGTATAGGTCGGGCTAGACCCGGGGCCCACGTACCTGGGTGTGGATAATTTTGTGTCTGCAGAGCGTGCTGGCCTGGCGGAAGCCTTTGCCACAGACTTTACACACGAACGGTCTGGCTCCAGTGTGGACTGGCATGTGGCGGGTGAGGTTATAGTGAGCGTTAAATACCTATGGAAGCATACAAGGGGGCCTTGTGGCTGTCTGTCAGAGTCCGCCCGGCAGGGTTGGGGGGGGGGCGCGCAGAGACCACCTCCCCCAACCAAAACCCCCTTCAGAAACCACAGCCCTTTTCATTTTGTAAAGAGCGTCCCAATCCACTGTTCGTGCCAGTCCTGTGAGGCTGCTGACAAAGGCATCCCCATTTTATAGAAAAGGAAACTGAGGCCCAACTGTGCTCTCAATTCGAGTAGACAGCTACTAGGGAGCTCCCAAATTTGAGAAAGGGGCCGTCCAGGCTGCCCCTCAATGAAGCAGCTGCTCACCCCTCCCAGACTCCGAGGACCCCGAGCCTCACCTTTCCGCACACCTCGCAGGTGAAGTTTTTAGGCTTGCCGTCCGCTGAGCCACCGGGCAGCTTGCTGTGGCCCTTGACGCCGCCACGCTCAGCAGTCAGGGCCGAGTTCTCCTTCAGCACCTGCTCCAGCGGCGCAGGCAAGCGCTCCTTATGGGCGTAGGGGGGTGGATGGGCAAACTTGTCCGCGGTCAGGCCGGCCAACTTGGCGTTCTCCAGCAAAAAGAGCTTGGGGTGCGCAGCCAGGGCAGCGGGGGCCTGTGTGTTGAGGAGACCGGACGGGAAGAGGTGGCCGCCGAGGAGCTCAGACGGCGGGTACGTGGCAGAGTCCAGGTAGTTGAAGTAGTAGAGCGAACCGCTGGCCGGAAGCCCCACCGCCTGGTTGATGACCTGCGGCTTGATGACCCTGCCGGCGGGCAGCGCCGACGGTACCAGGCCCAGCTCGGCCTTGCAGCACACGCCACAGTTGGTTTTGCACAAGCCGCTGGCTCCGCACACCGGGGCCCCCCCACCGCCGCCTCCACCTCCTCCTCCGCCGCCGCCGCTGCCGCCCGCCCGGAGGCTGCTTTTCCAGAGCTCAGAGTAACTGAGCAGCGTCTTGGACGGCACCTCGTAGCCTAGGGGCTGGAGGGGGATCATACAGGGCAGCGGCGAGCAGAGGTTGAGCAATTTCTTGCCCTGGCCGCTATCCGCCTCCAGTGCCCCCGGCCGGGGCTCAAAGGGCGCGCGGGGCTCCGACGTCTTAGCCATGATGCGCTCGATGGAAAAGGCCAGAGTCTTGGAAGTGGCCGGCGACGCTCCTGCGCGCGGGCAGGCCGGGGGCACCATGGTCTCCAGGGAAGCCGAGCTTGCCATGGCGCGCCGAGCCGAGTCGTACCGGACTGGGCCAGGGCGCAGCCTCTCTCCTCTAAGTCTGCATTCCGGAAAAGGCAGGGAGGGAAACCGCAATTTAATAAGCACCTTGTCGGGTCCAGGTCACCCATTTGCATTCAAATGAACAGGGGCAGAACAAAGTGCACCCAAGGGTACCAAATTACCGCCCATTAACCCGCTGCGCAAAGGAACCCACCAGCCCCTGCTCCGGGACTTTGAAAGGGGGGAAAGGGGGAGGGTTTACAGAGGAAGAAGAGAGAGGGAGAAAAAGAAAGAAAGAAAAGAGCCTCAAATTAACCCCCGTGAGCCGCTCCCTGGACCCCGGCCTCCGCCACGCGTGCTGGGAGCTAGATAGTGAAGGGGCAAAGTTAAAGAGGACCGGGAGAGCCACCTCGCATTTACCTCTTTCCCCCACCGCCAAGGAGATGCGGTCCGAGCCATGCAGCCTGTCTCCTCTGTCACATTTTGATGGCAAACATCTTCCCCTCCGCGTGAGATCACTGTCTTTTACATTCAGCTGACATCACATGAAGTCACTTGAAGTGGAATGACATGGGCGGCGGCGCGGCTCCTGTAGCGGCCCCTGTGTTCCACCGCGCCTGCCGGCCGCCGCCGCCACCGCCCCTCAAACTTTAAAAGGAGGCAACTGGCGCCCGCGCTCCCCTCGGGAAAGTGCGAGCGGTTCGCGAATCGGGAAGGAGGGAAGAGACGGGAGGGGGAGGGGGAGGAATCGTGATGGTTTTGCCGGTGGAAAAAAAAGGGGGGGGGGGAGCCCAAACCCAGGCAGAGTTCCGTGCGTGATTCACAACTTTGGGGGCCTATAGGTTTGGGGGACGCGGAGAGGGCAGGGGGTCCCGGGGGCGCCGCCTCAAAGGGCCCCTGGATGTCCGTCTAGTCACCAAAGTATCCCTTAGCCCTCTGCAGCCGCGCTGGGCATCGTGCTAATAAACTGCCATTTACCCACGGAGCCGGCGCCAGCCCCGAACACGCGCAAATGATAATTACCTCATTAGGATGTGGCGCAGGGACGCGGGCGCCGGGTTTGGAGGGGGGAACTTGTTAATGGGGAAATATTAATTTATGCAAAAACAACCAGCTCGCCTTGGCTGGCGTCGGAGGTCGGGAGAGAGCTCCCGCAGCCAAAGGACGACCCCGTAGCGTCCGTAGGAGCAAGGCCGCGCGCCCAGATCCTGGGGGCTTCGGCGCCTGGAGGGTGCGCGTCCCCCTCTCCGACTCGCTCTCTGCCTGCGGCTGAGGGAGGCTGCGCCCTGAGCGGGAGGGCTGTTTGAGAGCTTGATTGATCGGGATCGCTGATTTGTGATCGGGTTTCTGAGGCAAAGCCCGACTCCGCTGCGCGTTCAGGGCTGCGAGCTAGGAGGATCTCCGGGGAGGTCTCCCCGCTGACGGGTACTTACTGTTTGTATAATTGAGACGGTCCAATCTCCACCTGTTTAAGGAGCAGATTGAAACAGCAGAACCTCCCCTGGATCCTATTAAAACGTTTTTCCTCCTAAGGCCATTCAGGCGAACCAATTTTCCGAAGTGATTCATAGAGCTGAATTCTGCCAAGGCAGCTCTTTCACTTTTAGCCACTAAAGCACCGCGTGGAACCGGGTTTTGTGTTTTTCTAAAATAAAGAGAAGGATTATCAGAGGGGAGAGGGAGGAGGACTGAAGGGGGGCGGGCAGAGACTTAGTGTGGCCAGAGGTACACGCAGAGGGAAGAAAAGGCCCTTTTCTAGACAGGCCCCAAGTAAGTTCGGAGGAATTCAGCGTTTTGTGCCTCGCCACAAAAGCAGCGCACTCCGCGCTCGGTTTGGAGGGGCTGAATTCATCTGTTTGCAGACCATTCCACCTGCGTATCACAACAAACTGCTCAAAGACGCTTCAGCACTTTCAACAGGCCGGGTGCTCTTGGCGACAACAAAAGTGATCGAGGTTGAGGGTTCTTATGGGGAGGGGGACAGCGGCTAGCAAGAGAGCGAGGGAGAGAATTAGGTTTAGGAAAGGAGAAGGGGGATTCTGGGGTTTAAAAAAAAAAACAACTTTTGGAGGGTCCTGTTTGCTGGACAATTATATCTTGCCTGCCGGCTTTTGCAAAACCAGGAGCTTTGTAGTAGCAACTACAGTTTCAGAGGATTATGGTTGGTATAATATGAGCAAACAGGGCTGAGGGTTTGATAGTGAATTCTCTCTCCAAAGGTGTAAGATCTTGTGGAGCTCCAGCGAGTGCTGGTGGGAAGAAAACCCTCTCCCTTCTCACTTGAGTGCCCCATCCCAGGCCTCTCTCCTGCAAAACATCCCAGGAAAACCAGCAGGGGAAAAAGACAAGAAAGGTCTAGTTTTAAAATCAGGCAAACCACTCCTTTCTCCCCTTTGGAATTTCTCTTTTCTACCCACTCCCCCTCTGACGTGTAACTGCAGACATGATATGGATGTGGCAGGTAAAGAAAAGGAAAAGTGTACTTGGAACGCTAGGAGAGGGAGCAGAGAGAGAGGTATCCGGGGGAAAGTGGCCTGGATGGCCACGGCCGTGGTTTAATTCTTCCACCCTGCCAAGCCTGGAAACTACCCCTAAGTTCAGTAGTCTTAAATCTGTTATCCAGCATCCCCACCCCCACCCCCAATTTCCAAATTTCAAAGCTAGAAAGAGGCTAACTCCTCTGGAAGAGAACATTTCCATATAGCCCATTTAATTTAGATGTTCAGAGAGGCAGAATTCCAGACTCAGTATGCCCCCATCCCTATGTTAATGTAAAAACAAGACAGATAAACTACCCCGACCCCACCCCACCACCAAACAGGAAACAAATCAACAACTCACCCTGACATTGAAACAGTATCAATAACACCCGAAGGTCTCACAACCTGCATTTCTATCCCGACTTTCCTGTGGATCCCGTTCAGCCATCAGCACTTGCACCCCAACCCCCTTTCCAATTTGGGTAATTGTTGATCTCCGCAGCAGCTCGAAAGATCTGCTGGTCTGAAAGCTCCATCAGGCTGAAAGGCTTCCAAAGACTTCCCATGAACCTGCCTTGCCATCCCTAGTGCTTTTCGTAGCTGTAGAAGCCATCTCTCTCTCCCCAGCATCACAAAGGAGTGCTACCTCCACAGAAAGAAAACATTTGGGTAAAAACAAGTTGCCCCTAATGTGCCTCTCTTTCCAAATGTTGGGTGAATACACTGGCTTTTATGAAAGTATTTAATTAGCTTCCACAAACTTCTCCTTCCCTGCCTGCAGATTATATTGAAGTGGAGGGTTGGAAACTATTTTACACCTTGCCACTCACATGTTAATTAATCTCTATCTAACCCTAATTGCAGTTTATTCAAGCACCGCTCAACAGCTCACCCACACAATAAACACTGATCCTACTTTTATACATATTACTTCATGTTAACACATTGAGTAATTAACTCCAGTACCAACTAATAGTGCAAACAAATATTTTCTGTAAACGAGATGATTTCAGGCAGAATAATAGAGGACTGGGGAAACGTGGCACTCGGTGGAGGCAATGTTGAGATTTCGATTTGCTGCTCCCAGCCCTCTAAATTCATTCTCAACCGCAGCATCTTTTTCCCCCTGAGGCTGAAATGCTTTTTAGAAAGGAGGTGGGGGGGAGGGGGGAGGGACAGTATGGAAATGTGACAATTTTTCGGAGTTCTTGGAGGGGTTCTTTAAGAATTAGGACAACTTTTTTCCACCCACACATTTTTAGTGAAGGAAAAAAATCTGGAGTAACTGAACAGTAAGGGCAATAGGATGCTAGCCGGAGAGCAACTAGCAACTATCTCGGGGATGTGGATCCGTTCACAACAAAAGTTTTCCAAAACCTCCTACTCTAAGCAAGTCCTGGCGTTTTAAGCAATGGTTCTAGGAGAGGAGTGAACAGTGACTACCCAGATAGATAAGAAATCCCAGGCTCTCTCCCAATCCAGACTAGCATACACGTGGCTCTGAGGGGCCAGTGCCTTGGTCTCAGCCCCAAACAAGGCACCTGACCTGGAGGCCCGCGGCCGCGGTGCAAGCAAGGCCCACTAGGCCTCACTCAGCGCGCCACTCTGCCCCCAGGGACCAGATGACAAGAGGTTGCATGCCCCGCAGGCCCGGAGCACCCAGGCCAGGGGCTGCTGGCCTTGCTGGACGGCGCGGGCTGCAGTTCTTCGAGCTCGGCCTGTCAGCCCTGGACCCACCGTGGGGTCCTCTTGGGCCCTGTGGCCTCAGCTTCAGGCCCTTCTCCTCCTGGGCGCCTCCGCCGAAAGCCAGACGCTTTCGTCTCGGCCCATCTGGCCCACGTTTGGGCCTCCACAGCTCGGCCGCGGTGGGGAAACACTGCCAGGGTTGCGCCTGACGCCTCTCGCGGCCGGTGCTCTTCCCACGCTGCAGAGCGGGGTGCCACGGCCCGGTGCTCCGCAGCGCCGCTGGGCCTGACCCGGACCGCGACCTCGGGGATCGGCGGCTGTGGGACGCCGCGCCCGGGGCCAAGCCGCTCGCACACCACTGACTGCGGATCCAGGCTCAACCAGGGACCGGAGCGCAATGTTTTAATTGAAATTGCAGGTTTAAGCACAGCTGGCGGCTGTCTATTGATTTTGCAGAGGCTTCTCTTGTGGGAAGCATATTAAATATGACTGGCACGGTTAGAGTCTTCCTCCCTCTACCCCCTCCCTCCGGCCTTTTTATGGTCACTAAGCCGAACACTGTAAGGATGACTTTTGTTTTCAAAAATGTCTTAATGCCAGAAATCGCCCTCACTTTAGAATAAATTACTTAGCAGACTCCTTCCTGGGGTGTAGACAACCTCAGAGGAAAACCCACCTCAGGAGCAAAAGCTCACACGTTTGCATTACTTCTGAGATGGCAGAGGGAAAAGGCAAGCATTTCTGCTCCACAGAAGTGCTGCAATTCCAGCCCTGGTGGCTTGTGTCTCCTGGTGCTAGATGACAAGAGGCCCTGTTGTTTTTTTTTAAGTATTACAATTTAATTATTTCCTCACCCTATTATTAGGTTGCAATACATAATATAGCGTCCTGTGTCCTCTCCCCAGGGAGCTGAGTAGCTTGGGGGCCACTGCAGGCTGGAGGCTGCAGAGTTTGGGGAAATGCCCACTGGGCAGATTTGATACTCCTTCTCACCGCTGCTCTGAAACTCGTTTGGAAACAAACAAACAAAAACCAAATCAACCGAATAAACAAACCCAAACCAAACAAGCTTCATGGTTTAAGGAGTCTCTCTCTTTTCCTTCTTCTTTCTAAAGGGATATTTAGGATCGGATTTACCCGGTGCTGCGTTTAATCGCTGAAAATAGATTAACTTCTGTAGAGAAATTCTTCTGCGATCTCCCCCCCCCTTTTTTTTTTCAATCCCCTAGGAAGCATTTTATTGAAAACATTCGAACCGGCTTGCCAGCGGCGGGCCTGTCCAAGGCCCAGGGATCTCCGCCTTTAGTGCCCGCAGTGAGCTGGATTAGTGCATCGGGAAGACAAAAGAGGCCCTGATCCCCCGGCCAGGCAAGGCCCAGAGCGCCCCGGTCGCCGAAAACGCGTACCGCGCGAGCACAGTCTTGGGCCGGGGCCTCCAGGGACAGATGGGCCAGAGCCGTCTGCATCTGCCCGCGTCCTGAGAGATGCTGCGGCGCCCACAGCCAGGGTGGCGAAGCGCCCGGCCCACTGCACTCGGCTGTTTCACAGCGCCCCTCGCATCCGGGGACTGGTTTGGAAATCTCAGTGCACCCACAGACTGGTTTTCACCCTCGAAGAGGAGAGATGCCTATACATCAAGGGCAGCCGGTTTTGCTGCCAAGAGGGAGGGGGATGGTGCTGTGAACCTATCACAGTTTCCAGGACCCTCTCAACCCCCACCTCAGTCGCTGCAGAGGACTTCCACCTCATCTTCGGAAATCCGGGCAGTGTGCGCACTCTTTGGCCAGAGGGAATCTCCCCAGAGAGCAGATCTGCAGCCCCTACACGCAGGTTTGGTGTGCTGTCCCCTCTGCTTTCGATGCAAATATAACCACACTGACGCATATATATGCACATGTAAGTATATTGTGTGTATATGTATATATGTTCACTGCTCTCCACAACCCTTCACTTAAAATGCCTTTTGATTAGGACTCTGAATCCAATACCTGTATGTCGCAGTTTGCCAGCGGACCTGTCATGTCCCGGGCCGTAGTGGGGGCAGGTAGTCATCTTGTAAATGCCTTTTTTTCTTGCCATGAGATTTCCAGGTGCAACTCAAAAGAAACAATAGTTTACAAAGAACAGTTATATTTTACATATATTTTACACACTATGTACATACATATAAGTGTGCATTTTATATATATATATGAAATAAAAAGGCATTTTGTAGGAGTAACAGACCCTGTAGCTCGGATGCTGTTGGATTTCTAACTCCCTGGGAAGACGGCTTAGGATCCTCCGCGTTATTTAACTTGGCAGCTAGTTAAACTCCGCGGTGGAGCCTGCCCAAAGGTATTAGCGTTAAGTGCTAAGAGCTGGAGTTAAGCCGGCAGTGAAAAGGAGGGACTGGAGGGGCCAAAGGGGTAAGAGGAACTGATTCCAGGTTCTCCCAAACTTCTGGAAGTCTGCCGGGCAGAGTAGGGCTGAGTTGGATGGCCTATTGGACAGGAATCCCGAACTCTGTGATGGCTTTACAAGCGAATCTCTTGGTTCTGTTTTGTTTGCTTGGTTGGTTTGGTTTGGCTTTGCTAGGTGTGCATAAGAACGGAAAAGTTCTTTCCTGCCCAGTTTTCTTGAGTTCTCACTAGTTCACGCGAATCCCATCTTCTCCTCACCTAGGTAAAGACTTCGTCTGCGTGCTCACCTCTGGAGTTTGCAGTTGGGGTTAGATAACAAAATAGGAACTGTAAAAGTGCTAAGTAGCGCTCCAGCGAGAATGAATAAATCTCTTTCTGCTTCCATCCCTGTCTCCCTCTCAAATACAGACCCTCCCGCTTTGGGGGTTCAGTGAGGGTGGCCATCAGTAGTGGTTACTTATTACTGAGGGCCTTTTACATGCCAGGCACAGTAGTAGCTAAATATCCACTCTAGTCAGTTCTCAGTTTTGTCCTATAAAGTCAGTACCTACAGCCAATGTGCCCATTATACAGATAATATGTCCAAGGTCACATAACTGGCAAGAGACTGTTTTAAGAAAAGGACCATGCCAAGAAAAATACAAAAAACACCATCTAGACAATTAGCCTGAGTTGGCTGGTGGAGTGTAAACTGGGAAAATTTGGAGTAGAGTGTAAAAATTGGTTGGCAGTAACAATTAAATTTGAATATGTGCATTCCTTATAACCCAGCAATTCCACTCCTAAGTATATACCCAGCAGAAGCGTGTACTTAAGTTCACCAAAAGACAGGCACTAGAATGTTCATAGCAGCACTATATGTAATAGTCCTATGTTGGAAATTTCCTGAATAACCATCAAGTGTGGCACCCATAAATAAGTCAAGATAAAATAATATACATCAGTAAGAATCAACTAACCACTACTACACTAAACATGTCAATGAGTTTCATGAACATAATACTAACCAAAGCAGCCAGATCCAAAAACTACACACTGCATTTCACTTAAGGTTCAAAGTGGGCAAAACGTGGGGTCATAATGGGGGCTTCTGGGGTACCGGTAAGGGTTTGTTTTCTGATCTGGATTTTGGTTTGTGAATATTTTTTGCACACTTTGCACACTTATTATGTGAATGTTTTGTATATGTTTGTTATACTTCTATATATCAGTTAAATACACTTATCTGTTCACATTTTAAGAAATCTATTATAATATCTCTTAAAGTTAAAGTGTTATTCACTCAGTCACATTGGACTCTTTGCAACCCCATGGACTGCTGCCTGTCAGCCTCCTCTGTCCATGGAATTCTCCAGGCAAAAACACTGGACTGGGTTGCCATTCCCTTTTCCAGGGGATCTTCTCGACTCAGGGATTGAACCCAGATCTCCCGCACTGCAGGCAGGTTCTTTACCATCTGAGCCATCAGGGAAGCCCAATATCTCTGTATTTGTTAAATAAGTGAATTTTCAGCCTGAATATGTGTAACTTACTCCCTGTCCCCAGTTTCCCCAAAAGATACTGCTCCTTACCTGCCTCTTGCCTTGCATTTCTTCCTTTGGAGCAGACAACCACATCAATTAATTGGGCTCTCATAAAGACTTAAAAATAAGCAGCTTCCAGACTTCTAAGACAATTGTCTTTGGAGCCTGGGCATTAGATCCAACTTCCCCGGGAACCTGCAATGGGCTCAAGAATGCTTAATCAGGGGAGCTCATTTGAAGCATTCTGCTCACCCAAGATCTTAGCGTAGGGGTGGCAGCTTTGAACTTGGACCTGTACCCTTAGCTGCAGGTGAAGCAAGTGAAGAACCTTTGGCCAGGAATTGCCTCAAACCTTCCAGAAACGCAATCTGGCAGGTTATGCTGGGAGATGGAGTTCTGGCTGAAGGTGGCAGGGTGGGATATGGGATGCTTGTGGGGACTAGCATTAATAGAATGCCTTGGCAAGTCTTTAGAGCTCAACTCACTGGTTCCTGGCCCATAGGAGTCCAGGGGGAAAAAAGTCTTGGCTGCCTGGCAAAGTGACCCAGTTAGCAGAAGGAGCAGCTCTGCTTTAGGAGAGGGTGGGGAAGTTTATTTCAGCAGGAAAAAGCTTTGGGCCACAGAAATCAAGTACTTGACAATTCCTTTGTGCAAAGCCAAGGTAAATTCTACCAGGGGCAATGATTGCAAATCTGATCGCAGCACTTTAAGAAAGAAATCTTAAAGAACCTACAACTAAAGCAATTAAAGAGAAGGTAAGGAGGTAAGCTATAATTTAGACAGACTAGAAAGATAAAAATTCTCTGGCAAGTAGATGAGATAAGACCCAACGTAAAGTAATTCATTCATTAGTTAGCCTCATCTATCTGAGACTTTCTGTTCTGGGTACTTACAAGCTACATGCCAGAGATATAGTGCTTACCAAGATAGACGCAATCCATACCCTCATGCCTCTTCAATTCAGTTTAGTTGCTCAATTGTATCTGTCTCTTTGTGACCCCATGGACTGCAGCACGCCAGGCTCCACCAACTCCTGGAGCTTGCTCTAACTCATGTCCATCGAGTCAGTGATGCCATCCAACCACTGTCCCCTTCTCTTCCTGCCTTCAATCTTTCCCAGCATCAGGGTCTTTTTGAGTGAGTCAGTTCTTCACATCAGGTGGCAAAAGTATTGGAGTTTCAGCATCAGTACTTCGAATGAATATTCAGGACTGATTTTCTTTAGGATGAACTGGTTTGATCTCTTTGCAGTCCAAGGGACTCTCAAGAGTCTTCTCCAGCACCACAGTTCAAAAGCATCAATTCTTCAGCACTCAGCTTTCTTTACCGTCCAAGTCTCACATCCATACATGACTACTGGAAAAACCATAGCCTTGACTAGATGGACCTTTGTTGGCAAAGTAATGTCTCTGCTTTTTAATATCCTGTCCAGGTTGGTCATAACTTTTCTTCCAAGGAGCAAGCATCTTTTAATTTCATGGCTGAAGTCACCATCTGCAGTGATTTTGGAGCCCTCCTCCCCAAAAATGTCTCTCACTATTTCCATTGTTTCCCCATCTATTTGCCATGAAGTGATGGGACATGATGCCATGATCTTAGTTTTCTGAATGCTGAATTTTAACTTTTTCACTCTCTTTTTTCACTTTCATCAATATGCTCTTTAGTTCTTCTTCACTTTCTGCCATAAGGGTGGTGTCATCTGCATATCTGAGGTTATTAATATTTCTCCTAGCAATCCTGATCCTAGCTTGTGTTTAATCCACCCTGGCATTTTGCATGATGTACTCTGCATATAAGTTAAATAAACAGGGTGACAATATACAGCTTTGATGTACTCCTTTCCCAATTTGGAACCAGTCCGTTGTTCCATTTCCTGTTCTAACTGTTGCTTCTTGGCCTATATACAGATTTCTCAGGAGGCTGGTCAGGTGGTCTGGTATTCCCATCTCTTTAAGAGTTTTCCAGTTTGTTGTGATCCACACAGTCAAAGGCTTTGACATAGTCAATAAAGCAGAAGTAGAGGTTTTTCTGGAACTCTCTCACTTTTTCAATGATCCAACAGATGTTGCTAATTTGATCTCTGGTTCCTCTGCCTTTTCTAAATCCAGCATGAACATCTGGAAGTTCAAGGTTCACGTATTGTTGAAGCCTGGCTTGGAGAATTTTGAGCATTACTTTGCTAGTGTGTAAGATGAGTGCTTTGTGTGGTAGTTTGAACATTCTTTGGCATTGCCTTTCTTTGGGATTGGAATGAAAACTGACCTTTTCCAGTCCTGTGGCTACTGCTGAGTTTTCCAAATTTGCTGGCATACTGAATGCAGCACTTTCACAGCATCATCTTTTAGGATTTGAAATAGCTCAACTGGAATTCCATTACCTCCACTAGCTTTGTTTGTAATGATGCTTCCTAAGGCCCACTTGACTTCGCATTCCAGGATGTCTGGCTCTTGCTGAGTGATCACACCATCATGCCTCTTAACATTTGTTCATTCAACCAATACACTTATATCAGTACCTTGGCTATGGTCTCAGAAATGGAAAAGAGAGAATGGGCACGGCTAGGGTGGTGCAAGATTCTCAAAGAGAGCAGAATTTGAGGGAAAAAGTAAAAAACATACCCAAAGAACCAAAATATAACCAAAGAACTCCCTGATGGGGAAGTTAAAGAATTTAAAAGCTTCTCACTCCAACAGAGGCCACAGGCTGAAGTCATAAATACCAGTTCTCTAGAGGCATTTCCATGATGGGTAGATAGACCCCTCTCTGACAATTCATCATCTGGTGCTTTTTTCTAGAGACAGAATTTTCTGGTTTGAATGGAGCATGGCATTTCTTAGGATATTAGGACATAGCCTGAAACTCCTTTCAGGGCTTGGAAGGGCTGAGTGTCTTTGAGCCAGAGAATGGTTCTAGAATCAGATCAGGTCAGAAGCCTGGCTTGCCTGTGAGCCGTCGGTCAACAGGCAGGTTGCTAAACATTTCTTCAAGTCCGAGTTGCCCACCTCGGGCAGGAGATGGACACCTATTTGGTCACAGGGTGGTGAGGACTAAATGAGAAAACGCAGAGAGAGAACTCAGCACCGTGACTGGCCAAAGGAAAGCCTTCAGGGGGCATTTGCTGTAGTTATTATTCTAAGTGTTGTTATTTGTAGATGTGGTCCTTCAGTCTGATGGGCGGTGAAATGGGAGAAGACCGCCACAAACGTTTACTTTGCTCTGGCACCCCACTCCAGTACTCTTGCCTGGAAAATCCCATGGATGGAGGAGCCTGGAAGGCTGCAGTCCATGGGGTCGCTAAGGGTCAGGCACGACTGAGCGACTTCACTTTCACTTTTCACATTTCATGTGTTGGAGAAGGAAATGGCAACCCACTCCAGTGTTCTTGCCTGGAGAATCCCAGGGACGGGGGAGGCTGGTAGGCTGCTGTCTATGGGGTCGCACAGAGTCGGACACGACTGAAGTGACTTAACAGTAACAGTAACAGTACTTGTTTTACTTCTTTTGGTAAATAAAGTGAGGTGGTTTTTCCTCCCCTAATTTAAAAAGTAAGCGGTGGAAAAAATATTGGAGAAAGCAGAGAATTACAAAGAAGCATATTAAAATTGTACCTAATCCTATAATTCAGAAATCACAGACAATGCTTTGGTATGTATTGTATCTTTGCCTTTGAATGGTTGCCATCATAGGATATATACTGTTTGATAATCTGCTTTTCTATTTAACATAGTATGAATGTTTCCCTGGTCTTAAATATGCAACTAAGACATGATTTTAATGTCTCCATGGTACTCCACTGCCTGGCTTTAACAGGAGTGAGACAGTCCTTTGTCGTTGGATATGCAGGTTGTTCACAAATTTTTTTTTTTTTTTCTAATAGTTCCATCAGGAACATTCTCACACATTAATTTTGTGCATAGCTAATTCCTGTAGGATAAATTCCCAGAAGGAGAAATACTGTGGGAAAAGATATGCACATTTTTAAAGCTTTAGATACCAAGTGAC
This sequence comes from Tragelaphus eurycerus, assembly GCA_935064755.1. Lineage (NCBI taxonomy): Eukaryota > Metazoa > Chordata > Mammalia > Artiodactyla > Bovidae > Tragelaphus > Tragelaphus eurycerus. The sequence continues at coordinate 56,088,237 of CAKXYN010000001.1, read as the reverse complement.
AGATTACCCTTCCAAGAGGGGGTTCAATGCCTCCTTCCCAGCACCTTCACTAACATTGGGCTTTGTCATCTAAAACACCCTGACCAATCCGATAGCCCCACATGGTATTGCATTGCTATTTCTGCCTATCTGTTCCAGCCCAGGGCAGACTCAGGTGCCAAATTATGGAGAACTTGGAATGTAGGAATGCTGGTACAGCCTGGGGTGACAGAAGAGAGGAAGAAATATGGGAAAGGATGTCCTGGAGAGAGAACCATCCAGAGAAAGCAGGGAGGGACAGCGTCACATATTCTGGGGCATCCAAATGATTGTAGTTTGCTTTAGGATTTGAGCATTTCCTGAGAAGCCTCCTCACGCCCAGCAGAAAGTGAGCTGCTCCCTGTCTACTGCTTCTAGACCATCTGGCCCTTCCCCAGGCTGGCTTGCCCCTTAGGTCCTGCAGGTGGGTGCCAATCTGTAGCTGAAGGTCCAGCCCTGAGAGTGGTGGAGTCCTGGGCTAAGGAGGCTAATGTGGTGTGTCTCCCTCCCGAAGGCAGCCAGACCAGTTCAAAATCTCTCACCATGCCCAGAAAAAAAAAAAAACCCAGAATCTCCAGGCCAAGGAAATGACATGAAGTGAGAAGCATGGTCCTGCACACGTGACGCAAGTAAGAGAGGATCTAAGGAGATTCTTGTGCTGAACTTGAGCCTCTCTGCAGGCAGAGAACTGCACGATTTTCATCACCTCTCTACCTTTCCTGGAGATTAAAAAATAACCAAATCTTCACAGAAGCTTTCAAAACACACAAAACAAATACAGAAAAATATAATGAATCCATATACAGAGTCCCAGTAAGTCCAATCTATGGCCAATCATGACTCATCTACGTCCCCATCCACTTACCCCCTCACATCATTCTAAAACAAGTCCAAGACGTACTATTTCCTCATCCATAAATAATTTCAGTACCATCACCTAAGAGAGTAACGATAATTTCTCAACATCATCAAATACCCAGCAGTTCAATTTCCAATTTTTAAATTTTAGAATTTTCAGTAATCTGTGGCTTAAATTATGATTCAAATAAGGTCCATACATTACAATTGGTTGTTATGCCTTATAAGTCTCTTTTATAGATTTCTCTCCACCTCTTTCTTCCCCTTGCAATTTCTTTCTTTAATGAAAACTCAGGGTTTGTTGTTGTTGTTTTTGTTCTATAGAGTTTTCTTCCACAGTCTGTGTTTTGCTGACAATAGCTACAGTTTTGGCAATTTTGAAAACTCACGTCTTAAGATGTTGTCCTTACTGCTACTCCGTGAACTTTCCTTTGAGAGCACATCTTTGCTCAGTCCTGCGGTCTGTGTCCTCCTGGAGGGCAGGGGCATCTCTTGCTCGGTTTTGTCACTGCGGCCACTTGCACTCACAGCTCAGACAGCAAGCACATCTGGCTGGTTGGATGAATGGAATGCCTGAAAGAATGACGTTCTTTTCATTACATTTCTGCGGGGTACATCCCTGAACTCAGCTTGCAGCCCTGCGTTTTATATTACATGTATTTTTTTCCCCCATGTGTGGTTAGTGTCTAAGGACAGGATAGATCTCATGGTGCTTTTAAAAACACAGACCTTTTCTCTACTGCCACCTGCAAGGATGCTCCACACAGATCAAGATTCTGAGTTATGACTAGTTCATCCTTTTTGGTTCTGGAGTGTATACTGGTGCTTTCATGCTCCTCATATTTTAAAGTGTTAGTTGCTCAGTCATGTCCGACTCTTTGTAACCCCAAAGACTGTAGCCCTCCAGACTCCTCTGTCCATGGGATTCCCCAGGCAGGAATACTGGAGTGGGTTGCCATGCCCTTCTCCAGAGGATCTTCCTGACCCAGGGATCAAACCCACGTCTCCTGTACTGCAGGCAGATTCTTTTACCATCTGAGCCACCAGGGAATCTGGCTGTTAACTGAAAAGAAGGAAGCCCTCTCAGACTTTTCCTTGGATATTGAGAAGATATTTAATTCCAGAATAAAGATTTCCTTTAGAGCTGCTGTTCTCTCCCACCCACACCTCCATAGGTCCCCTGGGGGTGGAAGTGGAGGTGGTACAAAGTTCTGTACAGGGGAAACTTAACATTCTATAAATAAGGGCTTGCTTAAGGAACGAAAGAAGAGCCGTAGCAAGGATGTCTCTATCCCTCTTGTTAAATTAAATTGGAGCACATGCTTATTTAACATAATCAAGTGTAGGAAGAATTCTCCTTCGATTTCTTCACAGATTAAATTTTCACTTAGGACACATAAAGCAGTAAGTAAATTAATATTGATCATCTAGGATCTTATTGGTGGATCAAGGTTTTGTGTTTCTAGACTGAATGACTTTAATTGCTAACACTTACTGCATTTAAGTAATGTAATACATATGCAATGCCTGGTAGGCTACCCGTCTATGGGGTCGCAAAGAGTTGGACACGACTGAGTGACTTCACTTCTCACTTCAGAATCTTATTGGTGGATCAAGGTTTTGTGTTTCTAGACTGAATGACTTTAATTGCTAACACTTACTGCATTTAAGTAATGTAATACATATGCAATGAAAATCAAGTCTCCCACCCAAATCTCTGGCCTCTTTCCCCAGAGGCAACTACTTACTTTGGTTTCTTACTATGTGCCAGGTCCTGTGAGCTTAATAATTATTACCAGTTACTGTTATTAGTGCATAATTAGTGTGAACTTGTAAAGCAAGTAGACCGGCTATCTTCATCTTCAGATGAAGTAAATGAGACTCAGGGGGTATCGGTAATTAGCCTAAGGCTGTATGTTTTTGGTTTCGTGTTTGTTATTTTTGGCTGCACTGTGAAGATGTGATCACACTGTGAGGATCTATGATCAGGAATTGAACCCATGCCCCTGCAGTGGAAGCACTAATCTTTTTTACCACTGGACCTCCAGGGCAGTTCCACAAGGCCACATGTTTAGGTAAGAGGCAGAGGCAACACTCAGAGCTAGCCAGCATGGGATCCTACACCCATGGTTCTTAGCCATTAACCATCCTGTCTAGAAACACAAAATTATGACCTACTGATATCCTCAAACAGTAAATTGTAGACTATCATTTGTCAAACTGTTTTTGCCAGTTTGATGGTTTGAATTTCTTTCAAAAAATTAAAACTCTACAGCTTACATGATTTGTATAAAAAAGGAAAAGACACAGTCCCCATTTTATAGGCAAGGAAATTACAAAGAAATACAATGGATAAAACAAGGAGTGGGATGGGGAGGCAAAAGATGAAAAGCTTTGGCATAAATTTTCAACTTTTCTCTGTGTGTGCGTGTATATGTGCATGTGTGTGTATGAGTGTGTTTATGTGTGTACAGTATGTAAACAGTAGACCCCTTTGACAGTCTGGCAAGACTATGGACCTCTTCTCAGCATAATGCTTTTAAAGGCATAAAGTAGATATAATTGCAAAGCAGGCCAACCACATTGATACACAGTTATCAAAGTCTTTAAAAAATCAATGTGTGGCATAGTGATATATGTACTTCCTTTTCAATGCATTAAATAAGATCTGGTGGCAGGTGTAATAACTAAGGAAATTTAGAAGTACTGATGAGTGTAAATGATATTTTGAGATACTGCAACAACTGTAATGTGATATGAAAATATCTGTGATTTCTCTTGGTGACAAAGTCACAGATGCTACTATGGTTTGCTGTCTCTCTTTTTATTCTTTCTTCTTCAAGTTCACAGACCTCTCGAATTCTAGCCCAACACTCCAAGTTCAGACTCTCTCGCCTGCAAGAGGACATGAGCAAAGGTTAGAGAGCAAAACTTAACCTTCCATCCTGCACCTGCTACCACTACTGTACTGCAAGTCCACATTTTTCTTGTCCAGATGATGCTCTGTTGGAACACTGTAAACAGTAGATTAATTTAAATGACACTCCTTTAAACTATTTTTAATTTGAAAGAGTAGTGAACATACATGGTTAAAACAACCTAACATAAAGCAGTATGCACTGAAAAATACATCCCCTGTCCCAGAGGTGAACACTGCTACGACTCTTCTGAACCCCTCCTGTACGGCTCAGTGCTCTTGGTCACCAGCAACAGAAACTGACAACAGACAAGGAGCTGATGAAGGAGCTCAGAGAAGCCACTGAAGGCTGGGGAAACAGGCTCGGTGAGCAGCCAAGGGACAAGTGAAGTGAGGCGCAGACACGAGAGAGCCCTGGGAACAGTTCTGCTTGGGCTGCTGTTGGGCAAATGCCTAGTTGCCGGAAACACCCCTGGTCTAACCAGCAGCCACACTGAAGGGTGTCTGACGCTGCTGTGCCTTGGGGTCCTTCTTTTAATGAACACACTGTAACAACAGGTCATGCTTAGGGTATTGTTCTGGTTATTTCTCTTTTATAGATGAGAAAACTGAGGCCCAGGAAAGATTAGGTCATTTGTCTGAGGTCACAGGGTAGGTATTCCCACCAGTTGGCTGAAATCTGAACCAAGGTGAGCCTGACTCCAGAACCTGAGCTTGTGCTCTTGATGTCCACCTGTTACTCCTTCGTGCTGTAACTGTCACCCAAGGGGCCACAGATCCTGCAGCCCCTGCTTTCATCTATACTTAACGTTACATAGAGTGGTTTGAACCCCCGCCCTTTGTAATAACAGGATCTGGGCCCCTCGCCATTTCAAGGATCATCTTTTCCTCACATCCTGGGAGCAAAGGGATGTTTGTTTCTTGTCCATTCCTGAGCCAGTTTCTAGTTCTTCCTACGCCCTCAGTTCACTGTGTGGGAGGCCTCCCCCTGGGATAGATACCTCCTTTTCCTTGCATTTTCCCAAAGCAATATTAATACTATGCATGCAGCAGTGTTGTTACGGACGTGGTGTGGTGGCAGAGGTCAATGCAGTGTGAGTTTATGTCTGTTTTCGCAGTGGAAGGATGAACTCCAATTTCAGACATGTTAAAAATGAAAAGAAAAAGGTCTGTCTTTGAATCAATGAAACATAAGAATTGATTTCACTTAGAGTCAGAGAAGAAATGGATCAGAGATGGTTTTACTTCATTTCAGTGTTCAGAAGAAACCATTTCCTTGAATTGGGAGATCATTAGTCTAGGTTAATCTCTCCAAAATTATTTTATCAGAGATATCCTGAGTTCCAGAGAGAAAGACATCTCCCCTGCCTGCCAAAAATCACTTCATAGGGGTTCAACTTATAGTATCACAAGATCAGAGACTGTTGTTTAATTAAAGCGTCCTCTGAAGAGTTCAAACTTTCCAAATACATTACGATGTTAGTATTCTCCATATGCTCTGGAATTTTTAGTCTATAATCTTGATGTTTTTTTTTTTTTTTGAAGGGTGGTTTTTATTTAAAATTAAAGTAATTGCACAAAAGAACATGGTGGAGGAATTTATTGTGCTCCAAGTTCCATTCTGGGCAATGACTGGGGAGAGTCAGTGAGGTGTCTAGTTCAGGATCATTCATATAGTGACATCGAGTTTGAGACCTGGTCATACTGTCCACCTAATCTGTACTTTTGTTTGCATGAAATACTGGCAGGTATTTGTCTTTTTATATTCCCTTTCGTCTTAAGTGCATTCCAAAATTTCCAACACTTTCTCTGAAATCCGTACTATCTTCAATCATGTTTCCTGCTTGGAGATTTAAGCAAAGCCTTGTTTGTTCTTTGCAATTGTATTCTCTACCCAGGAAACAAGCCAACTTGTTTCTGATGGACAGAGGAAAATATGCCAGCTTAACCATGTTTACAATTCCTTTTTGCCACCGCATCATCAATTCTTAGGAAATAAGGAAAATTTTTATTTGGGTGCTCTTGGCTTTTTGTTGCCTTTGCAGTCCTCTTATTTGTAGTCGAGTGTATTAGCGGTGATCATTTTCTCCCTCTGTTTGCTGGGGACTGTGACTAACCTGTTGTGGAGGGCTCTCCTTTGACCTTTTCAGGGTACTGTCATCAGAAGAGAGGGCTCTGCTGGCTGGGAGCAGTGTCGCCAAGTCCTTTTCTCCTTTTCTGCTTAGTTACCACAAAGGCAGATTTACAACTTTAGATGAAATGCATAGTTTCATAAGAAGGGAAACAGATGATAATTTTAGTATTTAGATGAAGGAAAAAAAAACAACCTTGAATAAAAGATGAATATTGATTTTTAAAAATTTGTTTACCCAGAATTGCAGAATTGTGCATAATGTGATTTCAGTTCAGATCTGTTAATCATGTGCTGATGGAAACTGGCCACAAAGAACACTTATTTTGGCTTTTAAAATTTAAATAAAATGAACTTCTTAAAATTTATGCTGAAACAATAATGATACAACCCTGGCTGGTTGATTTCCTGAAATTTTTACAGAACCCCAAATTTATGACAGCATGACTATTCTTATGTGTGTCCGAAGTTTGGGTCATGTTAGTGACGAGGTGGATGGTTTTCCTAAGGCTGTTGAGATTCTTCATCTTTTTTTATTTTGTAATTCTTTCTTTATAGACAGAGGATACTGTAATAAATTCAGTCTGTACTTTCTTAGTTATGATCATACTCCAGTATGCCTTTCTGATATTCTCCCATTCAATTTAACCAACATTTACTGAATGCCTACTATATTCCAGGCACCTGAATGGCACACACAAATAGACGTAGAGTCTCTGATCTCAAGCAGCTGGCAGTCTGTCGAGGAGACAAGACACACACACACACACACAAAATCAGTATAGTATAGTGCAGTTAGACTGGGATTAAATTTGGGGTGTTTCAGAAATCCTTCAGTCACATTTCAGACAGTCTCTTGGGTCACTTCCACAGATGGCTCATTTCCACCATTATGTTTTGATTCATCCTAGATTTCCTCCTGGAATTTTAGTTTATCTTATTTTGCTCTTGCTTCTTCTTTGATTAGACAATCTCCTTAAACACAGTACAACCATTAAAAGTAATACAGAAAATCTGTACGTGCAGACATGGAAATGATCCTTCACTGATAAATGAAAAATAGGATTTGCCTCAGTAGGCTCAGGCTGAATCCCATTTGTGAAAATATATTTCTAAATATATATATAAATATATAAAAATATAAATATATCCAACTGGATATTGGATATATGTATTATATATATAAATATATATCCAATATACTTATATATAATTTGAACATATTTGGAAGAATATAGGCCCATCTGTTAGCAATGGCTACTTTGGGGAAATGGGTTGGGGAAGGAAGAGGCTTCAACTTCGTGTTTCATAGAATTCTGCTCTATTTGATTTTTTTTTAACTTAAAATTTTTTTTCTTTAAATATTTTCAAAAAGTAAAAATCCTAGTTAGCTCTTTGTTATGCAGACCATTAAACCCAAACTAAATGAAACTTGAAACCTGATGCACCCTTCCCATCTTAATCTCTTTTAACCCCCTACATAAATCTTTCCATGAAGCCAGGTTCCCATAACACACCAAGCACATTCATTAATGTCTGAAGTCAACATGTATTTGTTGAGCACTTACTATGTTCACCGGGAATCCATCAGAGGAAGAAGAAAAAAAGAACAGCTTCAGCCAAGTGGCACATTCCCCTCACCTCCCTCTGCTTTGGACCATGTCTCTTCCTGTCCTTTCTTTGGGCTCTTCAAAGCCCCCTCCTTCAGGAAGTCTTCCTTTCCTTTTCCCTCCTTTGAATCTTAGAGTATTCAATGTAAGTCTTTTAAAGAATCATACTGGCTAGACTAAAGGTTCTAAGAGAACAGTAATCATATATGGAGTGACTACAGTAAGGATAGAGCAGGGAAGTTGGCAGAGATCACATCCTCCGGCAGTGGAGAAGAGCTACATGAAACATGTAATGATGCAAATAGCCCCTCCAAGAATAGTGTGATGAACAGTATGAAAGAGGAGAGCGCGTCATGAGGATATACACCAGGAACGTGGATGCTGGACTGAGGGTGGGGTTTGGAAGGGCTTCCCTGGGGAAGTCAAACGTACTTAGCTGGGATGTGAAGGAAGAGATGAAGTGCTTAGGGGAGGGGCCCAGGTGGGAAGCACCATGGTGCACGGGAAGTAAAAGATGGCAGGTATAGCTATAATGACACCCCACTCCAGTACTCTTGCCTGGAAAATCCCATGGACAGAGGAGCCTGGTGGGCTGCAGTCCATGGGGTCACTAAGAGTCGGACACAACTGAGCGACTTCACTTTCACTTTTCACTTTCATGCACTGGAGAAGGAAATGGCAACCCACTCCAGTGTTCTTGCCTGGAGAATCCCAGGGACAGGGGAGGCTGGTGGGCTGCCATCTCTGGGGTCGCACAGAGTTGGACATGACTGAAGCGACTTAGCTGCAGCAGCGGAGAGAGGGGATGGTAGAGTTAACAGAGGAGGCTGGTGGGAGAGGTGAGGATCCAATCGGATATGACCTTGTATGTCCCTCAAGGAATTTGGGCTTCATTCTATGGGCAAAGGGAGCCCTGAATTCTTTTAATTGGAGGATGGACAAGATCACACTTACCTTTTAGAAAGGACCCACTGGCTAATGAGAAGGAATGGATTAGAGAGCCTGGGTGTTTCTAGCACTGGCCGGATAGTAGGACTCAACTCTCTGCGGACTGATTGCTAATAGAGTGAATGCTTTTCCATCAGGTTAACACTTCCCTCTATATCTCTGTGTCTCACCATCCATCTGGCACTTTTTCCTACGGCCTCTTCCCTACCAGTGTTCATATAACTCTAGGATTTTCCTCTTTTAAGAAAAGGGAATAAAAATTAAACATGGAATTCATGAGAGGCTACCCAAACTGCTATTATATGTGTTAAAAGGCAATCAATTCCATTTGTGTAATCACTGAACTACAATTATAAACCACTGCACTACTTACCAGAATGATGAAAATTAATAGTAGTGACAATACTTAGTACTGTCAAGGGCAATACCTATGGTTGTCAGGGACTTTGATTCTCTGCTGGTAAGACTGTAACTCAGTTCTTGCTCTGTGGAAAACTGGCAGTATTTCCTAAAAATGAACAACATATCTTTACCTTCTAACCCAGCAACTGTACCACAAGTTATGCACAAAGAAATTCATGGGAGTATGCCCCAAACCAAAAAAAAAAAAAAAAAAAAAAAGTTAACATAGATAAATACACTGTAGTATAGTCATACATTGGAGTTTATAAAGCACTGAAAGAAGCACAGCTACACCAACAGTATAATATAGAGCACAAAGATTATGTACTGTGAGTCTAACTGCATGAAAGCTTTAACTGATGCAATTAGAAACCAGGATAGTCATAACCCTTGGACAGTGGTTACCCCTAAGGAGGGGGAGAGACTGGGAAGGGGCCTGGGCCTGGGTCTATCTAAGGGTGTTCCTCGTGTGCCAGTTCTTGATCTGCTGGTGATTCAAAAAACGTGCTCCCTTTCACAAATCACCAAGCTGTATGCTTAGGATGTGTGTACTCCTCTGCAGGTATATCATATTTTAATTTAGAAAAAGGAGAAGCAAACTTCACATTACATCCCAAAGGAATAAAAAAGAAAGCTCAAGGTTCCCAAATGGTCTCCTTCCCAGTTTTGAGCTCAGGATACTCTGAATGTGAACTTGGTCAGTTCTTGGTTTCTGAGCCCTTTGGATGTCCTTTTCTTTCCTCCAGGCCTCCATCTGGGGTCTCCCCACAGAGGGATGGTGTCCAGCAGGACCCTCGGTGCTGTGCTGTGGTGAGTGCTTCTTTTGGAGGAAACTTAATAAAAACCAACCAACCTTGCTTTAAGGTCTTTTCTAACTTGCTTCTCTTTCTGCCTTTCGGGTTGGTTCCCTCACTCCTCCAGGCTCCCGAGCATTCTCTTCCTCTCCCAACTCCTATGCACTGGGTGATGTGCTCTCTTGTACATTGTCTAGTTGTTTTTAACCACTGCGAGAAACAGACTTTAGTTTTACAACTCAAAATGTCACCAATACAAATATATCTTACAGCATTCTAACTCTTCCACCCTGGCTTTGTGCTGTTGGGCAGAGATGTTTTACACCTGCATCCTCAGTTCAGTTGCTCAGTCGTGTCCGACTCTTTGCGGCCCCATGGACTGCCGCATGCCAGGCTTCCCTGTCCATCACCAACTCCTGGAGCTTGCTCAAACTCCCGTCCATTGAGTCGGTGGCAATCAGAGATGTTTTACACCTGTCTCCTCATCATTTGTCTGAACAATTGTGTGCTTGCATCTTTAGGTGAGTGTTTCTACATGGAATTGTGTCACCATGGGGTAAGTTACCTTATCCTTTCTTATCTCAGTATTCTCATCTAGAATGAGCACAATTACAGTCCTCTCTCCCTAAGGTGGTTGTGAAATCTGAATGTGGTTAAGACATGTAGAATATATAAAATGAGTACATTTGATAATAAAATAGTTGCCCAATAGCAGCAACTATGGGTATAAAATAGTTGCTCAATAAAGGGAGTTATTCTCAGTACCAAGGGCAGGAAGTACTGGTGATTTGTTCCTGCAGACCTTAAGGATTAAATAGAGTGAGATGTGCTATATTTAGAGGGGTTGATCTGTCGAGACCAACTGGTGAGCATTTTGCCTGGTCCTAATAAAGAAGTAGTTGCTTCTCTAAGACCTTTGTCAGCCCTAAGGAAAAGGTCAGACTGATTTAGTGGCAGACACAAATAAAACAGGCAAGGCAAGGCTACCAAAATGTTTGGTTGTTTTTTAAACTTAGGTGATTATACAGCTGACAAAGACTGGGGAGCAAGACGAGTACTCCATATCTTACAGAATCTTGTAAAATGCTTTAACAAATATATAAGAATCATATATAATTGGCACACGCTTTGTTTGAATGCAAACACTGCTGTTAAAGTGGTGCTTAAAAACAGTTTGTTGGCCTTCTCTTCATACAGGAGAAACATTTCTCTCGTTTACACTACTCTCTTGCTTAGCAAACCCTTATTTATCCTATAATGCAAGTGTAATCAGCCCAACATGTCCAAATGCCCACAGATTCTGAGTTAGTGGAGTCTGCATTAATGGAATTTTACACTGTTTCTCGTGGAGACAAGCGTTTGTAAACTACCCACTCCAGCAGGTTCGAGAACACTCTGTGAAAACGACCCCTTGCCTCCTCTTGCCCACATCTTCCTGATTTGTGTGTTTTAGTTTCGGCTTTCAAAGGAGATGCAAGGAAAAAAAGACTCAAAAGTACTCTTGGGACATCTGAATAGTTATTTATTGAGAAGCCACAGTTTTCCGCACTTTCATAACTGTAGGCTTTATATAAGGCAAAAGCAAGATGGATCTACTACTTTACACGGAAAGAAAGAGCTCTGCAGAGGACCCCAGGGTCATGCAGTTACAGAACAAAATGCAATGTACATGACAGATATAAAAACCAGCGTGGAACAAAATAATTTTAAACTATGGTTACAATCTACTGAAGGAAATATCCATATCTTAATATAAACACATTTATAGTCTAGGGTCGTAATTTAAATATTCAGGTCTTCTTTTTTTTTTTACATACATGGTTATCGAAACATAAAAGCGTAACATTTAATAGGATAAACTTTGATAGAAGACAGTTGCTCTGAACTGTGCTGGATGTCATGGGAGGATCGCTCATGCCATGGCAATTAGGAGGATCAATCCATTGGTATGTAGCCATCCTTTTTTGGGTAATTATCTGGATAAATGACAATATGGGTTAACAAGGACGCCAAGGGTTCATTTTTTTCCGTTTCAGGGGAAGAGAAGGAACCAAAAGTTGGTTGTTGGAGACTTGCCTTTTGTTTTTCAAAAACAAAGCAGATCTATTTGTCTTAAATTCACTTATTGTACTCATTTAAATAACTGGCATCCACATACAGGAAATAAAGAAGGTACTTGGCATACTCGCCCTCATATCCATTTACTGTCAACGTGCACACACAGCACATTAATGAAGCATCACTGGACTCTGCTGTACACAGGGGTACACCTAGCAATTGAGCTATGTATTCTCCAAAATGGTATTTGAAAGGTCATTTGCTAATCTGGGTACCACATACCTAAAATGGCAATTGTCTCGGTACACATCTCATGGGCATGGGAGTCGACAGAAAATTCCCTAATGGGGTTAACTAACAGACTAAGGACATGCATTGATTACAAGACTCTGTCCTAACGGACCTTGAGCCTGAGCATTCTAATCGTCCTCTTCGTCTTCCTCGTCGCTGTCCTTCATGCTGATCCCCTGCAGGCCCCCACCCTCGCTCACAGATGCTGTGGCCTCCTCCACAGTGAGACGGTTCCGGATGGTTTCGTAGGTCTTGCTGTTTAAGGTTGAGTCCAGGACTCCTTGCAATCGGAAATCTCTATAGGTTTTCTAAAGAGGGAAAAGATGCAGTGATGAGGGAGATCTCATCTCCATGGAGGGTGGGAGGGGGCTCAAGGCGAGTGTGGGGGTGAGAACAGTGGCCTCAGCTAAGTGTCACACTGCATGCACTGTCACACGAGAAGCCACCATGCTCAGATTTCACTTGTACTGAAAACTGAGATTTGTTGAATGACAGAAAATGAGAAATGGTGACAGGATAAACTGTATTAGATGAGACAAAGCAAAGAACATAAGCTTGTTTATTCAGTTTCATAAAGGGAAATGTTCCATCATTGTTTTGGTTCTTTTGTTGGGGGGGGGTCTGGTTCTTTCTCTTAGGTTAGTATAGTATCATATGATAGACAGTGTGAATAGCTGTAACACATAAATAATGGATTGCGTGATATGGTATTTTGTGATTGCTGCTGCAGTCTGGTCTTCAGTATTTTTTGAGACTTGTGACTGCGTATCCCTTTGTCTCATTCACAAGACAGACATATGCATATTGGTATATGAAACTGATCACGGGCAGCCACAATTAGGGGGGAAGATGGAGCGTTAATGCCTCATCAGTATGTTGCAGGCATGTGACTCATGGCTCGTCTCCTTGGGAAAAAAGTGTATCTATTCTGTTCACAACTTCGTGGTCTCAGGGAAGAAATTTGGCTCTTTTTCAAGAACAATGGTTTGGTGTTGCTGTACCACCAGTTCTTTCTTTGTTCCTTCAGGCAATTTCTCTTGGATTTCCTGAGGTATCCCAGGGACTGTTTTTCTAGGAATCCCTTTGCGTTAATTGAACATGACCAGAAGCATCTGGCTGTTGTCTACTTCGCAAAACACGTTTTTTTGCAGAAGGTCCCTCTCTAACTACAACTCTCCTCATCACGCTGCATATCATTTCAGCTACTGATTCTGCTGTTTGTTTCTCCTCTTGATATGGGAAGCATGCTAAGGGGTCAAAAGAAGGTACAGTAACGTACTTCAACACCACTTGCATTAGGATTTCCGGTTTCTAGAGTCCATCTGGTGCAGTCCTAGTGTCAGTCACCACGTCAACCACTCCTGAAAATCACGTGTGGCAATGACTGCAGAGTTAACTCGTGAGTGCTGCTCAGCTTAGTGATGTCCAATAACAAAAGATTATAAATAGGCTGACCATGGGTTCCTTTTGCCAGGTTATATCTGTGGTCCCAGTATGATTATCTGTAGCATTTGTCTTTCTTTCTTAAAAGTAATCTGATCATCCTAACTACTTAAAAAGTACATCCTAATTACTTGAAAGAAATTCAAAGGTCACCCTAACTGTGGCTCAAGCTGCAAGGCTAGGTAGCTAGTAGAACTGTGTCTTCACCTGGAGAGGGTATGGGTAAGAGGTTGATCAGATGCCAGTCTGCTGGAGACCAGATATCCAGACGATTTACTTGGTTGTTCTATACTTTTCAATCACTTAGAATTGGTTGCCAGAATATGATGGGGAAAAGAAAGGTAGAGACCATTCAAATATTCTCCTCTCTATTCAAATTCCAGAGCAGTGTGTTTCTCAACCAGACTCCGCATGTCTAATGACATAGAGTTGTTTTTCCTTTTTTTTTTTAATACTCCATTGTGTAACACACAAGTAGGGGTTCAACTAATATTTGTCTGAGGTTGGATGGATGAACAAATGCTTGCTGGATAACGAATGAATGGATGAATAAATGGAATGGATGGAGAGGCAGGAAAAAAAAGCCAATTATCATTGGAAGTTTGCCTGAAGGAGGAGGAGGCCCCTGGTTAACGTACTTAGCAAAGAGGTGGTGAATTCTGCTTCATCCCTCTGTGTTGTGGCTGTAGTTAAGCCGGGCCCACTTTTGGCAAAAGTGAAGGAGCTCCTTTGGCAGGGATGTTTCTGTGTCCCTTTCCCTGTGGCTCATGTCTGTGTTGTTTTTGGCAGAGGCTAAGAAGCAACCTCCTCTCTGACTTATATTTTTTTTTCTTAATAAAATATTGCTAATTCCAACAGGCTCAACAAAAATCTGGAAATATCAGTAATGGGAAGATACTGTAACAGACTAAAATGCATGTCTGCCCAGGAAAGGTCAAATAGAAGAAAATTCCCCTAAGAGTATTTATAGCCATAAAATGGAATTCAAGGGATCAGGCAATGGTTAGTGAGGTTGCCTTAAGGAACTTACATTTAAAAATATGAAAATAAGGCTGGGTACACAGTCTCACCACATACGTTTCTTTTTTAGGAGCTGCAATACACTGTCTGTAACCTTCCCTGGGAGGACTCTTTGTGAGATCAAATGCATATGATAATAATTCTCCTTAATTACACTCAACGGAACAGTAATTGGTTTTAAGTCAGCACTGAGGTAGAGGAGTACCTTGAATGAAATGGTGCTAATCCGAAAGAGACTAAGAAATGGGGCAGGCAGGAGGGGGGTGACTTTTGGCAAACTGTTAAGAAATAGAAATTCAGCCCTGTTTTATTGTCAAAATATTTTTAAAGAGACTTTGTGCTTTGAATGAGATTTTTGCATACGAATGTTTTTAAAACCCTCTACGGTGCAGCATCAAATGGAAACTGAAATGATCAAAAACGTATTTACCCCCTTCTGTGATCTTATTATTTCATGTAAACCACTGAGATTTCACGCTGAAATAATTATCATTAGTCCAAGGTGCACACACAAGAACAGGGGGGAAAAAAGCTACGTTCAGGGTATGTTACCTCACCTTCGTGATCCTTTACATTTGATTGTATACACGCATTGTAAGAGAAACTACTTCAATTAACTATGAGAACAATATTGATTTGCATCCTGATAACGGTCACAGGACATATTTAGAAGGAGCTGGAGGTAAATATTTCTATTAAATTAATTGTGGCAAAATTTAATTTAATTAAACCATAAATGAATTCATAATGGAGGTGATGAGCATGGCGGTACCCCAAAGCCAGCTTCTGAAAGTCTAATGCAAAAGGGCACAAAGGCTCCAGCAGTATATTTGCATGGCAAATACATAAAGTATTTTTCCAGTCTGGATAACGTATCAAATGCCTTTTTATTAAATTTCCCTTTGATGTCTGAATAATAAATTAACCAGGCAGCCCACAATGATTTCATCAGTTTTTCTTGCCTGAGAGACTGTTTTAAGAGTCGTCTTGTTTTATTCTTGCCTGAGATACCGTTTTAAGAATCGTCTTGTTTTATACATAAACTAATATTCTTTGTGTTAGAAAAGTCCTACAGCTTGCCAATGCAATGTATTTCAGCCAGCTATGTGCAAAGGAGAATCACCATGTTTTCTTTTACCTTGACCATCCTAATTAGAGTTTTCAACTGATAAATGTGAAGCTGTAAGTCCATCCGGTCCGTCAGCCAGGTACAGATCACGTTCATGGAGCTGTTGTACCATTGCTGAAAAAAAGAGACAAAAGTTCTCCAGCCAACACATCATGGAGCATTTAAACAGCAGAGAGGGAACAGGCCATGTGTGAACACCCTGCTCTGCTCCAAAAGGAAGACAAAGTGGTTAGAGAGAATTTGAGAGCACAGAGATCACGAACAGTGATTTGACACAAAGTCACAGGGTCCCAGGTCAGCCGAAAAGAGAGCAGTTTGGACTCTGGGTTGAAAACAGAACTCTTCCACTCTACAAACCTCATATGCAATCAATTTCATAAGGACCATCTTTTGCTCTGTTGGTTCATTTTACTCAGCCGAGATATAAGTCACTGTGTATGTCCTAATGCCATTGTTTCAGGGGTCCGGGCAGATGGAGGACTACTCCACTGAGCCAGTTGATGCCACTGGCTACTTACCTGTAGAGAAATCCAGACCCTGTCTACTTAGGACGGTTCTGGGAATCAGGCTGAGAGCCTTAGGAATTTAGGGCAAAGTTTACCTTCATTTACCTTAATGGGGCATCTAAATAAAAACGATGAAAAAGGGTTTCTCTTTAAGGGCCAAATTATACTCTGGGCAGCTTATGTGGCCTTACATTGGGCTGTGCAATCTGTTTTAATCTTAACACCCAAAAATTATGGAAGATAAGAGGGGGAAAAAAAAACATCTACAAATGAGCTCATTTCAAGCTGTTGAAATCATACTTCCCCTTAAGGGGGTTAAATTTTGCTTCTTGTCTGTGAAAAATGCTTGAAGCTGTGTCACTTTAGACTGCCACCCCTGTGGTGAAGAGAGTCTCTGGTGCGGTATAATTTTGCAGCACTGCTCATATATTCATAAATCTCACTCGGAGACATATGAACAGTGTTATGAAGTGTCAGTACGAAAAAAAAAAAATCTAATCTTTTAAACTTCACCAGGTTTCATTACGTGTTGCCGCTTATACCAAACAATTTACAAATAAAATGAAAAGGTGTGGATGGACCTATATATTTATTTATAGGGAAGTATATGAACTGTGCACAGAAAAGATGTAAAAAAAAAAAAAAAAGTGGTTGAAGAATTGAAATGTTGCATACTCTCCTGCTAACTGACACGCACATTCGCACACACGCACACGCACACCAGTGGAGATTTGAAAAGCATAAATAAAAACATGTTTCTGATGGTAACTCCACCCTTTCTCACCTAAAGATCATCCAAAATCAGTTTATGCCTAACACTCACAGTTTTTCCGAAGCCTTGTTTCTGACTTAATTTCTTAAAAAAAAATTAATTTGGGTTTTTACTTGCAAGGTAGAACTGCCAAGTTTCACCTTGCAAGAAACGACACAGTCGCAGCCATGGCCCCTCTCTGCAATCTCCCATTTCGAGGCTCTTTCCTCATCAGAGCCAATTGTGGCTCTCCTTGGAGCCCAGCCGCAAACAGAGACCACACTACCCCAATCGAGGCAGCACTGCAGCCTCACAGCCAACTTCTGCTCTTTTAAAGATCATGGAGGCGAAACTGTCAGTTTCAGGGAACCTCCTGTCCCTCCCCAAAAGAGTGGTTGGGGTGGGGGTGTTCTTTTCCTTCAGATCTGCAGTTCACCCCACGTCGGGAGGGGGTTTGCCCTGGTCAAGCTACTTTAGGCGTGGACAGGTTTTCCCCTCTAGGAGTGAGAACATTTTACTGAAACATTTTTTTGGGTGGGGTGTGGTGGTTGTGATTATTTGGGGGTTTTTTGGCACCTCCTGCCTTGGGATCCTGGAGCTCTTGCTCTCACCGCATCTGGGTTTGTTAAGGGGCTGGGACAGTAACATGACTAGGTCATGGGTGCAGCCCTGCTTTAATCTCAGCAACTGGGGGCCCTCCTGTGTTTACCCCAGGTCTCAAATTCCCACATTTACTGGCTTTATCTGACGTGCAGTCTGGGGGGTCACATAGTCTATTTTGAGAGTCATGAGCAACGTCCCCCTATCTCCCTACTCCCACCTCCTGGGCTTGGAAAATGACCCTCAAAGGAACCTGGGTGACCTCCTGGCCAATCTGACCAGACCAGGGCCCCATGATGGGTGCATCAGGGACATAAAAGAGGAATGTGGCACTCGGGCTTCTAGGCAGAGGTGGCATTTCGCTTTGGCTGTGACAACAGGCAAACGGGCGCTGGCTTCTATCGCTGCCAGCAAGCCTTGTGCAACATGCCTTTTTCTCTTTGCTGAGAGACACGCCACCTTTCAGGGGAATAAAAAACTAACGAGCGCCCCCCACCCGCTATTTCATATAAGTAATTCCCCTTCTTGTAAAAAATGGCTTTTGGATAGTCAAACAAGAACAAGAAAAAGGTAGACTGCTCTCAATACTCTTTCTGTGCTGCTGAAAGGGAGATGGATGCGTCAGCTTATCACACTCACAGATTTCCACTCCAGGAGAACAAGAAAGCCCTGGAACATCCATGCTTTTTCCTCCTGGATCTCACATCTCGTGAAAGAAGTGTAAAAAATGTATGATGCCCCATTGGCTACACATTTCAAGAGGCAAAGGGAGTAAGTCACTCCTTTCCAAACCTTATGCTCAGGAGATGAAATTGGAGGCACTTTTGGATGAAGTGTGGTGCTAACTTGGTTTTCCAGAAAGGCGCTTACAGGCACTTGGATGTTGGAGGAAGCAGGAGTCACTGCCTTCGAGAAATTGAAAATGTTAAGGGGTGAAAGGGATCTTCCACCTTTGGTCTCTACCTTGGAGAGGAGGCAACCAAGGCCCAGAGAGGAGAAGTGACTTGTCTGCAGTCACACTGCTAGTGAGTCCGGAAGTGGCGGTTTTGCAGGGCTAGGCACTGGCGTGAAAAAGCTGATCATCTAAAGACTGCTACCTAGGAGGGTGTAACAGTGCACTGGGCATGAGCGCTAATCTCGTGTATCTCTTCCCAACTCTACATTGGGGGGTATCACACTGATAGCTAGAAATAGGCCTTAGTGGGAGTTCTTACCCTATGGAAATTGGCAAACGGCACCAACTAGGGCCTTCTCCTTTCCAGAAAGCCAGTTGTTAAAGCATTTCATCAGCATATTACTGGGTGTCTGGGGTGTTCTTGCTTTTCCTCATGCAGTTTACAGTGCTTATTAATCAGGTTTGCTTTATTTGAGATTGATGCTAATATAGCAGATTTGTTATGATTCTTTGCAAGAGGAAATTAATACAACATTTTAAGTTCTCCCTGCTTGGTTTTGTCTTTGGTTCAGATATGCCTTTTCCAGAGATAGCCACAAAAATTTTGTTAAAATGCACTCTAAACCCTTAGAAATAAAACTTGCAAGTGCATGGCATACACTATGCCTTGCCTTAGTTCAGGTATATTAACTGGCAACTACCTACATAAGGTTAGTTTAATCCTAAAAAAGCCCTCGAGAAATAAAATCATCAGTTACCTGGGCACCACGGAAGTATATTCCCTAGGGAATAATTTTGGGAAGGTTTTACAGTTAGAAGCCAAAAGAAGAAAGGCTAGTAAAGCCTTGGAGAGTTGGGAACTTCTTGGGTAGCTAAACTGCTGAAACTAACAAAATAACATGATATTGTAAATCAACCACACTTAAATTAAAAAAAAATTTTTAATTGAATGCAAAAAATAAAAAAAGAGAACTTGGAAGGCTGATCTAAAACCTTACCATTAATTTTCTTTTTCTTTTCACCTTCCTTCCTTTCTTCCACACAACTGTTAACATCATAGGCCTGACCTCCTTTTTACCTAGGTTTGTGATCCTGAGCAAATTACTTACATTCTCAGAGACTCAGTTTCCTGATCAGTCAGTGGGAATTAATCACTCTTTCACAGGCCTTTCTGATCGCTAAATGAATTAATGCTAATAAAGCTCACATCACAGTACTTGGCACATAATAAGGCCTTAGTAAATGTTAGCTGCTACCACAACGAACACTACCACCAGCATCACGACAACGGTCACCATTATAGGTAACGTCGTCGTCATCATCACCATCACCATCACTCTCTCCTCTCTTTTTTCTGTCTCTTTCTCAACCCAAGAAATGCCACAAAACAAGGAAGAACACAGAACAAATGACCAGAGAAAGCCATGTGGTGGTGGAAGAGATTATTCCTATTGGAATATCTCTGGGATCATATGCTCAAGTCTTACAGGACACATGACTAGCTCTCAACAAAGCAATCCCACTGTAGAGCTGCTTTGTGTTAGAGCATCACCCAAACCTATAAAACCATCCTGAGTGCCGTTATACACATTTGAAACTATATTGACCTAGATTTAAATACTAGATTCAAAGGATTCAGACAAGTAATGAGTGATTTTGCAAACCCTACATGGATAAATTACACCTTCAGCTTGGGTTGGATACTTATTAGCTGGATAAACTCAACTCTTAAGCTACTTAACTCTCTGACCCCTAGACTCCTCTTGGGGTTAATATTAGTACCTACTTCATAGGATTACTGTGAGAGTGAAAAGAGGTAATTGTGTAAAGTGCTTGGCAGAGTGACTGTCACATAGTAAGTACTCAATAAAATTTAGCCAGTATTGTTATTACTACTCCCCTAAACAGACCAGGTATCCTTCTATGAATAATACACAATACAGAAGACTTTTCATGATCCATTTCTAGTAAAAATCAACATGCAGATATACTCAGGTCACACATTCTGCCCTGCAACTAACTACACTGACTTCATGCAGAGGAATCCTTACACATAAAATGTCTCTTCTGTAAGTTGGGGTTCACTGCAGCTAGGGTTAGGGTGAGGCAGGATCTTGCAAAAGTGCAGGATTGGATGCTGTCTTTAATTACTACAAACTCAAACAGGAGTTTGTTCATTATGGATGTCTTGCATTCAATTTTAAAAAACATATTAAGACATTTACCTTGATCACTCGTTAACATTTTGAAACTGAGAAGTGATTCATTCATCTCTCCCCAGTTCCTATACTTGGGTTCACTGTTTATCTGGGAATTTTATCCTCTGGGAGTGCCGCAGGGTTGTGAGATGGGATAGATAATTCACACCTCACTGGACAACACGTCTGGGTTGTTACACTGGATTTGGATAATCCCTCATCAGCGGGATACAGTGTTATGACGCTATAAAAAGGTTGCTGCCTTCATCCCTCCACCATCACAGCCACCTAGATGAGTCTAAATTCTCCACCCTCCCCCACCTTGATGTTAATTCAACATCCCAAAGGGACCTTACTGTTAATGACTCATTTGTTTTCAGAGCCAGCCACATCGCATTCGTGAGTGGCAATGAAAATAAGGAATAGAGGCTGAAAAGGAGATAAAACTACTCAGTAGTATTTCCATATTCACTAAATTGCAAGGGCTAACATATCTGCTTAACTTACATGGCTGCCTATCACACCATATCATTCTCTAAGACTTTAGAGTCTATAGTTTTGGCAAAGTGCTATTTTGTACAGGATTCCTAACACACACAAATACACAGTACCCAAAATTAATATAGCTACCTACTCATTGAACATCGAGTCCTTAGAATGTACAAGTAATGGGCACAGCATTCTATAAGTATTATGTAATTTCACCACAGAGTTGAACTCTTAAGAGTTTCAATAAGGGGAGAGATGGACTGAGAGTTTGGGGTTAACAGATGCAAACTGTCACATATTGGATGGATGGGCAACAAGGTCCTACTGTATAGCACAGAGAACTATATTCAATGTCCTGGGATAAACCATAATGGAAAGGAAGAATATAAAAAAAGAATGTATGCATATGTGCGTGTGTATAACTGAGTCACTTTGCTGTACAGCAGAAATTAACACCATATTGTAAATACATATTGTAAATACATCATAATACATAAATATGTATTGTAAATACATCAATAATAAAAATAAAAATATAAAACAAAATGACACACTTAAACAAGTATCAATGGTATTAACAACCCTGTTTTATAGATGAGAAAAAGGGGCATAGGTAAGTTAAATAAGTAGCCTGTGTTCAGATGACTGGTAAGCAGTGAAGCAGGCTTCAAACTGGTTATTTACCACTACACCTGTGTAAGTTGTCACATTTAGCTCAATAATTTTAAAAACCAATGGCTTGTTTATACAGAAACAGATCTACTTGC
This sequence comes from Tragelaphus eurycerus, assembly GCA_935064755.1. Lineage (NCBI taxonomy): Eukaryota > Metazoa > Chordata > Mammalia > Artiodactyla > Bovidae > Tragelaphus > Tragelaphus eurycerus. The sequence continues at coordinate 56,066,412 of CAKXYN010000001.1, read as the reverse complement.
CAGGTAGCCTTTCAGCAAAGTCATTCAGCTCTGAATTTCTCAAAGGAGAAGTGTGTGGGTGGGTTCCAGTGTTTTTGGAACTGTCTCCCTCAGAGTCTAAGCTTGGCCTGTTGTTGAAAACATTCTACTTTCTATGAGCCTAGAAAGTTGCTAGGTACAGTGTGTGGAGTCAGGGGTTTTCCCACCAAAAAAAAAAACAACAAACACCACTCAACAGTCTTAAAGAACTAATAACGGATGAGAGACAATCATTGTTGACTCTTAAGAGAAATGATTCAGAAAAGTTGGATGGGGGTGAGAGATGCTATTTCTTAGCTAGCATCAATGTATTTTTAATTTCTCTCTGTAGTCCTATCTCATTTCTTCTTTTCTCTTAGGTTGGTAACTCAGCAATTGCTACTAAGAGAAAACTCTCACTGTGGGCAGTTTGAGTTTTCAATGACAAATACAACTAGAAAAACTGCCTCTGTCACAATGGATTTAATTTTCCTAACAGAGTGTTGGAGATACAAAAGTTATGACACTGACCAAAATTTCAGTTCTGAAAAAGTATCCATCATAAGCTTTAACACCGTCTGTGAACAGGGAGAGGAAGAGAGCCTTGGCGAAATTCAGCCATGCTCAGTTAAATAGGATGTCATCAGAAAGGGCTGAAAGAGAAATGATTTTGGGCGGAATATCAAATCCAATGAAAACAGTCTAGTGCAAAAAGTTCTTCCTGTGTTGCTTTTTTCTTCAAAGAAAAATTTTATAGAAGTATATAATATGCATGCTATAGTGTACCACTTTTAGCAAAACATAAACATTTACAAATTCCAAGCACATGCCTACAACAGAAGGTAATATTTAGCCCGATACATGAAAATGTACCCTTTCAGAAATTATGGTCTTTGGTCTAAGGACCAATAACCACACCATGCACAAACACATCTCTTCACACACCTTCTTTGATTAAAAACTGTGACTCGGTCCTATATAACCTATTCACGAATGACAGTCAAAATTTACAACGATCTGAGTTCTACTGTGGACTCATTTCCAAATGCATGTTTTGTTTGAAACTGGCATGTTCACCCTATTCATGCCAGGGAGGCAAAGTGCTAAGTGCCTGGGCAATTGGTGGCTTAAGTCTGAACAGTTGAGTCTTTATCATCATCTACAGCCTCACTTCACAGATTAGGAAACTGAAACTCAGAGAAGCAGAGTGGTCTACTAGCTAGCAAGAGATGAAGCCTGGCCTCAAGAGGCTGAGATGCAGTAAAGCTTAAAGAGAGTGGACTTGAATCAGGCCTGTCTTGTGTTAGAATCCTGATAAATTCCTTATCATCCCTGTGCCTCAGTTTTCTTATCTGCTAAATGGGGATGATCAGAAAAACCACTTAGGGTTGTTGTGGGAATTAAATGAGTTAATACGTGTGGCATGCTTACAATAACACCAGGCATATACTAAGTGTTAGCTGTTACTATCTAGCCCTGCTGTCCTACCTTATTCCATGAATAACAAATATTAATAGTACGTTCCTAAGTGCCAGCTAGTCAGGGTTGTGCAAAGCTTTCTGAGCAGTTCCCATTCTTTGAATAAGACCTGAGCAAACAGGTAATTTATAACTTCTTGATAAGCAACCTGTATTTCTGAAGTGAGGAAACACAGTGAAACCTGGAAGATTTTTATCTTTTCTTTGGAAAGTACCCTTTCTCCAATGTAACACAGCCTGGACCGTCTAATGAAGAAAGGACATTTTCTATGTTGGCAAAGAGTCAAAGAGGAAGATAATACTTGGACCACACCCATGTGACTATGTTCCTCATGTTGGTTTTTGTCACAAAAGTGGATTATTATTAGCAGAAAGGAAACCTGCAACCTATTTAAATGGCTGTATTGAAATACTGTAATGAAATATTTTACATTTGAAGCTTTGAATGCATATTTCTTTCTTACAATTTGGGTAATTTAAGAGCATGTGAAAAGCTTCATTAAGGTTTCCTCCACGCTCCTTCCAAAGTCTCCAAAGCTTTGTTGACCTGGGCCAAGATTCTACAGCCTCATGGGTTTCTTACGGCTAAGGATCTGGTTGTATTTGGTGTTCTACTCCAGATTCAGAGAGGGTTTGACAAAGGCTTGGCATGTTCAAGACATCTGTGCCAAATTGATGAACACTAAAAGACTGCACATAAGTTTTAGGATTTGTCAGAGCCCCCAAAGGGAGCTGATATGCTTCACTAAGAGGGTGTATCATCTGAGTACTTAAAAAAATTATATGTAGTTGAAAGATGTAATCTTTTGCCTTACTTGAATGACACTGTAATTCAGGATTTGATTCATCAAAACAACTGCTTCTAGAAGTGGGTATTTCCAGTCATAGCTTCAGGACGCCCAGATAAAAGCACAAAGATACCACAATCAGAGGGTAGAGATAATCAGGGGGACATTCTAGGCTGTCCCAAGTGTTCTTTTTAAGTTGAAGGTTTTTTTTTTTTTTAATCTTTAATACTTTGGCCATCTGATGCAAAGAACTGACTCACTGGAAAAGACCCTGATGCTGGGAAAGATTGAAAACAGGAGGAGAAGGGAACGACAGAGGATGAGAGGTTGCATGGCATCACCGACTCAATGGGTATGAGTTTGAGTAAGCTCCGGGAGTTGGTGATGGACAGGGAAGCCTGGCAGGCTGCAGTCCATGGGGTTGCAAAGAGTCAGACATGACTGAGGGACTGAACTGATAATTCTCTGGATGGCTAAAAACCACTTCATTGAAAGCTTTACAAAGCTGTCTTGATGCTCTGGCTTTTCAGGGTTCTAAACTCTGGACAGCAACCTCTTGAAAGTCTGATACAATCCAGACTGACGAGGACGTCAGAGGGAACTTGCTGAAACCATGGTTCCAGAGACCTTCACTATCTACAACGTGGTATGAAGAGAACCCAGTGACTCTTCTGCCTTTAGTTTCTTCTCATAAGGAAGAAATACTGCAAATTAAATATTTTTTTTAAACTTTGACTTAAATTGATACTTTTTAAAATTTTTGCTTCTTCTATAGGAACATATATAGAATTTAACATATGGGAGCAATTTTATTTTAATTTCCTTCAAAAGGGCCTAAATGATACCTTGATCTTCTTTTATTAAAATAAGCAGTTATCTATTCAAGACCAAATTTTAACTGTCTAAACCTGAAATACAGAGAAATGTGCAACAAGCAATGTCTTCAGGAATGACATTTCAAATGGATGTTCAAAATAATGACTCTACTTGGACTCTTGACTAAATGCACTATAGCCTTTTCACCAAGTCAATACCATCACTACTAGTTGCCTGGGAGAAAATACAAGGAAAGTAAGAGTCCCAAAGGGTTCTTTCTAGGATCAAATCAAGCAGGAGAGTTTAATTCAAAGGTTATATTTATACAGGTTATACAGGGATCTCTCTTTGGAAGATATATATATATTTTTAATGGTTTGGTAAACTGACAATTTCAGTAAGCTGTCCACAACACTCAAAGCCATATGGGAAATGAGTTTGTCGCTTCTGAATCAATCAGACTATGTGAAATCCAGCAGGTCACAAGTCCCCTTGTATCCCGCCCAACCCCACATCTCGATATGGTGAATGGCCACCCGCAAGGAGCTGAGACAGCATCCAAAAGGTCTGCTTTCCTAGTACTTCCAAGATATTTCTGGAAAGTTTTCCAACTCTGAATAAAAAAACTCAAAGATCAGCTCACAGATATTTACCTAAAGACAGAAAGGCACAGAAAGGAGGCACGAAAGTGAAATTTCTGCTGTGAATGCAGCTTCAACTTACATTTGGATACCACTCTTCCACCATTTCCACAACCTGAGTACCTGCTATTATAAAAAGATGGGAGACCCAGCAATTCCACAGATGCAAGCAAACGGAAAGCAGGATCTTCAAGAGATATTTGCACACCTGTGTTTGGAGCAGCATTATTTGCAAGAGCCAAAAGGCAGAAGCAATCCAAGTGGCTATGGACAGAAGAATGAATAAGCAAAAGGTGGTATCCATACATGATGGAACAGCATTTAATCTTAAAAAGGAAGGAAATTCTGTCAAATGCTATAACATGGAGGCACCTTGAGGATACTGTGCTAAGTCAGTCAGTGAAAAAAAGACAAATACTATGATTCCACTTCCATAAGGTATCTAGAGTAGTCAAATTCATACAACAGTGTATGAAAGTGGTTGCCAGGGGCTGGGGAGGGGAAAATGGCGAGTTACTATTGAATGGCTATAGATTTTCAGTTTTGCAAGACTTTTAAAAGACTTCCAGAAATTGGCTGCATAACAGTGTGAATGCATTTACCACCAATGAACTGCACCATTTGAAATGGTTAACCTGATCAATTTTACATTATGCTTGTTTTTACCACAATCAAAACAAAAAGAAGGGAAATGCAGAATTGCTCCCCTGATTGAAAAGGAAACTTTGCTAAAGAGAGGATGGCCAGGTAGCAGTGTACATGTTCTAATCTGGAACACCCAATCGTGTTTCACAAAAAGTCAAAAAATGATGTGCATGAGGAACGGGGGCCGGGAGGAGATGATTTCTCAAGGCCGAGTTCTGCGACTGTGCAGAACAAAGAACATATCTGGTAGCATTTGCTCAGTCACTTATTGGGTTTATTTAAAACATGCCACGGGGCCAACATTTCTAAATCTGTGAAAGAGAATTAAATGAAGCCTAGAGATGAGAACTGAGAATCCTCATAGAGGATTGGGTCCAAACAGCCAGAAAGGATGCATTTTTCACACCGCGTGACACATCACCTCATATGTTTTCACGGAGACTCCCCCGTCCCCTTCCTGCTCCCCCGCCTCCTGATGTTCCCCGTACAGATTTGATCAAGCAGCGCTCAGCCCCAAGACCCCAGTTCCCTCTGCCCAAAAGGGCAGGGCTTCACCATTCAGAATCACCACCACCCCCTCCCCCCACAACAGACATATTAAGGTTTGGAATGTGTGTTTAGGAAGCCCTTATTTTAGGAAACAATTAAGTAGAATTAGGCTAATAATTCGAGGCAGGCAAAGCTTTTGCCCTTTGCTGAAAAATAACTCCTACATGGAACAGTTATACTAATAAAAATCAAGTATTTCTTAAATGCCTCAAAATGATCTTTGCACCCAGCTCGGCAATTAACACTGCCCCACTGAGGAACATTTATTCCCCAGGCTAAGGAGGATTAATCTCCATGTTTGCTCGACCAATGTCTTCCTTCGCTGAAAATACAGTATGAGGCTTTGGGCTGGAAACAGAAATTTCTGTAAGCAGGGATCTCACAGGAGGCTTAATTCCCTTCACATCTTAGAGGGTGGCAAGGTGGACAGGAAGGGTTGGGTGCCCCCTACCAGACCCACTGGAAGCCCATGCCAAATATCTCCTTGAGCCAGTCCTTGACCCTGAAGGAGGATGGAAAGGCCTTTCTTTGGGTGGCCTGGGCCTCATCTATGGAGGGGGACTTTCGCTCCCAAATCCCTAAGCGGACTCCTCCTCACTGTAGCCACTCCAGGACCTTCTTCTGGGCCAGAATCTACAGATTTCCCACCTCCAAGCCTGGGCAGGAAGTGACCGCTGGGCAAAAGGGGGACACAGACCCTCCCGTTGGTCGCTCTGTCTCCTTGACAACACCCCAGCTGGTGGCCCGAGGAACAGACTTAATTTCTTTTCTTTCTCTGCCCACCCTCCCCGCCCCATACTTCGTTCCCTCTTTCTGTAGATGCAAACGTACGACATCCAACATAAAGTTGCCGAAATAGCAATCTTGTCTCTGAATATATAAATTGCAAAAATTGATATGAATAAATCTGCAAGTAGCACACTGATTGTGGCACATTTTATCAAAAAACGGCGCTCGGGTGCTCGATGGCTGGGGCGGGGGGTGGTGTCATTACACATACAGAAAAACATCTGCAAACTCCCAGCTTCTTTACTTAGAACTGAATGGAGGCATGACCTCCTGTTCCTTGCCATGAACCCTGAGTTCACACTCATATTTTACATGTTACAGGAAGCCACAGCTCGCCCCAGGGGTGCTGCAAACAGACACGCAGAAGCCAGATGTAGCCCCCCCCCCAACCCCCCTTGCTCCTTAATGCACCTGAAGAAGCCGGCAACTCGACATTCAAAAGCTGACATGCTCGTAGCTTAAGGTCACTTCAGATTTTGTAAAGCGGAGGACAAAACCAGGAATGCTTCTAGGGCTGGGCTGTCAGCGGGGAGGCGGAGGGATTACAAGAAACCTGTGACTCTGCCTCTTTCTGCCTTTGCTGGTAGTTTTTTTGTGTGTGAACAAGTGCCATACAACAGATTGAGCCTCGTATAAAGGCCTGAGACTGTGCAAGGGCCCCCCGCTGGGCCTCAGCTGTGCTTGCAATTAGCAATAGGCACGGAGTGATTATTGTTGGGGTAGCGGATGGCAATGCGAAGTGACAAGTTTTATGGGGGAAGTTGGGAGTGGGGATGCTCGGCAAGTTTCTCTTTCTTTTTTCTTTCTTTTATTTTTTCCTGGTTCTGCAAAAATCCCATCCTTGGGCGGCTGCAACCTCCTATGGCAGTGAAAGCTAATTTTTCCCCCCCTCGTCATTCAAAAGAGACTGAACAAAATTGGTGAAAGAATATATTTTTTTCTCAGTGCTTCAGAATGTGGGTTTTCTAGGTCAGAGCTTCCTGGCTGCCCTATTTAATGTCAGAAATACCCATTTGCCTCAAATTAGCAGAGATCTGGGAGTTGAGGGCAGGAGATTAAGCATACAAAATTACTCAGCAGGTGACAGTGGGGTGGATTTGAGGGTTGAGAAGTCTTTAAAACTGACTACAAGACATTATATACTTCTGACAAAAGAACATAGTAATCCTACCTGCTTGCTTTAACCACTGTTGTTTGCCTATTATTATGTGCTTTAATGCTCATGAGAGCAAAACTAGTGCTGATACTACTCAATTACCATAGTAACTCACACCAGTGACCTCTTATCTCAAGGCTCCCAGCCCAGCTGAACTAATCCAAGAGTTTGTGTCTTTTTATTTATTTAAACGGTGACATATACTTGGACTGGAAAGCTTCAGAGGGAGGCTACTCCTCTCTTTGTCCAAGATCAGAACTTGTTTTGAGATTTTGAGTAAGGCCTTTTCACCTTTTGAATCCAACGTGGTTCTGAAGTTTATGGATTGGAGGCTGTGGGATGTCTTTAAAAACCACTATGAAGACACAGAACAATGCCCAGTAAAGACCAGCAACCTCCCAGCTGCACGATAGTCATGTTGCCCCTTGGGCCTCCTTGGGAGGGGGAAAAATGGGAGACTGTTAATGGAGAACGTTGGCTGTTTTATCCCATCCATGGGGCCAAATGCAGACAGGACAAAACGACTACCCAGAGGAATTTCATCACAAGTTTTTAAAAAGAAATACAAGTGATACTAGCATAACGTTTTCAAGCTTTTCAATTTTACCTGGCCTGTGAATGTGTGTGTGATGCACGTACGCATACTGTATACTAGGTCTGAATACGACTGGTGATTCAGAGCCACAGGGATGCACGAACACATTAAATGCGCTGAAAAGTCCTGCAGTAAAGAAACCCACTGCACTTTGCTTCCTAGTTTCCAAATGTATTTGACTAAAGAATCACTTTCCATGAGCCACCTAGTAATAGCTTTCAGGGTACTAATGTTCCACTGAATCCACTATGGAAAAAAATCCTTTAATGACATAACCAATAATAATGAACAATAATAGTAGTAAAAATAACGAGAGTAAACATTTAGTGAGTACTTTTTATGTGTCAGGCACTATTCTAAGTGGTTTATATGAGTTAAACTCATTTAATTCTCCTAACAACCTCAAGAAATAGTTACTTTTTAAATTCCATTTTACACTTCTATAGCACCATACTGATATGGATTCATACTTCATGAAAGAGGGAGAAAAGGAAATATAATCCATATGTAATAAGCTGGCTTTTAACGTTCATTCTATTTTTCCTGTTTCCAGAGATCCTGAAGCATGTAAGCTCCACCAATATATATATATATATATATATATATTTTTTTTTTTTTTCCCCATATAACTCAAGGCTCTATTTAATATCAAGTTAAATGAGGGGTGAGGCATGACTCCCTGCAAAATCCTTCCACCTTTGAACTTAAGGTGCTCAAATAGCAAAATCTCTCTCTCTCCTCTGTCTCTTTTGATTAGCTTCCAATGCCCTGCTGTCCTGAAAAAAGAATCCAATTTAAGTATCAAAATTAGATCTGTGCTTTCCTGTACACAACGTGATTTCTAAAACTGCTGGACACCTAAGTAATTGAATAAAAATGAAACTACAGGTCAAGCCCTGAATGGAAGATGGAACATGGGCCCAACACCAGCTATTCTAATACCCCCTGGCTGACCACTGGGACCTATCATTGTAAATCTAAACATGCTTGTGTTTCGGACTTCTGTTAACTAGACAGGTTCTTTAGCAAATGTCAGAAGCTGATACCTAACTTTTAGCTATCCCTGATACTTAAGGGAAAAGGAAAAAGCTCTCTCAGGTACCTGGATTTTCTCAGGCTCTTTCTTTCTCCAAGAGATGTAAATAATGAGCCAAACGTGATTAATCCCCAATCAGCTTCTAGCCAGGCCTGGTCTGCCGCCTGGGCTGCCCAGGGCAGGTGTGCAGTTTGGACATTAACAAACTCACCCCGGTTAACAATACCTTTTTCTGGGGCCTATTTTTCTCTGGATATGTTGGGGATTTAGTCCTGGGCCTCCCTGTGCATTGAGAAAATGGACCCCCATGCCTTGAGCCTCTGTCCTCTCAAAGGAACCTACTCTTTTGAGAAAAATGTATAGTTACAATCCAAATTCACACTTTCAAGTCATCTCAATCACTTCAAGCTCAATTATGTCGAAAAAGAAACTCTAGTTTTGGTGGTACATCCTACTAACCTATTATCCACGTAAGAAGGGTTAATACTTTATCTGAAAACTGCTCTCTGGGACGCATACAAGGACCTTAGAGGGAGGAGAGAGATTCATCCCAGGAGCGGAAATCAGATTGTTCACGAACAGCATCTGCCCACCCCCGACTGCTTCATAGGTATGGGAAGTGCACTGAGAGTTAACTGCATTAATTCACAAGCAGATTGACGTAAGCAACTGAATAAGAAATCTGCATACCATATAGAAATGATTATAGAAATCATACTCTAAAATAAGGATTGTAACTCATGTACCGAACAGAAAGATAAAGTGGAATGCCAACTATGTCTTTTTAAAACAGGGTGGGTTAATCACATTAAGGGGCTAATTTCATAATTCGCACATATTCAACTTTGTCTATAGAGTCATGACTCATGAGAGTTTTGTGAGTCAAAGTTGAAGTTCTTATGTGGGAAAATTCATATTGACTTCAGGGAGTTCTTTTTCTGGGCTGAGGTTGTTTTAGTCCCTACTCACAATATTAAAAACAACAACAACAACAATCAAAACCCATGGTCTGCACTTTCACATAATCTGTTGTTCCATGGAAAACATTCAGGTAAACAGACAACGGGATGCTGTTGGTCCAACCACACAGCGAGTTTCCAAGCAGAAGATGACTGGGTACTTATATACCATCCAGGAGGCAGAGTCCAGCGCCTCAAGGATTCTAACACAATAAAGCCAACAACTGTATATATGGGTCCAGGACCCTTTTCCAAAGTTCTCTAAGCAGTTTTAAAATTACATCAATGTCAGCCCTCGGGAACCTGGGCTCTCTGAGGAATGGTTTCCCATAAGGAAAGGGTACCATCTTTTTAGGACCAGAGATGGCATTGATTTCCAAGAAGCTGTCCATGGAACAATACTCGGATGCTGGTTCAGGAAGGCCAGGTTTCAAAGACAAGTCAGTGGCATGAGAATGGAGGAGAAAGGATGGCGGGGGAGCTGGTGAAGACTTCTCAAATTCTGAGGAGGAAACATTTAGGGGTACATGGTGACTGCCCCTATATAAAGCAGATCTGAAGGTAAGTTCTGATGCCTGGGGCTCAGAGATGAAGAAAAGAAAATCAAAGTGCTGCTTTTTAAAAAGTTAACATGTGTTTTCACCATGTACAGCTGGGCTCTGCTTCCCAAAGGCGCCCTTTCCTCTTGCTTTATTTTTAATCTCTGTAAACCATATTCCCCACTTACTACTTCTCACTCAGTGTGACTCTTTTTTTACCTTTCTGGGAGGGAAGAAAAAGAAAAAAAAAAAAAACTTTACATTCACCAGATCACTAACCCAAACCTCCTTCTGGGGAGCTCGCTGCCTCATCTCTGCAAAGGGCATGGACCTCAGACCACTGTCCCCACACAGGACACACACCGGAGCCTGCTGGGCGCCCTCAGTGTCTACAGAGGGCTTTGGATCCACCAGCCAGGAGACACGAAGGCTGCGTCAGGTGCCCTGCTTCAGCATTCAGACGAGTCTAGGACCTGAGCGCATAGAGTTAAACCGTAAATTAGCCATGAGTTAATATGTGCAGGCGGAATCCCTCTGCCTTGCCATTAATGCTTTCCGTCCACAAGGTTCCCTCCCCCTTCTCCACCCCCCCCTTCCTTTTTTGAGGCGACAGAATAAGAAATTAAACACTTGTGGGTTCATTCGAAAGAGTGAATGAAATTGAATAAGCTCTCAGTACTTGAGGCGCACAGCGAGTGCCTGAATGGGGCAAACCTCCTAAGTTGAATGGAGTGTCTTTTGGGACCAATTTGTCTCTTTTCACTCTTTATTCTTCCCTTTCTGCTGACAGATGTACAAAGGCGGAACTGCGCCGTGCAGCTTATCCGCAGGCACCCACAGCAGCTGTCACTTTTGTCGAGCAAGTTAATCAAGCAAATGCCACCATATCCCACTTTCTATAAGGAACAACATGTTATAGACAGTAGTCTTGCTAGAAAGAGACTTTATTTTAACTTTGATTGGCTTGGTTCCTTGGCCCCTCCCAATGCTTCCCCCCCCCTTTCCCCCCAAAAGGAGGGAGAATGGGGGGATTGTGCCCAAGCCAAAGATTTGGCTGTGATCACATTATAGATTTAATAATAATACTGTGTGACAGGCTGAAGACTAGATTCCAAGTTCTATCCTAAGGACTGAAGGATGCCCTGGGTCTGGGTTTTTTTTTTTTTTTTTTTTGAGCATGATATTGTTTGCGCTGGACTGTTAGGCTGTGTGTCTCAAGTTATAAAAGGAAAAGCTGAGGGCAGAAAATAGTATCACGCCACGGATGTCTTGGATTAATTTCATTCTGTTTTCCTTTGTAAAGCAGGTTGCATTATTTACATACTTCTTGTAATAAACCCTCTTGCCTGGCCAGGCTTACAAAAGCTGAGCTAAATGCAGAATCACTCGCCTTTGTGCATCTTGCTGTTCGTGAGTTCTTTAAGCTGAATGCCCAAATTTATTTCTAATGTGCCCGAGCACGGGCCATCAGGCCTTCATGTCTCCAGTTCTCTGTAAGCCAAGTGGGGCGCCTCTAAGAGAACCCTAGCACGTCTGCATCCACGTCCTCCCCTGCGGTGGTCACCGCTAGCTGGTGACTTCCAGAAACCATAGGCAGAAGCGAGCTTTAGTGAACAGTGTACCACTGCTGACCTTGCTGCCACCGTGAGCCTGCACTCACTTAGGAAGCTGAATGCCCAAAGCAGACATATTTTCAATAAACAAACTTTTTAGAAACAATGTGGAGAGACAACTTTCTAGTGGCTAAGGGATTTGCTACTTTCAAGGGTTGGCTGACAGCTGACGATCTATCTGGTAAGCTCTTTAAGGCTTCAACACACACACACACACACACACACACACACAATTCCTTCTTCCCTCCCTCTCTCCTTCTTTCCTTCTTCCCTCCATCTTTCCCTCCTTCCTTCCTCTTTTATTACCCTGTCAGATTGTTTATTATAATCTTCGGCTGGAAATAAGTCAAGGAAGGACTTTGGTGAAACCGGATCGCAAACTTTCACATTGCTGACATCTTAGGCATTGTTGGATAATGACCACATAATGATTTAGTTGCAACTACATTTGTGTTATGAATGGATTGTATAACTGTGTTATTCTGTAATTCTGGATTACTTTCCCCCTCCTGTAAAGCCCTGCTGATCTGTGAAACTTAGTGCCATTGACAACGCAGCTATGTGGGCAGGTTAAAGGAGTCCATGGGGCCTCGGAGGAGATTCTGGGGCATTGTTGCTGAATTATACCACTTGTGTCAAGGTTTGCTTAAGGAACTTAAGCTGCTACCCTAAACCATTTATCAACTGTCTGCAATATAATGGTATTGTGTTACCATCATCCCCCTTGCCTCAAATAAACCACAAAACTTTATTCTTATGGGATAAAGGATCTTAGACAGCACCCAGAGGGAAATATAGCCTGAAAGCTGAAAGCCCAGGTAGAAGTGGCTTTTGCAGCACATGTGGCATGCAAGCTTCCCCACCGTGCTGTGGTCCCTCTCTGCTGAGGATGGGGTTTCACCCTAAAGTGGGTACAGTAGAGCTTCCTGGGGTCTCCCACCTTTAGGTCTAGATTTGCTGGTACAGGTGGAACTCCAGCTTGATGACAAAATCCTCACATTCAGGAAGAGGCTTGGTTGAGTTTTCATTAAAAAGTCTGCCTGATTAGCTATGCAACTCCCATCATTGTCAGTGGACAAGCCGTGACTAATAAGCTACTTTCTACTAGCGGGTCACAACTGCAATTTCTGTCTTGAGTACTGCTGTGCTAGCAAGCAGGAAATAATGACTGTGTTACTGTTACATGCGTGGTGGATGAATGTGGGATGCAGAGCCCTAACTGGATGGGAATTTGGGGGCCCATATTTGAAGACTATAGTTTTTTTTTCTGAAAGATATCATGGTTAGGTGTCTACGTTGCATTGGAAAGAAGGAACTTTGATCTAGGACTGATCACTTCCCTGGCTTCTGAATTTACTGAAGTCATTGTACCTCTCAGTGACTCAACTTCTTTGTCTGTAAAAACCCACCTCACAAGTAAGTTATGAGAGTTACACAAATGATTACATTAAGTTCCTAGAACTGTACCCTGGTACACAGATGAGTGAGTGAGTGAAGTCGCTCAGTCGTGTCCGACTCTCTGTGACCCCATGGACTGTAACCCACCAGGCTCCTCTGTCCATGGGATTCTCGAGGCAAGGATACTGGAGTGGGGTGCCATTTCCTCCTCCATGGTACCCCATCAATATTGGCTTTCATCAGCCTCAGTAGCTGTAAAGTGGGGATCATTAGGTATCTACTTTCTAGGGCTGCGAAGAGGACTTACAAGAAATAACACTTTTAATGAGATGATGTGGTTACCATCAATGAAGAGTCAAGAGATATACCTAAAAGAAAGACTAAATAAACTTTATCATTATTATTAAACCTGTCAATTATTGGGACTCTTCCTCCCTGTTTGTACCTAGAAAGCAGTCCTCTTCCCTCCCTTCACAAGTCCTCTTTGGGACTGACTCATAAAAGCAGCTTTCAGAATGTGTTTTGGGCTGATAAACATTTCAGCCCCGTCTTCCTAAGGCATGGGGTATGACAGGAGAAGCACTGCATTTGGAGTTAGGGAAGTTATTAGCAATACTGGATAACTCACTCTTTCTACACCTTCATGACTGGACAGCATCACTTGGGGTTAAGCAGGGTAAAACCAGAGCCCTGAAAGATGTTGACCCAGAGAATTAGATTTGGTTTAAAATGCTCAGTAAGGCAGAAAATAGACCTAAGACATTTTAGAAAGTCTATCCAAAGTAGGGGTTGAAAGAGAAATGGTTTTATAATAAATCTTCAGAATAACTGAAAAGCTGAAAAGCCAAATGGACCGAAACAATCCATTCCTCATTAAATTAACCAGAATACTATACATACTTCTGAACAAAAAAATAAGGTGACAGTTGCAAAAATCCATAGTGAGACATTTAAATGATTTAATTACTATTTTTGAGTTAGAATTGGAAATTGATGAAACTGGAGCCTATTATACAGAGTGAAGTAAGCCAGAAAGAAAACCACCAATACAGTATACTAACGCATATATATGGAATTTAGAAAGATGATAACAATAACCCTGTATGTGAGATAGAAAAGAGACACTGATGAACAGTCTTTTGGACTCTGTGGGAAAGGGAGAGGGTGGGATGATTTGGGAGAATGGCATTGAAATATGTATAATATATTAAACGAGTCACCAGTCCAGGTTCGATACACAATACTGGATGCTTGGGGCTGGTGCACTGGGATGATCCAGAGGGATGGTATGGGGAGGGAGGAGGGTTCAGGATGAGGAACACATGTATACCTGTGGCAGATTCATTTTGCTATATGGCAAAACCAATACAATATTGTAAAGTTAAATAAAATTAAAAAAATAAAAATAAAAAGTATGGTTATTAAAAAAAAATCTTTGACAAGGTCCATGAGACAGGCTAGGGATTCATCAGTACCTATTTAACACACAGTTACTGAGAGTTCATGGATGCAATGGTGAGTAAGAGAGAGAACACTGCTGCTCTCAGTGTGGTGGTGGTGGAGGGTGGCAGTGGAGAAAAAGCCACAATTTCAAGAGATGGGGTCCCTGGGACTTGGGGGTCTTGGGCAAGCTCTTTTTGGACCTTAGGTTCCTATCTTAAAAATGGAAATAATAGTACCTTCTCCTATCTCTTTGTATGCTTGCTATATATATAAAAATAGAAAGGTTATAAAGTAGTTTTGTTGGCCACAAGATGGAAAGGTTATCACTAGAAATAATAGAACTAAACATGTCTTTTTGACTAAATCAGGACTTATCAACCTTACTAGTGTTGAAATTCAGGGCCAGATAACTCTGCTGTGGGGACAGTCCTGTGCAGTGTCATGCTGAACATCTACCATCAGATCTTAGTAGCACCCCTCCCCCGACCCCAGAGGGGTGACTGTCAAAAACATCTCCAAATCGTTTCCAAATAAACTTTGGGTGGACAAAATGATCCACAGTGCAGAAACTCCTGCTCTAAGCCAGTGATTCATGATTGGGCTGAACCCTTGGACTTGTTTAAAAAAAGACGCTTGAGCTTTATCTTACACCTACTGACTCAGCATCTGTGGCATACAGCTGGAATGAATACATTAAAAAAAAATATATATATATATATATATAAACTTCCAAATTCTAAAGCCCCATCTAAATATGATTCAAAAAATCAGATAATTAACAGAGGGGTATCCTATATATCTGACCAACATTCCTTAAAATTTCATGTGATTCAAAGAGGAGCCTAACATGACACACAACTGCATATAATGAGATATGATCAATAGGATCCTAGAACAGAAAAAGGACATTAGCTAAAGCTAAAAATGTATGAGAGCACTGTGGCTCACAAAAATATGTAAGTAATTATTATGTACACCCCTGGTTAACAAGCACATATTAATGACAAAACAATACCTATTAATGTAAAAAGAATTTAGCCCTTATGATGATAGAGCAGCTGATTCCTAGGTGGCAAATATCCAGGTGCCTAGACTACAGTCATCATAACCTGTGAGAAGCTATCACTCAAGTTCTGAAAAGACATCTCCAAACAGAAGTCCTGTGGAGACTGATGAAGCTACGGTGGTGGTGAGTCAGGGATGCTCCCAGAAAGCAGCAATACTGTCTCCCTGTATAGCGCCTGAGCACAGAATCCTCTCTCTTTCTCTTTCCCAAACCCAACCTGCCCAAGCTGGCTCCTTTGGGTACTATCTCTGCGGCTCCATCCTACAGGACTTTGCTCTAGTTTAAAGCAGATTTTCTTAAGGGAACCCTCCTACACTGTTGGTGGGAATGTAAACTGGTACAGCCACTATAGAAAACAGTTGGAGGTTCCTTAAAAAACTAAAAGTAGAGCTATCATATGATCCAGAAATGCCACTTCCGGGCATATATCTGGAGAAAACTCTGATTTGAAAAGATACATGCACTCCAATGTTCGTAGCAGTATTCTTCACAATAGCCAGGACATGGAAGCAACCTAAAAGTCTATCGATAGATGAACAGATAAAGAAGATGTGGGGTGTGTGTGTGTGTGTGTGTGTGTGTGTGTGTGTGTGTGTATGAATATTACTCATCCACAAAAAAGAATAGCATCATACAATAACATGGATTGGATGGACCTAGAGATTCTCATACTAAGTGAAGTAAGTCAGAGAAACATATGTATTATATGGTATCACTTATGTGTGGAGTTTAAAATATGATACAAATGGATTTAGATAATATAAACAGACTCAGAGACATAGAAAACAAACTTTTTGTTACCAAAGGGGAAATGGAGTGGGGGAGGGATAAATTAGGATTTGGGGATTAGCAGATACAAACTACTATATATAAAATAGATGAACAAAATCCTACTATAGCACTGGGAATTAATATTCAATATTTTACAATACACCAGAATGGAAAAGAATCTGAAAATTCTCTTTATATAGCTCCATCACTTTGCTGACACAGAAAACTGACATAATATTGTAAATCAACTGTACTTCAATTAGAAAAAAATTGTTTTCTTTAGAGATCCTGTAGCACAACTGGGTCCTTTGTTACTTACTATTCTATTCTCTATTTCATCTCTGGTTTTTCAAATTTCTGTTGACAAGGAATGTATCATTACTTTTATTTGTTGCAAAGCTTGTTTTAGTGTTAGGCAAGAATTTCTGTTGGTTTTCATGGTACTACCACTAGCGATGGAGACAGCAACAAGAGGGGGCATTTGTGGAGTGACTTTAATGCGCCAAGTATCATACGGTTTACTCATTGCCTCATTTAGTTGTTCTAATCCAAAGAGGTAGGTACTGTTTTTATCCCTATTTTTAGAAGGGGAAATCGAGGTTACTCAAAGTCATACAACAGGTAAGCAGTCGTAGACCCAAAAACTGACCTTGGGGCTGTCTTACTACAAAGCCTAGGCTCTTCATGTCTGCTTGACATAAAGAAGTTAGTTCCTTAAAAACTTGAAAGGACACTTTTTAGTAACATGAAGGTGTGGTGATTCATTTAACTGACAAGATTGGAGGTTTATTGAAGTACTGAAGTTTCATGGGAAGCACTCATGGATAAGTGTTAAGTTCAAGATGAGAAAGGCAAGTGTTAAAGATTCTTTGATTTTTATTTTTGAGACCCTAAAAAGATGTCTTTGGATGAAGCTTGTCAAAAGGATTTTGGAGACTAGTTTCTGATAAATCTCCGAAGTCGAGTATTCTTTAGAGACAGAAATTGGAATCCCTTGGTGAGAAAATGATCCGAAGATAATTGCATGATTTTTATCAACATTTAAGTTAAACAGCCCATATCATTGCAGACAAAGGATTTTTAAATTATTGACATTTTGAGCTAGATAATTCCTTGTTGTGGAGCTGTCCACTGCAGCCTTCCCAGTCTCTACTCACTAGATGCTAACAGCAACTTTCTGTGACAACTGAAAGAAAATGTCTCCAGACATTGTTGAATGGTCTCTGGGAGGGGAAACCACCTCTGGGTGATAAAAATCACTGGTCTAATATTCCCCAAATCGGTGAGGTACCTGATAGCTGGGTCTCTTCTCTTTAACAGGATGGATCCCTAGGCCAAATAATGAACTCTTTGAACAAAAGGAGGTGATAATTGTCTTCCTTTAAAAAGGTTTAAAACAGGCTCAAGGCTGTATTGTATAACATGGAGAAAACAACTAATGTTTTGTAATAAATGTAAATGGAAAGTAACTTTTAAAAATTGTAGAAAAAAATTTTTTAAAGCCAAATTGGGGGAGGAACCCTACTGACTTAGAGACTTGTACTGGAAAACTCATGAATTTAACTTGGTTTACATATTATTTGTTCTTTGCCAAAAAAAATTTTTTATACGAAATATGATAGGATCTTTTATATTCTGGATGGCATGAAGATCTGGTAATTAATAATAATTCCATCCTGGGTGAGACCTGGAGATTTGTTGGTATAATGGGCATTAATTAGTCCAGGGATGGTTAGGGTGAAAAATTCTGCCAAAGGCAGTCAAGGTGACCCGATGTGGCAAGCAGCGCAATCATCATAAGCCTTCTGATACAGGAATATTCATACTGGTGGCAAATTGCTAGACTCCATTAACTGGATTTTTAGTCAACTCAGTAGGAGTTTAACAGAACAGGAGGTTGTTAACTGTTCTCTTCTGAACTGGGAATTTAGAATGAATGAAGTGTTCAAGTTGAGCCTTCTTTTCAGGTTTTTGGACACACAAAAATAACTTGTAGCCACCTAGTAGAAGCAAAAAAAAATTTTTTTTTAAACCAAGGTCCTGATTAAATTATAAAAAGCAAAGCAACTGAGGGAGGTCAAAGTGGGCATCTGTACTGCTGACCTAACTTGCTGCTCTGGATCCCTCCCCTGGTTTTGAGCAACTCCTCCTGGGAGACATGGTGAGGGGTGGGGAGTCCTGGACGTCTCAAATGCTTGTCCTATCACTGCACAAAGCTCCCCGAATATAATTCATTTCCAAGACAGGCACAGCCTCCATGCCACCTCTGGGGTTGACAAGTGGACTTTTCATTGCTGATGCTACACATACTTCTCAAACGTGTGCAACGGTGGTGGCAGAGGGACACATGACACTAGAGACGTAAGGCTGCCTCGTTTATGTGGAGCATTAACCTCTGGATCAGCCGGATCAGTGGTTCTCAAACAGGAGTGATTTTGGTATCCCCCTGCTCCCAGGGTACTTCTGGAAATGTCTAGAGGTTAGGTCACTACAGTTGAGAAGGGGTTGCCCCTGGTACCTGGTGGGTAGAAGCCAGGGAGGCTGCTCAGCATCCTTCAGTACACAGGCCAGCACACCCACAACCAAGAACTATCTGGCTTGAAATGTCAGTAGTGCCAAGAGTGAGAATCTCTGCTCTCTAAGGACCTCTTACAACCTACAAATCATACAATGAAATCATTTCGTTGGTTACCAACGAGAATTCTGAAAGACGAAAAAGAAGATATTACACTGCACCCCACAGAGGGTGAAAACTGTTTCATAAACTTTTGTTGTTTTGTGTGTATGCATAAATACATACTGGGTTGTAATATAAAATGTGCTTCCTATTGTGAGTCATAGCATATAAGAGAGTCAGTGATCTTACCCGGTACTTGTCAAACGTTAAGTTAATGGAGGATCTTGTTAAAAATGTAGATTCAGATCCGTTTCAACTGGGGTTGGGCTGCAATTCTGTACTCGCAGAGGAGACAGATGCTGATGGTCCATAGAACCACACTTTGAATAATAAGAACCTAGATGATATTTAAAATCCATTCATTAAACAATTTTAGGGCAAGCGATTATGACTTAGACATCAAGAGATAGTGAAATTTTATGATAGTAACCTCTATAGAGCACTGCAAGAAGGAAAGTATTTGGAGATTTAGTACATCTCGTATCTTGAAACTCAATGTGATAATATTTGTTCTACAAAATATGCCTTGGCTACTGTGTGTGTGCCTGTATGTATGGGGTGTGTGTGTGCATGCACGTACACGTGTGAGTCTGTCACTTACTGCCTCCATGCCATAAGTCTGCCATAAGAAAAAAATAAACCTTTTCTAAGACACAAAAGTATTGTGTGGGTCATGTTAGCAAGGATACTGTGACCTTAATGTAACAGAGCAATCAGCTTGGCTCCTTAGAATGACTATTGGAACATTCTCCGCTGGAAAAGGAAACAAATTAACTGTATTCACCAAATGTCTCTTGGAACACAGAAAGCTGTTCTGATAAAGATACTTAGCAAAACTCTTTGGTAGGCGCAAGCTCCAGAAAAAATTCAAGACTGGTTTTATGTCAAGTTTGCCTGAAAGTAAACGATATCTATTTCTATGAATGGCTTCAGAGACAACATCTAGATCAGAAACAACTACTTGAAGACATGGCCCTGAAATATAAATCTGTAAGAATAATGCTGACAAAAAATAAATACTTCCTTTTGGATAGTAACAGCCCATTTGATACAATTAATCCAAATAATCCAAATCCTTATCTTTTCTGCATGCATGACTGTTGAAACCTCAAGCATGGAAAGAAGCCTGTGGAACAGAAATATGTTTCTATACCTAAGACTCTAAATGCAAAGTAACTGCTATCATTTACTAGTTATTGTGAAGGATATGTATTTGAAAAGAAGATTCACTGCCATAGGGCCATCAGAGGCATGAAAACATTCCTCTTTCCATCCCCTCCCACTCTAGTAGAGCTTGCTTTTCATCATGTCAAAGATCACCATTATTCATGCCTTACTCTTTGGGCTTAATATCTGAATAAAACTGCCAATATTCCAACAAGGGCAGAACTAAGTCTTCTTCACCTTAACAGTGGAGCAATTAGCACATCTGCTAAAAGCAGATTTACATGATGGGCACCAGGGAAGTCATCAAGACACTGGGTCTTTAAGGAGCACTGGATAAAAGTCATGAAAGTGAACTGTTTTCTAATTCCAGCTTGGAATGGTTCCGAGTCTGAGGTTCACTGCAAGAACTCAAACCCTGATCATTTGTGTGTGTGTGTGTTTGTATTTTATATTCCTTATAATGTTACAAATCAAGGTGAGATGGACAGGTTTTCCACTTCTCAATTCCCTCTGACTCTGTGTTCCATTTCCACATTCTACTTGGGAAATGATACTTGGCCCAGGACATGCCTGAACTGCCACAGTTTACTTTGGGATTCACGATCAGGTGGAAAAAAAAAATCAGTAACCTTTCCTTTCCTATATTTCCTGATTCATTTTGGATCTGTTTTCCTGTTCAAGTACATATAATCGCACAGATTCTCAAGGATATCCTAGGAGCCTGGAGAAAACACTCTTTAGCCTCATCACTGAGGATGACGGGGCTGAGGTCATAGTTCAATTAAAGCTGGATCGGAGGAGTATTGAAAAGCTCAGCTTCAGACTGATTTGAAGGGCTTAATTTCAGATTGATAACCTCAGAGAAAATCCTAGCAGAATTAACAAAGAACCCTTCCCAACGAAGTGAGGTGGGGAGTGGGGGAGGCCAGTCTGAGTTCCCAGGCCAAGATTTCACCAGTTACAGTGAGACAAGAAACACTGAACCAGGAGCTCAGCTTTCCTTCTCCAGCTCAGATACCCGTGCCTTAGTGCAGGAAATAAAATCACCATAGCTCTTCATGTGGGCAACTTGTTCCTGACCTCTGTGGAGTCCTCGCGGTTTAGCTTTTTCTTTATTTTAAAACTAGCTTCAGGAATTTTCCTTACATACAGAGAACAGCTTTAAAAAAAAAAAAAAAAACCCTGGTTGAATTATGCTGAGTTACTAATTATGTCCAAAAGAGCTACTTGGTTGAATTCAGCTAGATATATATTTTTTCTCCTTAAATTAGTTCTATGTTTAGATAGTAATAAACTCCTCCAGTCTGCAGAACAATTGGCACGACGGTCCCTTTAAGTCAGGATCATGAAAAAAGGGCCAGTACTGGTAAAAAGGAAATTGAACGTGCATCTCCACCAGAAACAACGTGTGGCCCTGAATCACAGCCTGGGTTGCACAAACCAACTATAAAGAATATTTTGGGGACAAGTGGGAAATTCTGAATATGGACAGTGAATTAGATGAACACTTATTGACATTGAAAATCAAGACCATCAACTTAAAAATAGCAATTTTTCCTCACTTACTTTGGCTAAAAGTATATCATATACATAAACAGAAAAAGAATCAAAGAATAAACACTGCCTGCTGGACATGTAACATTTTATTTTTGCTTAGCTGTATTTTCTAAATGTCTAAAATGTACATTTGTTTCCTTTGTAATAATAAAAGGTATAGTCACTCCTTCCTATCCTTCCCTTCCCCAATCAGAAGGTCAATTACAAGTTATTTGCCAACATACTGTCGCTCTGTTTAGGGGGTAGGGCTAGGCCATTTCAGAGTCAATGGAATGAACAGATAGTTCTTTGAGATGATGATGATGATAAAAGACTTGTCAAATTTTTAACTATGCCAGTCTATATTCATTATGTTCTTCAGTCCTCAAAACAACTGTTAAGAAGTCAGTTTCTTCATAGGTGAGAAAGCTGAGGCTCAGAGAGGTTAACTATTCAACCCGAAGTTAAACAGCTAAGAAGTGGCAAAAACAGAACCCCTCCTCCTGTCTGGCTTACGTCAAAGCCCCAGCCCTGATCACCATTCTTCTACCTGCTTCAGAACTATGTTTTACCAAAGGTACCAGGCTCCTCTACATCCTGTAATTCTAAGCAAGTTTGGAGTTAATGCCTGCAAGTGACTGCACGATTCTTACAGCACCTTCACATGGATGTGGGGTTTTGTTTAACAAGAAGAAAAGATGCCTGGGAAAAGCCTTTCCACTTCAGGGATGACGATGATGTGATAATGGTGGTGGTGGTGGTTGACACTTACCAAACGCTTCCTGAGCCTGATGCTGGTAGGAGTGCCCGGTGCTTCATCCGCATAACCACTCCACAGGAAGGTTCTGCATATTATCATCTCTTACACAGATGAATCAGCTGAAACTCTGAGAGATTAAGTACCTTGTTCATGCTCACCCAGCTTGGATCAAGGGTGAATTCTGAAGGCTCCAGAAGACAGGCCCAGGCTCACTACCCAAGAACTCTCATGAAGGGGCAGCCAAGCCAGCTTCTTGCTTCTAGAGGAAATAACTCACTGTCTCAGTGTCTTGAACGCCATATGCCTTGATTTTCTTTAATCAGCCCTTAGAACCACAACCTATTCTATTGGTGAATCTTGTATGCTTCTCCCCACTTTTGTTCTTTTGGAGGTAACTTCCCTCTGCAGCAGAGCTGGCCACACACCTGACAGATATCACCTAAGAACATTATGTTTCTCTTGCTGCCTAGTGGTCTTCTGTACACTTCCTTCCTCGAGCAGAATGGCTCCTACTTTGATTGATACATGTTCACTTAGGTTGTGCTTTTGTAATTTAATCAGGTTATCTGTGGCGTCTTATATAAATAAATACAGCAAATATATTTTAATAGGCAGGGGTTTCAGTTTTCAAATTATCCCTTTAAAGGGACATATTCACACTCAATTACTGGGCTGACACATAAAGTGGACAAATACATGATTTGATAATGGAACAGCAAATTAAAATCCGTGAGAGGCAGAGAATACGGGGCGGCGGCCCCAACCGAACCTGACTGCACTGCCTGATTAAGTACTTACGAGGCGGTGTGGTGAAGGGGCCCTTCCCTGATCTGATAACTGCCACGGAGAAGCCAAATGCAGAGTCAATCTGCAAATACTTAATCCTCCAGAAGGCAGATTAAGTGTATAATTGACCTATATAATCCACGTATCATGTCCAGTCCAGTGTTCCCTAGGCCTGGTTCACGGTGACACGGGGGCCCGAGGAAGGCAGTGTGCATGTAGCATTACCCTCAATGTGGATGCCATCCAAGTTTGAGATGGCTTTTTAATCACTCATCTCCGAGCCTGTGAGGTTTAAGCAGATGAATTCACCCTAAGCACATCTCTTTTAATCCCGATTTTCTTCTCAGTCTGTGTCTTCAAGAAGTACAAGGAGGAAAGAAAATAAATTAATTTTTGTTTAGACCTTGAAATCTTAGGTGCTTCTCTTGATGATCTGATCTCTAATTTCCAAAAGCATGTTTTTGTTTCGGGGCAAATGGTGAATTAATCACCAGAGGAGGTGGAGGGAGGCTATCTGCATGAATAATGGACACTCAAGCTTTAAATTTCTGTCTTCGAGTTATTTCTTGGGCTGTGCTTTCCTTTTCAAGCTGCTGCTTCAGGAATATGGAGATTATTCATATCCGTGTTTTTTATTTTCTTTAAAAGTCAGCAATAATTTTCAAAGAGGCCAAGCTCTCACTTGAGTCTGACAGTAATCGGATTCTCTTTTCAGAATTCAGCATCGTTAATATAATTTAGATTCCCTATGATTGTACATATCAGCATATTTGCCTGCTCTAAACCTCTGTATCTTCCCCCTCCCAAATATTATAAACTGTTATTTTGAGCAATTAGAACTGGTTTACAATGGCTCACCACTTTTTTAGCAAAAAAAAAAATTACAAACATGCAGATGAAAAAATGTACAGCTACATATCTGAAACACCAAGAAAAACAGTTTGAGGATTCTTCTCCTGTCAGCACTTAATTTTGAACTGATCAGTGTTTTTTTAGGTGCATGACTAAAAAGGTTGTTAGCATTTTATAGGAGGACTATGTGAATCAGTGATTAATAAACAGGGAAACTTTCACTGCATTGAAAAGACTTGGTGAGACAACATTATGCTTGACTGTATTTCTTCAATCAACCTAGAAAATGCCTGTTTAAAAAAAAAATTTTGGCGAAGATGAATTTGGAAAGCTGTTCTTAAGTTACATAATAAAATAGATAAAAATGCAGAACATTAAATATAGAGCCCCAAATGCTATGCCGATAATCTCCCAGAAACACCCAATTCCAGCCAGAAGTACAATGACGAGGAAAAGAAAAACCCCAGCTCAGACAGAGACAGAGAGAGAGAACACGGAGATCGGTGCTTGGGTAAAACGGAAGATGCACTCATTAAATGACTGAGTATTAGTCTAAACATTCTCAGGAACAGATACACACTAAAGCCATCCAGACTCTTCCACAAGGTACACACAGGCAAAAAAAAAAAAAAAAAAAAGAATGAAAATAATCCTGAATAATAAGAACTTAAAAGACTTCCCAGGTAAATCAAACTGAGACTCTGAAACACCGTTAAAAATACAATGGGAACTCTGAGAATACTCCTCGGAATGACAGATGCCGGCAGGAACTAAAAAACGGAGAATGACACAATAATCAAAACCAACAACCTCCAAACAGCAAACAATCTCGGAGATACATATTTTCCTCATTCAAAATGCTAATGTTCTATTATTCATTTTTGCCATTTATCAAAATGCAACAATTTGGAAGAGACACCTCTCAGATCAACAAGTTTTTCTCAATAGCTTTCTGCCAATGGTTCAGAAACCCGCCCCAGGACCACTATCATTAAGAATGAAGTTGAAAGGCTAAGTCCACTGTAGCAAGAAATGTAGGGTGAGAGGTTTTACAAACACCCTTTTGGCCTCAATATTCCGATTCCCTTGGGTAGCTTAGTAGACAATGAGGGCCTTTCAGAGCATATATGTAAAGAAATAAACATCCTACTTGAGGAAACAGAAGCCGAAGATAATCAAACATGTTGGTAATTTGATGTTTTGCTGCTAGATTATAGAAAAACAGTAAGTACTGAATTAAATTACTGGGGCTGCATGGTAATGAAGCTTCTTGAGAAGCTCTGGGTTTTATCGAATGACAAATGTTTTAAAATCATGACAGATTCAAGAACTTTTCCTGCACGACATCAGTTAGGTTGCCTAGCACCAATATTCTGTAAATTAGGGGAGCAGGTTATTTGGGAAGTAAGGAAGTAAATGGCACAGAAATTTGCTATCTTGAAATAAAACTGCTGAAAAAATTTTTTCCACAGGGGTGGGAGTGTTGTTCAGTGAATGATTGTAATGGTTAAGTTTTAAACTCAGATATTCAGGGAAGTGCAATTAAGATTCCTTTGGAAAAACAGAATTAGGACAACAGGAGATTAAATTGTGGGGATTTTGATAATATTACTGATGCCATTTTATGCTGGTCAGTTTGTAATTCCACAAGGGATTTGACATACTTGTGAATTTTTGAATAACTCTAAACATAATTTGCATCCCAAGAAACATACTCTGTGCATTGTTTCTTTTCATTATTAATTCATACCAATGACCAGAGGGCTTGAATTTGCCTCTGTTCTTCAACAGTTGGGCAAGTCCAGTTTACCATCTGTGCTGGCCAAAGCTACAACCGTACTTTTTAAATAAAGATCCAGTTGTACTTTCCCTTTCAAAAAGCCCCAGGAAAGGACAATCTGCCTTGCTGCCTTTGACAAAGCCACCTTAAAAACATTTTTTCCCCCACCATGTACGACTTCTAAATTAAAAAGAAATCAGGAGAAAAAAGTGGGTTATTTGTCAATGAAATAATAGGCTAAACTGTGGATTCAACATGAAATTCAGTACTAGATGTCTGAAAGTTTTAGAGAGCACTGGGTTATTCACACACACACACTCACACAGAAACACGCACACGAGGGCCACACAAAACTGAGAATTAGAAGATACTGATCAAAGAAAAGAAAAAAAAAGGCAACCTAGGCATTGAAAAGAACAACCCCACAGGCTTCCTGAACATTTGCGGCTCGGAATTTCATTCAGCAGAGATGGGCAGAGAGTCCACACTCCAAAACGCAGACCCAAGGGTGCTGCCTGACTGTTTTCAATGCCTATTGGCTGGGTGATCGGGCCCCAGACACTCCAGGCTTGGTACTTTCATAAAGGCACGCATGCAGAGAAGGGAGAGGACCCGCCGGTGAGCTGTATGCATGTATGAGGCATTCTCAGTGGATGTGGGCCATGCTAGAAGATGTACACAGGAAGATTATTTGATTCTAATTCATGCCACTTGATATAATGTGATAAAACATTTGACATGAGAGATAAGTTCCATTTTAATCTGAGAGAGGACGGGTGGGAATTAAAAAGTAAGAAGGGTTTTCTCGAAGAAAGGTGATACAGAGGAAAGAGCGATATTGAACACAGAAAGGGGATGATTAGAAACGAGAAAAAAAAAAAAAAAGGAGCCTTTTCAACACACGAGGAAAGCAAATGAGCTGGAAGACAAAGCGCAGAAAAGTCAGGAGCTGCAGATTCTTAAGCGGTGCCAACAATGAGCTCACTTAGCCATGGAACAAAAACACGCGCACACACACACACACACAAACTCGATGTAAATTGCTGAACACAATCGCAGAAAAAATATAGAAACACGGATTCCATAGTAGACCAAAACATTAATGTTCGAGCTGGCACTCAAAATACAGAAACCTGGACAGGAGGAGCTCACGCTTCACAAGACAGAAGTAGGCTGTACAATTAAGAGCCACACGGAGACAAGTACGCCGGCTTCCATGCACTCTGGCCGGGTCTACACTGGCAAATTCGGTGGGAACTTGAAACAAAATATCTGGCTAAATCAGGCAGCCCCATCTGCTTTGGCCTGAAAGAGGCAGAAAATTTAAGACCGAAGCAGATTCCTTTTTATTTTTCGCTTTTGACCTCAGTGGTTTGCTTTGGGAGTGCAGATGTAGTCACAGTGGAAGTAAGTTTACTTGGTAACTAGTACCCCTCAGAAATGTGTTCTCTGAACTTCAAGCCAGGTCTGGCAGCCTGATGTAACTGCTCTTTATACCCCTGCTTCTTTTCCAAATTTTCAAGTGGGTGGGGTGGGAGAGGTGGGGAAGGGACACCCCGGTTTAGAACAGCAAAAGAACAAGTAACTAACATTAAGTGTTTGCCAAAACCCAGGGCCAGCTAAAGATATCTAGTCTTCCAGAAACGCAATCATCTTTGAAGTGATAACGATGCTACGTTTCCTACAACAGCTGCATGCCACAGCTGTGAACCACCCTCAGGAGAGGGGCCAGTCGCAGTCTCCCAGATGGCAGGGAACATCTCCCTGTAGCAGGGCTGGGTTGTAAGAAGGGGAACCATGACCCAGGAAGGTCTTTGCCAGTTAGAGGAAGCTGCCACCTCACAAGCTTCGTGCAGGGAGGAGCCGGCTTGTGCGAGGCTGTGTGCCGCGCTATGTATCACACAGGTGGGAACTGAGACACGGCCACGCCAGGGAGGGTTGGGGACAGACACAGGACAGATAAGAGCCTAAGGCGGAGGGGAAGGAAAAGATTTAGTTTGCATCAGGACCAATCCATTTTCTCAAAATGTGACTTATCCTCCTGTCTCTTTATTTTGTCACATTTTGGAGGGTCTCCTCCTTGGCCTTCAAGGAGGAGAAGGCATTTACTTACATCAAATAACCTTTCTATATACATCTCCTCATTGACCTTATCACGAAGGACATCCTGAGAGTGGCGGACGAAAGTCACGTACGCATCGGCCACGTCCATCCCAGGTTTCTGCAAAGAAACAGGAGAACGTGAACATGGAATTCTCAGACAGTGGCTCTATCTCGACTACCCCTGCATGCTCTGCCCACTTCACCCTGCCTGGACCCCCAGCACTTCCCCTGGAGTTTGAAGCTCTCCCCTAGAGCCGGGAGCTGTCTAGAACACACTGTATCCAGAGGGTCCACCATATATGGCATCACTATCCATAGCCTGGACTGAGATTCCAGGAACTGAAACTGATATTAAAATCTCTAGCTCTTCCTAGAAATTCAACCTGGCAAGAGGGGAGTAGAGATTGCAGGGTTGTACAGGGGTTTTTTTCCCCCCTATTTTTATTTTTTTTTTCTGGCAAAGATACTCTAATAGATAAATCTTCACCAGATAACCCAGAGATATTCTCTGGTTTTTCTTTTGGCTGAAAGCTCCATCAAAAAATACTCAAAAATACTCTATCTTCCACTGTCTGTCCTTAAATAATATTAGAAAAATGATAGCTTTCTCTGATCCCCTCAATTTAAAAAACTGAGGATGTGACAGGTAAAAAAAATTCTATTTCATTGGACTCTGGGAGAAGGAGAGGGTGGGATGATTTGGGAGAATGGTATTGAAATAAGTATAATATCATATATGAAACGAGTCGCCAGTCCAGGTTCGATGCCTGATACCGGATGCCTGGGGCTGGTGCACTGGGACAACCCAGAGGGATGGTATGGGGAGGGAGGAGGGAGGAGGGTTCAGGATGGGGAACACATGTATACCTGTGGCAGATTCATTTTGATACATGGCAAAACCAATACAATATTGTAAAGTTAAATAAAATAAAAATAAAATTAAAAAAATTCTATTTCAATCTATACTGCCTCCTACCCAAGTCATATTGTGGGGGTAGTTTAACTTGAGTATACAGTGAGTATTTCCTTATTACTTTACTCAAAGGAGACATTCAACCAATTGTCTTTGCTTCCTGGTATAGCTTTAGAGTCCAAAGATTCAAAAAGATGGGGAAGGGGAAGGATTAGACTTTTAAATAAATTAGATGCTCTGGAAAGATAAGCAGGTGGTCTCATTCAGTGGTTACAAAATCATTTATGGTAAGAAAAACTAAACTAAGAATGCATACTGCTTGAGATGTCGCAATCAAAGTTATCTCCAAAGAAACCTATTAAAACACTGTAATATGGGTCATTAGGAGAGCTGCCACAAACCCCTTAAATTTCCACAGTCGATATGCATGTTTGCTAATAACTAAAAAGAGTAGTTTTCATTACTGTGACTTTACCTTAGATCACAAAGTATCATTTCTCTACAAGACATGACTGTCAGGCACTGCAAATTGAAGTTAGTTAACACTTCTGTGTAATTTCCAGGGTGAAAATGAGGAAGGTTTGGAAACAGTAGGACTGTATTTTTTTTTTTTTTTTTCCTGATACAAAGCAAACAATTATCAAGCAAAGGGCCAATGCCTGGCCCCTGGGATGCTAGTAACATTTCTTAACACCTGCTGAAACAATGACAAGGTATTAATTTGAAAAACAATGAGGACAACTCAAAGCCGCAGTAGTCAACTGCTACACTTTCAAGCAGTTTTCAGCGAATGTATTGAGCAGGTTGTGTGATGGTCCTATAATTGTTGCAGTTTTATGATACGAAACCATAGAGGTTCTCCAATGAGATGGAAGTGATAGCTATCAGTTCTAAGCTGGCAACTCTCCTCCACTCCCTCTGGCAGCCGCACATCAGCGGGGATGGGGACCCCTACCTGGGGCACTTGAGAAACTTATTATTGTTTCCATTTCTTCCCTGGTGATACTTGTGGCAGACGTTGACTTTTCCTGGATGCAGGCAGCCATCTTAGAGCTAAGATTCAAAGCCAAATTCAGCAGACCTATTTGTAACCACAACAGCGATCTACAATAACGGTTATTTTCACCCCTCCTTCTCTTTTCACTAAATTGCTGTCCTCAAAGGGGTTTTTCATTTATGCTTTGAAAATGCATATAAAAACTTGGAAATAAATATTAGTGCAGTTCAGCTCACCCAGGTAGTTAAGAGAACTGAGTTTTTGACTGAGCTTTTATTTTTCTTCATAGCACTCACCAATGTCTGACACTGTATATTAATTGCTTTTTGTTTTCTCCTATTTAGCACATAAGCTCCATGAATACAGGGACCTTATCTATTTTTTTTTATTGTATCCTCAGCACAGAAGTGGTGGCGCATAGTATGTGCTCACTAAATATTTCCCAAATGAACAAAACCATGAATGAGTAAGTCTCTGTCCCATCTCCTTATTTAAACTACTCAGTCACACTACATGTATTTTTATTTGATCCCCCACACAATGGAGCTTTTGAAAGTAATTTCAACTTCTCTGGGCTTTGGTTATAACCATCTGTAAAATGGGATTAATAATAGCTCCCCTACTTACCTTCAAGGATTGTTACTATCATCAGCTAAAATAATGGAAGTTAAACTGCTTCAAAGGCCATAAATTGCTATTTAAACATGAGCCTTTATGATTCTCGCCCCTGCATCCCCCACAAGATTATATCACTTTATGACCTTACCTACCTTTGGAATCTACTTTGGAATCAAGAAGAAAAAAGTTGCTTAAGAGAAACCAATGTCAAAAAAAAAAAAAAAAAAAAGACCAAGTCTGCATGAAAATGTGTTTTCTCAAAGTCCTCTGGTCCCCACGTTTTTGACCAGCTTTTTGTCCAATTCTGACAAGCCTGTTTTCCATCCTTTGGTGGACCAGGAAGGATGATGAGGGGGCTTATTTGAAACAGAGGTGCTGACAGACGTTATTACCTGTCCTGATACCCTTAGCTTGTGGGAGAAGGTTGCCAAACTGGAGCATCAGACATGTAGACTCAGCATACACTGAGGTTTGGGGCTGTGAAGGGCTATGTCTTGGGAAGTTGTTGGGGGAGCAGGTCACTAAATGGCCACTGGGGATCCCTGGTCACAGGGAAAAGGTGCAAGTACTGTCAGTTCCCATTTAAAAAGGTAGAGAAGGTTGTGCAATGCATTCTAGGCAGGTTTTCAACCAAAATGGTTACACTTGTAACTGTTCACTGACCAACAAGCTAACTTGTAGTTATAGATGAAAAACATTCTTGGTTGAACAACTGATGTTATTAGATAAATGAAGCTTCCCTTGTGGCTCAGCTGGTAAAGAATCAGCCTGTGATGTGGGAGACCTGGGTTTGATCCCTGGGTTGGGAAGATCCCCTGGAGAAGGGAAAGGCCACCCGCTCCAGTGTTCTGGCCTGGAGAATTCCATGGACTACAGTCCATGGTGTCACAAAGAGCCGGACACAATTGAGCGACTTTCATTTCACTTTAAACCACATGGCTATCTAGTAACATGGGAAAAACTTACGGGATGGTTTTTAGTATTTCACAATTGCATTGTTTATTTTAAATGTGCCTTGGACAGACTGACAGCATGAGATGTAGATTTTAAAAATAATTAAACAAATAATGACTATATAAATCCCCATATAGTTAACTATAATCCATGTGTAGAAGACAT
This sequence comes from Tragelaphus eurycerus, assembly GCA_935064755.1. Lineage (NCBI taxonomy): Eukaryota > Metazoa > Chordata > Mammalia > Artiodactyla > Bovidae > Tragelaphus > Tragelaphus eurycerus. The sequence continues at coordinate 56,034,825 of CAKXYN010000001.1, read as the reverse complement.
AATTTGAAGAAGCCACTTGGTGGCTGGAAGAAATAGGACATTTTAATCATGGCGTGTTCCTCCCAGGGTATTTCTGGGCTTGAGGGAAATGAATTCAAATTTCCAGCATCCTAAAGTCAGCCCTAATTAGGAATGCAAATCTGCTCCGTACTGAAGGGTCGAATACTCCACCTAAGACATAGAGATGTGCTTTGGGGATCATGCAATGTTTTCAATGACTGGTAACAGCGCTTCCCTCTGTTAGTGTAGATAATTAAGAGACAAATGTCTACGGTAACTAAATATTAGTCCCCACAAGAAACTAAACCAACAAACCGTGTGCCAAAAACCTCACAGGGCAACAGAGGTCAACTCACCAGAACTAGAAACAACTTAAAAGATAATTTTATCCCAGAGTTCTTAAACCTGGCTGCAAATGAGAAGGATATGGGAAGCTTGAAAGATATTAATGCCTAGACCCAGAGATTCTGCTTTACGCTGCCAAGCAACCTCATAGTGATACTTCTAAAAAAAAACCTCCCTATGTTTCCAGTATAGAACAAAGGTCAAGAATCACTGATTTAGCCACTGGATCCGAGAGTTGAGCAGAATACCAGAATCTAGTGGACAGCTTCTTAGAGCTCTCCAGGCTTCACCCCAGAATGGCTGAGTCAGAATCTCCAGAGGCAAGGGGCTGGGAATCTCTACAGCAAAACAAACCAAAAAAACCTTGCCAACTATCACCTCTGCATGTTCTGGTTTGGGGACTACTGATTTAATAGGTGATATTTGCTGGTGAGCTGGTAGACTCGCTCTTCAAGACAGAAACAATCAAACGTAACAACCAAGCTTGAAGTGTAGTGCTTGACAGTTTTGTGGTGTAAATACTTGCTCCAAGGCAGAGTTTGAGCTGCCAATGTGCCCTCAACTGAAGGCAGAGTTGGAAGCAAACACACACCACTGACTCTTGGGGGCCAGTGCCAGTGGCCCTGCGTATCAAACCGCGAGCACTTGAATGTTCATGCACCTGTCAACTCGTCAGGTGACCATGGCAGCCACCCAACCTCCCTGAGCCTAAGTTTCCTCACTGTGAAACATGATGGTCCTATTACTCCTCTCCTAGGGCTGTTTTGAAAAGTAAATAATTGTTGAGAAGTAAACTATTATTTACTCTGGGTGAATAGTGTATATATAGTACATGTGTATCCTGTATTAATGTTTTCTGGAAAATTATTTATTAAAACATTTGCTATAATATTATTGTCTGAGCCACCAGGGACTTGCTGCAAAATACTCTTAAGGAACTTAATTTTAAAGTTGAACTTTGTCCCCAAGGCATACTAACGGGTGAAATCATGGTGAAAGAGCACATTTGACATGCCAATCATATTTTTTCTGATATTCGTTAAAATAATTTCTCAGTTTTCCAAAAAAAGATGTTTGTCTATGCACTAAAGGAAATCATATCCGGCAGATGATGTAGTGTTTAAGAACTGTAAGGCTCAGCTGTGCCTCCCATGAACCGTGGGATCCTCAGCAAGCCAACCTTGCAGGGCCACCATCTCCTCATCTTGAAGGGGGATCGTTGTGCAGGTTAAATGTGAAGTGCTTCAAACAACGCCTCACACGCGGAGGTTATTTATCAGGCTTGGTTGCAGTTTTTGTTCCTATGAGACTGCATATTGTGGATGGGAAGTGTACCACACTTGGGGACATACTGCATCACTTTCTCTTTCTCCTTAGGGGGAGGGAACTTGGCTAATTGATTTTCGTTCCTTTTTGTGTCGATATAGAATCCATTTTGTCCTCATCTTGACAATAAATCTGAGCCTGGCTCACAGGAAGTACGTTGAGCCAAATGACATTACCAATACTTGACTTTTTTTGACCTCTATTATTTTAACTGCCCAATAATTTCAGTTAATAGAACCAATTGCCAGATCAATTTTTTTTTCCCGAAACATTTAGGTCCTGCCCACTGGGTCACCTGTTTAAATCTCATTGGCGAGATCTCCCCTTTGCTTTGAGGTGAAACAGTAAACAGACTTCAGTTACCAGATCTTTGGGTTGGGGACTATAAACTCCCTTTCTATGACTGCTAAAGCCCAGGCTAGGCCAGGGTGGATGTCAACAGTTCATCTCACCTCCTCCCTTGTGCAAAAGAGGAGAAATATCTCCCTCCACCCCACCCTGCTCCTGCTGCAGAAATAGCTAGAGAGTGTCCCATGTATGTGCCATGTAATCCGCACAGTGAATCTGTGATGTGCGTTTTTATCCCTATTTTAAGGATGGAGAACCAGGCTCAGAAAACTTGAGTAGTCTGTTCCCTGTAGACTGGAAGTTTCTACCCTGGGGCTTTTGCAAAAATAAATTACTTCTCTCCTAGCTCCAGGTATGTGAGCTTTTTCTCTTCTCCATTATAAGGACTATCTACGTGAAGGAGTCAGGGGTCCCCCAGTGAGAAGTATTATATAAATTCAAAGCATAATTATTGATTGTACATTCTTTCATTAAACAAACAAAATATATGCTAATGTTAAACTCCCTCCAATTTTCCATTTTGCCATCCTTTGAGAAATAAGCCAATAAACCATTACACACTGAGCTTCCTGAGGAAATGAATTTAAATGTTAATATAAATCCTTTTAGAAAAAAACAAATTTTAACAAATAAGTATTTGAACAAGGAGGGTACTTAACCACGTTCAGAATGAGAAACGCTCAGTACAAGGCCCTTGGTGGCTGTTGAGATAAGCTCTTTAAATTTAATATTTTATAATAGACTCACACCTCTTTTGTTAGAAATGGAGAAACAGAATCATTTTCTTTTCCCCTTTATTGGAATATATTTAAATCTCTCCAATTTTATTTTGCTAATAGGCAGGCCCAAGTCGGTCTATAAATGTATCCTGATTTATCACAGGTAATCCCACACTCTAGCATTCATGTGTAGTACTTAACCTCAATTTAAATGTAAATTTTGGGCAACTTTGAGTGCTTTATCTGTGAACTTGGAGAGCTCTCTTCATTAATGAGGTCTGGACAAATTATAAGCAGTTTTGTAAGGTTTCTTTAAAACAATTGCAGAATTGACCCCAAAATGAACAAATTCTGAATTTGTTTTTAAAAAATGCTGGCATGCTTGTGCAAATTTCTAGCTCAACGCCCTACTCCCAAGGTGTGCACATAGGAGGGGAGGGGAGCCGGATGATAACAGGATGAAATATGCCAGAGAAACTAATGGAAATGGAAACGAAAGTGAACCGGGGTCACCCTCAAATACAATCTCTTTTTCCTGCTGAAAGAAACCATACCTTCTTCTCATCTCAAAATAATTTTACCAGGAAATATTCTCGCCTTCCTTTCTTCTGGTGATTCAAGTCAGGACTATACAATTTAGTGGCAACTAATGAAAAGGCACCATTAAAATTCTCATGAAAGCCAACCCCTCCCCCCAAGAAAAACAGTTTTCAAATACTCACAGGCACATCCACGTATTTGGAAGCTGCCTTCACCTAAGGAGGAAAGGAGAGAATGGGAGTGAGGCTGGTGTTTATGTTTAGTTGTTCACAGCTCGATGCTGTCTCACCATCAGAGTTAAAACAATCTGCTGGCAGACAGAGCTGACCAGGAAACACAAGAAAGGTACTAAAACAATAAAATCTGTTTGCTATTTTTTTCCTCCAAGCGAGACCCAATGCTTTGGAGAGAAAAAGAGCGAGAGAGAGGAAGGGAGAGAAAAAGAGAAAGACAGCAAAGTTTTACTGACACACTGGACCTAGTGTCGGAGTTCTGCATTTTCCTCCCTCCCCTTTAAAAAACAATTATTATTTTGATGCAGACCATTTTAAAGTCCTCATCACATTTTTTACAATATTGCTTTTGTTTTAATGTTTGGATTTTTTGGCTGCAAGCCAAGTAGGATTTTAGCACCCTCCCCTCCCGCTGTACCCCAGTATTGGAATCACCACATTCACCCACATGTCTCCCAGGAAAATATCCAAGGGAGTATTTGTCCCTGTTGCTCTTTTCTCAAAGTCACTTCTTAAAATGTCAACTCTTAGGGTATATATAAAGTTAACCTTAAAAATGCATTCCAATCTACATTAGGTGCAGACAAATATTGTCTGATTCCACTTACACGAGATACCTAGAACAGTCAAATTCATAGAGTCAGAAAGTACACTCATAGAGGCCAAGGGCTGGGGGGTGTGTGGGGTGGGAGACTGAGGACTTGGTGTCTAATGAGGAGAGAGTTTCAATTTAGGAAGGTGACAATTTTAGGAGATGGATAATGGTGAGAGTTGTACAACAATGTGAATGTACTTGGTGTCACTGAAGTGTACCATTAAATGTGGTTAAAATAGTAGGTTTTATATTATGTGACTTTTACCACAATTAAAAACTTAAACAACAACAACAAAAAAGGAGAAATCAGTGAGCCAATGGGCAGAGTGGAAAGAATTCAGGATTTGGAGTCAAAAGTTCGGTAAGTGACAGAATTGTTAATAGTTGACCTTCAGATCATCACTTTGGAGTCCCTTCGCCTAGGTTACTCAATTTCTAGAATGGGGTGACAGCACTGTGTACTTTGTAGGGTTGATAACCTACCTGATCAAGTGACAAAACATATGAGAAAGTGTTTCGTAAACTTTAAAGGGTGGAATACACGCTGATTAGTCAATTATTGAAAGGACAATGCATCCTATCTCCTGAAATCACCAACACCCTAGATGATTCCCAGAGTATCCTGTTACAGATCCTCTGAGAACCCTACATTTTTTTTTTCTTTGCAGCTCTGATCACAACTGCAACTGAGTCATTTCTCTGCAATGTCTGTCTCCCACACAATGTCATGTCTTGCCCATGGCTGTCTTCTGTGACTCATTTGGTACCTGGCTTAGAAAGGGCACTCAGGGAAAATCTGTAGAAGGAAGAAGCAGCTAGTGACCAGTGCTGGCTTCAGGATGCTTAAAGGATAAGCAGACAAGATTGAGAAGTCACTGCAGGAGTCAGTCTGAAAGCCCAAAGGGTTGCATATAAAGCTGGGTACTTGCAAAGCATGGTGGGTGAAGGAGTGAACCCACTCTGGGCTATTATGGAGAGTATGAGGAAAGCTTTCTAGATTTTGTATAATTAACATTTTGCTAAATGATTCTCAACCTGAACTATTTCCTCTTTATTCCTGTTCTAGAATTTAGTTTGAGCAAGAGGGTGACTCTCCTTTCACGTCTCCTCTATGTATATTAACATTTAACATTTCTATGATATTTTCCACTTTGCAAAACATTTTCATGTATTGTTTCTTTTTTAAGCCAAGCTGCACAAGGGGAGAGGGTTATTAATCCTATCTATTGACTATTGAGAACATTAAAACCCACCGAATTTAAAAATTTATTTGATCGTGACCTGGGCCAGAAGGCAGAGAAGCCCAACTAACATGCGGGGCTCCTGAGCCCTAACTTTTCCTTTTGAACTCCCGATCTTCTCACCACTGGTAGAAAGTGTGAGGAAGGCAAGCTTCAGTGGTCAGGCAGGCAGTTGCTGACAAAATAATTCTTCTCAGCTACAAATTGCCTCCTTTGCTTTGTTGAGTGAGTGCTTGGCAGTTGGTAAGAGTTTTGCTACAGCTGAAATGATCAACCTTTCAACACGCCCACTCTTCCCACCAACATGCAGTTTTAACCCAGAAAAGGACACCAGTCAGAGCCTATTCCTTTCAAATCAGATTGGGAAGATAAGGTAAATTCTGTATCAGGATGAAAATCATCCCCTCTGCTACATGCACCAGCACTTAGTTCAGGGGTCTTTTTTAAAAACTTGATAACTGCTGACTTGCACTTAACCTTATTAACCTTTCTCCCATCCCATAATAAAAAACAGCTCAGAATAAGTTGTGGTCCTATTATTATTTAGAAAGATGTGCTGTATCATTTTTGGCTCTGGCCACTGAACTTGAAGGAAGATGTTGAGGACCCAGGGCGGTCTGGAAGTGTCTTCTATAAGAAAAGTGAAGGAGAAGTGTCTGGAAAAGGAAGGGCTAATGGCAAAGGAAATGAAAACCTTTATGTAGTTCAGCAAGGACCTTCAATGTAGAAGGGTTGAACTAGGTCATGGTAATTCTCGAGCATACAATCAGGAAGGATGAGGAACACAATGGGACTCTAAAGGAAGGTGAAAATAGCTATCTTGGTCCAGCCGGGTGCTGGCTGTCTCTGTGACCAAGGACACCTTGCTGGCGAGCTCAAACACGAGGTATGCAGGATGCTCCGATGTGAGCATCACATGAGAGATTACCTCTAAGGCTGCTTCCCATTGTCTGTTGCTCATCTTCTTAAGAGACAGAATGCTGGGACTTCCCTGGTGGTCTAGTGGTTAGGAATCCACATTGCAATGCAGGGACATGGGTTCGATCCCTGGTCCAGAAGGATCTCACATGTCATGGGGCAACTGAGCCCATGCACAACTACTGAGCCTGTGCTCTAGAGACCCAGATGCACCACTGTGGAGCCCGTGTGCTGCAACTACTGAAGCCTGGGTGCCCTAGAGCCCACGCTCTGCAACAAGGGAGGCCACCGCAGGGAGAAACCTGTGCACCGCAACTGGGGAGTAGCCCCCACTTGCTACAACTAGAGGAAACTCATGTGAAGCAAAGAAGACCCAGCACGGCTGAAAATGAATAAATAAGTAAAATTTTAAAAAAGATAGAAAGCTATGACTGGTTCTGTTTTTTCGTTTGTCTGTTTTGCAGTGCACGTCGAGATGTAGCAGAGTGAGTAAGCTGACAGAACCACGATCCAACTGTGGCCCCTAGAGAGCCCTTTCCTGCTTAATGTAACCTTTACGTGCTACCTTTAGGTGCTTTTTTTTTTTTTTTTTTTTTTTAGTATCCACAGGACTCTGTCTTTGGCCAGCTATACGCTAAGTAGAAAGGAAGCACCAGATCCTCCCAACTCAATAGGGATTTCGAATTACTGTCAAGGGTCAGAAAAATCTGAGCGCACACCAGGTGACTTTGACCAAGTTAATTAACTTCTGAGCCTACTCTGCAAATGGGACAATTATAATGCTCCTCAAAGGAATATGGAGGGGATTGGACAAAATAATCCAGCTAAGGGTGAAGACCAGAGCTGCAGATGTGGTAAAAGCTACTACATGTGCCTCTTCTTACTCCAATGTTGGATTCCTGGTATAGATCAAGTACCAGCTCCCCATCCCAGTGGCCATGGTGACGGTTTCACTGCTCATGTCTAGTCCATGAGCAATTTCTCACCATAAAAGGGATGCTGGAATCTCCCCAGGTTTCCAGGAGGTATCTTAGCTGGTTCTCAGTCTGGCAAACATCCTGTCAATTCCGTGAACACCATATGCAGTGGACTCCTCTCTAGAACACTGAGGCAGTGTTCCCTTCTACTCCCTTCCTCATGCTGTCTGAGCCAGGGCACGAGTGAGAGGGCAATTCCCCAAGTCAGGATGCTCTGTACATTCAATCACGTATCCCTAGCACTCTCTGGTACAAAGCTAAGTGCCCTGTGGCACAGGAGAAAAGGCTGAGGGAGAGGGGTTTGCCCAGATACCATCCTTTCTCTATAGGGATCCAACTGGCCTCCAAGGGAGAGGCAAGAACTGTGACTTCAGCCAGACTTCATTTCCTGAGACTCCTTACTTTCCCACCATACCCTTTGGTGGGACAAAGAATGCCTGCCTCCTCTCTAGCAGTATCCATAAACACCCCACCCTCACCCCTTGGCCAGACAGAGCCAATTCTGGGTTCAAAAGAGACACACAAACTAGGAGAAGTTGATGGAGATCAAGGGTGAAGGTCATATTTTCACAGGTCTTCAGGAAAGAACAATTCTCAGGTCCTGGGCACTGCATTAGGGGACAGGGATGGAAGCCACTGATGCTTGACTCACAGCCCCTTCCTTGGATGGTGTCTAAATGTACAATCTCTCCAAACACCCAGAATGAGTCGTGTCCCCCACCACGACTCATAATTATAAGTAACATTTCTTGAGTGCTTCCTACTTGCCAGGTGCTGAGTTAGGAAGACTGCACTTGTTATATTTAATCTTCACAACAATCTTTGAAAAAGAGTCCTATTAACAATCCCATTTTACAGCTGACAAAACTGAGGCTAAAAGAAAGGAAGCAATTTGGCTTAAAGTCACACAGGCAGTAAGTTATAGCTTTGAACCTCACATCCCCCAAGCTGTCTATAATCCAGTTTAAAAAAAAAATCTATCAAACCACTTTTATTAACCAGTCATATTTAAGTCTTGTTTCTCATTGTATGTAGACACAACCTAAAATGGCTTTTCCTCAAAAAATATTTGAGGGATTTCAATAATAATCTGTGCCGACTCAGGGCAGAAGGTCCAAAACAGTTTCTCTGGCTTTGAATGTCCCAGCTAATTACCTAGACCCTCCACCTGACTTAGCGTGTGTAGACAGGCTTAATGGTTACTCTATTGAGCTCCCCCATTATTTTTCAGGTGCCCAAAGGTAATCTTTTCATTGAACACTCACCATTCTGGGATTTTCACAATGCTGATGACTAAGGGATTTTCTTCTGCCCGGTCCTAATAAGGGGACCTGAGTTAATCATTGTGTGGCTCTGACAGGGAGCACGGCGGGGGCTTAAACCACTTCTCTTGCTTCATTAGGGGAAAAAGCAACCCAGGTGCAGACCACGAGGACCTCAGGGTTTGATACTATTAAATCAATGCACAGACAAGAAAAAAAGTGGATTAGGCCCTTTTTGCAAACAGAAATCTGGTGGGTAGGACGCAAAGATGGAAGAAAAAAGAAGTCAGAACAGATACCACTGCATTAGCGACTGCCTGAGCTCTCTTTCTCCCTGTGGTCCCTTAAAAAAAAAAAAAGACAAAAATCAACCAAGCCAACGATTTATTCTCTGCACGAGCTGACTCCACCCATTCCTGTTTGACTTCACAAGAGCTCTGAGCTGATTTCTCTGCCTTTGCCTAAAAATGCTGACCATACTGGACTTTCAAGGGCCCAGCAATATCTACTTCAATGCTTGGCTTGTGAAATATCTGCTGCAAAGATCATGGTGCTATTTTGCCTCTTTTTCCATTTCCCTAACCAAGAAGATCTTAGAAATCGGCTTTTTATTTTTTTTTTAGAGTTGAGGCAGTTCAGTATCTCAGTATCATACTTTGTGCCACTACCATCTATAAAATGATTTTATCTTTATTAGTTGACTTTTATCATTTATCACTGTCCTCATGTCTAGATTGTAGGCTCCATGAGGAATAAGAATTTCTTTTTTTTCTTCTCACAATCTACACTGCCTGGTATACAGTAGAGGCTAAATAAAAAATAATCAACAAAGACAGGGGACTCTATTCAACACTCTGTAATCACCTATATGGAAAAGAACCTGAAAAAGAGTAGATATGTGTGTATGTACAACTAAATCACTGAAATGAACACAAAATTGTCAATCAACTATATTCCAATATAAAAGAAAAAATTTAAAAAGTGTTGAAAGAATGACTTGCTGAGCATGATACTCTTTATTCTGGACCCAGGATAGAAGCGTCCAGTGCTCTCTGGAATAACACAATAACTGGTACACAGTAAGAGCTTAAGAAATATTAGCTAATATTGTTACTAGTGTCTAACTCACATGTAGTCAGCTGGGAGCGACTGTACCAAGTGAGTTCTTAGTTGTAGTTTTCAGACTAGCGCACCCCACCCCAGTACTTTTGCCTGGAAAGTCCCATGGACGGAAGAGCCTGGTAGGCTCCAGTCCATGGGGTCGCTAAGAGTCGGACACGACTGAGCGACTTCACTTTCGCTTTTCACTTTCATACGTTGGAGAAGGAAATGGCAACCCACTCCAGTATTCTTGCCTGGAGAATCCCAGGGACAGGGGAGCCTGGTGGGCTTCTGTCTGTGGGGTCGCACAGAGTCGGACACGACTGAAGTGACTTAGCAGCAGCAGCAGCAAAAAGGTTGGCAAACTCTTGCCTGTGGGTCAAATCTAGCCTGCTGCCTGTTTTTGTGTGGTTCACAAGCTAAGAATGGTTTTCACATTTTTAAATGAAAGAAAATCAAAAGAAGAATCATATTTCCTGACATGAGACAATGACAAAAAATTGACATTTCAGTGTTCATCGACAAAGTTTTACTGGAGCACAGCCATATCCATTCATTTACATCTTGCTGATGGCGGATTTCATGCTACAAGGCAGAGCATGCATTGCTGTGACAGAAACTATGCAACTTATAAAGTCAAAAATATTTACTATCTGGCTCTTTCCAGAAGAAATCTTCTGACCTCTGGACTAGAACGTGCTTAAGTGGAAGCCATTGGGATGAGGGTGGGTAAAAATCATGAAATGCACATTTCTCATCTCAGTATGACCATTAACTAGTTGACTGTCTACTTGTCCAGCCTGTTGGCCTCCTGCCCTTATCTATGATAATAGGGAACAGAGCTCAGGGTCTTCTCTGGATTCCTTACAGAAATGCAACTCTTAGATGGTGTATGAGGCAGCTGCTAGGAAGGATGTGAAGCAGGGAACACTTCCCACACCTTGGAAAGTTCATAAATACTCTAGCAGGAAAACAAAAGGTTAATAATATTTTCGTATTAACAAGAGCTCTGGAAATGAGGCTCCAGGAAAAACTACAGTAACAGGCAAAGGGAAAAAACAACAGAGATAAATAAAGACCCTTTGCACAGGTACCAGATAATGCAGCAGGGCCCAGCGGGCAGGACCGGCAGGGAGGCAGCACGATTACCACAGGCAGTGTGCGTGGCCTAGTCACTCTGCGCCAGGCACTGTTCTCAGTGTTTTTTAGGAACCACCTCATTAATATTCCCGGTACCTTTGAGATATGTCATCTGTACCTTGCTGGGCTGTCAGGAAGTTTAACTAAGATGATACACACACGGGGCATAATAAAGGACACAGCAAGTGCTCAGTACTTGCTACTGTTACTACTGTTGGAACTGCAGGCCAAACGAACAGCCTTTCTATCCCATTAGTAAAATCAGCTAATTTGCCTTGCGTCCTTCCATTTCCTCAGTCTCTAGTTCTCATGCTCTCTTTTGTTGTGTGGCAGAAATGGAATGGGCTATACATGCACATAAGCCCCTATGATAAACATCGCTTAGGCCAATAACATGGGAGAAGCGTGGTCCATCATTAATCAGCAGATTGGGACTATGTGAAAAAGGACGTGGGCATTTCTAACAGGGCTTAGAGGCAGTGTGGAGAAGCCGGCGGAGAGCACAGACTCTGGGGTTAGATGACGTGGGGCCAAATTAGACAATTTACTTATTAGACAATTTACTTCACTTTTCTATGCCTCACTTTCCTCATCTATAAAATGGGGATAATAGAACTTTTCATGGAGTAGATGGGTTATTAAGTGAGTTTTCAGAATAGCTGCTGGTTCACAGTAAGAACTGTGTGTCAGCTCTTCATATCATTTCTGTTGGAAAATCAGGTTGTTCTAGGTTGTCAAACCTGTACACTGAGCTTGGTCTGGCCCCGCACTATCAGACAGGTACAAGTGGCTATTTAAATTTAGATAACTGAAAAAGAAATGCAACTAAACATCCAACTTTTTAGTTGAACTAGCCACATTTCAAGTACAGGTGGCTACCATATCAGACAGTTGAGATACAGAATAGCTCCGTCATTGAATAAAGTTCTATTGGACACTTCTGGTCTAGATTCAAGAGACATTCATACATATAGGTTATTACATTTTTTTGTGATAAGAATGAAGAGGTGTGTCATTCAATTCTCATATCAGAACACAAGATCAGTTGGAAGAAGAAGCAAGGGGAAGGAAGAAGCCATGGGTGTCAAGAGCTTCATACTGTGGATGAAACAAGAACTTAAGGTGGATGGGAATTGTGTAAAGTGATAAAGATTCCACGAGAGTGCTGGTAATACAGATGCACCTGTAGTAGAAGGGAGCTGGGAGGAGAAACAGAGAGGGCAAAGTAAGTAACACTCTACCTACTATAGCAGGGGAAAAAATCATGTCTATAATCGATAAGCCAGAAAGAGCAATTTCAGAACAGCACAGCACTTAGAGCTAGGAAGAGAAAAGCCAACTTGTTTAAAAGGGTCCCTTGTGGAATAAGGGATTGAGAGTGGAAAGAGATGGGACTGAGAACTGTTGCTTTTAAAAAATTATTACTGTGTTTCTGTACTATTTCACATTTCAAATATGTATGTATATTTCTTTCATAAGAAATTATTGCAAAAAGAACAAAACCAGCAATAGAATTTTCAGCATTCTAGCATTTGCAGGAAGACTGTATCTTCTCCAGGGTAACTTCTTCAAGGTTTTTGCTTGACTGAAATCATGTTTCTGAGTAGCAAAACCTAGCAAAAACCCCTCTCAATACATAATCTGGATGCTCTAAGTGCATCTTGGGAAGAGGAGTGAATTGTAAGTGCCAACCGAGGGACTGACGGCTTGGGGGAGACAGAATGTGCCAGTGGGTGGATGTACTGGGACTGTGTGTGCGGGTGAGCAGTTGAGCAAACCTCGGTGGCTCTTGCTTGGGGCCAAGTAACAATTACAGTGAAAGCCCCTTCCAACACTTTCTGAGCACTGGAGAAAAACGCAACCCTGAAGCGGATCTGGAATTGCAGGCAGCATGACGGATTCCCAGAGCTCTGCCACCAGAGGTGCTGAAGTGTTTGCAATGCTCTCTGAAGATCAAGGTTGTTTCTGGCCAACTGGGAAGTGCTGTGCCCGTGTCAGCATCGTGTTCATGCCACACAGATGCACATTCAGTGTGAGGCCGTCTTCCTCCACTTTCCTGTTTAGGAGGGCAGGATTTTAGAAGTGCTGTTTTTACCAGATGTGGGAACTGTGATGTCAAAAATTGTTTATGGGTAGGTCATCAGAAGGCCGCTGCTCAGCAAGATAATCACTGGTTTTCAAAATGTGATTCACATTTGAAAGACTAGAGTCAAGCATCAAAATGTTTTCAAATAAAATTTCTCTAAATTGCCTATATGTGGAACTTAGAACATTTTTTTTTCAGATAAGAGAAAGAGAGTATTGGATTCTAAATTCAGACTCTATTGTTTTTTCAATGACTGGCTCTATGAATTTTGGGAAAGCAACTGTCTTTTCGCAGACAACAAAGAAAGAATACTTGATATAAAGTGAAAGGGAAAGTATTAGTTGCTCAGTTGTGCCCGAATGTTTGCGACCCCGTGGACTGCAGCCCACCAGGCTCCTTTGTCTATGGGATTTTCCAGGCAAGGATTCTGGAGTGTTTTGTCATTTCCTTCTCCAGGGGATCTTCCCCACCCAGGGATCAAACCCAGGTCTGCACTGCAGGCAAATTCTTTACCGACTGAGCTACCAAGGAAGTCACTTGATACGAAGTTGTACATAAAAATATGGATGACTAATTTATAGTATCTAGCCAATTCTTTGATTAACACGTCTTCTCATTTTACAAACGAAGGAACTATCACTCAGAGAGGTTAAGCTGCTTTCCCCAGGGAACACAGCTAACATAAGGCAAACCTAGGATTTGAACAAAAATGGATCTGACTTCAAAGGATTCATTACTGCATTATGCTGCCCCCTACCCTGCCATACCTTTGTTCACAAAACAATTTACCTAAGTTTGAGGATAAAATCCAGATCATGGCTTATGGATCTACTTTGAAGAGCAAAGAGGGTCTGTGCTCAGTTGATTCAGTTGTGTCCGACTCTTTGAGACTCTACGGACTGTAACCCTCCAGGCTCTTTTGTCCATGGGATTCTCCAGGCAAGAATACTGGAGTGGGTTGCCATGCCCTCCTCCAGGGATCTTCTTGACTCAAGGATCAAACCCGTGTCTTTTATGTCTCTTGCATTGACAGCTGGGTTCTTTACTACTAGTGCCACCTGAGAAGTCCCAGGAGGTAATATTATGATGCTATTCACCTATCATCACAACAAGACTTCGAATGTTACAACTGATGGAACCATCATGGATATTCTGAAATAACCTCTGAGGACCACTGGAGAGCTTCAGAGGGACTGGGGGAAGGTAGGACAGAGCCCAGGCTTCCCTGGAAAGCCTCCTTAGGCAAGAACATGAGTTGCAGGGCTGTTGGTTGATTGCACGGCTTCTGTGCATGTTCATAAATATTGATCGTGATTAAACAATTATCATAGTAATGAGGGTAATAATACCTCCTCCAGCCCATCCCACCACACTACTCTAAGTCCCCACCTTTCATCAAACAAAGAGCTGCTGGCACTGGTGGGGAGTTGGGCAAGAGGCAGGGAAATGATCTCTATTAAGCAAAAGCATTCTGTTCCATGCGCTGATTAGGCGCCGCAGCCTCATTAACGAGGAGAATTGTTCGCGTCTCCTGTTGCTCAGGGTACTGTGCTCCGAGACTGGGTCCAGGAAGTGTATGTTCTCATCTCTCTTCCCCCCTGGGGCTTCCGAACAGATGCCCGATGGAAGGAGACCTGTTTTTCTTTCCACTCTCCCTCATTTCTGTCCCAACCATTACTTCCCAGGGAGGATTTCTGCAAGGCTCAAGGGCTCCTCCAAAACCATTCTTTCTTCTCATGCTGCTGAGACTCAACAATGGTCACAAGCTTATTATTTCCCTGGCACGAGGCTAAGCGATTTATTGGTAATTAACCCTCACACTGGGAGGGGTGATGGTTATTACCCTTTAGAGATGAGGAAATTGAGGCTCAGAGAGGTTTAAGGACTTTCTAAAGGACCCAAAGTCGGCAGTATCATGCAGCAGGTGTCTGAATGTGGGTCTGCTGGACTCCGGGGTCTGTGCCCTCTCCAGGTTACTGAGCTGCTCTTCCATGTGCCTATTTACATGACATCCTCTCACTTTAGGGGAAACATGGAAATGCAGAATGGAAAGCTTTAATTTTGTAAGCTCTCCATGAAGGAATAAAGGCTTATTTTTATTTGGTTATACTGGATCTTCCCTGGTGGTCCAGGGGTGAAGAGTCTGCCTTCCAATGCAGGAGATGCAGGTTCGACCCCTGGTTGGGGAACTAAGATTCCACCTGCCCCAGGACAATAAGCCCATGCGCCGTCACCACTGAGCCCACCTGCCCTAGTGTGCGCTCTGCAACAACAGGACCCACTGCAGGGAGCTTACACACAGCAACTGCAGAGACTGCTTGCCACAACGAAGACCCAGCACAGCCAGAAAATAAAGAAACAACAATAACGAAAAAGTAGGGGGTCCTTGCCCACTTCTGGCATTTTCGGGTTTTATTTTGTAAACATGTCTCAACACCAAGACGCCCAACTGAATGTGAGCTGGAAGAGGCCAGGGGCCATGTCTTACTCGTGTCCTTGCATCCAAATGGCCCTGGTGCTGAGCTGAGGTAGCCTGTACTGAATAGTAATGTTTCTACACGAGGGCACCACTTGTTACCCCTGCTGCCTTACCCTATCCCTGCAGCTGCCTCACCTTGAACTCAAGGGTATACACTGCTTACACTGCTGCCGCCAGAGATAACCTGTCTCTTATAGCCAGGCTAGGTCTGCTACAGAGTGAAGCATTTTTTCTCCCCCTACCCCCTCCACTGCATCTCAGGTAAAGATCAGGGAAAACAAACACACTGATAAGACAGGAGGTCTGGGTTCTATGTCAAAATAACTTATTCAAGTCATTTTCCTTCTCTGGTCTCAGTGTAAATAACTGCAAAATGGGGTAGCTAGAATGTATCACAACTTCCCAAACTTTTGGCATCACTACCATCTTCCTGATTTGGGCTATTGCCCATGGGCCATCTGTAAGCACTATATTTACTTATTTACTTAATATTCTCCTTTAAATTGGCTCACTTTTAAAACACTTAATTCTAAAAAGAAACCTGGTATCACTGCCATAAATGGAAACTAAGTATCACTCTCAAGAAGAGAAGGTAAGCATAAAAATAAATACAGCATACATATGATGAAGTGATTACTTTTTAGGTAGACAGGGTTGCCTGCTAAGGGTGCTGTGTCTGAGGCTGCTCATTCTCTCTGTCTCTCTCTCTTTTTGTTGGGCATGAAGATCTGAAAATTTGGAGAAGTATGACAGGCAAACACTCAAAGGAAACTTTCTCCTTGATAGAAGGATATGGAGGAAAATACAATTAAAAAAGAAATAACTTTCTCACAATTTGGCTGGTGTTATTTAATACTGAGTTTTTGCCACATCTGACACCTTCTCACATAACATGTAGACTGTCCCCTACATTTGGTAAATACTCAATGATACACTAGGAGAAGGCAATGGCACCCCACTCCAGTACTCTTGCCTGGAAAATCCCATGGATGGAGGAGCCTGGTGGGCTGCAGTCCATGGGGTCGCTAAGAGTCGGACACGACTGAGCGACTTCACTTTCACTTTTCACTTTCATGCATTGGAGAAGGAAATGGCAACCCACTCCAGTTTTCTTGCCTGGAGAATCCCAGGGGCAGGAGAGCCTGGTGGGCTGACATCTATGGGGTCACGCAGAGTTGGACACGACTGAAGTGACTTAGCAGTAGCAGCAGCAGTGATACACTAGGAAAGCCTGTCAAAAAGAAGGAGGAGGAGGAGGAAGAAGAGGAAGAAAGGGAAGCAGCAGCAGAAGCAGCAGCCTTGGTTGGCAGAATCTGCTAATTTCTGTGGTATAAGCACTTTTACCCTGGTCAATGTCAAGCTACCAACAAGACACCATTAAAGGTAAACATGAAAAGAACTGCAAAGAATTTGCTCGTAACAGCAGGTAGAAACTGAGCACCTCGCTGGAAACAATGGACCAGAAAATCTCAGGTCCTTCTGTTGCATGGATCCTAGATTGCGACTTTCAGTTAACAGAAATCAAGTCTTTTTAAAAAAGTCTTCCCTAGTCTACTCTAGCTCAATAATTCGCATAGAGCCATCATTTAAAACATGGTGGCTGATTAAGTAACTGACTGTAATACTCAGGACTCAGTGATATAACCACAGTAACAACCGCAAACATAACAGTACTAAAGCAAGTACTGAATGCTTGAGTGAAGTCGCTCAGTCCTGTCCAACTCTTTGTGACTCTGAATGCTTATCCCATTGCAGATATATAGCATTTTCTAATTTATTTCTAGAAATACCACATAATCTAGGTATTATTATCCCTTTTGTATAGGTCAGTAAATTAAGACAACAAGTTAATTAATTTGTTCAAGATTATAATATGGTAAGGGGCAGAACTAGACAAGTAAGTATGGCTTGGTGTATGTTGAAATAAACTTGGCTCAATTTAACATATGCTTGGACAATGGAAGATTCAACTCTGGTAAAGGAACTATTTTGATTAATAGAGAGGTACCCACTCCAGTGTTCTTGCCTGGAGAATCCCAGGGACGGGGGAGCCTGGTGGGCTGCCGTCTGTGGGGTCGCACAGAGTCAGACATGACTGAAGTGACTTAGCAGCAGCGTTCTAGAGATCGTGTATGAATGAAAAGTTCCTGAAGAATTAAAGTGAGAAATGCCAGAAGTATACTAAAGTTAATGGAAAATATCTTGGAGGAATCCAATTTCCGGATATGGAAATGTGCTGAAATGGAAGTTATAGGAACTTATAAGAGAGTTCTGGTTGATTCTGTTACTGGTAATAGTTTGGGTTGCTTAGGAGAAAAGATGCTATGCTAAGGACTGAACCAGTGAGAAAACTGCTGGTTAAAAGCATTAGGGTCATTTCAACCTTCCCATAGGTTTAAGTTGAAGGAAGGTCGTTGCTTATTTGCTCAGTCAGTCAGTTCAGTTGCTCAGTCGTGTCCAACTCCTTGCAACCTGATGGACTGCAGCACGCCAGGCTTCCCTGTCCATCACCAACTCTCAGAGCAGACTCAAACTCATGTCCATCGAGTCAGTGATGCCATCCAACTATTTCATCCTCTGTTGTCCCCTTCTCCTTCTACCTGCAATCTTTCCCAGCATCAGGCTCTTTTCGTTGAGTCAGTTCTTCGCATCAGGCGGCCAAAGTATTGGAGTTTCAGCTTCAGCATCAGTCCTTCCAATGAGTATTCGGGACTGATCTCCTTTAGGATGGCCTGGTTGCATCTTCTTGCAGTCCACAGGACTCTCAAAAGTCTTCTCCAACACCACAGTTCAAAAGCATCAATTCTTCGGCACTCAGCTTTCTTTATAGTCCAACTCTCACATCCATGATCACTGAAAAAACCATAGCTTTGGCTAGATGGACCTTTGTTGGCAAAGTAATGTCTCTGCTTTTTAATATACTGTCCAGGTTGGTCATAACTTTTCTCCCAAGGAGCAAGCATCTTTTAATTTCATGGCTGAAGTCACATCTGCAGTGATTTTGGGGCCCCCCAAAATAAAGTCTCTCACTGTTTCCCCATCTATTTCCCATGAAGTGATGGGACCGGATGCCATGATCTTAGTTTTGTGAATGTTGAGCTTTAAGCCAACGTTTTCACTCTCCTCTTTCACTTTTATCAAGAGGCTCTTTAGTTCTTTACTTGCTAAGTTGTGCCTAATTCTTTGCTACCTCTTAGACTGCAGCACACAAGGCTTCCCTGTCCATCACTATCTCCCAGAGTTTGCTCAAACTCATGTCCATTGCATTGGTGATGCCATCCAACCATCTCATCCTGTCACCCTCTTTTCCTCCTGCCCTCAGTCTTTGCCAGCATCAGGGTCTTTTCCAATGAGTGGGCTCTTCACATCAGGTGGTCACAGTATTAGAGCTTCAGCATCAGTCCTTCCAATAAATATTTAAGCTTGAAGGAAAGTTAAGAATGGCTATTTATGGGACCCTCATAACATGCCAGGTATCATACAAGGCCAATGCTCACTTTGTACCTAACTGTTCCCTCAAGTCTCTGAGGTAGGTATTAGCATCACCACTTTACAGATGAAGAAAGTGAGACTCCAAAATGTTCAATGACTTTCTCACATTTCTGTAAGTCTGGGCTTCACAATCACGTCTCTTCTTCTACCTTTCTGGGGATAAGCGTCCCACTGCATGTGACTCAGAGGTCTGGTCAGAATCTCTATCTTTTAATTTCAGAACCATTATGTTCTGTTTGAAGCCATGCACAAGTTTGTTAGGCCTTTCTTTCATAGCTGACCTTTCTATTACCCTGTAGTTCAGCACCTCGTGTTCTAAAGAAAATACTGTGTCTGTGCCATGTTCACTCTGAATACTTATCTGTTTACTAAAGAATATTAAGAGAAATGGTTAACTTTGGATGCTTACTTTATTTCTTCTAAAGGGCTGCCTTGGACAGCAGGTATGTTAATTGTCATGTGTGTTTTCAAGGCATGAACTGGAATGAGGATGATGTCCTACTAGGTGATAAAATTATCTGTCACAGACCCCAAAGCGGATGTCAAGCTCTGAAACACTGGGGAGCAGCTGATGAAAGAAGTCCATAGAAGACACGGCAGATCAGTATTGTACAGTTCTTAAGCATTTCAGGGAAAGCTGCTTTTGTTTGGTCCATGTGAACAAAACACATTAGACGACTTAAGTCTTGCCTTCCACTAGTGGCTCGAAGCTTCAAAACGATAAGACCACAAACCCAACACTAGCTTGTAGCAGGCAGCTGGGCTCTCTATGGCCTCTCTTAACTTCTCCAAATGAATCAATTTCCATAATGTCTCCATGCAAACCCTTAAATCCCATAACCACAGGCTCTGGACTAGATCCTTAACTCCATCCAACTCTATCTCTGTCATTTTCCCCCTTTGGCTCTGGCCCTACCCTGAGTCACAATGAACTTCCAGTTTCCAGAATGAAATAGACCTTCGGGGCTTCCGTGGTGGCTCAGACGGTAAAGCGTCTTTCAGAAATGCGAGAATCCCAGGTTCGATCCCTTGGGTTGGGAAGACACCCTGGGGAAGGAAATGGCAACCCACTATAGTCCTCTTGGTTGCTAGATTCCATGAACGGAAGAGCCTTGTAGG
The DNA here is from genome assembly GCA_935064755.1 of Tragelaphus eurycerus. Lineage (NCBI taxonomy): Eukaryota > Metazoa > Chordata > Mammalia > Artiodactyla > Bovidae > Tragelaphus > Tragelaphus eurycerus. The sequence continues at coordinate 56,014,904 of CAKXYN010000001.1, read as the reverse complement.
CTATAGTCCATGGGGTCGCAGAGTCGGACACAACTGAGCGACTTCACTTTCACTTTTTTCTTCTCCAAGTCTTTGTGCTTTGGACAGTCTTTGTTTTCTTCTTTACCAGGTGAGATTTTACTTATCTATTAGACCTCTGCTCGAACGCCTTTCCTCTATGGTCTCCCAGATGAGGCTGGGTCCCTTTGGGCTATGATCCAATTGCATCAGCTACTCTCTGAATAATCGCTGCGCTTGTAAATTACTTGTTAAGAATGTCTCCCTCATAGGAATATACAATAAGAGATAATGTTCCTCTCATTCACTGCTAAGCTCCCAGTGCCTAGCACATAGTAGGTGCTCCATAAACATGTGTTGAATGGAGCAGCATAAAACTAAAGATTGTTCAGAAAGCATAAAGATTCTGTATGTCTACTCCTTTGGTTTTACTGCAAAACTAATGGGCTGGTGGGTAAATTATAACATACTTTTGCTGGTAAGATGTGAGAAATAGATGACTCTTTCTCTTAAGAATGATCACAGACAGTCCCTTCATCTATGGGTTTCTTAGCTTCTATGGGGAATAACATTCTGGTGATAATTAAGCAGTAGATCTAAGGTGGAGTTTTATCAGCTGTGCAAGACTCAGCTGGGCACATTACTCAACTTATCTCATCTGTTAAGTGGGATAATCATCATATCTATTACATAGGGTGATTGTGAGGACTGGATGAGAAAATGCATGTCATTCACTTAGCACTGTGCCTGGCACATGTCATGTTCAAAGCATGTAAGCATTTACCACCATGGCTGGTTCTTCTGTCCAAGGCAGACACCTCTACTCTGAAGTGCAGAAGCCAAATGACTTGAATCACATGAATCTAGCATCTGGTAATTTGATGAGGTTACCCTCTGAGGAAGAACCAAGACCTCTGTGTCTACATCGCCATCACCAGCCTACACTGTAAAAAGCCATTTCTCCCTTGCTGGTGTTCCTTGAAGCCAAAGGAAAAATGGAACGCCATCAGAGATAACACTAAGTCACAACCAACCTCAGCCCACGCTACAATTTGAACTGCTTCCTGATCAAACTGTTCTGTGGACAGAAGTGAATACCCTTGATCCAGTTTTGGCCTTTGAGCAAGTTGGCAGTCGTGCTCTCTGGCCTGCCATCAGGGGCTCTGCACTGAAGCAGTCCAAGCTGCTGCTTCATCTGCATGAACATCAGCCCTGGCCTCAGATTGTAGCAGGAAGAGAAGCATGTCCACTGCATTTCATATCTAAGGGGCAAAACAAAATGCTGACAAAAGGGAAAAAGGGTGAATGAGGGTGATTTGAGACATAGGAGACTGGTCAGACAGTGGAGCTTGGGCCCCTCAACAGCCCTAACGTGGGCTTTATTCTCCCTAACCTGAGCAGTTTCCATGCTATGCTGTGACCATCTCAAATGGTTGTGGGTGATGGGGGGTAATATTAGGTAAATTTTAGGGGGCTTCAGGGAATCCGATGTAATCATTCTGTCCACTGGCAGTGGGTGCCTCTTACATCCTCCCTTTTCCTTGGAGGCTCCGGAGTGTACAGGGAGAGAGAAGGCTGGCCAAGCTGCAGGGCTTAACCTCCTGAAGCCTCACTTTCATCATTTGCAGGAGAGCCTTGTTGCAGCAGGATTGTTCAGAGGATTCGACAAGAAAAAATATATTTAAAGCACTTAGCCCTGTGCCAGGCACTTAGCAAGTGCTTAAAGGATAGGAGCTGAAGCTCTTGTAGCTATTTTGGACTTCTGAATTCATCTACCATAGCCATCATCAGATTACACTGAGGGGAATTCAAAGCCAAGGGGTGGTCCTGTGTCCCAGGTCACACAGTTTGCTGGTGAGGGGCAGAGCTGGGGTCCTGCCCCCAGTCTCCCCACCCTATGAAGTCTTTCTTTGCTGAATCCCTTACTCTCAGGACTCATCTGGCTTAGCTGAGTTCTCCATAAATCACACTTCTCAAGCTTCCCACCTTTGTCCCCTGCAACTGAATCTACCCTCCGCATCTCCTCAATTCTTAAACCCTCCTGATGTTCCTTTCAAAGTATCCTGTGGAAATGTCTTCTCTGCTTTCCTGCCACATGGCCATGGTAGCTGTTTTTCTGTCCAGAAGCATCTCCTCTCCTTTTTACCCATGTCTGGTCCCTTTAAGTCTGGTCCCTCCATCTCCTCCTCAGAGAGACTGTCCAGGACCATCACAGCTGAAGGAACACCGGCCCCCACCTTCTCTCTGTCTCCAGTTTGTGGTCTGTACAGCAGTGGCCCCAGCCCCAATAACTTTCTCTTCTTTTCCTTTGTCTCCTATCCTCAGTGTAAGCTCCCAAAGGACAGAGAACATGCCACCCTTACTCCTGCTGGGTCTCTGGCACTGACATGATCCACAACACACAGGTTTGGGGTAAACACACACCAGGTGAATGAAGGCATGAGCCAACAGATGGATTCTAGAAACAACAATTTGGTAACACCTGGACAGGACCAAGGCAAAGATTTTAACTTGCTGGAAGGACAACCTAGACACCTGTTAGGCCCCCTTCTTGGCCTCCTAAAAGAACAGCGCCAAGCTACCCACAAAGACAGGGAGTCTTCCAGGCAGGCAACCCACACAAAAGCACATCTTGCAGTCGGGGGAAATGGGCGGATGGTTGCTAATTGCGACTTCCAACTGGGCTGATCTTTCAAAAGTTCGAAAGGCGCCTGCCTCCCCAAATCCCGGGCTGCTACCACTGCTGGGGCTGGAGCCGGAGGAGAGGAGGGGTGTGCCTGGGCGCCTCTCAGGCTGGCACGGAGAAGACACATCTCCTCCTCCCTCCTCCCCCCAGCTCCTCTCCAAGAGAGGAAGCAATGCAGATGGAGACGAGAAATAAATATTCCTGCCTGCTCTGTGCCACTGCAGACGTTTTCCAAAATGTCTGGCTTGGACCATGAAATCAAGCCCACCCAGGAAAGGAGGCGCTCAGCGGGAGAAAGAGGGGGAAAAGGGTGGCATATTTGTCGGTACTTGTCAGCTTTCTGGGGGGCAGAGCACACGGCTCAGACTTGGCAGCCCCCCCGAGGCAGGGATGCGGTGAGTGCACAGTAATGCTTAAGGAATTGGATCGGAAATGGGAGCGCGTGAAGGAAGCCCTGCCAGGCTGTCGGCAGCATCCCTAAGCCTTTGTCCGCGGTCGCAGGACTCCTGGCTGGTCCCCCTGTCCTTGGTGTCAAGGCCTGGTCCACAGTACCTGCTGCCTCCACGCAGCCCCTCCGACCTCCAGCCCGCTCTGGGATGGTTAACACCATGGTGCCGCAGGCAGTCTTCAAAGGCCCTATGAGATTCGGGCAGGAGCCCAGGATCCACGTGTGTGGAGACATCCCTGCCACCTCTCTGCAGAGCTCGCCTCCTCCAGCGCTGGAGCACCGGCAGGGATGAGAACACAGGCTGCAAATGATAAGTGGGTGCTTCTGGCCTTGGGGGAGCCGAGTGCGTGGGAGGAGTGTCATTAAGGAGGGGAAGTCACAGGCCCACCAACAGCCCCGCAGTGTCCTGCGGTGACAGGAGCTTCACGAGGCGGGCTGTGCAAATGTCTCCCAAAGGGGAGACTGCGAGGATGAGAATTCTAGCACGAACACTCTGGCAGGTGCTAGGCCTTCTTTGTTTCTACCCCGCTGTGAGGATCTCCCTGGCCCCACGTTCCTGTCACCTCCAGACCACCTCTCACTAGGTCCCCTGGTAAGCAGGGAATGTTCCCCTGGCATTAGGGTGGGATCCTTAGAGGACTGAATTCTGCTCCAGGAAGAGCAGAGGGGCTTTTATGGTTTGCACTGGTTCAAATCCAGTGCAGCGAAAATAGTTGCTCAAAATGAAGACTCAAAGAAAGTGGTTAACTTTTGCGGATGTCAGGACAGCGTTTTCCAAAAATGCTGCCTTTAGTTCTCTTTTCACCATTTCCATGACTTCACTGAGGAATGAGAGATTATCTAATATTTCCCACTCGTGTGCCCTGAATCCTTCTTTATGAATCTTTCCCGCTCACGTGCCCATCTGCCTTCTAGTGTCAGGCAATTGCCAGCTGAATCCCACTCTCTCCAGGAAGCTGTTTGGTGGTGGAGAGAAGCTGGCAGAAGACCTGAGTTCCTGTCCTCATTCTTCCCGCTGCTGTGTGACCTTAGACAGATTACTCCCTGTCTCTGGTCCTGGGTTTTTTGGTTCATCAAAGAAATGGGTTGGATAGGATTCCTTTTGGCTGTGATACATCATGGGTGGTCCTACTGAGTGAATCAAACTGCTGTTCTCTGTCATCATCCTTTTCCCATCCCAACTTTGCCAACAGATTCCAGAGACCAAGGCCATCACACTTTAAGGACTAAGTTCAATCCTAACACATGGGAAGGTCAGAACTGCATATCAAAATAAGCTGAGCACATAGATAAAGTACATACATACAATCTAAAAATTGCTTTAAATGTTTTCTTTCTACATTTCCCTTAATTCCCAGAAAATCTAATGCATGTATTAGGGAAAGACCAAAGCAGGATATATTTGCAAAGAACTTGTAAACATGCATTAAGTGTGTAATGCATAATCACCTTCTTAGTTATCTTTTATTAATCAAGGCTGCCATTTACTGAAACCTACTATGTGTTACGACTATGCCAAGTCCTTCTCACATTATTATAATCATGACAGTTCATTACAGAAGAAATTACCTACTTTCCACTTGCCTACAACATCGGTAGTTGACATGAATTAACACAGAGAAACATAAACCGAAAACCAAAGGACACAATTGCATGCCTCCTACAAACCAAAAGCAAACTCAGGCTCAGAGAGGATGAGACACCTACTCTAGATCACACAGCGGGTTAATACAGGTAATGGGATTTGAATCCAGGTCTGCTGGATTCCACAGATGACGATGTGCTCCTCCTCCAGCCTGTACTGGGCTCTGCCTTGGCATTTGATGCCTGTCTAGGAGATTCTTTATCTCCTAGAAGAGAGGTTTTGAAGGACCCATAAATAGCAGGTCCTAAACTGACTGCCTTTCTTACAGTATTGTGAGAGGAAAACAGCTGGTCTACTAGCCAGCAAAAACCTTGCTGTGAGAAATGGCAAGAAAGCACGCAGCAGTGGTGCCCACCTCACACAGAAGGAAGGGTGAACTGGTAGCCCATTTAAGCCACCATCTCCATGGATCACTTACCTACAGAGAATGAGTCTGGCTTCTGCCCATGACCTATCACACTTCTGTTTCCATGCGGTGTGTTGGCACAGAATTAGAGCTTTCCCAAATGTGTACAGATTGGATCATGCGCAGCAAAAGTTGTAAGCTCCAGTGTCCCCAAGCCCAGGCCAGTACAGGAATGAGCAAAATGACAAGGAAAGGGGCCACAGGGAACTGGTAAACACCTCTCCGATCTGTGGGGACTACTGACTGAGTTCCAACAGACTGCTGCAACGCACACATGCAGACCGAAGGCTGCCGACTGCCTGCCTTATGAAGATACCCTGGAATACTGACATCTCTGAGTTCTCTTGATTCTTAAACGTGGGCAGCTAATTCAGTAAAGAAAAGTGTACCTGATATGGTGAGGACCAAACAACATCCACTTTCAAGCTCTGACTTTTAGATCTCTGCTTGGTAATCCCTAAAATTAATTCTCCTCATTTGTAGGAAAAGAAGCCCAGAAATACCTGAGCTAGCTAAGGTGAGCACAAACTGGCAACCCTCTTTGGATACATACATATATTAATAGAGACATACATGTGTTTGTGTACATGCATATACATACATACATATTATATATTCAAAATTAAATAGAAATGATTTGGATTACTTGTTGTTATGAACTGTTCTGCTTATTTTCCTGTGTTATTATTATACATTAGCAGTTGACCACAATGAACATATATATACAAACCTCAAACCAAAATGACATAAAAAGCACCTCGCCCCTAAACCCAAATCCAAACTAGAACATAAACCAAGAAAGAAAGAAGCTCTTTACTTACGGTAAATGACAAAAAAGAAGAAAACAAAGTCCCTTCATCATATCTGGACAATTTTGCAAGCACTCCTTCCAGGATTGTAACGAACTAGCAAAATAGCAAAAAGGGAAAAGAATCATTATTTCAAACTATAATTGCTCATAATAAAGAGCAACATTTCCCAACCTCCCAGAGACCAGCAATGAGCCCTTGCTCATTTTTAAGTTCTATTATTTGGTTCCTGTCTTTGGGGAAAGGAAGAGACTGCCTTTACATAGAAATATTTGACTTATTCGGCTTTCTCTTCATTATTATGTGATTGCAAATATAGAGTGTTACAGAAGTGCAAAGTGACAAAATATTATTGAGTTGCATATAGCATGCGATAATATTAAATGCACTTTTCAAAATCCAAAACTGCGCAAAGCAGTTTTTACGTTACATATTAGCACTACATTTAATCCAATCTATTTTTATTTGTATTTTATCAGTAATTTTGGGGAAACAGAAGTTTAGCACTGGCAAATATAAATGTCTTCCCATTCAGCATTACTTAGTTAAAATTCTATAATTCATGAGGGTGACTGAAATAGCTTTATCTGACTTTTATGTTTTATTATGACTCTCACTGCATGTGAAACGAGGGGAAAGGGGGTTTTCATGATGGCAGAATTCCTTATTACCATTTAACTTTCTGTTTTTAAAAAGCTAACTTTGTCAGGGCTGAAAAACAAAACAAATATTTCCTGCATAACCTACTGCAACATTGGGGGGCAAATTTTTATTAGGGTAACATATGCCACTTCATCAATTCATCTTCGCCAGGCTCACAATCATCAGAAAAATCCTTCAGAGCTGCAGCTGGGTGACATACTATCTTGTTTCCTGAGAAATACAAGCACTCAGCGCAACTTTTTAACGTGTTACATTTTAATAGAAACGCAGACATAACAAAGCAATATTCACAATGAAACATTTCACCTGAGGCTGAAGGTTACCTTTGCAACCAAGAGTGTTATCATTTCTTTAACAGTTTCTTCAATTAGTTCGTCTATTTTTGAATGGTACTGATGCTAAAGAACACAGAAAGACAAACATTAGCATGTTTGGGAGGTGCTGGCACTGCATCCATTGGTAATTTTTAGACAACGCAATTTATAAATAAAATGTGGCCGGCAGACCTATTTTATTTCCATAGTCCCAGAAGCAGCTGTAAGATTCTGACTCCATGTCTTTGATGAAGAAAGATCAGAAGCTCTTAAAAAAAAAAAATGACCAGATGCGTTGTTCCTTACCCAAAGCTTTTGCTGGCTTTGATATGTGTAGACACACACATTTACAAATAGGATGCAGGGGTGGCTTAACAAACGGTCTGGCAGTGTGTTGATCTGGGTCTTATAAAGCAAGACACTGCACTGATTTAATATAGAGGATGAAAATTATCTTTAGGAAACTGCTGGGTGATGTGACTTTGGGAATCACAAACTCCAAAGGGAATGTGACCAAAACTGACTGATTTTGCACAAACTGTTCTTCAGTCATCAGATCCTTTGGGTTACCACCTGAGAGCCACCCAGTTATATCTCCAGGGACTGACTCAGTCTAAAGGCAAAGTATCTCTCTAGGAACTCTTGTGGCAGTTACTCAGTTTCTTCATTTGCAGAGAAGTAGACCCAGGTTTATAGGTTCTCCTGAGATGACTGCTAAGCCTTTCAATTTCTCGTACTACCACTGTCAGTTAAAACTTAAACAGTAATGCAAAAACAAATCCCCACACAGACAAAAATCTGCTGTAAATGCCAGGGGAAAAGGAAAAGCGATTTCAACAGAAGATACTGCATGCCAGCTCCTTGACATTTATTAGATCATTTTAGTATCCATTTGAATTATTCCATATTTCCTTAATAAAAAATAACAATGCAAAACATTGCTATTTGGAAAGGAAAATGCACTTACCCACTCTTTAGCAAACTTTCAGAAGGATGATTAATTAGGAACAGAAAAGAAACAGTGCAAATAAAAATTAGGACAAAAGGACACATGAGAAAAATAAAAATTAAACAAAGCATCCAAAAAGTTATGAAAACATACATAAATAATAAGCCATAGTAATGTGGTTTGATATTCTGATAACTGGCAATTAGGAGCAAAGGGATGTGAATTAGGTAAATTCATAGGTGAATTCTGATTGTAATTGGAAGACTGAGATAAAGTCCCAGTGCAAAGTTGGTAAGTCATGATGTCTAAGAAAATGTGGCTCAGTTTCCTCATCTGCAAAACAAGCAGGTAATACTACAACCACCCAGGACCAATGATGAGGGGGGGAGCTAGTAGGGAAGGCGGCACACTCTGCATGAGGACATTCAGCCTTGTTCATATGATGATAAAACCAGGGCTCAGTCCTTTCCTGCCAGTACTGCTCTAAGCTCAAAAATCTACTTTGAAGATCATACTGAGGGTCTAGATGTGAATATGCAATTCAAATATTTCTTCAAGGTCATAAAGGAGAAGATAAAGGGAGGGAGTGGTCACCATCAGTCATTTTAGTTTTTTATTTATTGAAGGATAATTACTTTATCATTTTAGCTTTTCATTTTAGTTGATTAGAGGAAAATAAGAACATGAATGGGCCATGTTGGCTCTACTGGTAGCTTCATGAAAGTGGCATAAACTGGTAAATGGCATAAACTTCCAGGTAAATGGAAAAACTATCTACAGGATTCTGTGTTAGAAACACAAAGAAAGATGTCAGAGCAAAAGAATTTCAGGAGTACTGACATGCTGCGATTCATGGGGTCGCAAAGAGTCGGACACGACTGAGCGATTGATCTGATCTGATCTGACGAAGCTCCAAATTCATTTTTAGGTCTTGAGATAAGATCCAGAATCACATGCTTACTTTCCCTCCCCATGTGAGTGCCTCACTCTGCTAGATTTTCTTTAGAATTACTATAAATGATTCACCTTTATTAAATTATGAGGTTTAACTCAGGAAAGCTAGCTGCAGGCAAAATAACATAATGTGAAATATTAAATGAGGGGCTTCTAACCAAGCAAAGAACATTACTGAGAACAGAAACTCTCTCTTGAAACACTTGGCTGAAATGGCAAACAAAGCCAACAGCACTCACTCTCCACACTCTAAGAAAGATTCAGGCTTGGGCTTTCCTGGTGCTCCAGTGGTTAAGAATCTGCCTGCCAGTGCAGGGGACCAGGGTTCACTCCCTGGTCCAGAAGGATCCCAAATGTCTGTGGAGCCTGTGAGCTGCAACTGCTCAGCCTGCACACCTAGAGCCTGTGCTGAGTAACAAGAGAAGCCACTGCAAAGAGAAGCCTGCTCATCGCAACTAGAGACGGTAGCCCCTGCCTGCTGCAACTAGAGAGAGTCCCTGCATGGCAACAAAGACCCAGGGCAGTCAAATATAAAGAAATAAACCTTTTTTTACGGAAGATTCAGGCTCTTGATTGGAAGATTAACAATCTTATTTTGGCTTCAGAAGTGAGAGAACCTCAAACCTTTTAATTCTCTAAGGAATCCAAGCTAAAGTTTATGGTAGCCTCTTCCTACCTTCAATATTTCCATGTGGAACACAGTCCTGAGCATTCTCCAGGGAGAATCACTGTCTCTCCCTTTCTCTCTTGGTGAATATTGGGATCTCCACGCTTCTACATCTTTCTTTTTTCCTACTTATGAAAAAAAGCATCTGCCATGATTATTCTGCTTCTGACTTCCAGAGGAAAAACTTGAGCATGTTCATTTCTGCCAGTCTATTTCCTCCTCTCCTCAGTGGGGCTAGAACTAAACCTCTTGTGAAAGTAGAAATCATATTCATCAAACAAAGTCATGAAACGATGCTCAGAAACATGACTTAGAAACCCAGAACTGCTATCTGGCAGAATCACTACTACAGTTACTAATTGATTACTATGAAGTTAACATGTGTGTATACATTCTCTCTGCTGTGCTGTGCTCAGTTGGTCGTGTCTGGCTCTTTCTGTCCTTATGGACTGTAGCCCTTCAGGCTCCTGTATCCATGGAATTCTCCAAGCAAGAATACTGGAGTGGGTTGCCATTTCCTCCTCCAGGGGATCTTCCTGACCCAGGGATCAAACTTGCGTTTCCTGTACTGACAGGTGGATTCTTTACTGCTGAACCACCAGGGAAGCTCTTATATGTAAACTATAATCTGAATTAAATAAAACTTACTTTGGGAAAGGTTGTACAGCAGGGTAGTATCTACTCTATTAATCACATAACAAAGGGTTACGTATCAAAGCAGCCCCCATTGCTAGTCAGGTAATTATAAAAACACATGAATTCCTTTCACCAGATTCTTCTGAGACTTATTTGACTGACTTGCTTTTCTGGAGAAATAGTGACCAAGGAATCTGCCTTCACTGTTCTCTCAGGAGACACATTGCTCCCTGCAGATGAGAAGTTCCAGGAAGGCATATAATACTACTGGGGCATCTTTTAATTACCATTCTATCTAGATAGTATTTCCTTGGTGGCTCAGATGGTAAAGAATCTGCCTGCAATGCAGGAGACCTGGGTTCAAGCCCTGGGTAGGGAAGGTCCCCTGGAGAAGAGAATGGCTACCGACTCCAGTATTCTTGCCTGGAGAATCCCATGGACAGAGGAGCCTGGAGGGCTATAGTCCATGGCGTTGCAAAGAGTTGGATACAACTGAGTGACCAACACTAGATAATACTAGATTATCTTGTCACAAAATTTCTTGCAGTCAAAGGAACTATCCAATTCTGCCTATAACCTCAGTCAGTTCAGTTCAGTCACTCAGTCGTGTCCAACTCTTTGTACCCCCATGGACTGCAGCACACCAGGCTTCTCTGTCCATCACCAACTCCTGGAGCCTACTCAAACTCATGTCCATCGAGTCAGTGATGCCATCCAACCATCTCATCTTCTGCTGTCCCCTTCTCCTCCTGCCTTCAATCTCTCCCAGCATCAGGGTCTTTTCAAATGAGTCAGTTCTTTGCATCAGGTGGCCAAAGTATTGGAGTTTCAGCTTCAGCATCAGTCCTTCCAATGAGTATTCAGGACTGATTTCCTTTAGGATGGACTGTTTGGATCTCCTTACAGTTCAAGGGACTCTCAAGAGTCTTTTCCAACACCACAGTTCAAAAGCATCAATTCTTCGGAGCTCAGCTTTCTTTATAGTCCAACTCACATTCATACATGATCACTGGAAAAACCATAGCTTTGACTAGATGGACCTTTGTTGGCAAAGTAATGTCTCTGCTTTTTGATATGCTGTCTAGGTTGGTCATAGCTTTTCTTCCAAGCAGCAAGTGTCTTTTAATTTCATGGCTGCAGGCACCATCTGCAGTGATTCTGGAGCCCCCCAAAATAAAGTCTCTCAATATTTCCATTGTTTCCCCATCTATTTGCCATGAAGTGGTGGGACTGGATGCCATGATCTTAGTTTTCTGAATGTTGAGTTTTAAGCCAACTTTTTTACTCACCTCTTTCATTTTTGTCAAGAGGTTCTTTAGTTCTTCTTTGCTTTCTGCCATAAAGGTGGTGTCATTTGCATATCTGAGGTTATTAATATTTTTCCCGGCAATCTTGATTCCAGTCTGTAACCTAATATGGTACAAAAGGGGATCCTGCCTACTTTGGCATTTTTCAGTCCTCTCTGTTGGTTTTCTTAGGTTGGTTTGACCCTAAGGGCTTCCCTGGTGGCTCAGCTGGTAAAGAACCTGCCTGCAATGTGAGAGATCTGGGTTAGATCCCTGGGTTGGGAAGATCCCCTGGAGAAGGGAACGACTGACTACCCACTCCAGTATTCTGGCCTGAAGAATTCTAGGGACTGTATAGACCACGGGGTTGCAAAGAGTCAGAGACAATGGAGCCACTTTCACAATAATCATAATATTTCTAAGTTATATTCTAGGGCACTAGGTTGTGCTGATAGCAAGGGAACCTCTCATCTCAATGGCATGGGAAGTTTGGAGAGTTTACTTTTGCTTCTGATGAGCTAAGTTGCAATGAATTCACAATCTTTGTGAAAATTATTCCACTTGACTTCCTGTGCTGCACATTTTGCCTTGTCATGGAACAGATTGTGTGTATGTTGTCTTTCTGTTAAGACCATCTGACCTTGGAAATGAGATGAAAACACACTAGACCAAGTGAGAAACTATTTAATACACAATTTCCTCTCTATTGGGGCTTCACAAATTTTAATGAAAAAATAAATATTTAAGATGGAAAAGTATGGTTAACAAATGTTTCAACAGCTGCTTTTAAATGAGCCTTTATCCCAGTGATGAAATTCAGGAAGTGATCTTAAAGTTGGAAAACACTGTATCACCTGGTTGGTATCTAGTCCAAAATACCTTACGGGACTTAGAATCTAGCTAGAAACAGGTATAAGTAACTAGATATATAATATGAGTTTACTATCAAAATATTCACAAAATGAAAAGAGAGTGAAAGTGAAGTCTCTCAGTTGTGTCTAACTCTTTGCGAGCCCCTTGACTGTAGCCTGCCAGGTTATTCCATCCATGTGATTTTCCATGCCAGAATATTGGAGTGGGTTGCCATTCCCTTCTCCAGGGGATTTTCCTGACCCAGGGATCAAACCCAGGTCTCCTTCACTGCAGGCAGATTCTTTAGTGTCTGAACCACCAGGGAAGTCCCACAAAATGAAAGCTACATAAGAACATTGGACTTCTTTCCACCTAGTATTGTGATATCTCCAGCCATCCTTGGCCAATCTCACTTTAACAACTGTTTTACTTTGGAGATGAATATCACCATTCTACAAAGTGAGAAAAATTGAGAGATCATTTGCATGAGACTTCCCAAGAAAGTTCTGGCCAAGGTCACAGCTACAGAGCAAGATGAGTGAAGGAAATACATATTTACAATGACGTCTGGTTTCATTCTCACCGTTCTCAGTCATTTGGCATTCTAAGGTCAGAAGAGGCCTCATTCCTCACAAGCTGGCCACTTGGGTGTCTCTGATACGGTTATATCAGGGAAAAATGGCATACAAGCTCACTCTAGCGTGGCTTGGAAAAGTGACAGGCCTAGGGTAAGAATTACAGACTGGAATACAGTATTGGATGGGCTCTTAATAAAGATCATTTGGTTCAATTGTCTGTGCAGTAGTTCTGGCAAATTGTGAAACATTTATAAGTGTCAGTTATTGTTTTCATTTAAAAAAAAGAAAATAAAGCATGCTGACTCATTTAGGGGTAAATATATGAATGAAGTTTGTTCTACTACATAAAATAGAATAATGTCCAGAAAGAAGCAGTCACTGCTGTTTAGCCTTGAAAATGTTACTATTTGGGAATATCCAAGACCAACTTTCTAATCTTACATACAGAAATTAGGAAGCTTTATCCCCAATTTTGACAAGCTACATACCTCTCAAATGTTGTGTGTTGTGTACTCTATCTCTCATCTGACAAATGAGAGCAAGATTATGAGAGTAAGTGACCTGCTCAATGTCATGTCGTTTGGTAGCTGACGTGTAGAATTTGTATGATTTAGTTATTAAAACCACTGGACAATTTATTCAAGAAAACCAAAGCTTCGAGATTAAGCCAATTTCATACTACTCTAGCACAGAACAGATTAGTGGTAAAAATAAGAGACGGTCAACTGTGACAAAACAAAACTGGTTATTTCTCATCCTATATCTCCAACCAGGGTCTACAGGTTGGCTTGACAAGGCCCTGAAATTTATCAAAGTATGTTTTTTTTTCTTCTTCTGGGAAATGGCTTCATCCACTTCATCAGATTCTCAGTAGGTTGCCTGACAACACCTCCCTCCACTCCTTAACCCTACTCCCACTGCCTTCTTAACTCCAGTTCAAAAAGAAAAGATCAGAGTGACTAGTTCTGTTCGAAAAGATGGTTCAGCCATCTGACCAGGTAGGCAGGAGTTCTATGATCAAGGCCATAGCTGAGTCAAACTGAAGAGGGGCTGTAAAAGTTGCCAAGGGTAAAGGAAGGCCAGTCCTAGTGACACCACCCTTTCCTTCCCTGAATGGTGCCATCCTTGGGAAACTCAGCTAAAATGGACATGCCAAGCAGCTATCAGGAGAAACAGATAAAATGGATTTAAATGTTTTTCTGTTTTAAACAATGTTACCAAGAAAGTGAAAAAATAAAAACCAACCCATAGAAGGTAAGAAAATAGCTGTAAATCATATATATGATAATGGTCTCACATCCAAAGGATGTAAAGAACTCTCATAATCAAACAACAGATAACAAACCAACTGTGAAAAGGAGCAAGGGATTTGAGCGAATAGACATTTCTTTAAAGAAGACATACATGTGGTCAATATGCTCATGAAAAGATGGTCAACATCACCACAAATCAAAACTACAATGAGATTCTGTGTCATCCACACTAGGATGGTGATATCAAAAAGATGGTTAAGAAGAAGTAGTATTGGCTAAGTTATGGAGAAATAGGATTTCTCGTACATTGCTGACAGGAATGTAAAATGATACAGCCACTCTGCACGACAGTTTGATTGTTCCTCACAAGGTAAACACAGAGATACCATATGACCCAGCAATTTCACTCTTAGGTATACAGCCAAGAGAAGTGAAACAGAGGTCCACATGAAAATCTGAACAGGAATGTTGCAGAAGCATTACTCGTAGTAGTTAAAAAATAGAAGCAACTCAAATACCTATCAACTGACGAAGTGAAAAACGAATTGTAATAGAATATTATTCAGCTATAAAAAGGGAATATGAATACATGCAATAACAATGGGTGAATCTTGAAGACATTTTGCCATGTGAAAGAAACCAGATTATCAAGGGTTACACATGAGATGCCAGTAATATGAAAAGCTCAGAAAAGGCAAATCCTTGGAGACTGTAAGTAGAGGGGTGGTTATCTAGGGTTGGGGAGGGAGAGTTGGGGAATTCCTACTAATGGGTCTGGGTTTCTTTTCAGGGGGATGAAAATGTCCTACAACTGACAGTGGTGATGGCTGCACAATTTTGTGAATACACTAAAAATGACTGAATCGTACTCTTTTAAAAGGCTGAATTTTATGGTATGTGAATTATATCTCATAATATAAAAAAAGCTCCAAGGGAGAAACATTTAGAAGGGATGGTACTTTGAAGTTTGAATTCAGAGGTATTTTAATGAACTTTAGATATCACTAAAAACAGGTTTTTAAAGTAGACTCTGTGAAGCCTATAAGATTGTTCAGAGTCCCCCAGAGAAGTGTGGGTGGGTAGGTGGCTGGTGGGCAGTGAAGAAGTGCCGAGGTGGAGTGGAATATGGTAGCTTGGATTCTGGGCCCCCTATTTCTTGAATTCCTGCCCCCTCCATTTCATCCAGAACAATTTTATTCATTCCATATGCTGGCCTTCTTGGTGAGGTCTGAAGAATTGACAGCTAAAAACAGCCTTAATGAAACTATCCTTTTACAGATGAGGAGACTGAGGTTTGAAGAAGCTGAGTGACTTGATCAGCTCCAGTTTGCTGCACTGCCTGGGCAAAAGAACCAGGGTATGGATGCCCATCTAACCTAAGCCTTCCTCAGGAGGCTGGCTTGTTGCACCTCAGCCCTTCTCCATAACTCTTTTTTGGATACTGAGCCTCCAGACCAGTGGTTTTCACAATGGGGTCTCCAGACCAGCCAGCAGCATCAGCTTCACTAGGAAATTTGTCAAAAATACAAATTCTTGGACCACATCCGAGACCTATCGGAAACTTGTGTGGGGTGAGACCCAACAATCTGGGTTTTAAAAGCTCTCTGGATGAGTCTGATAGGCACTGAAACTGGAGAACTACTGCTCCAGATAGTTCTCATGCAGTGAACAGAGCCAGCAAAGAGAACCACTGGCACCTTGCATTTGAGGGTAGTGCTTAGAACACAGCAGCCCACGGCAAGGTACCCTACAAGGAAATTGATCAGGAGCAGCAGCTAACAGGGATGGCTGAGGAAGCTGACTTGGAGGGGAAAGAAGGTTAGAGACAGTCTTGCCAGGAAGAGAATACCACCAACCCACATTTAAAAATGGAAGGTGCTGAAAGAGAAAATAAATAACGAATAAGGAGCAAATATAATTTAGTAAAAATTCTGAGCATATAAGGCTGGTATCGAAAGATCTGATTTAGGAGCAATTTATGCCAATTGGCAACAACATGAGAGTTGCCAGAAATGTTTCTGAATTAATTCTAAATTGGTATATGAATATCTAGCTGGCTTAAGGCCATTGGAGAAAAATGATCATGATAGTCTTTAATCAAGCCCAAGTTGCTGTTTCTTTCTCCTTTACATTTTAAATACCACTTTGGGATTGGAAACTTAGCAAAGGACTAAACTTTTGGTCAGGGAGGATTCACAATCCACTCAGTCTAAGGAAAATGAAAAGCCTGCGATTTCTTGGAAGTTCAAAGCCTGCTGGCTGGGGACTGGGTGGCAGGGTGATCTAGTGCTATACATCCTGGAGGCCGTGTGATGCTAAGAAGAGCTCTCTCCTGCTGCCCAGATGCTCAGGTAATGAAATGTACTTCCCATGTGAAAATGACTTGCATTCTGTCAAACACACCTGCTGGAGATGCCAGCCCAACAAATAAGGTTGTCAAGCTTGGTCTGACTTAAAGGAACTTTATGGCCATCCCAAGCCCAGCCAAGAATCACTTCCAAGTGACTGGCATAGTCATCAGCACATGCCTTAGAAATTTACTTAACGATCAGACAGCAAACATTCATCTGTGGCTTAATCCACGTTAGAGTGCATTTCTGAAACTAGCAGGCTAGAGTAGATGGAAGGAATTTGTGAAGTTTTCTTCTACATGATCAATGGAGGGGGGATGAAATCTGTATCTTTTTTTTTTTTTTACCTCTTGGCCCATTTCCATGCTGCAAAGTTTTGTTGATTGAGCTTTGGCATCAACCATAACATTAAACATGGTGCATATTGACTGTGGGACTCGGAAATCTGTTGATCGACTGGTTTTTTGCAGCTTAACTTCAAATGCAATCCTGGTTCTATTAAAACAAAGTAGGAAAAGACCAATTCAGCATTCAGATGGCAGCAGGTGGAGGAGACATTTTCTGAGAGGTCAGTGAAAAAGAAAATTGAAGGCTGTAATCAGTTTCAATCGACAATGACTTCACATGTGTTCTTTTAAAAATGACTTTCCCAGCTAAGGAAGCCTATTCACAGAGACAGCCACGTAAACCCTTCCTTTCTCCGCAGCACACGGAACACCTGTAGCTCGGCGTATTTCTGTCTATAGTTTACATGCTATGGAGAACCCTATTTGCAGAAGAATGAATGAATGAACAAAAATTCAATTACAACATTATAGCATATATAAGTTCGCTCGCATTTGCACCTGACACATTGAAATACTTCATTAAAAAGCAACAACCCCCACCCCCTAAAGCAGTTTCTAATGTTAAAAAATCTCATGGTAGCAAATATCTTAAATGACATTATTTTTCCCCCTTTCTGGTTGTGAAAGAGAGACACATAAAACAAAAATTCAACAAGTTTATTATATTGCTTTAAAGACTAAAAATATAGGATGGTTACCTTTGAGGAGGAGACTGAAATTAGGAGGAGTGGTCCTGGAGAGTGCTTCTACTATGGTTTTTTTTTTTTTTTTTTTTTTTTGGCTGTTGCTGGGTTTTTGCAATGTTAAAGTATTGCTTTGCAATAAGATTATATTATTTTTACAAGAAAAAGCATCATAATATACTTACCATTTCAAGAAGTATACACTGGTGGAAACTTAAAGTGACTTAATTTTGACATAGGTCAAATTATGATCCCATCAATGTGCTAACTGCTCACAGGAAAAACCTAGTCTGACATGAGCAGGTGGTAATACAGGGCTGAGATGTAATCCTTGATATCAGCATTGTAAAGGGGACCAGTTAAGATTTTAAGAGGTTTCAGAGAAGTGGGTCGATGTCATGACATGTCTTTTTTTTTTAAAAAAAGCACCTGGTTAGTAAGTGGCTTTAATAAAGCTCCTTCCGTCTGGTGCATCTTTTGAGCATTGTTCACGGTCAGGTTCTGGAGATCACGCAGCCACCAGGAGAGCACTACTTTAAGAGGTATTTGTAGCAGTTTTCTAACAGTGCATAGGGAGGACCACACAGCTAGTTAGCTCAGGAAAGGATGCCAGCTTGCTAACACACCCTGGGTGCATGCAGGGAAGCCAAGTATAATTTCTAAGGTTGGAAGCCCAGTTCTTAAGGAAAAAAAAAAAAAAAACTAAAAGGAAAAAAAAAACCCTTAAAACACTCCTATATATTATATGATCATGTTAAAGATAAATGTATCTTGGCTCCCAAAGACTCGGTGCACTGAAGAAGCTTTCTAATCATGATGATCATTTTAAGCTACGTTGAAAATACATTGCTTTCTGGTTTTGTGAAAAGGGGGCCTGATGTGGACTGACTTGGACAGGTCCCTGTGCTGATCTTCTGAGGTTTGTGTGCCAGTTCCGGCCCCAATTTGAGAAATGGAAATGCTAAATCACTCCCTTACAATGAAGTAATCGTCTTCTGTTTTCACAGGAGAGCTGTTCATAGCCCTTGGAGTGTGTGGCTATGAAAAAAGGAAGCTGAATGCAAAATTAATATGACTGAGAGGGCTCCATGGGATGGAAAAGCCAAGGTCAGTTACTACACTGCCTCTCAGAGGGTGGTTAGGGTGCCTTATTTTGTGTGGATCTCACATAAAGGCGACCAGAGGCTCCGTCAAATGTATGATTTCGACTGCTGAGAAACTTTGAAATGAGTGCCTGATTTGACTTTCAGGCACTGCACATTTACACCTATGTAGTAATGTTCCTGTCCTCCTAGAACAAGACCCTTTTATTCTTCCCCAAAGAGGAAAGCTAACGTTCTAGGCTCTACTCATGTGCATTCTATGTCTTACAACATCCAAGGACTTCTTCACTTTTTAACTTTCGAATCTGGGGATCTGGGGATGGTATTTGCTGCTATGCTTGCTCTGATCTGCTTTTGTTGGGGCCTCAACTGAAAGGGACATCGGGAAATTTATGTGTCCAGTTCAGGTGTACATGTGAAGCTGACCAACTTCTGTTCACAAAAGGCTGCCTAATAGCTGCTATGTGTCAGGTGTGAGGAGGGGGCCTGAGGAAGTTTAGGAGCTCAGAATGAACAAGATACACTTCCTGCTTTTCAGTAGCCCACAGTCTTGGTGAGTGTGAGTCTTTATGAAACATAAAGACGTGTGATAAGGGGAATTCCCTGGCAGTCCCGTGGTTAGGACTCAGAACTTTCACAGCAGAGGGCGTGGCAGGTTCAATCCCTGGCTGGGGAACTAAGATCCTGCTAGCCAAGCCACATGCTGAGGGAGGAAATAGAGTCGCTATCTACCTTTTACATCCTTGCGTCTTCCCTTTTCCTTACAGCATCTCCCTATTTCTTACTCCACACTCAGAAGTCTGGCTTCTCGGAAAAGGGCAAACAAGTCTTTGTGTACAATTGTGTGCACAGACCAGAAGCTAGTAAGGCTTCATTCTAGTGCACTGTAGCCAATGTGTACCTGGAATTGTGCATCTAGCTGTAGATCAAGGGAGAACTTCTCAGCACAGGGAGACTGCCCTACAAGGAGTTTTTGGTGAGACGGTATGGCTTTAGGGAAAGATTTGCTTTTCCTAAAAATGACCATGTAGGAAATGGTGGAAATCAAAACCCTAAGGAAAGATTTTGACCACTGGTTTGAGAAATAGGCTTGTCTTTGGTTCTATGATTGGGAAGAAAAGAGTAAAACACAAAACCTGAGTCCCTAGGACTTTAAGCTCTTAGAAGTGCCATCAGACAGACACCTGCCCAGAGTCCTTGGTGTACACAGCCCCTTTTCAAATTCCTGCTGTGATGCTCCCCAACCTGGGACTGTGCTGTTGTTTTGCCTTTTCGGCTTCCAGTTTTGATGCTATTCCTTCTCTTCTCTTCTTGCAAGATACAAGATACCAGATTCAGATCACTCTCAGCCAAACCCAGCCCCCATCACACACAACTGATCCATCAACTCAACTACACAACATCTGGAGATCCAGAGGAGTCTGTGGTGTCTGGGAGATTGGGCGTTTTTGTGAGCGAGGAAAGATAATGAAACAGTTATGAACTGGAAAAGGAACTTGGATGTGTGTCTGGAGATAGACAGGGTGATGATAATGATGTCAAACCAGACAAATCTCCTCTCTATCTCTGATATTCAGATATAGACACTCCATGAGAGAAGGGATGAGATCTCCCATCCTTCTTGGTGTGCCAAGAACTCAGCACTGTGCCTGGCAGACAGGACGAGCCCGAACAGTTTTTGTTCCTTGTTTTCTTCTTATTTCTTGGAAAAGTCTACCTAGAAAGGACAAATGCAGCATCCCCACCTCAATCCCACAAGCCATGGTGACTAAATGGGCAATGTGTAGGACACCAAAATGCACAATTAATGTCTCATGCCCCTTTGCTGCTATCTAGTTAGATTTTGGGCAAGATAACTCATGGCCAGCATGTGATACGTGCTCACAAAATGAACGGTGCTGTGGAGGTCTTGTCCACATCACTGGGGAGTCAAGAGATGCCTGCTCCCTGTGCTCAGAACAGTGGATTAGTAGGTTCTCCTCTTTCTTTCCAGCCAGCTATCCACCTACACATACACTCATACATTTAACAAATACATATTAACTAAACATTTTGTGCCAGACACTTATGGGTATTAAGGATACAGAGACAAGAAGGACCCTTTCCACAGAGAGCCGAATGAAAACATGGGCAGCCTTATTTTGTGCCCTCTTTTCTGGGGTTTGGCAAGATGTGGGAAGGTGAACAGAAGCTGCAATGTGGTCACCACTCCAGCTGACTATGACAAGCAGTCACCTTCTCCCAGACACTTCAAATGACGGCTGACTTAGCAGCCACCCAGCCCTTCCTGAGTCAGTGCACAGCGGGGAAGGTGTGCAGAACCTGTCCAGCCACCTGTGCTCACCTTTTGACACAAGATTCGATCATGTCACTTGCCATCAGCTTCAGCCGTTGTTCCAGGTGCTTTCCAAACTCTTCTTCGGGCCAGTGCAAGTCCCGAATGAAGGTCTGCAGGGCATCGAGTTTCCAGAATAGATCTTCTGAAGTGCCTGATCCATTACTGGCAGGATAAAAATGAGAAAACAAGAGTCACCCACTGGCCAAGGGTTCTGCAAAAGCTGACACAACAACAAGGGGGGACTAGAAGGCTTAAGGCAAACAGTGGCTTCCACATACAAAACGACGAGTGTTGGGGGTGGAGGTGGGGGCAATCTCCACTGGCAGATTAGAGTTTTACCATACATGACTCAGCAGGCTTTGTTCGGCCAATTATTCCAGACCAGTGAGAAGTCTGAGGACGTGGTGCCCCATCACACGAACAATGTATGGTAAAAATCAGCCTTCTTTTAATAACCACATTAACACATGTGATGATTCAGATGAAGGCCATGAACCAGGGGGAGAAGTAGGTCTCAAAGGATAATAACTACATGGCAACATGCAGTTATTCAAATTCAGGGTTTCATGCATTTCCCCAGCTCCTCTCCAGAGCGGAGGCCTCTTGGAGACTGCACAAGACTTTCAGTTGTAAAAAGACAGTGCTAACAAAGTGGTGAGCGAGGACCCACTTTCTCCCTTGAAGAGCTGGAAAGAAATTAGGGTGACTCAAACCAAGCCGAGTACACCTGGATGCCTTGAATCCGAGATTCTTGCTCAGTTTGGTTATTATTCCAATTTTCATAGACCAGCCCGTTACATGACAGCCCCAGGACAGGGTGGGTTGTGGGGGAGGTGAGTGGACAAGGAATATTTGCAAAGCTTTAGGGCACAAAACCCGAGCTCCTATACTGTTGCACCATCTTACCCAGTCCTCTGTACAGATGGAGAAACTGGTCTCAATTCCTTTCTGTACAATGACGTTTAAGAAACATTTACCTGGGGCAGCGACGGAAAGCCTGTGTACGGGAACTGCTCCACCTCCCACCCTCTCAACCTTCTCTGGCTGGCTTCCTCTTTTAAAACAATTCCAGTGGGAGTTCTAAGGGGTGGCCACCCCCCACCCCCTTCCTCGCATACCACTAATGCTAACACGGCAATTTATAAAATGTCCAACATACCATGCATTACCACTTGTTCTGACATCGTCTATAGAAACAGATGAGAGTGGGTGTTTCTATTGTGACAGATGCCAGCTGCATTGAATTAATGCTTCAGAGAGAGAAATACAGCTAGTGCATAAGTGCATACACAGCTACTGCGGGTGGGGGGGGGGGGCAGACTCCCAACATGCCGGGAGGGAGCCCACGGCCTGCATCAACAGGGTCACGTTTTCAAGGACAGACCAGTCTGAGGTCAGTACGTAGATGTATCTGACACGAAGGAGCAGGTAACAAGGAAACACGTCCTTAAAATGAAAGGTGGCAAAAGAGGAAACTGAAATCATGAAAAGATATAGAATCAGGCATTTCCTGGTGGGTGACTGAGAATCTATACCTTCTTTCAAGATACTGTGGTAGGCACTGTTCAAAAGTGGGGGAATGCACTGTCAAAGTTCGGCCTTCCCCCATCCTGTCCTAGGCTTGGGAAAAAGAAACCCCAACTTTGTCTAGTCTAAACCCCGTTTTGGAACTGCATGGTTGTATGTTTTAAATCATTAAGTACATATGAATGCAATAATTGGTATTTATTACAACAACATTTTGACACCCATCTGGTTTCAGAGTTTCAAAAATTCTTCTAGGGTTTTTTTCTTTTTTCTTTGAAGAGCTTATTATTAAGTTTTGACATGAGGAAAAGAATATTTTCTTTTTATTTTTAAGATAAACTGTTAATGTTAAGGCAATAGCACCAAGATTATTTTGATTGCTGAGCAGTTACCAAAATGTGTTCCCACTCATGCCTTAATTAATTGAACGAAGACCATTATCTGCTTTATTACAATGTCTTGATTCATATCTTTTCAAAAACAGAGCATGCACAGAAGGAGGTAAGGGAAGCTTTCAGATATTTATTTTAAAATTTTTTACAGATACTACCTAATCTAATTTTTCATATAGTCATCTTAGCATGAATATGATTTATATGTTTGTTTTTTTTTATTAAGAAGTTTTTTTCCCCTCCCATATATAAATTTTGGAGGTTTTAATTTGTCTTCAAAAGAAAATCAGACACATTGAACAGATGATTTCTTTGTGAACTTGTGAGCAAATATATGAGTTTTTAAAAAATGTTAGGCGGCTTTGGAGGAGCCAAGTAGAGCAGTCATTCTAAAGTTCTGTTCTCTACCTGGATTACTGCAGAAATAAAAACATGGAGGCCCATCTTGATGAATGCGATTCTGAGATTTCAAAACATCACTGCCAGTTTCAGATCATTTTTTATTCCTTTGATAATAACACTTCCCTTTGAAAATGTGCCAATTTATTCTTTCAAGAAAAAGCTTATCTGGCCTATAATTAGCTGTGGTCTACGACAAGGATCAAAGGAGGGTGTAGGATCACTAAACCTTCTTTCACTTATTAAATCATGCATGTGGTTCTAATTTAATTTTCCTGAGGGAGGATTTTGGGGTGCTGGATCTTCTTCTTGCTTAGGAAAGAGGGAGAGAAGATTCATTTCCTAGGCTAGAAGAAATGACTTCTCAACCTTCACCCTTCAAACTGCTGGCTTTAAAGGGGTGACCTGACCTCCACGGAAAAAGCCCGTAAATTGCTGGCATTTGGATGAATACAGAGAAAAGCCCTACACTGAAGCCACAGATGATATGCCCATCCCCAATTTAATGGCACTGCGTTCTCAGATTCAGAGATCTTCTTGCTACCTAGATCTCAATGCTCCAAATTGTATTATGACCTTGGGACGTACTTTACATAACATTTACATTACTAAGGCTTGATCCATTCAGAAATTTTTGTTTAGCCCAGAACATACTGTTACTATATTCTGCCATTTGCTGACACCAGAAATATGCTTTAAAATGGTTTAAACATTATCTAGGAATTTTTTTATTAAAAACAAAACAAAGTCAAACCAGCTTCTAGATAGATGTGCCTTTCTCTCTGATTTGGATCAAGCCAGAAATGACTGGCCAGCCCAGCAAAGAGGTTTCCTGGACTATTTTTGGGTGATTAATTTCTAAATCACGTCACCTGGATTAGGAAAAAAACAACAACAAAAAAGCAAAACATGGGAAGAAGCCTTTTGCAAAGGAATTCAGGAAGTGAAACACAGTTCTCAAACATTCAGTGGGCGTAAGACAAATTGTTAGTGCGGTATATATAGCCAACGTCTTACAAACACGCTGCATGCCAGAAATAAACAATATTGTCTCTGTATGATCAGCAAAATATGTCTAATTATCCATCTCCATCTCTGTTATATAGGATGTATAGAAATAAACAATACATATCCATGCCAAGATCACTTAAATTTAAATGAGATCTAATGTGAACTGAATACACACTCAGCATCATATATAGCAGCCATCCATGACGGTGCCGAAAAAGTAGGCATTTGTGGGATGCCTAGAGGGATGTTAACTGGTAGATTTGGTACTTTGGGAAGGTTCACATTGGGTAGGTTCACATTGGGTAGATTACTGGTTAAACTCCTGTGGAAGAAACAGACAGAAAGAAAAAATACCATCACAGTGACAATGCAGATGTGGCAGAAGCACACGACAGTTGTAAATAAACTGGCTAAGTCCACAGAAAGACAACAGTGAAAACTTAAGCAACACATTTCAGAAAGCAGCTTACAGATGGGAGCTGTGGTGCGGCTCAGTTGTTCAGAGAGAAATGATAAAGATTAATGGGAAAACAATTAACCACACAGAGACTGAAAAGCGTGGACACTCATGGACACCTATATACAATGATGTTACACATGTTATTTCAATGCCTGTGTGAGGGGCTTTCAGTTACCAGATCCACTGCTGTGAGGGTCTGGACCTGTCTCAGACAAAAAACTGTAAGTTGATGGAATTCTTGGAGTTGCTGTGGTGAGGGCCGTAGTGAAGTAACTGGGACTGGTAGAAAGGGTAGAACATTTGGATTTTTTTTTACTTTTGTTTATGAGTTATTTTTGATGGAGGCACATTTCTTAAGTCAGAGAGTAGATACAAGATGGAGCAGGAAATTCACCCACTTGAACCCACACATAATGATAGTGGACAAAACCTGAATTCTTTCCAACCCCTACTTCTGAAGACAGTGTATGTGCAATGGGGCATCAGGGTTGATGGCAAAGATAAAGGAATTGTGTCAACAGGAATGATTAGCTCTGTATAATTTTATAGAACACTTAAAGAAAATGGAGACCTCCCCTCCCAAACTAAGTCTAATTAATGTGGAGAAACGCTTACACTCAAAAAAGGGAAAAGAATCCCAAATTCAGCTCTTACAGTATATTCTTTGACCACAAGAGGATTTAAAATGTGGTCTTCTGTTATAAGTAATTACTTCTGAAAGTGAGATAGAGACTGGAGGAAAGGATGACGGGGCCTTGTAGGGGGCTGGTGATACTCTGTTTCTTGATTTGTGTGTCATTTGAATATTAATCAAGCTTTATATTTTCTGTAAAAATTCAAAATCTAAGTTAAAAAGAAATAAACAGTTAAAAATTGTGACCTTGTATCAGGTTTTCTTTTTGAGCAAAGATTGATCAACTGAGGTAATGAGAGATGGATGGCTTTATGAGTAAAGAAAGGAAGTAAAACAAAATGAAAACTCCAAAGTGAATCAACCACATCTCTTTGGAGGGACTGTGTCATATACTGCTCAACCAGCTGGCATCGTGCGATTCTGTAGTGGCATTTCAAGGGTGTTCCATCCAGCCAAAGTCACTGGCACAGTGGAGCCCAGCCTAACTCTGCATCTGAGAGGAGCCTTCCTGTTTAAGTGGAGTTGACAGCATTTTGGCAAAGAAGTTGAGGTTTTCTTTTTGGATCTTGCAGAAGAAGAGCAAGTTTTGCCAAAGCAGCTCTGCCCCGGGCAAGCTGTATTTGACTAACACAGCTCTTGCAAAGGCTGGAGCTGCCTCTGGGCTTGCTGAGGGGGGCAAGTCTCCTGATAGGTTTGAAATTTTGGACCCCTGAGATAATATGGACATCTGCCTCCCTCTAGAAATGAGCTGGCCTTTCATAATGGGAATAGAGCCCTGGATGGTAGATGGAGGAACCTAGGAAGCAAAACTGCCAGCCCCGCATCCTCTTACTTAAGGGAAACAGGTGTCTCAAAGGTTTGTCCTTAACACTTGACATTTGGGGAAAGACAATTACACTTCTCTGCTTGGGACAAAGGGGTGCTCTCGTGGGAATGATCAAGAGCTTAGCTAAAGCTATTAAGAAGAAGGAAAATGGGACTTTGACTTCCGTGTTTCTCTGTTTAACTGGGGAATCTGCCTTTGAATTCAGTCCCTGGTGGTTCTCATTCTTAAACACTGCTATGCAATAAAACCGTTGGCGATTTCCACTGAGACATGTGTAAGCCTATATAAGCAAATGTGATCATTAAATGATACGCACACTGAATATTGATCAAGGAATTAGAAGATCTTTCGAGATGGCAGCCTGGAAAGTTAAAATGTCAATTCTGAGCAAATTAAAAGTAGCTAGGAATGAATAACATACAAATATATGCAACAGCAACTCAATTTAAACATTAGCAGAGGGTGGGCACACAAATTAGAAATGAGCTTTGTTTGAAACATGAAAAATTTTAAAATACTTAGATTAATCAAAACATATTATATTGGCAAAATATGACATTTGGCCAGACTGCTGTACTGGACTCATAGAAACATTTTTGTTCTGTGACATATCCGTGTGATCTAGTTTTAAAAGGCTGAAGAAACATGCTTGACATTTCTGATTTTAGCAAAATAACATAGTGTATTACTAATGTTATTGATAATTCATTTGGATATTAATCATCTAAGAGTCAATTTCAAGCATTATATGTGACTCATATATATGTGAAAGGGGGAATTTTCCTGTAGCACTCAGGTCTATAGGCTCCTGCAGTGGTTGATGGATATGACAAATTATTACTTTAGAGGGTTGTTTAGCAACTGCATAGAAACAAGTCCAGCATACTTCTCTGTAAAAATCATAATTGGGTATCTCTGGATAGTGTAAGAAGTGTAAATTGCAATCATAACAACAGATACATGTTAAAATTTGCTATTGTAACAACAGATACTTGTTAAAAATTAAGACTCATTCATTTTGGGGACTGCTGGATGAGTTTGGGGACCTTTTAATTTTGGGGACATTTTTCAGGGCAGCTACAATTCATGTCAAAGGACTCATCCCTGGAGCACTAGATTAAAATACTCTTAGTTGCTCTCTCTCACAAAAGGATGAAAATTACAAATGTGTGCACATCTCATCATTTCTATGGATGATAGAGTCATTCCTTACTTCTAGGATTAATTTGGGGACTTCCCTGGTGGCTCAGATGGTAAAGAATCTGTCTGCAATGCAGGAGGCCTGGGTTCGATTCCTGGGTCGAGAAGATCCCCTGGAAAAGGGCATGGCAACACACTCCAGTATTCTTGCCTGGGGAATTCCATGGACAGAGGAGCCTGGTGGCTTAGAGCCCATGGGGTCGCAAAGAGTTGGACACAACTGAGTGACTAGCATACTTATGTCCTGGGCAGAGAGGGTATCGTTGGGTCTTCTCTCCAAGTCTTCTGCTTTAGATTTCTGGATGGGGTTAGATTTAAGACACAGAAAGCCTTCCATTGTATGAACCCTTTGCTGCAGGTATAAATGTAGTATATCTTGTCTTCTCTGTGTGCTCTGAACACTAAAACTTCTCTCCTGGTGTACCCTTAGGTCTAATCCCTACTTTGGTCCATGGGGCACTCTTTGGTATCTTTCTAGAGTTTAGAGGGGGTGTTTCTCAACTTTTTGTTTACTATCCCTTCCAGCCTTCCCCATAAATGTCATTTTTTCTGTGTGCATGTTGCTCAGACCCAACCAGATTGAAACCTCCATTCAGGGGAATGGATTTCTTTTTTCAATTTATTTTCCCCATAGTTCTCCTGTGGTACTCTTAACAGTTTTCAGCCTGTAAGAGTTTCTTAATAAATATCAGCTAATCAATACAGGCTTACTGAGCACCTGCCCTAGGTCCTGTCTGCTGGGTCAGGGAGGCACTGCTGATTAAATGTGTATATGGAATGAATATGGAAAATTAGATTTTCTAGAAAGTCACTGTTAGAAAGTCTTGGATATTCAAAGTTTCTGTTTTACAAAGGAGGACACTGAGGCTCAAGAAGGTCATTGGATTTGCCCAAGGTCACTTAGCAAGTTATTAGCAGAGTTAAAGGGTTCTGCCTCTTAGTCTAATATTTGTCTATTTCATACTAGGACACCTGCATATTGCTAGAGTATCTTTGGTCTGACATTTTATTAAGATACTGACATCTTTAGTAATCCGGGAAAAGACATTATTTTAATACTTTTCACATGTCTATCTCAGGCAGAGAGAGTGCATTTTGAGAAATGAGAAACCCCGTTTTTCTAGTGTGCATGTATCAAGAAGCAGTGTTTAGTTCTACAATTCAGAATCACCCTGACCTGAAAGGGGCAACTGTGAAAATGGGAAATGAGACTGGAGGTGATCTGTTAGCGAAAGAGTAGTGCATAGGGCCTTCTGCAAGCCTTAGATTAGACGCTTTCTAAATTTTCTTCCACATAGGTCAGGATGACATGACTAGCAACAAACCAACTCTTAAAAGCTGGTAGAATGCGGTCCATCTGCTAGGACCAGCAGCTCATACTCCAGGGCCATGGGAAGGGTTCTGAACAACCTGCCCAGCTGTGGGTGGCAGCCCTGTGATATGTCCTGATGGGAACCCCTGAGAGGGGCCATGGGCTCCAGCCGGGCTTGCCCTCGAGAGGCTGACTGACTTCAGCTGTGGTGAGAAGCTACGGGTTGACATTTCCCACCAAAGCCTGGAGATTCAAATCACGACCACCATCTGGTCTAATGGACATGGAGATGCAGCTCCTTTTCTCTTCTTGCACAAATGGAAGCTCACCTTTCTAGAGAAAGGCAGCAACAAGGACCCAGTCATTTCACCCTTTCTATCAAATGACTTTAGTTGTATCAAAGCCAAATAATGATGTTTTCTTTTCTTTTACAGGACCATATTTTGAAGGAAGAAAATCTGAAAAAGAATATTATCAGATTTTCTTCAGAAAAAGAAAATCTGATAAAGAATATTTAAACTCCTTTCATAGGAACTTCGATATACTGGTAGCATTTCCTTGTCAGAATTCTGTTTTGCTTTAACATTTTAAATATTTTATTAATTCTTGAGCAACGTGGGGCTTTAGAGGCACTGACTCCTGTGCAGTTAAGAATTCACATATACGTTTATACTTAGCCCTTGTACCCATAGTTCCCCCTTACCCTCAGTTCCATATCTGTGGATTCAACCAACCTCTGAGCAGAACTGTCATATTTACTACCAGAAAAAAAACCCTGTATTAGTGGACCTGTGCCATTCAAACCCATGCTGTTCAAGAGTCAACTGTACCAGTTTTTCATGAAGTAAGTTTTATAATGCATTTCTCAGTCATTTTATGTATAATCAGGTGCTATAACGGTGACTTTTGAAAAGTAGAAGAACACAACTATTTGAGTATAAGAATTGTTTGAGAGAAAGGCTGTGGTGTTTGTGTGTGTGTGTGTGTGTGTGTGTGCGCGCGCACGCACAGGATCACATGACACAATTAGAGAAGACTGACCAAACTACCTAAGTCAGCTTCTTATTTTTGAGCACCCTGATGAAAACCATTCCAAAAAGATCATTTTTCACTTGGGGGAAAAAAGGATCTCTGCATCTCTATCAACCCTCTATCTAGAGGTCATATAGAAGCGCATACTTTCTTTTTACACGGTAAGAAGTAGAGCAATTTATTCCTTCTGATCACATGGGTGTGCTCTCAATTTTGTATTCCCTTTTATACCCCTTATATGTGCCAGCCATTCTGCAAATCTGTTCCGTGGTATCCACATTCTGTTTACAAATCAGCTAATAAAATGTAGGTGATTTCAGACAATTTAAATTTAGCTTATGTATTAGCTGGCATTTTCCAACACCTCTACCTACTCTGAAAACCATGTACTATTTAGTATGAATTAAATCAACCACAGTCATATTCATGAGCCCACCCACAGCACAGTTTAGGAGAGAAAAAAGCTACTTAAGGAAAAAACACATCCCTATAAACTATTTTTTAGGTTATTAGTCACAAATGATCAACTCTTTGCTAATTTTCAGATCTTTAAATTACTGATCTGAGAGTTCGTATTTTATTTATTTCTACCCCTTAAAAACACCTTGTGAGAACAATCCCTGACCAAGACTTCCAATTGTGAAAATGATTCTGAGTCTACTTTTACTTCTGACTGATCACATATATGTTATGGTGCAGAAGGTTTCTGAAGAACTGAACAGGTTAAAAATGACTTCAGGGACGTGATCACAGAGCTTCAGGACAAATCTCACATACTGAGTAGAGATGTTTTTAAAACTTAGTTTTACAGATGAGAAGACATTTATGGAGGTTCAAGCCCCTGCCTTCTGGCTAGTAACTGGAGAACAAGGCCTGTGCCTCTAGGCCCTTTAAGAAACAGGAACATCCAGATGCCCATCATTCCCTCCCGTGTGTGCTGATGGTGGTAGCCTTCATCATTTAAACCCAAGTAAGTAAATGCTATTTCAAGACCACTGCTATTTTCAAAATGTGAGTATTACTCATTTTAACCTTTTCTTTTTCACAACCATTCTGCACAGGACAACTGTCTTGATTCGAGTGAGCATTTGAAAAAATACACTCGTTCATGCTTTATCATCAAAGGTCCCGTTTCTGTTCTCATGAGTTGAAAGTCAGCAGGGCTGTATTAAGAAACTGTTGTAAACCTGAGAATTATAAGCGAAAAAAAAAAATATATATATATATTTTTGGTACTTGCAAATGAAGAGCTATACTGCCTATTAACCTGCTCAGTAGGGCAAGTCAAGAGACTTCTTATGTGGCTTAGATGTGGAAAGAGGGGGGGGGGTGTGGGTTGAAAAAGCTATTTTGCATTGATTCTTTTATGAGTCAGAATCTGATTCAGTGTAATATTAGGGGAGTCTTGATTCAAGAAAACCACTCAA
Source organism: Tragelaphus eurycerus (assembly GCA_935064755.1). Lineage (NCBI taxonomy): Eukaryota > Metazoa > Chordata > Mammalia > Artiodactyla > Bovidae > Tragelaphus > Tragelaphus eurycerus. Next base: position 55,983,719 of record CAKXYN010000001.1, on the reverse strand, counting down.
AGACAGAGTGCAAGGCAAGGCTTCCAAGTTGAGAGAAGGCTCCTGAACATCTGTTCAGGCGTGCCTGACAGGGTGCGGTACACACCCCATTTCACTCCATGCTGGTTGCCACATCCCACAGACGTAAAGAACCAAAGGAACAAAATGCTTTTCTTACAGAAAAAAAAGAATCTAACAGAGCAAAGCTCTTATCAGGCTTTATTGGAGCTTTTCTAAGTCTATCAGAAAATTCTCTCCCTCAAGAAGTTCTTCACTTCTCCAGAAAAGGCGTGGGGAGACGGTCTGAGACTGACCCTCTGGCAGCCTTGAGTGACAGCCCTTCTTCCTTGCTGGGGAATGGAGGTGGCACTGAATCTGCCACCCATTTCTAATAGGATCTATCTGCCAAGCAGCTATGGCAACTGTCAGAATCACAACCTACGGGATTTCCTGCACTTGGTCCTATAGAATAGATATTCTGCTAGGAAAATAAGTAGTAATTCAGAAAGTTCTAGATTAAGCACAGGCAAACAAGTTTCTGTATTACTGTACTCTCCGAGTTTTGAAATACTCCTCGAAGGCTACCCAGGAGACAAGGGCGTTGGGTAGATGAGGAGGGTATGCAGAGTTTCCTAAACATATCTGGCCACAAAGTCCTTTTCTTGAGGAGCATTTCAAAAGCCTAGGCCAAGAAATGACAAACTGGCTCACAGGCCAGTTTCCTGCTTTTGTAAATAAAGTTTTAGGGGAATACAACTATACTTGTTCATTTACTTATTGTCTGTTGCTGCCTTAGCACTACTGTAGAGTGGAGAGCTGATACAGATCGTGTGGCTTGAGAAGCCTAAATATTTACTATCTGGTCTTTCATGAAAAATTTGCTGACTCTTTAGACTCCTATGTGGCTCAGAGGTTAAAGCATCTGCCTGCATTGCAGGAGACCTGGGTTCGATCCCTAGGTTGGGAAGATCCCCCGGAGAAGAAAATGGCAACCCACTCCAGTATTCTTGCCTGGAGAATCCCATGGACGGAGGAGCCTGGTGGGCTATAGTCCACGGGTCGCAAAGAGTCGGACACGACTTCACTTTCACTTAGACTCCTATGGAACCCACTTTGGGAAACATCAATTCCTAGGGGTAAAACCACTAGAGTAAGGTACACAGTACAAATATCACAGGCAGGTTTATATCCCATATTGCTTATCTATCTTGTGCAATATAACAAAGATTTTATTTCATTAAACATTTCTCAGCCTCTTCCCCGCTCCCCTCCTTGGACAAGGAGGGTATGAGCATCATAGTTGGGAGTAAGGTGTTTGCTCTCTGTCCATGTAAACAATGAACACCATCAGACACCATTAATCCATTTCTGTATGACTCTCCAGCCATTTGCACCCACACTCCGATAGTATCAAAAGAGGTTTCCTTACTTGACTGGTTCCCATGACTCCCGCTCAAAGCCCCTGTGAATGGATTGTGCAATTGAGGACTCCATCAAATCCACATATCTAACCACAAGTGGGGCAAACAGGTCTTGCAGGTGTCTGTGAAATTTTCCATTGCACAAATTATCTAGAACAGATAAGCAAAAGCTCAGTAAGAATCCACAGTAGCTTTATCAGCATACAATGTTGACGTAGAGAGGACCGTTCTCTCTCTTAAATATACTGCTTCTGAAAAAGCCAAAGGAGGAGGAAGAGGACAAGGACGAGGAGGAGGATGGGAAGGAGGAGAAGCAGCAAAGCAAACGGTACATGAATGGCATCATGCTTCAATCTGTGTTGAAGGATAATGGAATTCAAAAACCTTTCACTCATTTGTGTCTCTCTCCAGAAAAGGGAAAAAAAGAATGCCCCCTTAAAGAACAACAAAAGCAAAAAGTGATACTTTTTTTTTTCCTTTAGGTTTTCTTTGTGCCTGCTCCCTTTTCCCTCTTATGTTACCAGGAAGAAAGAATTCTGTATCCCTTCCTTTCTTCATCATTCTGAAGAGGACGGTCTACTTTATGGCTATGTGGTGCTCTAAGACACTCTGAAACACTTAGGTGTTACTTAGTTTGAAATTGTTTTTCATCTAGGAAGCATCTTTTGATTAAAAATTCAAAATGTGTAGAGCTGAAGTTAATTAGCTTGTTCAAGAGCAAATAAAACACACGGGCATGGGCACCCCTTTCTCACTGAGCTTGGGTTTTTCTGACCAGTGAAGAGAGGGCTTCCCTGCAACAGGATGCTTGCTGGAAGAAAGGGAATTTTATCAGCTGTAACCTTTTTTTTTTTCTTTAAAGTAATCATAAAATTCGGAAGAGCTGTTTCCAACGTGTAGCCTGCCTGGGATAAAGACATTTCAGTCATCAGTTATCTGCACACTACTTAAGAAAGACAGTCAAAGATGATACATACAATCAGTCCGGAGAAAATCATTCAGCAGCTGAAACAGTGGGAAACTGTCCCACGTGTCTGGGGGCTGCACTTCCAACGCTGCATCCATGTCCACCGCAAAGAGTGATAGGAACGTCTCGGCATGTTCCACCATCAAGTCTGACCACCACGCGAAGGCCTTTGAGATGTGGCAGAAAAACAACAGATAAAGAGGTGATGAGCTTTTTGTCTCCAACCTAAGATGTGAAGTCAAGCCCTGGCTATTAAAGACTGATTGTGCATCCAGCAGGGTTTGGTAATTTTATTGTAAAGAGAACAGCACTTTTGGATACAGCTGGGCCTCTATGTGGTCCAGGGCAATGTTTTTCATGATTCCAGGCCTGCTTTAGAAATCTGCAGCTGTAGAAATGACAGGCACAGAACTTCTGTTCAATTTACAATAACTCAGTACCTTTTGAGTCATGCTCTTTATCGCTCTTGTTGACTAGTTCTTGCTCTAAAGTATTAGAATTTGGGAGTTTCTTCACTGTGTTTATGGGTTTTCTGCTGGTCTAACTTGAAAATTGGTAATTATTGCTTATTATCTCTATGCATCTGTGGCTTAATTGTCTGTGGTTCCATACAAGCTCAGCAACTCACGTTTTCCCTACACGTTAGAAATGTTACTCCTATTTCATACCAAGGCAAAGAAAACCATTGTTGTATTGTCACGAAACTTTTGAGTTGAAATCTCTTTAAGCAGGGAGCCTCTGGTTTTGCATCCTGTCTATAGGAAAGATCAGGCTTTAAGCTAGGAGACACTCAGTAAGATTAGGACTTACTTTTCTGGGGGTTGGACACATATGTACATTGAAAACCAAAAATATCAGTGAAGTAACTCATTTTCATGCACATGGGTCCTTGGAAATCATTGTGCAGGGTCTCAGAGGTGACATTCACATCAGATGGGCCAGATGTGAATGCAATTCAAAGGCATGCATGCATGTTGACTAATCATTTCTGGCAGGGAGCATGCAGAATGAGTGGCAGTGTCAACAGGCCCCCCTTTTATCCCCTTTTGCTGATTTCAAAGAGAGCAGAAAAACAAAAACAATTTGCCAGCCCTTTTTGTTCCCCTACCTCCCCACCTGGTGCCATAAAGTATTTACATGGGAAACACCTTCCAGAGCATTCATCGAAAAAAAGATGGGAAGGCATTTCAAAACATGAAAGATGATTATGGAAATAATTCCATAAATAAAAGAGTTTGTTCAATGGCCAAGCTCTTCTGTGATCTCTTAGTTATCTGGGGATATTCTAACAGCCACCAGGAGGCAGAACAGGGGTCCGCCTCTCTTCTTTCATGAGATTTCATTTTACTTACTTCTCCTTTATCAACATGTGGCTGGTTTGCAAATTAAATGGAAAAAATCAAGTCATGGACCATTCTGCAAGGGCAGCTTGGCTGGAAATAAGACACCTGCTGTTTCCATTTTAACTTACAGTAAAACCTCAGTGATTCAGAGTAAGGGAAGAGAAGAGATGCTAGTCTGTCAGCAAAAAACCTCAATTACTCGGCTTTCTAAAAAAGAACGATCATTTAGCCGCTTTTCAAAGCAGTCTATACATGGGAGCCCAAGTACAATGTATTCATTGATTGGCTATCACTAAGCGTATGGTAAACTTAAAAATATTTTTAAAATTTCAAATAATGGTAGATAAATTGACTTATAAATTGAAGTAAAAGAGATGGGAGCTTTAATTTCATAGATTCTGGGATAAAACTTGGAAGAAAAGCCTTTAGAATTTCTAGACAAAGTTGAGATGGTATCAAATATTTTACTGAAGAGAAATTAAGAGAGCCACATCTGAAGTTGAGTTGTCACAAATTAGGAGGAATTGGGTCTGAATCGATGAGATTTTACTGCAGTTTTACCACCTGGGGTGAGAGCCCTGGGGTTTGGGGCTTGTTCCACTGACTACCTGGCTAAATCCAGCCAAGGGAGAAACCCTCCATGCCTCCCCCAGAGCTCTCCTAGCCATCTGCCTTCTAGGCAGAGACCTAAACACTCAAACTTGCTAAAGTTCCACTGCTGCCACCCAACCCTATGTGGAGGGCTGATTCTCATCAGTCCTGATGGAGGATATTTGCAATCATCACAAAGGCATACCAAACACTGGCTGGTACTTATGCTTTAGTTATTTGTTTCACTTTACATCTTCAGGGTGAGTTCAAAAAAATAGTAACTGGGGAGACTGAAATGCCTTCCCAGACACAATTTTGCTCTAGGATGACAAGAAAAAAAAAAAAAAAACCACAAAATGAAACAAAACAAAAACTAATCCTAAATGCCTAAAATAAAAATTTTCTCAGACCAACCTCATACCTGGTTCTTACCAGCTTTATTGAAAAGTTGCAAACCAGAGGCCTTAAGAAGCACCCATTTTTACTCTCTACAGAAAATTTAGTCCCTTGTTAGAATCTGATAAATTGAGAAATTATCTACAGTTGTTATATTAATAATCATATAGATTGGCAGCCCTATGAAGAACAATGACTACTGTGGTATGAATTATCACCATTAATATCTGGCAGAGAAACCTGGTATTCTAGCGAAGGAAGAGAGATTAAATAGGGGATTGTTGGAGAAGTGAAGTCCAAGTTTATTTTTCTATACCCACAGTAATTCTTTCAGAACCTCATAATCAAACCTGACTCACTAAGGAGGAGAAAAAGATTCAGGTGAGAGCAGTAATCACCAAAAAAGCCATTTCTTAATTTTAATCAAATGAACAGAGGCTGTGAACCTGGACTGGGCAAAGGTTTAAAATAAAACAACGACGACATCTATATTTACTTTAAACTTGCTCATACAGGCGAATGCTATTTTTGCACATGTCTATGTGTGTCTAAAATCTTCAGAAATCTTTTCCAAAGACAAGGAGGAGTTATACTTTGGTTTCTAGATACTTACCCAGCGTTTTTCATTATTTAAAGGCAAAGATGTATACTTTAGGGGTATGGTCAACCACACTGAACACACTCTATATTTTCTACACAAACTACATGTATATATGTACCCTATGTGTACCACAATACATATATACATATACATACGTATACATAGAGAGAGAGATTGGGAAAGTGAAGTGAACAGCACATGAAGGTAAATTCCTGTGTGTGTGCAGGTGTGTATATGCACATAACTTAGGCTCTGAGAGCAGAATTATGTTGTAATTTAGAGATTTGGGTGGTAACTGCTACCATATACTACCTGTGTGTGTGCGCACATGACAATATTCTTAGCTGGTGGGGATTGTGTTTTCTCCTGAAATATTTAATTACTTTATATTGGAATTCAAAGTAGTTTTAAGGATTACTGACTTCTGTGGGGGAGGCGATCCCATTTGTCACTTTTATTAGTGTAGTGCCACCAAACAGCATGACTGCTAAGGTCCAGCTAAGATTCATGTTTAGGACTTACTAATTTTCTAGAGTTCACTGGGCATCTAGAGAAGATGGCAGTGAGTATTGGTCAGTAGGAGAAAAATTTAATTCTTCATCCTTTTGGCAGCGAAACCTCATCCTCTCATCCTCAGTGTGCCAGGGCAAATTTTACTTCTGTGGTTGCAGCCAAGGATCTCTTGACCAAGTGTTACCCTGAAATCAGCTGGACAGTTTAAAAAAACCACCAGGGCTGAGGGAAATGCCTCTGTGCTCATATATGGGTGATTTTTTATCAACTGAGTAATGAGGTTTTGTGATTGGGTGAAAGGACTGATTTCGGAAATCTCTACATTTATCAAAAAGCAAACTGGGCCTCTGAATTCCAAAGTATAGCAAAGTTTTCGTTTCTCACTTCTGAAGTCAATTAATGAGAACAGAACTGAATTTATTTCTGCCCTATTTATGAGTGGCTTTTGAACACGTAAGATTAAAATATTTTTGTGATGATGGTTATGAGGGTGGTTTAAGATGGTGATTAGTACTGAGCGAAGAAGGGCTTTTTGGAAAACTGGGGAAAAGAGGCTTCTTTGGAATATCAACGTCTCTTTGGTACCACTTGTGAGTCATTTGGGAAAATGTTCTCCTTTCTCAGACTGCAGTAGCCTCAGAAAATAACTTGATTAAATCAAGCATATGTGTCCATTTCCTTCTTCAATCATTCACTGAAAGAAAACCATCTGCTTTGTATCCATGTCTTCAAAAATCTGGTCTGAAATATTGGGAAAAGCCTCAACACCCAAATCAGGAAAGGACTGGCCAGACCCCTCCAAGCCTCTGGAGATGATTCTGTAGATACCCAGAAAGAACATACTTACCATCACAATGAACCCCAGATGCCCCCATCTGAAAAGAACACCACATAGGATAGAGTAGAATAAAAAACTCTAGTCCAACTTAATTTTCTGTCTGAAGGTGTCTACATTTGGAGGGTGCTGACGTGGCCCCTCTTCTCACTCCAGGCTGTGCATTTGCTGGGTGTTGCTGGATTTAGTTGTACCTACCTCAAGGGGTCTTCACCCCATTCTCAGTGAGGGTTTGGGGGACATCATGTTCGTTGGCACTCTCTCTATATATAAATACTGTATATATGGTTCACATACAGACAGCTGTAGAGGAAGATTAGTATCACTCTGGCTAGCTACTGGTGACTAGGCTTGGCACTCATCTGCTGGGATGAAGGTAAGTACAGACGGACAGAGGAGCTACAACACGCTAAGGGGACAGAGTCAAGGCAGCTAGGAGGCGTGTGTTGGGATGTAACCGCAGTCATTGTTCAGTATTATCAATTGCTTCATGCACGCACAAGAGAATCACCCACATTGACCCTGCTGTGGAAGGCCACCCATTTCACAAGCAGTCCACTGGAAATTGCTGTTACATTCCTTGGGTCAGTGTTAGGAAGCAGGGGCACTGGGAAAAGTCCCATTAGAAGACATGGTACTGGAAGGGCATGCACAGACTATGACAGCAGGTGGCTGACTCATTCATTTGGGTCACATACCTCTTTCCCCTGCCACGATCAGCCAAGATTGAGTGGAACAGTAGAAAAACAGGGAGGAAATTTAAATATGCAATCAGGCGTTAGTTGGGATGATTGTCTTTATGGTGTATTATTTATTTAACTATACTGTTGATTTTCATTTACTCATGGGAATTAGCATTTTAGGTGCCTTTGACATTACTTTTATTGATGCCCTCTTTTCCCCCTTGTAGATCTGACTGGAGAGGAAGAGTGAGCATGAGTGAGGTTTTTTACATAGGCGATTTTAAGAGAAATGCTTTTAAATCTCAGTTTTGAAACAATCAGTGGTGTAACAGTTTGATCATAATGAAATCTTGGAATCTTTTCTTGGAAGGGTTGGGTTGTTTAAGTCCTTACAGGTTTGGGATTGAATTAGCCTCTAAATCCCTCAGTGTATAATTATCAAAATAATAATTTTGACAGTGGCTTGTTGAAAAAAAAAAAAGTAAGCTGTATTTATTTAGATGTAGGCTGGAGAATCAACAAGTTGAACAACACAGAATAATTTGTTTCTGTCACTGAGTTTAGCAACCCAGGTCATCTGAGATTAACAAATGAAGACTCTAGGGTGAGTAGACTAAGTTACGCAGATAAATTCAAAAAGACGGCTCTCGATCCACATACCAAATAAAATAAATCAAAACAACAGTGGTAGCAACAGAAACAGCCACAAAAGACCAAAAAGTATCTCATATGTTCCTGACAATAACCATATGCTGCTTGAATAATTATCTCAAATATATACTCACCTCTTTGGCTTGTTGCTAGAAACATCTGAAAACTCCAGCTGAAATGTACATCACACAGCCCACTTTTTGGCTGTTTTGAACAACCCTGTAAAGGATCCTCCTTGCAAAACTGCCACTTTCATTGGCATTACAAGGTCAGTTAAAAGAAAATGGGAGTTAAGACATCGTATTCACCAAGTTGCCAGTAGAATCTGTCGTGCAGCGTCTTCTGAGGAATGAGAGGCCCTGCCCCCCCGACGCCCGCTTACCTCTGCGTGGTGCTCTTCGTTCTGCTGAAGAACTTCAATGACTAGTTCAGCAAGACGGATTGTATCTTCCAGCTTTTTGGCAGGAGTGATTAACCGGCCTACATTTTCTGTAGTACAAGAATTTGTGTTAAAATTCAGTGAAAGTGGTGGGCTAATTTTGTGGCCATTAGAACTAGTGGATAAGAAGTTCCAAAGATTATCCCTTTCTTTTTTTTTTTTAAAGTTTCATGCAAATGTTAAATGCCACATAATTAGTAGTGAACAAACCAGAAAGCCATTTTATTATTATTATCACCATTGTTATTATAATACATACTAAGAAAAAGCAGTGCTCCAGCTTCCAATTAGCTTATTAAAGCTGTATGGAGACTATGACAGCCCGTTACAAATTTAGCGACATTTTTGTACACATGTTCTTTAAAGACAGCATAAATCGACTATCGTATATCCCTCTCTAGGCAGTGTTTGTGCTACCTGAGGTGGGACGATGTAACAGAAGCTTAGTCATGATTGCTGCTCCATCTATTTCCTGGCTTTGTCCCTAAACAATACGACAGCACTGTTTTTCATTCAAGGTCGGCATGTTTAACAGGTATTGGAATGTTCATTTTAAAAAAGCAGACTTAAAGGTCTGGCTGTTTTAAGTTGTCTAGGGAGGAGGCTGAGAATTAATGGACATTCCTGGGCCATTAGATAGAAGGCAGGATAGAATTTTTAAAAGATTACAGGGTGTAGAGTATTGGATGAAGTGGTTTGCTTCACTGGTTAGTACAAGTGAAATTTTATCAGTGAGATGGCAACAATGCGTTTTAGGTTGTACTGTATTGAAAGGGCTTTTATTGGACTTAAGAACAAACTGATCCCTGGTTTCCAAACTCTGGTTTTCGTTTTATCCTTTATAGAGCTAAATTCATGAATGTTTGGCAATGTTATTATGTTACAAAGAACTATATTTTTTTTTCCTGTTGGGGTGGGGCAGAGTAATATTTGAAACGAAGATTTCCTAAGCCAATGAAATGTCCTGAATTCAACCAGTCTAAACTCACAGGTGAACTTGTAGTTTGTGCTTAGACCCCTTCAAATCTTGAAGCCTGAGTCATCTATAGCCATGGTGTGTAACAGCAGTGTGTAACAGCAATTAGGATCCTTTAGCACAATTCCACAAGGAGGGTATACATGTGCACAAAAGGACTGCTGAAAGCTATTTCAATCTCTTCATCTGAAGCAGATACACTTTGACTTCAGGGTTTCACTTGCCAGAGAAGGTAAATGAATGCTTCACAGGAAGGGCTGCTGTGCGGCTGCTAGTTGGTTGTGTGTGTTTGTCGGGGGAGTGGTAAACAAAATGGTAGGAGGTGGCTAATTTAAAAAGAAGAGAAACAAACAGTTTCTCATAATATGTTCCTAATTTTTTGTGCATTTGTTATATAGGTGATGAACATGGAAGATGATTAATAATGTAGGATTTAACAACAAGAAAGAAAAATTCTGTGAAACACTATGCAAAAGGAGTGGTCCAGCCAATGGGAACTATGTGTGATGGATGAGGTTGGTCAGGTAATTGAGGTGGTGCAAGTTTCACTCTAACAAGGCCTGATGACTGGTGTGAAAATGAGCTTTCTGGAATCAGGCCAACAGAATGCTCCGCTGTCTCTGCCAGGTTCAGGTGTGGCTGCATCGAAGAGGGGGGTTTGAAGGTGGGAGCTGGGGGGAAATAAACCTGCAGATTAGGCAGAGAGTCTCCACCACCCAGATAAGGTGACGTGCACAGCTCAGGGGCTGACAGTTCACGGCCTGGTCCACAGCAATAATACCTGGAGAAAGACTGAGGGACGGGTTTGATACCTGTGCTTCTGGGGTGCCTGGTCTGTTTGTAATTTCACAAATGGACTATCATAATTTCATTAGTAGACTTTCAGGCATTTCTAACAAACATACTGTGTATATATGTTGAGGTAATATGTGTAGAGTGAGGTATTTGCATTTCGATAGTAAATATGCACAGGCTACTTTTTTGTTAGTTGATATTCACATTTACACATCAATTTGCAAATTCCTCATCCTATGCTTATTACCTATTTGACACATACACCCACATACACACATCACACACTTACATACATTTTCTAGTAACCAGACAAGCCTGCACATTAATACAAATCTGCAGGAAATCCCACTTGGGGCACATCTTTGAAATCTCTTACTTACAAAATAGAGAATACTGTCCTTTTGGGCGGAATACTCTTTGAATCTAGGGAAATTCTAGATGTCCATGACACACGATGCAGTAATGGAAATCATTCCCATCAATATTTTTATGTACTTTTATTTCAAAGATGTAAATGATTTTTGTGTTGGGAGAAATCCAAGATGCATAAGCTAGGATCACCTGAAGATTTGTTTTAATATGCAGTGCTCTGAGATTGACTACCATATATATCAATAGATACACATAAAGTATACATGTGCACACAATCTTTCTGTGAGCGTGTACACTTGTACGCAAATATGTGTATGCCTGATGTATATATACAGACAGTATGTTTAATAAAATCTTTTGCAATTCTGCTTTAACCCACGACCATTTCATGTAAGTAGGTTACGTTTGCTTGAATCTAAAATATTTGATCTTTCAATGGGCCCATATAGCCAGACTTTCATTTATTATTAGCTACAATTCCATTATCTGTAGATCAAGCTACTATATTGAGACATGACTTTATTTTCCTCTTACTTGCATTGATGACTCACTAGTTAGTAAAAATGGTACTAAAATCAACTTGTTTAAGATGTTGTCTTTAAAGAAAATACTGTGCAAAATCCTGTAGCCCCTCTTCCATCCCCCCAACAGAGATCAAGGAGAAATTTGCGCTTAGAAATGATTTTTTTTTTTTTTGGGGGGGTCATGACTGCTGTCTGCAATGTCTGGAAACATACTGCAATATTCCTATCACCCAATCTTGTACTAGCTGGAGCACTGACAAAGGGGAACTAAAAATACAATATACTTAGTAAACATTTCATACAACAGAATTGAAGCTCATAACATAGAAAAAAAATCGTCATGCAAAATGTTATGCAACAATGTTATTTTGTGCTGACACTGAGATTTGAAAATGTTGCATATGTCAGACAGAGCTAGACAAAAAAAATGTGGACATTTGGAAATAATGCTCTCTTTTCAAGTCTCTCAAAACCTACGGTGTCAAACTTGAGAGTCTGAGCCTCAGGTTAGTATGCTAAAGAAAATTTCCAGAGAAATGAACAGAAAAGCAAACTAAACTAGAAAGCTGTCGCATAAAGGAAACATAAAAGTTTACAGTACTTGGTTTTGGCCTAGGCATGCCTTTGAGCCTCTGATATAACATGCTGGTCTGCGTTTGGGTGGGTGGAGGAGGCCCAGGAGGTGGCGGGGGAGCTGCTCGGGTAGGTGAGGAGAGACGGTTAAAAAAAAAAGTAAAGAGACAAAGTGACTATCACAAAGGTGACAAGTAAGATGACAAACTCTGAAAAGAACAACCAAACAAGCAAAAATGATCACACACGAATGGAGAGCTGCTGCTTTCCTGGCGTGACTGCAGCATTACAGAGGTGTGACACTGCCTGACGAGGGACGAGACTCTTACCACCGCACTGAGACACTCAGAGGCGGAATGCCTTCATCCGGATGGGAACACATGGGTGATGGTGGTGATACCACTGACCGAAAGAAGATAGACTTTTTGTACAGAAAAGCACACCTAAATGTTAACAGCTGCTTCCTCCTTCCAGATGACCAGAAATAGCACTTGATATCAACATAGCTAGGGGATATGACTTCTCATCCTCGGGAGGCTACTTAATTTCCTATGGAACCTTCTCCCCTCTATGTAAGCTTCTCCAGGCTTCAGCTTCCTCCTCTATAAACTGAGAATATTAACATCTTCTTTTTGTATACCTTGAGGGGTTGCCAAGAACAGCAAAGAAAACAATGCATGGGATAGATCTCTGTAAAGCTTCAGGTGCCTACAAATCTTCACTGTTATCTCCCACGTGGTGAGAAGGCAGGAATTAATTGCTTTGCAAAAGCAGATGAAGGGCCATTATTAGTTCAATTGAGCTGGGGAATATTCTTGCTCCCTTTGTGGAATTTCAACATGTCAAAATCTGTCATTTTGCGGGGAAAAAAAAATGTGTGGTATCTGATTGTTTCCAGCTCATTTAATTATTTTCAATTTGGAATTCTCATGGCTTTTATATTGTGGGTTGAATCATATATAAAAACTTGCCAGCTTATCAAATATGTTACTTGCTATTCCAAATGTTAGAATACGGTAATCAGCACTTGACCCATCTGTCATGTGGTTTACAATATCAGCACAGCAAACATCCTATAACAATAGCCTCTCCTTCAACACAGGCGCAGAGCACTATCAGCTTCTGCCATTCTCTCTCTTTAATGAGTGTCTCATTAACCTTGGACCTGGTCCTTTCTAATGGTTTTCATTTATAAAGCAAGCTGTATGGTGAGGGGGACATACTACATTGCCAAGTCTGCTTCTTGGTTTGCTTGAATTTTTCAACTGGGAAAACGAAGTTTACTGCAGGCTTATAGGAAATGGAATTCTAGCAACAATAATAAAAAATATAAGAAATAAGGATAAATATAATATCCTGGCAAAACTATCTCTTAAAAGCAAAAGTTGATATCATCCTTTTCTTGTGGGATCACCTCAATGTTTGAAATGAAGGACTAAAAAAATATCCTATTCACCAGTCTCCTCTTATTTAAATCTTTTGTTTGGGAAAGATTGTATGTAAATAGACTTTAAAAAAATCAGTATTAAATGACAACTATATAAAGGAAGGCAATTAGTAATCTCTTTTTTATAAAAAGGAATTCTATATTTTATATCTTGTTAAAATCTGCTTTTCCACCTACAGCAGGGCACAAAGCTGGGAGCATTTCTGGTAACGCCTCTTCTGGTTCTCTGAATGAATGTGTATTACCTGAGTGTGCAATTCTTAGGGAAACTCCTCACTTACTCTTTCTCAGATAACAGAACCTGTGTAAACCACTTTGTAAGTCACTTTATAAAACAATGAAATGCCCCAGGGCGGATCCATAACCGGCAAGGCAGCAGATACATATTTCAGCTCAATGGGTCTCAATGAAAATTCGTCAAGGGATTCCCTCCTGCCAACTGTCTGTCCAGAATTCTGACAGTGAGGTTTGCCACCATAGAAAAACAAGCTCCCTATTTTTTTCCCCCTCACAGAGCAAAACAAAAACATCATACCTTGGTTTCCAACTTCATTTACCCAATTACCATTGCTCATGTTTACACAATTAAATCTGCTTGGCTTCCAGAAAGGGAGTTAAATGTGACTGCAGAAAAATAAAAAAGAGAATTCCTCTGTAGGCTCAGCTAAGCAAAGGAAGAGAGGCATCCAGGAGCGAGAAATTCTCCAATAGCCCTTAAATAACCTGACCAGTTCTGACTCCAGCAAGCCAGTTAATTGCCAGTTCCAGAAACACAGTATGAGAAATGGATATGGTTGATGGAAAGAACACTTAAAACCAAGTTCCAACCTATTTATGTTTTGCTGAAGATGCCAGTGTTTGTATTTCATTATTACTGAAAATAACTATCCTGAAGCAATTCACTAGGATTTGGGGGTAGGGATGGATAAAAGCTAGAGTGGGAAGAGAAAGCCAAACAGATAGCCACAACATACTTCCCAGAATACGCTGCCTACCTAAAACAATGGCTCCACGGACCACACATTTCAAACAGGGTCATAATTCAATGTAACTTCTTCAGTGGGGCAGGCCATCATGTATACTTGATCCCCTGTATCTTCATCACTCCCTTTCAGAAGATTCCATTTTTAGGGCAATATGAAGCATATGTTACTAAAGACCAGTACATGAGTCACAAATTATTTACTCTTTTTATTAAAGCTATCTTTGACTCCTCCCCATGAGGACATGGGTGGGGACCTGCCCAAACCACCTCTACTATGTCTTTTGATTTTACCTCCCACTGTACAAGATCATGTGGCTATACTCTTGCTGACAGAGTTGATGTTCAACTCATGTCTCATCATCTCCACCTCAACTGTTGCCAAAGAGTCCAAACCAGCCTTTAGATCTTTCCCTCCCTTGTAGTTCACTGCTCACACAGCATTCAGAGTGATCTTCATACAGCACACATCTGAACCTATCATACTCTTGCTCAAAAGCCTTTAAGAGATTCCCTACCACTCCTCCCCTCAGCCCCAAGAGTTATACCTTCATAACAAAGACTCATCTCTTCTGTTGATACCTCTACTTGAGCTCTTATGGTCCTTGACTAATAGCCAATGATATGCATGTTTGTCTTTCCCTGTACCCAGTGAATTCTGTATTTCTAGGGTCTAGTATTTCTAGTCCAGAGCAGGAAATCCTCAGTGGACCCAGCCCAATGGTGTGCTTTCATGGAAAACCAAATATTCTGTGGTTGCAATATGCATATAAACTATTCAGGAAACTTTCACCTCTTAGCCAAAGCCCCTGGTTATGGAGCAAATGCATATAGCTGAATTGCTGAATAGCAAACACTGTTAACTTCTACTTGCAAACCAGAAAACAACTTCAGGTATTTTAATGCAATGGAAAGTGATTTAAGATAATGAAAAATCTTTGTATTCAAATTAAAATATATTATATCCACAAGAAAGGAATAATGCTATTAAGATATATATATATATATATATACACATACACACAAAAACATATATATATATATATAGACATACACACACATACATATATATATATATATTTTTTTTTATTTCCTCCAATTTGGTATCTTTGTATCCAAGGTCAGGCTTGTCCTTGAGAATGAGCTGTTGCACCTAAGAAAAGTAAACTTAATTCTGGAGAGACACAGTAGTGGACATCTGCTATCCTTGTATGTGCAGTTGCCTTGCTTAGAACTGCCTCTCTTCCACTCTATGCGGCTTTAGTGGGAATGTCAAGCAATGAATCCTAAATAGGAGCAGCCATGTGAGCCAAGCCAGGGCAACCCTAGCACTCCACGTCATCATGGGTATTATGATTGGCTCAGGGACTAACACGTGACCCAAGCCTGGCCAATAAGAGTGTTCTCTGGAACTGTATAGTTTCATAGAGAGGAAACCTCTTTTTGCCTCACGCCTCAGCATCTGGAATAAAAACCTGGTGCTATCTGTGGCTATTTTGCCCCCAACCTCTGCTATCATGACAATCACATTCAAGAAGACTGTCAGCAGCTAGAGAGATCAAGACACACTAAAAGCCTTTATTTCTGAGTCCAATCCCTCCATGCATTTCCTAGCCACACAGGCCAAAAATGACCTTTTCTTGCTTAAGCTATTTATGGTGGTAGTGGTTGTTTTCTAACACTTGCTCTAGTAAGACTACTTATTTAATAGTACTATTAAATATTCACCCAGTTCCCAAATAAACTTTTACTTATATGGTTGTGGGTGCTCTAGGACAGACTCTGGGACATCTGGATGGATGACAAGTAGACCTTCAACAAGGCTGAGGAACATCCCAGGCAGTTCTCGGGGGATCAGCCTGGGCACCCACCACATCCTCCTCCACCATGTGTCAAGGACCCCAGCCCAGGTGAAATCCCTGTGTGTGACATTCTTGCAGCATCCTGCATCTCCCTCTACAACACAGTCTCCAGATGAAATCACTTGTTTTATCGCCTGTCCTCTCCCTGAGAAGTTTATTGGGAGCTGCCTGAGGGCAAGGGACCTGGGCTGCTTTTTCTCACAGCCCCTTTCTCTGGTGCCTGACCCAGCTCCTGGAACTCGGTGGGTATTTAACATATGTGGAACTATATTGTAACATTTTCTTTTGAAATTTATGATAAAGAGATAAATCGGCTGTTTCCTATATAGTCCACTGACATTCAAACCACAGCCCCTGCCTCAGCAGCTTCATCATCAGTGTGTTAGAAATGCAGATTTCCATGCCCCGCTCTAGACCTACCAAATCAGAATGTACATTTTAACGAGATCCCCAGAGATTTGTATAAAGATTAAATTTTGAGAAGCACTGCTTTCTATTCCATTTCTGAAATCAAATAATTTGTTATATTGTACATTTGGATTTGGGGGTTTCCTTTTAAATAATAACACACCAATAATGACATAATTTTATGTTTATAATAACAAATATAAAACTTTGTCACTATAGATAGATAGTAAGGAAATGGCAACCCACTCCAGTGTTCTTGCCTGGAGAATCCCAGGGACGGGGGAGCCTGGTGGGCTGCCGTCTATGGGGTCGCACAGAGTCGAACACGACTGAAGTGACTTAGCAGCAATGAGGGCTTATTATGTACCAGGCACTGTGTTAAGAGCTCTGTTGGAAATGTATGTTTTAATCTTTGCAACAACCCTTTGAGAGGAGGAAACATTATTAGTCCCTTTTACAGAAAACAAAGGGGCTTCCTACATGGCGCTAGTGGTAAAGAATCTGCCTGCCAGTGCAGGAGGCATAAGAGAGACGCAGGTTTGATTCCTGGGTTGGGAAGATACCTGTTGCAGGAAATGGCAACCCATTCCAGTATTCTTGACTGCAGAATCCCACAGATGGAGAAGCTTGGTGGGCTATGGTCCACAGGGTCGCAAATGACTAAAGCAACTTAGTACGCATGCACAGAAAACAAAAGTGAGACTTAAATAGGTTAAAAACTAATTGGAGCCAAGACTGTGTGATGTAAATTTTTGACATAACAGATCCTGAGTGTTCACGCTGGTCCTGGGAGACTGTATTCGTGGAGCTGTGCATTTAGGATTCTGGTATGTGGACTCTGGAATCCCTCAACTGTCACACTAGAAACCAGTTACTAGATCGTGAGTGGGGACAGTATCTCTTGGCTGAATGACATGGCAGCCTGGTGGTGGTGGTGGGGGTCAGTGTGGGGGTGGGTGAAGGCCCTAAGGAGTGTGCAGGACCCCAGACAAGAGTTGCTCACTTGCCTATCTTATTTTGAAACTGGCTTCTTTTTCTTGTCTCCCCTCTGTCTGGTGGTTTGGGATTAAGTGACTGAGAAACTTCTTCTAATTTTATCACTAACAATCATAAGTCTTTCATAGTATAGAAGTTGAAAGCGTGGATTGGAATTAGGTTCATGTTCAAATTCTGTCTCTACAACTAACCAGCTGTGTGCCCTTGGGCAAGTTACTTAACATCTCTCTGTTTAATTTCTCTGCATTTCTACAGACAACAGTGATTTTTTTTATTTCATGGAGTGTAAGAGGCACATTTTAACATTTCTGAAATTGGATGCATCTTACATTTGATGGTGTGTCACAATTTAGTTGGCAGCATTATTTTATTCTTAGGATTACATAAATTAATGGTGCATTTTATAATTGATGGCTTTTAGATTCAATGAAATATGTCAACAAAATACTTATAGAATTGTTGTGAAAATTAAATGAGATATGCATGTATCTACTTAGCACCTACTAAATTCTCAATAAATGACGGTTGTTATCGTGATCGGCAGCATGTCTTTTTGTTCTGGGAGAAGAGATGTCAGTTTCATATTTATTGATTCATGGCATATTTTTAACATATCCTCTCTTCCTCCAGGATCTTCCTTGGTGAGAGTGTTTGAAACATGTTTCTCCCTGCCCTCTTCACTTTTCATAAAGTATAGATGAGATACTGGTCTACAGGATAATTGTGGCTTGGAAACCCTGGTTTATGTATCACTGAAATAAGAAAGATGAAAAGATAAACATGTACTCCCCAGTGTTTAAGACAGGAAGCGTTAGATGGGCCTTGTTTTAGGAACTTAGGACAGCCTGGATCTCGCTGAGATGGGATTTACCCTCACTGGTCTTTTGGGTGAGTGGCTCCATACTGTGTGCAGTTGAGTGTCACAAGCTTGCTTGTCTCTTCTTTTCTTCTTCAACTGGACTCAGACCTATAAGACTTGATGGAGACAGGGAAAGACATAGCACCTCACTACTATGGAATCTGCCTGAAAGTCCTTTGGATAAATTTGACTTGCTCTAGAAGGCTTCTGTTATTTGGGAAGAAAAGAAAAATCCTCAGTTCTCTGACAATCTCAGGGGATCTCACTGCCCTCTGGAAGACTTCACAGGGGAAAGATTTTGGCAATGATCTGGGCCCAGAAGGCTGCTCTGACTTTGGTGGTTTTCCTGAAATAAAAGTTGTAAGTAATTTTGAATTTATCCACTGAGTGAAAGGGTATTATCCAATTGCTATCATGCTGGCTGGAAAGGGAGAGAGAGACCCCTCCTCCACAGTAAAAGAAAAAAAAAAAAAAAAAAAGCATGGTATTTGAATTTAGAATGATGTGGGTTCAAATCCTGCTGAAGAATGTCATTTATCCTTTCCAAATTTCGGCCTCCTCAACTGTAAGGAGGGCAGTAATGAAACCTTCTCGATGAGACTAAGGTAACAAATGAATCAGATCCTTCTTATTAAATCCTTAGCACAGTGCTTGGGCCCATGGGTAGGCTGGCTGTCTGGCTATAGATCTATCTATTTTGCAAATCCTTGCTGTACTTGAAGGAAAATTATACAAGTATTTAGCCGAGAACTGAGGCAAAACAGCAACAGGGGTGTGCAGACTTTCTCAGAGATTCGCTGGGTTCAGAATATGTGACGGTTTAAATGGAAATGTATTTAAAATAATAGAATTCATTTGCAGGAGTCACAGCTTTTCTTTCATAGAGTAACAGCCTTTTACATCTCTCTCTCTCTTTTTTTTTTTTTTTGAGATACTGTAATTAAACTGAACATGCAGTTTCTAATAATGCTCCCAGACAGAAAACATAAGTCCACCAAAATGCCATCTGTAGAGTCCTGGAGCCTCGCACAGCACAGTCTGACTGCAGGCTTCAGCAGCTGTTTGCACCTCGATTTTTGTATGGATAACTCCAGTTGTGCCTGGTCACCTCCACACAGTTAGTTTTGCACACCTATCCATGTATTCACACTTTGTTCCCTCTCTTCCCTGGTGGCTCAGAGGTTACGTCTGCCCGCAATCGGGAGACCTGGGTTCGCCCTGGGTCGGGAAGATCCGCTGGAGAGGGGCCCCACTCCAGTATATCTTGCCTGGGAATCCCGTGGGCGGGTCCACGGGGTCACGACACGACTGACGACTTCACTTTCACTTTCACTTTCACTTCACTTTCCCTCTAAGGAAACTGAAAAGGTAGGGGGAGGGTAAAAATAAAAGATGTAAAGATCAGGAAAGAAGTGATTATGGTTTTGATTACAGCTGAGATCTGCTTTGCCTAGAAGGGGCCTCGGATGTACCAAGCTTCAAACCCAACTCTGCTTGGATCTTAACTTTTAGGTCCACTTTTACCTTCTCCCTGCTCCTCAATCTTTTTTTCTCTATCTCTGCTGGTATGGTTTTTCTGGAGTGCAAATCACCAAGCTGCCCTCTTGCTTAAAGAGCCTTATTGGCTCTCTGTCACCTTTGGATGGGAGACATGTAGAATTTTTCTTGTGAAAATTGTGTGCAAAAATTGGTATAGATTCCAGGTGAAGAACCCATGGGCCATGAGAGACCATCTGAACTCTGTATTATGAAGGTACAGAGAGATCGCATCTGCCACCTGTTGCCATCATTGGTGCCCGCTCCTGCTGTTATTTCAGCCTGCTGTACAACCACACTGAGTTACAGAGTAGTTCAGAGTATGGCCTCTGCCTGGCGTCAGACTCTGGCTCTGCACTTAAGACTTCTAGGAACATGTTATTTAACCTCTGCATATCTTAGTTTGCTCATTTCTAATATGGGAATAATAGTAGTAGCTATCTCATAAGAGATTTTGAGGTTTAAATGAGTGAATACATATAAATTACTTAAGAGTCATAGCTGGCATGTAATACACACTGAATAAGCTTTGGCTATTTTTATTAATGCTATGGTTTTATGTATTTGCATATATTACTCTCTTTAGCTAGGAAGCCTCTCCACTTTCCCATCCCGTCTCATTTTCGCTGATTCTAATTCATCTTTCAAGATGCAGTTCAAACTTGCCATCCCTGCAAAGACTTCTATGGCTTTCCAACAATGCCCTCTTACACACAACTCTATCCATTAGTGTTGCTGAGCACAGAATTTGTAACATACATTTAATTACCCATTGACACATATGCTCTATGAAGGTATCAGTTGTTTCTTCTTATTTACACAGTCCCTGGTTTTACCACTGTACCTGGCACATGGCAGGCTCCCACTAAGCACCTGTCGAATGAATGAATGAGTGAATGGATAAATGAACATCTTCCCTTCCAGGGAGAGAAAAGCTCGTATGCCTTGAACATAGGTTTGTGAGTCTTCAAATATTACTAGCCTAGTGCTTCATATGTGCTCAAAAATGCTTTCTGAATTGATCTGAAACACATTCAGCTTTACTCAAATGATAATTATCTTTGGAGAAGTCTTTAGACCTTAAAACCATGATCCATACTATGTATTTTTTCAAGCTTTCCTCAAAATAGACTCAGAAGTTTGGGAACCAAACAAGAAGAAAACTGCCATAGCCAGAAAACTTTTAAGGGCTTTCCTCTCATGAAACTTCTAGCAATGGCCCCCGTCTAGCCACCTGTGTGTGCATCCTGCCCCATCACATGGTACATACAAGAACAACACAGAGACGATTCCTCTCTGCCTTGGCTGATAAACATTCATCAAAGAACACAAACTTCTCCATAGAGCAGAAAACAGGAAAAAGAAATGAAAAACAAAAAGGAAGATTAGTTTGCTTCAGTCACTTTAAAAAGAAAAAAATTACGTGAGGCCAAATCACTGGAGTCCTTGAAGGCAAAGATGAAATGAAGCTCCACAGCAAACCTTAGTTCTGTCCCTTCGAAGCTTATGCCTTTACAGAAAGTCTGCTCTACAGAAGTCAACATCTCGTGGGCAAGAGATATAGTGAGACAGCACAAATTAACTCCTTAAGTATCATTGCAACTCCACATCAGTCTTTGGGAGTACATATGTTAAGGAGCTATTAAGAAACAAAAACAGAAACAAAAACTAAATATAACTCAACAGTCCTGATAGTTTATAATGCATAGACAATGGGTTCACCTGCGTCCTTTTGATTCTCTATTTGAAAGAGAAAGCACAACAAGGAGAGAAGAGAGAGAGAAACAAGAACACATATGCAGGATTAATGAGCAAGTGAACCAAAATGCCCCCCACTTATGTGTGATACATGATATTGGGAAGAAAAAGTTGCCCTTGAGTTCCCACCGCCCGGAAGTGTGGGGGCCAGCAAAAAAAGGCTCCTTCACAGAGGTGAAAAATGCTGCACAAATAGAAAATTAGTGAAATTAAGTTTTAATGTGAAATCAAGCTATGAAACATACATGAACTCTCCAAGTGACAATTAAGTCATATGTTCTAGCCAGAGCTTAGAGGACGAGGACAAGTTCAAATCTTCAGAAAGAACAAGGAAAAGCTTCCCAGCTTGCGCGAGAACAGACAGGAGGCATATAAGAGCTCATTGTACACAGAAGGGACCACTTGTGCGATCTTCTACCCACAACAGTTTGACATCTTAAACATGGAAAAGAAAGCACGGTTTTGCCCCAACTGTCCTTTTCCTGACACCTAACACACGGCTCCCCGCCTAGCTGCTATCTTTTGATTGTGTACCAGTGACAAGCACTTTACAAACTGGGGTTACACACAAGCAAAGTAAAAATGCATTCAGGTCACAGACAGAATAACTGAAAAACTTACAGACAAATCTGAGTTTATCACAAACAAATGGCTTAATTGTCTAACCTGTGTTAGGCTGATAAAAAGTGACGGGACTTCTCACACTGGGTTTCACAGACAGAATCAACAGACAAGCCAATGCTAAAAAACTTGAAGCAAGGAGAGTGAGTTGATTTGGATCTGGATTTTCTTGAAATAATGAAAACAGAAAGAGTGAAGACAGCATGGCGAGGAGGTGGTAGGTACTCACGAATGGTTAAATCCATCACTTGGGAGGCCAAGCAGAAGACAGGATGCTCATACATTTCTCTCTTTTTCCCTATAAAAGAGGATTTGGGCATGCAAGAGGCTTAGGTCAGAGGTCAAGAGGTTAAAGGTCACAGGTTAGAGGAAAACGTTACATTAGCTCAAAGGAAAATAGCCACAGAATATTTTGGGATAAACACAGGATAAAAGAAAAAAGGAGTATCAAAATTGGAGATCTACTGGATTAACCATTCAGCATGCCGTGAGTCACGAGAGAGATTGTGACCGTGATTTTACACGTCTCTTTAGAATTATTTGCAAGAATACAATGACTGAAAACATCATGAATAAAGGGAAACAGAATTTCATTGATTGAAGGCTCCAAGATACTAAGGATTTCAGACTTTAGTATCTAAGGCTCTTGAGGTATTTCTTCATAAACATAGTCTCCGGCAATATTACTATAACTTCTTTCCAACATTCTCAGGGAACTAAGCTATTAATGGTCACAGAGAAGCTCAAATGTCAAGATTTCTTTTCTGGGGGTAGGATCACAACCTTGTAAAAGAAAGTTGACTGGTAGTAATATCTTTAAAGCTGCCATGTCTCAGCCTATGGTGGACTATGTTCATGAAAGAAAACCTGATACATGCAGCCAGAGGATGTTGGGTTGTCTGAATTAACAATCCCAGCATGCTTTGAAATTGGCGTCACAGACACTTTTGCAGAGGTAAAGTCAAAAAGTGGCTGAGCCAATCACGGACAAGGAAGGAGAGAAGCAGAAGAGAGCAGGTAGTGTGGAATGAGGTACTTCTCTGACAAGAGAGTTGGAAAAAAAAGACTGATTTCTTCAAAGAATCCCCAGACCTAAAAGTCACAGTGCAAAAGATAATTAACACAACCAAGAAGAATTGAGGCACAAAAGGAAATTACAGACCAGCTGATCTACTTTGGAAACGAATGCATTTTTACTTACAGATCTTAAAGTTTGTTTTTGGATATTATTTATCTGAAAGAAGAGAGCAGATCTTACCAAAAGACTAGTCATAGCTAGACCAAGACCTACGTACGAGTCAGCGGACATGGCAACTGAACGTTTCTTGATCCCATCCCATCTCTGGCCTGGCCTAGAATTATTAGGTCCCCAGTTTACTTTAACAAATACAACCAATCATTATGTCCTGGCAAGGTAAATGCTGGAATCATTATTTGCTAATATAGCCCTTTGACAATCTACTCGTTCCTCTATTTTTGTCACTCATTACCAAGTCAAGAGTTGATCATCCTTTTAGTGCCCAATTCTTAAGTGTTTCTCCCTGGATGCATAACAACGAATTCATTACCACTGGTACACAATTTGCATTGTCAGACAGACAAAATTGAGAGAGGGAGGACATGGAATGTACAGAACACTGCGAATTTGACATGATCTTAACCTAATTCTCTAAGGAAACAAGAACTTTGGCAGGGTAAGTGATGGGGCTTTAGTAGTTAATTAGGTCTCTCTTTTTTTTTTCCAGTCATGTCCTGAAGGCAGACAATGAGTATTTGCTGGATTGACTGGGTGTTTCACAAGGGAGAGAACATCGGATTCCAGAATGCGGACACACTGAATTTTGCACACAGAGCTTCCACATTTATACACTTACACCACGGGTCAAGTTGGGTGTGGTTTTCAAATCACCCTATAGCAGCCAACAGGGTAACAATGAAAAGTAATTAATACCTTTGCAAACAAACAGGTCCCAAAGAACCATATCTTCTCAAGTAGGGTGGACTCAAAGTGCCTTTGGACGATTACTTGGTCATTAGTGACCACATCCCTAAAACCTGAAAGGGGAGTGATAACAACCATCCTAGGTTTGGAGTAACAAGACTGAACAGGATCTATAACAAACCAGGAGCCATCAGAGACAGTGGAACACTAACCTGCCATCAAGTTTGAAAAGCTACCAAGAGACAAGATACGTTCAAGGGGCAAGAAAGAGTTAAGCAAAATCTTGATGTTGCTTTATTCAATTCTTGTTTTGCTTCCAATGCAATCAATAGTGGATAACAAACTGTTTAGTTTTCCTCTATTTAAAGAAGGTAGCCATCCTACAGAGCTCTTTCATGGAAAAACATTAGCCCCAGAGCAAAGTTAGGGCCAACACCAACTCTTAGAAGGATCTTAGTTGTCCTATAACATCCTATATTCAACATCTTTTTCTACAAAGACGGTTTCCTGAGCCCCTGTTCTTGAGTTCATTTATGTGGCCACAGCCGAGGAAGCTATCACATTTCAAGTGTTTTCAACTTTCAGCTTAAATACAGAGATGGGCCACTATTTTCTGGTGCCTGTCAGGAAAGAGAAAGACGTCCCCAGGGAGGCATACCAAAATTTAAATTAAAAACTGGGGGCAGAAGGGGGTCTTACCTTCGATTTTGGCATACTCTGAGAGTCGAGAATAGTTGACTAAAGCAGCTTGTTCTAGACATTTACGGATGACTGCTTTTACCTCCTCTTGTGGCACTGGGGTTACAATGTCTTTCATCAAGACCTACAGGTGGAAAAACAAGGTTTTTAAAATGGTTCAATGATATGTGTTACCCATTTACACTTAAATAATTCAGCTTAAAATTAATTGTGAATGCCTCTTTGCAACTTAATATTGATCAAGCACCACAGTTAGAGTCAAAATAAAAAATTCCAGTGCACAGTTGGGCTGTCAAAGCCTGTCCATGATTCATGGAAAGGTTAGGAGCATATCATCAGTATATCTTAACTATCTGAGAGGCTGGCAGTTTTCTCATATTTATTCTGATATTTGATGAAAGGTAAAAAAAAAAATCTTCTAAAAATGAGAAACTAGGTCATTCAACCACAATATTTCATCACGATGATGTTCATGTCTCTGTGTACATGTCATCTGTCTTTCATGTCCATTCTTACCCTTTCCAAGAGTGAGAGGGTAGCTTTCAAAGCACCTTCAGGTCGACCAAATGGAAAGCAATACCTAAAACAGACAGAAAAATGTTCAGGTTGCCGAATCGATTGCATTTTAGCATGAAATATGCTATAACTTGATTCCTATGGCAACTCTCTCTCAGGAACAGAGAATGCTTTTTATTTTGTCACGTTGTGTTATGTTAATCTGAATTCACACCATATATGTGTGTATATAATGTATATATATGTGTATGTGTGAATAATGACTAAAGAGAGACTCTGCAAATGTCTGCAACAGAAAAGAATATTTCCAGTGATGACATAAGGTTCTGTTTAGATTTCTATTGTGAAGGAGAACCCTTTGTTAGCTCAATTGTGACCTTATATACAATTACTGAAACTGGCATTAAGAAATAGTTGTAGTTGAAATTAGCTAAACTTCAAACACAACTAAATCCCTAGAGGATTAGGATAGGAAAATACAAGAGTGTATTTTGAGCAAATTCATGATTCTGCTAATTGTTTTGCCTTGATTGTTGTTTTTAATTGCTATTTGATTTTTTGTTACTAGCAATGTACCTTGCATAGAGTGTACAACCAGTAAGGATTTATGCAGGGTTGTTTTTGTTTGTTTGTTTGTTTTTTTAAATGTGTATCACACACAGATTTTATTTATTTTTTCTGCATCACATGGGCTGTGGGATTTTAGTTCCCCAACCAGGGATTGAACCTGGGTCCACAGCAGTGAAAGCCTACATCTTAACCACTGTACCATCAGCGGAGTCCCTATCCAGGAGGTTTTTTGATGATAGAGATAGTTCTAGTGACTAGTTCAGGCAGTCATAAGCCTTTCAAGACACTTCCTCATGGTACAAAGGGAGCAGGACAGCTTACACAAAGAGGGCTTTGCTCCTTTCGTGGTAGTAAAATGACCTTAAGATTTCTAAGGCTCCTGAATATTAGCAAACTCTGTCTTGGTTGGCTTTTTCATTCGTTATTTCAAGTTTTTTTTTTTTTTTTTTTTTTAAGTATAGCTGGTTTTCAACATTGTACTAGTATCACATGCACAGCAAAGTGGTTCAGTTTCATATATATATATATTTTTTCAGATTCGTTTCATTTATAGGTTATTATAAAATATTGAGCTTAGTTCTCCATGCCATACAATAAGTCCTCATTCAGATGTTTTTAAATATCCAGTGTGTCTCTGATAGATTTATAGTTTTAGAAAATCAAGCCCTTAATTTGCCCCTCCCCGGGCTCATCCTCCTAAAAAGCCCTTTAACCCCAGATCCTTACCTAAAATGTGTAATCTGATTTTCCAACAGAACTCGGAGCCTCTCCTTGATTTCTTCAAAACGTTCCTTTTCTTCAACAGTCACAGTTCCAATTCCATCAGGCCTGAAAGGAGACATGTCATGAGGTGATGGGAACCTCATATGCTGACACCATCAAATCAAATCTCTAGCAGGAGGAAACTGTCCATTTTAGAAGAACAGCTACAGTGATCGATGTGACCTTAGGAGAAGTCCTGCTTCTCGGTGCTGGTGACTAGAGGGGATGGGGTACGCTGAGGTTATCATTTGGAGACATTTGCAGAACTGTCGCTCACTTATTGTGAAATGGTAAAATGCACAAAGTGGTGGCTTGCAGGTTAAAGCAGCTTCTAGATCTGTTCTGTTTGGATCACAGCTTCTGAAAATTTTGAACTGCTTGCCAACATTTGTTTTTTTAATTACAAAAGTTTTATAATACAATTCTCTTAGAATTTGGAACAACTGGCATTAATTGGCAAGGGGCAGAAACCGCTTCTCCCCTGGCTGTGGCAGGTTGCTCTTCTAGTCCACATTTCTACTTTATGTTACCTGAATCTCTTGCAGGCACTTAGGTTTGAGACTCCTGAATTACGCACACAAACTCCTATGAAAACCAGGTGCCCTGTAAGCGTCTGTCTTTCCCAGAGCTCAATGCTGATAAACGACTCAATTTCCATAATTACAGATGTTCAGATTAATTTAACCACTTACATAGTAACTAGAGAACAAATTACAAGACAGTGTAGAAATTATAAGACCTTTATGAAAGAAACTGAAGCAAACAGATGGAAATATCTTGTGTATTTGGACTGGGAGATTTAATATTGTTAACATATCTATACTGTTTAAGTCATCTATATATTTTATGCAATCCCTATCAAAATTCCAATGGAATGTTTTTCACAGAAATCCTAAAATTTGTAAGGAATCACAGAAGCCCCAAATAACCAAAGCAATTCTGAGAAGGCAGAACAAAGTCGGAGGCATCACGATTCCTGAATTCAAACTATAAAACTGCAGTAATCAAAACAGTATGGCACTGGCATAAAAACATACATCCATACAGACCAATGGATCAGAGTTGAGAGCTGAGAGATAAACCCTCGCACATATGGCCAAATAATACTTGACAAGGGAGCCAAGTGTATTCAATGTGGAAAGGACAATTTCTTCAATAGAATAATGGTGTTGGGAAACTGGATATTCACATACAAAAGAATGAAGTTGGGCCCTTATCTTAGAACACTCACAACAAAGAACTTGAAATGGACTAAAGACCCCAAAACTGTAAAAATCCTAGAAGGGAATATAGAGGAAAAGTTCCTTGATATTGGTCTTGGCGATGATTTTTTTGAAAATGACACCAAAAGCACAAACAACAAAACCAAAACAGACAAGACAAAAAAGTGACACGTTAGCAAACTAAAAAGCTGCTCCATAGCAAAATGTATAGACAATCCATACAATGAAAGAAAATATTTGCAAACCATCTATGTGATAAGAGGTTACTATTCAAAATACAGAAGGGACGCATAAAAAAATAGCAAAGACCCCAAATAACTTGATTAAAAATAGGCAGAGGACATAGACATTTTTCCAAAGAAGACGTATAAATAGCCAGCAGGTACATGAAAAGATGCTCAACATCATTAATCAACAAGGAAATACCAATCAAAAGTATAA
Source organism: Tragelaphus eurycerus (assembly GCA_935064755.1). Classification (NCBI taxonomy): domain Eukaryota; kingdom Metazoa; phylum Chordata; class Mammalia; order Artiodactyla; family Bovidae; genus Tragelaphus; species Tragelaphus eurycerus. Next base: position 55,955,438 of record CAKXYN010000001.1, on the reverse strand, counting down.
TGAACTATCACCCCACACCTGTCAGAATAGCTGTTCTCAAAACAAAAAGACAACAAATAAATGCTGGTGAGTCTGTGGAGAAAAATGAACCCCTGTGCACTGCTGGTAGGAATGTAAACTGACACAGCCACTGTGAAAAACAGTATGGAGGTTTTTCAAACATTGAAAAGAAAACTGCCATGTGATCTAGTAATCCCACTGCTGGGTATATATCTGAAAAAAGGAAATGACAATCTTCAAGATACAATTGCACCTTGTATTAATTGCAGCATTATTTACAATAGCCAAGGTAAAGAGACAGCCTAAGTTGGGTATCGACAATATTATCAACACAGATGAATGGATAAAGGAAATGTGACATATACAAAGCAGAATATCATTCAGCCACAAAAGAGAAGGAAATACTGCTTTTGTGACCACATGGATGGGCCTTGAGGGCATTTTGCTAAGTGAAATAAATGAGACAGAGTAAGATACACAGTGATATGTGTATGATAAACACATATCACTTATATGTAGTATCAAAAGCTGAACTCATAGAAAGAGAGAGTAGAATGGTGGTTGCCAGGGTCGGGGAGTGAGTGAAATGGGGAAATGTTGGTCAAAGGGTAAAGCTATAAGAAGAGTAAGCTTTGGGGATCTAATATATCCTATGATTATAATGAACAGTACTATATTACTTACTTGAAAGTGTTAAAGTAGATTTTAAATGTTTTCAACACACACACACAGACGCACAGACACACACAGTAAGTGTACGAGGGGATGTAGGTGCTCATGAACCTTATTTCAGTAATCATTTTAAAATGTATACATGTATCAAATCATCACATTGCACATCTTAAACTTACATCGTATGTCAATATCACAATAAAAGCAGAAAAAAGAACAAACCACATAGGCTATTTTTTGATCTTAGTGAACTGCTGCTCATTTAATAAAAAAGAATGCCCCAGAATAAATAAGTGAATTTCAGTTTAGCCCCAGTATGCTCATGTTTCTGAATCACCAATAGGTTCACACACATTTTCCTTATTTCCTCTGGCCCATTCAAGTTGAGAATACAAAGGAAGGCTGCATATTTATAGCCCAAACTTATCTGTGCCAAATTAGACGTAGGATAATCTGACCCATTCAAAGTCTTCAGCTACCCAGATCTTGTAGTGACTTGTTTTGACTACTGGCTGAGCCAGTTTGCAGATTGGTGCGTCACCATGAAACTTCTATTGGAACATTCTTCAGTTTGCAAATGCAAGTCATCTTGAGACCAAACAAATGGTCTTATTTATAGGCCTTCTCAAGGATCCAGCAGAAGTTGGGAAAATCCTGTATACTAGACCAGTCTGACTGCACAAAAGACTTGGCAAATGATAGCAGTGTACCTCCTGTTGGGGGTTTATTGGTCAGCTTCCCTTCTTTTTAAGTACTAAAGATGCCCTATTTGAAAAAAGAAAAAACTTCCTCTCCCCCATTTTGTGGAAAATACCCATAACAGTAAAATCCTATACTGTGCATTTATTCACACCCTCCTGAACTTAAGTAAATGCAAAACAGTAAATACCAGGTAGGCAGTTTGAATCTAGACATGTGCCCTTACTTTTAAAATTTCAGAAAAATCTCAAATGTTAATTTATTAAATTTATAAAAAAATTTTTTTAAACATGAAATGCCCACAAATCTATAGTTAAACCTCAGGATGAATTCATTGGCCCCACAAAATACATGTGACACTTTCTGCAGTAACGTCTCATGGGTCTGTTATAATCTAAAACTCCCTTGGTCTATGGCTTCTGGATTTTGTTTACACAAAATTCAGCTCACTAATGCACTGAATACACATTTATACAGTCGTTTTGTGTGCATACCTACAATCAATTTGGGAAAAGTTGAGCCATTTTAAGCATGTTGTTTCTTAGTGGGGAATTAAGCCAGAGAAAAATGCTATTAAATATAAGGCACAATTCAGAGAGGAGTTTATAGATCACCTAGAAAAGCCTGAAAACCATTTCACAAAGGCAGCCAGAGATGTCTATGGCCATTACTAGGAAATAAACCTCTGTGTGAAGAATATCATTCCTTCCTTACCCAGCAAGCCTTCTAAGGCAATCAGGCAATTAGGAAGCAGCTCTCAGATTTGTGTTTGAGATGATAAAAACTGAACATTTAGTATGTGCCTGGCTTTCTTGTAATTCTCACTATAAATGGCATTATAAACATAGCATTTATGATGTTTTTTCCCCTTTTGTTTTCATGATTCACATTTATAATTATTAAATGTATCAGATGGCAGCTTCTATGTCTCCTTGGACTACTTTGTGAGCACTGTTAATCTTCCTATTCAAAAAAGGTAAACAATGAAAAATTATTGTTATCTTTTCTTAAATTTGCTTCTTAATCACCTGTGCCAGTGTGAACACTTTCATTTTAAAATAAATGTAACAAACTAATCTGAGTCTGTAAGACACACAGCGCAGAGTTCACCAACAAAAACAGGTGATAAAACATATCACGATTTAGACATCCAATGCACATTTATTTGTAATTGCCAGAATTGCCCTGAAATGATGCTGGTAATGAGGGATGTTATTTTACAAATCAGGGGAGAGAAATGCAGGAATAATAGAATTTGTCTAAGATCACAGATTGTCACTCTATCTGTTAAAAAGCAAAAATAACCTTGGCTGCATTGATTTCTCATAGTTTTTGAAAATTCTGTCGAACATCAATTTCTTTTCCATTGACCCCTATAATTCATCAATGTTAACTGTACAGGTTTACATGGATCTACTAACTGAAAAATCCTGTTCAATATTCTGGGGAACATGGTTCTCCCAGAAGCAATAAAATACTTTCCCTAGAACAGGGGCCACACAAGCCTGTCTTATAATCACACAGAAAGCCTCTGAGACCTCAGACTGAGGGGCGACCTCAGACTGTGGGTGTGTGGGGTACGATCTGGCAGGGGACCTGAGAACTGGCCTTTCTAACAAGTTCCCTGGTCCTGCTGGTTTGGAGAACCTTACTTTAAGAACCTCTGCCTTAGAGAGCAAGAAAATATTTGGTGGGTGGCCGAATACATGAAAGGATGTTTTGGTTCAGAGTTCCCAATTTCTCTTGGATTACAGTGAATCTGGAACCAGAGATTTTCTCTAAGAAGTACACAGTCCACTTAACGAAGCTAGCAACCCCTTCCAAAAATGGCATTTGCACTGTTTCCAAGGTGCCATTCCAAGCAGTTCTGGTTGCAAAATAAACAGAAGAACTGTACTGGTATCTCTCAGAAGCCATGCTTTGTTTCTATGTTCTGGAAACATTTGGGGGTGATTCTATAATTGTCATAAAACTGGCTCTGCATCCTGTTCTGCTCTCAATACTTCTAACACTTAAGGAATCAAAAAGAATGAGAGAAGAGGAGGACTGATGCTGGATCTTTACACTCCTACCTAGCAAATCCCAGGCTGAGATATTTCTTCACTCAGGACACATGTCTAGGAGCCGGAATCCTCTGTTCTCTTGGATCCTATTACATTTTCTGCTGCTGTTTCTGTACTTCTTAGGGTCCACTGCCGTTTCCTTAGGGCACCTTGATCTCCTTCGGAGGAATGCCCTTGGCTGCACTGTGCATAAACTGAGGCGCCTACTCTACTGCTGTCAATGCTGAAGCCTTCGTACAGGCCAGCTCCTCCCTTGGGTGGTCACTGGACATCTTAGTTGGACGATGAACTACACTCAGCCAACTGGACACTCTTTCCTGGAACTTTTACATCAAAGAAACAATGCAAAGATAAAAGAAACAGGTGGGGTTTGCTCATGCTAGCAGCTGTACCTTGCCCAGCCTGTTTCCCCACCCAGCCTGTTTCCCCATGTTCGTAGTTTGACTGTACTTTAGAACCAGGAGAGCGCTTTAAGAGGTCCCACCCTCAATCTCTGACTCAGAGTGTGGGCATCGAGGCCTACACATAGTTTCATTCCCTAAGTAATTCTAACGTGCAGGTAGCATGGCACCATGGCTTTGATCCTGTTTCCTACTTTTCAGTCACTGCCTTGATTCCAGTTTCCCCCTCCCTTTCTTTGAGGTTCCTGGCATCATCCCAATAAACTCTTTTGCTTAGATTATCCAGAGTTAGTTTTTGTTCCTTACATGGAACTGACGTACATGCATAAAGCACACATTCCCTCCTTTCCCATGCACTCAATTTTAGGAGAAACACTGATGCCTTTGAATCTAGCTTTAAAGACACACACGCACAACAAGGAGACGTGATCCCTCGTCACTGGTCCCACCTAACTGCACACTGGCTAACCACTCGCTTCTTGTATATCATGATCCCGCAAACTTGAGACAATATGCAGGCCAACTGCCGTCATTTTTGGAGCCCTGTTGAAGACTGGAAGCTCTCCCACCTGCAGGCCATCGCTGGAGCCAGAAGTGGGTCTCTCGGGCCACGACAGACTATATTGCATCTGACACAGCAGGCATCTCCGGAATCCACCTTTCACGTTTTCGGCAAACCATTTTCTCACTGTCCTTCACAAAGTTGACATTTTCGGCAGCATGATAGGAAAGATGTCATGTCGGCTGCTCTTCAAGCTCTTGTCACAGTGGTTAGCACCAGTTCTGTCATCTTCATTCTCCTCACAGCCTCCCATCTTAAGCCATGTCACAAATCATAATACATCTACAGTTGTGTTTTTCTTTTTTTTTTTTTTATAAATCAGATTACAATGACCCTAACCCAGCTGCCCACACTTCAGAACTAGTACTGCAAATTCTTCCTTTACCCAAATGTTTCTGAGCTAGAGCTTGTTACTTAATGTCTACTGTAGGATTAATCCAGTATGATTAAGCATGAGGCTTTTAATGTGAAAACACTTTATCTTGATATTTGAAATTAAGTGTGAACAACTGAGGCAAAGAATTCAAACTACCTTGTGTTTAGTGAAAGTGAATTGACCTCTTTGGGACTGTTAAATTGTTGTTAGACACCCAGGTGGGCACATGGAGTCCTAGCATTTAATTATTCTGCCAACTGGGTTCTCTATATTGAAAGCTGGGCCACAAAACCTTCCTTTGGAAGGTAAGATATTTCAAGAAGGTCAGGTTACTAAACTAATTTGAAACATATTGGATTAATTGATGGATGTGTTCTGATATTGCATCTATCTGGTAATCAAGTGCAGAATCCAGTGTGAAACGAAATGTGTGAATTCAACAAAAGGGGAAAGCATGTCTGGTCCACCTCTCTGCATTCAGCCAGCTTTAAGCTCCAATCACTATCAACAAGGGGTAAAACTCCAGCTGAAGTGGGAATATACTTTCTCTCCAAATGCAAATGTCCACATATGCCGGTGCAGGCACCGTAAACATGATATATTCTCTCTCTCCAAATGGATGCATGCCTGCAGACCGCAGTATGGATCCATGAAAATGTCCTTAAACAAGCAAGATAACCGAATCCTGCTTGCTACAAAATTGTTCCAGCCCAGAAACGTGAAAGCTGAAAGGGTCAGAGTGGAACAGAATATTTTAGTAGCCGTTCCTTGCAACAGTCCCTCAATAGAACATTCAGACTAAACACACACTCTTAACCTCTCTCTCTCTCTCTCTTTAAAAATTGACTTCTAGCAATTCTTAATCCTTACAACTTTCAAAATGACACTTTTGAATTTAATCCGATTGTGGAATATTTTCCTTTGTCTCTTTCAAGTGGTTAATAACTCCACGTTTAAGAACACCAAAGCAGCACACCCCAAAAGGAGGCATCCCCACTTGCTCATCTGGATGGTTTGTATAATCTCTAGGTTAATTATAAATTGTAATTAGGACTCTCACATCCTGTAGTCACTGCTTCATTATGAAAGCCCAGCCTTACCCTTTCCTTCTCCTCTCCCTCCAGCCCATGCCCTTTTCTAATTATGCCCGGATGCCCTGGGGCTCAGACACGCTGCTAAAACAAATATATCAAAGTGTTTGTATCACAAAGAGTAAGCTAGGAAGCAACAGCAACCAGTTTCTACAACATTACAAATGCATAGTGAAGATTCTTGAGACTGGCTTTAGTCAATTTGAGAAAGAGGTTAGACCAGGGCAAAATTACACAAGGCAGGTTTTTTGTGACTTGTTTACTGCTTTTCTAAATATGGAGCTAAAACCCAACAATATCAGAAGGTGTCTTTACTCTCTCATAAGGATGGGAGTGACAGAAGTCTCTCCCTACTGAACAATCTCAGAATGTGTAAGTTATTGGCACAAGACATTAATCAAAGTGGCTTAGGCTCTGCCCAGGTGCTGAGTGAAGCAAGAGCCCCAGAGATGATTAGAAAAATGATATAAAATGTATGCATTGTAGGAGAGTGCGTATTTCTTTCTCCAGAGAAGGACCAATTTCTAAAATTTTTACTACATAGATTTTTCTTTTTGAGGACTAAGTGAAGAGATGAGTTTCTTTATTTCTAGACAAGCAAAGACATGCCTAGGTTTTAAATTCTACCTTGACTACCCTATGACCCTATGTAGAGATTTCTGAGTGGTTCAGAGCAATAGTAACAGTGGTCAGAGTTTTTGGGTATCACACCTACCCTAAAAAGGGTACGATATCTGAAAATATATTTTGTACCAATGAGCACGGCATGAGGACACACTAGTGGAATTTTAGAAGGAAAATGCACAATATTTGGATTTTTTGTTAGGCACCAATGGGATAGATATCCAGCACATTTTATATAAGATTTTATGTTTGAATTGGAAAATCTGCTATTCTCATGGGGCAAATTTCCTTCAAGGAGAGAGTCACATGGGTTAAAGATAGCATGCTGCTACTGCTACTGCTGCTAAGTCGCCTCAGTCGTGTCCGACTCCGTGCGACCCCATAGACAGAAGCCCACCAGGCTCCCCCGTCCCTGGGACTCTCCAGGCAAGAATACTGGAGTGGGTTGCCATTTCCTTCTCCAATAAAGATAGCATACAAGCTCTAAAGAGAATTTCTTCTTGGGATGCAGACTTTTACATGAAATATCTTTGGAGTTTTCCCCTAATCTCCTTCGTCCGATTAGTCGAGGCTGGTTCGTTAAGATTTAGAGAGTATGACGCAGCCGCGTATAAGGCCACCACCACCCACTCGGAGCTGAGAGGCCAAGCAGCCAGGTGCTCCTGTCCACAAGTGAGGGAAGGCCTGTGTCAGCATGTAACATGGGACCAGGAGTGTGAATGTCACTGTCACCCCCCACCCACGCCTGCCTGCTACCAAACTGCTGCATTCACAGGCCATAAAAACAGAACTGCCCTGCTATCGTCTTTTCTCTCTTTTGGGGGGAGAGAGAGTTAGAAAGCACCAGACATAATGTCCTGATGGCTGTATGTGCATATAACACAGAGAGAAAGGGAGGAAGGAAAGGAGGGAAGGAGATACTGGAGAAAAAAGGAAAAATAAATACAGATGCAAAATGACTCATTTACTTCCAGGTAGGCATTACCCCCACAATAAATAAAGGCAGCCATGATATGACATGGGATTGGGAATGAGGGACCCATACTGGAGGCAAGGACATGGACAGTAAAGCAAGTGCTGTGGTCCAGGGGAGAGAAGACAGAGACCTGACCCCTGGCAGTGGTGCTGAAGGTAAGGAGAAGCAGGCAGACTTGAGAGAGATGTAAAAGCATTGCCAGGGCACAGGAACTACAGTGATGCGCTGAGGAAGGAGACATCAAGGACGGCTCCCAAGGTTTTGTCTTGGGCAAATGGGTGGGTGGAATCACTCACTGACTTAGAAATAGGAGTAACGGGAGAAAAGTGAGTTCCATCCGAGTGCTCAGTTACTAAGCCCCAGGGATCACATGGTTTCTGCACACAAGCAGCACCTTGGCTTCAAATGCATTTCCCAAAAGAATCCTTGGACACATTTTCAGAGATTTTTAGGACTCATGCCCTCTTACATCTGCTTACAGACGCATTAATCTATGCAGCCTACTTTGGATTGGGGCGGTTGGCATTATGGATTTGTTAATTGCTGATACAATGTACTTTCTCCGCAGGCCATATGTGAAGAGCAGTACTGGCATTCAAGAAATGTTAAATAATAATGTAAATGAGAAAAATTTCCAATCCCAATAATAAAGGGATCCAAGGAACATTGACGCAACTTGCAATCATCGGAGCTGTTTGATTGCCTTGTCACTGTGGGACAGTGACCAAAGTGATGTTAATCTAAATGTCATCTAGAAAGAAGACTAAAAATATTATGGTGAAAATTAAGTACTGCAACCTTAGGAGCTGATTTAAAAATTAGAAGATATAGCGATTTACATCTGTGGATTTGATGATCGCCAAGAGCAACCAGCTGAACATACTCACATTTTCCTTTTCTTTCCCCTCTCTCTTTGCAAAAATGGGTTCAGTTTTAAAGAGCTAGTTCAAACTAATGTTCCTTCAATCAATGGTTCTTAAATGCTGCTACATATAAGGGTTTAAAACCAAGATGCTTAGGTCATATCCTAGACTAAATCAGAACCTCTGCTGGTGGGGCTAAGGCATCAACATTTTTTTAGGCTCTTAAAGTGATTCCAATATGCAGTTCAGTTTGACCACCAAGGTCTTGAATAAGTAGGATCTGAAGACTAAATGCCTTAGAAATACCTGGGGAGGAAATGATTAAAACAAGTAGATGCCTGGCACCACTGAAGACTTGCTGAACCAGATTATTTGAAGATAGGACCTCATTCTTTCCAGTTTTACAAACTCCCCATGTGATTTCTGTGACAACCCCTGCACAAGCTGAACATCAGTATCAAGCCTTTAGACACAGCATATGTCTGTATAAAAGAAACCAAAATCCAAATAAAAAGGAGAAATTTCATCCCAACACCTGGAAGTTTGATGTTTTGGGTTTTGTTTGCAGGGGGCTGCCCTGTGCACTGTAGGATCTTTAGAAGCATCCCAGGCCTCTACCCACTAGAGGACAACAGCATCACAAAGTAACAATCAGAATGCTTCCAGACATTGCCAAGTGTCCCTTGGGGAAGAGATCACCCCAAGTCAAGAATCTAAGAGATTCCAGACATGTCGATGGTTCCATTATCTTCCACTCCTTGGAATCATGAACAGTGAAACTGACCAGGTATGTCTACCCTGGATTAGGTGTTCTGGATTCAAGCAGGCATAGTGTTAGGCTTCCCAGGTGGCACAGTAGTAACGAATCTGCCTGCCAATGCAGGAGATGTGGGTTTGATCCCTGGGTCGGGAAGATCCCCTGGAGAAGGAAATGGCAACCCAGTCCAGTAGTCTTACCTAGGAAATCCCATAGACAGAGGAGTCTTGCAGGTTTCAGTCCATGGGGTTGCAAAAGTGAGAGACATAACTTAGCGACAAACAACAATAACAGACATAGTTTCTCACAAAGATGTAGCACAGGCTTCCAGAGAAGATGGGATAAACTCAGTCACCAGCACCTGAGTGATCACTAATGATGTCTAGCTGCAGCAGGGCTCTGCTTCCATGTTTGGGGCTGCTGAGTTATTAATAGGTAAAAAAATTAATAAATGGACAAAAAGCTACTTTTTACCTAAAGTTGGTTGTGAGATGACAATAGGAATGGGATCTATTGTTGAGTTAAATTCAGTTAAAAGGCAATTTGTTTCCATGGGTCATGAGTTCCTTCTTACTGTGAGTCAAGGAAGAGATAACCTGTCCACATGCAAACAGTGTTCATCCTGGTGAGAGAGGTATGAAAATATTTTCCAGTGTTAATTGGTGCTCAAAGGAACGTCTCCTCTAGGTGGCCCTAAGCTCCAGATACCCTCTTTTTCTACAAGGTCAAAATGACCAGGTGGGCCAAGACTGACTGTGGACATCTTCAGAACAAAAACGGAAATTTTTAATTAATTTTTAAATTAATTTCTTTAATTAATTCAGATGGCTGCTACAGTAGGTCACCTGGAAATGTTGAAACTCATATTCAATGGGCTGAATTTGCATCTCAAACCATACAGAGTGCTAATGCTGGGTAGGTAATAAGGCAGAGAACTTACAAATTCAAGCTCCAAAGATAGAACAACTATGTTTGCTATGTGAACCATGTTCACTGAAGACAGTGACTGAATTTATCTGAGCCTCAAACTCTTCATCTGTTAGGTGACAGTAATAATAATACACATCTCACAGTGACGCACTAAGGATAAAATGAGATAATATATGTAAATAGCACTTCACACAGTACTTTGCATAGAGCAAACACATTAAATGGTGACAAGTAGCCTTATTTTAATTACACTTTATTTATGAACTCTAACAATGGTCTCAAGAGGCAGGTCAGGTGGTCTGATATTCCCATCTCTTTCAGAATTTTCCACAGTTTATTGTGATCCACACAGTCAAAGGCTTTGGCATAGTCAATAAAGCAGAAGTTGATGTTTTTCTGGAACTCTCTTCCTTTTTCCATGATCCAGCAGATGTTGGCAATTTGATCTCTGGTTCCTCTGCCTTTTCTAAAATCAGCTTGAACATGTGGAAGTTCATGGTTCGCATATTGCTGAAGCCTGGCTTGGAGAATTTTGAGCATTATTTTACTAGTGTGTAAGATGAGTGCAATTGTGCAGTAGCTTGAACATTCTTTGGCATTGCCTTTCTTTGGGATTGGAATGAAAACTGACCTTTTCCAGTCCTGTGGCCACTGTTGATTTTCCACATTTGCTGGCATATTGAGTGCAGCACTTTCACAGCATCATCTTTCAGGACTTGAAATAGCTCAACTGGAATTTCATCACCTCCACTAGCTTTGTTCGTAGTGATGCTTTCTAAGGCCCACTTGACTTCACCTTCTAGGATGTCTGGCTCTAGGTGAGTGATCACACCATTGTGATTATCTGGGTCGTGAAGATCTTTTTGTACAGTTCTTCTGTGTATTCTTGCCACCTCTTCTTAATATCTTCTGCTTCTGTTAGGTCCATACCATTTCTGTCCTTTATTGAGCCCATCTTTGCATGAAATGTTCCCTTGGTATCTCTAATTTTCTTGAAGAGATCTCTAGCTCCCAAATCACTGCAGATGGTGATTGCAGCCATGAAATTAAAAGATGCTTACTCCATGGAAGGAAAATTATGACCAACCTAGATAGTATATTCAAAAGCAGAGACATTACTTTGCCAACAAAGGTCCGTCTAATCAAGGCTATGGTTTTTCTAGTGGTCATGTATGGATGTGAGAGTTGGACTGTGAAGAAAGCTGAGTGCCGAAGAATTGATGCTTTTGAACTGTGGTGTTGGTGAAGGCTCTTGAGAGTCCCTTGTACTGCAAGGAGATCCAATGAGTCCATCCTAAAGGAGATCAGTCCTGGGTGTTTATTGGAAGGACTGATGCTGAAGCTGAAACTCCAATACTTTGGCCACCTCATGTGAAGATTTGACTCGTTGGAAAAGACTCTGATGCTGGGAGAGATTGGGGGCAGGAGGAGAAGGGGACGACAGAGGATGAGATGGCTGGATGGCATCACTGACTCGATGGATATGAGTTTGGGTAAACTCTGGGAGTTGGTGATGGACAAGGAGGCCTGGCGTGCTGCAATTCACGGGGTCGCAAAGAGTCAGACACGACTGAGCAACTGAACTGAACTGAACAATGGTCTATTTAACTTATTATAGCCCATGGAAAATAATTTTAGAGATTGATGGAATATACAGATGCTATGATTCTATGTGCTCATTTTGAAGATAAGAAAACTGGGGCACCAAAATGAGATATGATCATCTTAGATTTATGCAGAACAGGCTTTAATATTCAGATCTTTAGAATCTACATACAGTAATGATGTGGTACAAAGAAGAACTCTAGACTCAGAATATCTCGGTTTGCCACCTCAATTTTCAGACATTCAGTTTCATCATCTGCAAAATGGGTATAAAAGCACCTGACCTGAAAATGTTATAGCAAGTGACATGTACGGAGACAGGAATATATTAAAAGCATTTTGTAGACTGCAGAATACCACACTTAAGTACAGATATTTAAAATTATGATTTTTCTTCCTTAAAAAATAGCAAATATAGACCCTTATTTGTATAAGCCTCAAAGTACCACTCATAATCTTTCCTGGTAGTTTTTTACCGCACAGGAAACAGGTCAGGCTCCAGGAAGTGCAGCCGTTTGCTCTCTGCTCCGCTTCAGTGCTGATCATGCCAAAACCAGCACCTTGGACAGCAGCCAGAGAAGCCGCCTTTTCAGGCACCTATAATATTCTGCATTCTCTTACCGACTGCAAGCTACTTCTGCCCTGCACTCTGACCCACACAGGGAAACACAAAAACTCCACTGCACTTCTCTCTGTGTATACTGCAAGTTCAGAAGATGGGTGTTCCCATGAAATCAGGGCTTTCTTTGACCTTCACTATTAGACGGGCATACAGTGATCTACTGCCTGCTTCATTTTCTAGGACGTGTAACTGGCCTTTTCATTTGGTCTGCCTACAGTGAACTGTGTGAATTTTAGGACTTAAAAATTTTCAACTGAGCAAATTCACACTAAAACATAGAGCATAGTCCCCTGAGAGCTTTGTGTCCTTTGGCAACGTCAGGGTCAGAACGTCCACTTCAAAACCTCACCATGAAACTTTAAAATGTCAGTGTTAGTTTGAGGCGAGATAGGGAAGGTGTAGAAGGACATAGGGATAATGCTGGATATAACTGTAAATCTACTTCATTTGCTTTAAAAGGGAATAAAAGCCACCAATTCGCCATTTTACCAATTCACAAAAAGAACATCTAAAAGACACAGGAAACAAGAGAGGATAAATGTAATTTTAGAACTTAAAAGCACTTTCAAGGTGACTTCATTATATAAATGATTCTATGAGGAGTCATTAATTTGGTGACAGACATTACTTTGTGCCTTTATTATAAACAATTATTTGAAAATGGATTACTTTCATGTGATAAATGTAGAACTGAGAGGGTCTGCTGAAAACAATGGACCTACTATTAAGGTATAAACTCATTTTAAGCCAACCCATATTATTTGCTCCTTAACCATAATTTCAAAATTATAAATCATGGGTTGCTTATTATGAGTGACTTGTTAAGGTACCTGGCCCCTAACTAGATGCCACCAAAAAAAAAAAAAGCAATCTGACTCATGCTTCTGTTTACATATTGCACGATTAGTTTTTTTCAATATGAACATGCTTTAAGAGTCACTAAATACCTGATTCAAATTCAGTCCTAATACATGATATTTTTGCCCATTGCTAGGTTTTTTTTTTTTTTTTTTTTTAAGTCCACCTTCAAACAGAGACTTCAGGAATATACAAAGCTTGCTGTTTGCTAAGGTTGAGATTCAGCACAGATGGGGGAGAGGGAAAGGTCACAGACATCCCAAAACACAAGCCAATACACACAAAACATCTTACCTTTTAGGCTCTGGATTTGCCTGGGTTTTGGGATTTTTTTCTTTTTTTGGATTCCTTTTTGGTATCTTTTTTAGCCTCTGGTTCAGATGGGGAGGGAGTTTTGCTCCCTTCAGGGTCTGTGTTTGGTGGCAGCCCACCAAGGTACGCATGCATTTGTTGACTTTGGAGAGGGGGTGGTCGCATGGAGCATGCACAAAGTATGGCCAGCCATGGGAGAATCAAGAGCACACATTCATGCACAAACAAAAGAAAGAAAAAGAAGGATGCATCAAACAGCAACAGCAAATGCATTCGAACTAAAATAATAAGCAAAAAAAAAAAAAAAAAGATGCAAACTTGCATAAGGAAAATCAGAACTGAAAAGAAAATAAGAAATCCAAAACTGTTTCCATGACAAGATGTATAAACCTAACTGTGAATCAAGTGGCAGTCTTACAATATGAAATCCAGACAATGTGTATCATAATTCATGATGATGTTTACCAGGGAGTTTACAAAAACACTTCATTATTTTATAACACTTCCTTATTCAGTAACATATGTAGAATACAGTGTGACAACCCAGAGAATATAATGCAACTTCTCTCTCTCTCTTTAAAGAATTCAGTCCAAGAGGCTGTAACAGATAGTCATCAAAGTGTACATATTTATAAAAAGCAGAATTATGCAGAGATAGTCCCCAGGTATCAGAGTTTTCATGAATATCTTTTATGCAAATGAAAGGTCATGTGCTGGGCTAGCAAACCTGGTAACAATGGGAGGTGATGAAAATCTTGTTGCCTGTTAAATATTCAAACCTGCAGTGCTATTGTTACCCAGCTCTAAATGTTGAAGTTGCATCTCATAAAATCTACCAGTACTAGAAAGAGGAAAAGCACAGAACCAACCCCACAGATATTCCAGAGTTGTATAGCTTGCAAAGATGACTGACATGGTCTGATTTAAAAGAAAAAGTTGTCAATTCTGGACTCTCCCATGTAAGAATTTCCCCAGAGCAGTGAGTTTTTTACTGCAGGCTGGGTTTCTGAAGCCACCTAGTTTTCCCTGGGTGTGCCTTCCCTGGCTATTGGTCGGGGTTCACGGGGTAATGGAGGCTTCTCTTTATAGTAATGTGAGGCTACACACACTGGGATAGTAAACTGGCTGTGGCAGTGTAGAAATTTATTCTGGGTCTTCAGAGCCAAATGGTACCATTCTTAAGTTATTTGCTTTTTGCATTATTTAGAACACGGATCTTTTCCTCCAGGAGCTGGGCAATGTCTAAAGAAAGAAAGCACTTAGTATGCAGTTAGAAGAACTGATGTTCTGGTCTTGTCTGTAAAACCTGTAAACTGAAGGGGTTGACTACAGCATGATCTCTGAAGTTCCTCCGAGCTCTCTGGTTAAACTCAGTGTCATAATTATCTACGTCTCCCAGCATCACCTTGCTTGCTTCAGCCTTTAAGCTTCCTCTGCTGAGCATTTGTACATGCTCCTCCTTTCACCCAGAACCACTCAACCCCTACTTCAGTACTCGGCCCAAGCATCAGTTCCTCAGGGAGACTCTCCTAGCATCCTGCCACCCCATCTGAATCATGGTCTTTCATTAAATGCTGCCATGGGATTTTATCCCTGTTTCTCAAAGAATCAGTTTCTCTGTAACTCTGCCTTTGCTTGATGTCTAGTTTTTGCTCACCATGTACGCTGAAGGTGTATCAGAGACCACTCTAGAAGTCCTGTTTGCCGTTTCTGTTGAGACTCATGAAAGCAGAAGAAATTCAGACCTGTGTGTATGTTCTTTGTGTTTATGTGGCTGGTGTGTGTGTGTGCAGGCCCACATGTCTGTACTACTGAGCAAATAGGAATGGGTAGACTTAGGGATGACCCTAAGAGCAGGACCAGCTGTAAACCACTGCCAGCACCTTAAACATCTTTTTAAAAGGAATACCCCTGGGCACGTGCCTACCTGTTCCCATGGACGTGGGATGCACAGAAGGCGAAGCTATAGTGAAGGAGGGTTGGGTCGATCATGGCGCCATTTTCTGCCCGTTCAAGCAAGTCTCTGAGGTAGCACAGATGTCGGTGACACCCTCGGACTCCGTTCCGGGCGCAGTACTCATCTAGTACAAACACCTGGCCAGGACTGAACCAGCCCTGATTGGGGAATAAAGGAGAGACCTTCTTTCAAATACAGGTTGGGTTTATTTGGGGGAGAGCTCTACAGATGGGGGTGACTGGAGAACGCGGTTACAAATAGCCAGAGCCAACACCTCCTGATTGCTCGTTAAGCCCCAGTCACTCTGCCACATGCCATGTGTGCTAGCTGGTTTGGTCCTCACCAGAGCCCTGTGAGGGAGGTGCTGCTCTCCCCGTTGGACGCATGGGAAATCTGAGCTCAGGGAGTGCATGGAATTTCCCTAGTGTCCCCCAGCTAGTGATGGAGTGTGGATTAGCAGAGGGCATGATTCCAGAAACAAGAGTCTCACCCACTGCTTTAACACTGAACCATAAACCCTAAGAGCACTGGAGTGGGGCTAGGACAAAGTCTTGGTTACTGATAAGAGAAAATAATAACATTAATGCCTTAAATTGGTACAGTGCTTTACCCTTGACAAGAGCTTTTAGTTGAGCCCATGACAACCTTGAGAAGTAGACAGGGCAGGTTTACCTTTATTTCACAGATGAGGAAATGAAAATAAGAGCTCACAAATAATACAAAATAGCCAGGACTCAAACCCAGCTCTGTCTTTCTCCATATCTTCTGTATTTTTAATACTCTGGAGCATTAACAAATACTAGGATTGATCTACATTCATGCCAAGACTTCATAAATCCTTTCACTTTGGAAGAAAAAAAATTTTTTTTTTTTTTTTTTTTAGATTTTAAAATGAAGATAATAACATAACTTTCCAAAAAGAACAACACGACTTTAAGTTCTCAAGTTGTGAATCATATATGATTCAACTAAACTGAGAGGAGCTTCCTGTGCCCAGGCTGAGGTTTTATATGCTCCCTGGCAGTTATTTGTTTTCTTATTACGTATTTGCGTGCTGCAGGACCACGCACAACTCTGCTCTAAAGAAGAATTGGGCTGGAATCTCTGATGCAGAGCACATTAGGAGGTGCCATGGTGTAGAAACTGCTGCCTCCACCAAGCACTTTAGAAAAAAGATGCTAAGTAAGGCCCAGCGACTTGCCACTCAGTCACTCCTGGGACAAGCCTGTAATGAAATCACTTCTTCCAGACTGAGTACCTTTCTGAAGCCAGAAATAAAAATTGAGGTGGTACTTTGTAAGTTGGGAATTTAGGATGATCTTAAACATAAACCTAATTTTACTTTGAGGGTCTTCTCTGAGTCATCTTTTGAATATACTTCTCCATTCTAGGAGAGAAACGGTAAAAGGAGAAAGTGACTGGGTGGTAGGTAGAGGCCACAGAAGAGCAGAACAGAGGCCCCTGCAACACTCGGATCTTGTGCTGGGGATCCGGGGAGTCTTCGATTGACAACATGCAGCTCAGCAATGCATCCGACGAAAGACGGCATCTTTCCTATTTCAAATGATAAGTTACTGCAGAGGGCGGGAGAGTAGTCGAGGCAGTGGGCTGCCCCTATAGGCAACTTCTTTGCCACTCCATCTGCTACCCCAAATGCTAAATCTTAGAAACAACACTGCTGTGAAAGATTAAAATATATTTTCTACGACTCAGATGACACCAAGTCTTTTGTAGATGCCAAAATAGCTGCTTTGAAAAGAGTTGAAGAAATATCAATTAGGAGCTCAGTCGAAGACACAGAAAAATTTATGTATCCCTGCTGGTCGGTCTCCAAAACTGACTGGAAAAAAAGACTGTAATAATGAGAAAATGGAATGTATGGAGGCAGGAGACGAAGTCCTCTTAATGGCTCTTATTTTCTGAAATTGGGGGATGACGATTAATACATACAGGTATACAAACGGGGAAGGAAACTATTTTACACTATGCACAATTAATTTGGGGTTTTGGGGTCTGAATATGACTAACAGGAAGCAAGCTTCAGAATCTCATTTCTGGTTTAATTCTTTAGACAGCATTCACTCCTCAGGGATGAATGTCTTAGCGAAAAGGAAAACTGAGGAAAGTACGATTTGAAAAAAGTCTTGAAAATAATATGTCTCAAAAAAATCCCTCAAGAGACTAGGGATTATATATAAAAGGAGACGATTTAAGTTCAGAGGCAAATTCTTACAAGCTTCATGAACACAATTTATAATGACGTGAATAATTACATAATCAGAGAAGAAGACACATTGGAGAAAAACTGCCTTGCAATGCAAGGTAAGCCCCCCCCCCCCCCTTTTTTTTTTTTTTAAGTCAAAATGATGTATTCCTTTTCAGTTTGGCAAAGTTCAAACTTCTGATAATGTGATTCTAAACCTGAGATAATCAATGAATCTTTTATGAGACAAAGATTAATAAATTATTCCACATGATCCTGCTTCTGTTTTTTGGACTATTTTATTTATCATTTTTATATTTTGGCTTCTGACAAAGAACAAAAAAAGGAATTTAAAACAAAAATTGGAACAGATTTAGGAGAAAGCCATATCATTTAAAGAAAAAAACCCATATTTTCATTATATTTATGTTGATATCAATAAAATGTTAACCTGAGTTAATTAATATTAACAATATACAGATATATTCATGTTAGTATGTGGAGTCAGAGATGAGGCTTTTCCTCTGTGTAAAGTCACTGCATCCTTTTCCCTCACCTTTCCCATCTATAAAGTGGGATCAACAGTCTATCTTTAAAAAATAACAATTTCTGGTTTGCAGAAGAAAATACATTGAGTCTCTTTTAAACTGTATAGCATAAAGCCCAAAATGTATCTTCAGAAATCCAATAAAGACATAATAGCAGTCCTTTGCATTTAAATGATTTAAATCTAGGCTTAAAACAGGATTTTAAGAAATACCCTTGCTCTTGTGGGAGAGTTCGACTTCTAACCATCTTAAGCACCATAAAAAAATTCCCTCAAAGGGTATAAAAAATGCTTGGAATACTACGTAGGGAAAAAAGCCACCCAAACAAACAAACCCAAACCCGTTTAGCTTATGAAAGGGGAAATGAACTTTATTGACAAATCATTTTAATCTTTAAAAATATAAACAAAAAGGACCCATTCATTTCCGAGACAGGAGCACAGGGTCTTATTATCTGGGGTGAGGTGGGAGGGGGATCTTGAAGACTAAGAAACCAAGGCAATTTTTACAAGTTCTCTACAAGTAGGTGCCAAACTCGATTATCCTCTTGAGAATATTTCTCATGTAGCAGCTGAAAAGGGGGACGCTCAGATAGGGAGGCTGAGGAATTGGATCTGTCTCTACTGATAACTTCCTCCCGCTCTGTCTTCTTTCTTTGGTAAGGAAAACTATCTCAACCCAGGAAATCAAGAACACATTTATAATTGTTAAAGAGGCTCCGTAATGGGGAGAAGAGCTTCTGACACAAAGGTAGAGAAATATTTTATCTTTCAAAATGTTATTGCATTTAAATTGCTGTAGACCAAAGAATATACTTGCCAGGCAAGAATAGGAATCATTAAGTCTGTGATCCAAAGTTAGGCGTTGCACCATCTCAAAGAGGGAAGCGTGGTCAAAGTTACAGGGGTTGGAAGAGATAAATTCATCCATGCCATGTTTTTGAGCTCTATCTGCGTCTGTTCATTTATACATGTAGAGAGAGACACAATTTAGAGAAACATCGCATTTTCTTTGACATTTCAAATACACAGGAATTCACTAAGCATTATGAACGCTAGCTGTTTTCCCATCGCCGCCCACCAACATCCCCAAGATACTCTTTTTACCTCCCATTGTCAACTTGCATCACTCACTGGTGAGTTTATTGCATTTCGGCAAAAATATATTGGCATCAACATGTTTATCAAATGATCACAACTCTAGTGCATTTATGTTGTTCTTGAAAAACTAAGCACACGACCGTAACTTCGCCTGTGTTTCACCAAACACTGAAAGCAGATCGGATCTTTGCTTATAAAAGCCTATTTAGCTTTTCGATTTTTAATAGATTCTGCCATTCCAGTGGTTATGTCTAGAGCAATTTCTCTACCATTACTGGGATCATCTGGAAAAAAAGGGTTATGCTGATTCTCAGCCAAGTGACAATATTAGTATTCTCCCCCTTCAAATCCCCGTGGCCAATTTGGTTGCACAAAAGATTTGGGTCCCCATCCTCCAAAATTAAAACAAAATAATAACAAAAGATTTCCACTGAAACCTGGAGCATAAGTTCGCTGGGAATTTAGTTACTGATAGCAAAGGACACTGCCTGAGATAGTATGCTTACTCAGTTAGCAAAGCTTATGAAAGACAAACAAATTTACTCAGCAAGGGCTATGATCTGCCATTTATTGTGAATTAATAGTCTCAATGTATTCACACTTTTCCTTACAGGGTGAAGGCTGTAGGCAAAACCTCCTAAGGGCTAACTAATTAATCTCAATATGTGTAACTAAAATAATCTACATCCAATCGGCAAAATAACTCAAGAGAATTCAACTCAAGTGAGACCAAGCAAATCTCGGAAGAGGAGGAAATGAAGGTCCTAGAAATTAAAAAGAATCGGCTCACTCCATCTCATATTTACTCACTCTCCTAAAATGCTGCAAGGAAAAAGAATCTTAAATCAAGCAAGAGTGTATTCATCTCCTTGCGTGCAACATTCTACTTGAATACAGGCACCTGCCAGGGACCAGCGATGCTGTCAGGACATGCAGAGAATGGATTTCTGACTTGAGAAGGTGTTTGAATAATATTTTCAAACGTGGCCTTCATCCCAGGCAGCTTTTTTTTCTTCCCTGCTTGGGGGCTGACTGAAAATGGGGGCTATAGTTACAGTGTAATATTAAGATAATGATTTTCCCTCATATTATTAATTTTGTGTATCATTCCAATCTAAATGCATGGTATGTCAGATGTATGCCTTCTTCCTATCAGGTTTTTAAATCTTCAGTCATCTTTCAGAGAGGCAGCAAGTGGTCAGTGTTTGAACAGGATGTGTTGTTTATGCCCAAGACACACGAAAGCAACAGTTTCCAGAAGGCAAGTTGAAGAATGTGTATTTTAATAGCCAATTCGCTCCTTTTGGAGGATAAAACATGCGATTTTGGAAGGGCTATCACATGGGCAGGAATTTTATTAGAGAATCTGCCTCTTTGCTGGGTCAATTGCCTGAGATTTGTCTTCAGGAAAGTGCTTTCAATTTGGAGGTTAGGTGCTTAATTTTTGAGCATTCTTTTGTCTGGTAATGTGGTCTCCAAGCTGTATTTCTCTTTCGACTCAGGATGGTTGGAAAGAGAGGTGGCCAGGAAGTTGGTTCTGGGGAAAAAGCTAGCTGTTTCTGCAGGGTGGGGTGGGGTGTGTGTGTGTGTGTTTCCTGTGGCCCAAGGCAAGTAGTTTGAACCTGCTCCAACTTTAGGTGTCTTCCTGCAAGATGACACTCCTGTAACCCAGGTGGTACTGCTCCATCGCCTAGAACAAATCTGTTCTTTTAGCCCCATTGTATCAGTCCCTGGAGAAACTACCAGTAGGGTACACACCCATTGCTTGTCCTGTTTCATCCTCATAAAAAGCCTCACTCACGCTGTGCCTCCCAATTTCTAGCAGATAGATGAGGCGAGTTTCGGCCAGCACCAGCTTCCTGCTCTCAGACTTCCCAGAGGAGGCTGCAGGCTGACTAACTGGTGGGGCCGCTCACCTTACCAGCTCAGCTCTGCCATTTTACTGCTCTTCAATTAAGATGATGCAAACGGTCACTCAGCTAGAGAGAAGAGGACTCTCTTTTGAGGCTGTTAAAAATATAGCCCATGTTTCAAGTCTCTTACTCTTTATCTGTTGAGCCTCTAGAAAACTTGGTGATGAACTATTTTGCTTGGCTGCCAGTTCAGGAAATGGATCTGCAAAGAGAGCTTGGCTCCTCCGTGGAGACCCGGGTACAGACCCACCCTCCTGCCTCCCCCATCCATCATCACAAGACAGCTTCACCACGCTAATTCTTGGCTTAGACTTCAGAGAAAGAACAATTTCATTTTTACTGAAAATTTAAAGCAGGCTTTAAAATAGGCTTAAAATCCGCCTGTTTTCCTTTTCTGAAAGTAACCCTATCCACATAGAAATTCCTGTTTCCCTTCTTCCTCCTTTTGTCTCTTGTCAGTTCACATGGTGAATGAGCCTGGGACTGAGGGAGGGGACCTGGACGCTCCCGTGAGCACCGGTTTTAAAGAGGTGCGGGATACTGGCGGAGGTGCTGATCCGTCTGAGCCTCAGTTTCCTCACGTGTAAAAGGAGCCAAACTTTCAGTTCCCTTTCTGCTTCACTGTCACTTAATCATTCTTACGGTCCCTTTCACACCTTCCTTGTGCGGGGGATGGAGCTTAATGCAGTGGGAATTTCCAGCACGTAAATCAAGCAGCCCCTGGATTTAGCTTACATAAAATCATCATTTACTCAGAATTAGGCTCATTATTTCAATGGTTCCAACAACTCAAGAGTGCTTAACAGAGTGGCTGGCTCCCATGAAATTTCTGAGAGTTTCACTGAGTTTATTCTATTCGGGGTGGGGAGGGGCACGGGGAAGGAGAATTGGTAGGTGGGGCATGCTATTTTAAGGTGTCCATGGAAGGGATGTGATTTTGAAGCTCCATCCAAACACGGATTTTGAAATTTTTGTTCTCTGCTGTGCTCCCAACCCTGACAACAGAACCTGGCCACACAGCAGGCACTCAAGACATATGTGTTAAAATAATTTATTAGTAGCTCATCAAAATAAATAAATACACTTGGTCAACCAATATTTTCTATTTCTTGATTTCGGAAATGTTGACACATTAAATTCAACAGGAACAATTTATCTGAGATGGGGTAGCAGGTGCTTAGATGGCTGGGCTTATTGGGTCACAAAGACTGAATGTGAGGCCAGCTCTGCTGTGAGAAGATATGAGACATGAGGAAGTTGACTAACGTTTCTGAGTTTCATTTTCCTCACGTGTTAAGTTGAGAAAGGTGTTTGAGTCTACCCTCAGAGGTGGCTGCTGACAGGATCTGGTAAGAAGAATCCGTAAAGCACCCAGGTACCTAGCATATACTAAGTGCTCACCTTAGCCGTGAGTGGACGAGCAGGCTTCTCACAGCTCTCAAAGTCAGTTGGTCTGATATTCTCAGAGAGCCAAGGCTGTCTCTACATTGATCACTAATGTTAGTTAGAGGTTGCCTCTTAAACCATATTGTTTCTAGGAAGCTGAGAGTCCTTCCCAAGCTCTCTGCTTTATGCTTCTCCTCTGGCCCTGTATAATTAATTCCTAATCTCTGTCTCTGTGTTTGTGCTGGATGATGTATTTCTCTGTGGTCAGAACACACACTTAAATTCCCTGATAGATAATATGTTTCTTGAGGGTACGTTCCTGATCTGCTATTTTCCCTGCCAGTTCCCAGAGGAGCCAGGTCCTTAGGAGGTATTTATTAACTGACTTACTCTGACACCTCCATCCCAGGAAACTTCCCATCGACTTTATTAAGGAGTCACACACATGGGGATTCAGATGGCATCTTGCAAATCCCAAAGTGGGAACATGTGCTCTTAGGGGGGAAAAAAAATCTTATAAAAGGAAACAGAATTCTAGGTGCAGGTGTCTTTGGATACCATTCAGATTGTCTGCCTGTGTCTCCATACATGTCTAGGACCATATGCATTACATATGTTGTCTATTTTAAAATAAAACACTGCAGCGGTCCAGCTGTTCTAAATTCTGTTTCAAAGAACTTGTGGGTGCTTCTCAAGCAACACCATCCAGTCATCCTTGCAATGGCCCAGTCTGTTCTTCCACAGTGCTGAACATTAAAATCTAAATGCTCCGTGCAATCCCATTTTGCCCTGTACAAACGATTGGAACAGGCTGATGAGAGAAAAAGAAAACTCCAATGTTGACATTAGCAAGGGGAAAACAGCCCAGAGCAAAAGGGTGAGAAAGTCAATTCCTGGATTCAGGACACCTTGGGATCCATTCCTTTGCCAATGTTTGGCATGTGTCAAGGGAATGCAAATGAATTTAAATACTAGGCTGAGCAAAACAGAATTAGGAGGGGAAAGTAGAAGCTTAAAGCTCTAATGAGGTTTGAATTAGCTCTTGCTTTCAGAGACACACACCAATGTTCTTTTTCATTAGTATGTGTGCGTTTTTTTTAAACTTATTTAAGAAATCAAGGATTGACTGAATTTTAAGAATTTACTTCAGTCTTAACCTTTTTCAGACTTGGCTGAATAGTTGCTAACTCTTGCTTGGTTTGCAAGGGCTTCACACGTACTGAAAATGGGCTATGTAATTTCATAGGCTTTGGAGTGAGGGCATAATTCAACACATCTTCCAAACAATGCTACTTGTTTCACTTCTGGGCTTTAACTGTATAAAAGTTTTGAAGTCCTCTATAGCATGGGAATAGGAGAATGACTTCACACTGAACTTAGATGAATAATGGTGCCTAAACTACATTTATAAATTTAAGGAACTATCAGTGGGCATCCATGATAAAGGAAAAGGCTGACAGACGCACAGACTTCAGGAAGGTAGGTATCCTTTCAAGTGGAAACTAACTAAAATCTTTACCCCAAGTTTGCTTGAAAACAATTTTGGTGTGGCATTTAAAGACTATTGAGAAAATCATGGTTCCTGGAATGATATGATTATGTGGACTTTACACTCTCATTTAATCTGCTTAAATTTCAAGTGATGTTCCTCATTGACCATCCTATCATTTATCTGTTCTTTAACCCATCACGATGTTTATGGGTTTACTTCATGTTTGATATTTTCTCCCTCACAATGGGAAAGCACATATCATATTATTTTATGATCTCTTAATAGCAAGCATATTTGTGTGATCTTGTTTCTGATTCAAAAAATTTTTTAGATAAGTTTGCAGTAAGGTCTACCAAATGGAATTTTCTTGAGGGGAGTGGACAATATAGTTTTTCAATTTTCATTTTATGGAGACTTTATTATCCTAGCAGCTCAGGGAATGAACAGAAAAGGTCAAATCTCTCTTTTATTTTGTAATATTACATTTTAGAACTTTTTATAGGCTAGAGAAAAAATTCTGCTGTTGAAAATAAACTATGACTACATTGCTAATAAATTGTCTGAGAGAGGCTCCTTTCTCTACTGAATCCTTTTTATAATAAACTAGAGGTAGCTGTTTTATCACTGAAATTTAGAGCACAGTTATGGCTGCTGTTACTCCTGATGGATGCTTGAGGCAAGAGAATAGCTAATGTAACTATAAAGTCATTGTGAACTCAAACTGCAAATTAAGAGGTGACTTTGTATCTTTCTTATATGGAAAATGTGTGCTTGTCATATCTGCTTGACAGTGTAAGAGTGGATGTATGGTCTGGACAATAACGAACAATGACAGTAGTCAACCTCATCAGAAGACATGAAATAAAGAAATGACAATGATTGATGGCAGCTGGCTGTTTACAGACTTTTCTAGAAGAGTTTTTCTTGGCATGATCAAGTAATAACCAGGGGATGTTACTCCCTGCCTGAGCTCTGCACAGCAAGCAAAAGACTGGTCCTCCCCTGCCTGCTGCCCTTGAGAAACAACTTAATTCTCCCATGGTCCCTTTGACTTGCACGGCCAACACCAAAAGGCTTCCTCAGAAGCTATCAAGGGCCACACTGCATTTTGCAGAAATCACTGACAGGACAACCACGGGGATAAACATGTGATGTTTATTTCAATGTTCATTTCTGTGATTCTTCATAATGCAAATGCTTTGAATAAAAATCATCAGAGATTTTTGTCAGTGATCAGGAAACAAGTAAGTGATCTGTAATTTTCCCTGCTTTACTTACAATTTACAGAGTACTTGATAATATTTTTATGGCACTGCAGCATGCTGCTGCTGCTGCTGCTAAGTCGCTTCAGTCGTGTCCGACTCTGTGCGACCCCATAGACGGAAGCTCACCAGGCTCCCCTGTCCCTGCAGCATGAGCTAACACAAATTTTCGAGAGTTGACTAATTAATAATGTCTCCTATAAGTCACTATAGGTAATGAAAATACTCAGTTGATTAGTGAACAATATGTTAGATGTGCCTGAAGTAGGTAACAAAGAAGTGACCCTTCATTTAATATGATCTATTGAGAGCCTACCACAGTATTTGGAAAATTTTGGACCTTACTATGAGAGTCTATTCTTTTAAAAAATCATATACTTTATGGAGAGAAGAAATATGATTTATAGTGTGGTTTGGGGTCATGCAAGTTAATATTGAATTCATTCTCTGATGTTGCATTCCTGCAATGTAGTAACTGCAAGTTGACAATACAAGAAGATATAGCAAAAAATCTCCTCAGACAAAACTCTAGAAAGGAATTAGGCAAATGACTATTTGGAAGTCTATTAGGATATCAATGTGTTGTTGGGCAAATACATGTAATTTTACTAGAAAAAAGTTCACTCAGTCATCTATTCATCCATCTTGTAGATTTTTTTTTTTAAGTATAGCAAAATCCTAAAATTTTCACCAAGTTCACATTCTCCAGTAAGCTTTTAAAAATGCCTCATCAGACATGTAAAGGAAGGAAAGTTAAATTAAGAATTAAGTATCTGCTTGGAGTGGTTGAAAAAAAAAAAAAAATCTGTCTGCTAGCCAGGGGTACATTTATGCAAAAGAAAAGAAAAAAAGAAAAGAAAGGAGGGGGAAAGCAAAATTAAGAAACGAAAAGAATCAAGGACTATTATTAAATGGTCAGGAGAAATGATGCGACCTACAACTTCCGAGTGAGTGTTCAGAATACTTGAGTACATATTTGCCTGCTCTCTTGACCAATTTTTCTAGCTCCCTCTAATGTCAAGTTTTCCCTTAACACATTTTTGATGACTGACTTTTTCCTCTATGAATAAAGGAACTGTATACTCTGTTTTAGTAATAAATAGTGAAGAGAATGATTTTTCTAAGTTTTAAAGTTTCTTTTTTTCTCTTACAGGTGTATTTTTACAAAAATGAATACAAATACAAATGATGTAAAAAAACGTTATTGTTGTCATTGTTCTTGGGAGAGCAGTGGAGAGAGATTTGAGACCAGAGGTCTAAACCCTCCATGACATTGTGAGATTGTGAATCTGAAGCTTCTGTGAATAAATTACATGATTTCAATTGTGTCCTCGATTTCTTGCTTTTGTGTGTGGTAGCTGCATGTATTATATCTCTCTTTTCAAAATTAACCTCTATTGGGTCTTAGAGTACACCCTCAAATTAGGCAGAATGAATTCTTTCATGTTCAAATAATGCATTTACTTTATTAATTGTGTTCTGCAATTTCTTGGGAGTCTTGCTCAGTTACCACCTTTGGGTTTCCTAGCCCACCTTTCTGTTTGTTAAGGTATCCATGGTAACCACACCATTGGTTCTCTGACCATTCTAACCTTTGGAATGGGAAAGGAAAAACAACAACAACAACACATCATCAGAGTGCAAAATGATCTGTTTTCAGGCATTAAGCAGTCAGGTAGCTGTGAATTCCATGAAACGAAGGCATTCTTTGCCATTTCGTTGTGATGTTCATTAATATTCTTGGAATTAAAAAAAAATAGGAGATGTTAATGGTTGGCTTTACTCAGAGGATCATTTGATGCCAATATGAAAGCCAAGGAGAGGAGGCAATTATGCACACATCACATGCATCCTAGTTCCAGTATGGAAGCTTACATTTCCAACCTAAGGTCGGGAAAATTACATAAAAAGTTTTACTACAAAGTCTAGACATGAGGAAGATTTCAGAGGAGAGGGAGGAAGCACATTGCAGGTGTCAGATAATCTAGTCTGATTATCTGAGCTGTGCTAGCTATAGGGGAACACTTACCCTTCAGTCCAGCTAGAAGTTAGCAGGGTAAGAAGGAACAAACCAGAATAACATAAAGACTAGCAACAAGGCTCAGGAAAGCAGACAGGAGTTCTAACCTAGCAGCTAAAGTTCTTGGGTTCGAGCAAAGATTGAACAAGAAAACTTAAATGAAACAAAACAAAAAACAAGAAAACCAAAGCCAACCCCCCTGCCCCAAACCAACAGTAACCAAGGTCCCCCTATCTGCTGAAGGCTGTTCAGGTGGTAGCAAAACTAGAACAATTCTCAAAAACACCCAACTTTAGGGATTTATGATGTGATTAACAGTTATTAGTTGAGAAACAGACATTATTATGAGACTCATTGCAAGTGACATATCAAATAATCATTGACCAAATCGCAAAGCTTAAAATTCCCACTCCCCTCCCAGTCTTGAAAACAGAGGTACTGGTCTTCACTGTTCCTCTAACACACACTGGACAGGGGTCAGGTGTTTCAGTGAGAGGCCACTTGGTATAACAAATTGTGGCAACACTCAATTATAGATTTGGATGTCATTTCCAAAGTAAGCAACATTTGCCTTAAGAAAATGGAAAATTATAAGTATTTGTTGTAAAAACTTGTATAGGTAAGCACTGACAATTTTTTTAAGTTTTAACCAAAAAAAAAAAAAGAGAGAGAGAGAAAAATTAAATCAACAATAACACACACCAAAGAAACCACAAAAGAACAAAAAAGTTGTAAAGTTTGGTGGAACCCTCCCCAAATTATTGTAGAGTCACATAGAAACTAATGAATAGCAGGATCTATTTTTTTCCCAGTTTTCCCAATTCCATACAAATACTTCACTCCACTCTTAGACGTGTCTTTTCATTTTGAAATCAAACTTCTGAAATTGCAAAAGAAGTAAAATCTGCACCCAGAAGTCTGTCAAACTGAATTTAGAAAGACCCAAATAAACTCATGATACAGTCAAGTATCCCAAACTGTAAAATGTTCCATTTTCAAATTTCCCTTGAGCAGACAGCGACATGACAAGACTGGAGTGTTTATTTTTCTCTATCCAAAAAACCTCTTGCATTTTTCTGTCAGCTTCCCTTTGCCATGTAAATACTAACATAGTGATTACAAAGTTAACTCATTAAAAAGTTTCTTCATCATTCACTTGCAAGGACGGCAGCTACTTTGAGTAAATATTCAAAACCAGGGATTTAATGAGATGTGCACAGAATCAAGTATTTAACAATGATCCTTACCTTTTGGAAGTCAAGGAAATCTTTTTAAAATGCAATACTTGATTGTATTTACTCCTTTTGTTAGAGAGTCTGTGACTGGCAATGTTTGTGATGTGACAAAATAAACTGAGGTATAGACTGAGAAGCAAATGTCGGTGAAGGGTCAACACTTGCTATTTCTTACTATGCTGTGACTGTTTTTCATTTTTCTGTAATCTTGCTTTGCAGTACTAGGTTACCAGTTTGTCGCAGTTTTCCCAGGAAGAAACCGTTTCTGGGACACAGGACTTTAATTGCTAGGATAAGGCAAGTTTTGGCAAATTTGGATGAGCTAGTGAGGATTCTAAGTATGAATAAACACTGAATCTGACTTTAGTATAAATCTAAATCTAATCTGTTTAATAGTGAGAGTTTGAATTTAAAGGTTTAAATGCAGCTTTGCAGTAACTGTTACGTAACCGTCACTCTACGGCAGACTCCGCTCAATATGATCTATCCCCCACTCTCAGCAATGTTCAGGTGGTTTCGCACAACTACTCAGTGACACCACAGAATACAAAATTCTTGGATCCTGTTTGGATCTTTCTTGTGGGTTTTACATACTCTTGACTGGAAATGACTGGGGATCAGATATAGAAGTCTGGGTGAGTTAAATCCTGACTAGATTACGATGCTAGTTTCTAAAGTATGGGAACAGAGCCTCACTTTCTGGTGCTCTGGCCACAGTTTTCATTAAGTGCCTACACTAGCAATAGGTAAAAGTCTGGAGTAGTTGAGGCTCTGCTTCAGGGGTAGTCAAGTAACTATGGGATTAGTGGGCTTAATGCTAGTGGGTTGACGCTTCATGTAAGGACTGTCACTGACTGCAGGGTCAGAAGCATACACTTGTGCAAAGCGGGCACTGCACAAGTCAAGAGGCACCGTTTGCACTTTTGTCTGTGGGGAAAGAGCCTCCTGAAGGGCACAATCTGCACGGCTGGAAGCAGTGGCCCTTCTTACAGAGCCTGGTGGGGGGATACGCCTCATACTCTCTAGAGACCTTCTGTTCCTAGGCAGAGATGAGGAGGTAATAGAGAAGGGGGTGGCTCTGGCAGCAGGTACTGATAAATCCCAGGGGTATGACACCCCTGACCTCACTTACCTCCCAGCCTGCCTCACATGCTCTTGAGGGATGATACTACTTATCCTCATCCCCAAATTTTAAATCTTAGAATTCTGCTTTGGATGCTCTATTTAATAAAAGCTTCCTCTGTCAACTAGGATAGTAATATATATCAACCTTGCGTGCATGCAAAAAAATCTTCTAGCTGATGCCTACTGACCAGATTCTAATTTCATAGCTAAATGAATCCTACCCACAGAGGAAACTCTAAATCAAGAGCCCTAGTGTATTTCCATAAAGAGGCATGCATCCCCTTCAACAGCCTCTTTCAGTCATCACCTTTATAGAATCTGTGTCAGGTCTCCATTTCATTTTACCCCTGAACTTCCATTCTCTTTCCTATACTAGAGAGGAAAAAGCGGGCTGATCACGAACCAAGTACTAACTTCTTAATCTGGGGAGACGACAGAACAGAGACACTGAATGTAAGGTGAAATGACTTCAGAAGAAATGGAAATTATTTGGAAATAAAACCGAGATTTTCCAAATATCGCCTGTGATACATGTTTTATGAGGTTGATTTAGATGGTGATCATAATTAGGCATTTTTATTTCCTCATACAGAGATAATTCCATCTCAGAGGGATATGATAGGATGTGTTGTTTCAAAATTCATTTATAAGGAAACTGTTAGTCCAGGTGAAAGAAGGGATTCCATTACAGAAGAACTTTTATAATTAATATTGGGGATGTTTTATTTCAACTAATGTCTAAACCATTTACAAAGAGATGCTTCTTTTCTTTCTAAGTGTCACAAATGTTACAGGAAAAAAGAGCAGGAAACTTGGTGGAGGTCATGGCCAGAAGAGCTGTCCCTCCTCCCCTGAGCCCTTTCTCAACTTCTTATTTGTTTAGGGTTTTCTGTGTGGAAACCCACATGATTGTGTGATTGTTTACACTGTCCCACAGGGAAAGCATTCTCCTTTAAAAAAAAACCCATCAGTACAGGACAAGAATCCCTGGGAGCACCTGATGGGTAGTATTTGTCATCCAACAAGACTGTTTCCCCACCAGCAAAGGTGTAACAAGATTTAAGAACACAGTCTGGTTGAATAGAAACAGACATGGCAGTGGAATTCATCAAAAGGGAATTACCTCTACTTAGTTGCTATAGCAACAGAATCATGTGGTCCAAGTTTTAAGAGCAACTGGGGAGAGACTGTGTGAAAGCACTGGGTTCAAGGTCAGGTTCCTGATGAGGGACTTTCACATTTGCTTTCCCTTTTGCTGCAATTCTTCTCCCACAGATGTCTGTGGGGGTAATTTCCTATCATTTGGGCTTAAGCTCAGATCATCTGTGTTATATTTCCTCTCCCCACTCACTCACCAATGCATGGCATTCTTTATGGTGTTTCTCAGTGTGTGAAACTATCTTACTATATATATATATATATATATTTTTTTTTTTTTTAACTTGGTTTACTGTCTAGACTTCCCCACTGGGCTGGAGGTATCCTGAGAACAGGGATCTCCTTGTCTTCCTCATAAACATGTCTCATCACCTAGACAGTTGCTCAGTGAACTACACTGAGTGAGAAGGTGCCATGCTAAAGACAAGACTCACCATGATTATTACTGAAAACTGATGTGTGCCCGAGCTATTCCTAACTGACTTGTATTCAGGGTATGGCAGACATCTCTACTTAGGGTGAATGCTTGTAACTAAAATGAATTTGGTGCTTTATTTTTCCAGTGTTTCCATTTTCCTTGTTTCAATAAATATGTGCAAAGGCATGCCGTCTTTCATCTTACCCTGTGCATCTAAACTGTCCCAAGATCAAAATTATCTTGGTGGCAAGACGGCATGGTGAAAGGGCAAGAAATTAAAACTGATGCTAACCTACAGAGGGGAAGAGACTGGAATATGAATTGGGACTGTTTAAGGAGACGGACGGAGGAGCCTGATAGGCTGCAGTCCATGGGGTCGCTAGGAGTCGGACACGACTGAGCGACTTCACTTTTCACTTTTATGCACTGGAGAAGGAAATGGCAACCCACTCCAGTGTTCCTGCCTGGAGAATCCAGGGACGGGGGAGCCTGGTGGGCTGCCATCTATGGGGTCGCACAGAGTCGGACACGACTGAAGCGACTTAGCAGCAGCAGCAGCAGCAGAAGGAGACGGTTTCATTTCTGGGTTCTGGTGTTTTAGCTCAGAATGGGATTTTAGATACTGTGTTGTTTCCTTGTGTGTGTTCCTGTGTTCCCTCACCCTCCCCTACTGCATGTGAATGGTTCTAAGTTGCATATTAAAATTTATTTCAAATTAAGCTCTATTTTAAAGTTACTTTTAATGAGGCAAGGACACACATAATCTACTATATTTGAAGGACTCAAACAAATACCTGTTTGGCTATGAATTCTAAACTCTCATCAAAACAAAGAGAGAAAAATCCACCTGAAACATATTTTTCTTTGTTTAGTCCTGGAGGAGGGGATTGTCAAGTATTGCACTTTAAAATTACTTTTATCTAACATTTTTGTCCCAACTCTTCCCCTCTGAATTCACTTTTTTTTTTTTTTTAAGGCAAACATGATTTTGAGCATCCTTAATATGAAAGCAACTAGACTTTCTAGTTCAAACTTAGAAGACTGACTTTACTCTACAGAACTAGTTTTAACAAATGGCATATTTACTTACAAAATTGGGAGATGGGGGCGTCCAGCTGAGGCACATTCCCTCCCTTGGCGTTTAGTTTCTGGACTTGGGTTGGGGGCACAGGCTTGTGTGACTGCCCAGTGGCCCGATACATGGCTTGGACCCAGAGAATGCGATCTTGCTCATCATCACTTGCAAATATCACGGTGTCTCCTTCTTTGACTGCATTGAAGAAGGCTCGGCCACCCTCCAAACCTGGATTAACAGGGGAGAAAGACTACTAAGTTGAGCTGCAACGTTCTCAGCAGGACTAAGCTCTGCGCGGCAGTCTCTATGCTTTTCCTTGGGCTGGAGAAAAGAGGTGCATCTGTTTATCTAACTATAGGATAGCAAGTCTGATACCATGATGTCCAAGAGGCATTTTGAGCCTGGCTGTTGTCTCCTGCCACCTTTGTTTTATTGGGGACAGAGTCGTCAACTGAACTGCCTAATGGCAGGGTAAGTATCCGTCTATAAACATTCTCTTACTTTCCTCATTTTTAAAAACAAGCCAAATGACAACAACAGAAACGCCTCTTGACCCCACCTCTCAAGTCCACAACCTCAGGGAGCTTTTGGACTCCTGATTTTTCTCTCACTGCCCATTCCAGTGAAATTCTGAAGACTCTATTTTCAGGACATTACAACAGAATTTGACCTCTTCTTCCTTCTCCATGGCTGCCACTCTGAATTCACCCACATTCATCTCTCACCTGGACTGTTCTAGTAGCCTCCTATCTAATCCATCTGCCTCCACCCTCACTCTTTATACCTGACCCTCCAGATGGGAGCCAGGGTAATTGGTTTAGCACAAGAGTCAGGTTGTGCCATCCCTTTGCTCAAAACCTACCAGTAGCTCTGCATTTCACTTAGAAGAAAAGTCTAGGTTCTGCCAAGGCCTTCTAGGCCCCACGTGAACTGACCCCCACTGCTCCCACCCGCCTCTCTTAATGTGTGCACGTGTATGCACAAGTTCACGCAGCTGTGCAGCCTCCTGCCGCTCCCTGAACACTCCAGGAGCGTTCTCGCCTCAGGATCTTTGCACAGTGCTACTGCCTGTGCCTAGGACTCTTCCTCCAGTTATTTTCATGAGTCACAGCCTCACCTCTTTCAGATCTTTGCTCAGACATCACATGCTTGTTCTGGCCTTCCCTGACCTTCACCTCTCCTTACTCACCTCTCTTCTCTTGCATTCTTTTGCTCCAAACCTCTTACCACCTCTAAAAAATTATATAATTTACTTCCTAAAGGCAGAGAGTTTTTGTCTCTTTTGTTCCCTGCTGCATCCTGGTACCCAGCACTGTGCATGGCAGAGAACGAGTGCTCAACAAATACATGTTGGATGAATGAACGCTCTACAGACCCATTTTGTCCCATAAGCAGTTCTCTAGGCTAAAATTTAGAGAGAAGTGGGCAAAAGAGGCCTCTCTCTGGGCTCAGGCCAGAGCTACATTGTGTCTGTCAACATATTCCAAAAGCCCATAATTTTGAGGTGACTGGGACTCTCTGTCCATAAACAAAGCTTCATATCTTCACCAGTTTCCTCACCACTCGTCTACCCTCAACCTTCCTCTTTAAAGGTGAAAGAGGAGTAAGTGGAGTAGTAAGAATCCCTAAACCAACAGGGCCCAATTGCCAACCTACATGACATTTGCCTTGGGAAAGATTTCTGGTGATGTTAAGACTTATCTATTGTGCCGACAATATTAATTCAAATGTCTACTTCATAAGAATGGGTATGTGTTAATAATTTTGCACTTACAGTTGCCAGGGATTATAGAACAATAAAGAGCATCTTTTTTATATGAAGAGTTGAGGGGTACAGCAATTTTAATAAAATATTTTTGGGGGCTGTGATTATGAAGCATTACTTTGGTTCTTTTCTTACAGAGAGCTTTAAAATGTGTGATTTGGATAGGATGGTGTACAGTGAGCAAGCTGGGAAAATCTGATGAAATGGATGGATACCATCATAAGAAGGAAAATTCTGCAGAGAGAGAAAGGAAGAAGAGCTTTGAGGAATGCTTTAAGCTCTGAAAAGTGGGTACCAAGGAGCTAAAAGAGAAGAATGGGTTCAGTAGAGCTTCTGCAATCTAGTCTCATGGCAACCCCTGGGATAAGGTACTGTGATAGGGCAGGTGAACTCCAGGCCAGCCATCACTGGACGGGACCTTTCCCCTGCCCCACCACCTCCCATTTTCCAGGGCCTGAAGCTCAGAATAGGGACATTGCGTTCTTGGAGCTACTGTCAGAAAGTCCTTTCATGGGGCTGACTCAGGAAAGAGAGAGGCAGAGGGGCACAGATGCTAAGAAGTACTGAGATTTTTATGGACTCCTCCCAACAGCCTTACAAAGTGTGTACATGTGCTCATGTACTCAGTCGCTCAGTCGTGTCTGACTCGTTGCGGCCCCATGGAGTATAGCTCGCCAGGCTCCTCTGCCCATGCAATTTCCCAGGCAAGAATACTGGAGTGGGTTGCCATTTCCTGTGCCAGGGGATCCTCTAGATCCAGAGATCGAACCCACATCTCCTTTATCTCCCACAGTGGCAGGCAGATTCTTACCACTGCATCACCTGGGAAGCCTATAAAGAATATACATTATTGTCCTTATTGTATACATGTGGAATTTGGGTCAGAGAGAAGGAACTAACTAACCCATGAACACGAAGTGGCGCTGTGAGGATCGGAGCTGGGCTTCTGACCCCAGCTGTCTGACTCCAGAGCTGACGATTCTAAGCACAGTGCTGGACCACTGTGGAACCCGGTCAGCATGCCTGGCACGCAGCAACTGCTCTTAGAGGATGAGTTATTGACAACAGAGTGGAGCCTAACCATGGGGTAAGTGAGGGAAAGAGAAACATGTACAGCAGGAGAAGCAATGACAGTGACAGCAGTGAAGAGCAACAGAGCTTTTCCAGAAAGCCCGGGAGACCAAGGACACACCAATGAGAATGAGGAGAAAGCAGAGCAACTAGCTCAAAGAAAACCAAGGAAGAAGACAACGTGAACGCCAACATGTGCTCCCAGGCAGCATTCTTAAGCAAGGCAGCAGATCCTGGGGACGGAATCTGCAAAATGCAATGTATGATAATGCCTGGGTTTTCCAGGGAACATCCCATAGGGACTGACCTTCAGGAACAAGAGGAGATGTCTGGGAATAGATGGAGGCAGACCAGGCAAGGAATGTTGGCCAGTTCCCTGGCCGGGGATTGCTGTTTCAACCACACACATGGACACAGTCTATTTAGGGTGGTAAAGTTGTCGAAGATTTAATTTAGTCCTTGAAATTGTGCCACTGAATTATTCCAAATGAATATCCTCTTATTTGAAAACTTCCTTATTTAATCTAATAGGAACTGAGAGATTGTTGCATACTCTTTGAACCATACCCAGGGAAAGAGAAAGGGAGGCAGTTTCATCTTTAGATTAAAATGAAGAGCCTAAATGTAAAAACTACTTACAGTTATTTACCAACTCCCCAAACCAACTTTTAAAGGACCCTATACCAGAAGAGTTGAGTTAGAGCCAATGCTTATATTTGGGTGACTGCTGCATCCCAGGCTGATACAAAGGCAAGGATGTCTATCTATGCTATGAGGCTACCTGCCCCATCTCCACCAGTTGGTTCCACTGACAACCACAATAAAGCCAAGAAGAGGAGAAGGATCGATGGACCCAGAGGTCCTGCTTGAAGTGCACACTCACCTTTCAGGCAGCAATAGGGGAAGACTTCTCAAACCTCTGAGGACACTGGCTAAATTGTGTATTAATTACCCTGATCTTCAGCTGCAAACTTTAATGTCCAAAAGAATCTCCTAGAGTGCTTATTTATTTATTATTTAGTAAGTGACTGACGTGGGCCATTTTTAAAGTCTTTATTGAATTTGTTACAATATCGTTTATGATTTTATGTTCTATTTTTTTTTTTTTTTTTTAGTTACAAGGCATGTGGCATCTTAGCTCCCTGACCAGGGATCAAATGTGCACTGAAAGGCGAAGCCTTGACTACTGGACACCAGGGAAGTCCCCAGAGTGCTTATCTGAACCGGAGGATTCTGGTTCTTGGTTAGGTTTAGGGTTCAGGAACTATTATTTTTCACAACCACGCTTTAAAAAATTCTAGGTTAGATTTTTCCCATGACAATTGGGAGAATCTGAATCTCCATTTTCAATCAAATGTTGCTTTGAAAATAACTAGGACTTGGCACACAGAAAGGCAGAGAAGACTCTGCTTTATTCTCAAGAACATAATCACTTTGCTTTCCATTTACATCCTTGGTAAAGGAATTTATAAATTATATCCCAGGGGATCAATGTGACGAAAAAGAAGAGCGGCTTTTACAAGGTACGTGCACAGCTACTCCTTTTGCATGTAGATGGAACAGCCTTCTCCCCACTGCAGAGAGGTCTGCTTGCTACCATATGAGAAGATAACAACTTGAACTTCACTAGAGCAGTACACATAGCTGTTTTACTGCAGGTGCCAAAGGGTGAGATGGGTCAGACCTCAAGTCCCAGCGCTGCTTCTTCCTTAACAAAATGAGATGACAATTCTGGTCCTATGCATTTGGTGGGCTGCAGTGAAATCCAAATGCTATCATGTAGAGGAAAGGAAAAGGGAACTCGCTTAAAAGCAGGTAGTGTCACAAGACAGTGCTGCTTCTCCTTCTCATGTTGGTCCCTGAATTTCCCACTTTAAAATGGAGGTCTTGGGAAAGAGGGACTGTTTCTCCGAAGGGAATGCTGTGATTTGAGAAGAAACCACTGCAGAATGCCACGAGGGTTTGTTTCTTAATACAGGGGCCACATCCTTCGCTCTAGCTGTTGTGTGAAACTGGCTCAGACTCCAAGGTCCTGTTCACGAGGAGGGATTTCCAGGACGAGCCTTTAAAGTCCTGACACATTTTACATGGTCAGCTCTGTATTGTGCTCTGGCAGGACACAAATTACCTATGGAGGTCTGAGGGGGCAGGTCTGGTCCAAAGCACTCGGGAGTGACAAATTCTGACGCCCACTGAGACAATAATTTTCCCAAGTGAACTGGGCCAGAGGTCTTCCCAGTTACACCTTTTCAGGTTAACGCCCCATCTTCTCTCAGACTCTGTTTTTCCTTTATGTGTATTTTGTTGCATGTGGAAGAGCAATATGGGAGTAGAAAAAAGGTTTTGGGCCAAATAATGCAGTATGGTTGGAAATGCTTTCCTTGTGCAGATTTGGCATAAAAATAAACTTCTCTGGGAGAGGGCTGTTGGTGCCTGTTGCTCATTAATATGCTGAAATGATTTCGCACCCCCTCCCCCATTTTGAAGGTTCCTTGAGGCAGATTTCTATTCATTTTTTTTTTTTTTAATTTCTGGGAAAAAGATAACATGGGTTTGGAGAGAGGTGTGAGAGGGCAGGATGTGGAACTTATGCAATGTAGAACTTCTGAGAAATACTACCATTTGTGTGGTTCTCTTAGTTACATAAGGCTGAGTCTGGATGTCTACTATGTGGACTGGTGTCTTTTAGGAGGGAAAAAAAAAAGGTTTAGAGAAGACTTTCTTTTCAAGTACTATTAGATAACTGTGACTTGTACTTGGCAAACGTGGACCTACAGGGCAGGTTTACCTGGAGAGGAGACACAATACCTGCCAAGCCCACACATCACCGGTAAATAAGACACACACACACACACACACACACACACACAGAGTCACGGGAGTACATGGAGGACTTCTTTTTCAGCAATTTCTATTGAACATTCTAGGGTGGAATTAAAATTTGAGGTGGGCACAGCTACATAAAAGAAAAATGTACTACATTTTCATTTTGGTTTTATGAGGATCCCTTGAGTCAAAACAAATCCCTGGCCTGGAATTGGCACTTCTTCATTCAAGACAGAACCTCCAGGGGATGGTGAACTGTGGCTGTGGCGCCCTAGTGACTTGGCTCAGTCGGTGTCCAACATGGAGGGAAGGGAGAGAGTTCTGTGGGCTCACGGCCCAGCAGGTGGGCAGGTACCTGGTTGGGGGTCTGTGTAGTCCACGGTGTAGCCGTCCAGTTGGAGAAGCTCCTGAGGCTCGGCCTTTTTCTCCCGGTAACTGCACATGGCAAACGTGTACTGACTCACCTGAAAAGGAGAAGCAGAGACGTGTGAGGTTGATTTCCTAGAGCCCGTCTTCCTTGAACAAACCCTCTCCATTCAAGCCTGTCCTTTCTCCTGAGGCCCTGCACTCCGGAGCTGGGTTCAGATCGCATTTTTCCACCTCCTGGCTGTGTGACTTGGAGCAAGTTAAGAGACTTCTCTGGTCCTGATATCTCACCTGTAGATGGATATAATCTGAGAACCTACCTTGTTGCTGCCTTATTGTATGGACTGAATGAGTTCATGTCTGAAATGCATTTCAAATCTTTTCTTGATGCTTAGGAAGTACTTGAGAAACGTTAGCTATTATCATTACTGCTGAATTCTAATTGGGCTAAGCTACATGAAATTCACATTTGGGTAGGTCAAAACTGGTTGCATGGCAGCAATTTTATAGCTTCTACCTACTATGACTTTGGCCCTGGCTCTGGCTGAGGCTGTCATGCTCTCAGACTCCACACAGGTCTTTCAGTCGTAAGTTAGGGACTTGACTTTTATTTACACCTGCCTCCATTTCTTTTAGTATTTTATGTTTTGCAGGTCAATTCTCTGCACTGAGCCACACATCTCATTTCTTCCTCACCCTTCCCACGGAAGGAGTGCCTTTGGTCGCTCTGAAAAGTCTTCCCTTCGTCTCAGACAAGTACAGGAGTGACACGCTGTCACAAGCAATGAGTGCTTGATCTCTAGGCGCCAGTCACGGGACAGCCACCCTCGGCCCCGTCCCTCATCAGCCTCCGCCCGCGTCAGTGCTGGGTGTATGCTCCACAGCTGCAGGCCGGCCTTCAGGATCCTGTCGCCACAGTGCATCCAGACCCAGCATGGACACTGAGCATTTCTGCATCCAGCCTGTCTGCAAGGAGCCCAGGGAAGAGCAAGCATCCTTCAGGCTTCGGGCTAAAAGCTCAGGGGCATATTTGCCATCCATGGATGTCAAATGTCTTGGAGGAGTGCCACATCCCTCATCTCTTAGTTCCCTTTATTAAAACAGACATTTACTAAGTGAACTTTGATCCCGGCAGGGGATATTTTTTTATTTCCTCCGTGGATCAGATTTGTCCTTTTTTTAAATGGTAAGAAATTAGAGCTCTCAAACCCTGCATATGTCTCCCACAGTCCCTGGCCTGAAGGTCCCAGCGGTAAGATAACAGGAGTTCTCAGGAGAATGTTTTACTGGTTGGTTTATCTCTTGCTGCCCTCTGTTGGTTCCTGATGAAAACTTTCTGCCTGACTTGGATTTCTTTACTGTGCTTATAGTTTACAGAATCCCTTCCTTATACTGCAGGGTCTCGATGGGCTCCAAGGGAAACATAAAGCCTCTAAGAGTGTGTTCGTAAGTGGACACGTATTATGCTTTGCAATAAGCAGGTTCTTCTAAAAAGGAGGATTAAGAATGGAAGCTTTGCGTAGGGGGTCACATAGGCCTGGGACCTCATAGCAGCTCTCCTACGTTCTCATACATGTAACTCAGAGCCCTTACCTGTATTTTACCTGTCTTATTGTGGCCGAAGAATAAATTGAGTGGTGAAGGGCTTTTTACATTGTGTGTGATATTCACCTGGCAAATACATGTATTTATGTAAGCAGTTTCCTTGCATTTGGCACTACTTTCTCCTACAAAGTAGCTGAGCAGGTGTATTTGCCTACCAGATTATAAGTCTTTTGAAGGTATGCCTAGAGAATCATATATCTTCGTTATATTCCCCTTGCCAAGAGCAAAATCTACCATGTAATGGGCATTCACTAATTGGGTCTGATTGATTCTAGAAAAATGAGTATTATCACCCAATAAAGAGGTTTCCTCCCTTCCAGATTTACATGTTACTCCAGTCCATTACTGATCCCAGAGACAACTGATTCTCCATACCTGAGAGTAAACAGATATTGTTGAAATTGCTCCACAATGACATTCTTTACCTCTCTGGTAACCTGGATATTATATAGCACATTAATGTGATGATCAGCCAGATAGAGGGTTGGGGATGTTTATTTGAGATCAGTGAAACATCACAACAGAAAGGTGCTACTTCAAGGTTCAGGCATTTACTATTACTACATGCTTGGGGCTTTTTGACTTTTCCTTCTTCTACTTAGATTCTTGCTTCTTGGAGAGCTGTATGCTGCTGCCCCCTTCTGGTAATACTGTTGAAGTTGTTCTAGACAAAATTTGGGCTCAAAGAAATTGGTTTATCAGGACCATTTTAATAAGGAATTTGGCAACTTACTTTAGGAAAAACTTTGGGCTCAAAGAAATTGGTTTATCAGGACCATTTTAATAAGGAATTTGGCAACTTACTTTAGGAAAAATTTTGGGCTCAAAGAAATTGGTTTATCAGGACCATTTTAATACGGAATTTGGCAACTTACTTTAGGAAAAAAAGGAGGGAAGAAGTAATGATTTATTTTTGAATATTCATAATTATTGCAAGGAACCTCAGATTTTCTAGAGATCTTCAAGTATGAGGGAACAGCAAGGGTTTGGGACTTGCCAAATTGTTGTAAAAGGAGGCAAAAGGAGAAGGGGACAGTAGAAGATGAGACGATTAGATGGCATCAGTGACGCAATGGACATGAATTTGAGCAAACTCTGGGAGATAGTGGAGGACAGGGAAGCCTGGCATGCTACAATTCATGGAGTCAAAAAGCGTCAGACATAACTTGGCGACTGAACAACAATGAAGTCTCGTAATCCCTGACCTGCCAGAGTTTGCTACATGGAGAAGGCTCCTCAAGAATGAAGCCAGTTTAGAGGAAAGCACAGACAAGAGATTCTATAAGCAATGAAGCTGCTCAAAAATCGGTGGGTGGATGGATGAATGGATGATACATAAATAGGTAAGAGATTTGTAATTAAAAAAAGATTTATAATGGAACAAGTATAGTAAAATGCTAATGGAAGAATTTAATCGGTGCTTTTAGAGGTTTTCACTGTAAAATTCTTTCAATCTCTCTGTATGTTTGAAAATGTTCTTGATAAAATAGTAGGGAGAAATAAAAAGATAACAGGAAAAAAAGCAAAGAAATGGTTCAGATAGAGAGACTGGGTCTTGGTGACTTTGTTTAAGCTCTGGACCGCATGACAGAAAAACTCTTTAGCTAATTAATAATTTAATAACTAACCAATATAATTCTTCTAAAACTTAAGCGAAGACCTACAAGACCTTTTAGAACTAACACCCAAAAAAGATGTCCTTTTCATTATAGGGGACTGGAATGCAAAAGTAGGAAGTCAAGAAACACCTGGAGTAACAGGCAAATTTGGCCTTGGAATACGGAATGAAGCAGGGCAAAGACTAATAGAGTTTTGCCAAGAAAATGCACTGGTCATAGCAAATACCCTCTTCCAACAACACAAGAGAAGACTCTATACATGGACATCACCAGATGGTCAACACCGAAATCAGATCGATTATATTCTTTGCAGCCAAAGATGGAGAAGCTCTATACAATCAGCAAAAACAAGACCAGGAGATGACTGTGGCTCGGACCATGAACTCCTTATTGCCAAATTCAGACTGAAATTGAAGAAAGTAGGGAAAACTACTAGACCATTCAGGTATGACCTAAATCAAATCCCTTATGATTATACAGTGTAAGTGAGAAATAGATTTAAGGGCCTAGATCTGATAGATAGAGTGCCTGATGAACTATGGAATGAGGTTCGTGACATTGTACAGGAGACAGGGATCAAGACCATCCCCATGGAAAAGAAATGCAAAAAAGCAAAATGGCTGTCTGGGGAGGCCTTACAAATAGCTGTGAAAAGAAGAGAAGCGAAAAGCAAAGGAGAAAAGGAAAGATATAAACATCTAAATGCAGAGTTCCAAAGAATAGCAAGAAGAGATAAGGAAGCCTTCTTCAGTGATCAATGCAAAGAAATAGAGGAAAACAACAGAATGGGAAAGACTAGGGATCTCTTCAAGAAAATCAGAGATACCAAAGGAACATTTCATGCAAAGATGGGCACGATAAAGGACAGAGATGGTGTGGACCTAACAGAAGCAGAAGATATTAAGAAGAGGTGGCAAGAATACACAGAAGAACTGTACAAAAAAGAGCTTCAAGACCCAGACAATCATGATGATGTGATCACTGACCTAGAGCCAGACATCTTGGAATGTGAAGTCAAATGGGCCTTAGAAAGCATCACTACGAACAAAGCTAGTGGAGGTGATGGAATTCCAGTGGAGCTATTCCAAGTCCTGAATGATGATGCTGTGAAAGTGCTGCACTCAATATACCAGCAAATTTGGAAAACTCAGCAGTGGCCACAAGATTGGAAAAGGTCAGTTTTCATCCCAATCCCAAAGAAAGGCAATGCCAAGGAGTGCTCAAACTACCGAACAATTGCACTCATCTCACACGCTAGTAAAGTAATGCTCAAAATTCTCCAAGCCAGGCTTCAGCAATACGTGAACTGTGAACTTCCTGATGTTCAAGCTGGTTTTAGAAAAGGCAGAGGAACCAGAGATCAAATTGCCAACATCCGCTGGATCATGGAAAAAGCAAGAGAGTTCCAGAAAAACATCTATTTCTGCTTTATTGACTATGCCAAAGCCTTTGACTGTGTGGATCACAATAAACTATGGAAAATTCTGAAAGAGATGGGAATACCAGACCACCTGATCTGCCTCTTAAGAAATCTGTATGCAGGTCAGAAAGCAACAGTTAGAACTGGTCATGGAACAACAGACTGGTTCCAAATAGGAAAAGGAGTACGTCAAGGCTGCGTATTGTCACCATGTTTATTTAACTTATATGCAGAGTACATCACGAGAAATGCTGGACTGGAAGAAACACAAGTTGGAATCAAGATTGCTGGGAGAAATATCAATAACCTCAGATATGCAGATGACACCACTCTTATGGCAGAAAGTGAAGAGGGGCTAAAAAAGCCTCTTGATGAAAGTGAAAGTGGAGAGTGAAAAGGTTGGCTTAAAGCTCAACATTCAGAAAACGAAGATCATGGCATCTGGTCCCATCACTGCATGGGAAATAGATGGGGAAACAGTGGAAAC
This sequence comes from Tragelaphus eurycerus, assembly GCA_935064755.1. Classification (NCBI taxonomy): domain Eukaryota; kingdom Metazoa; phylum Chordata; class Mammalia; order Artiodactyla; family Bovidae; genus Tragelaphus; species Tragelaphus eurycerus. The sequence goes on along the minus strand of CAKXYN010000001.1, from coordinate 55,911,976 downwards.
AGTGTCAGACTTTGTTTTTCTGGGCTCCAAAATCACTGCAGATGGTGACTGCAGCCATGAAATTAAAAGACGCTTACTCCTTGGAAGGAAAGTTATGACCAACCTAGAAAGCATATTCAAAAGCAGAGACATTACTTTACCAACAAAGGTTCGCCTAGTCAAGGCTATGGTCTTTCCTGTGGTCATGTATGGATGTGAGAGCTGGACTGTGAAGAAGGCTGAGCGCCGAAGAATTGATGCTTTTGAACTGTGGTGTTGGAGAAGACTCCTGAGAGTCCCTTGGACTGCAAGAAGATCCAACCAGTCCATTCTGAAGGAGATCAATCCTGGAATTTCTTTGGAAGGAATGATGCTAAAGCTGAAAGTCCAGTATTTTGGCCACCTCATGCAAAGAGTTGACTCATTGGAGAAGACTCTGATGCTGGGAGGGATTGAGGGCAGGAGGAGAAGGGGACGACAGAGGATGAGATGGCTGGATGGCATCACTGACTCGATGGATGCAAGTCTGAGTGACCTCCGGGAGCTGGTGATGGACAGGGAGGCCTGGCGTGCTGCGCTTCATGGGGTCGCAAAGAGTCAGACACGACTGAGCGACTGATCTGATCTGAATCTGAAAACTTAAGCTAATTCAGGTTGATGATTGTTGTTTACAGAATATAAATATAAACGTCTTTTAGAGAACTTGTGAAGTTGAGCGGGAAGAATGAACATTCATTCAGCAATTAAATCATTCACATTCTTCATGTCTCACAATTCACTTTTATGGTTAACTTAATATTGATTTCTGGGTGGTAACTATTGTTTTGTGAGGTGCTTTACATTATCAGGCAGTATGCTAGCTTATTCAGATTTAGATTTTTAGAAAGTGGGAATGGTCAGAATTTAGGGACATTATATTATTTCTATATTTTCTCAGGGCTTCCCTGGTGGCTCAGATGGCAAAGAATCTGCCTGAGATGCAGGAGACCTGGATTCGATCCCAGGATCGGGATGATCCCCTGGATAAGGAAATGGCAACCGACTTCACTATTCTTGCCTGGGAAATGGCATGGACAGAGGAACCTGACGGGCTAAATCCATGGGGTTGTAAAGAGTCAGACATGACTGAGCGACTAAAACTTCCACTTCACTTTCATATTTTCTCTAGGGAATCAAGACAAGATATTATTTCGGGACTACATCGGCTCTAACTGATGCAAGTGAGAGAGCTATAGGCCGCTGTACCCGCACAGCTTCATCTGAGAGCCTGGTGTCACGGAAGACACCTGCGATCGGAAGGCCTGTGCGAGGCTGCACACAGGTTGTCTATGAGCTGTTGCTCCTGGGCAAGTCATTCAAGCAGCCTCAGCTTCAGTTTCCTCCTGTGTAGAACTTGGGTGGCGGTGGTGAGCGGTAAGATGGGTCCTCACTATAGTACAGAAATATTGTGAAGACCAGCTTGATAAACACCTTGTAAACTGCGAGAGGCCGTAAAATGGAACTATCAGCATTATTAGAGAAATCATAGACAGGTGCTAAAAGGCGACAAGTATCTCAGAAATAATTTGGCTGTAGGCCAGTTAAAAACTGATTTTAACAAGAAATCATTGGGGCATGGAAGAAAAATATTTTAAAATAAGAAGATGATAGAGGTGAGGCTTTCTAATCTGATATGGATGAGGAGCTGGCTGCGTCCACTCCTCCCCTTCCAACCCAAGATGGGAAGCTCAGAGTGGAGCTAGTCTTCATCATTAGCAGCGGTCTGGTCACAGTTCCTGACAGTGGTAATCAGTGTGCTTGGTCCTGACCATGGCCCCGGAAGTTTAGTTAGCCTGATGCTCATTTTCTTGGAGAACATACACTCTGAGAGAGCATGGTCTACAAAGAATGAGAGACTTGGTTTAAGACGGGCAATGACTTCGGAGCAGTGTTTCTTCACAGGTGGTCTCTGGACACCCTGCACCAGCAACTCCTGGGCTGTGTGTCAAGGACATAGGTTCCTGAGCTCCATCGCAGACTCTTCTCTGTGTTAGAGGCTTCTGCATGGCTCCCGAATGCGCATTTTAAACAACACGCAGTCCAGGTCCGTAACTGGAAAACACGGTGGAGCAACACTGAAGTCTCTGTCAGACACCCCCTGAAACGGCTTCATTCCCATCAGGGCTGGTGGTGCAGGCTCCAGTCACACTCACCATCATTTTAGCCTTGATCCTTAAACACAGGAATTGCTGCTTTGGCTCAACATTCCTCAAAGGGTGGCCTTTGTCCCTGGTTAGTAGGAAGTCCATTGACAACCTATTTTTTTGTTCCCAAGGTAGTAGCTTAGTTCTAAAAGGAAATTTCATTAAGACAGAATGCAAAAAGTCTGCATTAGGGACAAAAAAGGAGACCATGTGCATGTGTGTGAGATAGAGACAGACAGACAGCTGGGGTGGTGGGAGAGGAGATGGACTCTGAGGAGACTGGTGTTGGATATGTTCTCTCTTTAGGCTTTCCAAACACTTTTCCTTGTATTAAATCTAATGGAACTCACGATCCTGTTGGAAGTTATGCATCACCCAGTCTCTATAAAAAAACACTGCGTCTGAATGGAGAGGAAACAAACATTCATTGAGTCACGTGGGTAGCTGTGCTTCCTGAGTGGTGGCTTCACATTGTCCACAGAGACCCCTCTGAGGCTGCTGGGGAGTCAGGGCAGGACAGGGTGGGGGATCTGCTTCTTTCCCCAGCTCCCTCACCCATCCCCAGATTTGATCAGATCGGTTCTCCTGTTTGTTTTGTTTTTGGCCGCACCACACACATGTGGGATCTTAGCTCCCCATGTAGGGATGGAATCAGAGACTCTGTGGAGGAAGTGTGGAGTCTTAACCTACTGGACCACCACGAAGTCCAGGTTATCCTGTTTTTACTTTTGCATGCTGGGTGTCAGTGGAATGGTGCAGTGGCTGAAAAGAAACTCAAAATCATCTGTCTGTTAGACTGGATTCCACACCACATGCAGCTGCCCGGGGCCAATGGGCACCACTTGGACCACCACCTTTCTCTTCAAGCAACTTGGGGCATTTTTGGTTTCCCTGAATTGGGCCAGGATATGGGGCCTTGAACTTCTCTTCTGCAGGTCTGTTGGCACTGGGGTTGTTTCAAAGTGCTTGAGTTTTTGTTTATCATTTTCAAAGATTGCCTGCAAGTGTGATCATCTAAACAGCAGAGATGAAAAGATGAGCAGAATCCAAAAGTGATGTAGTATTTTCCAGGCAGGCCACTAAAACTGCTTTGAGACATTGTTGTAGTGGACAGGACAAAAATGTTAACAAGACCTGAGCTCTCCTCCTGGCTCCCCCTTTACCTTGGTGAGGGCAAGGCTGTTGTATCACCTCTGTAAGCCACAGAAAGTGTTAAGGGAGGCACTGGGTTTTGATTGAAACGGAAGGTTTAGTTTGGGGGATCCCTGTACCCAATGTACTGCAAGGGCTCTTTAAAGTGAATGGGAATCACATGTACATGAAACGTCTCCTAAAATCCTTGTAGGAAAGATGCTAAGCTTTAGGCGGGCCTCTAATGTCCTTTCATGATTTTCAGAAGTGAGCTCAGAGCTTGCTTTGTAGCTACTGGGTGATTCTTATCTTCTTTTGGTAGAAGGCTTGGTGTGAATGCCCTAAAATGCCTGTGTTCCAGTTGCATTGCTTATAACAATCATTCTCTTCTTTTGGGTTCAGTACATACTGTATAGACATAGCTTCATTAGCATTTTCAGCACAATTACTTTTTTTTTTTTTCTGAAGAGTGAAATCTCTCCCGAAATAAGAGATCAGCTACATTTCCTAAGCACTCTGTCATTTCAAAGATTCTCAGAGGAAAGTCTTGTGTCCAGTAACCAGCTGTCACAGTGGGAGACGAGACTTTGTATCACATGACAAGGCCACTCATCCCACTTTCTCTGAGAAGGTGTCGCCAGCCACTCTCCAGGCCATATGACCTTTCCTTTCTCAGAACTACCTGAAGCACTGCCTGGGCTCTCTCTCTCCTTCTTTTCCTTCTTTCTTCCACCTAACACTTCCTGAATAAGCATGCCAGATACTGAGCAGGACAGGGTATGTGTTGGAGCTGAGCAGAGGGAAGGACAGCTAGAGGAATCAAAAACAGAGCTGAACCTGAAGCTGCACACTGTCTATGCGGGAGGCCAGACTCACCAGTGAGTCTAGGGGGGCTGCTCTGCCCAGTGGGAGGCACAGAAGGGGAGAATCACCCACAATCCAGCACTACTTCTTTTGATGTCTGTTTCTCTCAACCTATATGCTCTCTTTAGAGCCGGTATCACCTGTTTGTGCCTGTTCAGCATTCCCTTCTGTGTTTGGTAATGGCACCCTGATTTTGCATTGGAGACAGCTCAGTGCCACTGTGAGTCAAAGTGCCATGGCCTGCCCTGTGAAAAGTTGGGTGTGTGACACAAGCTGGACTGACCCAGCTCCCTGTCTCAAATTTGACCCTTGAGTGGAAATGCAAGGATAGAAAATGTTCAGAGCTGATTCTGTCCTACAGCCACGTCAATGACACTGCCCATGGTTCCTACTGCTTGGATTTCTGGAACTCCTCTGGGAAGTAGCTTTTGCAACAATCGTATCAACTACCACAAAAGCCTTCCAAAATACATTTTTTAAAATCATAATTGCCTTGCATCTGTTTCTGCTGTCTGCTTATGAGGAACTCTAAGAGACACTCTTTTGGAAGTAGGGACTAGGTCTCCAGGTTCTTCTCTATGATCTATCAATGTTCCCTAATCAAAATAGGTACTAGATAAATGTTGGTTAGCTGATATTCCGAGGAAATGTACTGAAGGATTAAATGTCTTCTATCACTTAGACATGGTTCATTTGAAAGGGTGGGAAAAATTCCAAAGTTTTCCTTTGGTTAATTTATTTTGAGGTTTTGTTGTACCCTAGAGCAATCATGAAAGCAAAGATCATGTCTTGCTTACAGCTAGAGAGATGAAGTCTGCCTTAGAGGCTCAGCAGAGGCTTGAGTAGACCCACAGAAGGTCTAGCCTTAGAAGCTCAGGGTTGGTAGAACTTTCAGGGCCATTTAGAGTAAGGGGCCACTGCTTTACTGTGAGGTTTTGGAATTGGTAGAGCCCAAAATACTAGACAAGTATTTTGCAATACTTGTCTCTTTGCAACCTCAAGGACTGTAGTCGGCCAGGATTCTCTGTCCATGGAATTCTCCAGGCCAGAATTCTAGAGTGGGTAGCTGTTCCCTTCTCCAGGGGATCTTTCCAATCCAGGAACTGAACCAGGGTCTCCTGCATTGCAGGCGATTCTTTACCAGCTGAGCTACCAGGGAGGCCCCATAGCCAACACAGTAACCCAGAAACACCTTTAGTCACTTAAATTTAAATTACAAGTTGACTTACTTTATGACATGCTTTATGACTCAATTTATGACAAAATTATGACAGCATAATTTTGGCAAAATGAATTCTAGTTTACCTGCTCTGGTGGAACTTACAAATTAAAAAGAGGTAATGGCAAATTCCTTTATAAACTGAAAAATCCTGATGCAAAAAGCAAACAAACCCCCCCCCCCAAAAAAACCAGATTTTTTTCAAGGATACATATTACTATTCTGGAATTATATTTTTCTTTAGGAAGCACAGAAGAGAGCAATGATATCATTTATATATTTCTAGGGTATTATTAGTATCAATATCTGTACCTACACCTGTATCTATAGATACAGAGATGTTCCTGGCTGCACAGTTAGTAACAGTCCCAACCTGAGAGGCCCAAAGGACATCAAAAAGGAAAACTCCACATCAAAAAGGTATTAGAATCTGAGCGATACACACATTCATGAAACAGTGTCTGCAATGATTTGTGTTCAAAAACAAAACAAAAAAAACCATGTTAATAAACAACATGAAGAGTTTGGTTATTTTTTTTTTTTAATCTACTTGGAAAGATATGTTTAGAAAGGTAATCCTAATTATTGGGGATCTGGAAGCCTCAAAAATCAGTGAGACTGGAATGTTTTTCCACAGTTAATTCACAATTAAACATATGAAACCAAGAAAAAGATGTAAAAAGTCCAACTAAATTCTGGCTTTTCTCATAATGACTATCTTTGTGCTTTTAGAAACAGCAGGTTCTTGTAAAACAGTGTTAATGTCCCTGTTGCCCTAATCAGGCACATGCTTGCTCTCTCCCTGGGCCCTGGTGAGGGTTTACTGTTACCACCTTTCATATATATTTCTGTATTGTTAGAATTAAAAAATAATTAGCATGTAGTAATGTTTAGAATTTTAAAGTGATGTAAAAGTAGGAAAACGAGCCATCTAGGTACTGGAAATGTTCTGTATCCCTCTGAATGGTGACTGCATGGATATATAATAAATAGAAGTTCACTGAGTTAAACACCTGAGCTTTGTGCACTTAAGGTAAATTATATAAAAAACATTCAAGTGTTTAGTCGCTCAGTCATGTCTGATTCTTTGCAGCCCCATGAACTATAGCCTGCACCAGTCTTCTCTGTCCATGGGGATTCTCCAGGCAAGAATACTGGAGTGGAGTTGCAGTGCCTTCCTCCAGGAGATTTTCTCAACCCGGGGACTGAACCCAGGTCTCCCACATTGCAGGTAGAATCTTTACTGTCTGAGCCACCAGGGAACCCTCAAAATATTAATGAATCCTATCAAGTGTTTAAAAATAATGGCTCTTAAGTTTGATATTAGAGTTGAAGAGTTACCTGCACTAAGACAAAGAATCTTTTCTTCCATCTCTTCCAGACATTCTTACCGATGGCCCATAAATACCTAAAGAAAAGAAAAAGACCAGAGGTGCATTAAGCTTGAGCAAGTGCACTGTTTAATTTGCTTTACCATGAGCTGGGTGCTCATGGACAAGGAAATTCACAGGGCTCAGAAACAGAAAGCAGATTCCGGGGTGTTGTTGAGGATAAGGAACAGGAGGCAGGATTTACCTCCCCTTATAGAAAGCACTGTAGCCCATCAATCAGACTTGACTTAAATTCCTTGGCGGATTCCAGAAAGCACCTTGGAAAATGTGACACTGCACCTTAATTTGTTTATGTGCTAAAAGTCTTGTAGGTAGGGAAACTCCTGCTGCTGCACAGGAGAGAAAAGAATAGTGCTAAATATTATAACTCCAACTCTTTCACCTCTTCTCAAGTCTTACTCAGGAAAAACTTCCCTGGTTTGCTTTTGCTGTGATTCTGTATGATACAGAAAGGAAGTTTCAAGCTCTGATGTAGCAAGTCCTCCCTAAACCTCTCCTTCCTCCCCCAAATGCAAGTCTGTTGATGGAAATCATTCTTCACACAGGAAAAAAAAAAAAAATAAGGAAGGTTAAGAATTACCAAGGCACACTTCAAAGATTCTATTATCAGTGTAACTGACTGTTACTGATTCATGAATTATCCCCCAACCCCAGCCTTGTGGACTGATACATGTTGAATTGGCACTGATTAAGGAAGTGAGGCTGGTGCTTTTCAGGCTCTATTGGATCAGGTGCAGAGAGACCTGGTCATACTTAAATGCATTCAAATCCTCGAGTTTCCAAACTGGCTTTACCTGCTATCAAAAACCAACTGGCCTACTTCCAAGTTCCCACTTCACATGCAATCAGACAGAATTTCCGCTTTGGAACGTAATGAAGAATGCACCTAATGAAAACGTACACCATTTGACATATTTCAGGGGCTTCTGGGAGTGGCTGGTGGCCAAAGCACTCAGACCTTCAAGCCACAGACCAGAGTCATCCGGGTCCTCATGCATTCCTCAGTCACAAGTATAGCTGATTTTTACCTCCTGCAAAGTTCCTCACTCTGCTCACACCTCCCCTCTTTCAGTCCCAGCCCACATTTGAGGGCCATGGTTAACCACAGACCAGAATGATTTGCATCCTCCTCCTGGCCTTCACTTTCACCGAGTCTCCCCTGTAGACATGAGGGGGGTTCCCAACTTCGGCCACTTGCACTGCACTTTCATGATTTATTCCAAATCAGTCCATCTATCATATAATTTACTTGCCTTTTTTTTCCTTTAATTTGACTTATTTAACATGAATAAGTTTATTTTGAAAGGAATTGTCATATTGTTTATATTGATATACTAATTTTATATTATACTGCATAATACACATTAAAATATGTAACTCTTTAACTATATGCTTATCTGTATCTCATAAATGGTGTTGTGTGGCATCAGTGATAATGGGTCAACTAGATCATGAATACACTGAATCTAAATAAGAATGGGAAACTATGAGAGTGTTTCAAGCAGGGGGAGTGACACATTTACGTTTCTAATTAAGATGATCCCAGCAGTTGCTGAGTGCTTAATGTACAGATTGAAAGGGTAAGAGGAAAGGCAAGGAAATCACTGAGGAGATGGTTACAGGGGTGCAGACCAGAGGATGGTGGCTGAGGCTGTGGAAAAGGCTGGTTGGCTGGTAAGTGTATCAGCTCTGAGACCAACAGGGTCAGCTCTGGTTATATGGATCACCTAGCTGCTTTGGACAGTGCTCTTAACCTTCTTGAAATATATTAATGTATCCATGGAAGAAATGGACCTTAAAAGGAAGCCTCAGCCAGGTCTAAGGAGAGAGTGGCTTATTGGTTTGTACTGATTAAGAGTATATTCTTCCAGTTCTAGTTTTTCTGCTTAATCCAAGGTGTTGGACAAGATACTTAACCACTTGGTACTCTGGAAAAGCATGGTCAAAAACAGCTCTCTCTTGTAGGGCTGTTGTGGGGATTAAATGAGATGATGCTTGTGAAGTATAAGCACAAAGTATGGCAAGAAGTAGATGCACAATGAATGTCAGTCTAATTATAAAACATACATAAGCATATCATTACTAACAGTTATTAACAACTACATATGTGGTAAGATCTGTCCTTGTGCATATGTACACAGGGAAACAGATGAAAGATCAAATAAAGACAATGGGCAAAGGTTTTTGCGTTTTTAGTAGTGACTGGTAAGACTGTAACAGTCTCATACTTTTCTAGCAGCTATTACCAATTTTTTCTTTCTTCTTGACCTAAATCTGTATAAAGAGATTCAAAAAAAAACACACACAGCTACTACATCTAAAGAGTTATAGTTCTTTTAAGATTTTGTGTGTGTGTGTCTGTGTGTGGACCATTTTTAAAGTCTTTATTGAATTTGTTACAATACTGCATCTGTTTTATGTTTTGGCTTTTTTGGCCACAAGGCATGGGGGATCTTAGTTCCTGACCAGGAATCAAACCACATCCCCTGCATCGGAAGGCAAAGTCTTAACTCCTGGACTGCCAGGGAAGTCCCATAAAGTGTAGTTTAACTGAGGAGAACGCAAGTAGGAAAACGATTCACTTGAAGTCGCAGAATGGAATTCATATGGAATCATTAGTTTTTCTCCTTCATAACAGAAATACTAGCTACTGCTTAGTGAAGTCTTACTAATCTTGTGTTATGCCCAGTACTTTACATGAATTGATTATGCCCACTTGGAGGAGTTAAGAGCTTGAATCTGGAGCCATATTGCCTAGGTTTCTGAGTTACCTTCGGCAAGTTACTAAACATCTCTGCCTCAGTTTTCTCCTCTGTACAATGGGGATAATAATAATAGTACCTACTTCAAGCACTGTTGTAAAGATTAAAGTAGCTAATGAAGTACAAAGTGCTTAGAACAATATCTGGCACAAAGTAAGAACTTACTACTCAGTATGTCACTATGTCACTACGTGACACTCCTATGTCACAGCTAAGGGAAATGGAGTTCAGAAAGCTCAAGTAACTTCCCCAGGGCTTCCAGCTGGTGAGTGACATCACCAGAATTTACACCTGGAACAGTGGCTCTGGACTGTCCTTTCAGCATGCTATTCTTCCTCTTGAAAATCACAAACTTTGGCTTTTTTATTGAACTAAGAACATGAACGGCTATTTCAATCAGAGAAGACTTCTGGTTAAAAGCTACTGAACAGGAAAGCTGAGTGGGATCAGAGAAAAATTAATCCTCCTTTAGAAAGTATCATTTGGTTTGCCTGAAAGAAGGGTTTTCCATCTGAGGTCTTCCTCAGAATTTATTGCTAATCTGGCACATAACAGAAGATGTCAAAACTGAGAAAAATTGAGGGCAACAAGGTACTGTTTCTGTCTAGCCAGCTCCAGCTCTGTATTTCCTTAGGTTGGAACATGCTCCTTAAGCAGAATGGGATGCACCTGGAGCAGATGGAATTCTTTCACTGTAGATATACAGGTGGTTTCCTCCCGCTCCCCATCTCGCACTCCAGCTCCTCATTCCACAGACAGACCTGTGTGGGCAGTGGCCTTCAGCTGTCTCTTCAAGCCATCCAGATATGTAGAAATCTGGATTTGGGAATAGACATATCAATATTGTAGCACTGTGAGCCTAAGCTAAGCTGAAGGGTCACATCTTAAACTCAAGGTGGAAGTACTGAGGTGGGAATTAGCCTGCCATTAGCTATCTTTTGGCTTAGCTACCCCATGCCTCAGTTTACTCAGCTGTCAGATGGGGACGGCACAGCATCTACCTCATTTGGTTGTTGTAAGGAGTGATGAAGATGACTTACATAGTAACTGGCACATAGTAAGTGCTCAGTAATGTTAGGCATTATGGATGTTTGTTGTTATTAGTAGTAGTAGTAAAAAAAAATAGTAGTCCTAGTAGAAAGAATTATTGAGTTGGCCAGAAAGTTTGTTTGGGTTTTTCATATGATGTCACAGATAATCCCGAACAAACTTTTTGGTCAACCCAATATATGCAATTACCAACTCTGTAAAGGATTCATCATTGGATTCTCTATTTCAATTTGTGTTCAGCTTCTGGCACACATCTACTGGGAAAAAAAGCAAGGTTCACATATTTGGGTTTGAGGCTCCAGGCAAAACTCTGAATCATGCTTCTATCATATCCTTGCTTGTAACATTTTCTTAAAATCCATGCCTGTGAGACACTGATATCCCTGCCATTCACTGGTGGCATTTTAGCTACATGAGAGTCCAGAGCGCACTACAAAGGACCACAAGGGGAGGAGAAAGATCCACTTGGGTTCGGTTCAACTTTGGGTCCAGGAAATCTTGAACAAACGCATGGAGGAGTCCCTTGCGCCAGCATCCCTCTGCTCTGGGACCACCTAGCAGAGGAGCACCCAGGGTGAGGCTTGCATAGTTGTCATTTGTGTAAAAAAACACAAAAAACCCCAAAACCCGGGGCAGTCTTCCAAGCAGAGCCTGTGAATGTACTCAGCTCTGTTTATTAAGTATGGTCTGTGTTTAGTACTAGGTGAGCACACGGAGGGTGTTCAGTGGCTATTCGTGGGGAAATGTTGATTGTGTTATCTTCGGGTATCTCCTCAGGTGCCTAGGGATGAGCCTCCAGCTCAGGGAGAAGGGAGAAGAGTACATGGCCCCCTTGCGACATCTGCCAGAATCACTTTCCCCTTACAAAGGGGTAAAGGTGGCTAAGAGAGACATGGAAACCAGGGAGGCGGAGGTTTCATCGTGGGGGGACTGTGGAACCAGAAGTCACAGAGGAGCCTAGAAATGAAGAACTGGTGCCACCTGGGTTGAAGTGGAGCGAGGGCCTCGGTCCTCAGCATGTGGGAGGCTATAACAGCTCTCCTCTGTGTCACCATGGTGCCTGGACCATCACAATATAATAAGGCAGAGATCCCTTTTTGTTGTGGTTGCTGGAAATTTTTCATGAGACTTTTTCCTAAGAAGACCAATCACAAGAGGACAAAAGCCTTTATCACTACTAGGATGCTTCCCTTCATTCACTGAGGAATGAAAGAGATTACCAAGTGCTAAGTAAGGCTCCAGGTGCTTCCATCTTCCTGCAGCATCTCAGCAGGAAGAGGCCTGCACTGAGAAAAAGTGCAAAGTACAGACGAAAGCAAATGACGTGGACGATGACAACAGGCACCACTACCAACTCTTCTGTGGCTGTGGCCGGGGCTCTTCCCATGTTGCAGATCCTGTCCTACATGCTTTACATTTATCAGCTCATTTAATCCTTTAGGACAAACATTATCATTACCTCCATCTTACGCTGAGCTGAGGTTCAGAGAGGAGTACATTCTAGTCACTTGGGATTTATATAAATTGGCATTTATATAAAGCAATACAATGAAGAAGAGAAAATGGAATCAAAGTATTCAACTAATTCAAAAGAAGGTAGGCAAAAAATGGAATAAATATCAGTTGGGATACACAGAAAACAAACATCAAGATGACAAATACCAATTTAATTTAAACTTAACCTTATCAATAACCACATTAAACAGAAACAGGCTGACTATCCCAATTAAAAGCATATTTAATGCCCCACGGCAGAGATCTTCAGGCTGGATTTAAAATGACAGACCTAACTCTATGATCCCTGTAAGAAATACACTTTAAATCTAAAGACACAAATAGGCAAGAAAATAAAAGGATGCAAAAGGATTTAAGATGCCAACATTAGTTTTTAAAAAATCTAGAGTGTTTATATTTATTACTGTCATGCCAAATAAATTTCAGGGCCAAATACTGCCAGGGATAAAGATCAATTTATAGTGATAAAAGGGTCCATCCATCAAGAAGACATGGTCATTTTAAATGCTGATGCATCTAATAACAGAGCTTCAAACTGTATGGCGCGAAGATGGACGGCTTCAAAACATATGCTGTAAAAATGGACAGCACTCTCAGGCAGAAAGAAATACAGCCACAATTAGAGTCAGACGTCAATGACTTATAGAAAATCACTAAGAATTTAGATGATTTAAACAACATTATCAGCTAACTTGATTTAATTGATCTAATTATAGAAAATAAGCCCATGGGAAATAAAGTGGAATGCCAAATATACTCAAGCAGGTCATTCTAGGTAGTACTGATTGAGACACTATGTCAAAACGAGTGGTGCTTTGAAGACGGATGGCACAGGAAGAGGAATGTGATCGTTTTGAAGAACAAGAAGTCTAGAGCAACGGCACAGCTGAAAAGAGGGAGGAGGATAGGGGATTTTAAGAAACAAGACTGACAATTCTGTCAGTCATTTTGAAAGATGTTTTCACTGGGTTTATAGATCTGAGAACATTAAAGGTGCTGCTCCTCTGTCTTCCCAGTTGTAGTGCTTCTTTTTTTAAGCATTTTGAAAAATGTATTTATTTATTTATTTTGGCTGCACTAGGTCTTAGTTGCAGCATGTGGGATCTAGTTCCCCGACCAGGAATCAAACGTGCGCCCCTTGCAAGGGGAGCATGGAGTCTTAGCCACTGGACCCCCGGGGAAGGCCCTCACTATAATGTTTCTAACAAGCACTATTTTGTTCTGTTTTAAATTTATGTATGTATTTTTTAACTGAAGGATGATTGCTTTACAGAATTTTGTTGTTTTCTGTCAAATATCAACATGAATCAGCGGTAGGTATACATATATCTCCTCCTTCCTCCCATCTCCCTCCCTCAGAGCCCCTGTTTGGGTTTCCTGAGACATACAGCAAATTCCCATTGGCTATCTATTTTACACAGGGTAATGTAAGTTTCCACGTTACTCTCTCCGTACATCTCACCCTCTCCTCCCCTCTACTGTTTTGTTCTTGTGTGTGCAACATTTTGTTGTCCTCTGGCTGCTTTTATGATTTGTTCTTTATCACTGGTTATTAACATTATACTTACACTGTGTTTTTCTATAGGTTTTTTTCCCATGTTTCTTAAACATGTTTTTGTTGAACTTTTTGGATTTAAGTTTTATAGTTTTTACTAAATTAAAAAAATCAGCCAAAAAAACCAGAATTGCTGTAAATTACTTCTGCTTGAGTAGACTGTGGTTCACTGACTGAATTCCCAGTGGGGCCATGGGAAGCTTTGTATTTTATTCATGTTTCAGGTCTTCCATCAAGTGGATTCTTTCATTTCAAATGGAAAGAAATAACATAATTCTAGACCTGGCTCTGATGCTTACTCTGCCCTGGGCAAGTGTGCTCACCACTATAAACCTCAGTTTTCCTATTTGTAAAGCAGACATTCATTCATCCATATTCATTTATATAGCAACAAATTTATTGAACTTTTAGTACAGTCAGGCACTGTACTAGCTTCTTTGAACAAAGAAGACAAATGCCTCTGCTGCTAAGGAACTCAAAGTCCAGTGGGGAAGACAGACAACAAAATAATAAATGAAGAAATAGCTGGTATGTGAGATGACTGCAAGTGCTCTGGTGAAACAAAGGGAGAGAGAGAGAAAAAGGTAGAGAGAGGACAGGAGGGCCAGGAAAGGCATCTGATAAGGTGCAGAGAGGTGCAGCAATCAAGGTGAGCCATGTGGATATCTGGGTGGGGGAGAAGGGACTTCTAAGGCAGAAGAAACACTGGGGACAAGGGCCCTGAGATGGGGGTACACGTGAAGTCCTTGGTGAAGAGTAAGGGGGCCTGCGAGGCTGGAGCCATGATCAAGGTCAGACAGGCAGTGGAGTCTTTATCAGGTAGGGCCTTGGAGCCACGGAAACAACATTGACCTTTATTCTAAATGAGCTTGGGCAATCACTGGAGATTTTCTAGCATTCAAGTGGTAGGATCTGACTTGTGTTTTTTAAAAACATTACACTGGCTTCAGAGTGGGAAATAGCTGATAGGAAGCAAGGGCAGCAGCCAGGGAACTGTTTATGAGGCAAGTGCAACAAGTGAGGGGGTGCAGTGGTGGTGATGAGAGGCTAAACTCTAGATTTACCCTGAAGGTAGAATGAAGAGGACTTGATGATGGGTGAAGGGTGGGAGACAGAAACATGTCACAGATGACTCCAAGGATCTTGGTCTGAGCAGCTGAGTGAAGGGAAAGACTATTTATTAAGATGGAGGGATAATGATATCTAATCTTTGGGAGGCTGTTTCAGGGATAAAATGAGATAATGCAAATGCATGCAATTCCAGAACCTGAAGGCATCATATGGATACAAAAGATTAGAAAGTCACTGAAGAGCTGCTCATTCTTAAACATCCCCAATACTCATATCTCAAAGCCAAAGACCAGTGTTGGTTTTCTCGCTGACAATTTCCCATTCAATAAAGAAAGCTATTCAAATGGCCCAGTGGCTCCTTCCAGGAACCACAGTCCACACACAAAAAAGAGTAAATCGTAGTAATTCTAATGTTTCCTTTAGAATTTTAACAAACACTGAAGTAGATACAATTTATTGGGTTGGCCAAAAAGTCCATTCAGTTTTAAGTAAAAATTAAAAACCTATTTTTCATTTTCACCAAGAACTTCATTGAACAATGTATTCACTAATCAAACAAATTTTTCCACCAACCCAATATAATCTCAGCTGTAATTCTTAAAAATTCCTTTCTCTCATTCTCTAAGCTGTGACACTGTTCTGATATTTCTATCCTCCTTCCCCATATAATAGGGCTTCATAAAGCTATTTTAAGTTCAAATGCAAAAAAAATATATAGTTGAGAACATTTTTATTTTCCTCTCATCATCCCTTGAGGAGCTAAGGTCATTCTGATTTTAGGGCACAGTGGGTCAGACCATGTTTTAAGGCCACCACCATTCACTTTTCAGAGCAGCTCTATGCCCTCCTGGTATATTTCCTGGCAGAGGTAGTAAAATGGCAGCTTAGTAAACTGAAATAGCTGTGGAGCCCATCAGAAGTGAGTTACAGACTTCTCCTGCCATCCATAAGCTCAAGATGGCCTGAAACATGTTAATAATTCTATAAATGCATCAAGAGAAAAATTACTTAACCCAGATTGGTTAGAGAAATGAAGAGAGTGTAAGAAATAGGAATTTGTCTGATGAGGAAAGGGATGTGTGTGTCAAGTGTTTGCAGTGGGGATGAAGAACAGAGTGTTTATAAACTTCCTAGTTCAGAGCTTCAAAGAGGCCTAGAAAGTGGGGTGAGCTACTGATCTTTTTAAGGAAGGTTTTTTTTTTTGAAGCATGTTTAAGGACAGATATATTCATTCATATTCTCTTTTTTGTCTGCTTTATCCTCTTCACTTTGCTCTTATCCCCTCCACACTGCTCACTCATGTTTGTGTTCTTCTAGCAAATATTTACCAAGTATTTATGAGACAATGTCTGCTTCAGACCCATAGTATGTTTCTGGGTGCCATGGGAACCCAACAGAATTCTCAAATCCTTTGTCTTAAAAGTAGGATGTTTATATTAAACAAGAAGAGATTTTAGGGAGAAATCCCATTTAACATTTTGGGAATAAGTGCCAGGAATATGATAAGGAGGAAAAGCTGACCTCAGAAACATGTCACAAACATTTTCATGAGTTGCTAATGTAACTGAAGCAAAACTGGATGCCCTTCATGATGGACGGTTGAAAAAGGACAGAGCATATAGCAGAGCCCTGGCTCACTCCCCTATAGCCTTTACACGGCCACAGGCAGAAGAGCTTTGCCAAAACCCCACCTCACACTCTAGGAATAGTCTGGCCACCAGACAATGCCATGGAAATTCCTCAAAGCTAAGTCAGAGCCCAGGTTCAGTAACTAGTCCTTAGTTCGCAGGAGCCCTTTGCTTGATCTGACCTCCTCCAATGCCCTGGCTGGTAAGTATCTATCTTTCCTTCAAATCCTGAGCCTTCTCTGTTCCCTAGAGTCTGGAAGCACCAAGACCAGAGTGCTGCTCTTCACTCGGATCACAGGCTGCCGTGGTCTGCTCAGTGGCTGGGATGTGAACCGCCTATCCTGACCACATGCTGCCTATCCTTACCACCTATCCTGACCACCTCTCATCCCTCTGGATCTCTCATGGGCTTCTGTTTAAATCTGTCTTAACCAGTGGCCAGTCCCTGGTATATGGTTTATGAATTCCCCAAATATTTAGCACATAACCAAGCTTCAATTTTCATGTCAGTTTTACCACTTGAAGCAGAATGATAGCTGGTTGGCTGTGGTACGTGCAGAATCCTTGGAAAACACCCCACTCCCTTTCATTGGTTAAGCATTCCCCTCATCAGAGTTAAATGGCCCAACTCCTTTCTAAATGATCACATTTTCTGAGCTTGTGGGGTTCAAGCCATTTAGCTTTGGGTGATGGCGCTCAATATAAACCCACGTGTCAATAAACATTTCCTGTACAAACCACTGGTTTGATCTATAAAATAAAACTATATTTTATCTATTTTTTTATCCTACTTGAAATTACTTTATTGGTCATTCCTCTCAAATCTTAAGAAACTTAAGACAAATTTTCCACTTTGTGATTAATGTAAATGCTATGCTAAACACTAAGGAAAGGAAATGGCAACCCACTCCAGTGTTCTTGCCTGGAGAATCCCAGGGACAGGGGAGCCTGGTGGGCTGCCGTCTGTGGGGTCGCACAGAGTGGGACACAACTGAAGCAACTTAGCAGCAAACACTAAAACTGCTTCAATGTGAATTGATTGTTTGAAGGTTGCCTAAGGCAACTGCTCACACATCCTGGATGTGGTTGTTAATGAAGGTGTAAGTGCATGTGTCGAAGAGTCAGAAAGATCTAGATGCCTTTAAGAAGGTCTGTGAAGCCAGTAAAACCTCATAAACCAGAATCACCCAGCCTGGCTGGGCCTGGGAAGGTTTTGAATTGTACTGGAAATTTTTTAGAAAAGGAGAAAGAAACAACTATCCTGAGAGTTTAGCAAAAATGCAAATACAATAATCGTAAGGATTAAGGAAGTCTATAGTAAATATCATAGTCATGAATTTTAATAATCTCTCATATATTTCTTTATATTTTCTTCCATGTCATTTTCCAAAGATCAACTTTTTTTTTTTTTAATAAAGAAATAAATGAAGAAATTACCCCTCAGAGAAGGAGCACTTACCCAGAATGCTTCATATTCTGAGGTTTGTCCATTCGGACAGCGAGTTTGATTTTGAGGTCTTGATCGGGGCAGTTTTTGGAGACTGTCATTTTGTGCCACTCTGACTGTTTGGGGCTGTTGGGGGTGGGATGGAGAATAACCTGCAGGGAAAAAAGACAACCACCTTAGCCAGAAAATAGGAACACGATATGCATATGTTTTCACAGATGAGAAACCTTACTGCTGAGAATTGAGGGTCTTTATCCATGCCCTATGGCCAGCAGGAAGGCAGTTAAGGCCTAAACATCAGACTCAAATCCAAGGACCCACCTACCAACCACGGCTGACCTGTGCCATGCAGCCCGGCCTGAGAACAGAAGTGGCATTCTTGGCTTTCTTCTCTCTCCCCCTGGCGAATTCTCAAAGGGCAGGGATCACAATTTCTGTGATCATGCTTCTGAGTAAAGCAACACAGAACTAAGAATGTACTCCACACATTACTCTCCTCAAAGGAGATGGCTGCATAAAAGGAAGAAACACCCTTCTATTGTAGAGAGAACGTCTATTCCTTTTCCCATTCTTCAGGATTTCTTCTGCTATCTTGAGAGGAGAAATTCCTTTAGGGTTGCAGGGAATGAAGGAAGGGACATGATTTGATGGGACAGGCTTAGAGTCCCACATTTCAACCTGGATGTGACATCACACAGCACCCAACTCTGTCCTGGCCCAGAGGGAAGCACCCGCAGCTTGAAGAAGGACAGGCTCTGAGGAAAGGCCTGTCACCAGGGTGCTTCAGAGATGACAAAGTGACTTGGGTCTTCCGTCCCAGCTCTCATTGTCACAGATGCTGTAAGTGAAGCCAGGAGGGGGACCCACTTCTCCTGTAAATCCACTTTTTCATGATACGACAAAAGAGTTCTCACTCAGGAGATACCTGGGGTGTGGGGAATACACATTCAAGAGGAGTGATGTATTTGGAAAATCCCCTAAATGAAGGGAATGTGAACCCAATATAGGCATGACCAAAGCTGGGCCTCTGCTTCTGGGATGGTAAGTGCCCCGGTTCAGTGTGTGCTGTTCGGACTGTTTTCAAGGCCTCTCTTTTCTCCAGGTGCAGCAAAGGCAGCCCCTTGCAGTCTGCAGGAGGACGAGGGAGGAGGCAGTCAGAGTCTCAGGGCTGGACTCTCTGGCCTTCCAGAGGCTGTGTCGGCCTCAGTGCAGTCATGCAGGCTTGCCCTGCACTTGAAGGGCTGGAGCACACAGCGTCCTGTGGGACTGAGGAGCAAGAGCTCGGAGTGGAATAGGAGATCGCGGCAGGAAAATAAAATCAGCCCACTCTGACGTGTCTTGCCTGCTGATTTTTGACCCCTTAAAATTTTAGGCCTGACCCTTTTTTTAATCCACTCAGTACTGTCTTTCTGATGAAAAAGAATCTGTACATTCTTGATAACTCCAACATTTGAGTCCTTTTAAGGTCTAATGGCAGAAAGTGAAAAGGAACTAAAAAGGCTCTTGATGAAAGTGAAAGAGGAGAGTGAAAAAGTTGGCTTAAAGCTCACCATTCAGAAAACTAAGATCATGGCATCTGGTCCCATCACTTCATGGAAAATAGATGGGGAAACAGTGGAAACAGTGTCAGACTTTATTTTGGGGGGCTCCAAAATCACTGCAGATGGTGATTGCAGCCATG